>JAXFYN010000043.1:0-1451702 GCA_036172215.1 Camellia granthamiana
TCACTCGCGCTATTTTACGCGTCGCATTGTTTTGTGCAGTTGACACTCGCGCTATTTTGCGCGTCGCACTGTTTTGTGAAGTTTATCACTCGCGCTATTTTACGCGTCGCACTGTTTTGTGCAGTTGACACTCGCGCTATTTTGCGCGTCGCACTGTTTTGTGAAGTTTATCACTCGCGCTATTTTGCGCGTCGCACTGTTTTGTGCAGCTGACACTCGCGGTATTTTGCGCGTCGCACTATTTTGTGCAGTTGACACTCGCGCTATTTTGCGCGTCGCACTGTTTTGTGAAGTTTATCACTCGCGCTATTTTGCGCGTCGCACTGTTTTTTGCAGTTGACACTCGATCTATTTTGCGCGTCGCACTGTTTTGTGAAGTTTATCACTCGCGCTATTTTACGCGTCGCACTGTTTTGTGCAGTTGACACTCGCGCTATTTTGCGCGTCGCACAGTTTTGTGAAGTTTGTCACTCGCGCTATTTTACGCGTCGCACTGTTTTGTGTAGTTGACACTCGCGCTATTTTGCGGGTCGCACTGTTTTGTGAAGTTTATCACTCGCGCTATTTGCGCGTCGCACTGTTTTGTGAAGTTTATCACTCGCGCCATTTTGCGCGTCGCACTGTTTTGTGAAGTTTATCAGTAGCGCTATTTTGCGCGTCGCACTGTTTTGTGCAGTTGACACGTGCTATTTTACGCGTCGCACTGTTTTGTGCAGTTTATCACTCGCACTATTTTGCGCGTCGCACTGTTTTGTGCAGTTGACACTCGCGCTATTTTGCGCGTCGCACTGTTTTGTGAAGTTTATCACTCGCGCTATTTTGCGCGTCGCACTGTTTTGTGCAGTTGACACTCGTACTATTTTGCGCGTCGCACTGTTTTGTGAAGTTTATCAGTAGCGCTATTTTGCGCGTCGCACTGTTTTGTGCAGTTGACACTCGTGCTATTTTGCGCGTCGCACTATTTTGTGAAGTTTATCACGCGCGCTATTTTACGCGTCGCACTGTTTTGTGTAGTTCACACGCGCGCAATTTTGCGCGTCGCACTGTTTTGTGCAGGTGACACTCGCGCTATTTTGCGCGTCGCACTGTTTTGTGCAATTTATCACTCGCACTATTTTGCGCGTCGCACTATTTTGTGCAGTTGACACTCGCGCTATTTTTCGCGTCGCACTGTTTTGTGAAGTTTATCACTCGCGCTATTTTACGCGTCGCATTGTTTTGTGCAGTTGACACTCGCGCTATTTTGCGCGTCGCACTGTTTTGTGAAGTTTATCACTCGCGCTATTTTACGCGTCGCACTGTTTTGTGCAGTTGACACTCGCGCTATTTTGCGCGTCGCACTGTTTTGTGAAGTTTATCACTCGCGCTATTTTGCGCGTCGCACTGTTTTGTGCAGCTGACACTCGCGGTATTTTGCGCGTCGCACTGTTTTGTGCAGTTGACACTCGCGGTAATTTGCGCGTCGCACTGTTTTGTGAAGTTTATCACTCGCGCTATTTTGCGTGTCGCACTGTTTTGTGCAGGTGACACTCGCGCTATTTTGCGCGTCGCACTGTTTTGTGCAGTTTATCACTCGCACTATTTTGCGCGTCGCACTGTTTTGTGCAACTGACACTCGCGGTATTTTGCGCGTCGCACCGTTTTGTGCGGTTGACACTCGCGCTATTTTGCGCGTCGCACTGTTTTGTTAATTTTATCACTCGCGCTATTTTACGCATCGCACTGTTTTGTGCAGTTGACACTCGCGCTATTTTGCGCGTCGCACTGTTTTGTGAAGTTTATCACTCGCGCTATTTTGCGCGTCGCACTGTTTTGTGCAGTTGACACTCGCGCTATTTTGCGCGTCGCACTGTTTTGTGAAGTTTATCACTCGCGCCATTTTACGCGTCGCACTGTTTTGTGCAGTTGACACTCGCGCTATTTTGCGCGTCGCACTGTTGTGTGAAGTTTATCACTCGCGCTATTTTGCGCGTCGCACTGTTTTGTGCAGTTGACACTCGTACTATTTTGCGCGTCGCACTGTTTTGTGAAGTTTATCAGTAGCGCTATTTTGCGCGTCGCACTGTTTTGTGCAGTTGATACGTGCTATTTTACGCGTCGTACTGTTTTGTGCAGTTGACACTCGCGCTATTTTGCGCGTCGCACTGTTTTGTGAAGTTTATCACTCGCGCTATTTTGCGCGTCGCACTGTTTTGTGCAGTTGACACTCGTACTATTTTGCGCGTCGCACTGTTTTGTGAAGTTTATCAGTAGCGCTATTTTGCGCGTCGCACTGTTTTGTGCAGTTGACACTCGTGCTATTTTGCGCGTCGCACTGTTTTGTGAAGTTTATCACTCGCGCTATTTTACGCGTCGCACTGTTTTGTGTAGTTCACACGCGCGCAATTTTACGCGTCGCACTGTTTTGTGCAGGTGACACTCGCGCTATTTTGCGCGTCGCACTGTTTTGTGCAGTTTATCACTCGCACTATTTTGCGCGTCGCACTATTTTGGGCGGTTGACACTCGCGCTATTTTTCGCGTCGCACTGTTTTGTGAAGTTTATCACTCGCGCTATTTTACGCGTCGCATTGTTTTGTGCAGTTGACACTCGCGCTATTTTGCGCGTCGCACTGTTTTGTGAAGTTTATCACTCGTGCTATTTTGCGCGTCGCACTGTTTTGTGCGGTCGACACTCGCGCTATTTTGCGCGTCGCACTGTTTTGTTAATTTTATCACTCGCGCTATTTTACGCATCGCTCTGTTTTGTGCAGTTGACACTCGCGCTATTTTGCGCGTCGCACTGTTTTGTGAAGTTTCTCACTCGCGCTATTTTGCGCGTCGCACTGTTTTGTGCAGTTGACACTCGCGCTATTTTGCGCGTCGCACTGTTTTGTGAAGTTTATCACTCGCGCCATTTTACGCGTCGCACTGTTTTGTGCAGTTGACACTCGCGCTATTTTGCGCGTCGCACTGTTTTGTGAAGTTTATCACTCGCGCTATTTTGCGCGTCGCACTGTTTTGTGCAGTTGACACTCGTACTATTTTGCGCGTCGCACTGTTTTGTGCAGTTGACACGTGCTATTTTACGTGTCGCACTGTTTTGTGCAGTTGACACTCGCGCTATTTTGCGCGTCGCACTGTTTTGTGAAGTTTATCACTCGCGCTATTTTGCGCGTCGCACTGTTTTGTGCAGTTGACACTCGTACTATTTTGCGCGTCGCACTGTTTTGTGAAGTTTATCAGTAGCGCTATTTTGCGCGTCGCACTGTTTTGTGCAGTTGACACTCGTACTATTTTTCGCGTCGCACTGTTTTGTGAAGTTTATCACTCGCGCTATTTTACGCGTCGCATTGTTTTGTGCAGTTGACACTCGCGCTATTTTGCGCGTCGCACTGTTTTGTGAAGTTTATCACTCGCGCTATTTTACGCGTCGCACTGTTTTGTGCAGTTGACACTCGCGCTATTTTGCGCGTCGCACTGTTTTGTGAAGTTTATCACTCGCGCTATTTTGCGCGTCGCACTGTTTTGTGCAGCTGACACTCGCGGTATTTTGCGCGTCGCACTATTTTGTGCAGCTGACACTCGCGCTATTTTGCGCGTCGCACTGTTTTGTGAAGTTTATCACTCGCGCTATTTTGCGCGTCGCACTGTTTTTTGCAGTTGACACTCGATCTATTTTGCGCGTCGCACTGTTTTGTGAAGTTTATCACTCGCGCTATTTTACGCGTCGCACTGTTTTGTGCAGTTGACACTCGCGCTATTTTGCGCGTCGCACAGTTTTGTGAAGTTTGTCACTCGCGCTATTTTACGCGTCGCACTGTTTTGTGTAGTTGACACTCGCGCTATTTTGCGGGTCGCACTGTTTTGTGAAGTTTATCACTCGCGCTATTTGCGCGTCGCACTGTTTTGTGAAGTTTATCACTCGCGCCATTTTGCGCGTCGCACTGTTTTGTGAAGTTTATCAGTAGCGCTATTTTGCGCGTCGCACTGTTTTGTGCAGTTGACACGTGCTATTTTACGCGTCGCACTGTTTTGTGCAGTTTATCACTCGCACTATTTTGCGCGTCGGACTGTTTTGTGCAGTTGACACTCGCGCTATTTTGCGCGTCGCACTGTTTTGTGAAGTTTATCACTCGCGCTATTTTGCGCGTCGCACTGTTTTGTGCAGTTGACACTCGTACTATTTTGCGCGTCGCACTGTTTTGTGAAGTTTATCAGTAGCGCTATTTTGCGCGTCGCACTGTTTTGTGCAGTTGACACTCGTGCTATTTTGCGCGTCGCACTATTTTGTGAAGTTTATCACGCGCGCTATTTTACGCGTCGCACTGTTTTGTGTAGTTCACACGCGCGCAATTTTGCGCGTCGCACTGTTTTGTGCAGGTGACACTCGCGCTATTTTGCGCGTCGCACTGTTTTGTGCAATTTATCACTCGCACTATTTTGCGCGTCGCACTATTTTGTGCAGTTGACACTCGCGCTATTTTTCGCGTCGCACTGTTTTGTGAAGTTTATCACTCGCGCTATTTTACGCGTCGCATTGTTTTGTGCAGTTGACACTCGCGCTATTTTGCGCGTCGCACTGTTTTGTGAAGTTTATCACTCGCGCTATTTTACGCGTCGCACTGTTTTGTGCAGTTGACACTCGCGCTATTTTGCGCGTCGCACTGTTTTGTGAAGTTTATCACTCGCGCTATTTTGCGCGTCGCACTGTTTTGTGCAGCTGACACTCGCGGTATTTTGCGCGTCGCACTGTTTTGTGCAGTTGACACTCGCGGTAATTTGCGCGTCGCACTGTTTTGTGAAGTTTATCACTCGCGCTATTTTGCGTGTCGCACTGTTTTGTGCAGGTGACACTCGCGCTATTTTGCGCGTCGCACTGTTTTGTGCAGTTTATCACTCGCACTATTTTGCGCGTCGCACTGTTTTGTGCAACTGACACTCGCGGTATTTTGCGCGTCGCACCGTTTTGTGCGGTTGACACTCGCGCTATTTTGCGCGTCGCACTGTTTTGTTAATTTTATCACTCGCGCTATTTTACGCATCGCACTGTTTTGTGCAGTTGACACTCGCGCTATTTTGCGCGTCGCACTGTTTTGTGAAGTTTATCACTCGCGCTATTTTGCGCGTCGCACTGTTTTGTGCAGTTGACACTCGCGCTATTTTGCGCGTCGCACTGTTTTGTGAAGTTTATCACTCGCGCCATTTTACGCGTCGCACTGTTTTGTGCAGTTGACACTCGCGCTATTTTGCGCGTCGCACTGTTGTGTGAAGTTTATCACTCGCGCTATTTTGCGCGTCGCACTGTTTTGTGCAGTTGACACTCGTACTATTTTGCGCGTCGCACTGTTTTGTGAAGTTTATCAGTAGCGCTATTTTGCGCGTCGCACTGTTTTGTGCAGTTGACACGTGCTATTTTACGCGTCGTACTGTTTTGTGCAGTTGACACTCGCGCTATTTTGCGCGTCGCACTGTTTTGTGAAGTTTATCACTCGCGCTATTTTGCGCGTCGCACTGTTTTGTGCAGTTGACACTCGTACTATTTTGCGCGTCGCACTGTTTTGTGAAGTTTATCAGTAGCGCTATTTTGCGCGTCGCACTGTTTTGTGCAGTTGACACTCGTGCTATTTTGCGCGTCGCACTGTTTTGTGAAGTTTATCACTCGCGCTATTTTACGCGTCGCACTGTTTTGTGTAGTTCACACGCGCGCAATTTTGCGCGTCGCACTGTTTTGTGCAGGTGACACTCGCGCTATTTTGCGCGTCGCACTGTTTTGTGCAGTTTATCACTCGCACTATTTTGCGCGTCGCACTATTTTGGGCGGTTGACACTCGCGCTATTTTTCGCGTCGCACTGTTTTGTGAAGTTTATCACTCGCGCTATTTTACGCGTCGCATTGTTTTGTGCAGTTGACACTCGCGCTATTTTGCGCGTCGCACTGTTTTGTGAAGTTTATCACTCGTGCTATTTTGCGCGTCGCACTGTTTTGTGCGGTCGACACTCGCGCTATTTTGCGCGTCGCACTGTTTTGTTAATTTTATCACTCGCGCTATTTTACGCATCGCTCTGTTTTGTGCAGTTGACACTCGCGCTATTTTGCGCGTCGCACTGTTTTGTGAAGTTTCTCACTCGCGCTATTTTGCGCGTCGCACTGTTTTGTGCAGTTGACACTCGCGCTATTTTGCGCGTCGCACTGTTTTGTGAAGTTTATCACTCGCGCCATTTTACGCGTCGCACTGTTTTGTGCAGTTGACACTCGCGCTATTTTGCGCGTCGCACTGTTTTGTGAAGTTTATCACTCGCGCTATTTTGCGCGTCGCACTGTTTTGTGCAGTTGACACTCGTACTATTTTGCGCGTCGCACTGTTTTGTGCAGTTGACACGTGCTATTTTACGTGTCGCACTGTTTTGTGCAGTTGACACTCGCGCTATTTTGCGCGTCGCACTGTTTTGTGAAGTTTATCACTCGCGCTATTTTGCGCGTCGCACTGTTTTGTGCAGTTGACACTCGTACTATTTTGCGCGTCGCACTGTTTTGTGAAGTTTATCAGTAGCGCTATTTTGCGCGTCGCACTGTTTTGTGCAGTTGACACTCGTGCTATTTTGCGCGTCGCACTGTTTTGTGAAGTTTATCACTCGCGCTATTTTACGCGTCGCACTGTTTTGTGTAGTTCACACGCGCGCAATTTTGCGCGTCGCACTGTTTTGTGCAGGTGACACTCGCGCTATTTTGCGCGTCGCACTGTTTTGTGCAGTTTATCACTCGCACTATTTTGCGCGTCGCACTATTTTGGGCGGTTGACACTCGCGCTATTTTTCGCGTCGCACTGTTTTGTGAAGTTTATCACTCGCGCTATTTTACGCGTCGCATTGTTTTGTGCAGTTGACACTCGCGCTATTTTGCGCGTCGCACTGTTTTGTGAAGTTTATCACTCGTGCTATTTTGCGCGTCGCACTGTTTTGTGCGGTCGACACTCGCGCTATTTTGCGCGTCGCACTGTTTTGTTAATTTTATCACTCGCGCTATTTTACGCATCGCTCTGTTTTGTGCAGTTGACACTCGCGCTATTTTGCGCGTCGCACTGTTTTGTGAAGTTTCTCACTCGCGCTATTTTGCGCGTCGCACTGTTTTGTGCAGTTGACACTCGCGCTATTTTGCGCGTCGCACTGTTTTGTGAAGTTTATCACTCGCGCCATTTTACGCGTCGCACTGTTTTGTGCAGTTGACACTCGCGCTATTTTGCGCGTCGCACTGTTTTGTGAAGTTTATCACTCGCGCTATTTTGCGCGTCGCACTGTTTTGTGCAGTTGACACTCGTACTATTTTGCGCGTCGCACTGTTTTGTGCAGTTGACACGTGCTATTTTACGTGTCGCACTGTTTTGTGCAGTTGACACTCGCGCTATTTTGCGCGTCGCACTGTTTTGTGAAGTTTATCACTCGCGCTATTTTGCGCGTCGCACTGTTTTGTGCAGTTGACACTCGTACTATTTTGCGCGTCGCACTGTTTTGTGAAGTTTATCAGTAGCGCTATTTTGCGCGTCGCACTGTTTTGTGCAGTTGACACTCGTGCTATTTTGCGCGTCGCACTGTTTTGTGAAGTTTATCACTCGCGCTATTTTACGCGTCGCACTGTTTTGTGTAGTTCACACGCGCGCAATTTTGCGCGTCGCACTGTTTTGTGCAGGTGACACTCGCGCTATTTTGCGCGTCGCACTGTTTTGTGCAATTTATCACTCGCACTATTTTGCGCGTCGCACTATTTTGTGCAGTTGACACTCGCGCTATTTTTCGCGTCGCACTGTTTTGTGAAGTTTATCACTCGCGCTATTTTACGCGTCGCATTGTTTTGTGCAGTTGACACTCGCGCTATTTTGCGCGTCGCACTGTTTTGTGAAGTTTATCACTCGCGCTATTTTACGCGTCGCACTGTTTTGTGCAGTTGACACTCGCGCTATTTTGCGCGTCGCACTGTTTTGTGAAGTTTATCACTCGCGCTATTTTGCGCGTCGCACTGTTTTGTGCAGCTGACACTCGCGGTATTTTGCGCGTCGCACTATTTTGTGCAGTTGACACTCGCGCTATTTTGCGCGTCGCACTGTTTTGTGAAGTTTATCACTCGCGCTATTTTGCGCGTCGCACTGTTTTTTGCAGTTGACACTCGCTCTATTTTGCGCGTCGCACTGTTTTGTGAAGTTTATCACTCGCGCTATTTTACACGTCGCACTGTTTTGTGCAGTTGACACTCGCGCTATTTTGCGCGTCGCACAGTTTTGTGAAGTTTGTCACTCGCGCTATTTTGCGCGTCGCACTGTTTTGTGCAGTTGACACGTGCTATTTTACGCGTCGCACTGTTTTGTGCAGTTTATCACTCGCACTATTTTGCGCGTCGCACTGTTTTGTGCAGGTGACACTCGCGCTATTTTGCGCGTCGCACTGTTTTGTGCAGTTTATCACTCGCACTATTTTGCGCGTCGCACTATTTTGGGCAGTTGACACTCGCGCTATTTTTCGCGTCGCACTGTTTTGTGAAGTTTATCACTCGCGCTATTTTACGCGTCGCATTGTTTTGTGCAGTTGACACTCGCGCTATTTTGCGCGTCGCACTGTTTTGTGAAGTTTATCACTTGTGCTATTTTGCGCGTCGCACTGTTTTGTGCGGTTGACACTCGCGCTATTTTGCGCGTCGCACTGTTTTGTTAATTTTATCACTCGCGCTATTTTACGCATCGCTCTGTTTTGTGCAGTTGACACTCGCGCTATTTTGCGCGTCGCAATGTTTTGTGAAGTTTCTCACTCGCGCTATTTTGCGCGTCGCACTGTTTTGTGCAGTTGACACTCGCGCTATTTTGCGCGTCGCACTGTTTTGTGAAGTTTATCACTCGTGCTATTTTGCGCGTCGCACTGTTTTGTGCAGTTGACACTCGTACTATTTTGCGCGTCGCACTGTTTTGTGCAGTTGACACTCGCGCTATTTTGCGCGTCGCACTGTTTTGTGAAGTTTATCACTCGCGCTATTTTGCGCGTCGCACTGTTTTGTGCAGTTGACACTCGTACTATTTTGCGCGTCGCACTATTTTGTGCAGTTGACACGTGCTATTTTACGCGTCGCACTGTTTTGTGCAGTTGACACTCGCGCTATTTTGCGCGTCGCACTGTTTTGTGAAGTTTATCACTCGCGCTATTTTGCGCGTCGCACTGTTTTGTGCAGTTGACACTCGTACTATTTTGCGCGTCGCACTGTTTTGTGAAGTTTATCAGTAGCGCTATTTTGCGCGTCGCACTGTTTTGTGCAGTTGACACTCGTGCTATTTTGCGCGTCGCACTGTTTTGTGAAGTTTATCACTCGCGCTATTTTACGCGTCGCACTGTTTTGTGTAGTTCACACGCGCGCAATTTTGCGCGTCGCACTGTTTTGTGCAGGTGACACTCGCGCTATTTTGCGCGTCGCACTGTTTTGTGCAATTTATCACTCGCACTATTTTGCGCGTCGCACTATTTTGTGCAGTTGACACTCGCGCTATTTTTCGCGTTGCACTGTTTTGTGAAGTTTATCACTCGCGCTATTTTACGCGTCGCATTGTTTTGTGCAGTTGACACTCGCGCTATTTTGCGCGTCGCACTGTTTTGTGAAGTTTATCACTCGCGCTATTTTACGCGTCGCACTGTTTTGTGCAGTTGACACTCGCGCTATTTTGCGCGTCGCACTGTTTTGTGAAGTTTATCACTCGCGCTATTTTGCGCGTCGCACTGTTTTGTGCAGTTTATCACTCGCACTATTTTGCGCGTCGCACTATTTTGGGCAGTTGACACTCGCGCTATTTTTCGCGTCGCACTGTTTTGTGAAGTTTATCACTCGCGCTATTTTATGCGTCGCATTGTTTTGTGCAGTTGACACTCGCGCTATTTTGCGCGTCGCACTGTTTTGTGAAGTTTATCACTCGTGCTATTTTGTGCGTCGCACTGTTTTGTGCGGTTGACACTCGCGCTATTTTGCGCGTCGCACTGTTTTGTTAATTTTATCACTCGCGCTATTTTACGCATCGCTCTGTTTTGTGCAGTTGACACTCGCGCTATTTTGCGCGTCGCACTGTTTTGTGAAGTTTCTCACTCGCGCTATTTTGCGCGTCGCACTGTTTTGTGCAGTTGACACTCGCGCTATTTTGCGCGTCGCACTGTTTTGTGAAGTTTATCACTCGCGCCATTTTACGCGTCGCACTGTTTTGTGCAGTTGACACTCGCGCTATTTTGCGCGTCGCACTGTTTTGTGAAGTTTATCACTCGCGCTATTTTGCGCGTCGCACTGTTTTGTGCAGTTGACACTCGTACTATTTTGCGCGTCGCACTGTTTTGTGCAGTTGACACGTGCTATTTTACGCGTCGCACTGTTTTGTGCAGTTGACACTCGCGCTATTTTGCGCGTCGCACTGTTTTCTGAAGTTTATCACTCGCGCTATTTTGCGCGTCGCACTGTTTTGTGCAGTTGACACTCGTACTATTTTGCGCGTCGCACTGTTTTGTGAAGTTTATCAGTAGCGCTATTTTGCGCGTCGCACTGTTTTGTGCAGTTGACACTCGTGCTATTTTGCGCGTCGCACTGTTTTGTGAAGTTTATCACTCGCGCTATTTTACGCGTCGCACTGTTTTGTGTAGTTCACACGCGCGCAATTTTGCGCGTCGCACTGTTTTGTGCAGGTGACACTCGCGCTATTTTGCGCGTCGCACTGTTTTGTGCAATTTATCACTCGCACTATTTTGCGCGTCGCACTATTTTGTGCAGTTGACACTCGCGCTATTTTTCGCGTCGCACTGTTTTGTGAAGTTTATCACTCGCGCTATTTTACGCGTCGCATTGTTTTGTGCAGTTGACACTCGCGCTATTTTGCGCGTCGCACTGTTTTGTGAAGTTTATCACTCGCGCTATTTTACGCGTCGCACTGTTTTGTGCAGTTGACACTCGCGCTATTTTGCGCGTCGCACTGTTTTGTGAAGTTTATCACTCGCGCTATTTTGCGCGTCGCACTGTTTTGTGCAGCTGACACTCGCGGTATTTTGCGCGTCGCACTATTTTGTGCAGTTGACACTCGCGCTATTTTGCGCGTCGCACTGTTTTGTGAAGTTTATCACTCGCGCTATTTTGCGCGTCGCACTGTTTTTTGCAGTTGACACTCGATCTATTTTGCGCGTCGCACTGTTTTGTGAAGTTTATCACTCGCGGTATTTTACACGTCGCACTGTTTTGTGCAGTTGACACTCGCGCTATTTTGCGCGTCGCACAGTTTTGTGAAGTTTGTCACTCGCGCTATTTTGCGCGTCGCACTGTTTTGTGCAGTTGACACGTGCTATTTTACGCGTCGCACTGTTTTGTGCAGTTTATCACTCGCACTATTTTGCGCGTCGCACTGTTTTGTGCAGGTGACACTCGCGCTATTTTGCGCGTCGCACTGTTTTGTGAAGTTTATCAGTAGCGCTATTTTGCGCGTCGCACTGTTTTGTGCAGTTGACACTCGTGCTATTTTGCGCGTCGCACTGTTTTGTGAAGTTTATCACTCGCGCTATTTTACGCGTCGCACTGTTTTGTGTAGTTCACACGCGCGCAATTTTGCGCGTCGCACTGTTTTGTGCAGGTGACACTCGCGCTATTTTGCGCGTCGCACTGTTTTGTGCAGTTTATCACTCGCACTATTTTGCGCGTCGCACTATTTTGGGCGGTTGACACTCGCGCTATTTTTCGCGTCGCACTGTTTTGTGAAGTTTATCACTCGCGCTATTTTACGCGTCGCATTGTTTTGTGCAGTTGACACTCGCGCTATTTTGCGCGTCGCACTGTTTTGTGAAGTTTATCACTCGTGCTATTTTGCGCGTCGCACTGTTTTGTGCGGTCGACACTCGCGCTATTTTGCGCGTCGCACTGTTTTGTTAATTTTATCACTCGCGCTATTTTACGCATCGCTCTGTTTTGTGCAGTTGACACTCGCGCTATTTTGCGCGTCGCACTGTTTTGTGAAGTTTCTCACTCGCGCTATTTTGCGCGTCGCACTGTTTTGTGCAGTTGACACTCGCGCTATTTTGCGCGTCGCACTGTTTTGTGAAGTTTATCACTCGCGCCATTTTACGCGTCGCACTGTTTTGTGCAGTTGACACTCGCGCTATTTTGCGCGTCGCACTGTTTTGTGAAGTTTATCACTCGCGCTATTTTGCGCGTCGCACTGTTTTGTGCAGTTGACACTCGTACTATTTTGCGCGTCGCACTGTTTTGTGCAGTTGACACGTGCTATTTTACGTGTCGCACTGTTTTGTGCAGTTGACACTCGCGCTATTTTGCGCGTCGCACTGTTTTGTGAAGTTTATCACTCGCGCTATTTTGCGCGTCGCACTGTTTTGTGCAGTTGACACTCGTACTATTTTGCGCGTCGCACTGTTTTGTGAAGTTTATCAGTAGCGCTATTTTGCGCGTCGCACTGTTTTGTGCAGTTGACACTCGTGCTATTTTGCGCGTCGCACTGTTTTGTGAAGTTTATCACTCGCGCTATTTTACGCGTCGCACTGTTTTGTGTAGTTCACACGCGCGCAATTTTGCGCGTCGCACTGTTTTGTGCAGGTGACACTCGCGCTATTTTGCGCGTCGCACTGTTTTGTGCAATTTATCACTCGCACTATTTTGCGCGTCGCACTATTTTGTGCAGTTGACACTCGCGCTATTTTTCGCGTCGCACTGTTTTGTGAAGTTTATCACTCGCGCTATTTTACGCGTCGCATTGTTTTGTGCAGTTGACACTCGCGCTATTTTGCGCGTCGCACTGTTTTGTGAAGTTTATCACTCGCGCTATTTTACGCGTCGCACTGTTTTGTGCAGTTGACACTCGCGCTATTTTGCGCGTCGCACTGTTTTGTGAAGTTTATCACTCGCGCTATTTTGCGCGTCGCACTGTTTTGTGCAGCTGACACTCGCGGTATTTTGCGCGTCGCACTATTTTGTGCAGTTGACACTCGCGCTATTTTGCGCGTCGCACTGTTTTGTGAAGTTTATCACTCGCGCTATTTTGCGCGTCGCACTGTTTTTTGCAGTTGACACTCGCTCTATTTTGCGCGTCGCACTGTTTTGTGAAGTTTATCACTCGCGCTATTTTACACGTCGCACTGTTTTGTGCAGTTGACACTCGCGCTATTTTGCGCGTCGCACAGTTTTGTGAAGTTTGTCACTCGCGCTATTTTGCGCGTCGCACTGTTTTGTGCAGTTGACACGTGCTATTTTACGCGTCGCACTGTTTTGTGCAGTTTATCACTCGCACTATTTTGCGCGTCGCACTGTTTTGTGCAGGTGACACTCGCGCTATTTTGCGCGTCGCACTGTTTTGTGCAGTTTATCACTCGCACTATTTTGCGCGTCGCACTATTTTGGGCAGTTGACACTCGCGCTATTTTTCGCGTCGCACTGTTTTGTGAAGTTTATCACTCGCGCTATTTTACGCGTCGCATTGTTTTGTGCAGTTGACACTCGCGCTATTTTGCGCGTCGCACTGTTTTGTGAAGTTTATCACTTGTGCTATTTTGCGCGTCGCACTGTTTTGTGCGGTTGACACTCGCGCTATTTTGCGCGTCGCACTGTTTTGTTAATTTTATCACTCGCGCTATTTTACGCATCGCTCTGTTTTGTGCAGTTGACACTCGCGCTATTTTGCGCGTCGCAATGTTTTGTGAAGTTTCTCACTCGCGCTATTTTGCGCGTCGCACTGTTTTGTGCAGTTGACACTCGCGCTATTTTGCGCGTCGCACTGTTTTGTGAAGTTTATCACTCGTGCTATTTTGCGCGTCGCACTGTTTTGTGCAGTTGACACTCGTACTATTTTGCGCGTCGCACTGTTTTGTGCAGTTGACACTCGCGCTATTTTGCGCGTCGCACTGTTTTGTGAAGTTTATCACTCGCGCTATTTTGCGCGTCGCACTGTTTTGTGCAGTTGACACTCGTACTATTTTGCGCGTCGCACTATTTTGTGCAGTTGACACGTGCTATTTTACGCGTCGCACTGTTTTGTGCAGTTGACACTCGCGCTATTTTGCGCGTCGCACTGTTTTGTGAAGTTTATCACTCGCGCTATTTTGCGCGTCGCACTGTTTTGTGCAGTTGACACTCGTACTATTTTGCGCGTCGCACTGTTTTGTGAAGTTTATCAGTAGCGCTATTTTGCGCGTCGCACTGTTTTGTGCAGTTGACACTCGTGCTATTTTGCGCGTCGCACTGTTTTGTGAAGTTTATCACTCGCGCTATTTTACGCGTCGCACTGTTTTGTGTAGTTCACACGCGCGCAATTTTGCGCGTCGCACTGTTTTGTGCAGGTGACACTCGCGCTATTTTGCGCGTCGCACTGTTTTGTGCAATTTATCACTCGCACTATTTTGCGCGTCGCACTATTTTGTGCAGTTGACACTCGCGCTATTTTTCGCGTTGCACTGTTTTGTGAAGTTTATCACTCGCGCTATTTTACGCGTCGCATTGTTTTGTGCAGTTGACACTCGCGCTATTTTGCGCGTCGCACTGTTTTGTGAAGTTTATCACTCGCGCTATTTTACGCGTCGCACTGTTTTGTGCAGTTGACACTCGCGCTATTTTGCGCGTCGCACTGTTTTGTGAAGTTTATCACTCGCGCTATTTTGCGCGTCGCACTGTTTTGTGCAGTTTATCACTCGCACTATTTTGCGCGTCGCACTATTTTGGGCAGTTGACACTCGCGCTATTTTTCGCGTCGCACTGTTTTGTGAAGTTTATCACTCGCGCTATTTTACGCGTCGCATTGTTTTGTGCAGTTGACACTCGCGCTATTTTGCGCGTCGCACTGTTTTGTGAAGTTTATCACTCGTGCTATTTTGTGCGTCGCACTGTTTTGTGCGGTTGACACTCGCGCTATTTTGCGCGTCGCACTGTTTTGTTAATTTTATCACTCGCGCTATTTTACGCATCGCTCTGTTTTGTGCAGTTGACACTCGCGCTATTTTGCGCGTCGCACTGTTTTGTGAAGTTTCTCACTCGCGCTATTTTGCGCGTCGCACTGTTTTGTGCAGTTGACACTCGCGCTATTTTGCGCGTCGCACTGTTTTGTGAAGTTTATCACTCGCGCCATTTTACGCGTCGCACTGTTTTGTGCAGTTGACACTCGCGCTATTTTGCGCGTCGCCCTGTTTTGTGAAGTTTATCACTCGCGCTATTTTGCGCGTCGCACTGTTTTGTGCAGTTGACACTCGTACTATTTTGCGCGTCGCACTGTTTTGTGCAGTTGACACGTGCTATTTTACGCGTCGCACTGTTTTGTGCAGTTGACACTCGCGCTATTTTGCGCGTCGCACTGTTTTCTGAAGTTTATCACTCGCGCTATTTTGCGCGTCGCACTGTTTTGTGCAGTTGACACTCGTACTATTTTGCGCGTCGCACTGTTTTGTGAAGTTTATCAGTAGCGCTATTTTGCGCGTCGCACTGTTTTGTGCAGTTGACACTCGTGCTATTTTGCGCGTCGCACTGTTTTGTGAAGTTTATCACTCGCGCTATTTTACGCGTCGCACTGTTTTGTGTAGTTCACACGCGCGCAATTTTGCGCGTCGCACTGTTTTGTGCAGGTGACACTCGCGCTATTTTGCGCGTCGCACTGTTTTGTGCAATTTATCACTCGCACTATTTTGCGCGTCGCACTATTTTGTGCAGTTGACACTCGCGCTATTTTTCGCGTCGCACTGTTTTGTGAAGTTTATCACTCGCGCTATTTTACGCGTCGCATTGTTTTGTGCAGTTGACACTCGCGCTATTTTGCGCGTCGCACTGTTTTGTGAAGTTTATCACTCGCGCTATTTTACGCGTCGCACTGTTTTGTGCAGTTGACACTCGCGCTATTTTGCGCGTCGCACTGTTTTGTGAAGTTTATCACTCGCGCTATTTTGCGCGTCGCACTGTTTTGTGCAGCTGACACTCGCGGTATTTTGCGCGTCGCACTATTTTGTGCAGTTGACACTCGCGCTATTTTGCGCGTCGCACTGTTTTGTGAAGTTTATCACTCGCGCTATTTTGCGCGTCGCACTGTTTTTTGCAGTTGACACTCGATCTATTTTGCGCGTCGCACTGTTTTGTGAAGTTTATCACTCGCGGTATTTTACACGTCGCACTGTTTTGTGCAGTTGACACTCGCGCTATTTTGCGCGTCGCACAGTTTTGTGAAGTTTGTCACTCGCGCTATTTTGCGCGTCGCACTGTTTTGTGCAGTTGACACGTGCTATTTTACGCGTCGCACTGTTTTGTGCAGTTTATCACTCGCACTATTTTGCGCGTCGCACTGTTTTGTGCAGGTGACACTCGCGCTATTTTGCGCGTCGCACTGTTTTGTGCAGTTTATCACTCGCGCTATTTTGCGCGTCGCACTGTTTTGGGCAGTTGACACTCGCGCTATTTTTCGCGTCGCACTGTTTTGTGAAGTTTATCACTCGCGCTATTTTACGCGTCGCATTGTTTTGTGCAGTTGACACTCGCGCTATTTTGCGCGTCGCACTGTTTTGTGAAGTTTATCACTCGTGCTATTTTGCGCGTCGCACTGTTTTGTGCGGTTGACACTCGCGCTATTTTGCGCGTCGCACTGTTTTGTTAATTTTATCACTCGCGCTATTTTACGCATCGCTCTGTTTTGTGCAGTTGACACTCGCGCTATTTTGCGCGTCGCACTGTTTTGTGAAGTTTCTCACTCGCGCTATTTTGCGCGTCGCACTGTTTTGTGCAGTTGACACTCGCGCTATTTTGCGCGTCGCACTGTTTTGTGAAGTTTATCACTCGCGCCATTTTACGCGTCGCACTGTTTTGTGCAGTTGACACTCGCGCTATTTTGCGCGTCGCACTGTTTTGTGAAGTTTATCACTCGCGCTATTTTGCGCGTCGCACTGTTTTGTGCAGTTGACACTCGTACTATTTTGCGCGTCGCACTGTTTTGTGCAGTTGACACTCGCGCTATTTTGCGCGTCGCACTGTTTTGTGAAGTTTATCACTCGCGCTATTTTGCGCGTCGCACTGTTTTGTGCAGTTGACACTCGTACTATTTTGCGCGTCGCACTATTTTGTGCAGTTGACACGTGCTATTTTACGCGTCGCACTGTTTTGTGCAGTTGACACTCGCGCTATTTTGCGCGTCGCACTGTTTTGTGAAGTTTATCACTCGCGCTATTTTGCGCGTCGCACTGTTTTGTGCAGTTGACACTCGTACTATTTTGCGCGTCGCACTGTTTTGTGAAGTTTATCAGTAGCGCTATTTTGCGCGTCGCACTGTTTTGTGCAGTTGACACTCGTGCTATTTTGCGCGTCGCACTGTTTTGTGAAGTTTATCACTCGCGCTATTTTACGCGTCGCACTGTTTTGTGTAGTTCACACGCGCGCAATTTTGCGCGTCGCACTGTTTTGTGCAGGTGACACTCGCGCTATTTTGCGCGTCGCACTGTTTTGTGCAATTTATCACTCGCACTATTTTGCGCGTCGCACTATTTTGTGCAGTTGACACTCGCGCTATTTTTCGCGTTGCACTGTTTTGTGAAGTTTATCACTCGCGCTATTTTACGCGTCGCATTGTTTTGTGCAGTTGACACTCGCGCTATTTTGCGCGTCGCACTGTTTTGTGAAGTTTATCACTCGCGCTATTTTACGCGTCGCACTGTTTTGTGCAGTTGACACTCGCGCTATTTTGCGCGTCGCACTGTTTTGTGAAGTTTATCACTCGCGCTATTTTGCGCGTCGCACTGTTTTGTGCAGTTTATCACTCGCACTATTTTGCGCGTCGCACTATTTTGGGCAGTTGACACTCGCGCTATTTTTCGCGTCGCACTGTTTTGTGAAGTTTATCACTCGCGCTATTTTACGCGTCGCATTGTTTTGTGCAGTTGACACTCGCGCTATTTTGCGCGTCGCACTGTTTTGTGAAGTTTATCACTCGTGCTATTTTGTGCGTCGCACTGTTTTGTGCGGTTGACACTCGCGCTATTTTGCGCGTCGCACTGTTTTGTTAATTTTATCACTCGCGCTATTTTACGCATCGCTCTGTTTTGTGCAGTTGACACTCGCGCTATTTTGCGCGTCGCACTGTTTTGTGAAGTTTCTCACTCGCGCTATTTTGCGCGTCGCACTGTTTTGTGCAGTTGACACTCGCGCTATTTTGCGCGTCGCACTGTTTTGTGAAGTTTATCACTCGCGCCATTTTACGCGTCGCACTGTTTTGTGCAGTTGACACTCGCGCTATTTTGCGCGTCGCACTGTTTTGTGAAGTTTATCACTCGCGCTATTTTGCGCGTCGCACTGTTTTGTGCAGTTGACACTCGTACTATTTTGCGCGTCGCACTGTTTTGTGCAGTTGACACGTGCTATTTTACGCGTCGCACTGTTTTGTGCAGTTGACACTCGCGCTATTTTGCGCGTCGCACTGTTTTCTGAAGTTTATCACTCGCGCTATTTTGCGCGTCGCACTGTTTTGTGCAGTTGACACTCGTACTATTTTGCACGTCGCACTGTTTTGTGAAGTTTATCAGTAGCGCTATTTTGCGCGTCGCACTGTTTTGTGCAGTTGACACTCGTGCTATTTTGCGCGTCGCACTGTTTTGTGAAGTTTATCACTCGCGCTATTTTACGCGTCGCACTGTTTTGTGTAGTTCACACGCGCGCAATTTTGCGCGTCGCACTGTTTTGTGCAGGTGACACTCGCGCTATTTTGCGCGTCGCACTGTTTTGTGCAATTTATCACTCGCACTATTTTGCGCGTCGCACTATTTTGTGCAGTTGACACTCGCGCTATTTTTCGCGTCGCACTGTTTTGTGAAGTTTATCACTCGCGCTATTTTACGCGTCGCATTGTTTTGTGCAGTTGACACTCGCGCTATTTTGCGCGTCGCACTGTTTTGTGAAGTTTATCACTCGCGCTATTTTACGCGTCGCACTGTTTTGTGCAGTTGACACTCGCGCTATTTTGCGCGTCGCACTGTTTTGTGAAGTTTATCACTCGCGCTATTTTGCGCGTCGCACTGTTTTGTGCAGCTGACACTCGCGGTATTTTGCGCGTCGCACTATTTTGTGCAGTTGACACTCGCGCTATTTTGCGCGTCGCACTGTTTTGTGAAGTTTATCACTCGCGCTATTTTGCGCGTCGCACTGTTTTTTGCAGTTGACACTCGATCTATTTTGCGCGTCGCACTGTTTTGTGAAGTTTATCACTCGCGCTATTTTCCGCGTCGCACTGTTTTGTGCAGTTGACAGTCGCGCTATTTTGCGCGTCGCACAGTTTTGTGAAGTTTGTCACTCGCGCTATTTTACGCGTCGCACTGTTTTGTGTAGTTGACACTCGCGCTATTTTGCGGGTCGCACTGTTTTGTGAAGTTTATCACTCGCGCTATTTGCGCGTCGCACTGTTTTGTGAAGTTTATCACTCGCGCCATTTTGCGCGTCGCACTGTTTTGTGAAGTTTATCAGTAGCGCTATTTTGCGCGTCGCACTGTTTTGTGCAGTTGACACGTGCTATTTTACGTGTCGCACTGTTTTGTGCAGTTTATCACTCGCACTATTTTGCGCGTCGCACTGTTTTGTGTAGTTGACACTCGCGCTATTTTGCGCGTCGCACTGTTTTGTGAAGTTTATCACTCGCGCTATTTTGCGCGTCGCACTGTTTTTTGCAGTTGACACTCGCTCTATTTTGCGCGTCGCACTGTTTTGTGAAGTTTATCACTCGCGCTATTTTACACGTCGCACTGTTTTGTGCAGTTGACACTCGCGCTATTTTGCGCGTCGCACAGTTTTGTGAAGTTTGTCACTCGCGCTATTTTGCGCGTCGCACTGTTTTGTGCAGTTGACACGTGCTATTTTACGCGTCGCACTGTTTTGTGCAGTTTATCACTCGCACTATTTTGCGCGTCGCACTGTTTTGTGCAGGTGACACTCGCGCTATTTTGCGCGTCGCACTGTTTTGTGCAGTTTATCACTCGCACTATTTTGCGCGTCGCACTATTTTGGGCAGTTGACACTCGCGCTATTTTTCGCGTCGCACTGTTTTGTGAAGTTTATCACTCGCGCTATTTTACGCGTCGCATTGTTTTGTGCGGTTGACACTCGCGCTATTTTGCGCGTCGCACTGTTTTGTGAAGTTTATCACTCGTGCTATTTTGCGCGTCGCACTGTTTTGTGCGGTTGACACTCGCGCTATTTTGCGCGTCGCACTGTTTTGTTAATTTTATCACTCGCGCTATTTTACGCATCGCTCTGTTTTGTGCAGTTGACACTCGCGCTATTTTGCGCGTCGCACTGTTTTGTGAAGTTTCTCACTCGCGCTATTTTGCGCGTCGCACTGTTTTGTGCAGTTGACACTCGCGCTATTTTGCGCGTCGCACTGTTTTGTGAAGTTTATCACTCGCGCCATTTTACGCGTCGCACTGTTTTGTGCAGTTGACACTCGCGCTATTTTGCGCGTCGCACTGTTTTGTGAAGTTTATCACTCGCGCTATTTTGCGCGTCGCACTGTTTTGTGCAGTTGACACTCGTACTATTTTGCGCGTCGCACTGTTTTGTGCAGTTGACACGTGCTATTTTACGCGTCGCACTGTTTTGTGCAGTTGACACTCGCGCTATTTTGCGCGTCGCACTGTTTTGTGAAGTTTATCACTCGCGCTATTTTGCGCGTCGCACTGTTTTGTGCAGTTGACACTCGTACTATTTTGCGCGTCGCACTGTTTTGTGAAGTTTATCAGTAGCGCTATTTTGCGCGTCGCACTGTTTTGTGCAGTTGACACTCGTGCTATTTTGCGCGTCGCACTGTTTTGTGAAGTTTATCACTCGCGCTATTTTACGCGTCGCACTGTTTTGTGTAGTTCACACGCGCGCAATTTTGCGCGTCGCACTGTTTTGTGCAGGTGACACTCGCGCTATTTTGCGCGTCGCACTGTTTTGTGCAATTTATCACTCGCACTATTTTGCGCGTCGCACTATTTTGTGCAGTTGACACTCGCGCTATTTTTCGCGTTGCACTGTTTTGTGAAGTTTATCACTCGCGCTATTTTACGCGTCGCATTGTTTTGTGCAGTTGACACTCGCGCTATTTTGCGCGTCGCACTGTTTTGTGAAGTTTATCACTCGTGCTATTTTACGCGTCGCACTGTTTTGTGCAGTTGACACTCGCGCTATTTTGCGCGTCGCACTGTTTTGTGAAGTTTATCACTCGCGCTATTTTGCGCGTCGCACTGTTTTGTGCAGTTTATCACTCGCACTATTTTGCGCGTCGCACTATTTTGGGCAGTTGACACTCGCGCTATTTTTCGCGTCGCACTGTTTTGTGAAGTTTATCACTCGCGCTATTTTACGCGTCGCATTGTTTTGTGCAGTTGACACTCGCGCTATTTTGCGCGTCGCACTGTTTTGCGAAGTTTATCACTCGTGCTATTTTGTGCGTCGCACTGTTTTGTGCGGTTGACACTCGCGCTATTTTGCGCGTCGCACTGTTTTGTTAATTTTATCACTCGCGCTATTTTACGCATCGCTCTGTTTTGTGCAGTTGACACTCGCGCTATTTTGCGCGTCGCACTGTTTTGTGAAGTTTCTCACTCGCGCTATTTTGCGCGTCGCACTGTTTTGTGCAGTTGACACTCGCGCTATTTTGCGCGTCGCACTGTTTTGTGAAGTTTATCACTCGCGCTATTTTGCGCGTCGCACTGTTTTGTGCAGTTGACACTCGTACTATTTTGCGCGTCGCACTGTTTTGTGCAGTTGACACGTGCTATTTTACGCGTCGCACTGTTTTGTGCAGTTGACACTCGCGCTATTTTGCGCGTCGCACTGTTTTCTGAAGTTTATCACTCGCGCTATTTTGCGCGTCGCACTGTTTTGTGAAGTTTATCAGTAGCGCTATTTTGCGCGTCGCACTGTTTTGTGCAGTTGACACTCGTGCTATTTTGCGCGTCGCACTGTTTTGTGAAGTTTATCACTCGCGCTATTTTACGCGTCGCACTGTTTTGTGTAGTTCACACGCGCGCAATTTTGCGCGTCGCACTGTTTTGTGCAGGTGACACTCGCGCTATTTTGCGCGTCGCACTGTTTTGTGCAATTTATCACTCGCACTATTTTGCGCGTCGCACTATTTTGTGCAGTTGACACTCGCGCTATTTTTCGCGTCGCACTGTTTTGTGAAGTTTATCACTCGCGCTATTTTACGCGTCGCATTGTTTTGTGCAGTTGACACTCGCGCTATTTTGCGCGTCGCACTGTTTTGTGAAGTTTATCACTCGCGCTATTTTACGCGTCGCACTGTTTTGTGCAGTTGACACTCGCGCTATTTTGCGCGTCGCACTGTTTTGTGAAGTTTATCACTCGCGCTATTTTGCGCGTCGCACTATTTTGTGCAGCTGACACTCGCGGTATTTTGCGCGTCGCACTATTTTGTGCAGTTGACACTCGCGCTATTTTGCGCGTCGCACTGTTTTGTGAAGTTTATCACTCGCGCTATTTTGCGCGTCGCACTGTTTTTTGCAGTTGACACTCGATCTATTTTGCGCGTCGCACTGTTTTGTGAAGTTTATCACTCGCGCTATTTTACGCGTCGCACTGTTTTGTGCAGTTGACACTCGCGCTATTTTGCGCGTCGCACAGTTTTGTGAAGTTTGTCACTCGCGCTATTTTACGCGTCGCACTGTTTTGTGTAGTTGACACTCGCGCTATTTTGCGGGTCGCACTGTTTTGTGAAGTTTATCACTCGCGCTATTTGCGCGTCGCACTGTTTTGTGAAGTTTATCACTCGCGCCATTTTGCGCGTCGCACTGTTTTGTGAAGTTTATCAGTAGCGCTATTTTGCGCGTCGCACTGTTTTGTGCAGTTGACACGTGCTATTTTACGTGTCGCACTGTTTTGTGCAGTTTATCACTCGCACTATTTTGCGCGTCGCACTGTTTTGTGTAGTTGACACTCGCGCTATTTTGCGCGTCGCACTGTTTTGTGAAGTTTATCACTCGCGCTATTTTGCGCGTCGCACTGTTTTGTGCAGTTGACACTCGTACTATTTTGCGCGTCGCACTGTTTTGTGAAGTTTATCAGTAGCGCTATTTTGCGCGTCGCACTGTTTTGTGCAGTTGACACTCGTGCTATTTTGCGCGTCGCACTATTTTGTGAAGTTTATCACGCGCGCTATTTTACGCGTCGCACTGTTTTGTGTAGTTCACACGCGCGCAATTTTGCGCGTCGCACTGTTTTGTGCAGGTGACACTCGCGCTATTTTGCGCGTCGCACTGTTTTGTGCAATTTATCACTCGCACTATTTTGCGCGTCGCACTATTTTGTGCAGTTGACACTCGCGCTATTTTTCGCGTCGCACTGTTTTGTGAAGTTTATCACTCGCGCTATTTTACGCGTCGCATTGTTTTGTGCAGTTGACACTCGCGCTATTTTGCGCGTCGCACTGTTTTGTGAAGTTTATCACTCGCGCTATTTTGCGCGTCGCACTGTTTTGTGCAGTTGACACTCGTACTATTTTGCGCGTCGCACTGTTTTGTGAAGTTTATCAGTAGCGCTATTTTGCGCGTCGCACTGTTTTGTGCAGTTGACACTCGTGCTATTTTGCGCGTCGCACTATTTTGTGAAGTTTATCACGCGCGCTATTTTACGCGTCGCACTGTTTTGTGTAGTTCACACGCGCGCAATTTTGCGCGTCGCACTGTTTTGTGCAGGTGACACTCGCGCTATTTTGCGCGTCGCACTGTTTTGTGCAATTTATCACTCGCACTATTTTGCGCGTCGCACTATTTTGTGCAGTTGACACTCGCGCTATTTTTCGCGTCGCACTGTTTTGTGAAGTTTATCACTCGCGCTATTTTACGCGTCGCATTGTTTTGTGCAGTTGACACTCGCGCTATTTTGCGCGTCGCACTGTTTTGTGAAGTTTATCACTCGCGCTATTTTACGCGTCGCACTGTTTTGTGCAGTTGACACTCGCGGTAATTTGCGTGTCGCACTGTTTTGTGCAGTTTATCACTCGCACAATTTTGCGCGTCGCACTGTTTTGTGCAACTGACACTCACGGTATTTTGCGCGTCGCACCGTTTTGTGCGGTTGACACTCGCGCTATTTTGCGCGTCGCACTGTTTTGTTAATTTTATCACTCGCGCTATTTTACGCATCGCACTGTTTTGTGCAGTTGACACTCGCGCTATTTTGCGCGTCGCACTGTTTTGTGAAGTTTATCACTCGCGCTATTTTGCGCGTCGCACTGTTTTGTGCAGTTGACACTCGCGCTATTTTGCGCGTCGCACTGTTTTGTGAAGTTTATCACTCGCGCCATTTTACGCGTCGCACTGTTTTGTGCAGTTGACACTCGCGCTATTTTGCGCGTCGCACTGTTGTGTGAAGTTTATCACTCGCGCTATTTTGCGCGTCGCACTGTTTTGTGCAGTTGACACTCGTACTATTTTGCGCGTCGCACTGTTTTGTGAAGTTTATCAGTAGCGCTATTTTGCGCGTCGCACTGTTTTGTGCAGTTGACACGTGCTATTTTACGCGTCGCACTGTTTTGTGCAGTTGACACTCGCGCTATTTTGCGCGTCGCACTGTTTTGTGAAGTTTATCACTCGCGCTATTTTGCGCGTCGCACTGTTTTGTGCAGTTGACACTCGTACTATTTTGCGCGTCGCACTGTTTTGTGAAGTTTATCAGTAGCGCTATTTTGCGCGTCGCACTGTTTTGTGCAGTTGACACTCGTGCTATTTTGCGCGTCGCACTGTTTTGTGAAGTTTATCACTCGCGCTATTTTACGCGTCGCACTGTTTTGTGTAGTTCACACGCGCGCAATTTTGCGCGTCGCACTGTTTTGTGCAGGTGACACTCGCGCTATTTTGCGCGTCGCACTGTTTTGTGCAGTTTATCACTCGCACTATTTTGCGCGTCGCACTATTTTGGGCAGTTGACACTCGCGCTATTTTGCGCGTCGCACTGTTTTGTTAATTTTATCACTCGCGCTATTTTACGCATCGCTCTGTTTTGTGCAGTTGACACTCGCGCTATTTTGCGCGTCGCACTGTTTTGTGAAGTTTCTCACTCGCGCTATTTTGCGCGTCGCACTGTTTTGTGCAGTTGACACTCGCGCTATTTTGCGCGTCGCACTGTTTTGTGAAGTTTATCACTCGCGCCATTTTACGCGTCGCACTGTTTTGTGCAGTTGACACTCGCGCTATTTTGCGCGTCGCACTGTTTTGTGAAGTTTATCACTCGCGCTATTTTGCGCGTCGCACTGTTTTGTGCAGTTGACACTCGTACTATTTTGCGCGTCGCACTGTTTTGTGCAGTTGACACGTGCTATTTTACGTGTCGCACTGTTTTGTGCAGTTGACACTCGCGCTATTTTGCGCGTCGCACTGTTTTGTGAAGTTTATCACTCGCGCTATTTTGCGCGTCGCACTGTTTTGTGCAGTTGACACTCGTACTATTTTGCGCGTCGCACTGTTTTGTGAAGTTTATCAGTAGCGCTATTTTGCGCGTCGCACTGTTTTGTGCAGTTGACACTCGTGCTATTTTGCGCGTCGCACTGTTTTGTGAAGTTTATCACTCGCGCTATTTTACGCGTCGCACTGTTTTGTGTAGTTCACACGCGCGCAATTTTGCGCGTCGCACTGTTTTGTGCAGGTGACACTCGCGCTATTTTGCGCGTCGCACTGTTTTGTGCAATTTATCACTCGCACTATTTTGCGCGTCGCACTATTTTGTGCAGTTGACACTCGCGCTATTTTTCGCGTCGCACTGTTTTGTGAAGTTTATCACTCGCGCTATTTTACGCGTCGCATTGTTTTGTGCAGTTGACACTCGCGCTATTTTGCGCGTCGCACTGTTTTGTGAAGTTTATCACTCGCGCTATTTTACGCGTCGCACTGTTTTGTGCAGTTGACACTCGCGCTATTTTGCGCGTCGCACTGTTTTGTGAAGTTTATCACTCGCGCTATTTTGCGCGTCGCACTGTTTTGTGCAGCTGACACTCGCGGTATTTTGCGCGTCGCACTATTTTGTGCAGTTGACACTCGCGCTATTTTGCGCGTCGCACTGTTTTGTGAAGTTTATCACTCGCGCTATTTTGCGCGTCGCACTGTTTTTTGCAGTTGACACTCGCTCTATTTTGCGCGTCGCACTGTTTTGTGAAGTTTATCACTCGCGCTATTTTACGCGTCGCACGGTTTTGTGCAGTTGACACTCGCGCTATTTTGCGCGTCGCACAGTTTTGTGAAGTTTGTCACTCGCGCTATTTTACGCGTCGCACTGTTTTGTGTAGTTGACACTCGCGCTATTTTGCGGGTCGCACTGTTTTGTGAAGTTTATCACTCGCGCTATTTGCGCGTCGCACTGTTTTGTGAAGTTTATCACTCGCGCCATTTTGCGCGTCGCACTGTTTTGTGAAGTTTATCAGTAGCGCTATTTTGCGCGTCGCACTGTTTTGTGCAGTTGACACGTGCTATTTTACGCGTCGCACTGTTTTGTGCAGTTTATCACTCGCACTATTTTGCGCGTCGCACTGTTTTGTGCAGTTGACACTCGCGCTATTTTGCGCGTCGCACTGTTTTGTGAAGTTTATCACTCGCGCTATTTTGCGCGTCGCACTGTTTTGTGCAGTTGACACTCGTACTATTTTGCGCGTCGCACTGTTTTGTGAAGTTTATCAGTAGCGCTATTTTGCGCGTCGCACTGTTTTGTGCAGTTGACACTCGTGCTATTTTGCGCGTCGCACTGTTTTGTGAAGTTTATCACTCGCGCTATTTTACGCGTCGCACTGTTTTGTGTAGTTCACACGCGCGCAATTTTGCGCGTCGCACTGTTTTGTGCAGGTGACACTCGCGCTATTTTGCGCGTCGCACTGTTTTGTGCAATTTATCACTCGCACTATTTTGCGCGTCGCACTATTTTGTGCAGTTGACACTCGCGCTATTTTTCGCGTCGCACTGTTTTGTGAAGTTTATCACTCGCGCTATTTTACGCGTCGCATTGTTTTGTGCAGTTGACACTCGCGCTATTTTGCGCGTCGCACTGTTTTGTGAAGTTTATCACTCGCGCTATTTTACGCGTCGCACTGTTTTGTGCAGTTGACACTCGCGCTATTTTGCGCGTCGCACTGTTTTGTGAAGTTTATCACTCGCGCTATTTTGCGCGTCGCACTGTTTTGTGCAGCTGACACTCGCGGTATTTTGCGCGTCGCACTGTTTTGTGCAGTTGACACTCGCGGTAATTTGCGCGTCGCACTGTTTTGTGAAGTTTATCACTCGCGCTATTTTGCGTGTCGCACTGTTTTGTGCAGGTGACACTCGCGCTATTTTGCGCGTCGCACTGTTTTGTGCAGTTTATCACTCGCACTATTTTGCGCGTCGCACTGTTTTGTGCAACTGACACTCGCGGTATTTTGCGCGTCGCACCGTTTTGTGCGGTTGACACTCGCGCTATTTTGCGCGTCGCACTGTTTTGTTAATTTTATCACTCGCGCTATTTTACGCATCGCACTGTTTTGTGCAGTTGACACTCGCGCTATTTTGCGCGTCGCACTGTTTTGTGAAGTTTATCACTCGCGCTATTTTGCGCGTCGCACTGTTTTGTGCAGTTGACACTCGCGCTATTTTGCGCGTCGCACTGTTTTGTGAAGTTTATCACTCGCGCCATTTTACGCGTCGCACTGTTTTGTGCAGTTGACACTCGCGCTATTTTGCGCGTCGCACTGTTTTGTGATGTTTATCACTCGCGCTATTTTGCGCGTCGCACTGTTTTGTGCAGTTGACACTCGTACTATTTTGCGCGTCGCACTGTTTTGTGAAGTTTATCAGTAGCGCTATTTTGCGCGTCGCACTGTTTTGTGCAGTTGGCACGTGCTATTTTACGCGTCGCACTGTTTTGTGCAGTTGACACTCGCGCTATTTTGCGCGTCGCACTGTTTTGTGAAGTTTATCACTCGCGCTATTTTGCGCGTCGCACTGTTTTGTGCAGTTGACACTCGTACTATTTTGCGCGTCGCACTGTTTTGTGAAGTTTATCAGTAGCGCTATTTTGCGCGTCGCACTGTTTTGTGCAGTTGACACTCGTGCTATTTTGCGCGTCGCACTGTTTTGTGAAGTTTATCACTCGCGCTATTTTACGCGTCGCACTGTTTTGTGTAGTTCACACGCGCGCAATTTTGCGCGTCGCACTGTTTTGTGCAGGTGACACTCGCGCTATTTTGCGCGTCGCACTGTTTTGTGCAGTTTATCACTCGCACTATTTTGCGCGTCGCACTATTTTGGGCAGTTGACACTCGCGCTATTTTTCGCGTCGCACTGTTTTGTGAAGTTTATCACTCGCGCTATTTTACGCGTCGCATTGTTTTGTGCAGTTGACACTCGCGCTATTTTGCGCGTCGCACTGTTTTGTGAAGTTTATCACTCGTGCTATTTTGCGCGTCGCACTGTTTTGTGCGGTTGACACTCGCGCTATTTTGCGCGTCGCACTGTTTTGTTAATTTTATCACTCGCGCTATTTTACGCATCGCTCTGTTTTGTGCAGTTGACACTCGCGCTATTTTGCGCGTCGCACTGTTTTGTGAAGTTTCTCACTCGCGCTATTTTGCGCGTCGCACTGTTTTGTGCAGTTGACACTCGCGCTATTTTGCGCGTCGCACTGTTTTGTGAAGTTTATCACTCGCGCCATTTTACGCGTCGCACTGTTTTGTGCAGTTGACACTCGCGCTATTTTGCGCGTCGCACTGTTTTGTGAACTTTATCACTCGCGCTATTTTGCGCGTCGCACTGTTTTGTGCAGTTGACACTCGTACTATTTTGCGCGTCGCACTGTTTTGTGCAGTTGACACGTGCTATTTTACGCGTCGCACTGTTTTGTGCAGTTGACACTCGCGCTATTTTGCGCGTCGCACTGTTTTGTGAAGTTTATCACTTGCGCTATTTTGCGCGTCGCACTGTCTTGTGCAGTTGACACTCGTACTATTTTGCGCGTCGCACTGTTTTGTGAAGTTTATCAGTAGCGCTATTTTGCGCGTCGCACTGTTTTGTGCAGTTGACACTCGTGCTATTTTGCGCGTCGCACTGTTTTGTGAAGTTTATCACTCGCGCTATTTTACGCGTCGCACTGTTTTGTGTAGTTCACACGCGCGCAATTTTGCGCGTCGCACTGTTTTGTGCAGGTGACACTCGCGCTATTTTGCGCGTCGCACTGTTTTGTGGAATTTATCACTCGCACTATTTTGCGCGTCGCACTATTTTGTGCAGTTGACACTCGCGCTATTTTTCACGTCGCACTGTTTTGTGAAGTTTATCACTCGCGCTATTTTACGCGTCGCATTGTTTTGTGCAGTTGACACTCGCGCTATTTTGCGCGTCGCACTGTTTTGTGAAGTTTATCACTCGCGCTATTTTACGCGTCGCACTGTTTTGTGCAGTTGACACTCGCGCTATTTTGCGCGTCGCACTGTTTTGTGAAGTTTATCACTCGCGCTATTTTGCGCGTCGCACTGTTTTGTGCAGCTGACACTCGCGGTATTTTGCGCGTCGCACTATTTTGTGCAGTTGACACTCGCGCTATTTTGCGCGTCGCACTGTTTTGTGAAGTTTATCACTCGCGCTATTTTGCGCGTCGCACTGTTTTTTGCAGTTGACACTCGCTCTATTTTGCGCGTCGCACTGTTTTGTGAAGTTTATCACTCGCGATATTTTACGCGTCGCACTGTTTTGTGCAGTTGACACTCGCGCTATTTTGCGCGTCGCACAGTTTTGTGAAGTTTGTCACTCGCGCTATTTTACGCGTCGCACTGTTATGTGTAGTTGACACTCGCGCTATTTTGCGGGTCGCACTGTTTTGTGAAGTTTATCACTCGCGCTATTTGCGCGTCGCACTGTTTTGTGAAGTTTATCACTCGCGCCATTTTGCGCGTCGCACTGTTTTGTGAAGTTTATCAGTAGCGCTATTTTGCGCGTCGCACTGTTTTGTGCAGTTGACACGTGCTATTTTACGCGTCGCACTGTTTTGGGCAGTTTATCACTCGCACTATTTTGCGCGTCGCACTGTTTTGTGCAGTTGACACTCGCGCTATTTTGCGCGTCGCACTGTTTTGTGAAGTTTATCACTCGCGCTATTTTGCGCGTCGCACTGTTTTGTGCAGTTGACACTCGTACTATTTTGCGCGTCGCACTGTTTTGTGAAGTTTATCAGTAGCGCTATTTTGCGCGTCGCACTGTTTTGTGCAGTTGACACTCGTGCTATTTTGCGCGTCGCACTGTTTTGTGAAGTTTATCACTCGTGCTATTTTACGCGTCGCACTGTTTTGTGCAGGTGACACTCGCGCTATTTTGCGCGTCGCACTGTTTTCTGCAATTTATCACTCGCACTATTTTGCGCGTCGCACTATTTTGTGCAGTTGACACTCGCGCTATTTTTCGCGTCGCACTGTTTTGTGAAGTTTATCACTCGCGCTATTTTACGCGTCGCATTGTTTTGTGCAGTTGACACTCGCGCTATTTTGCGCGTCGCACTGTTTTGTGAAGTTTATCACTCGCGCTATTTTACGCGTTGCACTGTTTTGTGCAGTTGACACTCGCGCTATTTTGCGCGTCGCACTGTTTTGTGAAGTTTATCACTCGCGCTATTTTGCGCGTCGCACTGTTTTGTGCAGCTGACACTCGCGGTATTTTGCGCGTCGCACTGTTTTGTGCAGTTGACACTCGCGCTATTTTGCGCGTCGCACTGTTTTGTGAAGTTTATCACTCGCGCTATTTTGCGCGTCGCACTGTTTTTTGCAGTTGACACTCGCTCTATTTTGCGCGTCGCACGGTTTTGTGAAGTTTATCACTCGCGCTATTTTACGCGTCGCACTGTTTTGTGCAGTTGACACTCGCGCTATTTTGCGCGTCGCACAGTTTTGTGAAGTTTATCACTCGCGCTATTTTACGCGTCGCACTGTTTTGTGTAGTTGACACTCGCGCTATTTTGCGGGTCGCACTATTTTGTGAAGTTTATCACTCGCGCTATTTGCGCGTCGCACTGTTTTGTGAAGTTTATCACTCGCGCCATTTTGCGCGTCGCACTGTTTTGTGAAGTTTATCAGTAGCGCTATTTTGCGCGTCGCACTGTTTTGTGCAGTTGACACGTGCTATTTTACGCGTTGCACTGTTTTGTGCAGTTTATCACTCGCACTATTTTGCGCGTCGCACTGTTTTGTGCAGTTGACACTCGCGCTATTTTGCGCGTCGCACTGTTTTGTGAAGTTTATCACTCGCGCTATTTTGTTCGTCGCACTGTTTTGTGCAGTTGACACTCGTACTATTTTGCGCGTCGCACTGTTTTGTGAAGTTTATCAGTAGCGCTATTTTGCGCGTCGCACTGTTTTGTGCAGTTGACACTCGTGCTATTTTGCGCGTCGCACTGTTTTGTGAAGTTTATCACTCGCGCTATTTTACGCGTCGCACTGTTTTGTGTAGTTCACACGCGCGCAATTTTGCGCGTCGCACTGTTTTGTGCAGGTGACACTCGCGCTATTTTGCGCGTCGCACTGTTTTGTGCAATTTATCACTCGCACTATTTTGCTCGTCGCACTATTTTGTGCAGTTGACACTCGCGCTATTTTTCGCGTCGCACTGTTTTGTGAAGTTTATCACTCGCGCTATTTTATGCGTCGCATTGTTTTGTGCAGTTGACACTCGCGCTATTTTGCGCGTCGCACTGTTTTGTGAAGTTTATCACTCGCGCTATTTTACGCGTCGCACTGTTTTGTGCAGTTGACACTCGCGCTATTTTGCGCGTCGCACTGTTTTGTGAAGTTTATCACTCGCGCTATTTTGCGCGTCGCACTGTTTTGTGCAGCTGACACTCGCGGTATTTTGCGCGTCGCACTGTTTTGTGCAGTTGACACTCGCGGTAATTTGCGCGTCGCACTGTTTTGTGAAGTTTATCACTCGCGCTATTTTGCGTGTCGCACTGTTTTGTGCAGGTGACACTCGCGCTATTTTGCGCGTCGCACTGTTTTGTGCAGTTTATCACTCGCACTATTTTGCGCGTCGCACTGTTTTGTGCAACTGACACTCGCGGTATTTTGCGCGTCGCACCGTTTTGTGCGGTTGACACTCGCGCTATTTTGCGCGTCGCACTGTTTTGTTAATTTTATCACTCGCGCTATTTTACGCATCGCACTGTTTTGTGCAGTTGACACTCGCGCTATTTTGCGCGTCGCACTGTTTTGTGAAGTTTATCACTCGCGCTATTTTGCGCGTCGCACTGTTTTGTGCAGTTGACACTCGCGCTATTTTGCGCGTCGCACTGTTTTGTGAAGTTTATCACTCGCGCCATTTTACGCGTCGCACTGTTTTGTGCAGTTGACACTCGCGCTATTTTGCGCGTCGCACTGTTTTGTGATGTTTATCACTCGCGCTATTTTGCGCGTCGCACTGTTTTGTGCAGTTGACACTCGTACTATTTTGCGCGTCGCACTGTTTTGTGAAGTTTATCAGTAGCGCTATTTTGCGCGTCGCACTGTTTTGTGCAGTTGGCACATGCTATTTTACGCGTCGCACTGTTTTGTGCAGTTGACACTCGCGCTATTTTGCGCGTCGCACTGTTTTGTGAAGTTTATCACTCGCGCTATTTTGCGCGTCGCACTGTTTTGTGCAGTTGACACTCGTACTATTTTGCGCGTCGCACTGTTTTGTGAAGTTTATCAGTAGCGCTATTTTGCGCGTCGCACTGTTTTGTGCAGTTGACACTCGTGCTATTTTGCGCGTCGCACTGTTTTGTGAAGTTTATCACTCGCGCTATTTTACGCGTCGCACTGTTTTGTGTAGTTCACACGCGCGCAATTTTGCGCGTCGCACTGTTTTGTGCAGGTGACACTCGCGCTATTTTGCGCGTCGCACTGTTTTGTGCAGTTTATCACTCGCACTATTTTGCGCGTCGCACTATTTTGGGCAGTTGACACTCGCGCTATTTTTCGCGTCGCACTGTTTTGTGAAGTTTATCACTCGCGCTATTTTACGCGTCGCATTGTTTTGTGCAGTTGACACTCGCGCTATTTTGCGCGTCGCACTGTTTTGTGAAGTTTATCACTCGTGCTATTTTGCGCGTCGCACTGTTTTGTGCGGTTGACACTCGCGCTATTTTGCGCGTCGCACTGTTTTGTTAATTTTATCACTCGCGCTATTTTACGCATCGCTCTGTTTTGTGCAGTTGACACTCGCGCTATTTTGCGCGTCGCACTGTTTTGTGAAGTTTCTCACTCGCGCTATTTTGCGCGTCGCACTGTTTTGTGAAGTTTATCACTCGCGCCATTTTACGCGTCGCACTGTTTTGTGCAGTTGACACTCGCGCTATTTTGCGCGTCGCACTGTTTTGTGAAGTTTATCACTCGCGCTATTTTGCGCGTCGCACTGTTTTGTGCAGTTGACACTCGTACTATTTTGCGCGTCACACTGTTTTGTGCAGTTGACACGTGCTATTTTACGCGTCGCACTGTTTTGTGCAGTTGACACTCGCGCTATTTTGCGCGTCGCACTGTTTTGTGAAGTTTATCACTCGCGCTATTTTGCGCGTCGCACTGTTTTGTGCAGTTGACACTCGTACTATTTTGCGCGTCGCACTGTTTTGTGAAGTTTATCAGTAGCGCTATTTTGCGCGTCGCACTGTTTTGTGCAGTTGACACTCGTGCTATTTTGCGCGTCGCACTGTTTTGTGAAGTTTATCACTCGCGCTATTTTACGCGTCGCACTGTTTTGTGTAGTTCACACGCGCGCAATTTTGCGCGTCGCACTGTTTTGTGCAGGTGACACTCGCGCTATTTTGCGCGTCGCACTGTTTTGTGGAATTTATCACTCGCACTATTTTGCGCGTCGCACTATTTTGTGCAGTTGACACTCGCGCTATTTTTCGCGTCGCACTGTTTTGTGAAGTTTATCACTCGCGCTATTTTACGCGTCGCATTGTTTTGTGCAGTTGACACTCGCGCTATTTTGCGCGTCGCACTGTTTTGTGAAGTTTATCACTCGCGCTATTTTACGCGTCGCACTGTTTTGTGCAGTTGACACTCGCGCTATTTTGCGCGTCGCACTGTTTTGTGAAGTTTATCACTCGCGCTATTTTGCGCGTCGCACTGTTTTGTGCAGCTGACACTCGCGGTATTTTGCGCGTCGCACTGTTTTGTGCAGTTGACACTCGCGCTATTTTGCGCGTCGCACTGTTTTGTGAAGTTTATCACTCGCGCTATTTTGCGCGTCGCACTGTTTTTTGCAGTTGACACTCGCTCTATTTTGCGCGTCGCACTGTTTTGTGAAGTTTATCACTCGCGCTATTTTACGCGTCGCACTGTTTTGTGCAGTTGACACTCGCGCTATTTTGCGCGTCGCACAGTTTTGTGAAGTTTATCACTCGCGCTATTTTACGCGTCGCACTGTTTTGTGTAGTTGACACTCGCGCTATTTTGCGGGTCGCACTATTTTGTGAAGTTTATCACTCGCGCTATTTGCGCGTCGCACTGTTTTGTGAAGTTTATCACTCGCGCCATTTTGCGCGTCGCACTGTTTTGTGAAGTTTATCAGTAGCGCTATTTTGCGCGTCGCACTGTTTTGTGCAGTTGACACGTGCTATTTTACGCGTTGCACTGTTTTGTGCAGTTTATCACTCGCACTATTTTCCGCGTCGCACTGTTTTGTGCAGTTGACACTCGCGCTATTTTGCGCGTCGCACTGTTTTGTGAAGTTTATCACTCGCGCTATTTTGCGCGTCGCACTGTTTTGTGCAGTTGACACTCGTACTATTTTGCGCGTCGCACTGTTTTGTGAAGTTTATCAGTAGCGCTATTTTGCGCGTCGCACTGTTTTGTGCAGTTGACACTCGTGCTATTTTGCGCGTCGCACTGTTTTGTGAAGTTTATCACTCGCGCTATTTTACGCGTCGCACTGTTTTGTGTAGTTCACACGCGCGCAATTTTGCGCGTCGCACTGTTTTGTGCAGGTGACACTCGCGCTATTTTGCGCGTCGCACTATTTTGTGCAATTTATCACTCGCACTATTTTGCTCGTCGCACTATTTTGTGCAGTTGACACTCGCGCTACTTTTCGCGTCGCACTGTTTTGTGAAGTTTATCACTCGCGCTATTTTACGCGTCGCATTGTTTTGTGCAGTTGACACTCGCGCTATTTTGCGCGTCGCACTGTTTTGTGAAGTTTATCACTCGCGCTATTTTACGCGTCGCACTGTTTTGTGCAGTTGACACTCGCGCTATTTTGCGCGTCGCACTGTTTTGTGAAGTTTATCACTCGCGCTATTTTGCGCGTCGCACTGTTTTGTGCAGCTGACACTCGCGGTATTTTGCGCGTCGCACTGTTTTGTGCAGTTGACACTCGCGCTATTTTGCGCGTCGCACTGTTTTGTGAAGTTTATCACTCGCGCTATTTTGCGCGTCGCACTGTTTTTTGCAGTTGACACTCGCGCTATTTTGCGCGTCGCACTGTTTTGTGAAGTTTATCACTCGCGCTATTTTACGCGTCGCACTGTTTTGTGCAGTTGACACTCGCGGTATTTTGCGCGTCGCACCGTTTTGTGCGGTTGACACTCGCGCTATTTTGCGCGTCGCACTGTTTTGTTAATTTTATCACTCGCGCTATTTTACGCATCGCACTGTTTTGTGCAGTTGACACTCACGCTATTTTGTGCGTCGCACTGTTTTGTGAAGTTTATCACTCGCGCTATTTTGCGCGTCGCACTGTTTTGTGCAGTTGACACTCGCGCTATTTTGCGCGTCGCACTGTTTTGTGAAGTTTATCACTCGCGCCATTTTACGCGTCGCACAGTTTTGTGCAGTTGACACTCGCGCTATTTTGCGCGTCGCACTGTTTTGTGAAGTTTATCACTCGCGCTATTTTGCGCGTCGCACTGTTTTGTGCAGTTGACACTCGTACTATTTTGCGCGTCGCACTGTTTTGTGAAGTTTATCAGTAGCGCTATTTTGCGCGTCGCACTGTTTTGTGCAGTTGACACGTGCTATTTTACGCGTCGCACTGTTTTGTGCAGTTGACACTCGCGCTATTTTGCGCGTCGCACTGTTTTGTGAAGTTTATCACTCGCGCTATTTTGCGCGTCGCACTGTTTTGTGCAGTTGACACTCGTACTATTTTGCGCGTCGCACTGTTTTGTGAAGTTTATCAGTAGCGCTATTTTGCGCGTCGCACTGTTTTGTGCAGTTGACACTCGTGCTATTTTGCGCGTCGCACTGTTTTGTGAAGTTTATCACTCGCGCTATTTTACGCGTCGCACTGTTTTGTGTAGTTCACACGCGCGCAATTTTGCGCGTCGCACTGTTTTGTGCAGGTGACACTCGCGCTATTTTGCGCGTCGCACTGTTTTGTGGAATTTATCACTCGCACTATTTTGCGCGTCGCACTATTTTGTGCAGTTGACACTCGCGCTATTTTTCACGTCGCACTGTTTTGTGAAGTTTATCACTCGCGCTATTTTACGCGTCGCATTGTTTTGTGCAGTTGACACTCGCGCTATTTTGCGCGTCGCACTGTTTTGTGAAGTTTATCACTCGCGCTATTTTACGCGTCGCACTGTTTTGTGCAGTTGACACTCGCGCTATTTTGCGCGTCGCACTGTTTTGTGAAGTTTATCACTCGCGCTATTTTGTGCGTCGCACTGTTTTGTGCAGCTGACACTCGCGGTATTTTGCGCGTCGCACTGTTTTGTGCAGTTGACACTCGCGCTATTTTGCGCGTCGCACTGTTTTGTGAAGTTTATCACTCGCGCTATTTTGCGCGTCGCACTGTTTTTTGCAGTTGACACTCGCTCTATTTTGCGCGTCGCACTGTTTTGTGAAGTTTATCACTCGCGCTATTTTACGCGTCGCACTGTTTTGTGCAGTTGACACTCGCGCTATTTTGCGCGTCGCACAGTTTTGTGAAGTTTATCACTCGCGCTATTTTACGCGTCGCACTGTTTTGTGTAGTTGACACTCGCGCTATTTTGCGGGTCGCACTATTTTGTGAAGTTTATCACTCGCGCTATTTGCGCGTCGCACTGTTTTGTGAAGTTTATCACTCGCGCCATTTTGCGCGTCGCACTGTTTTGTGAAGTTTATCAGTAGCGCTATTTTGCGCGTCGCACTGTTTTGTGCAGTTGACACGTGCTATTTTACGCGTTGCACTGTTTTGTGCAGTTTATCACTCGCACTATTTTGCGCGTCGCACTGTTTTGTGCAGTTGACACTCGCGCTATTTTGCGCGTCGCACTGTTTTGTGAAGTTTATCACTCGCGCTATTTTGCGCGTCGCACTGTTTTGTGCAGTTGACACTCGTACTATTTTGCGCGTCGCACTGTTTTGTGAAGTTTATCAGTAGCGCTATTTTGCGCGTCGCACTGTTTTGTGCAGTTGACACTCGTGCTATTTTGCGCGTCGCACTGTTTTGTGAAGTTTATCACTCGCGCTATTTTACGCGTCGCACTGTTTTGTGTAGTTCACACGCGCGCAATTTTGCGCGTCGCACTGTTTTGTGCAGGTGACACTCGCGCTATTTTGCGCGTCGCACTGTTTTGTGCAATTTATCACTCGCACTATTTTGCTCGTCGCACTATTTTGTGCAGTTGACACTCGCGCTATTTTTCGCGTCGCACTGTTTTGTGAAGTTTATCACTCGCGCTATTTTACGCGTCGCATTGTTTTGTGCAGTTGACACTCGCGCTATTTTGCGCGTCGCACTGTTTTGTGAAGTTTATCACTCGCGCTATTTTACGCGTCGCACTGTTTTGTGCAGTTGACACTCGCGCTATTTTGCGCGTCGCACTGTTTTGTGAAGTTTATCACTCGCGCTATTTTGCGCGTCGCACTGTTTTGTGCAGCTGACACTCGCGGTATTTTGCGCGTCGCACTGTTTTGTGCAGTTGACACTCGCGCTATTTTGCGCGTCGCACTGTTTTGTGAAGTTTATCACTCGCGCTATTTTGCGCGTCGCACTGTTTTTTGCAGTTGACACTCGCGCTATTTTGCGCGTCGCACTGTTTTGTGAAGTTTATCACTCGCGCTATTTTACGCGTCGCACTGTTTTGTGCAGTTGACACTCGCGGTATTTTGCGCGTCGCACCGTTTTGTGCGGTTGACACTCGCGCTATTTTGCGCGTCGCACTGTTTTGTTAATTTTATCACTCGCGCTATTTTACGCATCGCACTGTTTTGTGCAGTTGACACTCGCGCTATTTTGCGCGTCGCACTGTTTTGTGAAGTTTATCACTCGCGCTATTTTGCGCGTCGCACTGTTTTGTGCAGTTGACACTCGCGCTATTTTGCGCGTCGCACTGTTTTGTGAAGTTTATCACTCGCGCCATTTTACGCGTCGCACTGTTTTGTGCAGTTGACACTCGCGCTATTTTGCGCGTCGCACTGTTTTGTGAAGTTTATCACTCGCGCTATTTTGCGCGTCGCACTGTTTTGTGCAGTTGACACTCGTACTATTTTGCGCGTCGCACTGTTTTGTGAAGTTTATCAGTAGCGCTATTTTGCGCGTCGCACTGTTTTGTGCAGTTGACACGTGCTATTTTACGCGTCGCACTGTTTTGTGCAGTTGACACTCGCGCTATTTTGCGCGTCGCACTGTTTTGTGAAGTTTATCACTCGCGCTATTTTGCGTGTCGCACTGTTTTGTGCAGTTGACACTCGTACTATTTTGCGCGTCGCACTGTTTTGTGAAGTTTATCAGTAGCGCTATTTTGCGCGTCGCACTGTTTTGTGCAGTTGACACTCGTGCTATTTTGCGCGTCGCACTGTTTTGTGAAGTTTATCACTCGCGCTATTTTACGCGTCGCACTGTTTTGTGTAGTTCACACGCGCGCAATTTTGCGCGTCGCACTGTTTTGTGCAGGTGACACTCGCGCTATTTTGCGCGTCGCACTGTTTTGTGCAGTTTATCACTCGCACTATTTTGCGCGTCGCACTATTTTGGGCAGTTGACACTCGCGCTATTTTTCGCGTCGCACTGTTTTGTGAAGTTTATCACTCGCGCTATTTTACGCGTCGCATTGTTTTGTGCAGTTGACACTCGCGCTATTTTGCGCGTCGCACTGTTTTGTGAAGTTTATCACTCGTGCTATTTTGCGCGTCGCACTGTTTTGTGCGGTTGACACTCGCGCTATTTTGCGCGTCGCACTGTTTTGTTAATTTTATCACTCGCGCTATTTTACGCATCGCTCTGTTTTGTGCAGTTGACACTCGCGCTATTTTGCGCGTCGCACTGTTTTGTGAAGTTTCTCACTCGCGCTATTTTGCGCGTCGCACTGTTTTGTGCAGTTGACACTCGCGCTATTTTGCGCGTCGCACTGTTTTGTGAAGTTTATCACTCGCGCCATTTTACGCGTCGCACTGTTTTGTGCAGTTGACACTCGCGCTATTTTGCGCGTCGCACTGTTTTGTGAAGTTTATCACTCGCGCTATTTTGCGCGTCGCACTGTTTTGTGCAGTTGACACTCGTACTATTTTGCGCGTCGCACTGTTTTGTGCAGTTGACACGTGCTATTTTACGCGTCGCACTGTTTTGTGCAGTTGACACTCGCGCTATTTTGCGCGTCGCACTGTTTTGTGAAGTTTATCACTCGCGCTATTTTGCGCGTCGCACTGTTTTGTGCAGTTGACACTCGTACTATTTTGCGCGTCGCACTGTTTTGTGAAGTTTATCAGTAGCGCTATTTTGCGCGTCGCACTGTTTTGTGCAGTTGACACTCGTGCTATTTTGCGCGTCGCACTATTTTGTGAAGTTTATCACTCGCGCTATTTTACGCGTCGCACTGTTTTGTGTAGTTCACACGCGCGCAATTTTGCGCGTCGCACTGTTTTGTGCAGGTGACACTCGCGCTATTTTGCGCGTCGCACTGTTTTGTGGAATTTATCACTCACACTATTTTGCGCGTCGCACTATTTTGTGCAGTTGACCCTCGCGCTATTTTTCGCGTCGCACTGTTTTGTGAAGTTTATCACTCGCGCTATTTTACGCGTCGCATTGTTTTGTGCAGTTGACACTCGCGCTATTTTGCGCGTCGCAGTGTTTTGTGAAGTTTATCACTCGCGCTATTTTACGCGTCGCACTGTTTTGTGCAGTTGACACTCGCGCTATTTTGCGCGTCGCACTGTTTTGTGAAGTTTATCACTCGCGCTATTTTGCGCGTCGCACTGTTTTGTGCAGCTGACACTCGCGGTATTTTGCGCGTCGCACTATTTTGTGCAGTTGACACTCGCGCTATTTTGCGCGTCGCACTGTTTTGTGAAGTTTATCACTCGCGCTATTTTGCGCGTCGCACTGTTTTTTGCAGTTGACACTCGCTCTATTTTGCGCGTCGCACTGTTTTGTGAAGTTTATCACTCGCGCTATTTTACGCGTCGCACTGTTTTGTGCAGTTGACACTCGCGCTATTTTGCGCGTCGCACAGTTTTGTGAAGTTTGTCACTCGCGCTGTTTTACGCGTCGCACTGTTTTGTGTAGTTGACACTCGCGCTATTTTGCGGGTCGCACTGTTTTGTGAAGTTTATCACTCGCGCGATTTGCGCGTCGCACTGTTTTGTGAAGTTTATCACTCGCGCCGTTTTGCGCGTCGCACTGTTTTGTGAAGTTTATCAGTAGCGCTATTTTGCGCGTCGCACTGTTTTGTGCAGTTGACACGTGCTATTTTACGCGTCGCACTGTTTTGTGCAGTTTATCACTCGCACTATTTTGCGCGTCGCACTGTTTTGTGCAGTTGACACTCGCGCTATTTTGCGCGTCGCACTGTTTTGTGAAGTTTATCACTCGCGCTATTTTGCGCGTCGCACTGTTTTGTGCAGTTGACACTCGTACTATTTTGCGCGTCGCACTGTTTTGTGAAGTTTATCAGTAGCGCTATTTTGCGCGTCGCACTGTTTTGTGCAGTTGACACTCGTGCTATTTTGCGCGTCGCACTGTTTTGTGAAGTTTATCACTCGCGCTATTTTACGCGTCGCACTGTTTTGTGTAGTTCACACGCGCGCAATTTTGCGCGTCGCACTGTTTTGTGCAGGTGACACTCGCGCTATTTTGCGCGTCGCACTGTTTTGTGCAATTTATCACTCGCACTATTTTGCGCGTCGCACTATTTTGTGCAGTTGACACTCGCGCTATTTTTCGCGTCGCACTGTTTTGTGAAGTTTATCACTCGCGCTATTTTACGCGTCGCATTGTTTTGTGCAGTTGACACTCGCGCTATTTTGCACGTCGCACTGTTTTGTGAAGTTTATCACTCGCGCTATTTTACGCGTCGCACTGTTTTGTGCAGTTGACACTCGCGCTATTTTGCGCGTCGCACTGTTTTGTGAAGTTTATCACTCGCGCTATTTTGCGCGTCGCACTGTTTTGTGCAGTTGACACTCGCGCTATTTTGCGCGTCGCACTGTTTTGTGAAGTTTATCACTCGCGCTATTTTGCGCGTCGCACTGTTTTTTGCAGTTGACACTCGCTCTATTTTGCGCGTCGCACTGTTTTGTGAAGTTTATCACTCGCGCTATTTTACGCGTCGCACTGTTTTGTGCAGTTGACACTCGCGCTATTTTGCGCGTCGCACAGTTTTGTGAAGTTTATCACTCGCGCTATTTTACGCGTCGCACTGTTTTGTGTAGTTGACACTCGCGCTATTTTGCGGGTCGCACTATTTTGTGAAGTTTATCACTCGCGCTATTTGCGCGTCGCACTGTTTTGTGAAGTTTATCACTCGCGCCATTTTGCGCGTCGCACTGTTTTGTGAAGTTTATCAGTAGCGCTATTTTGCGCGTCGCACTGTTTTGTGCAGTTGACACGTGCTATTTTACGCGTTGCACTGTTTTGTGCAGTTTATCACTTGCACTATTTTGCGCGTCGCACTGTTTTGTGCAGTTGACACTCGCGCTATTTTGCGCGTCGCACTGTTTTGTGAAGTTTATCACTCGCGCTATTTTGCGCGTCGCACTGTTTTGTGCAGTTGACACTCGTACTATTTTGCGCGTCGCACTGTTTTGTGAAGTTTATCAGTAGCGCTATTTTGCGCGTCGCACTGTTTTGTGCAGTTGACACTCGTGCTATTTTGCGCGTCGCACTGTTTTGTGAAGTTTATCACTCGCGCTATTTTACGCGTCGCACTGTTTTGTGTAGTTCACACGCGCGCAATTTTGCGCGTCGCACTGTTTTGTGCAGGTGACACTCGCGCTATTTTGCGCGTCGCACTGTTTTGTGCAATTTATCACTCGCACTATTTTGCTCGTCGCACTATTTTGTGCAGTTGACACTCGCGCTATTTTTCGCGTCGCACTGTTTTGTGAAGTTTATCACTCGCGCTATTTTACGCGTCGCATTGTTTTGTGCAGTTGACACTCGCGCTATTTTGCGCGTCGCACTGTTTTGTGAAGTTTATCACTCGCGCTATTTTACGCGTCGCACTGTTTTGTGCAGTTGACACTCGCGCTATTTTGCGCGTCGCACTGTTTTGTGAAGTTTATCACTCGCGCTATTTTGCGCGTCGCACTGTTTTGTGCAGCTGACACTCGCGGTATTTTGCGTGTCGCACTGTTTTGTGCAGTTGACACTCGCGCTATTTTGCGCGTCTCACTGTTTTGTGAAGTTTATCACTCGCGCTATTTTGCGCGTCGCACTGTTTTTTGCAGTTGACACTCGCTCTATTTTGCGCGTCGCACTGTTTTGTGAAGTTTATCAGTCGCGCTATTTTACGCGTCGCACTGTTTTGTGCAGTTGACACTCGCGCTATTTTGCGCGTCGCACAGTTTTGTGAAGTTTATCACTCGCGCTATTTTACGCGTCGCACTGTTTTGTGTAGTTGACACTCGCGCTATTTTGCGGGTCGCACTGTTTTGTGAAGTTTATCACTCGCGCTATTTGCGCGTCGCACTATTTTGTGAAGTTTATCACTCGCGCCATTTTGCGCGTCGCACTGTTTTGTGAAGTTTATCAGTAGCGCTATTTTGCGCGTCGCACTGTTTTGTGCAGTTGACACGTGCTATTTTACGCGTCGCACTGTTTTGTGCAGTTTATCACTCGCACTATTTTGCGCGTCGCACTGTTTTGTGCAGTTGACACTCGCGCTATTTTGCGCGTCGCACTGTTTTGTGAAGTTTATCACTCGCGCTATTTTACGCGTCGCATTGTTTTGTGCAGTTGACACTCGCGCGATTTTGCGCGTCGCACTGTTTTGTGAAGTTTATCACTCGCGCCATTTTACCCGTCGCACTGTTTTGTGTAGTTGACACTCGCGCTATTTTGCGGGTCGCACTGTTTTGTGAAGTTTATCACTCGCGCTATTTTGCGCGTCGCACTGTTTTGTGAAGTTTATCACTCGCGCTATTTTGCGCGTCGCACTGTTTTGTGCAGTTGACACTCGCGCTATTTTGCGCGTCGCACTGTTTTGTGAAGTTTATCACTCGCGCCATTTTACGCGTCGCACTGTTTTGTGCAGTTGACACTCGCGCTATTTTGCGCGTCACACTGTTTTGTGAAGTTTATCACTCGCGCTATTTTGCGCGTCGCACTGTTTTGTGTAGTTCACACGCGCGCAATTTTGCGCGTCGCACTGTTTTGTGCAGGTGACACTCGCGCTATTTTGCGCGTCGCACTGTTTTGTGCAGTTTATCACTCGCACTATTTTGCGCGTCGCACTGTTTTGTGCAGTTGACACTCGCGCTATTTTGCGCGTCGCACTGTTTTGTGAAGTTTATCACTCGCGCTATTTTACGCGTCGCATTGTTTTGTGCAGTTGACACTCGCGCTATTTTGCGCGTCGCACTGTTTTGTGAAGTTTATCACTCGCGCTATTTTACGCGTCGCACTGTTTTGTGCAGTTGACACTCGCGCTATTTTGCGCGTCGCACTGTTTTGTGAAGTTTATCACTCGCGCTATTTTGCGCGTCACACTGTTTTCTGCAGCTGACACTCGCGGTATTTTGCGCGTCGCACTGTTTTGTGCAGTTGACACTCGCGCTATTTTGCGCGTCGCATTGTTTTGTGAAGTTTATCACTCGCGCTATTTTGCGCGGCGCACTGTTTTGTGCAGTTGACACTCGCGCTATTTTGCGCGTCGCACTGTTTTGTGAAGTTTATCACTCGCGCTATTTTACGCGTCGCACTGTTTTGTGTAGTTGACACTCGCGCTATTTTGCGTGTCGCACTGTTTTGTGAAGTTTATCACTCGCGCTATTTGCGCGTCGCACTGTTTTGTGAAGTTTATCACTCGCGCCATTTTGCGCGTCGCACTGTTTTGTGCAGTTGACACTCGTGCTATTTTGCGCGTCGCACTGTTTTGTGAAGTTTATCACTAGCACTATTTTTCGCGTCGCACTATTTTGTGCAGTTGACACTCGTGCTAATTTGCGCGTCGCACTGTTTTGTGAAGTTTATCACTCGCGCTATTTTGCGTGTCGCACTGTTTTGTGCAGGTGACACTCGCGCTATTTTGCGCGTCGCACTGTTTTGTGCAGTTTATCACTCGCACTATTTTGCGCGTCGCACTGTTTTGTGCAACTGACACTGGCGGTATTTTGCGCGTCGCACCGTTTTGTGCGGTTGACACTCGCGCTATTTTGCGCGTCGCACTGTTTTGTTAATTTTATCACTCGCGCTATTTTACGCATCGCACTGTTTTGTGCAGTTGACACTCGCGCTATTTTGCGCGTCGCACTGTTTTGTGAAGTTTATCACTCGCGCTATTTTGCGCGTCGCACTGTTTTGTGCAGTTGACACTCGTGCTATTTTGCGCGTCGCACTGTTTTGTGAAGTATATCACTCGCGCCATTTTACGCGTCGCACTGTTTTGTGCAGTTGACACTCGCGCTATTTTGCGCGTCGCACTGTTTTGTGAAGTTTATCACTCGTGCTATTTTGCGCGTCGCACTGTTTTGTGCAGTTGACACTCGCACTATTTTGCGCGTCGCACTGTTTTGTGAAGTTTATCAGTAGCGCTATTTTGCGCGTCGCACTGTTTTGTGCAGTTGACACGTGCTATTTTACGCGTCGCACTGTTTTGTGCAGTTGACACTCGCGCTATTTTGCGCGTCGCACTGTTTTGTGAAGTTTATCACTCGCGCTATTTTGCACGTCGCACTGTTTTGTGCAGTTGACACTCGTACTATTTTGCGCGTCGCACTGTTTTGTGAAGTTTATCAGTAGCGCTATTTTACGCGTCGCACTGTTTTGTGCAGTTGACACTCGTGCTATTTTGCGCGTCGCACTGTTTTGTGAAGTTTATCACTCGCGCTATTTTACGCGTCGCACTGTTTTGTGTAGTTCACACGCGCGCAATTTTGCGCGTCGCACTGTTTTGTGCAGGTGACACTCGCGCTATTTTGCGCGTCGCACTGTTTTGTGCAGTTTATCACTCGCACTATTTTGCGCGTCGCACTATTTTGTGCAGTTGACACTCGCGCTATTTTTCGCGTCGCACTGTTTTGTGAAGTTTATCACTCGCGCTATTTTACGCGTCGCATTGTTTGGTGCAGTTGACACTCGCGCTATTTTGCGCGACGCACTGTTTTGTGAAGTTTATCACTCGCGCTATTTTACGCGTCGCACTGTTTTGTGCAGTTGACACTCGCGCTATTTTGCGCGTCGCACTGTTTTGTGAAGTTTATCACTCGCGCTATTTTGCGCGTCGCACTGTTTTGTGCAGCTGACACTCGCGGTAATTTGCGCGTCGCACTGTTTTGTGCAGTTGACACTCGCGCTATTTTGCGCGTCGCACTGTTTTGTGAAGTTTATCACTCGCGCTATTTTACGCGTCGCACTGTTTTTTGTAGTTGACACTCGCGCTATTTTGCGGGTCGCACTGTTTTGTGAAGTTTATCACTCGCGCTATTTGCGCGTCGCACTGTTTTGTGAAGTTTATCACTCGCGCTATTTTGCGCGTCGCACTGTTTTGTGCAGTTGACACTCGTGCTATTTTGCGCGTCGCACTGTTTTGTGAAGTTTATCACTCGCGCCATTTTACGCGTCGCACTGTTTTGTGCAGTTGACACTCGCGCTATTTTGCGCGTCGCACTGTTTTGTGAAGTTTATCACTCGCGCTATTTTGCGCGTCGCACTGTTTTGTGCAGTTGACACTCGTACTATTTTGCGCGTCGCACTGTTTTGTGAAGTTTATCAGTAGCGCTATTTTGCGCGTCGCACTGTTTTGTGCAGTTGACACGTGCTATTTTACGCGTCGCACTGTTTTGTGCAGTTGACACTCGCGCTATTTTGCGCGTCGCACTGTTTTGTGAAGTTTATCACTCGCGCAATTTTGCGCGTCGCACTGTTTTGTGCAGTTGACACTCGTGCTATTTTGCGCGTCGCACTGTTTTGTGAAGTTTATCACTCGCGCCATTTTACGCGTCGCACTGTTTTGTGCAGTTGACACTCGCGCTATTTTGCGCGTCGCACTGTTTTGTGAAGTTTATCACTCGCGCTATTTTGCACGTCGCACTGTTTTGTGCAGTTGACACTCGTACTATTTTGCGCGTCGCACTGTTTTGTGAAGTTTATCAGTAGCGCTATTTTGCGCGTCGCACTGTTTTGTGCAGTTGACACTCGTGCTATTTTGCGCGTCGCACTGTTTTGTGAAGTTTATCACTCGCGCTATTTTACGCGTCGCACTGTTTTGTGTAGTTCACACGCGCGCAATTTTGCGCGTCGCACTGTTTTGTGCAGGTGACACTCGCGCTATTTTGCGCGTCGCACTGTTTTGTGCAGTTTATCACTCGCACTATTTTGCGCGTTGCACTATTTTGTGCAGTTGACACTCGCGCTATTTTTCGCGTCGCACAGTTTTGTGAAGTTTATCACTCGCGCTATTTTACGCGTCGCATTGTTTTGTGCAGTTGACACTCGCGCTATTTTGCGCGTCGCACTGTTTTGTGAAGTTTATCACTCGCGCTATTTTACGCGTCGCACTGTTTTGTGCAGTTGACACTCGCGCTATTTTGCGCGTCGCACTGTTTTGTGAAGTTTATCACTCGCGCTATTTTGCGCGTCGCACTGTTTTGTGCAGCTGACACTCGCGGTATTTTGCGCGTCGCACTGTTTTGTGCAGTTGACACTCGCGCTATTTTGCGCGTCGCACTGTTTTGTGAAGTTTATCACTCGCGCTATTTTACGCGTCGCACTGTTTTGTGTAGTTGACACTCGCGCTATTTTGCGGGTCGCACTGTTTTGTGAAGTTTATCACTCGCGCTATTTGCGCGTCGCACTGTTTTGTGAAGTTTATCACTCGCGCCATTTTGCGCGTCGCACTGTTTTGTGCAGTTGACACTCGTGCTATTTTGCGCGTCGCACTGTTTTGTGAAGTTTATCACTAGCACTATTTTTCGCGTCGCACTGTTTTGTGCAGTTGACACTCGTGCTAATTTGCGCGTCGCACTGTTTTGTGAAGTTTATCACTCGCGCTATTTTGCGTGTCGCACTGTTTTGTGCAGGTGACACTCGCGCTATTTTGCGCGTCGCACTGTTTTGTGCAGTTTATCACTCGCACTATTTTGCGCGTCGCACTGTTTTGTTAATTTTATCACTCGCGCTATTTTACGCATCGCACTGTTTTGTGCAGTTGACACTCGCGCTATTTTGCGCGTCGCACTGTTTTGTGAAGTTTATCACTCGCGCTATTTTGCGCGTCGCATTGTTTTGTGCAGTTGACACTCGCGCTATTTTGCGCGTCGCACTGTTTTGTGAAGTTTATCACTCGCGCCATTTTACGCGTCGCACTGTTTTGTGCAGTTGACACTCGCGCTATTTTGCGCGTCGCACTTTTTTGTGAAGTTTATCAGCAGCGCTATTTTGCGCGTCGCACTGTTTTGTGCAATTTATCACTCGCACTATTTTGCGCGTCGCATTGTTTTGTGCAGTTGACACTCGCGCTATTTTACGCGTCGCACTGTTTTGTGAAGTTTATCACTCGCGCTATTTTACGCGTCGCATTGTTTTGTGCTGTTGACACTCGCGCTATTTTGCGCGTCGCACTGTTTTGTGAAGTTTGTCACTCGCGCTATTTTACGCGTCACACTGTTTTGTGCAGTTGACACTCGCGCTATTTTGCGCGTCGCACTGTTTTGTGAAGTTTATCACTCGCGCTATTTTGCGCGTCGCACTGTTTTGTGCAGCTGACACTCGCGGTATTTTGCGCGTCGCACTGTTTTGTGCAGTTGACACTCGCGCTATTTTGCGCGTCGCACTGTTTTGTGAAGTTTATCACTCGCGCTATTTTGCGCGTCGCACTGTTTTTTGCAGTTGACACTCGCTCTATTTTGCGCGTCGCACTGTTTTGTGAAGTTTATCACTCGCGCTATTTTACGCGTCGCACTGTTTTGTGCAGTTGACACTCGCGGTATTTTGCGTGTCGCACTGTTTTGTGAAGTTTATTACTCGCGCTACTTTGCGCGTCGCATTGTTTTGTGATGTTTATCACTCGCGCCATTTTGCGCGTCGCACTGTTTTGTGCAGTTGACACTCGTGCTATTTTGCGCGTCGCACTGTTTTGTGAAGTTTATCACAAGCACTATTTTGCGCGTCGCACTGTTTTGTGCAGTTGACACTCGCGCTATTTTGCGCGTCGCACAGTTTTGTGAAGTTTATCACTCGCGCTATTTTACGCGTCGCACTGTTTTGTGTAGTTGACACTCGCGCTATTTTGCGGGTCGCACTGTTTTGTGAAGATTATCACTCGCGCTATTTACGCGTCGCACTGTTTTGTGAAGTTTATCACTCGCGCCATTTTGCGCGTCGCACTGTTTTGTGCAGTTGACACTCGTGCTATTTTGCGCGTCGCACTGTTTTGTTAATTTTATCACTCGCGCTATTTTACGCATCGCACTGTTTTGTGCAGTTGACACTCGCGCTATTTTGCGCGTCGCACTGTTTTGTGAAGTTTATCACTCGCGCTATTTTGCGCGTCGCACTGTTTTGTGCAGTTGACACTCGCGCTATTTTGCGCGTCGCACTGTTTTGTGAAGTTTATCAGCAGCGCCATTTTGCGCGTCGCACTGTTTTGTGCAGTTGACACTCGTACTATTTTGCGCGTCGCACTGTTTTGTGAAGTTTATCAGTAGCGCTATTTTGCGCGTCGCACTGTTTTGGGCAGTTGACACTCGTGCTATTTTGCGCGTCGCACTGTTTTGTGAAGTTTATCACTCGCGCTATTTTGCGCGTCGCACTGTTTTGTGCAGTTGACACTCGTACTATTTTGCGCGTCGCACTGTTTTGTGAAGTTTATCAGTAGCGCTATTTTGCGCGTCGCACTGTTTTGTGCAGTTGACACTCGTGCTATTTTGCGCGTCGCACTGTTTCGTGAAGTTTATCACTCGCGCTATTTTACGCGTCGCACTGTTTTGTGTAGTTCACACGCGTGCAATTTTGCGAGTCGCACTGTTTTGTGCAGGTGACACTCGTGCTATTTTGCGCGTCGCACTGTTTTGTGCAGTTGGCACTCGCGCTATTTTTCGCGTCGCACTGTTTTGTGAAATTTATCACTCGCGCTATTTTACGCGTCGCATTGTTTTGTGCAGTTGACACTCGCGCTATTTTGCGCGTCGCACTGTTTTGTGAAGTTTATCACTCGCGCTATTTTACGCGTCACACTGTTTTGTGCAGTTGACACTCGCGCTATTTTGCGCGTCGCACTGTTTTGTGAAGTTTATCACTCGCGCTATTTTGCGCGTCGCACTGTTTTGTGCAGCTGACACTCGCGGTATTTTGCGCGTCGCACTGTTTTGTGCAGTTGACACTCGCGCTATTTTGCGCGTCGCACTGTTTTGTGAAGTTTATCACTCGCGCTATTTTGCGCGTCGCACTGTTTTTTGCAGTTGACACTCGCTCTATTTTGTGCGTCGCACTGTTTTGTGAAGTTTATCACTCGCGCTATTTTACGCGTCGCACTGTTTTGTGCAGTTGACACTCGCGGTATTTTGCGTGTCGCACTGTTTTGTGAAGTTTATTACTCGCGCTACTTTGCGCGTCGCATTGTTTTGTGAAGTTTATCACTCGCGCCATTTTGCGCGTCGCACTGTTTTGTGCAGTTAACACTCGTGCTATTTTGCGCGTCGCACTGTTTTGTGAAGTTTATCACAAGCACTATTTTGCGCGTCGCACTGTTTTGTGCAGTTGACACTCGCGCTATTTTGCGCGTCGCACTGTTTTGTGAAGTTTATCACTCGCGCTATTTTGCGCGTCGCACTGTTTTGTGCAGTTGACACTCGCGCTATTTTGCGCGTCGCACAGTTTTGTGAAGTTTATCACTCGCGCTATTTTACGCGTCGCACTGTTTTGTGTTGTTGACACTCGCGCTATTTTGCGGGTCGCACTGTTTTGTGAAGTTTATCACTCGCGCTATTTGCGCGTCGCACAGTTTTGTGAAGTTTATCACTCGCGCCATTTTGCGCGTCGCACTATTTTGTGCAGTTGACACTCGTGCTATTTTGCGCGTCGCACTGTTTTGTGAATTTTATCACTAGCACTATTTTGCGTGTCGCACTGTTTTGTGAAGTTTATCACTCGCGCTATTTTGCGTGTCGCACTGTTTTGTGCAGGTGACACTCGCGCTATTTTGCGCGTCGCAGTGTTTTGTGCAGTTTATCACTCGCACTATTTTGCGCGTCGCACTGTTTTGTGCAACTGACACTCGCGTTATTTTGCGCGTCGCACTGTTTTGTGCGGTTGACACTCGCGCTATTTTGCGCGTCGCACTGTTTTGTTAATTTTATCACTCGCGCTATTTTACGCATCGCACTGTTTTGTGCAGTTGACACTCGCGCTATTTTGCGCGTCGCACTGTTTTGTGAAGTTTATCACTCGCGCTATTTTGCGCGTCGCACTGTTTTGTGCAGTTGACACTCGCGCTATTTTGCGCGTCGCACTGTTTTGTGAAGTTTATCACTCGCGCCATTTTACGCGTCGCACTGTTTTGTGCAGTTGACACTCGCGCTATTTTGCACGTCGCACTGTTTTGTGAAGTTTATCACTCGCGCTATTTTGCGCGTCGCACTGTTTTGTGCAGTTGACACTCGTACTATTTTGCGCGTCGCACTGTTTTGTGAAGTTTATCAGTAGCGCTATTTTGCGCGTCGCACTGTTTTGTGCAGTTGACACTCGTACTATTTTGCGCGTCGCACTGTTTTGTGAAGTTTATCACTCGCGCTATTTTACGCGTCGCACTGTTTTGTGCAGTTGACACTCGCGGTATTTTGCGTGTCGCACTGTTTTGTGAAGTTTATTACTCGCGCTACTTTGCGCGTCGCATTGTTTTGTGAAGTTTATCACTCGCGCCATTTTGCGCGTCGCACTGTTTTGTGCAGTTAACACTCGTGCTATTTTGCGCATCGCACTGTTTTGTGAAGTTTATCACAAGCACTATTTTGCGCGTCGCACTGTTTTGTGCAGTTGACACTCGCGCTATTTTGCGCGTCGCACTGTTTTGTGAAGTTTATCACTCGCGCTATTTTGCGCGTCGCACTGTTTTGTGCAGTTGACACTCGCGCTATTTTCCGCGTCGCACAGTTTTGTGAAGTTTATCACTCGCGCTATTTTACGCGTCGCACTGTTTTGTGTAGTTGACACTCGCGCTATTTTGCGGGTCGCACACTATTTTGTGAAGTTTATCACTCGCGCTATTTGCGCGTCGCACTGTTTTGTGAAGTTTATCACTCGCGCCATTTTGCGCGTCGCACTATTTTGTGCAGTTGACACTCGTGCTATTTTGCGCGTCGCACTGTTTTGTGAAGTTGATCACTAGCACTATTTTGCGCGTCGCACTGTTTTGTGAAGTTTATCACTCGCGCTATTTTGCGTGTCGCACTGTTTTGTGCAGGTGACACTCGCGCTATTTTGCGCGTCGCAGTGTTTTGTGCAGTTTATCACTCGCACTATTTTGCGCGTCGCACTGTTTTGTGCAACTGACACTCGCGGTATTTTGCGCGTCGCACTGTTTTGTGCGGTTGACACTCGCGCTATTTTACGCGTCGCACTGTTTTGTTAATTTTATCACTCGCGCTATTTTACGCATCGCACTGTTTTGTGCAGCTGACACTCGCGCTATTTTGCGCGTCGCACTGTTTTGTGAAGTTTATCACTGGCGCTATTTTGCGCGTCGCACTGTTTTGTGCAGTTGACACTCGCGCTATTTTGCGCGTCGCACTGTTTTGTGAAGTTTATCACTCGCGCCATTTTACGCGTCGCACTGTTTTGTGCAGTTGACACTCGCGCTATTTTGCGCGTCGCACTGTTTTGTGAAGTTTATCACTCGCGCTATTTTGCGCGTCGCACTGTTTTGTGAAGTTTATCAGTAGCGCTATTTTGCGCGTCGCACTGTTTTGTGCAGTTGACACTCGTACTATTTTGCGCGTCGCACTGTTTTGTGAAGTTTATCAGTAGCGCTATTTTGCGCGTCGCACAGTTTTGTGCAGTTGACACTCGTGCTATTTTGTGCGTCGCACTGTTTTGTGAAGTTTATCACTCGTGCTATTTTGCGCGTCGCACTGTTTTGTGTAGTTCACACGCGCGCAATTTTGCGCGTCGCACTGTTTTGTGCAGGTGACACTGGCGCTATTTTGCGCGTCGCACTGTTTTGTGTAGTTTATCAGTAGCGCTATTTTGCGCGTCGCACTGTTTTGTGCAGTTGACACTCGTGCTATTTTGCGCGTCGCACTGTTTTGTGAAGTTTATCACTCGCGCTATTTTGCGCGTCGCACTATTTTGTGCAGTTGACACTCGTACTATTTTGCGCGTCGCACTGTTTTGTGAAGTTTATCAGTAGCGCTATTTTGCGCGTCGCACTGTTTTGTGCAGTTGACACTCGTGCTATTTTGCGCGTCGCACTGTTTTGTGAAGTTTATCACTCGCGCTATTTTACGCGTCGCACTGTTTTGTGTAGTTCACACGCGCGCAATTTTGCGCGTCGCACTGTTTTGTGCAGGTGACACTCGCGCTATTTTGCGCGTCTCACTGTTTTGTGCAGTTTATCACTCGCACTATTTTGCGCGTCGCACTGTTTTGTGCAGTTGACACTCGCGCTATTTTCGCGTCGCACTGTTTTGTGAAGTTTATCACTCACGCTATTTTACGCGTCGCATTGTTTTGTGCAGTTGACACTCGCGCTATTTTGCGCGTCGCACTGTTATTTGAAGTTTATCACTCGCGCTATTTTACGCGTCACACTGTTTTGTGCAGTTGACACTCGCGCTATTTTGCGCGTCGCACTGTTTTGTGAAGTTTATCACTCGCGCTATTTTGCGCGTCGCACTGTTTTGTGCAGCTGACACTCGCGGTATTTTGCGCGTCGCACTGTTTTGTGCAGTTGACACTCGCGCTATTTTGCGCGTCGCACTGTTTTGTGAAGTTTATCACTCGTGCTATTTTGCGCGTCGCACTGTTTTTTGCAGTTGACACTCGCTCTATTTTGCGCGTCGCACTGTTTTTTGAAGTTTATCACTCGCGCTATTTTACGCGTCGCACTGTTTTGTGCAGTTGACACTCGCGCTATTTTGCGTGTCGCACTGTTTTGTGAAGTTTATTACTCGCGCTACTTTGCGCGTCGCATTGTTTTGTGAAGTTTATCAGTCGCGCCATTTTGCGCGTCGCACTGTTTTGTGCAGTTGACACTCGTGCTATTTTGCGCGTCGCACTGTTTTGTGAAGTTTATCACAAGCACTATTTTGCGCGTCGCACTGTCTTGTACAGTTGACACTCGCGCTATTTTGCGCGTCGCACTGTTTTGTTAATTTTATCACTCGCGCTATTTTGCGCGTCGCACTGTTTTGTGCAGTTGACACTCGCGCTATTTTGCGCGTCGCACTGTTTTGTGAAGTTTATCACTCGCGCCATTTTACGGGTCGCACTGTTTTGTGCAGTTGACACTCGCGCTATTTTGCGCGTCGCACTGTTTTGTGTAGTTTATCACTCGCGCTATTTTGCGCGTCGCACTGTTTTGTGCAGTTGACACTCGTACTATTTTACGCGTCGCACTGTTTTGTGAAGTTTATCAGTAGCGCTATTTTGCGCGTCGCACTGTTTTGTGCAGTTGACACTCGTACTATTTTGCGCGTCGCACTGTTTTGTGAAGTTTATCAGTAGCGCTATTTTGCGCGTCGCACTGTTTTGTGCAGTTGACACTCGTGCTATTTTGCGCGTCGCACTATTTTGTGAAGTTTATCACTGGCGCTATTTTGCGCGTCGCACTGTTTTGTGTAGTTCACACGCCCGCAATTTTGCGCGTCGCACTGTTTTGTGCAGGAGACACTGGCGCTATTTTGCGCGTCCCACTGTTTTGTGCAGTTCACACGCGCGCAATTTTGCGCGTCGCACTGTTTTGTGCAGGTGACACTCGCGCTATTTTGCGCGTCGCACTGTTTTGTGCAGCTGACACTCGCGGTATTTTGTGCAGTTGACACTCGCGCTATTTTGCGCGTCGCACTGTTTTGTGAAGTTTATCACTCGCGCTATTTTGCGCGTCGCACTGTTTTTTGCAGTTGACACTCGCTCTATTTTGCGCGTCGCACTGTTTTGTGAAGTTTATCACTCGCACTATTTTACGCGTCGCACTGTTTTGTGCAGTTGACACTCGCGCTATTTTGCGTGTCGCACAGTTTTGTGAAGTTTATCACTCGCGCTATTTTACGCGTCGCACTGTTTTGTGTAGTTGACACTCGCGCTATTTTGCGGGTCGCACTGTTTTGTGAAGTTTATCACTCGCGCTATTTGCGCGTCGCACTGTTTTGTGAAGTTTATCACTCGCGCCATTTTGCGCGTCGCACTATTTTGTGCAGTTGACACTCATGCTATTTTGCGCGTCGCACTGTTTTGTGAAGTTTATCACTAGCACTATTTTGCGCGTCGCACTGTTTTGTGAAGTTTATCACTCGCGCTATTTTGCGTGTCGCACTGTTTTGTGCAGGTGACACTCGCGCTATTTTGCGCGTCGCAGTGTTTTGTGCAGTTTATCACTCGCACTATTTTGCGCGTCGCACTGTTTTGTGCAACTGACACTCGCGGTATTTTGCGCGTCGCACTGTTTTGTGCGGTTGACACTCGCGCTATTTTGCGCGTCGCACTGTTTTGTTAATTTTATCACTCGCGCTATTTTACGCATCGCACTGTTTTGTGCAGTTGACACTCGCGCTATTTTGCGCGTCGCACTGTTTTGTGAAGTTTATCACTCGCGCTATTTTGCGCGTCGCACTGTTTTGTGCAGTTGACACTCGCGCTATTTTGCGCGTCGCACTGTTTTGTGAAGTTTATCACTCGCGCCATTTTACGCGTCGCACTGTTTTGTGCAGTTGACACTCGCGCTATTTTGCGCGTCGCACTGTTTTGTGAAGTTTATCACTCGCGCTATTTTGCGCGTCGCACTGTTTTGTGAAGTTTATCAGTAGCGCTATTTTGCGCGTCGCACTGTTTTGTGCAGTTGACACTCGTGCTATTTTGCGCGTCGCACTGTTTTGTGAAGTTTATCACAAGCACTATTTTGCGCGTCGCACTGTTTTGTACAGTTGACACTCGCGCTATTTTGCGCGTCGCACTGTTTTGTTAATTTTATCACTCGCGCTATTTTGCGCGTCGCACTGTTTTGTGCAGTTGACACTCGCGCTATTTTGCGCGTCGCACTGTTTTGTGAAGTTTATCACTCGCGCCATTTTACGGGTCGCACTGTTTTGTGCAGTTGACACTCGCGCTATTTTGCGCGTCGCACTGTTTTGTGTAGTTTATCACTCGCGCTATTTTGCGCGTCGCACTGTTTTGTGCAGTTGACACTCGTACTATTTTACGCGTCGCACTGTTTTGTGAAGTTTATCAGTAGCGCTATTTTGCGCGTCGCACTGTTTTGTGCAGTTGACACTCGTACTATTTTGCGCGTCGCACTGTTTTGTGAAGTTTATCAGTAGCGCTATTTTGCGCGTCGCACTGTTTTGTGCAGTTGACACTCGTGCTATTTTGCGCGTCGCACTATTTTGTGAAGTTTATCACTGGCGCTATTTTGCGCGTCGCACTGTTTTGTGTAGTTCACACGCCCGCAATTTTGCGCGTCGCACTGTTTTGTGCAGGAGACACTGGCGCTATTTTGCGCGTCCCACTGTTTTGTGCAGTTCACACGCGCGCAATTTTGCGCGTCGCACTGTTTTGTGCAGGTGACACTCGCGCTATTTTGCGCGTCGCACTGTTTTGTGCAGCTGACACTCGCGGTATTTTGTGCAGTTGACACTCGCGTTATTTTGCGCGTCGCACTGTTTTGTGAAGTTTATCACTCGCGCTATTTTGCGCGTCGCACTGTTTTTTGCAGTTGACACTCGCTCTATTTTGCGCGTCGCACTGTTTTGTGAAGTTTATCACTCGCGCTATTTTACGCGTCGCACTGTTTTGTGCAGTTGACACTCGCGCTATTTTGCGTGTCGCACAGTTTTGTGAAGTTTATCACTCGCGCTATTTTACGCGTCGCACTGTTTTGTGTAGTTGACACTCGCGCTATTTTGCGGGTCGCACTGTTTTGTGAAGTTTATCACTCGCGCTATTTGCGCGTCGCACTGTTTTGTGAAGTTTATCACTCGCGCCATTTTGCGCGTCGCACTATTTTGTGCAGTTGACACTCATGCTATTTTGCGCGTCGCACTGTTTTGTGAAGTTTATCACTAGCACTATTTTGCGCGTCGCACTGTTTTGTGAAGTTTATCACTCGCGCTATTTTGCGTGTCGCACTGTTTTGTGCAGGTGACACTCGCGCTATTTTGCGCGTCGCAGTGTTTTGTGCAGTTTATCACTCGCACTATTTTGCGCGTCGCACTGTTTTGTGCAACTGACACTCGCGGTATTTTGCGCGTCGCACTGTTTTGTGCGGTTGACACTCGCGCTATTTTGCGCGTCGCACTGTTTTGTTAATTTTATCACTCGCGCTATTTTACGCATCGCACTGTTTTGTGCAGTTGACACTCGCGCTATTTTGCGCGTCGCACTGTTTTGTGAAGTTTATCACTCGCGCTATTTTGCGCGTCGCACTGTTTTGTGCAGTTGACACTCGCGCTATTTTGCGCGTCGCACTGTTTTGTGAAGTTTATCACTCGCGCCATTTTACGCGTCGCACTGTTTTGTGCAGTTGACACTCGCGCTATTTTGCGCGTCGCACTGTTTTGTGAAGTTTATCACTCGCGCTATTTTGCGCGTCGCACTGTTTTGTGAAGTTTATCAGTAGCGCTATTTTGCGCGTCGCACTGTTTTGTGCAGTTGACACTCGTACTATTTTGCGCGTCGCACTGTTTTGTGAAGTTTATCAGTAGCGCTATTTTGCGCGTCGCACAGTTTTGTGCAGTTGACACTCGTGCTATTTTGTGCGTCGCACTGTTTTGTGAAGTTTATCACTCGTGCTATTTTGCGCGTTGCACTGTTTTGTGTAGTTCACACGCGCGCAATTTTGCGCGTCGCACTGTTTTGTGCAGGTGACACTGGCGCTATTTTGCGCGTCGCACTGTTTTGTGTAGTTTATCAGTAGCGCTATTTTGCGCGTCGCACTGTTTTGTGCAGTTGACACTCGTGCTATTTTGCGCGTCGCACTGTTTTGTGAAGTTTATCACTCGCGCTATTTTGCGCGTCGCACTATTTTGTGCAGTTGACACTCGTACTATTTTGCGCGTCGCACTGTTTTGTGAAGTTTATCAGTAGCGCTATTTTGCGCGTCGTACTGTTTTGTGCAGTTGACACTCGTGCTATTTTGCGCGTCGCATTGTTTTGTGAAGTTTATCAGTCGCGCCATTTTGCGCGTCGCACTGTTTTGTGCAGTTGACACTCGTGCTATTTTGCGCGTCGCACTGTTTTGTGAAGTTTATCACAAGCACTATTTTGCGCGTCGCACTGTTTTGTACAGTTGACACTCGCGCTATTTTGCGCGTCGCACTGTTTTGTTAATTTTATCACTCGCGCTATTTTGCGCGTCGCACTGTTTTGTGCAGTTGACACTCGCGCTATTTTGCGCGTCGCACTGTTTTGTGAAGTTTATCACTCGCGCCATTTTACGGGTCGCACTGTTTTGTGCAGTTGACACTCGCGCTATTTTGCGCGTCGCACTGTTTTGTGTAGTTTATCACTCGCGCTATTTTGCGCGTCGCACTGTTTTGTGCAGTTGACACTCGTACTATTTTACGCGTCGCACTGTTTTGTGAAGTTTATCAGTAGCGCTATTTTGCGCGTCGCACTGTTTTGTGCAGTTGACACTCGTACTATTTTGCGCGTCGCACTGTTTTGTGAAGTTTATCAGTAGCGCTATTTTGCGCGTCGCACTGTTTTGTGCAGTTGACACTCGTGCTATTTTGCGCGTCGCACTGTTTTGTGTAGTTCACACGCCCGCAATTTTGCGCGTCGCACTGTTTTGTGCAGGAGACACTGGCGCTATTTTGCGCGTCCCACTGTTTTGTGTAGTTCACACGCGCGCAATTTTGCGCGTCGCACTGTTTTGTGCAGGTGACACTCGCGCTATTTTGCGCGTCGCACTGTTTTGTGCAGCTGACACTCGCGGTATTTTGTGCAGTTGACACTCGCGCTATTTTCCGCGTCGCACTGTTTTGTGAAGTTTATCACTCGCGCTATTTTGCGCGTCGCACTGTTTTGTGAAGTTTATCACTCGCGCTGTTTTACGCGTCGCACTGTTTTGTGCAGTTGACACTCGCGCTATTTTGCGTGTCGCACAGTTTTGTGAAGTTTATCACTCGCGCTATTTTACGCGTCGCACTGTTTTGTGTAGTTGACACTCGCGCTATTTTGCGGGTCGCACTGTTTTGTGAAGTTTATCACTCGCGCTATTTGCGCGTCGCACTGTTTTGTGAAGTTTATCACTCGCGCCATTTTGCGCGTCGCACTATTTTGTGCAGTTGACACTCGTGCTATTTTGCGCGTCGCACTGTTTTGTGAAGTTTATCACTCGCGCCATTTTACGCGTCGCACTGTTTTGTGCAGTTGACACTCGCGCTATTTTGCGCGTCGCACTGTTTTGTGAAGTTTATCACTCGCGCTATTTTGCGCGTCGCACTGTTTTGTGAAGTTTATCAGTAGCGCTATGTTGCGCGTCGCACTGTTTTGTGCAGTTGACACTCGTACTATTTTGCGCGTCGCACTGTTTTGTGAAGTTTATCAGTAGCGCTATTTTGCGCGTCGCACAGTTTTGTGCAGTTGACACTCGTGCTATTTTGTGCGTCGCACTGTTTTGTGAAGTTTATCACTCGTGCTATTTTGCGCGTCGCACCGTTTTGTGTAGTTCACACGCGCGCAATTTTGCGCGTCGCACTGTTTTGTGCAGGTGACACTGGCGCTATTTTGCGCGTCGCACTGTTTTGTGCAGTTGACACTCGTGCTATTTTGCGCGTCGCACTGTTTTGTGAAGTTTATCACTCGCGCTATTTTGCGCGTCGCACTATTTTGTGCAGTTGACACTCGTACTATTTTGCGCGTCGCACTGTTTTGTGAAGTTTATCAGTAGCGCTATTTTGCGCGTCGCACTGTTTTGTGCAGTTGACACTCGTGCTATTTTGCGCGTCGCACTGTTTTGTGATGTTTATCACTCGCGCTATTTTACGCGTCGTACTGTTTTGTGTAGTTCACACGCGCGCAATTTTGCGCGTCGCACTGTTTTGTGCAGGTGACACTCGCGCTATTTTGCGCGTCGCACTGTTTTGTGCAGTTTATCACTCGCACTATTTTGCGCGTCGCACTGTTTTGTGCAGTTGACACTCGCGCTATTTTTCGCGTCGCACTGTTTTGTGAAGTTTATCACTCGCGCTATTTTACGCGTCGCATTGTTTTGTGCAGTTGACACTCGCGCTATTTTGCGCGTCGCACTGTTTTGTGAAGTTTATCACTCGCGCTATTTTACGCGTCACACTGTTTTGTGCAGTTGACACTCGCGCTATTTTGCGCGTCGCACTGTTTTGTGAAGTTTATCACTCGCGCTATTTTGCGCGTCGCACTGTTTTGTGCAGCTGACACTCGCGGTATTTTGCGCGTCGCACTGTTTTGTGCAGTTGACACTCGCGCTATTTTGCGCGTCGCACTGTTTTGTGAAGTTTATCACTCGCGCTATTTTGCGCGTCGCACTGTTTTTTGCAGTTGACACTCGCTCTATTTTGCGCGTCGCACTGTTTTGTGAAGTTTATCACTCGCGCTATTTTACGCGTCGCACTGTTTTGTGCAGTTGACACTCGCGCTATTTTGCGTGTCGCACTGTTTTGTGAAGTTTATTACTCGCGCTACTTTGCGCGTCGCATTGTTTTGTGAAGTTTATCAGTCGCGCCATTTTGCGCGTCGCACTGTTTTGTGCAGTTGACACTCGTGCTATTTTGCGCGTCGCACTGTTTTGTTAAGTTTATCACAAGCACTATTTTGCGCGTCGCACTGTTTTGTACAGTTGACACGCGCGCTATTTTGCGCGTCGCACTGTTTTGTTAATTTTATCACTCGCGCTATTTTGCGCGTCGCACTGTTTTGTGCAGTTGACACTCGCGCTATTTTGCGCGTCGCACTGTTTTGTGAAGTTTATCACTCGCGCCATTTTACGGGTCGCACTGTTTTGTGCAGTTGACACTCGCGCTATTTTGCGCGTCGCACTGTTTTGTGAAGTTTATCACTCGCGCTATTTTGCGCGTCGCACTGTTTTGTGCAGTTGACACTCGTACTATTTTACGCGTCGCACTGTTTTGTGAAGTTTATCAGTAGCGCTATTTTGCGCGTCGCACTGTTTTGTGCAGTTGACACTCGTACTATTTTGCGTGTCGCACTGTTTTGTGAAGTTTATCAGTAGCGCTATTTTGCGCGTCGCACTGTTTTGTGCAGTTGACACTCGTGCTATTTTGCGCGTCGCACTGTTTTGTGAAGTTTATCACTGGCGCTATTTTGCGCGTCGCACTGTTTTGTGTAGTTCACACGCCCGCAATTTTGCGCGTCGCACTGTTTTGTGCAGGTGACACTGGCGCTATTTTGCGCGTCCCACTGTTTTGTGTAGTTCACACGCGCGCAATTTTGCGCGTCGCACTGTTTTGTGCAGGTGACACTCGCGCTATTTTGCGCGTCGCACTGTTTTGTGCAGCTGACACTCGCGGTATTTTGTGCAGTTGACACTCGCGCTATTTTGCGCGTCGCACTGTTTTGTGAAGTTTATCACTCGCGCTATTTTGCGCGTCGCACTGTTTTTTGCAGTTGACACTCGCTCTATTTTGCGCGTCGCACTGTTTTGTGAAGTTTATCACTCGCGCTATTTTACGCGTCGCACTGTTTTGTGCAGTTGACACTCGCGCTATTTTGCGTGTCGCACTGTTTTGTGAAGTTTATTACTCGCGCTACTTTGCGCGTCGCATTGTTTTGTGAAGTTTATCACTCGCGCCATTTTGCGCGTCGCACTGTTTTGTGCAGTTGACACTCGTGCTATTTTGCGCGTCGCACTGTTTTGTGAAGTTTATCACAAGCACTATTTTGCGCGTCGCACTGTTTTGTGCAGTTGACACTCGCGCTATTTTGCGCGTCGCACTGTTTTGTGAAGTTTATCACTCGCGCTATTTTGCGCGTCGCACTGTTTTGTGCAGTTGACACTCGCGCTATTTTGCGCGTCGCACAGTTTTGTGAAGTTTATCACTCGCGCTATTTTACGCGTCTCACTGTTTTGTGGAGTTGACACTCGCGCTATTTTGCGTGTCGCACTGTTTTGTGAAGTTTATCACTCGCGCTATTTGCGCGTCGCACTGTTTTGTGAAGTTTATCACTCGCGCCATTTTGCGCGTCGCACTGTTTTGTGCAGTTGACACTCGTGCTATTTTGCGCGTCGCACTGTTTTGTGAAGTTTATCACTAGCACTATTTTGCGCGTCGCACTGTTTTGTGCAGTTGACACTCGTGCTAATTTGCGCGTCGCACTGTTTTGTGAAGTTTATCACTCGCGCTATTTTGCGTGTCGCACTGTTTTGTGCAGGTGACACTCGCGCTATTTTGCGCGTCGCACCGTTTTGTGCAGTTTATCACTCGCACTATTTTGCGCGTCGCACTGTTTTGTGCAACTGACACTCGCGGTATTTTGCGCGTCGCACTGTTTTGTGCGGTTGACACTCGCGCTATTTTGCGCGTCGCACTGTTTTGTTAATTTTATCACTCGCGCTATTTTACGCATCGCACTGTTTTGTGCAGTTGACACTCGCGCTATTTTGCGCGTCGCACTGTTTTGTGAAGTTTATCACTCGCGCGATTTTGCGCGTCGCACTGTTTTGTGCAGTTGACACTCGCGCTATTTTGCGCGTCGCACTGTTTTGTGAAGTTTATCACTCGCGCCATTTTACGCGTCGCACAGTTTTGTGCAGTTGACACTCGCGCTATTTTGCGCGTCGCACTGTTTTGTGAAGTTTATCACTCGCGCTATTTTGCGCGTCGCACTGTTTTGTGCAGTTGACACTCGTACTATTTTACGCGTCGCACTGTTTTGTGAAGTTTATCAGTAGCGCTATTTTGCGCGTCGCACTATTTTGTGCAGTTGACACTCGTACTATTTTGCGCGTCGCACTGTTTTGTGAAGTTTATCAGTAGCGCTATTTTGCGCGTCGCACTGTTTTGTGCAGTTGACACTCGTGCTATTTTGCGCGTCGCACTGTTTTGTGAAGTTTATCACTTGCGCTATTTTGCGCGTCGCACTGTTTTGTGCAGTTGACACTCGTACTATTTTGCGCGTCGCACTGTTTTGTGAAGTTTATCAGTAGCGCTATTTTGCGCGTCGCACTGTTTTGTGCAGTTGACACCCGTGCTATTTTGCGCGTCGCACTGTTTTGTGAAGTTTATCACTCGCGCCATTTTATGCGTCGCACTGTTTTGTGCAGTTGACACTCGCGCTATTTTGCGCGTCGCACTGTTTTGTGAAGTTTATCACTCGCGCTATTTTACGCATCGCACTGTTTTGTGCAGTTGACACTCGCGCTATTTTGCGCGTCGCACTGTTTTGTGAAGTTTATCACTCGCGCTATTTCTCGCGTCGCACTGTTTTGTGCAGTTGACACTCGCGCTATTTTGCGCGTCGCACTGTTTTGTGAAGTTTATCACTCGCGCCATTTTACGCGTCGCACTGTTTTGTGCAGTTGACACTCGCGCTATTTTGCGCGTCGCACTGTTTTGTGAAGTTTATCACTCGCGCTATTTTGCGCGTCGCACTGTTTTGTGCAGTTGACACTCGTACTATTTTGCGCGTCGCACTGTTTTGTGAAGTTTATCAGTAGCGCTATTTTGCGCGTCGCACTGTTTTGTGCAGTTGACACTCGTACTATTTTGCGCGTCGCACTGTTTTGTGAAGTTTATCAGTAGCGCTATTTTGCGCGTCGCACTGTTTTGTGCAGTTGACACTCGTGCTATTTTGCGCGTCGCACTGTTTTGTGAAGTTTATCACTCGCGCTATTTTGCGCGTCGCACTGTTTTGTGTAGTTCACACGCGTGCCATTTTACGCGTCGCACTGTTTTGTGCAGGTGACACTGGCGCTATTTTGCGCGTCGCACTGTTTTGTGCAGTTTATCACTCGCACTATTTTGCGCGTGGCACTGTTTTGTGCAGTTGACACTCGCGCTATTTTGCGCGTCGCACTGTTTTGTGAAGTTTATCACTCGCGCTATTTTGCGCGTCGCACTGTTTTGTGCAGTTGACACTCGTACTATTTTACGCGTCGCACTGTTTTGTGAAGTTTATCAGTAGCGCTATTTTGCGCGTCGCACTGTTTTGTGCAGTTGACACTCGTACTATTTTGCGCGTCGCACTGTTTTGTGAAGTTTATCAGTAGCGCTATTTTGCGCGTCGCACTGTTTTGTGCAGTTGACACTCGTGCTATTTTGCGCGTCGCACTGTTTTGTGAAGTTTATCACTGGCGCTATTTTGCGCGTCGCACTGTTTTGTGTAGTTCACACGCCCGCAATTTTGCGCGTCGCACTGTTTTGTGCAGGTGACACTGGCGCTATTTTGCGCGTCCCACTGTTTTGTGTAGTTCACACGCGCGCAATTTTGCGCGTCGCACTGTTTTGTGCAGGTGACACTCGCGCTATTTTGCGCGTCGCACTGTTTTGTGCAGCTGACACTCGCGGTATTTTGTGCAGTTGACACTCGCGCTATTTTGCGCGTCGCACTGTTTTGTGAAGTTCATCACTCGCGCTATTTTGCGCGTCGCACTGTTTTTTGCAGTTGACACTCGCTCTATTTTGCGCGTCGCACTGTTTTGTGAAGTTTATCACTCGCGCTATTTTATGCGTCGCACTGTTTTGTGCAGTTGACACTCGCGCTATTTTGCGTGTCGCACTGTTTTGTGAAGTTTATTACTCGCGCTACTTTGCGCGTCGCATTGTTTTGTGAAGTTTATCACTCGCGCCATTTTGCGCGTCGCACTGTTTTATGCAGTTGACACTCGTGCTATTTTGCGCGTCGCACTGTTTTGTGAAGTTTATCACAAGCACTATTTTGCGCGTCGCACTGTTTTGTGCAGTTGACACTCGCGCTATTTTGCGCGTCGCACTGTTTTGTGAAGTTTATCACTCGCGCTATTTTGCGCGTCGCACTGTTTTGTGCAGTTGACACTCGCGCTATTTTGCGCGTCGCACAGTTTTGTGAAGTTTATCACTCGCGCTATTTTACGCGTCGCACTGTTTTGTGGAGTTGACACTCGCGCTATTTTGCGTGTCGCACTGTTTTGTGAAGTTTATCACTCGCGCTATTTGCGCGTCGCACTGTTTTGTGAAGTTTATCACTCGCGCCATTTTGCGCGTCGCACTGTTTTGTGCAGTTGACACTCGTGCTATTTTGCGCGTCGCACTGTTTTGTGAAGTTTATCACTAGCACTATTTTGCGCGTCGCACTGTTTTGTGCAGTTGACACTCGTGCTAATTTGCGCGTCGCACTGTTTTGTGAAGTTTATCACTCGCGCTATTTTGCGTGTCGCACTGTTTTGTGCAGGTGACACTCGCGCTATTTTGCGCGTCGCACTGTTTTGTGCAGTTTATCACTCGCACTATTTTGCGCGTCGCACTGTTTTGTGCAACTGACACTCGCGGTATTTTGCGCGTCGCACTGTTTTGTGCGGTTGACACTCGCGCTATTTTGCGCGTCGCACTGTTTTGTTAATTTTATCACTCGCGCTATTTTACGCATCGCACTGTTTTGTGCAGTTGACACTCGCGCTATTTTGCGCGTCGCACTGTTTTGTGAAGTTTATCACTCGCGCGATTTTGCGCGTCGCACTGTTTTGTGCAGTTGACACTCGCGCTATTTTGCGCGTCGCACTGTTTTGTGAAGTTTATCACTCGCGCCATTTTACGCGTCGCACAGTTTTGTGCAGTTGACACTCGCGCTATTTTGCGCGTCGCACTGTTTTGTGAAGTTTATCACTCGCGCTATTTTGCGCGTCGCACTGTTTTGTGCAGTTGACACTCGTACTATTTTACGCGTCGCACTGTTTTGTGAAGTTTATCAGTAGCGCTATTTTGCGCGTCGCACTATTTTGTGCAGTTGACACTCGTACTATTTTGCGCGTCGCACTGTTTTGTGAAGTTTATCAGTAGCGCTATTTTGCGCGTCGCACTGTTTTGTGCAGTTGACACTCGTGCTATTTTGCGCGTCGCACTGTTTTGTGAAGTTTATCACTTGCGCTATTTTGCGCGTCGCACTGTTTTGTGCAGTTGACACTCGTACTATTTTGCGCGTCGCACTGTTTTGTGAAGTTTATCAGTAGCGCTATTTTGCGCGTCGCACTGTTTTGTGCAGTTGACACCCGTGCTATTTTGCGCGTCGCACTGTTTTGTGAAGTTTATCACTCGCGCCATTTTACGCGTCGCACTGTTTTGTGCAGTTGACACTCGCGCTATTTTGCGCGTCGCACTGTTTTGTGAAGTTTATCACTCGCGCTATTTTACGCATCGCACTGTTTTGTGCAGTTGACACTCGCGCTATTTTGCGCGTCGCACTGTTTTGTGAAGTTTATCACTCGCGCCATTTTACGCGTCGCACTGTTTTGTGCAGTTGACACTCGCGCTATTTTGCGCGTCGCACTGTTTTGTGAAGTTTATCACTCGCGCTATTTTGCGCGTCGCACTGTTTTGTGCAGTTGACACTCGTACTATTTTACGCGTCGCACTGTTTTGTGAAGTTTATCAGTAGCGCTATTTTGCGCGTCGCACTATTTTGTGCAGTTGACACTCGTACTATTTTGCGCGTCGCACTGTTTTGTGAAGTTTATCAGTAGCGCTATTTTGCGCGTCGCACTGTTTTGTGCAGTTGACACTCGTGCTATTTTGCGCGTCGCACTGTTTTGTGAAGTTTATCACTTGCGCTATTTTGCGCGTCGCACTGTTTTGTGCAGTTGACACTCGTACTATTTTGCGCGTCGCACTGTTTTGTGAAGTTTATCAGTAGCGCTATTTTGCGCGTCGCACTGTTTTGTGCAGTTGACACCCGTGCTATTTTGCGCGTCGCACTGTTTTGTGAAGTTTATCACTCGCGCCATTTTACGCGTCGCACTGTTTTGTGCAGTTGACACTCGCGCTATTTTGCGCGTCGCACTGTTTTGTGAAGTTTATCACTCGCGCTATTTTACGCATCGCACTGTTTTTTGCAGTTGACACTCGCGCTATTTTGCGCGTCGCACTGTTTTGTGAAGTTTATCACTCGCGCTATTTCTCGCGTCGCACTGTTTTGTGCAGTTGACACTCGCGCTATTTTGCGCGTCGCACTGTTTTGTGAAGTTTATCACTCGCGCCATTTTACGCGTCGCACTGTTTTGTGCAGTTGACACTCGCGCTATTTTGCGCGTCGCACTGTTTTGTGAAGTTTATCACTCGCGCTATTTTGCGCGTCGCACTGTTTTGTGCAGTTGACACTCGTACTATTTTGCGCGTCGCACTGTTTTGTGAAGTTTATCAGTAGCGCTATTTTGCGCGTCGCACTGTTTTGTGCAGTTGACACTCGTACTATTTTGCGCGTCGCACTGTTTTGTGAAGTTTATCAGTAGCGCTATTTTGCGCGTCGCACTGTTTTGTGCAGTTGACACTCGTGCTATTTTGCGCGTCGCACTGTTTTGTGAAGTTTATCACTCGCGCTATTTTGCGCGTCGCACTGTTTTGTGTAGTTCACACGCGCGCCATTTTACGCGTCGCACTGTTTTGTGCAGGTGACACTGGCGCTATTTTGCGCGTCGCACTGTTTTGTGCAGTTTATCACTCGCACTATTTTGCGCGTGGCACTGTTTTGTGCAGTTGACACTCGCGCTATTTTGCGCGTCGCACTGTTTTGTGAAGTTTATCACTCGCGCTATTTTGCGCGTCGCACTGTTTTGTGCAGTTGACACTCGTACTATTTTACGCGTCGCACTGTTTTGTGAAGTTTATCAGTAGCGCTATTTTGCGCGTCGCACTGTTTTGTGCAGTTGACACTCGTACTATTTTGCGCGTCGCACTGTTTTGTGAAGTTTATCAGTAGCGCTATTTTGCGCGTCGCACTGTTTTGTGCAGTTGACACTCGTGCTATTTTGCGCGTCGCACTGTTTTGTGAAGTTTATCACTGGCGCTATTTTGCGCGTCGCACTGTTTTGTGTAGTTCACACGCCCGCAATTTTGCGCGTCGCACTGTTTTGTGCAGGTGACACTGGCGCTATTTTGCGCGTCCCACTGTTTTGTGTAGTTCACACGCGCGCAATTTTGCGCGTCGCACTGTTTTGTGCAGCTGACACTCGCGCTATTTTGCGCGTCGCACTGTTTTGTGCAGCTGACACTCGAGGTATTTTGTGCAGTTGACACTCGCGCTATTTTGCGCGTCGCACTGTTTTGTGAAGTTTATCACTCGCGCTATTTTGCGCGTCGCACTGTTTTTTGCAGTTGACACTCGCTCTATTTTGCGCGTCGCACTGTTTTGTGAAGTTTATCACTCGCGCTATTTTACGCGTCGCACTGTTTTGTGCAGTTGACACTCGCGCTATTTTGCGTGTCGCACTGTTTTGTGAAGTTTATTACTCGCGCTACTTTGCGCGTCGCATTGTTTTGTGAAGTTTATCACTCGCGCCATTTTGCGCGTCGCACTGTTTTGTGCAGTTGACACTCGTGCTATTTTGCGCGTCGCACTGTTTTGTGAAGTTTATCACAAGCACTATTTTGCGCGTCGCACTGTTTTGTGCAGTTGACACTCGCGCTATTTTGCGCGTCGCACTGTTTTGTGAAGTTTATCACTCGCGCTATTTTGCGCGTCGCACTGTTTTGTGCAGTTGACACTCGCGCTATTTTGCGCGTCGCACAGTTTTGTGAAGTTTATCACTCGCGCTATTTTACGCGTCGCACTGTTTTGTGGAGTTGACACTCGCGCTATTTTGCGTGTCGCACTGTTTTGTGAAGTTTATCACTCGCGCTATTTGCGCGTCGCACTGTTTTGTGAAGTTTATCACTCGCGCCATTTTGCGCGTCGCACTGTTTTGTGCAGTTGACACTCGTGCTATTTTGCGCGTCGCACTGTTTTGTGAAGTTTATCACTAGCACTATTTTGCGCGTCGCACTGTTTTGTGCAGTTGACACTCGTGCTAATTTGCGCGTCGCACTGTTTTGTGAAGTTTATCACTCGCGCTATTTTGCGTGTCGCACTGTTTTGTGCAGGTGACACTCGCGCTATTTTGCGCGTCGCACTGTTTTGTGCAGTTTATCACTCGCGGTATTTTGCGCGTCGCACTGTTTTGTGCGGTTGACACTCGCGCTATTTTGCGCGTCGCACTGTTTTGTTAATTTTATCACTCGCGCTATTTTACGCATCGCACTGTTTTGTGCAGTTGACACTCGCGCTATTTTGCGCGTCGCACTGTTTTGTGAAGTTTATCACTCGCGCGATTTTGCGCGTCGCACTGTTTTGTGCAGTTGACACTCGCGCTATTTTGCGCGTCGCACTGTTTTGTGAAGTTTATCACTCGCGCCATTTTACGCGTCGCACAGTTTTGTGCAGTTGACACTCGCGCTATTTTGCGCGTCGCACTGTTTTGTGAAGTTTATCACTCGCGCTATTTTGCGCGTCGCACTGTTTTGTGCAGTTGACACTCGTACTATTTTACGCGTCGCACTGTTTTGTGAAGTTTATCAGTAGCGCTATTTTGCGCGTCGCACTATTTTGTGCAGTTGACACTCGTACTATTTTGCGCGTCGCACTGTTTTGTGAAGTTTATCAGTAGCGCTATTTTGCGCGTCGCACTGTTTTGTGCAGTTGACAATCGTGCTATTTTGCGCGTCGCACTGTTTTGTGAAGTTTATCACTTGCGCTATTTTGCGCGTCGCACTGTTTTGTGCAGTTGACACTCGTACTATTTTGCGCGTCGCACTGTTTTGTGAAGTTTATCAGTAGCGCTATTTTGCGCGTCGCACTGTTTTGTGCAGTTGACACCCGTGCTATTTTGCGCGTCGCACTGTTTTGTGAAGTTTATCACTCGCGCCATTTTACGCGTCGCACTGTTTTGTGCAGTTGACACTCGCGCTATTTTGCGCGTCGCACTGTTTTGTGAAGTTTATCACTCGCGCTATTTTACGCATCGCACTGTTTTGTGCAGTTGACACTCGCGCTATTTTGCGCGTCGCACTGTTTTGTGAAGTTTATCACTCGCGCTATTTCTCGCGTCGCACTGTTTTGTGCAGTTGACACTCGCGCTATTTTGCGCGTCGCACTGTTTTGTGAAGTTTATCACTCGCGCCATTTTACGCGTCGCACTGTTTTGTGCAGTTGACACTCGCGCTATTTTGCGCGTCGCACTGTTTTGTGAAGTTTATCACTCGCGCTATTTTGCGCGTCGCACTGTTTTGTGCAGTTGACACTCGTACTATTTTGCGCGTCGCACTGTTTTGTGAAGTTTATCAGTAGCGCTATTTTGCGCGTCGCACTGTTTTGTGCAGTTGACACTCGTACTATTTTGCGCGTCGCACTGTTTTGTGAAGTTTATCAGTAGCGCTATTTTGCGCGTCGCACTGTTTTGTGCAGTTGACACTCGTGCTATTTTGCGCGTCGCACTGTTTTGTGAAGTTTATCACTCGCGCTATTTTGCGCGTCGCACTGTTTTGTGTAGTTCACACGCGCGCCATTTTACGCGTCGCACTGTTTTGTGCAGGTGACACTGGCGCTATTTTGCGCGTCGCACTGTTTTGTGCAGTTTATCACTCGCACTATTTTGCGCGTGGCACTGTTTTGTGCAGTTGACACTCGCGCTATTTTGCGCGTCGCACTGTTTTGTGAAGTTTATCACTCGCGCTATTTTACGCGTCGCACTGTTTTGTGCAGTTGACCGTCGCGCTATTTTGCGCGTCGCACTGTTTTGTGAAGTTTATCACTCGCGCTATTTTGCGCGTCGCACTGTTTTGTGAAGTTTATCACTCGCGCCATTTTGCGCGTCGCACTGTTTTGTGCAGTTGACACTCGTGCTATTTTGCGCGTCGCACTGTTTTGTGAAGTTTATCACTAGCACTATTTTGCGCGTCGCACTGTTTTGTGCAGTTGACACTCGTGCCAATTTGCGCGTCGCACTATTTTGTGAAGTTTATCACTCGCGCTATTTTGCGTGTCGCACTGTTTTGTGCAGGTGACACTCGCGCTATTTTGCGCGTCGCACTGTTTTGTGAAGTTTATCACTCGCGCTATTTTGCGCGTCGCACTGTTTTGTGCAGTTGACACTCGTACTATTTTGCGCGTCGCACTGTTTTGTGAAGTTTATCAGTAGCGCTATTTTGCGCGTCGCACTGTTTTGTGCAGTTGACACTCGTGCTATTTTGCGCGTCGCACTGTTTTGTGAAGTTTATCACTCGCGCTATTTTACGCGTCGCACTGTTTTGTGTAGTTCACACGCACGCAATTTTTGCGCGTCGCACTGTTTTGTGCAGGTGACACTCGCGCTATTTTGCGCGTCGCACTGTTTTGTGCAGTTTATCACTCGAACTATTTTGCGCGTGGCACTGTTTTGTGCAGTTGACACTCGCGCTATTTTACGCGTCGCACTGTTTTGTGAAGTTTATCACTCGCGCCATTTTACGCGTCGCACTGTTTTGTGCAGTTGACACTCGCGCTATTTTGCGCGTCGCACTGTTTTGTGAAGTTTATCACTCGCGCTATTTTGCGCGTCGCACTGTTTTGTGCAGTTGACACTCGTACTATTTTGCGCGTCGCACTGTTTTGTGAAGTTTATCAGTAGCGCTATTTTGCGCGTCGCACTGTTTTGTGCAGTTGACACTCGTACTATTTTGCGCGTCGCACTGTTTTGTGAAGTTTATCAGTAGCGCTATTTTGCGCGTCGCACTGTTTTGTGCAGTTGACACTCGTGCTATTTTGCGCGTCGCACTGTTTTGTGAAGGTTATCACTCGCGCTATTTTGCGCGTCGCACCGTTTTGTGTAGTTCACACAGCGCGCAATTTTGCGCGTCGCACTGTTTTGTGCAGGTGACACTGGCGCTATTTTGCGCGTCGCACTGTTTTGTGTAGTTTATCAGTAGCGCAATTTTGCGCGTCGCACTGTTTTGTGCAGTTGACACTCGTGCTATTTTGCGCGTCGCACTGTTTTGTGAAGTTTATCAGTAGCGCTATTTTGCGCGTCGCACTGTTTTGTGCAGTTGACACTCGTGCTATTTTGCGCGTCGCACTGTTTTGTGAAGTTTATCACTCGCGCTATTTTGCGCGTCGCACTGTTTTGTGTAGTTCACATGCGCGCCATTTTACGCGTCGCACTGTTTTGTGGAGGTGACACTGGCGCTATTTTGCGCGTCGCACTGTTTTGTGCAGTTTATCACTCGCACTATTTTGCGCGTGGCACTGTTTTGTGCAGTTGACACTCGCGCTATTTTGCGCGTCGCACTGTTTTGTGAAGTTTATCACTCGCGCTATTTTACGCGTCGCACTGTTTTGTGCAGTTGACCCTCGCGCTATTTTGCGCGTCGCACTGTTTTGTGAAGTTTATCACTCGCGCTATTTTGCGCGTCGCACTGTTTTGTGCAGTTGACACTCGCGCTATTTTGCGCGTCGCACTGTTTTGTGAAGTTTATCACTCGCGCTATTTTGCGCGTCGCACTGTTTTGTGAAGTTTATCACTCGCGCCATTTTGCGCGTCGCACTGTTTTGTGCAGTTGACACTCGTGCTATTTTGCGCGTCGCACTGTTTTGTGAAGTTTATCACTAGCACTATTTTGCGCGTCGCACTGTTTTGTGCAGTTGACACTCGTGCCAATTTGCGCGTCGCACTGTTTTGTGAAGTTTATCACTCGCGCTATTTTGCGTGTCGCACTGTTTTGTGCAGGTGACACTCGCGCTATTTTGCGCGTCGCACTGTTTTGTGAAGTTTATCACTCGCGCTATTTTGCGCGTCGCACTGTTTTGTGCAGTTGACACTCGTACTATTTTGCGCGTCGCACTGTTTTGTGAAGTTTATCAGTAGCGCTATTTTGCGCGTCGCACTGTTTTGTGCAGTTGACATTCGTGCTATTTTGTGCGTCGCACTGTTTTGTGAAGTTTATCACTCGCGCTATTTTGCGCGTCGCACTGTTTTGTGCAGTTGACACTCGTACTATTTTGCGCGTCGCACTGTTTTGTGAAGTTTATCAGTAGCGCTATTTTGCGCGTCGCACTGTTTTGTGCAGTTGACACTCGTACTATTTTGCGCGTCGCACTGTTTTGTGAAGTTTATCAGTAGCGCTATTTTGCGCGTCGCACTGTTTTGTGCTGTTGACACTCGTGCTATTTTTCGCGTCGCACTATTTTGTGAAGTTTATCACTCGCGCTATTTTGCGCGTCGCACTGTTTTGTGTAGTTCACACGCGCGCCATTTTACGCGTCGCACTGTTTTGTGCAGGTGACACTGGCGCTATTTTGCGCGTCGCACTGTTTTGTGCAGTTTATCACTCGCACTATTTTGCGCGTGGCACTGTTTTGTGCAGTTGACACTCGCGCTATTTTGCGCGTCGCACTGTTTTGTGAAGTTTATCACTCGCGCTATTTTACGCGTCGCACTGTTTTGTGCAGTTGACCGTCGCGCTATTTTGCGCGTCGCACTGTTTTGTGAAGTTTATCACTCGCGCTATTTTGCGCGTCGCACTGTTTTGTGCAGTTGACTCTCGCGCTATTTTGCGCGTCGCACTGTTTTGTGAAGTTTATCACTCGCGCTATTTTGCGCGTCGCACTGTTTTGTGAAGTTTATCACTCGCGCCATTTTGCGCGTCGCACTGTTTTGTGCAGTTGACACTCGTGCTATTTTGCGTGTCGCACTGTTTTGTGAAGTTTATCACTAGCACTATTTTGCGCGTCGCACTGTTTTGTGCAGTTGACACTCGTGCCAATTTGCGCGTCGCACTGTTTTGTGAAGTTTATCACTCGCGCTATTTTGCGCGTCGCACTGTTTTGTGAAGTTTATCACTCGCGCCATTTTACGCGTCGCACTGTTTTGTGCAGTTGACACTCGCGCTATTTTGCGCGTCGCACTGTTTTGTGAAGTTTATCACTCGCGCTATTTTACGCATCGCACTGTTTTGTGCAGTTGACACTCGCGCTATTTTGCGCGTCGCACTGTTTTGTGAAGTTTATCACTCGCGCTATTTCTCGCGTCGCACTGTTTTGTGCAGTTGACACTCGCGCTATTTTGCGCGTCGCACTGTTTTGTGAAGTTTATCACTCGCGCCATTTTACGCGTCGCACTGTTTTGTGCAGTTGACACTCGCGCTATTTTGCGCGTCGCACTGTTTTGTGAAGTTTATCACTCGCGCTATTTTGCGCGTCGCACTGTTTTCTGCAGTTGACACTCGTACTATTTTGCGCGTCGCACTGTTTTGTGAAGTTTATCAGTAGCGCTATTTTGCGCGTCGCACTGTTCTGTGCAGTTGACACTCGTACTATTTTGCGCGTCGCACTGTTTTGTGAAGTTTATCAGTAGCGCTATTTTGCGCGTCGCACTGTTTTGTGCAGTTGACACTCGTGCTATTTTGCGCGTCGCACTGTTTTGTGAAGTTTATCACTCGCGCTATTTTGCGCGTCGCACTGTTTTGTGCAGTTGACACTCGTACTATTTTGCGCGTCGCACTGTTTTGTGAAGTTTATCAGTAGCGCTATTTTGCGCGTCGCACTGTTTTGTGCAGTTGACACTCGTACTATTTTGCGCGTCGCACTGTTTTGTGAAGTTTATCAGTAGCGCTATTTTGCGCGTCGCACTGTTTTGTGCTGTTGACACTCGGGCTATTTTGCGCGTCGCACTATTTTGTGAAGTTTATCACTCGCGCTATTTTGCGCGTCGCACTGTTTTGTGTAGTTCACACGCGCGCCATTTTACGCGTCGCACTGTTTTGTGCAGGTGACACTGGCGCTATTTTGCGCGTCGCACTGTTTTGTGCAGTTTATCACTCGCACTATTTTGCGCGTGGCACTGTTTTGTGCAGTTGACACTCGCGCTATTTTGCGCGTCGCACTGTTTTGTGAAGTTTATCACTCGCGCTATTTTACGCGTCGCACTGTTTTGTGCAGTTGACCGTCGCGCTATTTTGCGCGTCGCACTGTTTTGTGAAGTTTATCACTCGCGCTATTTTGCGCGTCGCACTGTTTTGTGCAGTTGACTCTCGCGCTATTTTGCGCGTCGCACTGTTTTGTGAAGTTTATCACTCGCGCTATTTTGCGCGTCGCACTGTTTTGTGAAGTTTATCACTCGCGCCATTTTGCGCGTCGCACTGTTTTGTGCAGTTGACACTCGTGCTATTTTGCGTGTCGCACTGTTTTGTGAAGTTTATCACTAGCACTATTTTGCGCGTCGCACTGTTTTGTGCAGTTGACACTCGTGCCAATTTGCGCGTCGCACTGTTTTGTGAAGTTTATCACTCGCGCTATTTTACGCGTCGCACTGTTTTGTGCAGTTGACCCTCGCGCTATTTTGCGCGTCGCACTGTTTTGTGAAGTTTATCACTCGCGCTATTTTGCGCGTCGCACTGTTTTGTGCAGTTGACACTCGCGCTATTTTGCGCGTCGCACTGTTTTGTGAAGTTTATCACTCGCGCTATTTTGCGCGTCGCACTGTTTTGTGAAGTTTATCACTCGCGCCATTTTGCGCGTCGCACTGTTTTGTGCAGTTGACACTCGTGCTATTTTGCGCGTCGCACTGTTTTGTGAAGTTTATCACTAGCACTATTTTGCGCGTCGCACTGTTTTGTGCAGTTGACACTCGTGCCAATTTGCGCGTCGCACTGTTTTGTGAAGTTTATCACTCGCGCTATTTTGCGTGTCGCACTGTTTTGTGCAGGTGACACTCGCGCTATTTTGCGCGTCGCACTGTTTTGTGAAGTTTATCACTCGCGCTATTTTGCGCGTCGCACTGTTTTGTGCAGTTGACACTCGTACTATTTTGCGCGTCGCACTGTTTTGTGAAGTTTATCAGTAGCGCTATTTTGCGCGTCGCACTGTTTTGTGCAGTTGACATTCGTGCTATTTTGTGCGTCGCACTGTTTTGTGAAGTTTATCACTCGCGCTATTTTGCGCGTCGCACTGTTTTGTGCAGTTGACACTCGTACTATTTTGCGCGTCGCACTGTTTTGTGAATTTTATCAGTAGCGCTATTTTGCGCGTCGCACTGTTTTGTGCAGTTGACACTCGTACTATTTTGCGCGTCGCACAGTTTTGTGAAGTTTATCAGTAGCGCTATTTTGCGCGTCGCACTGTTTTGTGCTGTTGACACTCGTGCTATTTTGCGCGTCGCACTATTTTGTGAAGTTTATCACTCGCGCTATTTGCGCGTCGCACTGTTTTGTGGAGTTCACACGCGCGCCATTTTACGCGTCGCACTGTTTTGTGCAGGTGACACTGGCGCTATTTTGCGCGTCGCACTGTTTTGTGAAGTTTATCACTCGCGCTATTTTACGCGTCGCACTGTTTTGTGCAGTTGACCGTCGCGCTATTTTGCGCGTCGCACTGTTTTGTGAAGTTTATCACTCGCGCTATTTTGCGCGTCGCACTGTTTTGTGCAGTTGACTCTCGCGCTATTTTGCGCGTCGCACTGTTTTGTGAAGTTTATCACTCGCGCTATTTTGCGCGTCGCACTGTTTTGTGAAGTTTATCACTCGCGCCATTTTGCGCGTCGCACTGTTTTGTGCAGTTGACACTCGTGCTATTTTGCGTGTCGCACTGTTTTGTGAAGTTTATCACTAGCACTATTTTGCGCGTCGCACTGTTTTGTGCAGTTGACACTCGTGCCAATTTGCGCGTCGCACTGTTTTGTGAAGTTTATCACTCGCGCTATTTTGCGCGTCGCACTGTTTTGTGAAGTTTATCACTCGCGCCATTTTACGCGTCGCACTGTTTTGTGCAGTTGACACTCGCGCTATTTTGCGCGTCGCACTGTTTTGTGAAGTTTATCACTCGCGCTATTTTACGCATCGCACTGTTTTGTGCAGTTGACACTCGCGCTATTTTGCGCGTCGCACTGTTTTGTGAAGTTTATCACTCGCGCTATTTCTCGCGTCGCACTGTTTTGTGCAGTTGACACTCGCGCTATTTTGCGCGTCGCACTGTTTTGTGAAGTTTATCACTCGCGCCATTTTACGCGTCGCACTGTTTTGTGCAGTTGACACTCGCGCTATTTTGCGCGTCGCACTGTTTTGTGAAGTTTATCACTCGCGCTATTTTGCGCGTCGCACTGTTTTGTGCAGTTGACACTCGTACTATTTTGCGCGTCGCACTGTTTTGTGAAGTTTATCAGTAGCGCTATTTTGCGCGTCGCACTGTTCTGTGCAGTTGACACTCGTACTATTTTGCGCGTCGCACTGTTTTGTGAAGTTTATCAGTAGCGCTATTTTGCGCGTCGCACTTTTTTGTGCAGTTGACACTCGTGCTATTTTGCGCGTCGCACTGTTTTGTGAAGTTTATCACTCGCGCTATTTTGCGCGTCGCACTGTTTTGTGCAGTTGACACTCGTACTATTTTGCGCGTCGCACTGTTTTGTGAAGTTTATCAGTAGCGCTATTTTGCGCGTCGCACTGTTTTGTGCAGTTGACACTCGTACTATTTTGCGCGTCGCACTGTTTTGTGAAGTTTATCAGTAGCGCTATTTTGCGCGTCGCACTGTTTTGTGCTGTTGACACTCGGGCTATTTTGCGCGTCGCACTATTTTGTGAAGTTTATCACTCGCGCTATTTTGCGCGTCGCACTGTTTTGTGTAGTTCACACGCGCGCCATTTTACGCGTCGCACTGTTTTGTGCAGGTGACACTGGCGCTATTTTGCGCGTCGCACTGTTTTGTGCAGTTTATCACTCGCACTATTTTGCGCGTGGCACTGTTTTGTGCAGTTGACACTCGCGCTATTTTGCGCGTCGCACTGTTTTGTGAAGTTTATCACTCGCGCTATTTTACGCGTCGCACTGTTTTGTGCAGTTGACCGTCGCGCTATTTTGCGCGTCGCACTGTTTTGTGAAGTTTATCACTCGCGCTATTTTGCGCGTCGCACTGTTTTGTGCAGTTGACTCTCGCGCTATTTTGCGCGTCGCACTGTTTTGTGAAGTTTATCACTCGCGCTATTTTGCGCGTCGCACTATTTTGTGAAGTTTATCACTCGCGCCATTTTGCGCGTCGCACTGTTTTGTGCAGTTGACACTCGTGCTATTTTGCGTGTCGCACTGTTTTGTGAAGTTTATCACTAGCACTATTTTGCGCGTCGCACTGTTTTGTGCAGTTGACACTCGTGCCAATTTGCGCGTCGCACTGTTTTGTGAAGTTTATCACTCGCGCTATTTTGCGCGTCGCACTGTTTTGTGAAGTTTATCACTCGCGCCATTTTACGCGTCGCACTGTTTTGTGCAGTTGACACTCGCGCTATTTTGCGCGTCGCACTGTTTTGTGAAGTTTATCACTCGCGCTATTTTACGCATCGCACTGTTTTGTGCAGTTGACACTCGCGCTATTTTGCGCGTCGCACTGTTTTGTGAAGTTTATCACTCGCGCTATTTCTCGCGTCGCACTGTTTTGTGCAGTTGACACTCGCGCTATTTTGCGCGTCGCACTGTTTTGTGAAGTTTATCACTCGCGCCATTTTACGCGTCGCACTGTTTTGTGCAGTTGACACTCGCGCTATTTTGCGCGTCGCACTGTTTTGTGAAGTTTATCACTCGCGCTATTTTGCGCGTCGCACTGTTTTGTGCAGTTGACACTCGTACTATTTTGCGCGTCGCACTGTTTTGTGAAGTTTATCAGTAGCGCTATTTTGCGCGTCGCACTGTTCTGTGCAGTTGACACTCGTACTATTTTGCGCGTCGCACTGTTTTGTGAAGTTTATCAGTAGCGCTATTTTGCGCGTCGCACTGTTTTGTGCAGTTGACACTCGTGCTATTTTGCGCGTCGCACTGTTTTGTGAAGTTTATCACTCGCGCTATTTTGCGCGTCGCACCGTTTTGTGTAGTTCACACGCGCGCAATTTTGCGCGTCGCACTGTTTTGTGCAGGTGACACTGGCGCTATTTTGCGCGTCGCACTGTTTTGTGTAGTTTATCAGTAGCGCTATTTTGCGCGTCGCACTGTTTTGTGCAGTTGACACTCGTGCTATTTTGCGCGTCGCACTGTTTTGTGAAGTTTATCACTCGCGCTATTTTGCGCGTCGCACTGTTTTGTGCAGTTGACACTCGTACTATTTTGCGCGTCGCACTGTTTCGTGAAGTTTATCAGTAGCGCTATTTTGCGCGTCGCACTGTTTTGTGCAGTTGACACTCGTCCTATTTTGCGCGTCGCACTGTTTTGTGAAGTTTATCACTCGCGCTATTTTGCGCGTCGCACTGTTTTGTGTAGTTCACACGCCCGCAATTTTGCGCGTCGCACTGTTTTGTGCAGGTGACACTGGCGCTATTTTGCGCGTCGCACTGTTTTGTGCAGTTTATCACTCGCACTATTTTGCGCGTGGCACTGTTTTGTGCAGTTGACACTCGCGTTATTTTGCGCGTCGCACTGTTTTGTGAAGTTTATCACTCGCGCTATTTTACGCGTCGCACTGTTTTGTGCAGTTGACCCTCGCGCTATTTTGCGCGTCGCACTGTTTTGTGAAGTTTATCACTCGCGCTATTTTGTGCGTCGCACTGTTTTGTGCAGTTGACACTCGCGCTATTTTGCGCGTCGCACTGTTTTGTGAAGTTTATCACTCGCGCGATTTTGCGCGTCGCACTGTTTTGTGAAGTTTATCACTCGCGCCATTTTGCGCGTCGCACTGTTTTGTGCAGTTGACACTCGTGCTATTTTGCGCGTCGCACTGTTTTGTAAAGTTTATCACTAGCACTATTTTGCGCGTCGCACTGTTTTGTGCAGTTGACACTCGTGCTAATTTGTGCGTCGCACTGTTTTGTGAAGTTTATCACTCGCGCTATTTTGCGTGTCGCACTGTTTTATGCAGGTGACACTCGCGCTATTTTGCGCGTCGCACTGTTTTGTGCAGTTTATCACTCGCACTATTTTGCGCGTCGCACTGTTTTGTGCAACTGACACTCGCGGTATTTTGCGCGTCGCACTGTTTTGTGCGGTTGACACTCGCGCTATTTTGCGCGTCGCACTGTTTGGTTAATTTTATCACTCGCGCTATTTTACGCATCGCACTGTTTTGTGCAGTTGACACTCGCGCTATTTTGCGCGTCGCACTGTTTTGTGAAGTTTATCACTCGCGCTATTTTGCGCGTCGCACTGTTTTGTGCAGTTGACACTCGCGCTATTTTGCGCGTCGCACTGTTTTGTGAAGTTTATCACTCGCGCCATTTTACGCGTCGCACTGTTTTGTGCAGTTGACACTCGCGCTATTTTGCGCGTCGCACTGTTTTGTGAAGTTTATCACTCGCGCTATTTTGCGCGTCGCACTGTTTTGTGCAGTTGACACTCGTACTATTTTGCGCGTCGCACTGTTTTGTGAAGTTTATCAGTAGCGCTATTTTGCGCGTCGCACTGTTTTGTGCAGTTGACACTCGTACTATTTTGCGCGTCGCACTGTTTTGTGAAGTTTGTCAGTAGCGCTATTTTGCGCGTCGCACTGTTTTGTGCAGTTGACACTCGTGCTATTTTGCGCGTCGCACTGTTTTGTGAAGTTTATCACTCGCGCTATTTTGCGCGTAGACCGTTTTGTGTAGTTCACACAGCGCGCAATTTTGCGCGTCGCACTGTTTTGTGCAGGTGACACTGGCGCTATTTTGCGCGTCGCACTATTTTGTGTAGTTTATCAGTAGCGCTATTTTGCGCGTCGCACTGTTTTGTGCAGTTGACACTCGTGCTATTTTGCGCGTCGCACTGTTTTGTGAAGTTTATCACTCGCGCTATTTTGCGCGTCGCACTGTTTTGTGCAGTTGACACTCGTACTATTTTGCGCGTCGCACTGTTTTGTGAAGTTTATCAGTAGCGCTATTTTGCGCGTCGCACTGTTTTGTGCAGTTGACACTCGTACTATTTTGCGCGTCGCACTGTTTTGTGAAGTTTATCAGTAGCGCTATTTTGCGCGTCGCACTGTTTTGTGCTGTTGACACTCGTGCTATTTTGCGCGTCGCACTGTTTTGTGAAGTTTATCACTCGCGCTATTTTGCGCGTCGCACTGTTTTGTGTAGTTCACACGCGCGCCATTTTACGCGTCGCACTGTTTTGTGCAGGTGACACTGGCGCTATTTTGCGCGTCGCACTGTTTTGTGCAGTTTATCACTCGCACTATTTTGCGCGTGGCACTGTTTTGTGCAGTTGACACTCGCGCTATTTTGCGCGTCGCACTGTTTTGTGAAGTTTATCACTCGCGCTATTTTACGCGTCGCACTGTTTTGTGCAGTTGACCGTCGCGCTATTTTGCGCGTCGCACTGTTTTGTGAAGTTTATCACTCGCGCTATTTTGCGCGTCGCACTGTTTTGTGCAGTTGACTCTCGCGCTATTTTGCGCGTCGCACTGTTTTGTGAAGTTTATCACTCGCGCTATTTTGCGCGTCGCACTGTTTTGTGAAGTTTATCACTCGCGCCATTTTGCGCGTCGCACTGTTTTGTGCAGTTGACACTCGTGCTATTTTGCGTGTCGCACTGTTTTGTGAAGTTTATCACTAGCACTATTTTGCGCGTCGCACTGTTTTGTGCAGTTGACACTCGTGCCAATTTGCGCGTCGCACTGTTTTGTGAAGTTTATCACTCGCGCTATTTTGCGCGTCGCACTGTTTTGTGAAGTTTATCACTCGCGCCATTTTACGCGTCGCACTGTTTTGTGCAGTTGACACTCGCGCTATTTTGCGCGTCGCACTGTTTTGTGAAGTTTATCACTCGCGCTATTTTACGCATCGCACTGTTTTGTGCAGTTGACACTCGCGCTATTTTGCGCGTCGCACTGTTTTGTGAAGTTTATCACTCGCGCTATTTCTCGCGTCGCACTGTTTTGTGCAGTTGACACTCGCGCTATTTTGCGCGTCGCACTGTTTTGTGAAGTTTATCACTCGCGCCATTTTACGCGTCGCACTGTTTTGTGCAGTTGACACTCGCGCTATTTTGCGCGTCGCACTGTTTTGTGAAGTTTATCACTCGCGCTATTTTGCGCGTCGCACTGTTTTGTGCAGTTGACACTCGTACTATTTTGCGCGTCGCACTGTTTTGTGAAGTTTATCAGTAGCGCTATTTTGCGCGTCGCACTGTTCTGTGCAGTTGACACTCGTACTATTTTGCGCGTCGCACTGTTTTGTGAAGTTTATCAGTAGCGCTATTTTGCGCGTCGCACTGTTTTGTGCAGTTGACACTCGTGCTATTTTGCGCGTCGCACTGTTTTGTGAAGTTTATCACTCGCGCTATTTTGCGCGTCGCACCGTTTTGTGTAGTTCACACGCGCGCAATTTTGCGCGTCGCACTGTTTTGTGCAGGTGACACTGGCGCTATTTTGCGCGTCGCACTGTTTTGTGTAGTTTATCAGTAGCGCTATTTTGCGCGTCGCACTGTTTTGTGCAGTTGACACTCGTGCTATTTTGCGCGTCGCACTGTTTTGTGAAGTTTATCACTCGCGCTATTTTGCGCGTCGCACTGTTTTGTGCAGTTGACACTCGTACTATTTTGCGCATCGCACTGTTTTGTGAAGTTTATCAGTAGCGCTATTTTGCGCGTCGCACTGTTTTGTGCAGTTGACACTCGTCCTATTTTGCGCGTCGCACTGTTTTGTGAAGTTTATCACTCGCGCTATTTTGCGCGTCGCACTGTTTTGTGTAGTTCACACGCCCGCAATTTTGCGCGTCGCACTGTTTTGTGCAGGTGACACTGGCGCTATTTTGCGCGTCGCACTGTTTTGTGCAGTTTATCACTCGCACTATTTTGCGCGTGGCACTGTTTTGTGCAGTTGACACTCGCGTTATTTTGCGCGTCGCACTGTTTTGTGAAGTTTATCACTCGCGCTATTTTACGCGTCGCACTATTTTGTGCAGTTGACCCTCGCGCTATTTTGCGCGTCGCACTGTTTTGTGAAGTTTATCACTCGCGCTATTTTGCGCGTCGCACTGTTTTGTGCAGTTGACACTCGCGCTATTTTGCGCGTCACACTGTTTTGTGAAGTTTATCACTCGCGCGATTTTGCGCGTCGCACTGTTTTGTGAAGTTTATCACTCGCGCCATTTTGCGCGTCGCACTGTTTTGTGCAGTTGACACTCGTGCTATTTTGCGCGTCGCACTGTTTTGTAAAGTTTATCACTAGCACTATTTTGCGCGTCGCACTGTTTTGTGCAGTTGACACTCGTGCTAATTTGTGCGTCGCACTGTTTTGTGAAGTTTATCACTCGCGCTATTTTGCGTGTCGCACTGTTTTATGCAGGTGACACTCGCGCTATTTTGCGCGTCGCACTGTTTTGTGCAGTTTATCACTCGCACTATTTTGCGCGTCGCACTGTTTTGTGCAACTGACACTCGCGGTATTTTGCGCGTCGCACTGTTTTGTGCGGTTGACACTCGCGCTATTTTGCGCGTCGCACTGTTTTGTTAATTTTATCACTCGCGCTATTTTACGCATCGCACTGTTTTGTGCAGTTGACACTCGCGCTATTTTGCGCGTCGCACTGTTTTGTGAAGTTTATCACTCGCGCTATTTTGCGCGTCGCACTGTTTTGTGCAGTTGACACTCGCGCTATTTTGCGCGTCGCACTGTTTTGTGAAGTTTATCACTCGCGCCATTTTACGCGTCGCACTGTTTTGTGCAGTTGACACTCGCGCTATTTTGCACGTCGCACTGTTTTGTGAAGTTTATCACTCGCGCTATTTTGCGCGTCGCACTGTTTTGTGCAGTTGACACTCGTACTATTTTGCGCGTCGCACTGTTTTGTGAAGTTTATCAGTAGCGCTATTTTGCGCGTCGCACTGTTTTGTGCAGTTGACACTCGTACTATTTTGCGCGTCGCACTGTTTTGTGAAGTTTATCAGTAGCGCTATTTTGCGCGTCGCACTGTTTTGTGCAGTTGACACTCGTGCTATTTTGCGCGTCGCACTGTTTTGTGAAGTTTATCACTCGCGCTATTTTGCGCGTCGCACCGTTTTGTGTAGTTCACACAGCGCGCAATTTTGCGCGTCGCACTGTTTTGTGCAGGTGACACTGGCGCTATTTTGCGCGTCGCACTGTTTTGTGTAGTTTATCAGTAGCGCTATTTTGCGCGTCGCACTGTTTTGTGCAGTTGACACTCGTGCTATTTTGCGCGTCGCACTGTTTTGTGAAGTTTATCACTCGCGCTATTTTGCGCGTCGCACTGTTTTGTGCAGTTGACACTCGTACTATTTTGCGCGTCGCACTGTTTTGTGAAGTTTATCAGTAGCGCTATTTTGCGCGTCGCACTGTTTTGTGCAGTTGACACTCGTACTATTTTGCGCGTCGCACTGTTTTGTGAAGTTTATCAGTAGCGCTATTTTGCGCGTCGCACTGTTTTGTGCAGTTGACACTCGTGCTATTTTGCGCGTCGCACTGTTTTGTGAAGTTTATCACTCGCGCTATTTTGCGCGTCGCACTGTTTTGTGTAGTTCACACGCGCGCCATTTTACGCGTCGCACTGTTTTGTGCAGGTGACACTGGCGCTATTTTGCGCGTCGCACTGTTTTGTGCAGTTTATCACTCGCACTATTTTGCGCGTGGCACTGTTTTGTGCAGTTGACACTCGCGCTATTTTGCGCGTCGCACTGTTTTGTGAAGTTTATCACTCGCGCTATTTTACGCGTCGCACTGTTTTGTGCAGTTGACCGTCGCGCTATTTTGCGCGTCGCACTGTTTTGTGAAGTTTATCACTCGCGCTATTTTGCGCGTCGCACTGTTTTGTGCAGTTGACACTCGCGCTATTTTGCGCGTCGCACTGTTTTGTGAAGTTTATCACTCGCGCTATTTTGCGCGTCGCACTGTTTTGTGAAGTTTATCACTCGCGCTATTTTGCGCGTCGCACTGTTTTGTGAAGTTTATCACTCGCGCCATTTTGCGCGTCGCACTGTTTTGTGCAGTTGACACTCGTGCTATTTTGCGCGTCGCACTGTTTTGTGAAGTTTATCACTCGCGCTATTTTGCGCGTCGCACTGTTTTGTGAAGTTTATCACTCGCGCCATTTTGCGCGTCGCACTGTTTTGTGCAGTTGACACTCGTGCTATTTTGCGCGTCGCACTGTTTTGTGAAGTTTATCACTCGCGCTATTTTGCGCGTCGCACTGTTTTGTGCAGTTGACACTCGTACTATTTTGCGCGTCGCACTGTTTTGTGAAGTTTATCAGTAGCGCTATTTTGCGCGTCGCACTGTTTTGTGCAGTTGACACTCGTACTATTTTGCGCGTCGCACTGTTTTGTGAAGTTTATCAGTAGCGCTATTTTGCGCGTCGCACTGTTTTGTGCAGTTGACACTCGTGCTATTTTGCGCGTCGCACTGTTTTGTGAAGTTTATCACTCGCGCTATTTTGCGCGTCGCACCGTTTTGTGTAGTTCACACAGCGCGCAATTTTGCGCGTCGCACTGTTTTGTGCAGGTGACACTGGCGCTATTTTGCGCGTCGCACTGTTTTGTGTAGTTTATCAGTAGCGCTATTTTGCGCGTCGCACTGTTTTGTGCAGTTGACACTCGTGCTATTTTGCGCGTCGCACTGTTTTGTGAAGTTTATCACTCGCGCTATTTTGCGCGTCGCACTGTTTTGTGCAGTTGACACTCGTACTATTTTGCGCGTCGCACTGTTTTGTGAAGTTTATCAGTAGCGCTATTTTGCGCGTCGCACTGTTTTGTGCAGTTGACACTCGTACTATTTTGCGCGTCGCACTGTTTTGTGAAGTTTATCAGTAGCGCTATTTTGCGCGTCGCACTGTTTTGTGCAGTTGACACTCGTGCTATTTTGCGCGTCGCACTGTTTTGTGAAGTTTATCACTCGCGCTATTTTGCGCGTCGCACTGTTTTGTGTAGTTCACACGCGCGCCATTTTACGCGTCGCACTGTTTTGTGCAGGTGACACTGGCGCTATTTTGCGCGTCGCACTGTTTTGTGCAGTTTATCACTCGCACTATTTTGCGCGTGGCACTGTTTTGTGCAGTTGACACTCGCGCTATTTTGCGCGTCGCACTGTTTTGTGAAGTTTATCACTCGCGCTATTTTACGCGTCGCACTGTTTTGTGCAGTTGACCGTCGCGCTATTTTGCGCGTCGCACTGTTTTGTGAAGTTTATCACTCGCGCTATTTTGCGCGTCGCACTGTTTTGTGCAGTTGACACTCGCGCTATTTTGCGCGTCGCACTGTTTTGTGAAGTTTATCACTCGCGCTATTTTGCGCGTCGCACTGTTTTGTGAAGTTTATCACTCGCGCTATTTTGCGCGTCGCACTGTTTTGTGAAGTTTATCACTCGCGCCATTTTGCGCGTCGCACTGTTTTGTGCAGTTGACACTCGTGCTATTTTGCGCGTCGCACTGTTTTGTGAAGTTTATCACTAGCACTATTTTGCGCGTCGCACTGTTTTGTGCAGTTGGCACTCGTGCCAATTTGCGCGTCGCACTGTTTTGTGAAGTTTATCACTCGCGCTATTTTGCGTGTCGCACTGTTTTGTGCAGGTGACACTCGCGCTATTTTGCGCGTCGCACTGTTTTGTGAAGTTTATCACTCGCGCTATTTTGCGCGTCGCACTGTTCTGTGCAGTTGACACTCGTACTATTTTGCGCGTCGCACTGTTTTGTGAAGTTTATCAGTAGCGCTATTTTGCGCGTCGCACTGTTTTGTGCAGTTGACACTCGTGCTATTTTGCGCGTCGCACTGTTTTGTGAAGTTTATCACTCGCGCTATTTTGCGCGTCGCACCGTTTTGTGTAGTTCACACGCGCGCAATTTTGCGCGTCGCACTGTTTTGTGCAGGTGACACTGGCGCTATTTTGCGCGTCGCACTGTTTTGTGTAGTTTATCAGTAGCGCTATTTTGCGCGTCGCACTGTTTTGTGCAGTTGACACTCGTGCTATTTTGCGCGTCGCACTGTTTTGTGAAGTTTATCACTCGCGCTATTTTGCGCGTCGCACTGTTTTGTGCAGTTGACACTCGTACTATTTTGCGCGTCGCACTGTTTTGTGAAGTTTATCAGTAGCGCTATTTTGCGCGTCGCACTGTTTTGTGCAGTTGACACTCGTCCTATTTTGCGCGTCGCACTGTTTTGTGAAGTTTATCACTCGCGCTATTTTGCGCGTCGCACTGTTTTGTGTAGTTCACACGCCCGCAATTTTGCGCGTCGCACTGTTTTGTGCAGGTGACACTGGCGCTATTTTGCGCGTCGCACTGTTTTGTGCAGTTTATCACTCGCACTATTTTGCGCGTGGCACTGTTTTGTGCAGTTGACACTCGCGTTATTTTGGGCGTCGCACTGTTTTGTGAAGTTTATCACTCGCGCTATTTTACGCGTCGCACTGTTTTGTGCAGTTGACCCTCGCGCTATTTTGCGCGTCGCACTGTTTTGTGAAGTTTATCACTCGCGCTATTTTGCGCGTCGCACTGTTTTGTGCAGTTGACACTCGCGCTATTTTGCGCGTCGCACTGTTTTGTGAAGTTTATCACTCGCGCGATTTTGCGCGTCGCACTGTTTTGTGAAGTTTATCACTCGCGCCATTTTGCGCGTCGCACTGTTTTGTGCAGTTGACACTCGTGCTATTTTGCGCGTCGCACTGTTTTGTAAAGTTTATCACTAGCACTATTTTGCGCGTCGCACTGTTTTGTGCAGTTGACACTCGTGCTATTTTGCGCGTCGCACTGTTTTGTGAAGTTTATCACTCGCGCTATTTTGCGTGTCGCACTGTTTTATGCAGGTGACACTCGCGCTATTTTGCGCGTCGCACTGTTTTGTGCAGTTTATCACTCGCACTATTTTGCGCGTCGCACTGTTTTGTGCAGTTGACACTCGTGCTATTTTGCGCGTCGCACTGTTTTGTAAAGTTTATCACTAGCACTATTTTGCGCGTCGCACTGTTTTGTGCAGTTGACACTCGTGCTATTTTGCGCGTCGCACTGTTTTGTGAAGTTTATCACTCGCGCTATTTTGCGTGTCGCACTGTTTTATGCAGGTGACACTCGCGCTATTTTGCGCGTCGCACTGTTTTGTGCAGTTTATCACTCGCACTATTTTGCGCGTCGCACTGTTTTGTGCAACTGACACTCGCGGTATTTTGCGCGTCGCACTGTTTTGTGCGGTTGACACTCGCGCTATTTTGCGCGTCGCACTGTTTTGTTAATTTTATCACTCGCGCTATTTTACGCATCGCACTGTTTTGTGCAGTTGACACTCGCGCTATTTTGCGCGTCGCACTGTTTTGTGAAGTTTATCACTCGCGCTATTTTGCGCGTCGCACTGTTTTGTGCAGTTGACACTCGCGCTATTTTGCGCGTCGCACTGTTTTGTGAAGTTTATCACTCGCGCCATTTTACGCGTCGCACTGTTTTGTGCAGTTGACACTCGCGCTATTTTGCACGTCGCACTGTTTTGTGAAGTTTATCACTCGCGCTATTTTGCGCGTCGCACTGTTTTGTGCAGTTGACACTCGTACTATTTTGCGCGTCGCACTGTTTTGTGAAGTTTATCAGTAGCGCTATTTTGCGCGTCGCACTGTTTTGTGCAGTTGACACTCGTACTATTTTGCGCGTCGCACTGTTTTGTGAAGTTTATCAGTAGCGCTATTTTGCGCGTCGCACTGTTTTGTGCAGTTGACACTCGTGCTATTTTGCGCGTCGCACTGTTTTGTGAAGTTTATCACTCGCGCTATTTTGCGCGTCGCACCGTTTTGTGTAGTTCACACAGCGCGCAATTTTGCGCGTCGCACTGTTTTGTGCAGGTGACACTGGCGCTATTTTGCGCGTCGCACTGTTTTGTGTAGTTTATCAGTAGCGCTATTTTGCGCGTCGCACTGTTTTGTGCAGTTGACACTCGTGCTATTTTGCGCGTCGCACTGTTTTGTGAAGTTTATCACTCGCGCTATTTTGCGCGTCGCACTGTTTTGTGCAGTTGACACTCGTACTATTTTGCGCGTCGCACTGTTTTGTGAAGTTTATCAGTAGCGCTATTTTGCGCGTCGCACTGTTTTGTGCAGTTGACACTCGTACTATTTTGCGCGTCGCACTGTTTTGTGAAGTTTATCAGTAGCGCTATTTTGCGCGTCGCACTGTTTTGTGCAGTTGACACTCGTGCTATTTTGCGCGTCGCACTGTTTTGTGAAGTTTATCACTCGCGCTATTTTGCGCGTCGCACTGTTTTGTGTAGTTCACACGCGCGCCATTTTACGCGTCGCACTGTTTTGTGCAGGTGACACTGGCGCTATTTTGCGCGTCGCACTGTTTTGTGCAGTTTATCACTCGCACTATTTTGCGCGTGGCACTGTTTTGTGCAGTTGACACTCGCGCTATTTTGCGCGTCGCACTGTTTTGTGAAGTTTATCACTCGCGCTATTTTACGCGTCGCACTGTTTTGTGCAGTTGACCGTCGCGCTATTTTGCGCGTCGCACTGTTTTGTGAAGTTTATCACTCGCGCTATTTTGCGCGTCGCACTGTTTTGTGCAGTTGACACTCGCGCTATTTTGCGCGTCGCACTGTTTTGTGAAGTTTATCACTCGCGCTATTTTGCGCGTCGCACTGTTTTGTGAAGTTTATCACTCGCGCTATTTTGCGCGTCGCACTGTTTTGTGAAGTTTATCACTCGCGCCATTTTGCGCGTCGCACTGTTTTGTGCAGTTGACACTCGTGCTATTTTGCGCGTCGCACTGTTTTGTGAAGTTTATCACTAGCACTATTTTGCGCGTCGCACTGTTTTGTGCAGTTGGCACTCGTGCCAATTTGCGCGTCGCACTGTTTTGTGAAGTTTATCACTCGCGCTATTTTGCGTGTCGCACTGTTTTGTGCAGGTGACACTCGCGCTATTTTGCGCGTCGCACTGTTTTGTGAAGTTTATCACTCGCGCTATTTTGCGCGTCGCACTGTTTTGTGCAGTTGACACTCGTACTATTTTGCGCGTCGCACTGTTTTGTGAAGTTTATCAGTAGCGCTATTTTGCGCGTCGCACTGTTTTGTGCAGTTGACACTCGTGCTATTTTGCGCGTCGCACTGTTTTGTGAAGTTTATCACTCGCGCTATTTTACGCGTCGCACTGTTTTGTGTAGTTCACACGCGCGCAATTTTGCGCGTCGCACTGTTTTGTGCAGGTGACACTGGCGCTATTTTGCGCGTCGCACTGTTTTGTGCAGTTTATCACTCGAACTATTTTGCGCGTGGCACTGTTTTGTGCAGTTGACACTCGCGCTATTTTGCGCGTCGCACTGTTTTGTGAAGTTTATCACTCGCGCCATTTTACGCGTCGCACTGTTTTGTGCAGTTGACACTCGCGCTATTTTGCGCGTCGCACTGTTTTGTGAAGTTTATCACTCGCGCTATTTTGCGCGTCGCACTGTTTTGTGCAGTTGACACTCGTACTATTTTGCGCGTCGCACTGTTTTGTGAAGTTTATCAGTAGCGCTATTTTGCGCGTCGCACTGTTCTGTGCAGTTGACACTCGTACTATTTTGCGCGTCGCACTGTTTTGTGAAGTTTATCAGTAGCGCTATTTTGCGCGTCGCACTGTTTTGTGCAGTTGACACTCGTGCTATTTTGCGCGTCGCACTGTTTTGTGAAGTTTATCACTCGCGCTATTTTGCGCGTCGCACCGTTTTGTGTAGTTCACACGCGCGCAATTTTGCGCGTCGCACTGTTTTGTGCAGGTGACACTGGCGCTATTTTGCGCGTCGCACTGTTTTGTGTAGTTTATCAGTAGCGCTATTTTGCGCGTCGCACTGTTTTGTGCAGTTGACACTCGTGCTATTTTGCGCGTCGCACTGTTTTGTGAAGTTTATCACTCGCGCTATTTTGCGCGTCGCACTGTTTTGTGCAGTTGACACTCGTACTATTTTGCGCGTCGCACTGTTTTGTGAAGTTTATCAGTAGCGCTATTTTGCGCGTCGCACTGTTTTGTGCAGTTGACACTCGTCCTATTTTGCGCGTCGCACTGTTTTGTGAAGTTTATCACTCGCGCTATTTTGCGCGTCGCACTGTTTTGTGTAGTTCACACGCCCGCAATTTTACGCGTCGCACTGTTTTGTGCAGGTGACACTGGCGCTATTTTGCGCGTCGCACTGTTTTGTGCAGTTTATCACTCGCACTATTTTGCGCGTGGCACTGTTTTGTGCAGTTGACACTCGCGCTATTTTGCGCGTCGCACTGTTTTGTGAAGTTTATCACTCGCGCTATTTTACGCGTCGCACTGTTTTGTGCAGTTGACCGTCGCGCTATTTTGCGCGTCGCACTGTTTTGTGAAGTTTATCACTCGCGCTATTTTGCGCGTCGCACTGTTTTGTGCAGTTGACACTCGCGCTATTTTGCGCGTCGCACTGTTTTGTGAAGTTTATCACTCGCGCTATTTTGCGCGTCGCACTGTTTTGTGAAGTTTATCACTCGCGCCATTTTGCGCGTCGCACTGTTTTGTGCAGTTGACACTCGTGCTATTTTGCGCGTCGCACTGTTTTGTGAAGTTTATCACTAGCACTATTTTGCGCGTCGCACTGTTTTGTGCAGTTGGCACTCGTGCCAATTTGCGCGTCGCACTGTTTTGTGAAGTTTATCACTCGCGCTATTTTGCGTGTCGCACTGTTTTGTGCAGGTGACACTCGCGCTATTTTGCGCGTCGCACTGTTTTGTGAAGTTTATCACTCGCGCTATTTTGCGCGTCGCACTGTTTTGTGCAGTTGACACTCGTACTATTTTGCGCGTCGCACTGTTTTGTGAAGTTTATCAGTAGCGCTATTTTGCGCGTCGCACTGTTTTGTGCAGTTGACACTCGTGCTATTTTGCGCGTCGCACTGTTTTGTGAAGTTTATCACTCGCGCTATTTTACGCGTCGCACTGTTTTGTGTAGTTCACACGCGCGCAATTTTGCGCGTCGCACTGTTTTGTGCAGGTGACACTGGCGCTATTTTGCGCGTCGCACTGTTTTGTGCAGTTTATCACTCGAACTATTTTGCGCGTGGCACTGTTTTGTGCAGTTGACACTCGCGCTATTTTGCGCGTCGCACTGTTTTGTGAAGTTTATCACTCGCGCCATTTTACGCGTCGCACTGTTTTGTGCAGTTGACAGTCGCGCTATTTTGCGCGTCGCACTGTTTTGTGAAGTTTATCACTCGCGCTATTATGCGCGTCGCACTGTTTTGTGCTGTTGACACTCGTACTATTTTGCGCGTCGCACTGTTTTGTGAAGTTTATCAGTAGCGCTATTTTGCGCGTCGCACTGTTCTGTGCAGTTGACACTCGTACTATTTTGCGCGTCGCACTGTTTTGTGAAGTTTATCAGTAGCGCTATTTTGCGCGTCGCACTGTTTTGTGCAGTTGACACTCGTGCTATTTTGTGCGTCGCACTGTTTTGTGAAGTTTATCACTCGCGCTATTTTGCGCGTCGCACCGTTTTGTGTAGTTCACACGCGCGCAATTTTGCGCGTCGCACTGTTTTGTGCAGGTGACACTGGCGCTATTTTGCGCGTCGCACTGTTTTGTGTAGTTTATCAGTAGCGCTATTTTGCGCGTCGCACTGTTTTGTGCAGTTGACACTCGTGCTATTTTGCGCGTCGCACTGTTTTGTGAAGTTTATCACTCGCGCTATTTTGCGCGTCGCACTGTTTTGTGCAGTTGACACTCGTACTATTTTGCGCGTCGCACTGTTTTGTGAAGTTTATCAGTAGCGCTATTTTGCGCGTCGCACTGTTTTGTGCAGTTGACACTCGTCCTATTTTGCGCGTCGCACTGTTTTGTGAAGTTTATCACTCGCGCTATTTTGCGCGTCGCACTGTTTTGTGTAGTACACACGCCCGCAATTTTGCGCGTCGCACTGTTTTGTGCAGGTGACACTGGCGCTATTTTGCGCGTCGCACTGTTTTGTGCAGTTTATCACTCGCACTATTTTGCGCGTGGCACTGTTTTGTGCAGTTGACACTCGCGTTATTTTGCGCGTCGCACTGTTTTGTGAAGTTTATCACTCGCGCTATATTACGCGTCGCACTGTTTTGTGCAGTTGACCCTCGCGCTATTTTGCGCGTCGCACTGTTTTGTGAAGTTTATCACTCGCGCTATTTTGCGCGTCGCACTGTTTTGTGTAGTTGACACTCGCGCTATTTTGCGCGTCGCACTGTTTTGTGAAGTTTATCACTCGCGCGATTTTGCGCGTCGCACTGTTTTGTGTAGTTTATCACTCGCGCCATTTTGCGCGTCGCACTGTTTTGTGCAGTTGACACTCGTGCTATTTTGCGCGTCGCACTGTTTTGTAAAGTTTATCACTAGCACTATTTTGCGCGTCGCACTGTTTTGTGCAGTTGACACTCGTGCTAATTTGTGCGTCGCACTGTTTTGTGAAGTTTATCACTCGCGCTATTTTGCGTGTCGCACTGTTTTATGCAGGTGACACTCGCGCTATTTTGCGCGTCGCACTGTTTTGTGCAGTTTATCACTCGCACTATTTTGCGCGTCGCACTGTTTTGTGCAACTGACACTCGCGGTGTTTTGCGCGTCGCACTGTTTTGTGCGGTTGACACTCGCGCTATTTTGCGCGTCGCACTGTTTTGTTAATTTTATCACTCGCGCTATTTTACGCATCGCACTGTTTTGTGCAGTTGACACTCGCGCTATTTTGCGCGTCGCACTGTTTTGTGAAGTTTATCACTCGCGCTATTTTGCGCGTCGCACTGTTTTGTGCAGTTGACACTCGCGCTATTTTGCGCGTCGCACTGTTTTGTGAAGTTTATCACTCGCGCTATTTTGCGCGTCGCACTGTTTTGTGCAGTTGACACTCGTACTATTTTGCGCGTCGCACTGTTTTGTGAAGTTTATCAGTAGCGCTATTTTGCGCGTCGCACTGTTTTGTGCAGTTGACACTCGTACTATTTTGCGCGTCGCACTGTTTTGTGAAGTTTATCAGTAGCGCTATTTTGCGCGTCGCACTGTTTTGTGCAGTTGACACTCGTGCTATTTTGCGCGTCGCACTGTTTTGTGAAGTTTATCACTCGCGCTATTTTGCGCGTCGCACCGTTTTGTGTAGTTCACACAGCGCGCAATTTTGCGCGTCGCACTGTTTTGTGCAGGTGACACTGGCGCTATTTTGCGCGTCGCACTGTTTTGTGTAGTTTATCAGTAGCGCTATTTTGCGCGTCGCACTGTTTTGTGCAGTTGACACTCGTGCTATTTTGCGCGTCGCACTGTTTTGTGAAGTTTATCACTCGCGCTATTTTGCGCGTCGCACTGTTTTGTGCAGTTGACACTCGTACTATTTTGCGCGTCGCACTGTTTTGTGAAGTTTATCAGTAGCGCTATTTTGCGCGTCGCACTGTTTTGTGCAGTTGACACTCGTACTATTTTGCGCGTCGCACTGTTTTGTGAAGTTTATCAGTAGCGCTATTTTGCGCGTCGCACTGTTTTGTGCAGTTGACACTCGTGCTATTTTGCGCGTCGCACTGTTTTGTGAAGTTTATCACTCGCGCTATTTTGCGCGTCGCACTGTTTTGTGTAGTTCACACGCGCGCCATTTTACGCGTCGCACTGTTTTGTGCAGGTGACACTGGCGCTATTTTGCGCGTCGCACTGTTTTGTGCAGTTTATCACTCGAACTATTTTGCGCGTGGCACTGTTTTGTGCAGTTGACACTCGCGCTATTTTGCGCGTCGCACTGTTTTGTGAAGTTTATCACTCGCGCTATTTTACGCGTCGCACTGTTTTGTGCAGTTGACCGTCGCGCTATTTTGCGCGTCGCACTGTTTTGTGAAGTTTATCACTCGCGCTATTTTGCGCGTCGCACTGTTTTGTGCAGTTGACACTCGCGCTATTTTGCGCGTCGCACTGTTTTGTGAAGTTTATCACTCGCGCTATTTTGCGCGTCGCACTGTTTTGTGAAGTTTATCACTCGCGCCATTTTGCGCGTCGCACTGTTTTGTGCAGTTGACACTCGTGCTATTTTGCGCGTCGCTCTGTTTTGTGAAGTTTATCACTAGCACTATTTTGCGCGTCGCACTGTTTTGTGCAGTTGGCACTCGTGCCAATTTGCGCGTCGCACTGTTTTGTGAAGTTTATCACTCGCGCTATTTTGCGTGTCGCACTGTTTTGTGCAGGTGACACTCGCGCTATTTTGCGCGTCGCACTGTTTTGTGAAGTTTATCACTCGCGCTATTTTGCGCGTCGCACTGTTTTGTGCAGTTGACACTCGTACTATTTTGCGCGTCGCACTGTTTTGTGAAGTTTATCAGTAGCGCTATTTTGCGCGTCGCACTGTTTTGTGCAGTTGACACTCGTGCTATTTTGCGCGTCGCACTGTTTTGTGAAGTTTATCACTCGCGCTATTTTACGCGTCGCACTGTTTTGTGTAGTTCACACGCGCGCAATTTTGCGCGTCGCACTGTTTTGTGCAGGTGACACTGGCGCTATTTTGCGCGTCGCACTGTTTTGTGCAGTTTATCACTCGAACTATTTTGCGCGTGGCACTGTTTTGTGCAGTTGGCACTCGCGCTATTTTGCGCGTCGCACTGTTTTGTGCAGTTGACACTCGCGCTATTTTGCGCGTCGCACTGTTTTGTGAAGTTTATCACTCGCGCTATTTTGCGCGTCGCACTGTTTTGTGCAGTTGACACTCGTACTATTTTGCGCGTCGCACTGTTTTGTGAAGTTTATCAGTAGCGCTATTTTGCGCGTCGCACTGTTTTGTGCAGTTGACACTCGTACTATTTTGCGCGTCGCACTGTTTTGTGAAGTTTATCAGTAGCGCTATTTTGCGCGTCGCACTGTTTTTTGCAGTTGACACTCGTACTATTTTGCGCGTCGCACTGTTTTGTGAAGTTTATCAGTAGCGCTATTTTGCGCGTCGCACTGTTTTGTGCAGTTGACACTCGTGCTATTTTGCGCGTCGCACTGTTTTGTGAAGTTTATCACTCGCGCTATTTTACGCGTCGCACTGTTTTGTGTAGTTCACACGCGCGCAATTTTGCGCGTCGCACTGTTTTGTGCAGGTGACACTGGCGCTATTTTGCGCGTCGCACTGTTTTGTGCAGTTTATCACTCGAACTATTTTGCGCGTGGCACTGTTTTGTGCAGTTGACACTCGCGCTATTTTGCGCGTCGCACTGTTTTGTGAAGTTTATCACTCGCGCCATTTTACGCGTCGCACTGTTTTGTGCAGTTGACAGTCGCGCTATTTTGCGCGTCGCACTGTTTTGTGAAGTTTATCACTCGCGCTATTATGCGCGTCGCACTGTTTTGTGCAGTTGACACTCGTACTATTTTGCGCGTCGCACTGTTTTGTGAAGTTTATCAGTAGCGCTATTTTGCGCGTCGCACTGTTCTGTGCAGTTGACACTCGTACTATTTTGCGCGTCGCACTGTTTTGTGAAGTTTATCAGTAGCGCTATTTTGCGCGTCGCACTGTTTTGTGCAGTTGACACTCGTGCTATTTTGTGCGTCGCACTGTTTTGTGAAGTTTATCACTCGCGCTATTTTGCGCGTCGCACTGTTTTGTGCAGGTGACACTGGCGCTATTTTGCGCGTCGCACTGTTTTGTGTAGTTTATCAGTAGCGCTATTTTGCGCGTCGCACTGTTTTGTGCAGTTGACACTCGTGCTATTTTGCGCGTCGCACTGTTTTGTGAAGTTTATCACTCGCGCTATTTTGCGCGTCGCACTGTTTTGTGCAGTTGACACTCGTACTATTTTGCGCGTCGCACTGTTTTGTGAAGTTTATCAGTAGCGCTATTTTGCGCGTCGCACTGTTTTGTGCAGTTGACACTCGTCCTATTTTGCGCGTCGCACTGTTTTGTGAGGTTTATCACTCGCGCTATTTTGCGCGTCGCACTGTTTTGTGTAGTTCACACGCCCGCAATTTTGCGCGTCGCACTGTTTTGTGCAGGTGACACTGGCGCTATTTTGCGCGTCGCACTGTTTTGTGCAGTTTATCACTCGCACTATTTTGCGCGTGGCACTGTTTTGTGCAGTTGACACTCGCGTTATTTTGCGCGTCGCACTGTTTTGTGAAGTTTATCACTCGCGCTATATTACGCGTCGCACTGTTTTGTGCAGTTGACCCTCGCGCTATTTTGCGCGTCGCACTGTTTTGTGAAGTTTATCACTCGCGCTATTTTGCGCGTCGCACTGTTTTGTGTAGTTGACACTCGCGCTATTTTGCGCGTCGCACTGTTTTGTGAAGTTTATCACTCGCGCGATTTTGCGCGTCGCACTGTTTTGTGTAGTTTATCACTCGCGCCATTTTGCGCGTCGCACTGTTTTGTGCAGTTGACACTCGTGCTATTTTGCGCGTCGCACTGTTTTGTAAAGTTTATCACTAGCACTATTTTGCGCGTCGCACTGTTTTGTGCAGTTGACACTCGTGCTAATTTGTGCGTCGCACTGTTTTGTGAAGTTTATCACTCGCGCTATTTTGCGTGTCGCACTGTTTTATGCAGGTGACACTCGCGCTATTTTGCGCGTCGCACTGTTTTGTGCAGTTTATCACTCGCACTATTTTGCGCGTCGCACTGTTTTGTGCAACTGACACTCGCGGTGTTTTGCGCGTCGCACTGTTTTGTGCGGTTGACACTCGCGCTATTTTGCGCGTCGCACTGTTTTGTTAATTTTATCACTCGCGCTATTTTACGCATCGCACTGTTTTGTGCAGTTGACACTCGCGCTATTTTGCGCGTCGCACTGTTTTGTGAAGTTTATCACTCGCGCTATTTTGCGCGTCGCACTGTTTTGTGCAGTTGACACTCGCGCTATTTTGCGCGTCGCACTGTTTTGTGAAGTTTATCACTCGCGCTATTTTGCGCGTCGCACTGTTTTGTGCAGTTGACACTCGTACTATTTTGCGCGTCGCACTGTTTTGTGAAGTTTATCAGTAGCGCTATTTTGCGCGTCGCACTGTTTTGTGCAGTTGACACTCGTACTATTTTGCGCGTCGCACTGTTTTGTGAAGTTTATCAGTAGCGCTATTTTGCGCGTCGCACTGTTTTGTGCAGTTGACACTCGTGCTATTTTGCGCGTCGCACTGTTTTGTGAAGTTTATCACTCGCGCTATTTTGCGCGTCGCACCGTTTTGTGTAGTTCACACAGCGCGCAATTTTGCGCGTCGCACTGTTTTGTGCAGGTGACACTGGCGCTATTTTGCGCGTCGCACTGTTTTGTGTAGTTTATCAGTAGCGCTATTTTGCGCGTCGCACTGTTTTGTGCAGTTGACACTCGTGCTATTTTGCGCGTCGCACTGTTTTGTGAAGTTTATCACTCGCGCTATTTTGCGCGTCGCACTGTTTTGTGCAGTTGACACTCGTACTATTTTGCGCGTCGCACTGTTTTGTGAAGTTTATCAGTAGCGCTATTTTGCGCGTCGCACTGTTTTGTGCAGTTGACACTCGTACTATTTTGCGCGTCGCACTGTTTTGTGAAGTTTATCAGTAGCGCTATTTTGCGCGTCGCACTGTTTTGTGCAGTTGACACTCGTGCTATTTTGCGCGTCGCACTGTTTTGTGAAGTTTATCACTCGCGCTATTTTGCGCGTCGCACTGTTTTGTGTAGTTCACACGCGCGCCATTTTACGCGTCGCACTGTTTTGTGCAGGTGACACTGGCGCTATTTTGCGCGTCGCACTGTTTTGTGCAGTTTATCACTCGAACTATTTTGCGCGTGGCACTGTTTTGTGCAGTTGACACTCGCGCTATTTTGCGCGTCGCACTGTTTTGTGAAGTTTATCACTCGCGCTATTTTACGCGTCGCACTGTTTTGTGCAGTTGACCGTCGCGCTATTTTGCGCGTCGCACTGTTTTGTGAAGTTTATCACTCGCGCTATTTTGCGCGTCGCACTGTTTTGTGCAGTTGACACTCGCGCTATTTTGCGCGTCGCACTGTTTTGTGAAGTTTATCACTCGCGCTATTTTGCGCGTCGCACTGTTTTGTGAAGTTTATCACTCGCGCCATTTTGCGCGTCGCACTGTTTTGTGCAGTTGACACTCGTGCTATTTTGCGCGTTGCACTGTTTTGTGAAGTTTATCACTAGCACTATTTTGCGCGTCGCACTATTTTGTGCAGTTGGCACTCGTGCCAATTTGCGCGTCGCACTGTTTTGTGAAGTTTATCACTCGCGCTATTTTGCGTGTCGCACTGTTTTGTGCAGGTGACACTCGCGCTATTTTGCGCGTCGCACTGTTTTGTGAAGTTTATCACTCGCGCTATTTTGCGCGTCGCACTGTTTTGTGCAGTTGACACTCGTACTATTTTGCGCGTCGCACTGTTTTGTGAAGTTTATCAGTAGCGCTATTTTGCGCGTCGCACTGTTTTGTGCAGTTGACACTCGTGCTATTTTGCGCGTCGCACTGTTTTGTGAAGTTTATCACTCGCGCTATTTTACGCGTCGCACTGTTTTGTGTAGTTCACACGCGCGCAATTTTGCGCGTCGCACTGTTTTGTGCAGGTGACACTGGCGCTATTTTGCGCGTCGCACTGTTTTGTGCAGTTTATCACTCGAACTATTTTGCGCGTGGCACTGTTTTGTGCAGTTGGCACTCGCGCTATTTTGCGCGTCGCACTGTTTTGTGCAGTTGACACTCGCGCTATTTTGCGCGTCGCACTGTTTTGTGAAGTTTATCACTCGCGCTATTTTGCGCGTCGCACTGTTTTGTGCAGTTGACACTCGTACTATTTTGCGCGTCGCACTGTTTTGTGAAGTTTATCAGTAGCGCTATTTTGCGCGTCGCACTGTTTTGTGCAGTTGACACTCGTACTATTTTGCGCGTCGCACTGTTTTGTGAAGTTTATCAGTAGCGCTATTTTGCGCGTCGCACTGTTTTTTGCAGTTGACACTCGTGCTATTTTGCGCGTCGCACTGTTTTGTGAAGTTTATCACTCGCGCTATTTTGCGCGTCGCACCGTTTTGTGTAGTTCACACAGCGCGCAATTTTGCGCGTCGCACTGTTTTGTGCAGGTGACACTGGCGCTATTTTGCGCGTCGCACTGTTTTGTGTAGTTTATCAGTAGCGCTATTTTGCGCGTCGCACTGTTTTGTGCAGTTGACACTCGTGCTATTTTGCGCGTCGCACTGTTTTGTGAAGTTTATCAGTAGCGCTATTTTGCGCGTCGCACTGTTTTGTGCAGTTGACACTCGTGCTATTTTGCGCGTCGCACTGTTTTGTGAAGTTTATCACTCGCGCTATTTTGCGCGTCGCACTGTTTTGTGTAGTTCACACGCGCGCCATTTTACGCGTCGCACTGTTTTGTGGAGGTGACACTGGCGCTATTTTGCGCGTCGCACTGTTTTGTGCAGTTTATCACTCGCACTATTTTGCGCGTGGCACTGTTTTGTGCAGTTGACACTCGCGCTATTTTGCGCGTCGCACTGTTTTGTGAAGTTTATCACTCGCGCTATTTTACGCGTCGCACTGTTTTGTGCAGTTGACCCTCGCGCTATTTTGCGCGTCGCACTGTTTTGTGAAGTTTATCACTCGCGCTATTTTGCGCGTCGCACTGTTTTGTGCAGTTGACACTCGCGCTATTTTGCGCGTCGCACTGTTTTGTGAAGTTTATCACTCGCGCTATTTTGCGCGTCGCACTGTTTTGTGAAGTTTATCACTCGCGCCATTTTGCGCGTCGCACTGTTTTGTGCAGTTGACACTCGTGCTATTTTGCGCGTCGCACTGTTTTGTGAAGTTTATCACTAGCACTATTTTGCGCGTCGCACTGTTTTGTGCAGTTGACACTCGTGCCAATTTGCGCGTCGCACTGTTTTGTGAAGTTTATCACTCGCGCTATTTTGCGTGTCGCACTGTTTTGTGCAGGTGACACTCGCGCTATTTTGCGCGTCGCACTGTTTTGTGAAGTTTATCACTCGCGCTATTTTACGCGTCGCACTGTTTTGTGTAGTTCACACGCGCGCAATTTTGCGCGTCGCACTGTTTTGTGCAGGTGACACTGGCGCTATTTTGCGCGTCGCACTGTTTTGTGCAGTTTATCACTCGAACTATTTTGCGCGTGGCACTGTTTTGTGCAGTTGGCACTCGCGCTATTTTGCGCGTCGCACTGTTTTGTGAAGTTTATCACTCGCGCCATTTTACGCGTCGCACTGTTTTGTGCAGTTGACACTCGCGCTATTTTGCGCGTCGCACTGTTTTGTGAAGTTTATCACTCGCGCTATTTTGCGCGTCGCACTGTTTTGTGCAGTTGACACTCGTACTATTTTGCGCGTCGCACTGTTTTGTGAAGTTTATCAGTAGCGCTATTTTGCGCGTCGCACTGTTTTGTGCAGTTGACACTCGTACTATTTTGCGCGTCGCACTGTTTTGTGAAGTTTATCAGTAGCGCTATTTTGCGCGTCGCACTGTTTTGTGCAGTTGACACTCGTGCTATTTTGCGCGTCGCACTGTTTTGTGAAGTTTATCACTCGCGCTATTTTGCGCGTCGCACCGTTTTGTGTAGTTCACACAGCGCGCAATTTTGCGCGTCGCACTGTTTTGTGCAGGTGACACTGGCGCTATTTTGCGCGTCGCACTGTTTTGTGTAGTTTATCAGTAGCGCTATTTTGCGCGTCGCACTGTTTTGTGCAGTTGACACTCGTGCTATTTTGCGCGTCGCACTGTTTTGTGAAGTTTATCAGTAGCGCTATTTTGCGCGTCGCACTGTTTTGTGCAGTTGACACTCGTGCTATTTTGCGCGTCGCACTGTTTTGTGTAGTTCACACGCGCGCCATTTTACGCGTCGCACTGTTTTGTGGAGGTGACACTGGCGCTATTTTGCGCGTCGCACTGTTTTGTGCAGTTTATCACTCGCACTATTTTGCGCGTGGCACTGTTTTGTGCAGTTGACACTCGCGCTATTTTGCGCGTCGCACTGTTTTGTGAAGTTTATCACTCGCGCTATTTTACGCGTCGCACTGTTTTGTGCAGTTGACCCTCGCGCTATTTTGCGCGTCGCACTGTTTTGTGAAGTTTATCACTCGCGCTATTTTGCGCGTCGCACTGTTTTGTGCAGTTGACACTCGCGCTATTTTGCGCGTCGCACTGTTTTGTGAAGTTTATCACTCGCGCTATTTTGCGCGTCGCACTGTTTTGTGAAGTTTATCACTCGCGCCATTTTGCGCGTCGCACTGTTTTGTGCAGTTGACACTCGTGCTATTTTGCGCGTCGCACTGTTTTGTGAAGTTTATCACTAGCACTATTTTGCGCGTCGCACTGTTTTGTGCAGTTGACACTCGTGCCAATTTGCGCGTCGCACTGTTTTGTGAAGTTTATCACTCGCGCTATTTTGCGTGTCGCACTGTTTTGTGCAGGTGACACTCGCGCTATTTTGCGCGTCGCACTGTTTTGTGAAGTTTATCACTCGCGCTATTTTGCGCGTCGCACTGTTTTGTGCAGTTGACACTCGTACTATTTTGCGCGTCGCACTGTTTTGTGAAGTTTATCAGTAGCGCTATTTTGCGCGTCGCACTGTTTTGTGCAGTTGACACTCGTGCTATTTTGCGCGTCGCACTGTTTTGTGAAGTTTATCACTCGCGCTATTTTGCGCGTCGCACTGTTTTGTGTAGTTCACACGCGCGCAATTTTGCGCGTCGCACTGTTTTGTGCAGGTGACACTGGCGCTATTTTGCGCGTCGCACTGTTTTGTGCAGTTGACACTCGTGCTATTTTGCGCGTCGCACTGTTTTGTGAAGTTTATCACTCGCGCTATTTTGCGCGTCGCACTGTTTTGTGTAGTTCACACGCGCGCCATTTTACGCGTCGCACTGTTTTGTGCAGGTGACACTGGCGCTATTTTGCGCGTCGCACTGTTTTGTGCAGTTTATCACTCGCACTATTTTGCGCGTGGCACTGTTTTGTGCAGTTGACACTCGCGCTATTTTGCGCGTCGCACTGTTTTGTGAAGTTTATCACTCGCGCTATTTTACGCGTCGCACTGTTTTGTGCAGTTGACCGTCGCGCTATTTTGCGCGTCGCACTGTTTTGTGAAGTTTATCACTCGCGCTATTTTGCGTGTCGCACTGTTTTGTGCAGTTGACACTCGCGCTATTTTGCGCGTCGCACTGTTTTGTGAAGTTTATCACTCGCGCTATTTTGCGCGTCGCACTGTTTTGTGAAGTTTATCACTCGCGCCATTTTGCGCGTCGCACTGTTTTGTGCAGTTGACACTCGTGCTATTTTGCGCGTCGCACTGTTTTGTGAAGTTTATCACTCGCGCTATTTTGCGCGTCGCACCGTTTTGTGTAGTTCACACAGCGCGCAATTTTGCGCGTCGCACTGTTTTGTGCAGGTGACACTGGCGCTATTTTGCGCGTCGCACTGTTTTGTGTAGTTTATCAGTAGCGCTATTTTGCGCGTCGCACTGTTTTGTGCAGTTGACACTCGTGCTATTTTGCGCGTCGCACTGTTTTGTGAAGTTTATCAGTAGCGCTATTTTGCGCGTCGCACTGTTTTGTGAAGTTTATCACTCGCGCTATTTTGCGCGTCGCACTGTTTTGTGTAGTTCACACGCGCGCCATTTTACGCGTCGCACTGTTTTGTGGAGGTGACACTGGCGCTATTTTGCGCGTCGCACTGTTTTGTGCAGTTTATCACTCGCACTATTTTGCGCGTGGCACTGTTTTGTGCAGTTGACACTCGCGCTATTTTGCGCGTCGCACTGTTTTGTGAAGTTTATCACTCGCGCTATTTTACGCGTCGCACTGTTTTGTGCAGTTGACCCTCGCGCTATTTTGCGCGTCGCACTGTTTTGTGAAGTTTATCACTCGCGCTATTTTGCGCGTCGCACTGTTTTGTGCAGTTGACACTCGCGCTATTTTGCGCGTCGCACTGTTTTGTGAAGTTTATCACTCGCGCTATTTTGCGCGTCGCACTGTTTTGTGAAGTTTATCACTCGCGCCATTTTGCGCGTCGCACTGTTTTGTGCAGTTGACACTCGTGCTATTTTGCGCGTCGCACTGTTTTGTGAAGTTTATCACTAGCACTATTTTGCGCGTCGCACTGTTTTGTGCAGTTGACACTCGTGCCAATTTGCGCGTCGCACTGTTTTGTGAAGTTTATCACTCGCGCTATTTTGCGTGTCGCACTGTTTTGTGCAGGTGACACTCGCGCTATTTTGCGCGTCGCACTGTTTTGTGAAGTTTATCACTCGCGCTATTTTGCGCGTCGCACTGTTTTGTGCAGTTGACACTCGTACTATTTTGCGCGTCGCACTGTTTTGTGAAGTTTATCAGTAGCGCTATTTTGCGCGTCGCACTGTTTTGTGCAGTTGACACTCGTGCTATTTTGCGCGTCGCACTGTTTTGTGAAGTTTATCACTCGCGCTATTTTGCGCGTCGCACTGTTTTGTGTAGTTCACACGCGCGCAATTTTGCGCGTCGCACTGTTTTGTGCAGGTGACACTGGCGCTATTTTGCGCGTCGCACTGTTTTGTGCAGTTGACACTCGTGCTATTTTGCGCGTCGCACTGTTTTGTGAAGTTTATCACTCGCGCTATTTTGCGCGTCGCACTGTTTTGTGTAGTTCACACGCGCGCCATTTTACGCGTCGCACTGTTTTGTGCAGGTGACACTGGCGCTATTTTGCGCGTCGCACTGTTTTGTGCAGTTTATCATTCGCACTATTTTGCGCGTGGCACTGTTTTGTGCAGTTGACACTCGCGCTATTTTGCGCGTCGCACTGTTTTGTGAAGTTTATCACTCGCGCTATTTTACGCGTCGCACTGTTTTGTGCAGTTGACCGTCGCGCTATTTTGCGCGTCGCACTGTTTTGTGAAGTTTATCACTCGCGCTATTTTGCGCGTCGCACTGTTTTGTGCAGTTGACACTCGCGCTATTTTGCGCGTCGCACTGTTTTGTGAAGTTTATCACTCGCGCTATTTTGCGCGTCGCACTGTTTTGTGAAGTTTATCACTCGCGCCATTTTGCGCGTCGCACTGTTTTGTGCAGTTGACACTCGTGCTATTTTGCGTGTCGCACTGTTTTGTGAAGTTTATCACTAGCACTATTTTGCGCGTCGCACTGTTTTGTGCAGTTGACACTCGTGCCAATTTGCGCGTCGCACTGTTTTGTGAAGTTTATCACTCGCGCTATTTTGCGTGTCGCACAGTTTTGTGCAGGTGACACTCGCGCTATTTTGCGCGTCGCACTGTTTTGTGAAGTTTATCACTCGCGCTATTTTGCGCGTCGCACTGTTTTGTGCAGTTGACACTCGTACTATTTTGCGCGTCGCACTGTTTTGTGAAGTTTATCAGTAGCGCTATTTTGCGCGTCGCACTGTTTTGTGCAGTTGACACTCGTGCTATTTTGCGCGTCGCACTGTTTTGTGAAGTTTATCACTCGCGCTATTTTCCGCGTCGCACTGTTTTGTGTAGTTCACACGCGCGCAATTTTGCGCGTCGCACTGTTTTGTGCAGGTGACACTGGCGCTATTTTGCGCGTCGCACTGTTTTGTGCAGTTTATCACTCGAACTATTTTGCGCGTGGCACTGTTTTGTGCAGTTGACACTCGCGCTATTTTGCGCGTCGCACTGTTTTGTGAAGTTTACCACTCGCGCCATTTTACGCGTCGCACTGTTTTGTGCAGTTGACACTCGCGCTATTTTGCGCGTCGCACTGTTTTGTGAAGTTTATCACTCGCGCTATTTTGCGCGTCGCACTGTTTTGTGCAGTTGACACTCGTACTATTTTGCGCGTCGCACTGTTTTGTGAAGTTTATCAGTAGCGCTATTTTGCGCGTCGCACTGTTTTGTGCAGTTGACACTCGTACTATTTTGCGCGTCGCACTGTTTTGTGAAGTTTATCAGTAGCGCTATTTTGCGCGTCGCACTGTTTTGTGCAGTTGACACTCGTGCTATTTTGCGCGTCGCACTGTTTTGTGAAGTTTATCACTCGCGCTATTTTGCGCGTCGCACCGTTTTGTGTAGTTCACACAGCGCGCAATTTTGCGCGTCGCACTGTTTTGTGCAGGTGACACTGGCGCTATTTTGCGCGTCGCACCGTTTTGTGTAGTTTATCAGTAGCGCTATTTTGCGCGTCGCACTGTTTTGTGCAGTTGACACTCGTGCTATTTTGCGCGTCGCACTGTTTTGTGAAGTTTATCAGTAGCGCTATTTTGCGCGTCGCACTGTTTTGTGCAGTTGACACTCGTGCTATTTTGCGCGTCGCACTGTTTTGTGAAGTTTATCACTCGCGCTATTTTGCGCGTCGCACTGTTTTGTGCAGTTGACACTCGCGCTATTTTGCGCGTCGCACTGTTTTGTGAAGTTTATCACTCGCGCTATTTTGCGCGTCGCACTGTTTTGTGAAGTTTATCACTCGCGCCATTTTGCGCGTCGCACTGTTTTGTGCAGTTGACACTCGTGCTATTTTGCGCGTCGCACTGTTTTGTGAAGTTTATCACTAGCACTATTTTGCGCGTCGCACTGTTTTGTGCAGTTGACACTCGTGCCAATTTGCGCGTCGCACTGTTTTGTGAAGTTTATCACTCGCGCTATTTTGCGTGTCGCACTGTTTTGTGCAGGTGACACTCGCGCTATTTTGCGCGTCGCACTGTTTTGTGAAGTTTATCACTCGCGCTATTTTGCGCGTCGCACTGTTTTGTGCAGTTGACACTCGTACTATTTTGCGCGTCGCACTGTTTTGTGAAGTTTATCAGTAGCGCTATTTTGCGCGTCGCACTGTTTTGTGCAGTTGACACTCGTGCTATTTTGCGCGTCGCACTGTTTTGTGAAGTTTATCACTCGCGCTATTTTGCGCGTCGCACTGTTTTGTGTAGTTCACACGCGCGCAATTTTGCGCGTCGCACTGTTTTGTGCAGGTGACACTGGCGCTATTTTGCGCGTCGCACTGTTTTGTGTGGTTGACACTCGTGCTATTTTGCGCGTCGCACTGTTTTGTGAAGTTTATCACTCGCGCTATTTTGCGCGTCGCACTGTTTTGTGTAGTTCACACGCGCGCCATTTTACGCGTCGCACTGTTTTGTGCAGGTGACACTGGCGCTATTTTGCGCGTCGCACTGTTTTGTGCAGTTTATCACTCGCACTATTTTGCGCGTGGCACTGTTTTGTGCAGTTGACACTCGCGCTATTTTGCGCGTCGCACTGTTTTGTGAAGTTTATCACTCGCGCTATTTTACGCGTCGCACTGTTTTGTGCAGTTGACCGTCGCGCTATTTTGCGCGTCGCACTGTTTTGTGAAGTTTATCACTCGCGCTATTTTGCGCGTCGCACTGTTTTGTGCAGTTGACACTCGCGCTATTTTGCGCGTCGCACTGTTTTGTGAAGTTTATCACTCGCGCTATTTTGCGCGTCGCACTGTTTTGTGAAGTTTATCACTCGCGCCATTTTGCGCGTCGCACTGTTTTGTGCAGTTGACACTCGTGCTATTTTGCGCGTCGCACTGTTTTGTGAAGTTTATCACTAGCACTATTTTGCGCGTCGCACTGTTTTGTGCAGTTGACACTCGTGCCAATTTGCGCGTCGCACTGTTTTGTGAAGTTTATCACTCGCGCTATTTTGCGTGTCGCACAGTTTTGTGCAGGTGACACTCGCGCTATTTTGCGCGTCGCACTGTTTTGTGAAGTTTATCACTCGCGCTATTTTGCGCGTCGCACTGTTTTGTGCAGTTGACACTCGTACTATTTTGCGCGTCGCACTGTTTTGTGAAGTTTATCAGTAGCGCTATTTTGCGCGTCGCACTGTTTTGTGCAGTTGACACTCGTGCTATTTTGCGCGTCGCACTGTTTTGTGAAGTTTATCACTCGCGCTATTTTACGCGTCGCACTGTTTTGTGTAGTTCACACGCGCGCAATTTTGCGCGTCGCACTGTTTTGTGCAGGTGACACTGGCGCTATTTTGCGCGTCGCACTGTTTTGTGCAGTTTATCACTCGAACTATTTTGCGCGTGGCACTGTTTTGTGCAGTTGACACTCGCGCTATTTTGCGCGTCGCACTGTTTTGTGAAGTTTATCACTCGCGCCATTTTACGCGTCGCACTGTTTTGTGCAGTTGACACTCGCGCTATTTTGCGCGTCGCACAGTTTTGTGAAGTTTATCACTCGCGCTATTTTGCGCGTCGCACTGTTTTGTGCAGTTGACACTCGTACTATTTTGCGCGTCGCACTGTTTTGTGAAGTTTATCAGTAGCGCTATTTTGCGCGTCGCACTGTTTTGTGCAGTTGACACTCGTACTATTTTGCGCGTCGCACTGTTTTGTGAAGTTTATCAGTAGCGCTATTTTGCGCGTCGCACTGTTTTGTGCAGTTGACACTCGTGCTATTTTGCGCGTCGCACTGTTTTGTGAAGTTTATCACTCGCGCTATTTTGCGCGTCGCACCGTTTTGTGTAGTTCACTCAGCGCGCAATTTTGCGCGTCGCACTGTTTTGTGCAGGTGACACTGGCGCTATTTTGCGCGTCGCACTGTTTTGTGTAGTTTATCAGTAGCGCTATTTTGCGCGTCGCACTGTTTTGTGCAGTTGACACTCGTGCTATTTTGCGCGTCGCACTGTTTTGGGAAGTTTATCAGTAGCGCTATTTTGCGCGTCGCACTGTTTTGTGCAGTTGACACTCGTGCTATTTTGCGCGTCGCACTGTTTTGTGAAGTTTATCACTCGCGCTATTTTGCGCGTCGCACTGTTTTGTGTAGTTCACACGCGCGCCATTTTACGCGTCGCACTGTTTTGTGGAGGTGACACTGGCGCTATTTTGCGCGTCGCACTGTTTTGTGCAGTTTATCACTCGCACTATTTTGCGCGTGGCACTGTTTTGTGCAGTTGACACTCGCGCTATTTTGCGCGTCGCACTGTTTTGTGAAGTTTATCACTCGCGCTATTTTACGCGTCGCACTGTTTTGTGCAGTTGACCCTCGCGCTATTTTGCGCGTCGCACTGTTTTGTGAAGTTTATCACTCGCGCTATTTTGCGCGTCGCACTGTTTTGTGCAGTTGACACTCGCGCTATTTTGCGCGTCGCACTGTTTTGTGAAGTTTATCACTCGCGCTATTTTGCGCGTCGCACTGTTTTGTGAAGTTTATCACTCGCGCCATTTTGCGCGTCGCACTGTTTTGTGCAGTTGACACTCGTGCTATTTTGCGCGTCGCACTGTTTTGTGAAGTTTATCACTAGCACTATTTTGCGCGTCGCACTGTTTTGTGCAGTTGACACTCGTGCCAATTTGCGCGTCGCACTATTTTGTGAAGTTTATCACTCGCGCTATTTTGCGTGTCGCACTGTTTTGTGCAGGTGACACTCGCGCTATTTTGCGCATCGCACTGTTTTGTGAAGTTTATCACTCGCGCTATTTTGCGCGTCGCACTGTTTTGTGCAGTTGACACTCGTACTATTTTGCGCGTCGCACTGTTTTGTGAAGTTTATCAGTAGCGATATTTTGCGCGTCGCACTGTTTTGTGCAGTTGACACCCGTGCTATTTTGCGCGTCGCACTGTTTTGTGAAGTTTATCACTCGCGCTATTTTGCGCGTCGCACTGTTTTGTGTAGTTCACACGCGCGCAATTTTGCGCGTCGCACTGTTTTGTGCAGGTGACACTGGCGCTATTTTGCGCGTCGCACTGTTTTGTGCAGTTTATCACTCGAACTATTTTGCGCGTGGCACTGTTTTGTGCAGTTGACACTCGCGCTATTTTGCGCGTCGCACTGTTTTGTGAAGTTTATCACTCGCGCTATTTTACGCGTCGCACTGTTTTGTGCAGTTGACCCTCGCGCTATTTTGCGCGTCGCACTGTTTTGTGAAGTTTATCACTCGTGCTATTTTGCGCGTCGCACTATTTTGTGCAGTTGACACTCGCGCTATTTTGCGCGTCGCACTGTTTTGTGAAGTTTATCACTCGCGCTATTTTGCGCGTCGCACTGTTTTGTGAAGTTTATCACTCGCGCCATTTTGCGCGTCGCACTGTTTTGTGCAGTTGACACTCGTGCTATTTTGCGCGTCGCACTGTTTTGTGAAGTTTATCACTAGCACTATTTTGCGCGTCGCACTGTTTTGTGCAGTTGACACTCGTGCTAATTTGCGCGTCGCACTGTTTTGTGAAGTTTATCACTCGCGCTATTTTGCGTGTCGCACTGTTTTGTGCAGGTGACACTCGCGCTATTTTGCGCGTCGCACTGTTTTGTGCAGTTTATCACTCGCACTATTTTGCGCGTCGCACTGTTTTGTGCAACTGACACTCGCGGTATTTGGCGCGTCGCACTGTTTTGTGCGGTTGACACTCGCGCTATTTTGCGCGTCGCACTGTTTTGTTAATTTTATCACTCGCGCTATTTTACGCATCGCACTGTTTTGTGCAGTTGACACTCGCGCTATTTTGCGCGTCGCACTGTTTTGTGAAGTTTATCACTCGCGCTATTTTGCGCGTCGCACTGTTTTGTGCAGTTGACACTCGCGCTATTTTGCGCGTCGCACTGTTTTGTGAAGTTTATCACTCGCGCCATTTTACGCGTCGTACTGTTTTGTGCAGTTGACACTCGCGCTATTTTGCGCGTCGCACTGTTTTGTGAAGTTTATCACTCGCGCTATTTTGCGCGTCGCACTGTTTTGTGAAGTTTATCAGTAGCGCTATTTTGCGCGTCGCACTGTTTTGTGCAGTTGACACTCGTACTATTTTGCGCGTCGCACTGTTTTGTGAAGTTTATCACTCGCGCTATTTTGCGTGTCGCACTGTTTTGTGCAGGTGACACTCGCGCTATTTTGCGCGTCGCACTGTTTTGTGAAGTTTATCACTCGCGCTATTTTGCGCGTCGCACTGTTTTGTGCAGTTGACACTCGTACTATTTTGCGCGTCGCACTGTTTTGTGAAGTTTATCAGTAGCGCTATTTTGCGCGTCGCACTGTTTTGTGCAGTTGACACTCGTACTATTTTGCGCGTCGCACTGTTTTGTGAAGTTTATCAGTAGCGCTATTTTGCGCGTCGCACTGTTTTGTGCAGTTGACACTCGTGCTATTTTGCGCGTCGCACTGTTTTGTGAAGTTTATCACTCGCGCTATTTTGCGCGTCGCACTGTTTTGTGTAGTTCACACGCGCGCCATTTTACGCGTCGCACTGTTTTGTGCAGGTGACACTGGCGCTATTTTGCGCGTCGCACTGTTTTGTGCAGTTTATCACTCGCACTATTTTGCGCGTGGCACTGTTTTGTGCAGTTGACACTCGCGCTATTTTGCGCGTCGCACTGTTTTGTGAAGTTTATCACTCGCGCTATTTTACGCGTCGCACTGTTTTGTGCAGTTGACCGTCGCGCTATTTTGCGCGTCGCACTGTTTTGTGAAGTTTATCACTCGCGCTATTTTGCGCGTCGCACTGTTTTGTGCAGTTGACACTCGCGCTATTTTGCGCGTCGCACTGTTTTGTGAAGTTTATCACTCGCGCTATTTTGCGCGTCGCACTGTTTTGTGAAGTTTATCACTCGCGCCATTTTGCGCGTCGCACTGTTTTGTGCAGTTGACACTCGTGCTATTTTGCGCGTCGCACTGTTTTGTGAAGTTTATCACTAGCACTATTTTGCGCGTCGCACTGTTTTGTGCAGTTGACACTCGTGCCAATTTGCGCGTCGCACTGTTTTGTGAAGTTTATCACTCGCGCTATTTTGCGTGTCGCACTGTTTTGTGCAGGTGACACTCGCGCTATTTTGCGCGTCGCACTGTTTTGTGAAGTTTATCACTCGCGCTATTTTGCGCGTCGCACTGTTTTGTGCAGTTGACACTCGTACTATTTTGCGCGTCGCACTGTTTTGTGAAGTTTATCAGTAGCGCTATTTTGCGCGTCGCACTGTTTTGTGCAGTTGACACTCGTGCTATTTTGCGCGTCGCACTGTTTTGTGAAGTTTATCACTCGCGCTATTTTGCGCGTCGCACTGTTTTGTGTAGTTCACACGCGCGCAATTTTGCGCGTCGCACTGTTTTGTGCAGGTGACACTGGCGCTATTTTGCGCGTCGCACTGTTTTGTGTAGTTTATCAGTAGCGCTATTTTGCGCGTCGCACTGTTTTGTGCAGTTGACACTCGTGCTATTTTGCGCGTCGCACTGTTTTGTGAAGTTTATCACTCGCGCTATTTTGCGCGTCGCACTGTTTTGTGCAGTTGACACTCGTACTATTTTGCGCGTCGCACTGTTTTGTGAAGTTTATCAGTAGCGCTATTTTGCGCGTCGCACTGTTTTGTGCAGTTGACACTCGTACTATTTTGCGCGTCGCACTGTTTTGTGAAGTTTATCAGTAGCGCTATTTTGCGCGTCGCACTGTTTTGTGCAGTTGACACTCGTGCTATTTTGCGCGTCGCACTGTTTTGTGAAGTTTATCACTCGCGCTATTTTGCGCGTCGCACTGTTTTGTGTAGTTCACACGCGCGCCATTTTACGCGTCGCACTGTTTTGTGCAGGTGACACTGGCGCTATTTTGCGCGTCGCACTGTTTTGTGCAGTTTATCACTCGCACTATTTTGCGCGTGGCACTGTTTTGTGCAGTTGACACTCGCGCTATTTTGCGCGTCGCACTGTTTTGTGAAGTTTATCACTCGCGCTATTTTACGCGTCGCACTGTTTTGTGCAGTTGACCCTCGCGCTATTTTGCGCGTCGCACTGTTTTGTGAAGTTTATCACTCGCGCTATTTTGCGCGTCGCACTGTTTTGTGCAGTTGACACTCGCGCTATTTTGCGCGTCGCACTGTTTTGTGAAGTTTATCACTCGCGCTATTTTGCGCGTCGCACTGTTTTGTGAAGTTTATCACTCGCGCCATTTTGCGCGTCGCACTGTTTTGTGCAGTTGACACTCGTGCTATTTTGCGCGTCGCACTGTTTTGTGAAGTTTATCACTAGCACTATTTTGCGCGTCGCACTGTTTTGTGCAGTTGACACTCGTGCCAATTTGCGCGTCGCACTGTTTTGTGAAGTTTATCACTCGCGCTATTTTGCGTGTCGCACTGTTTTGTGCAGGTGACACTCGCGCTATTTTGCGCGTCGCACTGTTTTGTGAAGTTTATCACTCGCGCTATTTTGCGCGTCGCACTGTTTTGTGCAGTTGACACTCGTACTATTTTGCGCGTCGCACTGTTTTGTGAAGTTTATCAGTAGCGCTATTTTGCGCGTCGCACTGTTTTGTGCAGTTGACACTCGTGCTATTTTGCGCGTCGCACTGTTTTGTGAAGTTTATCACTCGCGCTATTTTGCGCGTCGCACTGTTTTGTGTAGTTCACACGCGCGCAATTTTGCGCGTCGCACTGTTTTGTGCAGGTGACACTGGCGCTATTTTGCGCGTCGCACTGTTTTGTGCAGTTTATCACTCGAACTATTTTGCGCGTGGCACTGTTTTGTGCAGTTGACACTCGCGCTATTTTGCGCGTCGCACTGTTTTGTGAAGTTTATCACTCGCGCTATTTTGCGCGTCGCACTGTTTTGTGTAGTTCACACGCGCGCAATTTTGCGCGTCGCACTGTTTTGTGCAGGTGACACTGGCGCTATTTTGCGCGTCGCACTGTTTTGTGTAGTTTATCAGTAGCGCTATTTTGCGCGTCGCACTGTTTTGTGCAGTTGACACTCGTGCTATTTTGCGCGTCGCACTGTTTTGTGAAGTTTATCACTCGCGCTATTTTGCGCGTCGCACTGTTTTGTGCAGTTGACACTCGTACTATTTTGCGCGTCGCACTGTTTTGTGAAGTTTATCAGTAGCGCTATTTTGCGCGTCGCACTGTTTTGTGCAGTTGACACTCGTACTATTTTGCGCGTCGCACTGTTTTGTGAAGTTTATCAGTAGCGCTATTTTGCGCGTCGCACTGTTTTGTGCAGTTGACACTTGTGCTATTTTGCGCGTCGCACTGTTTTGTGAAGTTTATCACTCGCGCTATTTTGCGCGTCGCACTGTTTTGTGTAGTTCACACGCGCGCCATTTTACGCGTCGCACTGTTTTGTGCAGGTGACACTGGCGCTATTTTGCGCGTCGCACTGTTTTGTGCAGTTTATCACTCGCACTATTTTGCGCGTGGCACTGTTTTGTGCAGTTGACACTCGCGCTATTTTGCGCGTCGCACTGTTTTGTGAAGTTTATCACTCGCGCTATTTTACGCGTCGCACTGTTTTGTGCAGTTGACCCTCGCGCTATTTTGCGCGTCGCACTGTTTTGTGAAGTTTATCACTCGCGCTATTTTGCGCGTCGCACTGTTTTGTGCAGTTGACACTCGCGCTATTTTGCGCGTCGCACTGTTTTGTGAAGTTTATCACTCGCGCTATTTTGCGCGTCGCACTGTTTTGTGAAGTTTATCACTCGCGCCATTTTGCGCGTCGCACTGTTTTGTGCAGTTGACACTCGTGCTATTTTGCGCGTCGCGCTGTTTTGTGAAGTTTATCACTAGCACTATTTTGCGCGTCGCACTGTTTTGTGCAGTTGACACTCGTGCCAATTTGCGCGTCGCACTGTTTTGTGAAGTTTATCACTCGCGCTATTTTGCGTGTCGCACTGTTTTGTGCAGGTGACACTCGCGCTATTTTGCGCGTCGCACTGTTTTGTGAAGTTTATCACTCGCGCTATTTTGCGCGTCGCACTGTTTTGTGCAGTTGACACTCGTACTATTTTGCGCGTCGCACTGTTTTGTGAAGTTTATCAGTAGCGCTATTTTGCGCGTCGCACTGTTTTGTGCAGTTGACACTCGTGCTATTTTGCGCGTCGCACTGTTTTGTGAAGTTTATCACTCGCGCTATTTTGCGCGTCGCACTGTTTTGTGTAGTTCACACGCGCGCAATTTTGCGCGTCGCACTGTTTTGTGCAGGTGACACTGGCGCTATTTTGCGCGTCGCACTGTTTTGTGCAGTTTATCACTCGAACTATTTTGCGCGTGGCACTGTTTTGTGCAGTTGACACTCGCGCTATTTTGCGCGTCGCACTGTTTTGTGAAGTTTATCACTCGCGCTATTTTGCGCGTCGCACTGTTTTGTGTAGTTCACACGCGCGCAATTTTGCGCGTCGCACTGTTTTGTGCAGGTGACACTGGCGCTATTTTGCGCGTCGCACTGTTTTGTGTAGTTTATCAGTAGCGCTATTTTGCGCGTCGCACTGTTTTGTGCAGTTGACACTCGTGCTATTTTGCGCGTCGCACTGTTTTGTGAAGTTTATCACTCGCGCTATTTTGCGCGTCGCACTGTTTTGTGCAGTTGACACTCGTACTATTTTGCGCGTCGCACTGTTTTGTGAAGTTTATCAGTAGCGCTATTTTGCGCGTCGCACTGTTTTGTGCAGTTGACACTCGTGCCAATTTGCGCGTCGCACTGTTTTGTGAAGTTTATCACTCGCGCTATTTTGCGTGTCGCACTGTTTTGTGCAGGTGACACTCGCGCTATTTTGCGCGTCGCACTGTTTTGTGAAGTTTATCACTCGCGCTATTTTGCGCGTCGCACTGTTTTGTGCAGTTGACACTCGTACTATTTTGCGCGTCGCACTGTTTTGTGAAGTTTATCAGTAGCGCTATTTTGCGCGTCGCACTGTTTTGTGCAGTTGACACTCGTGCTATTTTGCGCGTCGCACTGTTTTGTGAAGTTTATCACTCGCGCTATTTTGCGCGTCGCACTGTTTTGTGTAGTTCACACGCGCGCAATTTTGCGCGTCGCACTGTTTTGTGCAGGTGACACTGGCGCTATTTTGCGCGTCGCACTGTTTTGTGCAGTTTATCACTCGAACTATTTTGCGCGTGGCACTGTTTTGTGCAGTTGACACTCGCGCTATTTTGCGCGTCGCACTGTTTTGTGAAGTTTATCACTCGCGCTATTTTGCGCGTCGCACTGTTTTGTGTAGTTCACACGCGCGCAATTTTGCGCGTCGCACTGTTTTGTGCAGGTGACACTGGCGCTATTTTGCGCGTCGCACTGTTTTGTGTAGTTTATCAGTAGCGCTATTTTGCGCGTCGCACTGTTTTGTGCAGTTGACACTCGTGCTATTTTGCGCGTCGCACTGTTTTGTGAAGTTTATCACTCGCGCTATTTTGCGCGTCGCACTGTTTTGTGCAGTTGACACTCGTACTATTTTGCGCGTCGCACTGTTTTGTGAAGTTTATCAGTAGCGCTATTTTGCGCGTCGCACTGTTTTGTGCAGTTGACACTCGTACTATTTTGCGCGTCGCACTGTTTTGTGAAGTTTATCAGTAGCGCTATTTTGCGCGTCGCACTGTTTTGTGCAGTTGACACTTGTGCTATTTTGCGCGTCGCACTGTTTTGTGAAGTTTATCACTCGCGCTATTTTGCGCGTCGCACTGTTTTGTGTAGTTCACACGCGCGCCATTTTACGCGTCGCACTGTTTTGTGCAGGTGACACTGGCGCTATTTTGCGCGTCGCACTGTTTTGTGCAGTTTATCACTCGCACTATTTTGCGCGTGGCACTGTTTTGTGCAGTTGACACTCGCGCTATTTTGCGCGTCGCACTGTTTTGTGAAGTTTATCACTCGCGCTATTTTACGCGTCGCACTGTTTTGTGCAGTTGACCCTCGCGCTATTTTGCGCGTCGCACTGTTTTGTGAAGTTTATCACTCGCGCTATTTTGCGCGTCGCACTGTTTTGTGCAGTTGACACTCGCGCTATTTTGCGCGTCGCACTGTTTTGTGAAGTTTATCACTCGCGCTATTTTGCGCGTCGCACTGTTTTGTGAAGTTTATCACTCGCGCCATTTTGCGCGTCGCACTGTTTTGTGCAGTTGACACTCGTGCTATTTTGCGCGTCGCGCTGTTTTGTGAAGTTTATCACTAGCACTATTTTGCGCGTCGCACTGTTTTGTGCAGTTGACACTCGTGCCAATTTGCGCGTCGCACTGTTTTGTGAAGTTTATCACTCGCGCTATTTTGCGTGTCGCACTGTTTTGTGCAGGTGACACTCGCGCTATTTTGCGCGTCGCACTGTTTTGTGAAGTTTATCACTCGCGCTATTTTGCGCGTCGCACTGTTTTGTGCAGTTGACACTCGTACTATTTTGCGCGTCGCACTGTTTTGTGAAGTTTATCAGTAGCGCTATTTTGCGCGTCGCACTGTTTTGTGCAGTTGACACTCGTGCTATTTTGCGCGTCGCACTGTTTTGTGAAGTTTATCACTCGCGCTATTTTGCGCGTCGCACTGTTTTGTGTAGTTCACACGCGCGCAATTTTGCGCGTCGCACTGTTTTGTGCAGGTGACACTGGCGCTATTTTGCGCGTCGCACTGTTTTGTGCAGTTTATCACTCGAACTATTTTGCGCGTGGCACTGTTTTGTGCAGTTGACACTCGCGCTATTTTGCGCGTCGCACTGTTTTGTGAAGTTTATCACTCGCGCTATTTTGCGCGTCGCACTGTTTTGTGTAGTTCACACGCGCGCAATTTTGCGCGTCGCACTGTTTTGTGCAGGTGACACTGGCGCTATTTTGCGCGTCGCACTGTTTTGTGTAGTTTATCAGTAGCGCTATTTTGCGCGTCGCACTGTTTTGTGCAGTTGACACTCGTGCTATTTTGCGCGTCGCACTGTTTTGTGAAGTTTATCACTCGCGCTATTTTGCGCGTCGCACTGTTTTGTGCAGTTGACACTCGTACTATTTTGCGCGTCGCACTGTTTTGTGAAGTTTATCAGTAGCGCTATTTTGCGCGTCGCACTGTTTTGTGCAGTTGACACTCGTACTATTTTGCGCGTCGCACTGTTTTGTGAAGTTTATCAGTAGCGCTATTTTGCGCGTCGCACTGTTTTGTGCAGTTGACACTCGTGCTATTTTGCGCGTCGCACTGTTTTGTGAAGTTTATCACTCGCGCTATTTTGCGCGTCGCACTGTTTTGTGTAGTTCACACGCGCGCCATTTTACGCGTCGCACTGTTTTGTGCAGGTGACACTGGCGCTATTTTGCGCGTCGCACTGTTTTGTGCAGTTTATCACTCGCACTATTTTGCGCGTGGCACTGTTTTGTGCAGTTGACACTCGCGCTATTTTGCGCGTCGCACTGTTTTGTGAAGTTTATCACTCGCGCTATTTTACGCGTCGCACTGTTTTGTGCAGTTGACCCTCGCGCTATTTTGCGCGTCGCACTGTTTTGTGAAGTTTATCACTCGCGCTATTTTGCGCGTCGCACTGTTTTGTGCAGTTGACACTCGCGCTATTTTGCGCGTCGCACTGTTTTGTGAAGTTTATCACTCGCGTTATTTTGCGCGTCGCACTGTTTTGTGAAGTTTATCACTCGCGCCATTTTGCGCGTCGCACTGTTTTGTGCAGTTGACACTCGTGCTATTTTGCGCGTCGCACTGTTTTGTGAAGTTTATCACTAGCACTATTTTGCGCGTCGCACTGTTTTGTGCAGTTGACACTCGTGCCAATTTGCGCGTCGCACTGTTTTGTGAAGTTTATCACTCGCGCTATTTTGCGTGTCACACTGTTTTGTGCAGGTGACACTCGCGCTATTTTGCGCGTCGCACTGTTTTGTGAAGTTTATCACTCGCGCTATTTTGCGCGTCGCACTGTTTTGTGCAGTTGACACTCGTACTATTTTGCGCGTCGCACTGTTTTGTGAAGTTTATCAGTAGCGCTATTTTGCGCGTCGCACTGTTTTGTGCAGTTGACACTCGTGCTATTTTGCGCGTCGCACTGTTTTGTGAAGTTTATCACTCGCGCTATTTTGCGCGTCGCACTGTTTTGTGTAGTTCACACGCGCGCAATTTTGCGCGTCGCACTGTTTTGTGCAGGTGACACTGGCGCTATTTTGCGCGTCGCACTGTTTTGTGCAGTTTATCACTCGAACTATTTTGCGCGTGGCACTGTTTTGTGCAGTTGACACTCGCGCTATTTTGCGCGTCGCACTGTTTTGTGAAGTTTATCACTCGCGCTATTTTGCGCGTCGCACTGTTTTGTGTAGTTCACACGCGCGCAATTTTGCGCGTCGCACTGTTTTGTGCAGGTGACACTGGCGCTATTTTGCGCGTCGCACTGTTTTGTGTAGTTTATCAGTAGCGCTATTTTGCGCGTCGCACTGTTTTGTGCAGTTGACACTCGTGCTATTTTGCGCGTCGCACTGTTTTGTGAAGTTTATCACTCGCGCTATTTTGCGCGTCGCACTGTTTTGTGCAGTTGACACTCGTACTATTTTGCGCGTCGCACTGTTTTGTGAAGTTTATCAGTAGCGCTATTTTGCGCGTCGCACTGTTTTGTGCAGTTGACACTCGTACTATTTTGCGCGTCGCACTGTTTTGTGAAGTTTATCAGTAGCGCTATTTTGCGCGTCGCACTGTTTTGTGCAGTTGACACTTGTGCTATTTTGCGCGTCGCACTGTTTTGTGAAGTTTATCACTCGCGCTATTTTGCGCGTCGCACTGTTTTGTGTAGTTCACACGCGCGCCATTTTACGCGTCGCACTGTTTTGTGCAGGTGACACTGGCGCTATTTTGCGCGTCGCACTGTTTTGTGCAGTTTATCACTCGCACTATTTTGCGCGTGGCACTGTTTTGTGCAGTTGACACTCGCGCTATTTTGCGCGTCGCACTGTTTTGTGAAGTTTATCACTCGCGCTATTTTACGCGTCGCACTGTTTTGTGCAGTTGACCCTCGCGCTATTTTGCGCGTCGCACTGTTTTGTGAAGTTTATCACTCGCGCTATTTTGCGCGTCGCACTGTTTTGTGCAGTTGACACTCGCGCTATTTTGCGCGTCGCACTGTTTTGTGAAGTTTATCACTCGCGCTATTTTGCGCGTCGCACTGTTTTGTGAAGTTTATCACTCGCGCCATTTTGCGCGTCGCACTGTTTTGTGCAGTTGACACTCGTGCTATTTTGCGCGTCGCGCTGTTTTGTGAAGTTTATCACTAGCACTATTTTGCGCGTCGCACTGTTTTGTGCAGTTGACACTCGTGCCAATTTGCGCGTCGCACTGTTTTGTGAAGTTTATCACTCGCGCTATTTTGCGTGTCGCACTGTTTTGTGCAGGTGACACTCGCGCTATTTTGCGCGTCGCACTGTTTTGTGAAGTTTATCACTCGCGCTATTTTGCGCGTCGCACTGTTTTGTGCAGTTGACACTCGTACTATTTTGCGCGTCGCACTGTTTTGTGAAGTTTATCAGTAGCGCTATTTTGCGCGTCGCACTGTTTTGTGCAGTTGACACTCGTGCTATTTTGCGCGTCGCACTGTTTTGTGAAGTTTATCACTCGCGCTATTTTGCGCGTCGCACTGTTTTGTGTAGTTCACACGCGCGCAATTTTGCGCGTCGCACTGTTTTGTGCAGGTGACACTGGCGCTATTTTGCGCGTCGCACTGTTTTGTGCAGTTTATCACTCGAACTATTTTGCGCGTGGCACTGTTTTGTGCAGTTGACACTCGCGCTATTTTGCGCGTCGCACTGTTTTGTGAAGTTTATCACTCGCGCTATTTTGCGCGTCGCACTGTTTTGTGTAGTTCACACGCGCGCAATTTTGCGCGTCGCACTGTTTTGTGCAGGTGACACTGGCGCTATTTTGCGCGTCGCACTGTTTTGTGTAGTTTATCAGTAGCGCTATTTTGCGCGTCGCACTGTTTTGTGCAGTTGACACTCGTGCTATTTTGCGCGTCGCACTGTTTTGTGAAGTTTATCACTCGCGCTATTTTGCGCGTCGCACTGTTTTGTGCAGTTGACACTCGTACTATTTTGCGCGTCGCACTGTTTTGTGAAGTTTATCAGTAGCGCTATTTTGCGCGTCGCACTGTTTTGTGCAGTTGACACTCGTACTATTTTGCGCGTCGCACTGTTTTGTGAAGTTTATCAGTAGCGCTATTTTGCGCGTCGCACTGTTTTGTGCAGTTGACACTCGTGCTATTTTGCGCGTCGCACTGTTTTGTGAAGTTTATCACTCGCGCTATTTTGCGCGTCGCACTGTTTTGTGTAGTTCACACGCGCGCCATTTTACGCGTCGCACTGTTTTGTGCAGGTGACACTGGCGCTATTTTGCGCGTCGCACTGTTTTGTGCAGTTTATCACTCGCACTATTTTGCGCGTGGCACTGTTTTGTGCAGTTGACACTCGCGCTATTTTGCGCGTCGCACTGTTTTGTGAAGTTTATCACTCGCGCTATTTTACGCGTCGCACTGTTTTGTGCAGTTGACCCTCGCGCTATTTTGCGCGTCGCACTGTTTTGTGAAGTTTATCACTCGCGCTATTTTGCGCGTCGCACTGTTTTGTGCAGTTGACACTCGCGCTATTTTGCGCGTCGCACTGTTTTGTGAAGTTTATCACTCGCGCTATTTTGCGCGTCGCACTGTTTTGTGAAGTTTATCACTCGCGCCATTTTGCGCGTCGCACTGTTTTGTGCAGTTGACACTCGTGCTATTTTGCGCGTCGCACTGTTTTGTGAAGTTTATCACTAGCACTATTTTGCGCGTCGCACTGTTTTGTGCAGTTGACACTCGTGCCAATTTGCGCGTCGCACTGTTTTGTGAAGTTTATCACTCGCGCTATTTTGCGTGTCGCACTGTTTTGTGCAGGTGACACTCGCGCTATTTTGCGCGTCGCACTGTTTTGTGAAGTTTATCACTCGCGCTATTTTGCGCGTCGCACTGTTTTGTGCAGTTGACACTCGTACTATTTTGCGCGTCGCACTGTTTTGTGAAGTTTATCAGTAGCGCTATTTTGCGCGTCGCACTGTTTTGTGCAGTTGACACTCGTGCTATTTTGCGCGTCGCACTGTTTTGTGAAGTTTATCACTCGCGCTATTTTGCGCGTCGCACTGTTTTGTGTAGTTCACACGCGCGCAATTTTGCGCGTCGCACTGTTTTGTGCAGGTGACACTGGCGCTATTTTGCGCGTCGCACTGTTTTGTGCAGTTTATCACTCGAACTATTTTGCGCGTGGCACTGTTTTGTGCAGTTGACACTCGCGCTATTTTGCGCGTCGCACTGTTTTGTGAAGTTTATCACTCGCGCTATTTTACGCGTCGCACTGTTTTGTGCAGTTGACCCTCGCGCTATTTTGCGCGTCGCACTGTTTTGTGAAGTTTATCACTCGCGCTATTTTGCGCGTCGCACTGTTTTGTGCAGTTGACACTCGCGCTATTTTGCGCGTCGCACTGTTTTGTGAAGTTTATCACTCGCGCTATTTTGCGCGTCGCACTGTTTTGTGAAGTTTATCACTCGCGCCATTTTGCGCGTCGCACTGTTTTGTGCAGTTGACACTCGTGCTATTTTGCGCGTCGCACTGTTTTGTGAAGTTTATCACTAGCACTATTTTGCGCGTCGCACTGTTTTGTGCAGTTGACACTCGTGCTAATTTGCGCGTCGCACTGTTTTGTGAAGTTTATCACTCGCGCTATTTTGCGTGTCGCACTGTTTTGTGCAGGTGACACTCGCGCTATTTTGCGCGTCGCACTGTTTTGTGCAGTTTATCACTCGCACTATTTTGCGCGTCGCACTGTTTTGTGCAACTGACACTCGCGGTATTTTGCGCGTCGCACTGTTTTGTGCGGTTGACACTCGCGCTATTTTGCGCGTCGCACTGTTTTGTGAAGTTTATCAGTCGCGCTATTTTACGCATCGCACTGTTTTGTGCAGTTGACACTCGCGCTATTTTGCGCGTCGCACTGTTTTGTGAAGTTTATCACTCGCGCTATTTTGCGCGTCGCACTGTTTTGTGCAGTTGACACTCGCGCTATTTTGCGCGTCGCACTGTTTTGTGAAGTTTATCACTCGCGCCATTTTACGCGTCGTACCGTTTTGTGCAGTTGACACTCGCGCTATTTTGCGCGTCGCACTGTTTTGTGAAGTTTATCACTCGCGCTATTTTGCGCGTCGCACTGTTTTGTGAAGTTTATCAGTAGCGCTATTTTGCGCGTCGCACTGTTTTGTGCAGTTGACACTCGTACTATTTTGCGCGTCGCACTGTTTTGTGAAGTTTATCAGTAGCGCTATTTTGCGCGTCGCACTGTTTTGTGCAGTTGACACTCGTGCTATTTTACGCGTCGCACTGTTTTGTGAAGTTTATCACTCGCGCTATTTTGCGCGTCGCACCGTTTTGTGTAGTTCACACGCGCGCTATTTTGCGCGTCACACTGTTTTGTGAAGTTTATCACTCGCGCTATTTTGCGCGTCGCACTGTTTTTTGCAGTTGACACTCGCTCTATTTTGCGCGTCGCACTGTTTTCTGAAGTTTATCACTCGCGCTATTTTTCGCGTCGCACTGTTTTGTGCAGTTGACGCTCGCGCTATTTTGCGTGTCGCACTGTTTTGTGAAGTTTATTACTCGCGCTACTTTGCGCGTCGCATTGTTTTGTGAAGTTTATCACTCGCGCCATTTTGCGCGTCGCACTGTTTTGTGAAGTTTATCACTAGCACTATTTTGCACGTCGCACTGTTTTGTGCAGTTGACACTCGCGCTATTTTGCGCGTCGCACTGTTTTGTGAAGTTTATCACTCGCGCTATTTTACGCGTCGCACTGTTTTGTGTAGTTGACACTCGCGCTATTTTGCGTGTCGCACTGTTTTGTGAAGTTTATCACTCGCGCTATTTGCGCGTCGCACTGTTTTGTGAAGTTTATCACTCGCGCCATTTTGCGCGTCGCACTGTTTTGTGCAGTTGACACTCGTGCTGTTTTGCGCGTCGCACTGTTTTGTGAAGTTTATCACTAGCACTATTTTGCGCGTCGCACTGTTTTGTGCAGTTGACACTCGTGCTAATTTGCGCGTCGCACTGTTTTGTGAAGTTTATCACTCGCGCTATTTTGCGTGTTGCACTGTTTTGTGCAGGTGACACTCGCGCTATTTTGCGCGTCGCACTGTTTTGTGCAGTTTATCACTCGCACTATTTTGCGCGTCGCACTGTTTTGTGCAACTGACACTCGCGGTATTTTGCGCGTCGCACTGTTTTGTGCGGTTGACACTCGCGCTATTTTGCGCGTCGCACTGTTTTGTTAATTTTATCACTCGCGCTATTTTACGCATCGCACTGTTTTGTGCAGTTGACACTCGCGCTATTTTGCGCGTCGCACTGTTTTGTGAAGTTTATCACTCGCGCTATTTTGCGCGTCGCACTGTTTTGTGAAGTTTATCACTCGCGCTATTTTGCGCGTCGCACTGTTTTGTGCAGTTGACACTCGTACTATTTTGCGCGTCGCACTGTTTTGTGAAGTTTATCAGTAGCGCTATTTTGCGCGTCGCACTGTTTTGTGCAGTTGACACTCGTACTATTTTGCGCGTCGCACAGTTTTCTGAAGTTTATCAGTAGCGCTATTTTGCGCGTCGCACTGTTTTGTGCAGTTGACGGTCGTGCTATTTTGCGCGTCGCACTGTTTTGTGTAGTTCACACGCGCGCAATTTTGCGCGTCGCACTGTTTTGTGAAGTTCACACGCGCGCAATTTTGCGCGTCGCACTGTTTTGTGTAGTTCACACGCGCGCAATTTTGCGCGTCGCACTGTTTTGTGCAGGTGACACTCGCGCTATTTTGCGCGTCGCACTGTTTTGTGCAGTTTATCACTCGCGCTATTTTGCGCGTCGCACTGTTTTGTGAAGTTTATCACTCGCGCCATTTTGCGCGTCGCACTGTTTTGTGCAGTTGACACTCGTGCTATTTTGCGCGTCGCACTGTTTTGTGAAGTTTATCACTAGCACTATTTTGCGCGTCGCACTGTTTTGTGCAGTTGACACTCGTGCCAATTTGCGCGTCGCACTGTTTTGTGAAGTTTATCACTCGCGCTATTTTGCGTGTCGCACTGTTTTGTGCAGGTGACACTCGCGCTATTTTGCGCGTCGCACTGTTTTGTGAAGTTTATCACTCGCGCTATTTTGCGCGTCGCACTGTTTTGTGCAGTTGACACACGTACTATTTTGCGCGTCGCACTGTTTTGTGAAGTTTATCAGTAGCGCTATTTTGCGCGTCGCACTGTTTTGTGCAGTTGACACTCGTGCTATTTTGCGCGTCGCACTGTTTTGTGAAGTTTATCACTCGCGCTATTTTGCGCGTCGCACTGTTTTGTGTAGTTCACACGCGCGCAATTTTGCGCATCGCACTGTTTTGTGCAGGTGACACTGGCGCTATTTTGCGCGTCGCACTGTTTTGTGCAGTTTATCACTCGAACTATTTTGCGCGTGGCACTGTTTTGTGCAGTTGACACTCGCGCTATTTTGCGCGTCGCACTGTTTTGTGAAGTTTATCACTCGCGCTATTTTACGCGTCGCACTATTTTGTGCAGTTGACCCTCGCGCTATTTTGCGCGTCGCACTGTTTTGTGAAGTTTATCACTCGCGCTATTTTGCGCGTCGCACTGTTTTGTGCAGTTGACACTCGCGCTATTTTGCGCGTCGCACTGTTTTGTGAAGTTTATCACTCGCGCTATTTTGCGCGTCGCACTGTTTTGTGAAGTTTATCACTCGCGCCATTTTGCGCGTCGCACTGTTTTGTGCAGTTGACACTCGTGCTATTTTGCGCGTCGCACTGTTTTGTGAAGTTTATCACTAGCACTATTTTGCGCGTCGCACTGTTTTGTGCAGTTGACACTCGTGCTAATTTGCGCGTCGCACTGTTTTGTGAAGTTTATCACTCGCGCTATTTTGCGTGTCGCACTGTTTTGTGCAGGTGACACTCGCGCTATTTTGCGCGTCGCACTGTTTTGTGCAGTTTATCACTCGCACTATTTTGCGCGTCGCACTGTTTTGTGCAACTGACACTCGCGGTATTTTGCGCGTCGCACTGTTTTGTGCGGTTGACACTCGCGCTATTTTGCGCGTCGCACTGTTTTGTGAAGTTTATCAGTCGCGCTATTTTACGCATCGCACTGTTTTGTGCAGTTGACACTCGCGCTATTTTGCGCGTCGCACTGTTTTGTGAAGTTTATCACTCGCGCTATTTTGCGCGTCGCACTGTTTTGTGCAGTTGACACTCGCGCTATTTTGCGCGTCGCACTGTTTTGTGAAGTTTATCACTCGCGCCATTTTACGCGTCGTACCGTTTTGTGCAGTTGACACTCGCGCTATTTTGCGCGTCGCACTGTTTTGTGAAGTTTATCACTCGCGCTATTTTGCGCGTCGCACTGTTTTGTGAAGTTTATCAGTAGCGCTATTTTGCGCGTCGCACTGTTTTGTGCAGTTGACACTCGTACTATTTTGCGCGTCGCACTGTTTTGTGAAGTTTATCAGTAGCGCTATTTTGCGCGTCGCACTGTTTTGTGCAGTTGACACTCGTGCTATTTTACGCGTCGCACTGTTTTGTGAAGTTTATCACTCGCGCTATTTTGCGCGTCGCACCGTTTTGTGTAGTTCACACGCGCGCTATTTTGCGCGTCACACTGTTTTGTGAAGTTTATCACTCGCGCTATTTTGCGCGTCGCACTGTTTTTTGCAGTTGACACTCGCTCTATTTTGCGCGTCGCACTGTTTTGTGAAGTTTATCACTCGCGCTATTTTTCGCGTCGCACTGTTTTGTGCAGTTGACGCTCGCGCTATTTTGCGTGTCGCACTGTTTTGTGAAGTTTATTACTCGCGCTACTTTGCGCGTCGCATTGTTTTGTGAAGTTTATCACTCGCGCCATTTTGCGCGTCGCACTGTTTTGTGAAGTTTATCACTAGCACTATTTTGCACGTCGCACTGTTTTGTGCAGTTGACACTCGCGCTATTTTGCGCGTCGCACTGTTTTGTGAAGTTTATCACTCGCGCTATTTTACGCGTCGCACTGTTTTGTGTAGTTGACACTCGCGCTATTTTGCGTGTCGCACTGTTTTGTGAAGTTTATCACTCGCGCTATTTGCGCGTCGCACTGTTTTGTGAAGTTTATCACTCGCGCCATTTTGCGCGTCGCACTGTTTTGTGCAGTTGACACTCGTGCTGTTTTGCGCGTCGCACTGTTTTGTGAAGTTTATCACTAGCACTATTTTGCGCGTCGCACTGTTTTGTGCAGTTGACACTCGTGCTAATTTGCGCGTCGCACTGTTTTGTGAAGTTTATCACTCGCGCTATTTTGCGTGTTGCACTGTTTTGTGCAGGTGACACTCGCGCTATTTTGCGCGTCGCACTGTTTTGTGCAGTTTATCACTCGCACTATTTTGCGCGTCGCACTGTTTTGTGCAACTGACACTCGCGGTATTTTGCGCGTCGCACTGTTTTGTGCGGTTGACACTCGCGCTATTTTGCGCGTCGCACTGTTTTGTTAATTTTATCACTCGCGCTATTTTACGCATCGCACTGTTTTGTGCAGTTGACACTCGCGCTATTTTGCGCGTCGCACTGTTTTGTGAAGTTTATCACTCGCGCTATTTTGCGCGTCGCACTGTTTTGTGAAGTTTATCACTCGCGCTATTTTGCGCGTCGCACTGTTTTGTGCAGTTGACACTCGTACTATTTTGCGCGTCGCACTGTTTTGTGAAGTTTATCAGTAGCGCTATTTTGCGCGTCGCACTGTTTTGTGCAGTTGACACTCGTACTATTTTGCGCGTCGCACAGTTTTCTGAAGTTTATCAGTAGCGCTATTTTGCGCGTCGCACTGTTTTGTGCAGTTGACGGTCGTGCTATTTTGCGCGTCGCACTGTTTTGTGTAGTTCACACGCGCGCAATTTTGCGCGTCGCACTGTTTTGTGAAGTTCACACGCGCGCAATTTTGCGCGTCGCACTGTTTTGTGTAGTTCACACGCGCGCAATTTTGCGCGTCGCACTGTTTTGTGCAGGTGACACTCGCGCTATTTTGCGCGTCGCACTGTTTTGTGCAGTTTATCACTCGCGCTATTTTGCGCGTCGCACTGTTTTGTGAAGTTTATCACTCGCGCCATTTTGCGCGTCGCACTGTTTTGTGCAGTTGACACTCGTGCTATTTTGCGCGTCGCACTGTTTTGTGAAGTTTATCACTAGCACTATTTTGCGCGTCGCACTGTTTTGTGCAGTTGACACTCGTGCCAATTTGCGCGTCGCACTGTTTTGTGAAGTTTATCACTCGCGCTATTTTGCGTGTCGCACTGTTTTGTGCAGGTGACACTCGCGCTATTTTGCGCGTCGCACTGTTTTGTGAAGTTTATCACTCGCGCTATTTTGCGCGTCGCACTGTTTTGTGCAGTTGACACTCGTACTATTTTGCGCGTCGCACTGTTTTGTGAAGTTTATCAGTAGCGCTATTTTGCGCGTCGCACTGTTTTGTGCAGTTGACACTCGTGCTATTTTGCGCGTCGCACTGTTTTGTGAAGTTTATCACTCGCGCTATTTTGCGCGTCGCACTGTTTTGTGTAGTTCACACGCGCGCAATTTTGCGCATCGCACTGTTTTGTGCAGGTGACACTGGCGCTATTTTGCGCGTCGCACTGTTTTGTGCAGTTTATCACTCGAACTATTTTGCGCGTGGCACTGTTTTGTGCAGTTGACACTCGCGCTATTTTGCGCGTCGCACTGTTTTGTGAAGTTTATCACTCGCGCTATTTTACGCGTCGCACTGTTTTGTGCAGTTGACCCTCGCGCTATTTTGCGCGTCGCACTGTTTTGTGAAGTTTATCACTCGCGCTATTTTGCGCGTCGCACTGTTTTGTGCAGTTGACACTCGCGCTATTTTGCGCGTCGCACTGTTTTGTGAAGTTTATCACTCGCGCTATTTTGCGCGTCGCACTGTTTTGTGAAGTTTATCACTCGCGCCATTTTGCGCGTCGCACTGTTTTGTGCAGTTGACACTCGTGCTATTTTGCGCGTCGCACTGTTTTGTGAAGTTTATCACTAGCACTATTTTGCGCGTCGCACTGTTTTGTGCAGTTGACACTCGTGCTAATTTGCGCGTCGCACTGTTTTGTGAAGTTTATCACTCGCGCTATTTTGCGTGTCGCACTGTTTTGTGCAGGTGACACTCGCGCTATTTTGCGCGTCGCACTGTTTTGTGCAGTTTATCACTCGCACTATTTTGCGCGTCGCACTGTTTTGTGCAACTGACACTCGCGGTATTTTGCGCGTCGCACTGTTTTGTGCGGTTGACACTCGCGCTATTTTGCGCGTCGCACTGTTTTGTGAAGTTTATCAGTCGCGCTATTTTACGCATCGCACTGTTTTGTGCAGTTGACACTCGCGCTATTTTGCGCGTCGCACTGTTTTGTGAAGTTTATCACTCGCGCTATTTTGCGCGTCGCACTGTTTTGTGCAGTTGACACTCGCGCTATTTTGCGCGTCGCACTGTTTTGTGAAGTTTATCACTCGCGCCATTTTACGCGTCGTACCGTTTTGTGCAGTTGACACTCGCGCTATTTTGCGCGTCGCACTGTTTTGTGAAGTTTATCACTCGCGCTATTTTGCGCGTCGCACTGTTTTGTGAAGTTTATCAGTAGCGCTATTTTGCGCGTCGCACTGTTTTGTGCAGTTGACACTCGTACTATTTTGCGCGTCGCACTGTTTTGTGAAGTTTATCAGTAGCGCTATTTTGCGCGTCGCACTGTTTTGTGCAGTTGACACTCGTGCTATTTTACGCGTCGCACTGTTTTGTGAAGTTTATCACTCGCGCTATTTTGCGCGTCGCACCGTTTTGTGTAGTTCACACGCGCGCTATTTTGCGCGTCACACTGTTTTGTGAAGTTTATCACTCGCGCTATTTTGCGCGTCGCACTGTTTTTTGCAGTTGACACTCGCTCTATTTTGCGCGTCGCACTGTTTTGTGAAGTTTATCACTCGCGCTATTTTTCGCGTCGCACTGTTTTGTGCAGTTGACGCTCGCGCTATTTTGCGTGTCGCACTGTTTTGTGAAGTTTATTACTCGCGCTACTTTGCGCGTCGCATTGTTTTGTGAAGTTTATCACTCGCGCCATTTTGCGCGTCGCACTGTTTTGTGAAGTTTATCACTAGCACTATTTTGCACGTCGCACTGTTTTGTGCAGTTGACACTCGCGCTATTTTGCGCGTCGCACTGTTTTGTGAAGTTTATCACTCGCGCTATTTTACGCGTCGCACTGTTTTGTGTAGTTGACACTCGCGCTATTTTGCGTGTCGCACTGTTTTGTGAAGTTTATCACTCGCGCTATTTGCGCGTCGCACTGTTTTGTGAAGTTTATCACTCGCGCCATTTTGCGCGTCGCACTGTTTTGTGCAGTTGACACTCGTGCTGTTTTGCGCGTCGCACTGTTTTGTGAAGTTTATCACTAGCACTATTTTGCGCGTCGCACTGTTTTGTGCAGTTGACACTCGTGCTAATTTGCGCGTCGCACTGTTTTGTGAAGTTTATCACTCGCGCTATTTTGCGTGTTGCACTGTTTTGTGCAGGTGACACTCGCGCTATTTTGCGCGTCGCACTGTTTTGTGCAGTTTATCACTCGCACTATTTTGCGCGTCGCACTGTTTTGTGCAACTGACACTCGCGGTATTTTGCGCGTCGCACTGTTTTGTGCGGTTGACACTCGCGCTATTTTGCGCGTCGCACTGTTTTGTTAATTTTATCACTCGCGCTATTTTACGCATCGCACTGTTTTGTGCAGTTGACACTCGCGCTATTTTGCGCGTCGCACTGTTTTGTGAAGTTTATCACTCGCGCTATTTTGCGCGTCGCACTGTTTTGTGAAGTTTATCACTCGCGCTATTTTGCGCGTCGCACTGTTTTGTGCAGTTGACACTCGTACTATTTTGCGCGTCGCACTGTTTTGTGAAGTTTATCAGTAGCGCTATTTTGCGCGTCGCACTGTTTTGTGCAGTTGACACTCGTACTATTTTGCGCGTCGCACAGTTTTCTGAAGTTTATCAGTAGCGCTATTTTGCGCGTCGCACTGTTTTGTGCAGTTGACGGTCGTGCTATTTTGCGCGTCGCACTGTTTTGTGAAGTTTATCACTCGCGCTATTTTGCGCGTCGCACTGTTTTGTGTAGTTCACACGCGCGCAATTTTGCGCGTCGCACTGTTTTGTGAAGTTCACACGCGCGCAATTTTGCGCGTCGCACTGTTTTGTGTAGTTCACACGCGCGCAATTTTGCGCGTCGCACTGTTTTGTGCAGGTGACACTCGCGCTATTTTGCGCGTCGCACTGTTTTGTGCAGTTTATCACTCGCGCTATTTTGCGCGTCGCACTGTTTTGTGAAGTTTATCACTCGCGCCATTTTGCGCGTCGCACTGTTTTGTGCAGTTGACACTCGTGCTATTTTGCGCGTCGCACTGTTTTGTGAAGTTTATCACTAGCACTATTTTGCGCGTCGCACTGTTTTGTGCAGTTGACACTCGTGCCAATTTGCGCGTCGCACTGTTTTGTGAAGTTTATCACTCGCGCTATTTTGCGTGTCGCACTGTTTTGTGCAGGTGACACTCGCGCTATTTTGCGCGTCGCACTGTTTTGTGAAGTTTATCACTCGCGCTATTTTGCGCGTCGCACTGTTTTGTGCAGTTGACACTCGTACTATTTTGCGCGTCGCACTGTTTTGTGAAGTTTATCAGTAGCGCTATTTTGCGCGTCGCACTGTTTTGTGCAGTTGACACTCGTGCTATTTTGCGCGTCGCACTGTTTTGTGAAGTTTATCACTCGCGCTATTTTGCGCGTCGCACTGTTTTGTGTAGTTCACACGCGCGCAATTTTGCGCATCGCACTGTTTTGTGCAGGTGACACTGGCGCTATTTTGCGCGTCGCACTGTTTTGTGCAGTTTATCACTCGAACTATTTTGCGCGTGGCACTGTTTTGTGCAGTTGACACTCGCGCTATTTTGCGCGTCGCACTGTTTTGTGAAGTTTATCACTCGCGCTATTTTACGCGTCGCACTGTTTTGTGCAGTTGACCCTCGCGCTATTTTGCGCGTCGCACTGTTTTGTGAAGTTTATCACTCGCGCTATTTTGCGCGTCGCACTGTTTTGTGCAGTTGACACTCGCGCTATTTTGCACGTCGCACTGTTTTGTGAAGTTTATCACTCGCGCTATTTTGCGCGTCGCACTGTTTTGTGAAGTTTATCACTCGCGCCATTTTGCGCGTCGCACTGTTTTGTGCAGTTGACACTCGTGCTATTTTGCGCGTCGCACTGTTTTGTGAAGTTTATCACTAGCACTATTTTGCGCGTCGCACTGTTTTGTGCAGTTGACACTCGTGCTAATTTGCGCGTCGCACTGTTTTGTGAAGTTTATCACTCGCGCTATTTTGCGTGTCGCACTGTTTTGTGCAGGTGACACTCGCGCTATTTTGCGCGTCGCACTGTTTTGTGCAGTTTATCACTCGCACTATTTTGCGCGTCGCACTGTTTTGTGCAACTGACACTCGCGGTATTTTGCGCGTCGCACTGTTTTGTGCGGTTGACACTCGCGCTATTTTGCGCGTCGCACTGTTTTGTTAATTTTATCACTCGCGCTATTTTACGCATCGCACTGTTTTGTGCAGTTACACTCGCGCTATTTTGCGCGTCGCACTGTTTTGTGAAGTTTATCACTCGCGCTATTTTGCGCGTCGCACTGTTTTGTGCAGTTGACACTCGCGCTATTTTGCGCGTCGCACTGTTTTGTGAAGTTTATCACTCGCGCCATTTTACGCGTCGTACTGTTTTGTGCAGTTGACACTCGCGCTATTTTGCGCGTCGCACTGTTTTGTGAAGTTTATCACTCGCGCTATTTTGCGCGTCGCACTGTTTTGTGAAGTTTATCAGTAGCGCTATTTTGCGCGTCGCACTGTTTTGTGCAGTTGACACTCGTACTATTTTGCGCGTCGCACTGTTTTGTGAAGTTTATCAGTAGCGCTATTTTGCGCGTCGCACTGTTTTGTGCAGTTGACACTCGTGCTATTTTGCGCGTCGCACTGTTTTGTGAAGTTTATCACTCGCGCTATTTTGCGCGTCGCACCGTTTTGTGTAGTTCACACGCGCGCAATTTTGCGCGTCGCACTGTTTTGTGCAGGTGACACTGGCTCTATTTTGCGCGTCGCACTGTTTTGTGTAGTTTATCAGTAGCGCTATTTTGCGCGTCGCACTGTTTTGTGCAGTTGACACTCGTGCTATTTTGCGCGTCGCACTGTTTTGTGAAGTTTATCACTCGCGCTATTTTGCGCGTCGCACTGTTTTGTGCAGTTGACACTCGTACTATTTTGCGCGTCGCACTGTTTTGTGAAGTTTATCAGTAGCGCTATTTTGCGCGTCGCACTGTTTTGTGCAGTTGACACTCGTACTATTCTGCGCGTCGCACTGTTTTGTGAAGTTTATCAGTAGCGCTATTTTGCGCGTCGCACTGTTTTGTGCAGTTGACACTCGTGCTATTTTGCGCGTCGCACTGTTTTGTGAAGTTTATCACTCGCGCTATTTTGCGCGTCGCACTGTTTTGTGTAGTTCACACGCGCGCAATTTTGCGCGTCGCACTGTTTTGTGCAGGTGACACTGGCGCTATTTTGCGCGTCGCACTGTTTGTGCAGTTTATCACTCGCACTATTTTGCGCGTGGCACTGTTTTGTGCAGTTGACACTCGCGCTATTTTGCGCGTCGCACTGTTTTGTGAAGTTTATCACTCGCGCTATTTTACGCGTCGCACTGTTTTGTGCAGTTGACACTCGCGCTATTTTGCGCGTCGCACTGTTTTGTGAAGTTTATCACTCGCGCTATTTTGCGCGTCGCACTGTTTTGTGCAGTTGACACTCGCGCTATTTTGCGCGTCGCACTGTTTTGTGAAGTTTATCACTCGCGCTATTTTGCGCGTCGCACTGTTTTTTGCAGTTGACACTCGCTCTATTTTGCGCGTCGCACTGTTTTGTGAAGTTTATCACTCGCGCTATTTTTCGCGTCGCACTGTTTTGTGCAGTTGACGCTCGCGCTATTTTGCGTGTCGCACTGTTTTGTGAAGTTTATTACTCGCGCTACTTTGCGCGTCGCATTGTTTTGTGAAGTTTATCACTCGCGCCATTTTGCGCGTCGCACTGTTTTGTGAAGTTTATCACTAGCACTATTTTGCACGTCGCACTGTTTTGTGCAGTTGACACTCGCGCTATTTTGCGCGTCGCACTGTTTTGTGAAGTTTATCACTCGCGCTATTTTACGCGTCGCACTGTTTTGTGTAGTTGACACTCGCGCTATTTTGCGTGTCGCACTGTTTTGTGAAGTTTATCACTCGCGCTATTTGCGCGTCGCACTGTTTTGTGAAGTTTATCACTCGCGCCATTTTGCGCGTCGCACTGTTTTGTGCAGTTGACACTCGTGCTGTTTTGCGCGTCGCACTGTTTTGTGAAGTTTATCACTAGCACTATTTTGCGCGTCGCACTGTTTTGTGCAGTTGACACTCGTGCTAATTTGCGCGTCGCACTGTTTTGTGAAGTTTATCACTCGCGCTATTTTGCGTGTTGCACTGTTTTGTGCAGGTGACACTCGCGCTATTTTGCGCGTCGCACTGTTTTGTGCAGTTTATCACTCGCACTATTTTGCGCGTCGCACTGTTTTGTGCAACTGACACTCGCGGTATTTTGCGCGTCGCACTGTTTTGTGCGGTTGACACTCGCGCTATTTTGCGCGTCGCACTGTTTTGTTAATTTTATCACTCGCGCTATTTTACGCATCGCACTGTTTTGTGCAGTTGACACTCGCGCTATTTTGCGCGTCGCACTGTTTTGTGAAGTTTATCACTCGCGCTATTTTGCGCGTCGCACTGTTTTGTGAAGTTTATCACTCGCGCTATTTTGCGCGTCGCACTGTTTTGTGCAGTTGACACTCGTACTATTTTGCGCGTCGCACTGTTTTGTGAAGTTTATCAGTAGCGCTATTTTGCGCGTCGCACTGTTTTGTGCAGTTGACACTCGTACTATTTTGCGCGTCGCACAGTTTTCTGAAGTTTATCAGTAGCGCTATTTTGCGCGTCGCACTGTTTTGTGCAGTTGACGGTCGTGCTATTTTGCGCGTCGCACTGTTTTGTGAAGTTTATCACTCGCGCTATTTTGCGCGTCGCACTGTTTTGTGTAGTTCACACGCGCGCAATTTTGCGCGTCGCACTGTTTTGTGAAGTTCACACGCGCGCAATTTTGCGCGTCGCACTGTTTTGTGTAGTTCACACGCGCGCAATTTTGCGCGTCGCACTGTTTTGTGCAGGTGACACTCGCGCTATTTTGCGCGTCGCACTGTTTTGTGCAGTTTATCACTCGCGCTATTTTGCGCGTCGCACTGTTTTGTGAAGTTTATCACTCGCGCCATTTTGCGCGTCGCACTGTTTTGTGCAGTTGACACTCGTGCTATTTTGCGCGTCGCACTGTTTTGTGAAGTTTATCACTAGCACTATTTTGCGCGTCGCACTGTTTTGTGCAGTTGACACTCGTGCCAATTTGCGCGTCGCACTGTTTTGTGAAGTTTATCACTCGCGCTATTTTGCGTGTCGCACTGTTTTGTGCAGGTGACACTCGCGCTATTTTGCGCGTCGCACTGTTTTGTGAAGTTTATCACTCGCGCTATTTTGCGCGTCGCACTGTTTTGTGCAGTTGACACTCGTACTATTTTGCGCGTCGCACTGTTTTGTGAAGTTTATCAGTAGCGCTATTTTGCGCGTCGCACTGTTTTGTGCAGTTGACACTCGTGCTATTTTGCGCGTCGCACTGTTTTGTGAAGTTTATCACTCGCGCTATTTTGCGCGTCGCACTGTTTTGTGTAGTTCACACGCGCGCAATTTTGCGCATCGCACTGTTTTGTGCAGGTGACACTGGCGCTATTTTGCGCGTCGCACTGTTTTGTGCAGTTTATCACTCGAACTATTTTGCGCGTGGCACTGTTTTGTGCAGTTGACACTCGCGCTATTTTGCGCGTCGCACTGTTTTGTGAAGTTTATCACTCGCGCTATTTTACGCGTCGCACTGTTTTGTGCAGTTGACCCTCGCGCTATTTTGCGCGTCGCACTGTTTTGTGAAGTTTATCACTCGCGCTATTTTGCGCGTCGCACTGTTTTGTGCAGTTGACACTCGCGCTATTTTGCACGTCGCACTGTTTTGTGAAGTTTATCACTCGCGCTATTTTGCGCGTCGCACTGTTTTGTGAAGTTTATCACTCGCGCCATTTTGCGCGTCGCACTGTTTTGTGCAGTTGACACTCGTGCTATTTTGCGCGTCGCACTGTTTTGTGAAGTTTATCACTAGCACTATTTTGCGCGTCGCACTGTTTTGTGCAGTTGACACTCGTGCTAATTTGCGCGTCGCACTGTTTTGTGAAGTTTATCACTCGCGCTATTTTGCGTGTCGCACTGTTTTGTGCAGGTGACACTCGCGCTATTTTGCGCGTCGCACTGTTTTGTGCAGTTTATCACTCGCACTATTTTGCGCGTCGCACTGTTTTGTGCAACTGACACTCGCGGTATTTTGCGCGTCGCACTGTTTTGTGCGGTTGACACTCGCGCTATTTTGCGCGTCGCACTGTTTTGTTAATTTTATCACTCGCGCTATTTTACGCATCGCACTGTTTTGTGCAGTTACACTCGCGCTATTTTGCGCGTCGCACTGTTTTGTGAAGTTTATCACTCGCGCTATTTTGCGCGTCGCACTGTTTTGTGCAGTTGACACTCGCGCTATTTTGCGCGTCGCACTGTTTTGTGAAGTTTATCACTCGCGCCATTTTACGCGTCGTACTGTTTTGTGCAGTTGACACTCGCGCTATTTTGCGCGTCGCACTGTTTTGTGAAGTTTATCACTCGCGCTATTTTGCGCGTCGCACTGTTTTGTGAAGTTTATCAGTAGCGCTATTTTGCGCGTCGCACTGTTTTGTGCAGTTGACACTCGTACTATTTTGCGCGTCGCACTGTTTTGTGAAGTTTATCAGTAGCGCTATTTTGCGCGTCGCACTGTTTTGTGCAGTTGACACTCGTGCTATTTTGCGCGTCGCACTGTTTTGTGAAGTTTATCACTCGCGCTATTTTGCGCGTCGCACCGTTTTGTGTAGTTCACACGCGCGCAATTTTGCGCGTCGCACTGTTTTGTGCAGGTGACACTGGCTCTATTTTGCGCGTCGCACTGTTTTGTGTAGTTTACCAGTAGCGCTATTTTGCGCGTCGCACTGTTTTGTGCAGTTGACACTCGTGCTATTTTGCGCGTCGCACTGTTTTGTGAAGTTTATCACTCGCGCTATTTTGCGCGTCGCACTGTTTTGTGCAGTTGACACTCGTACTATTTTGCGCGTCGCACTGTTTTGTGAAGTTTATCAGTAGCGCTATTTTGCGCGTCGCACTGTTTTGTGCAGTTGACACTCGTACTATTCTGCGCGTCGCACTGTTTTGTGAAGTTTATCAGTAGCGCTATTTTGCGCGTCGCACTGTTTTGTGCAGTTGACACTCGTGCTATTTTGCGCGTCGCACTGTTTTGTGAAGTTTATCACTCGCGCTATTTTGCGCGTCGCACTGTTTTGTGTAGTTCACACGCGCGCAATTTTGCGCGTCGCACTGTTTTGTGCAGGTGACACTGGCGCTATTTTGCGCGTCGCACTGTTTGTGCAGTTTATCACTCGCACTATTTTGCGCGTGGCACTGTTTTGTGCAGTTGACACTCGCGCTATTTTGCGCGTCGCACTGTTTTGTGAAGTTTATCACTCGCGCTATTTTACGCGTCGCACTGTTTTGTGCAGTTGACACTCGCGCTATTTTGCGCGTCGCACTGTTTTGTGAAGTTTATCACTCGCGCTATTTTGCGCGTCGCACTGTTTTGTGCAGTTGACACTCGCGCTATTTTGCGCGTCGCACTGTTTTGTGAAGTTTATCACTCGCGCTATTTTGCGCGTCGCACTGTTTTTTGCAGTTGACACTCGCTCTATTTTGCGCGTCGCACTGTTTTGTGAAGTTTATCACTCGCGCTATTTTTCGCGTCGCACTGTTTTGTGCAGTTGACGCTCGCGCTATTTTGCGTGTCGCACTGTTTTGTGAAGTTTATTACTCGCGCTACTTTGCGCGTCGCATTGTTTTGTGAAGTTTATCACTCGTGGCATTTTGCGCGTCGCACTGTTTTGTGAAGTTTATCACTCGCGCTATTTTGCGCGTCGCACTGTTTTGTGCAGTTGACACTCGCGCTATTTTGTGCGTCGCACTGTTTTGTGAAGTTTATCACTCGCGCTATTTTACGCGTCGCACTGTTTTGTGTAGTTGACACTCGCGCTATTTTGCGTGTCGCACTGTTTTGTGAAGTTTATCACTCGCGCTATTTGCGCGTCGCACTGTTTTGTGAAGTTTATCACTCGCGCCATTTTGCGCGTCGCACTGTTTTGTGCAGTTGACACTCGTGCTGTTTTGCGCGTCGCACTGTTTTGTGAAGTTTATCACTAGCACTATTTTGCGCGTCGCACTGTTTTGTGCAGTTGACACTCGTGCTAATTTGCGCGTCGCACTGTTTTGTGAAGTTTATCACTCGCGCTATTTTGCGTGTTGCACTGTTTTGTGCAGGTGACACTCGCGCTATTTTGCGCGTCGCACTGTTTTGTGCAGTTTATCACTCGCACTATTTTGCGCGTCGCACTGTTTTGTGCAACTGACACTCGCGGTATTTTGCGCGTCGCACTGTTTTGTGCGGTTGACACTCGCGCTATTTTGCGCGTCGCACTGTTTTGTTAATTTTATCACTCGCGCTATTTTACGCATCGCACTGTTTTGTGCAGTTGACACTCGCGCTATTTTGCGCGTCGCACTGTTTTGTGAAGTTTATCACTCGCGCTATTTTGCGCGTCGCACTGTTTTGTGCAGTTGACACTCGCGCTATTTTGCGCGTCGCACTGTTTTGTGAAGTTTATCACTCGCGCCATTTTACGCGTCGCACTGTTTTGTGCAGTTGACACTCGCGCTATTTTGCGCGTCGCACTGTTTTGTGAAGTTTATCACTCGCGCTATTTTGCGCGTCGCACTGTTTTGTGCAGTTGACACTCGTACTATTTTGCGCGTCGTACTGTTTTGTGAAGTTTATCAGTAGCGCTATTTTGCGCGTCGCACTGTTTTGTGCAGTTGACACTCGTGCTATTTTGCGCGTCGCACTGTTTTGTGAAGTTTATCACTCGCGCTATTTTGCGCGTCGCACTGTTTTGTGAAGTTTATCACTCGCGCTATTTTGCGCGTCGCACTGTTTTGTGCAGTTGACACTCGTACTATTTTGCGCGTCGCACTGTTTTGTGAAGTTTATCAGTAGCGCTATTTTGCGCGTCGCACTGTTTTGTGCAGTTGACACTCGTACTATTTTGCGCGTCGCACTGTTTTCTGAAGTTTATCAGTAGCGCTATTTTGCGCGTCGCACTGTTTTGTGCAGTTGACGGTCGTGCTATTTTGCGCGTCGCACTGTTTTGTGAAGTTTATCACTCGCGCTATTTTGCGCGTCGCACTGTTTTGTGTAGTTCACACGCGCGCAATTTTGCGCGTCGCACTGTTTTGTGAAGTTCACACGCGCGCAATTTTGCGCGTCGCACTGTTTTGTGTAGTTCACACGCGCGCAATTTTGCGCGTCGCACTGTTTTGTGCAGGTGACACTCGCGCTATTTTGCGCGTCGCACTGTTTTGTGCAGTTTATCACTCGCGCTATTTTGCGCGTCGCACTGTTTTGTGAAGTTTATCACTCGCGCCATTTTGCGCGTCGCACTGTTTTGTGCAGTTGACACTCGTGCTATTTTGCGCGTCGCACTGTTTTGTGAAGTTTATCACTAGCACTATTTTGCGCGTCGCACTGTTTTGTGCAGTTGACACTCGTGCCAATTTGCGCGTCGCACTGTTTTGTGAAGTTTATCACTCGCGCTATTTTGCGTGTCGCACTGTTTTGTGCAGGTGACACTCGCGCTATTTTGCGCGTCGCACTGTTTTGTGCAGTTGACACTCGTACTATTTTGCGCGTCGCACTGTTTTGTGAAGTTTATCAGTAGCGCTATTTTGCGCGTCGCACTGTTTTGTGCAGTTGACACTCGTGCTATTTTGCGCGTCGCACTGTTTTGTGAAGTTTATCACTCGCGCTATTTTGCGCGTCGCACTGTTTTGTGTAGTTCACACGCGCGCAATTTTGCGCGTCGCACTGTTTTGTGCAGGTGACACTGGCGCTATTTTGCGCGTCGCACTGTTTTGTGCAGTTTATCACTCGAACTATTTTGCGCGTGGCACTGTTTTGTGCAGTTGACACTCGCGCTATTTTGCGCGTCGCACTGTTTTGTGAAGTTTATCACTCGCGCTATTTTACGCGTCGCACTGTTTTGTGCAGTTGACCCTCGCGCTATTTTGCGCGTCGCACTGTTTTGTGAAGTTTATCACTCGCGCTATTTTGCGCGTCGCACTGTTTTGTGCAGTTGACACTCGCGCTATTTTGCGCGTCGCACATTTTTGTGAAGTTTATCACTCGCGCTATTTTGCGCGTCGCACTGTTTTGTGAAGTTTATCACTCGCGCCATTTTGCGCGTCGCACTGTTTTGTGCAGTTGACACTCGTGCTATTTTGCGCGTCGCACTGTTTTGTGAAGTTTATCACTAGCACTATTTTGCGCGTCGCACTGTTTTGTGCAGTTGACACTCGTGCTAATTTGCGCGTCGCACTGTTTTGTGAAGTTTATCACTCGCGCTATTTTGCGTGTCGCACTGTTTTGTGCAGGTGACACTCGCGCTATTTTGCGCGTCGCACTATTTTGTGCAGTTTATCACTCGCACTGTTTTGCGCGTCGCACTGTTTTGTGCAACTGACACTCGCGGTATTTTGCGCGTCGCACTGTTTTGTGCGGTTGACACTCGCGCTATTTTGCGCATCGCACTGTTTTGTTAATTTTATCACTCGCGCTATTTTACGCATCGCACTGTTTTGTGCAGTTGACACTCGCGCTATTTTGCGCGTCGCACTGTTTTTTGCAGATCACACTCGCGCTATTTTGCGCGTCGCACTTTTTTGTTCAGTTGACACTCACGCTACTTTGCGCGTCGCACTGTTTTGTGCAGTTGACACTCGCGCTATTTTGTGCGTCACCCTGTTTTGTGCAGTTCACACTCGCGCCATTTTTCGCATCGCACTGTTTTGTGCAGTTTATCACTCGCGCTATTTTGCACGTCGCGCTGTTTTGTGCAGATCACACTCGCTCTATTTTGCGCGTCGCACTGTTTTGTGCAGTTGACTCTCGCGTTATTTTGCGCGTTGCGCTGTTTTGTGCAGTTGACACTCGCGAGATTTTGCGCGTCGCCCTGTTTTGTGCAGTTCACAGTCGCGCCATTTTTCGCGTTGCACTGTATTGTGCAGTTTATCACTCGCGCTATTTCTCGCATCGCACTGTTTTGTGCAGTTCACACTCGCGCTATTTTGCGCGTTGCACTGTTTTTTGCTGATCACACTCGCCCTAGTTTGCGCATCGCACTGTTTTGTGCAGTTGACACTCGCGTTATTTTGCGCGTCGCACTGTTTTGTGCAGTTGACACTCGCGCTATTTTGCGCATCGCACGGTTTTGTGCCGTTCACACTTGCGCTATTTTGCGCGTCGCATGGTTTTGTGCAGATCACACTCGCGTTAGTTTGCGCATCGCACTATTTTGTGCAGTTGACACTCGCGTTATTTTGCGCGTCGCACTGTTTTGTGCAGTTGACACTCGCGCTATTTTGCGCTTCGCACTGTTTTGTGCAGTTGACACTCGCGCTATTTTGCGCGTCGCACGGTTTTGTGCAGTTCACACTCGCGCTATTTTGCGCGTCGCACTGTTTTATGCAGTTTACACTCCTGCTATTTTGTGTCTCGCACTGTTTTGTGCAGTTGACACTCACGCTATTTTGCGCGTCGCACGGTTTTGTGTATTTCACACACACGCTATTTTGCGCGTTGCGCTATTTTTTGCAGATCACACTCGCGCTATTTTGCGCGTGGCACGGTTTTGTGCAGTTGACACTCGCGCTATTTTGCGCGTCGCACTGTTTTGTGCAGTTGACACTCGCGCTATTTTGCGCGTCGCACTGTTTTGTGCAGTTGACACTCGCGCTATTTTGCGCATCGCACGGTTTTGTGTAGTTCACACTCGCGCTATTTTTCGCCTCGCCTCGTTTTGTGCAGTTGACACTCGCGCTATTTTGTGCGTCACCCTGTTTTGTGCAGTTCACACTCGCGCCATTTTTCGCATCGCACTGTTTTGTGCGGTTTATCACTCGCGCTATTTTGCGCGTCGCGCTGTTTTGTGCAGATCACACTCGCGCTAGTTTGCGCATCGCACTGTTTTGTGCAGTTGACTCTCGCGTTATTTTGCGCGTTGCGCTGTTTTGTGCAGTTGACACTCGCGAGATTTTGCACGTCGCCCTGTTTTGTGCAGTTCACAGTCGCGCCATTTTTCGTGTTGCACTGTATTGTGCAGTTTATCACTCGCGCTATTTTTCGCATCGCACTGTTTTGTGCAGTTCACACTCGCGCTATTTTGCGCGTTGCACTGTTTTTTGCTGATCACACTCGCCCTAGTTTGCGCATCCCACTGTTTTGTGCAGTTGACACTCGCGTTATTTTGCGCGTCGCACTATTTTTTGCAGTTGACACTCACGCTATTTTGCGCATCGCACGGTTTTGTGCAGTTCACACTCGCGCTATTTTGCGCTTCGCACTGTTTTGTGCAGTTGACACTCGCGCCATTTTACGCGTCGCACGGTTTTGTGCAGATCACACTCGCCCTAGTTTGCGCATCGCACTGTTTTGTGCAGTTGACACTCGCGTTATTTTGAGCGTCGCACTGTTTTGTGCAGTTGACACTCGCGCTATTTTACGCATCGCACGGTTTTGTGCCGTTCACACTCGCGCTATTTTGCGCGTCGCATGGTTTTGTGCAGATCACACTCGCGTTAGTTTGCGCATCGCACTGTTTTGTGCAGTTGACACTCGCGTTATTTTGCGCGTCGCACTGTTTTGTGCAGTTGACACTCGCGCTATTTTGTGCTTCGCACTGTTTTGTGCAGTTGACACTCGCGCTATTTTGCGCGTCGCACGGTTTTGTGCAGTTCACACTAATGCTATTTTGCGCGTTGCACTGTTTTATGCCGTTTACACTCCTGCTATTTTGCGCCTCGCATTGTTTTGTGCAGCTCACACTCTCGCTATTTTACGCTTCGCACTGTTTTGTGCAGTTGACACTCGCGCTATTTTGCGCGTCGCACGGTTTTGTGCAGTTCACACTCGCGCTATTTTGCGCGTCGCACTGTTTTATGCACCTTACACTCCTGCTATTTTGTGTCTCGCACTGTTTTGTGCAGTTGACACTCACGCTATTTTGCGCGTCGCACGGTTTTGTGTATTTCACACACACGCTATTTTGCGCGTTGCGCTATTTTTCGCAGATCACACTCGCGCTATTTTGCGCGTGGCACGGTTTTGTGCAGTTGACACTCGCACTATTTTGCGCGTCGCACTGTTTTGTGCAGTTGACACTCGCGCTATTTTGCGCGTCGCACTGTTTTGTGCAGTTGACACTAGCGCTATTTTGCGCATCGCACGGTTTTGTGTAGTTCACACTCGCGCTATTTTTCGCCTCGCCTCGTTTTGTGCAGTTGACGCTCGCGCTATTTTGTGCGTCACCCTGTTTTGTACAGTTCACACTCGCGCCATTTTTCGCATCGCACTGTTTTGTGCAGTTTATCACTCGCGCTATTTTGCACGTCGCGCTGTTTTGTGCAGATCACACTCGCGCTAGTTTGCGCATCGCACTGTTTTGTGCAGTTGACTCTCGCGTTATTTTGCGCGTTGCGCTGTTTTGTGCAGTTGACACTCGCGAGATTTTGCGCGTCGCCCTGTTTTGTGCAGTTCACAGTCGCGCCATTTTTCGCGTTGCACTGTATTGTGCAGTTTATCACTCGCGCTATTTTTCGCATCGCACTGTTTTGTGCAGTTCACACTCGCGCTATTTTGCGCGTTGCACTGTTTTTTGCTGATCACACTCGCCCTAGTTTGCGCATCGCACTGTTTTGTGCAGTTGACACTCGCGTTATTTTGCGCGTCGCACTGTTTTGTGCAGTTGACACTCGCGCTATTTTGCGCATCGCACGGTTTTGTGCCGTTCACACTTGCGCTATTTTGCGCGTCGCATGGTTTTGTGCAGATCACACTCGCGTTAGTTTGCGCATCGCACTATTTTGTGCAGTTGACACTCGCGTTATTTTGCGCGTCGCACTGTTTTGTGCAGTTGACACTCGCGCTATTTTGCGCTTCGCACAGTTTTGTGCAGTTGACACTCGCGCTATTTTGCGCGTCGCACGGTTTTGTGCAGTTCACACTCGCGCTATTTTGCGCGTCGCACTGTTTTATGCAGTTTACACTCCTGCTATTTTGTGTCTCGCACTGTTTTGTGCAGTTGACACTCACGCTATTTTGCGCGTCGCACGGTTTTGTGTATTTCACACACACGCTATTTTGCGCGTTGCGCTATTTTTTGCAGATCACACTCGCGCTATTTTGCGCGTGGCACGGTTTTGTGCAGTTGACACTCGCGCTATTTTGCGCGTCGCACTGTTTTGTGCAGTTGACACTCGCGCTATTTTGCGCATCGCACGGTTTTGTGTAGTTCACACTCGCGCTATTTTTCGCCTCGCCTCGTTTTGTGCAGTTGACACTCGCGCTATTTTGTGCGTCACCCTGTTTTGTGCAGTTCACACTCGCGCCATTTTTCGCATCGCACTGTTTTGTGCGGTTTATCACTCGTGCTATTTTGCGCGTCGCGCTGTTTTGTGCAGATCACACTCGCGCTAGTTTGCGCATCGCACTGTTTTGTGCAGTCGACTCTCGCGTTATTTTGCGCGTTGCGCTGTTTTGTGCAGTTGACACTCGCGAGATTTTGCGCGTCGCCCTGTTTTGTGCAGTTCACAGTCGCGCCATTTTTCACGTTGCACTGTATTGTGCAGTTTATCACTCGCGCTATTTTTCGCATCGCACTGTTTTGTGCAGTTCACACTCGCGCTATTTTGCGCGTTGCACTGTTTTTTGCTGATCACACTCGCCCTAGTTTGCGCATCCCACTGTTTTGTGCAGTTGACACTCGCGTTATTTTGCGCGTCGCACTATTTTTTGCAGTTGACACTCACGCTATTTTGCGCATCGCACGGTTTTGTGCAGTTCACACTCGCGCTATTTTGCGCTTCGCACTGTTTTGTGCAGTTGACACTCGCGCCATTTTACGCGTCGCACGGTTTTGTGCAGATCACACTCGCCCTAGTTTGCGCATCGCACTGTTTTGTGCAGTTGACACTCGCGTTATTTTGCGCGTCGCACTGTTTTGTGCAGTTGACACTCGCGCTATTTTGCGCATCGCACGGTTTTGTGCCGTTGACACTCGCGCTATTTTGCGCTTCGCACTGTTTTGTGCAGTTGACACTCGCGCTATTTTGCGAGTCGCACGGTTTTGTGCAGTTCACACTCGCGCTATTTTGCGCGTCGCACTGTTTTGTGCAGTTTACACTCCCGCTATTTTGCGCCTCGCACTGTTTTGTGCAGTTGACACTCGCGCTATTTTGCGCTTCGCACTGTTTTGTGCAGTTGACACTCGCGCCATTTTACGCGTCGCACGGTTTTGTGCAGATCACACTCGCCCTAGTTTGCGCATCGCACTGTTTTGTGCAGTTGACACTCGCGCTATTTTGCGCATCGCACGGTTTTGTGCCGTTCACACTCGCGCTATTTTGCGCGTCGCATGGTTTTGTGCAGATCACACTCGCGTTAGTTTGCGCATCGCACTGTTTTGTGCAGTTGACACTCGCGTTATTTTGCGCGTCGCACTGTTTTGTGCAGTTGACACTCGCGCTATTTTGCGCTTCGCACTGTTTTGTGCAGTTGACACTCGCGCTATTTTGCGCGTCGCACGGTTTTGTGCAGTTCACACTAATGCTATTTTGCGCGTTGCACTGTTTTATGCCGTTTACACTCCTGCTATTTTGCGCCTCGCATTGTTTTGTGCAGCTCACACTCTCGCTATTTTACGCTTCGCACTGTTTTGTGCAGTTGACACTCGCGCTATTTTGCGCGTCGCACGGTTTTGTGCAGTTCACACTCGCGCTATTTTGCGCGTCGCACTGTTTTATGCAGTTTACACTCCTGCTATTTTGTGTCTCGCACTGTTTTGTGTAGTTGACACTCACGCTATTTTGCGCGTCGCACGGTTTTGTGTATTTCACACACACGCTATTTTGCGCGTTGCGCTATTTTTTGCAGATCACACTCGCGCTATTTTGCGCGTGGCACGGTTTTGTGCAGTTGACACTCGCGCTATGTTGCGCGTCGCACTGTTTTGTGCAGTTGACACTCGCGCTATTTTGCGCGTCGCACTGTTTTGTGCAGTTGACACTCGCGCTATTTTGCGCATCGCACGGTTTTGTGTAGTTCACACTCGCGCTATTTTTCGCCTCGCCTCGTTTTGTGCAGTTGACACTCGCGCTATTTTGTGCGTCACCCTGTTTTGTGCAGTTCACACTCGCGCCATTTTTCGCATCGCACTGTTTTGTGCAGTTTATCACTCGCGCTATTTTGCGCGTCGCGCTGTTTTGTGCAGATCACACTCGCGCTAGTTTGCGCATCGCACTGTTTTGTGCAGTTGACACTCGCGTTATTTTGCGCGTTGCGCTGTTTTGTGCAGTTGACACTCGCGAGATTTTGCGCGTCGCCCTGTTTTGTGCAGTTCACAGTCGCGCCATTTTTCGCGTTGCACTGTATTGTGCAGTTTATCACTCGCGCTATTTTTCGCGTCGCACTGTTTTGTGCAGTTCACACTCGCGCTATTTTGCACGTTGCACTGTTTTTTGCTGATCACACTCGCCCTAGTTTGCGCATCGCACTGTTTTGTGCAGTTGACACTCGCGTTATTTTGCGCGTCGCACTATTTTTTGCAGTTGACACTCGCGCTATTTTGCGCATCGCACGGTTTTGTGCAGTTCACACTCGCGCTATTTTGCGCTTCGCACTGTTTTGTGCAGTTGACACTCGCGCCATTTTACGCGTCGCACGGTTTTGTGCAGATCACACTCGCCCTAGTTTGCGCATCGCACTGTTTTGTGCAGTTGACACTCGCGTTATTTTGCGCGTCGCACTGTTTTGTGCAGTTGACACTCGCGCTATTTTGCGCATCGCACGGTTTTGTGCCGTTGACACTCGCGCTATTTTGCGCTTCGCACTGTTTTGTGCAGTTGACACTCGCGCTATTTTGCGAGTCGCACGGTTTTGTGCAGTTCACACTCGCGCTATTTTGCGCGTCGCACTGTTTTGTGCAGTTTACACTCCCGCTATTTTGCGCCTCGCACTGTTTTGTGCAGTTGACACTCGCGCTATTTTGCGCGTCGCACGGTTTTATGCAGTTCACACTCGCGCTATTTTGCGCGTCGCACTGTTTTGTGCAGTTTACACTCCCGCTATTTTGCGCCTCGTACTGTTTTGTGCAGTTGACACTCGCGCTATTTTGCACGTCGCACGGTTTTGTGGAGTTCACACTCGCGCTATTTTGCGCGTCGCACTATTTTTTGCAGATCACACTCGCGCTCACTATTACAAAAATAGTTAAAGATCACACTTTGACAAAAAAAAAGATCTCACTTTTATTGGAAGTGTGATAAAAAAAATTAGATTGATATTTTAATCACACTTAATTTGATTGAGTGTGATAATATTTATTTTTTATGTCACTTTTCAATTAAGTGTGATTATATATATATATTTTCAATCACACATTCTAATTAAAGTGTGATTACATATACACTACTACTTTTTAATCACACTTTTTAAACAAGTGTGATTATATATATATTTTTTAATCACGCATTCTAATTAAAGTGTGATTATTTATATATTTTTTAATCACACATTCTGATTAAAGTGTGATTATATATATACTAATACTTTTTAATCACACTTTTTAAATAGGTGTGATTATATAGATATTTTTTAACCACACATTCTAATTAAAGTGTGATTATTTATATATTTTTTAATCACACCTTCTAATTAAAGTGTGATTATATATACATTACTACTTTTTAATCACACTTTTTAAATAGGTGTGATTATATAGATATTTTTTAACCACACATTCTAATTAAAGTGTGATTATTTATATATTTTTTAATCACACCTTCTAATTAAAGTGTGATTATATATACACTACTACTTTTTAATCACACTTTTTAAATAAGTGTGATTATATATATATTTTTTAATCACACATTTTAATTAAAGTGTGATTATATATACATTACTACTTTTTAATCACACTCCCTAAATAGGTGTGATTGTATAAAATATTTCAATTTGATTTTTATATAAAATATACAATTCCCAAATCCGCGCCTCTATTCTACCTATGAATGATAGAGACGACTCACTACTAGAAAATGAAGCTTTAGACACGGAACTTTTTCACCCATTTTTTCATCTTTTTATCTCTTTGTCTCTGTCTCTCTTCTCTCTCTCTCTCACTCATCACTCTTCTTTGTCTGTCTGTCTGTCTGTCTCTCTCTCTCTCTCTTTCTCTCTGTGTCTCTCGTCTATCTCTCTTCTGTCTATCTCTCTCATCTCTCTTCTCTCTCTGTCTCTCTTCTCTATCTCTCTTCTCTTTATTTCTCTCGCTCATCTCTTTCTGTCTCTCTCTCGTTTATCTCTTTTCGCTCTTTTTTTCTCTCCCTCTCTCTTTGTCTATATCTTTTCACTCATTTTTTCATCTTCCTCTCTCTCTTCTCTTTCTCTCTCTCACTCATCACTCTTTTATTTCTGTCTATCTGTCTCTCTCTCTCTCTCTCTCACTCATCTATCTCTTCTCTCATCTCTTTTCTCTCTCTGTCTCTTTCGCTCATCTCTCTTCTCTCTATCTCTCTCATCTCTCTATGTCTCTCTCGCTCATCTCTCTTCTCTCTATGTCTCTGTCGCTTATCTCTCATCTCTCTATCTCTCTCTGTCTTTTTTCTGTCTCTCACTCTCTATATTTTTGTCCCTCTCTCTCTATTCTCTTTCTTTCTCTCTTTCTCTCCCACTGTGTTTGCGTTGCTCGCTCTCTCTCTTCTGTCTTCTCTATTTACTAAGCCCCCTCTCGATTTATCTATTCACTACAAGAAAATGCACTTTTAGCGACCACTTTGTCTCTCTCTCGCTCATCACTCTGTCTTTGTCTCTCTCTCTCTCTCTCTCTCTCTCTCTCTCTCCTCTATCTGTCTCTCACTCATTTTTCTCTCTCACCACCCATCTCTTTTACCACCTTCACCACTACTGCAAATGCCATTCCACTACCACCATTACTACCATTGTCGCCACTTCACCTCTACGACTACCATTGCTACTACCATTGCCACCACTACCACTACTACTACCATTAACTCTCCTTCACCCTTGCCACTTCATCTACTCTACCATTACCACAACTTCACCACTAATCTCCTTCGCCACCACCACCACCATCATCTCTTATCCACCACCTTCAACACTACTGCCACTACTACTACCATTACCTCTCATTCACCCTTGCCACTTCATCTACTCTACCACTACCACAACTTCACTACTAATCTCCTTCGCCGCTACCACCACCACCACCACCATCATCTCTTATCCACCACCTTCACTACTACTGCCACTCTCTATCCTCTACAAAAAAAAAAAATTTCATTAACTACAAAAAAATATATATTTTAACAAAAAATATTTTTTTTGACAACGACAACTCCCGTCGCAAAAAAAAAAAGAAAAAGAAAGTTAAACGACATTATTTTGTTATTTAAATTTCATTTATGACAAAAAGAAAATATTTTTTATTCCTGCTCGTTTTTGTTTTCCATTCCCGCTCTATTCTCTCTCTCTATCTCTTCTATTCGTCTCTCACTCATCTCTCTCTCTCTCACCACCCATCTCCTCTACCACCTTCACCACTACTGCAAACGTCATTCCACCGCCACCACTACTTCCACTGTCGCCACTTCACCTCTACGACTACCATTACTACTACCATCGCCACCACTCCACTATCACCACTACCACTACTGCCACTACTACTACCATTACCTCTCATTTACCCCTGCCACTCCATCTACACTACCACTACCACAACTTCACCACTAATATTTTTCGCCATCATCACCACCACCACTATCATCTCTTATCCACCACCTCCACCACTAATGTCGCTCCCTTTCCTCTACTACAAAAAAATAGTTCATGATTTTTACTAACAAAAAAAAATAGACAGTAGAAAAATATTTTTCATTGACCACAGAAAATAAACTTTTATTTTAGTAGAAAATATTTTTCATTAAATTATTACCCCTACTTATACCAAATAAAAAATAATAATAATATTTTTTTTAATTAAAATAAAAATGAAACAAATAAATTTTCAATCTTAATAACTAAAAATAAATAAATTTTTTTTCATTAACTACAAAAAAAATTATGTTAATAAAAAATAAATTTTTTTAGCGACAGCAACCCGCGTCACAAAAAAAAAAAGAAAAAAATTAAACGGTATTATTTTATTGTTTAAATTTTATTTGTGAACCCCCCAAAAAAAAAAAGATTTTAATTTTTTTTATCCACCCCCCGTCTCCCTCTCTCTTTTTTTTTTTTCATTCCCGCTTTTTTTTTTGCCATTCCCCCCCCGGGGCCCAAAACCAAAATCCCTAATCTCAACATCACTGTCTCTCTTACTCTCTCGTTTCTGCACCGATCACTCTCTCACTCTCTCGTTGTTCATCTCATCGCACAGCCGATCTACTCACAGGTAAACTCTCTCTCTCAATCTCTCTCTCTCTCTCTCTCTCTCTCCCGATCGTTGATTTTTTTTGTTTTATATATATATATATATCTCTCTGATCTGACCTAATCGGCTCCCTCACTCTCTCATCTCATCAGTCTCACACTCACTCTCTGGTTTTGCATCTCTTCACCGATTGACTCACACACAGGTAAATATGAATCTGCCTGTTAATCTGTGTTTGTTTTGGCACACCGATCGACTCTCACACTCACTCTCTGTGTTTGTTTTGGCCTCTATTTGGAATGTAAATATGAATCTGTTATTAATCTGTAAATATGAATCTGGTTTGGCCTCTATTTGGAATGTAAATATGAATCTGTTTTGATCTTAGTTGTATCTTAGTTGAATCTCTTTGTTTTATTAATTGTGTTGTGTCTGTTATTAAATCTGAAATCAGAAAAAATATGTGGAATAATTTTGGTCTCTAATTGTGGAATTCAGATTGTGTCTGTTATTGAATCTGTTTTGGCATCTAATTGTGTCTGTTATTAATTGTTTTGTTTGGAATTCAGAAAAAATAGGTGGAATAATTTTGATGTGATAGCTTTTAGGGTTTGTTTGGATGGATGTGAATTTGAAATGTATGGACTTGACATTAATCATTCCAGGAGTGTAATAACCCTCACATTGTCCTAACCATACCCATATGCATTTATATAATTTTGTTCTGACAAGCTTGCATTTTTGATCTTGTCTTTTGATTGCTTGAGTGTTATTGCATGCTCTGCTCCTTGTTTGGTACGTTTGTGTTCTGCCGAGGTTGTCCTGAGCCTAGGTCGCCCCTTTGATACTCGTACACTTAGGACCATCTTGAGATTTCCTTGGCTGACCTCCACCCTTGCCCTGACATGTTGGCCGAGATGATTATCATCTGGGCCGAGGTGTGTATCGCCGAGGCCGAGGTGTGTGTTATCTAGGCCGAGATGTTATCTTGAACCCAAGTGATCTTGTCCTGGAATGGTATGACCTAGGCCGAGGTGTGGCACATCTAGGCCAAGGTGTGGCACAGCTAGGCCAAGTGTTGTTCTTCCTAGCCGAGATCATTATTCCTTGACTTGCCGAAGTTTTACCCTTAGCCGAAGTCATTGTCCTTTGCCGATGTCATTCTTGCCGGAGTGTTTGCTGAGTAGCTTGTTGAACACACCTTGTCAGAGTGTTGTCTTTTCAATCAGTCACCTTTTTGAGCTGAACCAACCAACCATTGCCACGTGTCCGAGCTGAGTGCTATATCAGCCGGCAGAGAGAGAGATGTATCATTCTTGTCTCATATCTTGTTCTTGAGGAGAGAGAAGCTCTAGGAGAAGGAGGAGGAGTTCTAGAGTGAGAAGTGGATTTGCAAGCTTGATCCTTAGAGTTCAACCGTTAGATCCTTGATTTGAGGTTAGAATCTTGACCTACTCTTGTTGTTTTCATTGATCATCTAGCTGCATTACACGATCGAATCTGTCTTGCATGTCGTGCATTGATTTAAAGTCGGTTTTAGAGAGAGAAAGTTAATGTTCATATGTTCTTGAAGAAAACTCTTGTTTTGATCCGAAGGTTCATATCGAAAATCATGTTTTTGTGTTTGTTTTCGTAGGATCTTCTATTACGGGTAACCAGGTCCATGTTTTTAAACTCATAGCATGAAATCTCAGGTTTTATAATCATAAGTTGTGATTCTTGCATTCATCTCCTTCATGATCTTCATGTTCATGTTCTTGATGTTCTTGAGCTGAGGGAAACCCAGATTTTTCCCGACCTCATTTACCCTCGAATGTGGGCCTCGGGACCACACCTCGGCGAGGAGGTGTGGGACCTCGGCCAAGACCTGGTTAGTGCCCAGCATGTTCCCCGAGATGAGGAACAGTGTTTGTTTTGGTTTGACTTAGTTTTGGAGAGCGCCGAGGTCATTTTGTGTGCATGTGAAGCTTGTTTGAAAGTGCATTCAACAGACTTTTGCCATGTGTTTGTAGGACTTGGACTTGCCCTGACCCCGACGTCTGAAGAATTATGTGAGTGGTATTTTAATAAAGATATGTTGTAAAGCTTTGATAAAACCTTGTTTTGCTTTGATTTGAATATTGCTTACAAGCATGAATGATTATTCCTATTTTGTGTATCAAACATTGTACCTTGCCTTGATGACATTCTTGGAAGTCCGTACGTGCTAGGGGACTATAAGCATTTGTAGCACAAAGTTTGGAAGTCCGTACGTGCTAGGGGACTATAAGCATTTGTAGCACAAAGTTTGGAAGTCCGTACGTGCTAGGGGACTATAAGCATTTGTAGCACAAAGTTTGGAAGTCCGTACGTGCCAGGGGACTATAAGCATTTGTGGCACCAGTCCGTACGTGCTAGGGGACTATAAGCACTTGTAGCACAAGTCCTTAGTGTTCGGGGACTATAATGCAACGACACCCTTGTTAGAGATCTCTCTTGTCTTGTCTTGCCTTGCCACTGACGGTTTTACCGCGTGGGCTTGTTTGTCCGAGATGTCACCTCTTGTATTATATTGATGTTAGTAAACATCCCTTGAAGCTTGAAAGATTTGTACTGTTTTGTTAAAGACCTCGGATGTCATTCATGTAAACCCCTTTATTATTTATGCCATTCACTGAGTATCCAAGCTCACCCTCTCTATATATATATGTAGGTGATGAGCAGGGCGGCGACGGCGCCTAGATGTATTAGCCGATGTATTCTTTTGCCGATGTGTTTTTGCTGATGTGTTTGCCGACGTGTTTCGGATTGTATTTTTGCAGCATCTTGAAGATCATGCTTCTTGGTTATTTTCTTTGTATTTTGTATTTGATGGCTGAGAAGCCTTTTGGTCAAGATGTATTTTTGTACTTCATTTGTTGTATTAAAAGCTATGTAATGATGTATGACATTTCATTCAATCTATGCACTGCTCTTATGGACGACTTAGTCTGGATTTATTGCTTCCGCATTTGTAAGCCCCATATGTATACTCTGATTTGTGTGTGGATTCTTGTAAGTGGCCTTTGGTAATCCCAAATTACTGGCCATCATGGCACCATTCCACTAGGGGCGGAATGGGGTCGTGACAAGGAGAATAACTCAATTTAGATTTAACTATGAATTTCAAGATTGAATTAAATGGATTTATCATGATAGATTTGAAATAACTATATAAAAGTAGTCATTTGAAATCATGCTAAAGGATTTTCTTCTAGCTACAAGGATCCTATTAAAATACATCTCCTTTTTCAACTTATCTTCTATAGTTTTTCTCTCCACCTATAATAGTTAACTCCCCAATATTTTTAACCTCAAATCCTTTGGTTTGAAATCCGCATCCATCCAAATGGATACTTGGTGAGTCTATCTGCTCAGTCTGACATATTTAACTTCAGTTGTGCTACCCTGAACCTATTTTTATTTTCAAATCTGTACTTTGGGCTTTTCACTATCTGTGTCGGGTGTTTATTGGATTATTCTGGTATGGCACTATTTTTTTTAAATCACATTGTAGTTTTAAATGGATCTCATTTCATACTAAAAGTGCATTTCCTTTTAGATGTGAAGTTATTATCATTAAAATTTGCGAAAAATATGTAGATTGGCTTTGTAGAAATGTCGAATGAGTTTCTTAGTCATTAAGTGTCCACTGTCTTTCTTTAGAGCAAATAATATTGTGATGTTCTAAAAGTTTTATAGCAAACTCTTTGGGAACAATTCCAATTTGCATTTACCCAATCATCTTTAGAAGAGGTTTGATGATTTCCCTCTATACACATGGAAACAGGATATTTTTAACTATTATCATCCTTTTTTATGGTCTACAAGATAGCCATATACTGATGCTGAAGCTGTCATATAAAATATCTAACTTTAACAGGTCTTTATGTATTCATCCAGCACAGATGGGCATCGCTTCCGTGGTTCACCTATACGTGTTCCCTGCAACGCCATATGAGCTAATGGGGGAGCGCTTTCATGGGAGCGTTGCAGTGCTCGGAGACTATGCATCTGCAAACTGTCCTCTTGATCCTGATGAGGTGAGGGACAGCGAGCACCCTACTAAACTACGACTTTCCCAACCTGACATTGATGTTAGGAGTGGAATGACCATCAGAGAAAGTGCTCGGGATGTTTTCCTTGGTGGTGGTGAATATGTAAGCTTTCTTCAGTTTTGTTGTTACAAAGGCATGTCCTGATTTGTTCTGTTACAAATGGTCCTGGTTAAAAATTTGAAAACTAGTCATTAAATGCTTTTTTGTACCAGTGGTATTTTGCTTCGACGTTTGTTGAGTGACCGCAACCTGAATGGTATAACCCATGTGTTCGTTGATGAATTCATGAGCGAGGCATTAATGAAGGTGTAGTTCCTAATAATTTTTTCTTTTCATTTGGGTTTTCCACAAAAGCTAATTATTAACACTTTTTTTTTGTTCATCAGACTTCCTATTGATTGTGTTAAAGGATCTTCTTCCATGACGTCAAGATTTGAGATTGATTTTAATGAGTGCTACTTTAAATGCTGAGTTATTTTCCAATTATTTTGGAGGAGCTCCAACAATCCATATTCTGGTAAGCTGAAACTTGAGTTTGTTGTAGTGTATTATGTTTTCTTTCTTGGTCAGTGCTGTTTCTTGAATTGATTATGGTGTTTTCATTGGGGCATAGTGTACCCTCTTTCCCAATTTGACCTTTAACTGCAATTGAAAATCGCATGGGAAACTTTATATAAAGACTGTTAATGCAAACAAATTTTAGAAAACTTTATTTTTTTGGATACCACTGTATGGTTTCTGAAACATATGAGTTGCATGGTTTATTGCTTTATAGAGCCATTTTTTTTCTTCTTAGTTATTTTGTATTTTTATAATGATAAAATCATGTAATATTTACTTATTTACAACTTGAGTGAGGTTGGGCATCTGATTTGGTTCAAGTGGCTAATAACATGTCAATTTAATTTCCCACTTTTCTCTGATATTGTTGCATTTAGTTGAGATAAGATCTGAAAATTATGCACTTTGCAAGTCAGGAAGAATTTGTTCATTTGACCTTTTTGCAGTTGATGTGAATTATATTTTGTCTATATTTGGGGTTTTACGTACCCATTGAAAGCACACTTTCTGGAAGATGTATTGGATATGACTAGATATAAGTTGACTTCTATCTCGGAAATTGAGTTTTCACTTCATTTCTGACTTTCTGCAGATGTTCTTGAAGGCTGTGTGATCATAAAGAAACACATTCCCATCTCAAATTTGTTCACCTGTCTGTGGTTTAATGAAGTCGATCGTTTTACTTCCAGGGATCAGTTGAGCTTCTCCATTGTACGGGATAGAATAATAACTGAAGTTAACTGGAGTGTCGATATGTTTATGGATTGTGAAAGGCGAAATTTCGTGATTCAGGTAGTAATTTATTTATTACTATATATGTGTATTTGTCTGTGTTCTCTTCAATATATGTAACGCCCTCAAAATAATAACATTAATCTCAACAATATAGACATGCTATGATATATATAAAAGTTCACATCTTTCCATTCACCAGAGTCTTATTACAAGAGTATTACATGTTAACAACAAAGCAAATGCCCTAAGGGCTTACAGCTTTCCAAGTTAGCACTTGGTTGCACAAAAGTAGAGTGCTAACTCATTTACACATAAAGCCCTTGGCTTGAATTACATGTAATACAACAAAAGGAAAGACAACCAAAAAGTCTGTCCGCCACTAGCCTCCCAAGCTAAGTCCTTGGAGGTGGCATGCTTCCTGTACCTGAAAATGATGTTCCCATATAGGGTGAGCCACAGCCCAGTAGAAATATACTAAACCAATTATGAACAATGCCTAAAAGATTAACAGTTGATAGATGGTCAACACTTTTACATTCATTCATAATATAACACAGTTCCAAGACACTTAAGTCTATATTTCCTTTCATTTCCATTTCATTCCTTTTACTTGCCATTTCATAACCTTGGCTCAGAACCTGGCCAAACATCACACATGAGACAAACACTCATGCCAACACTTTTCACTTCATCAAAGATAAACATAACAGTTATATCAATACTTCCAACGACAAGCATATCTGCTCTGTCAATACACTTCTAGATAGGCATACCCGCTCTATCTACGGAGTTCATCCCCTATCTCCTCCCAACAACATCCGGTTTAGAGGTCCATCCCCTATCTTCCCCTAAACCGTGGAGTACATCCCCTATCTCCTCCAACACAACACAATGCATATAAACAACAATTATATACATCACAAATCAACACAATTAATTATCCAAATTAATCAATCAATGTAATTAGGACATTCTCCATAATTTACATCACAACCCTTAGGTTCCAATTCCACAAATGTTTCAACATTTATTTCCATGTTTCTATACCAAACATGCTTCTAGGTTTATCTTAGATGAAAACCCACAACTTTTGTAAAATTACACAATGGCCCAAAGTTTCCCAAAATCACACAATAACCCCCAACATATCAAAATGCTAAAATTTAAAGACAAAACTCATAAAGAGGAGTAGGATATCCCTACCTCAAAGATTGAGCTCAAAAGGAGATGATGCCCAACACCCAACTTGCTCCAAAACCAAATTTGTTCCGATTAAAACGAAGCCCAAGTCACCCTCTATCTTTTTAACAAAGGCCTTAGGGTAGGAAATCACCCTAGGTAGATCAAATCTTAGAGAGAAGTAAGGTTTTTGAGTGAGAAGCTCTGAAAATGGCGTTTTTGATAAAGTAGGGAAGAGAAGATAAGTCAAAAAGTGATTTAAAATGCCCAGTCCCACTCAGTTATACGACAGGTCCGCTCGAGCGTAAGACACTCCGCTCGAGCGTGAAGACACAAAAACATGGTCCGCTCGAGTGCAACATTGTCCGCTCGAGCGCCAAGACACAGACACAAAGTTCTTCCGCTCGAGCGTAGATACCAGTCCGCTCGAGCTCAGGTCTCCCCCTCCCAGAACTCTCACCAAAAATACACTGTACGCTCGAGCGCAACATCCCCGCTCGAGCGCAACCAGCTCGAGCTCACCAAACCCGCTCGAGCGTAGGAACCACACTTGCAGAAGTTTTGCAGGTGCACAAAATACTGGACGTATGCATTCTCCGCTCGAGCGCCACAATACCCGCTCGAGCGTACAAGCAACAACAACCTATCCGCTCGAGCGTAAACCTCTCCGCTCGAGCGGACCAGCCAAAACTTGGGCAACTAGACTTTGTTCCTAAGCTCAACCAACCTGTAACAAACCTGCCCAACACATCCTATAACTCAAATACAAAGCAAGAAAGGATGTAAACAAGACAATACTCAACTACCAACATCCACAGACACATGTCCGGATCACTGTACAACAAGGGGTAAACCCGGGACCGCTATAATATAATAGATTCATACATATAATATGTTGAAAGTGTAATATCACTGCTTTTGTCAATTTATATGGTTTTCATAGTAAAGGCCATCATATGGTCATAACCAACTTGATAGGCTGATAAAACAATCATTTCAATTGATGATAGATCTTGACTCAAATCAAACAGTTTTGTTGGTGGAGTTCAATAAAAATTACGATATTGTTGGAGCATTCTCAACACCCAGAATTCTGTTTTTCAGACCTTTTAGTGTACTTGTTTTTCAGACCTTTTAGTGTACTAACAAATGAATTTTGTTGGTGACCTTTTACCTCATGGATCATTGGTGGCTCATGGTCCATTGATGGCTCATGGACCATTGATTCTCTGAATTTTGTATGGAGACCCTTCCTTTTTCGAAGAGGCCTTCTATCACGTTTTTCTTTTGGCTCCCGCTGCAATTCTGCAAACACTGACTGCATCGTTGGTGTCTTCATCCAACAACAAACTTCTTACAATACAGAAGGTGATCCGCAACTTGCTTGGTCCGCTAATCGAAACCATCCTGTAAAGCTTGATGCAACCTTGCACCTAACTCAACATGGAGACTTGACCTTGGCCGACGCTGATGGCACTTCTGTCTGGTCTACAAACACTGGTAGAGCAGGAGGAGGAGGAAAGTACTCTGTCTTAGGCTTGAACTTGACTGAAGATGGAAACTTGGTCCTTTTCTGTGTGTGTGTTTATATCTATCAATGTATCTATCTATCCCTGTGGATTCATGAAGAGAATACTAGTATATTTAGCCTTGTCCATGTAGTACATCTATATATAATATATATATTCACAAGTTATATTAAACATTTATAATTAAGGCATGTATGGTGGCACTTGTTTAAAGGATGTGCTATGTGTAGACACATCTAATTGAGAATGTGTGTCATGCCCCTTTCCTTCTTAGAAAGAATATAAAGAACGTTATGCAATGTTGATCAATGGACCGAGCAAGAAATTTAAATATTTTATTTTTTATTTTTATGGGGATTTGATTTTCTCTGCTGTAATACCTTAACATACAAACTTCAATTTATATATTTTTCATTTCTGTTGATGATATTGTCCTGACAACTTCCTTTACAATGGCTTGGAATAATTTTTTTACAGGCACATTGTCCAGGCATAGTAGTAGCTTGGATATAAAGTCAAGGTATGGTAAATAAGTTGTTACAGATGGATCACAAGACAGAGTTTAACCATTATTTGTCTCATATATAGCTTATATAATGTACCATGCAGAGGTATGGAAGGTGCTAATGACCCCCCAAAACATCGTAGAAATGCTTCTACTTCTACTGATACGAGCAGCATCAGTTCTCAGTGCTTTTCTTCTAATACAGGTTATTTTCTAAAATGTTTTGATAAATTATCTGAAAAATGCATTTTAGGTTATTTAGTTTTATTTTTTTGAATAAAAAACTAGTTTTTTTTCTAAAGTTTTCCATTTATATTCTGTTTTACATTTGACGAATTGATTCAACACTCTTTTGTATCACTGACTGAAGCTTTATTGTTGACAAATATTTCAATTTAGATTGAGAACTAACCCATAATAATGCTTACCTAAAATCTGTTCAGTGTTCAGTGCTAATGACAAATATTTTTCTTCTTTTGAGATAAGTTATTTAAATGGTTGGTTTGGCATGCCTACCTAAAATCTGTTCAGTGTTAAGGCTAGGCACTGGCTGTATTGATCTGACGAGAATTTGATAGGGCTCAAATTCAAAAGCAAACTATAATTTTGTTGGAATTTGAGCTTCAGTATTTCTATACTTTAAACTGTTGGACCAATTGATGTCATAACAAATCATCCAGAGGTATAGCTATTTGACCACATCATAGCTACAGTGTGAATTTGTCAAGGCAGCATAGGAACTCAAAACATGTGAATTTGGATACTATTTTAACCATCCTGCCCCCACTGAAGGGCAAGGTTGAATGGTCTAAGACTGTTAAAACGTAGCAAGATAATTGTTAATTCTTGACATTGGTATACTTCCAAAGTTGGTTTCACAAATGGGCCTAAGTTGTATTTGAGGTGCATGGTGCAGAATCTAAGATATGATATCGTTGATGAGATCCGTATGAGCTACTTTTTCTGCCTAAAAAAATATGATTTCAGCAAATAATGTCATGGTCCAACAGAAAATTGGGTTCATATAAGAGTTAAGATATACTAATTGAATGAATTGATAATTACAAGTCTCCTACTTCAATTTTTGCGAATTGCTTTTATATGTTGTATGTGATGGATTTCATTGACATGCACAGAGAGAAGTGCTGGATAGTGAGGACCTGTTATTGTTTGTCACTTACATGGACAGACTTTAATTATGGAGAATTTGCTATTTCAATAGAGTATTTTGTCATGGTTGAAAATCATATAATTCTCGTATTTTTGACAGTTACAATCTTTAAAGTATCTATCTGTGGTTGATCCTATTCCTATAAAGATGTGCTTCATCTCAAGTTATTAAATTAGGGAGCTAAAGGTTTAGATAAGGGGGTTGTATTCAAGTTGTTTCTTTTTAATTTAGTGTGTTGGGCTTTTATTATTTCCTCTACTTGGATTGCTCCCATACCAATTTGTAATTATTCAGGCTATGTGGTTTCTGCTTTTAAGACCAATAAGCTTTATTGATCCTTATTTGTTTTATAGTTTTTAGTGAGTTATATGTTGATATCATATGATTTTGATTGTCCATATAATACTCCATTTTATCATTTATGTGATCCTTTCTGCATTGTTGCATATTGTCTTCTTTTGTGGTGCTGTTTTACTGATATTTGTGTGGAGAATCAAAATAATTATGTCATTTTTGGTGGCTGTGGGGAAAGGATTGGGGGCGGTTTAACAACTGGATAAATTACAGTATTTTAGGTGTGATCTAAATGTAAGTTTATAAATTAATTAGTAAGTTTATTCATATGCTTCTAACGGTTTTTAAATTAATTTGTTTTTTTATTTTTCAGGTCAGAAATTTCTTTGAGAGATGCAAAATATGGTCAAAGAATTCAAGAACTTACTTTTTTCAAGTTTTTTATTTTTTATTTTTTAATGTATGTAATCACAGTTATTTTTTTTTTTTTATTAATTTCTTTGTATATACTTTTAAACATTTAACTTTCATTTATGAAATATATGATATTATTTCATTCAATATATGGTTGTGATTCAAAATATGGTATATAGTGTGTATTACATTATTCAAATGCGCGTGCAAAAATAATATTGATTATTCTTTAAATATGTCAATTTTTTTTATCACATGTTTTATTAGTTATTAATCACACTTAAAAGGTGTGATCTAAATATTTTTAATCACACTTAAAAGGTGTGAACTAAAGTTTTTAATCACACTTAAAAGGTGTGATCTAAATGTTTTTAACCACACTTAAAAGGTGTGATCAAAATGTTTTTAATTACACTTAAAAAGGTGTGATCTAAATGTTTTTAATCACACTTAAAAGGTGTGATCTAAATATTATTAATCACACTTAAAAGATGTGATGAAAGCATTTTTTAATGACACTTAAAAAGTGTGATTAAAAATGACCATTTTTAATCACACTCCTAAAGCCCACAATTTAATAAAACTTAAAAGGTGTGATTAAAAAACATACATCACACCAAAAAAGTGTGATCTTTATCTATATTTGTAGTAGTGGCTATTTTGCGCGTCGCACTTTTTTGTGCAGTTGACACTCACACTATTTTGCGCGTCGCACTGTTTTGTGCAGTTGACACTCGCGCTATTTTGCACGTCGCACGGTTTTGTGCAGATCACCCTCGCCCTAGTTTGCGCATCGCAATGTTTTGTGCAGTTGACACTCGCGTTATTTTGCGCATCGCACTGTTTTGTGCAGTTGACACTCGCGCTATTTTGCGCGTCGCACGGTTTTGTGCAGTTCACACTCGCGCTATTTTGCGCGTCGCACTGTTTTGTGCAGTTTACACTCGCGCTATTTTGCGCCTCGCCTCGTTTTCTGCAGTTGGCACTCGCACTATTTTGCGCGACGCCCTGTTTTGTGCAGTTCACACTCGCGCCATTTTTCGCGTCGCACTGTTTTGTGCAGTTTATCACTCGCGCTATTTTTCGCGTCGCACTGTTTTGTGCAGTTCACACTCGCGCTATTTTGCGCGTCGCACTGTTTTTTGCAGATCACACTCGCGCTATTTTGCGCGTCGCACTTTTTTGTTCAGTTGACACTCACGCTATTTTGCGCGTCGCACTGTTTTGTGCAGTTGACACTCGCGCTATTTTGCACGTCGCACGGTTTTGTGCAGATCACCCTCGCCCTAGTTTGCGCATCGCACTGTTTTGTGCAGTTGACACTCGCGCTATTTTGCGCGTCGCACTGTTTTGTGCAGTTAACACTCGCGCTATTTTGCGCCTCGCACTGTTTTGTGCAGTTGACACTCGCGCTATTTTGCGCGTCGCACTGTTTTGTGCAGTTCACACTCGCGCTATTTTGCGCGTCGCACTGTTTTGTGCAGATCACACTCGCGCTATTTTGCGCGTCGCACTGTTTTGTGCAGTTTACACTCGCGCTATTTTGCGCGTCGCGCTGTTTTGTGCAGTTGACGCTCGCGCTATTTAGGGCGTCGCACTGTTTTGTGCAGCTCACACTCGCGCTATTTTGCACGTCGCACTGTTTTGTGCAGATCACACTCGCGCTATTTTGCGCGTCTCTCTGTTTTTTGCAGTTTACACTCGCGCTATTTTGCGCGACGCACGGTTTTGTGCAGTTCACACTCCCGCTATTTTGCGCTTCGTACGGTTTTGTGCAGTTGACACACGCGCTATTTTGTGCGTCGCACGGTTTTGTGTAGTTCACACTCGCGCTATTTTGCGCGTCGCATGGTTTTGTGCGGATCACACTCCTGCTATTTTGCGCCTCGCACTGTTTTGTGCAGTTTGCACTCGCGCTATTTTGCCCGTCGCACTGTTTTGCGCAGTTCACACTGGCGCTATTTTGCGCGTCGCACTATTTTGTGCAGATCACACGCGCGCTATTTTTCGCGTCGCACTGTTTTGTGCAGTTTACACTCGCGCTATTTTGCGTGTCGCGCTGTTTTGTGCAGTTGACGCTCGCGATATTTTGCGCGTCGCGCTGCTTTGTGCAGTTTACCCTCGCTCTATTTTGCGCGTCGCGTTGTTTTGTGCAGTTGACGCTCACGTTATTTTGCGCGTCGCGCTGTTTTGTGCAGTTGACACTCGCGCTATTTTGCGCGTCGCACGGTTTTGTACTGTTCACACTCGCGCTATTTTCCGCGACGCAGTGTTTTGTGCAGTTGACACTCGCGCTATTTTTCGCGACGCACTGTTTTGTGCAGTTGACACTCGCTCTATTTTGCGCGTCGCACTATTTTGTGTAGATCACACTTGCGCTATTTTGCAAGTCGCACTGTTTTGGGCAGTTTACACTCGCGTTGTTTTGCGCGTCGCGCTGTTTCGTGCAGTTCACACTCGCGCCATTTTTCGCGTCGCACTGTTTTGTGCAGTTTATCACTCGCGCTATTTTGGGGGTCGCACTGTTTTGTGCAGTTCACACTCGCGCTATTTTGCGCGTCGCACTGTTTTGTGCAGATCACACTCGCGCTATTTTGCCCGTCGCACTATTTTGTGCAGATCACACTCGCGCTATTTTGCGCGTCGCGCTGTTTTGTGCGGTTGACACTCGCGCTATTTTGCGCGTCGCTCTGTTTTGTGCAGTTTACACATGCGCTATTTTGCGCGACGCACGGTTTTGAGCTGTTCACACTCGCGCTATTTTTCGCGACGCACTGTTTTGTGCAGTTGACGCTCGCGCTATTTTGCGCGTTGCATGGTTTTGTGCGGATCACACTCGCGTTAGTTTGCGCATCGCACTGTTTTGTGCAGTTGACACTCACGTTATTTTGCGCGTCGCACTGTTTTGTGCAGTTGACACTCGCGCTATTTTGCAGTTCGCACCGTTTTGTGCAGTTGACACTCGCGCTATTTTGCGCGTCGCACGGTTTTGTGCAATTCACACTCATGCTATTTTGCGCGTCGCACTGTTTTATGCAGTTTACACTCCTACTATTTTGCGCCTCGCACTGTTTTGTGCAGTTCACACTCTCGCTATTTTGCGCTTCGCACTGTTTTGTGCAGTTGACACTCGCGCTATTTTGCGCGTCGCACGGTTTCGTGCAGTTCACACTCGCGCTGTTTTGCGCGTCGCACTGTTTTATGCAGTTTACACTCGCGCTGTTTTGCGTCTCGCACGGTTTTGTGTAGTTGACACTCGCGCTATTTTGCGCGTCGCACGGTTTTGTGTATTTCACACACACGCTATTTTGCGCGTCGCGCTATTTTTTGCAGATCACACTCGCGCTATTTTGCGCGTGGCATGGTTTTCTGGAGTTGACACTCGCGCTATTTTGCGCGTGGCACTGTTTTGTGCAGTTGACACTCGCGCTATTTTGCGCGTCGCACTATTTTGTGCAGTTGGCACTCGCGCTATTTTGCGCATCGCACGGTTTTGTGTAGTTCACACTCGCGCTATTTTGCGCGTCGCACTGTTTTGTACAGTTTACAGTTGCGCTATTTTTCGCCTCGCCTCGTTTTGTGCAGTTGACACTCGCGCTATTTTGTGCGTCGCCCTGTTTTGTGCAGTTCACACTCGCGCCATTTTTCGCATCGCACTATTTTGTGCAGTTTATCACTCGCGCTATTTTTCGCGTCGCACTGTTTTGTGCAGTTCACACTCGCGCTATTTTGCACGTCGCACTGTTTTTTGCTGATCACACTCGCCCTAGTTTGCGCATCGCACTGTTTTGTGCAGTTGACAGTCGCGTTATTTTGCGCGTCGCACTATTTTGTGCAGTTGACACTCGCGCTATTTTGCGCATCGCACGGTTTTGTGCAGTTCAAACTCGCGCTATTTTGCGCTTCGCACGGTTTTGTGCAGTTCACAATCGCGCTATTTTGCGCGTCGCACTGTTTTGTGCAGTTTACACTCCCGCTATTTTGCGCCTCGCACTGTTTTGTGCAGTTGACACTCGCGCTACTTTGCGCGTCGCACGGTTTTCTGGAGTTCACACTCGCGCTATTTTGCGCGTAGCACGGTTTTGTGGAGTTCACACTCGCGCTATTTTGCGCGTCGCACTGTTTTTTGCAGATCACACTCGCGCTATTTTGCGCGTCGCACTTTTTTTTGCAGATCACACTCGCGCTATTTTGCGCGTCGCACTGTTTTGTGCAGTTGACACTGGCGCTATTTTGCGCGTCGCACGGTTTGGTGCAGTTCACACTGGCGCTATTTTGCACGTCGCACTATTTCGTGCAGTTTACACTCGCGCTATTTTGCGCGTCGCACTGTTTTGTGCAGTTAACACTCACGCTATTTTGCGCCTCGCACTGTTTTGTGCAGTTGACACTCGCGCTATTTTGCACGTCGCACGGTTTTGTGCAGATCACCCTCGCCCTAGTTTGCGCATCGCAATGTTTTGTGCAGTTGACACTCGCGTTATTTTGCGCATCGCACTGTTTTGTGCAGTTGACACTCGCGCTATTTTGCGCGTCGCACGGTTTTGTGCAGTTCACACTCGCGCTATTTTGCGCGTCGCACTGTTTTGTGCAGTTTACACTCGCGCTATTTTGCGCCTCGCCTCGTTTTCTGCAGTTGGCACTCGCACTATTTTGCGCGACGCCCTGTTTTGTGCAGTTCACACTCGCGCCATTTTTCGCGTCACACTGTTTTGTGCAGTTTATCACTCGCGCTATTTTTCGCGTCGCACTGTTTTGTGCAGTTCACACTCGCGCTATTTTGCGCGTCGCACTGTTTTTTGCAGATCACACTCGCGCTATTTTGCGCGTCGCACTTTTTTGTTCAGTTGACACTCACGCTATTTTGCGCGTCGCACTGTTTTGTGCAGTTGACACTCGCGCTATTTTGCACGTCGCACGGTTTTGTGCAGATCACCCTCGCCCTAGTTTGCGCATCGCACTGTTTTGTGCAGTTGACACTCGCGCTATTTTGCGCGTCGCACTGTTTTGTGCAGTTCACACTCGCGCTATTTTGCGCCTCGCACTGTTTTGTGCAGTTGACACTCGCGCTATTTTGCGCGTCGCACTGTTTTGTGCAGTTCACACTGGCGCTATTTTGCGCGTCGCACTGTTTTGTGCAGATCACACTCGCGCTATTTTGCGCGTCGCACTGTTTTGTGCAGTTTACACTCGCGCTATTTTGCGCGTCGCGCTGTTTTGTGCAGTTGACGCTCGCGCTATTTAGGGCGTCGCACTGTTTTGTGCAGCTCACACTCGCGCTATTTTGCACGTCGCACTGTTTTGTGCAGATCACACTTGCGCTATTTTGCGCGTCGCTCTGTTTTTTGCAGTTTACACTCGCGCTATTTTGCGCGACGCACGGTTTTGTGCAGTTCACACTCCCGCTATTTTGCGCTTCGTACGGTTTTGTGCAGTTGACACACGCGCTATTTTGTGCGTCGCACGGTTTTGTGTAGTTCACACTCGCGCTATTTTGCGCGTCGCACGGTTTTGTGTAGTTCACACTCGCGCTATTTTGCGCGTCGCATGGTTTTGTGCAGATCACACTCCTGCTATTTTGCGCCTCGCACTGTTTTGTGCAGTTTGCACTCGCGCTATTTTGCCCGTCGCACTGTTTTGCGCAGTTCACACTGGCGCTATTTTGCGCATCGCACTATTTTGTGCAGATCACACGCGCGCTATTTTTCGCGTCGCACTGTTTTGTGCAGTTTACACTCGCGCTATTTTGCGTGTCGCGCTGTTTTGTGCAGTTGACGCTCGCGATATTTTGCGCGTCGCGCTGCTTTGTGCAGTTTACCCTCGCTCTATTTTGCGCGTCGCGCTGTTTTGTGCAGTTGACGCTCACGTTATTTTGCGCGTCGCGCTGTTTTGTGCAGTTGACACTCGCGCTATTTTGCGCGTCGCACGGTTTTGTACTGTTCACACTCGCGCTATTTTCCGCGACGCAGTGTTTTGTGCAGTTGACACTCGCGCTATTTTTCGCGACGCACTGTTTTGTGCAGTTGACACTCGCTCTATTTTGCGCGTCGCACTATTTTGTGTAGATCACACTTGCGCTATTTTGCAAGTCGCACTGTTTTGGGCAGTTTACACTCGCGTTGTTTTGCGCGTCGCGCTGTTTCGTGCAGTTCACACTCGCGCCATTTTTCACGTCGCACTGTTTTGTGCAGTTTATCACTCGCGCTATTTTGGGGGTCGCACTGTTTTGTGCAGTTCACACTCGCGCTATTTTGCGCGTCGCACTGTTTTGTGCAGATCACACTCGCGCTGTTTTGCCCGTCGCACTATTTTGTGCAGATCACACTCACGCTATTTTGCGCGTCGCGCTGTTTTGTGCGGTTGACACTCGCGCTATTTTGCGCGTCGCTCTGTTTTGTGCAGTTTACACATGCGCTATTTTGCGCGACGCACGGTTTTGAGCTGTTCACACTCGCGCTATTTTCCGCGACGCACTGTTTTGTGCAGTTGACACTCGCGCTATTTTGCGCGTTGCATGGTTTTGTGCGGATCACACTCGCGTTAGTTTGCGCATCGCACTGTTTTGTGCAGTTGACACTCACGTTATTTTGCGCGTCGCACTGTTTTGTGCAGTTGACACTCGCGCTATTTTGCAGTTCGCACTGTTTTGTGCAGTTGACACTCGCGCTATTTTGCGCGTCGCACGGTTTTGTGCAATTCACACTCATGCTATTTTGCGCGTCGCACTGTTTTATGCAGTTTACACTCCTACTATTTTGCGCTTCGCACTGTTTTGTGCAGTTGACACTCGCGCTATTTTGCGCGTCGCACGGTTTCGTGCAGTTCACACTCGCGCTATTTTGCGCGTCGCACTGTTTTATACAGTTTATACTCGCGCTGTTTTGCGTCTCGCACGGTTTTGTGTAGTTGACACTCGCGCTATTTTGCGCGTCGCACGGTTTTGTGTATTTCACACACACGCTATTTTGCGCGTCGCGCTATTTTTTGCAGATCACACTCGCGCTATTTTGCGCGTGGCATGGTTTTCTGGAGTTGACACTCGCGCTATTTTGCGCGTGGCACTGTTTTGTGCAGTTGACACTCGCGCTATTTTGCGCGTCGCACTATTTTGTGCAGTTGGCACTCGCGCTATTTTGCGCATCGCACGGTTTTGTGGAGTTCACACTCGCGCTATTTTGCGCGTCGCACTGTTTTTTGCAGATCACACTCGCGCTATTTTGCGCGTCGCACTTTTTTGTGCAGATCACACTCGCGCTATTTTGCGCGTCGCACTGTTTTGTGCAGTTGACACTGGCGCTATTTTGCGCGTTGCACGGTTTGGTGCAGTTCACACTGGCGCTATTTTGCACGTCGCACTATTTCGTGCAGTTTACACTCGCGCTATTTTGCGCGTCGCACTGTTTTGTGCAGTTAACACTCACGCTATTTTGCGCCTCGCACTGTTTTGTGCAGTTGACACTCGCGCTATTTTGCACGTCGCACGGTTTTGTGCAGATCACCCTCGCCCTAGTTTGCGCATCGCAATGTTTTGTGCAGTTGACACTCGCGTTATTTTGCGCATCGCACTGTTTTGTGCAGTTGACACTCGCGCTATTTTGCGCGTCGCACGGTTTTGTGCAGTTCACACTCGCGCTATTTTGCGCGTCGCACTGTTTTGTGCAGTTTACACTCGCGCTATTTTGCGCCTCGCCTCGTTTTCTGCAGTTGGCACTCGCACTATTTTCCGCGACGCCCTGTTTTGTGCAGTTCACAATCGCGCCATTTTTCGCGTCGCACTGTTTTGTGCAGTTTATCACTCGCGCTATTTTTCGCGTCGCACTGTTTTGTGCAGTTCACACTCGCGCTATTTTGCGCGTCGCACTGTTTTTTGCAGATCACACTCGCGCTATTTTGCGCGTCGCACTTTTTTGTTCAGTTGACACTCACGCTATTTTGCGCGTCGCACTGTTTTGTGCAGTTGACACTCGCGCTATTTTGCACGTCGCACGGTTTTGTGCAGATCACCCTCGCCCTAGTTTGCGCATCGCACTGTTTTGTGCAGTTGACACTCGCGCTATTTTGCGCGTCGCACTGTTTTGTGCAGTTCACACTCGCGCTATTTTGCGCCTCGCACTGTTTTGTGCAGTTGACACTCGCGCTATTTTGCGCGTCGCACTGTTTTGTGCAGTTCACACTGGCGCTATTTTGCGCGTCGCACTGTTTTGTGCAGATCACACTCGCGCTATTTTGCGCGTCGCACTGTTTTGTGCAGTTTACACTCGCGCTATTTTGCGCGTCGCGCTGTTTTGTGCAGTTGACGCTCGCGCTATTTAGGGCGTCGCACTGTTTTGTGCAGCTCACACTCGCGCTATTTTGCACGTCGCACTGTTTTGTGCAGATCACACTTGCGCTATTTTGCGCGTCGCTCTGTTTTTTGCAGTTTACACTCGCGCTATTTTGCGCGACGCACGGTTTTGTGCAGTTCACACTCCCGCTATTTTGCGCTTCGTACGGTTTTGTGCAGTTGACACACGCGCTATTTTGTGCGTCGCACGGTTTTGTGTAGTTCACACTCGCGCTATTTTGCGCGTCGCATGGTTTTGTGCAGATCACACTCCTGCTATTTTGCGCCTCGCACTGTTTTGTGCAGTTTGCACTCGCGCTATTTTGCCCGTCGCACTGTTTTGCGCAGTTCACACTGGCGCTATTTTGCGCGTCGCACTATTTTGTGCAGATCACACGCGCGCTATTTTTCGCGTCGCACTGTTTTGTGCAGTTTACACTCGCGCTATTTTGCGTGTCGCGCTGTTTTGTGCAGTTGACGCTCGCGATATTTTGCGCGTCGCGCTGCTTTGTGCAGTTTACCCTCGCTCTATTTTGCGCGTCGCGCTGTTTTGTGCAGTTGACGCTCACGTTATTTTGCGCGTCGCGCTGTTTTGTGCAGTTGACACTCGCGCTATTTTGCGCGTCGCACGGTTTTGTACTGTTCACACTCGCGCTATTTTCCGCGACGCAGTGTTTTGTGCAGTTGACACTCGCGCTATTTTTCGCGACGCACTGTTTTGTGCAGTTGACACTCGCTCTATTTTGCGCGTCGCACTATTTTGTGTAGATCACACTTGCGCTATTTTGCAAGTCGCACTGTTTTGGGCAGTTTACACTCGCGTTGTTTTGCGCGTCGCGCTGTTTCGTGCAGTTCACACTCGCGCCATTTTTCACGTCGCACTGTTTTGTGCAGTTTATCACTCGCGCTATTTTGGGGGTCGCACTGTTTTGTGCAGTTCACACTCGCGCTATTTTGCGCGTCGCACTGTTTTGTGCAGATCACACTCGCGCTGTTTTGCCCGTCGCACTATTTTGTGCAGATCACACTCGCGCTATTTTGCGCGTCGCGCTGTTTTGTGCGGTTGACACTCGCGCTATTTTGCGCGTCGCTCTGTTTTGTGCAGTTTACACATGCGCTATTTTGCGCGACGCACGGTTTTGAGCTGTTCACACTCGCGCTATTTTCCGCGACGCACTGTTTTGTGCAGTTGACACTCGCGCTATTTTGCGCGTTGCATGGTTTTGTGCGGATCACACTCGCGTTAGTTTGCGCATCGCACTGTTTTGTGCAGTTGACACTCACGTTATTTTGCGCGTCGCACTGTTTTGTGCAGTTGACACTCGCGCTATTTTGCAGTTCGCACTGTTTTGTGCAGTTGACACTCGCGCTATTTTGCGCGTCGCACGGTTTTGTGCAATTCACACTCATGCTATTTTGCGCGTCGCACTGTTTTATGCAGTTTACACTCCTACTATTTTGCGCCTCGCACTGTTTTGTGCAGTTCACACTCTCGCTATTTTGCGCTTCGCACTGTTTTGTGCAGTTGACACTCGCGCTATTTTGCGCGTCGCACGGTTTCGTGCAGTTCACACTCGCGCTATTTTGCGCGTCGCACTGTTTTATATAGTTTATACTCGCGCTGTTTTGCGTCTCGCACGGTTTTGTGTAGTTGACACTCGCGCTATTTTGCGCGTCGCACGGTTTTGTGTATTTCACACACACGCTATTTTGCGCGTCGCGCTATTTTTTGCAGATCACACTCGCGCTATTTTGCGCGTGGCATGGTTTTCTGGAGTTGACACTCGCGCTATTTTGCGCGTGGCACTGTTTTGTGCAGTTGACACTCGCGCTATTTTGCGCGTCGCACTATTTTGTGCAGTTGGCACTCGCGCTATTTTGCGCATCGCACGGTTTTGTGGAGTTCACACTCGCGCTATTTTGCGCGTCGCACTGTTTTTTGCAGATCACACTCGCGCTATTTTGCGCGTCGCACTTTTTTGTGCAGATCACACTCGCGCTATTTTGCGCGTCGCACTGTTTTGTGCAGTTGACACTGGCGCTATTTTGCGCGTTGCACGGTTTGGTGCAGTTCACACTGGCGCTATTTTGCACGTCGCACTATTTCGTGCAGTTTACACTCGCGCTATTTTGCGCGTCGCACTGTTTTGTGCAGTTAACACTCACGCTATTTTGCGCCTCGCACTGTTTTGTGCAGTTGACACTCGCGCTATTTTGCACGTCGCACGGTTTTGTGCAGATCACCCTCGCCCTAGTTTGCGCATCGCAATGTTTTGTGCAGTTGACACTCGCGTTATTTTGCGCATCGCACTGTTTTGTGCAGTTGACACTCGCGCTATTTTGCGCGTCGCACGGTTTTGTGCAGTTCACACTCGCGCTATTTTGCGCGTCGCACTGTTTTGTGCAGTTTACACTCGCGCTATTTTGCGCCTCGCCTCGTTTTCTGCAGTTGGCACTCGCACTATTTTGCGCGACGCCCTGTTTTGTGCAGTTCACACTCGCGCCATTTTTCGCGTCGCACTGTTTTGTGCAGTTTATCACTCGCGCTATTTTTCGCGTCGCACTGTTTTGTGCAGTTCACACTCGCGCTATTTTGCGCGTCGCACTGTTTTTTGCAGATCACACTCGCGCTATTTTGCGCGTCGCACTTTTTTGTTCAGTTGACACTCACGCTATTTTGCGCGTCGCACTGTTTTGTGCAGTTGACACTCGCGCTATTTTGCACGTCGCACGGTTTTGTGCAGATCACCCTCGCCCTAGTTTGCGCATCGCACTGTTTTGTGCAGTTGACACTCGCGCTATTTTGCGCGTCGCACTGTTTTGTGCAGTTCACACTCGCGCTATTTTGCGCCTCGCACTGTTTTGTGCAGTTGACACTCGCGCTATTTTGCGCGTCGCACTGTTTTGTGCAGTTCACACTGGCGCTATTTTGCGCGTCGCACTGTTTTGTGCAGATCACACTCGCGCTATTTTGCGCGTCGCACTGTTTTGTGCAGTTTACACTCGCGCTATTTTGCGCGTCGCGCTGTTTTGTGCAGTTGACGCTCGCGCTATTTAGGGCGTCGCACTGTTTTGTGCAGCTCACACTCGCGCTATTTTGCACGTCGCACTGTTTTGTGCAGATCACACTTGCGCTATTTTGCGCGTCGCTCTGTTTTTTGCAGTTTACACTCGCGCTATTTTGCGCGACGCACGGTTTTGTGCAGTTCACACTCCCGCTATTTTGCGCTTCGTACGGTTTTGTGCAGTTGACACACGCGCTATTTTGTGCGTCGCACGGTTTTGTGTAGTTCACACTCGCGCTATTTTGCGCGTCGCATGGTTTTGTGCAGATCACACTCCTGCTATTTTGCGCCTCGCACTGTTTTGTGCAGTTTGCACTCGCGCTATTTTGCCCGTCGCACTGTTTTGCGCAGTTCACACTGGCGCTATTTTGCGCGTCGCACTATTTTGTGCAGATCACACGCGCGCTATTTTTCGCGTCGCACTGTTTTGTGCAGTTTACACTCGCGCTATTTTGCGTGTCGCGCTGTTTTGTGCAGTTGACGCTCGCGATATTTTGCGCGTCGCGCTGCTTTGTGCAGTTTACCCTCGCTCTATTTTGCGCGTCGCGCTGTTTTGTGCAGTTGACGCTCACGTTATTTTGCGCGTCGCGCTGTTTTGTGCAGTTGACACTCGCGCTATTTTGCGCGTCGCACGGTTTTGTACTGTTCATACTCGCGCTATTTTCCGCGACGCAGTGTTTTGTGCAGTTGACACTCGCGCTATTTTTCGCGACGCACTGTTTTGTGCAGTTGACACTCGCTCTATTTTGCGCGTCGCACTATTTTGTGTAGATCACACTTGCGCTATTTTGCAAGTCGCACTGTTTTGGGCAGTTTACACTCGCGTTGTTTTGCGCGTCGCGCTGTTTCGTGCAGTTCACACTCGCGCCATTTTTCACGTCGCACTGTTTTGTGCAGTTTATCACTCGCGCTATTTTGGGGGTCGCACTGTTTTGTGCAGTTCACACTCGCGCTATTTTGCGCGTCGCACTGTTTTGTGCAGATCACACTCGCGCTGTTTTGCCCGTCGCACTATTTTGTGCAGATCACACTCGCGCTATTTTGCGCGTCGCGCTGTTTTGTGCGGTTGACACTCGCGCTATTTTGCGCGTCGCTCTGTTTTGTGCAGTTTACACATGCGCTATTTTGCGCGACGCACGGTTTTGAGCTGTTCACACTCGCGCTATTTTCCGCGACGCACTGTTTTGTGCAGTTGACACTCGCGCTATTTTGCGCGTTGCATGGTTTTGTGCGGATCACACTCGCGTTAGTTTGCGCATCGCACTGTTTTGTGCAGTTGACACTCACGTTATTTTGCGCGTCGCACTGTTTTGTGCAGTTGACACTCGCGCTATTTTGCAGTTCGCACTGTTTTGTGCAGTTGACACTCGCGCTATTTTGCGCGTCGCACGGTTTTGTGCAATTCACACTCATGCTATTTTGCGCGTCGCACTGTTTTATGCAGTTTACACTCCTACTATTTTGCGCCTCGCACTGTTTTGTGCAGTTCACACTCTCGCTATTTTGCGCTTCGCACTGTTTTGTGCAGTTGACACTCGCGCTATTTTGCGCGTCGCACGGTTTCGTGCAGTTCACACTCACGCTATTTTGCGCGTCGCACTGTTTTATACAGTTTACACTCGCGCTGTTTTGCGTCTCGCACGGTTTTGTGTAGTTGACACTCGCGCTATTTTACGCGTCGCACGGTTTTGTGTATTTCACACACACGCTATTTTGCGCGTCGCGCTATTTTTTGCAGATCACACTCGCGCTATTTTGCGCGTGGCATGGTTTTCTGGAGTTGACACTCGCGCTATTTTGCGCGTGGCACTGTTTTGTGCAGTTGACACTCGCGCTATTTTGCGCGTCGCACTATTTTGTGCAGTTGGCACTCGCGCTATTTTGCGCATCGCACGGTTTTGTGTAGTTCACACTCGCGCTATTTTGCGCGTCGCACTGTTTTGTACAGTTTATCACTTGCGCTATTTTGTGCGTCGCCCTGTTTTGTGCAGTTCACACTCGCGCCATTTTTCGCATCGCACTGTTTTGTGCAGTTTATCACTTGCGCTATTTTTCGCGTCGCACTGTTTTGTGCAGTTCACACTCGCGCTATTTTGCACGTCGCACTGTTTTTTGCTGATCACACTCGCCCTAGTTTGCGCATCGCACTGTTTTGTGCAGTTGACACTCGCGTTATTTTGCGCGTCGCACTATTTTGTGCAGTTGACACTCGCGCTATTTTGCGCATCGCACGGTTTTGTGCAGTTCACACTCGCGCTATTTTGCGCTTCGCACGGTTTTGTGCAGTTCACAATCGCGCTATTTTGCGTGTCGCACTGTTTTGTGCAGTTTACAGTCCCGCTATTTTGCGCCTCGCACTGTTTTGTGCAGTTGACACTCGCGCTACTTTGCGCGTCGCACGGTTTTGTGGAGTTCACACTCGCGCTATTTTGCGCGTAGCACGGTTTTGTGGAGTTCACACTCGCGCTATTTTGCGCGTCGCACTGTTTTTTGCAGATCACACTCGCGCTATTTTGCGCGTCGCACTTTTTTGTGCAGATCACACTCGCGCTATTTTGCGCGTCGCACTGTTTTGTGCAGTTGACACTGGCGCTATTTTGCGCGTCGCACGGTTTGGTGCAGTTCACACTGGCGCTATTTTGCACGTCGCACTATTTCGTGCAGTTTACACTCGCGCTATTTTGCGCGTCGCACTGTTTTGTGCAGTTAACACTCACGTTATTTTGCGCCTCGCACTGTTTTGTGCAGTTGACACTCGCGCTATTTTGCACGTCGCACGGTTTTGTGGAGTTCACACTCACGCTATTTTGTGCGTCGCACAATTTTTTGCAGTTCACACTCGCGCTATTTTGCGCGTCGCACTTTTTTGTGCAGTTGACACTCACGGTATTTTGCGCGTCGCACTGTTTTGTGCAGTTGACACTCACGCTATTTTGCACGTCGCACGGTTTTGTGCAGATCACCCTCGCCCTAGTTTGCGCATCGCACTGTTTTGTGCAGTTGACACACGCGTTATTTTGCGCGTCGCACTGTTTTGTGCAGTTGACACTCGCGCTATTTTGCGCATCGCACGGTTTTGTGCCGTTCACACTCGCGCTATTTTGCGCTTCGCACTGTTTTGTGCAGTTGACACTCGCGCTATTTTGCGCGTCGCACGGTTTTGTGCAGTTCACACTCGCGCTATTTTGTGCGTCGCACTGTTTTTTGCAGTTTACACTCCCGCTATTTTGCGCCTCGCACTGTTTTGTGCAGTTGACACTCGCGTTATTTTGCACGTCGCACGGTATTGTGGAGTTCACACACGCGCTATTTTGTGCGTCGCACTATTTTTTGCAGATCACACTCGCGCTATTTTGCGCGTCGTACTGTTTTGTGCAGTTCACACTGGCGCTATTTTGCGCGTCGCACTGTTTTGTGCAGATCACACTCGCACTATTTTGCGCTTCGCACTGTTTTGTGCAGTTGACACTCGCGCTATTTTGCGCGTCGCACTGTTTTGTGCAGTTCACACTCGCGCTATTTTGCACGTCGCACTGTTTTGTGCAGATCACACTCGCGCTATTTTGCATGTCGCGCTGTTTTGTGCAGTTGACACTCGTGCTATTTTGCGCGTCGCACTGTTTTGTGCAGTTTACACTCGCGCTATTTTGCGCCTCGCCTCGTTTTGTGCAGTTGACACTCGCACTATTTTGCGCGTCGCCCTGTTTTGTGCAGTTCACACTCGTACCATTTTTCGCGTCGCACTGTTTTGTGCAGTTGACACTTGCGTTATTTTGCGCGTCGCGCTGTTTTGTGCAGTTCACACTCGGGCGATTTTGCGCGTCGCCCTGTTTTGTGCAGTTCACACTCGCGCCATTTTTCGCGTCGCACTGTTTTGTGCAGTTTATCACTCGCGCTATTTTTCGCGTCGCACTGTTTTGTGCAGTTCACACTCGCGATATTTTGCGCGTCGCACTGTTTTTTGCAGATCACACTCGCGCTATTTTGCGCGTCGCACTTTTTTGTGCAGTTGACACTCACGCTATTTTGCGTGTCGCACAGTTTTGTGCAGTTGACACTCGCGCTATTTTGCACGTCGCACGGTTTTCTGCAGATCACCCTCGCCCTAGTTTCCGCATCGCACTGTTTTGTGCAGTTGACTCTCGCGTTATTTTGCGCGTCGCACTGTTTTGTACAGTTGACACTCGCGCTATTTTGTGCGTCGTACGGTTTTTGCAATTCACACTCGCGCTATTTTGCGCTTCGCACTGTTTTGTGCAGTTGACACTCGCGCTATTTTGCGCGTCACACGGTTTTGTGCAGTTCACAATCGCGCTATTTAGCGCGTCGCACTGTTTTGTGCAGTTTACACTCCCGCTATTTTGCGCCTCGCACTGTTTTGTGCAGTTCACACTCGCGCTATTTTGCGCATCGCACGGTTTTGTGGAGTTCACACTCGCGCTATTTTGCGCGTCGCATTGTTTTTTGCAGATCACACTCGCGCTATTTTGTGCGTCGCACTTTTTTGTGCAGTTGACACTCGCGCTATTTTGCGCGTCGCACTGTTTTGTGCAGTTGACACTCGCGCTATTTTGCGCGTCGCACGGTTTGGTGCAGTTCACACTGGCGCTATTTTGCGCGTCGCACTGTTTCGTGCAGTTTACACTCGCGCTATTTTGCGCGTCGCACTGTTTTGTGGAGTTAACACTCGCGCTATTTTGCGCCTAGCACTGTTTTGTGCAGTTGACACTCGCGCTATTTTGCGCGTCGGACTGTTTTGTGCAGTTCACACTGGCGCTATTTTGCGCGTCGCACTGTTTTGTGCAGATCACACTCGCACTATTTTGCGCTTCGCACTGTTTTGTGCAGTTGACACTCGCGCTATTTTGCGCATCGCACTGTTTTGTGCAGTTCACACTCGCGCTATTTTGCACGTCGCACTGTTTTGTGCAGATCAAACTCGCGCTATTTTGCACGTCGCGCTGTTTTGTGCAGTTGACACTCGCGCTATTTTGCGCGTCGCTCTGTTTTTTGCAGTTTACATTCGCGCTATTTTGCGCGACGCACGGTTTTGTGCAGTTCACACTCCCGCTATTTTGCGCTTCGCACTGTTTTGTGCAGTTGACACTCGCGCTATTTTGTGCGTCGCACGGTTTTGTACTGTTCACACTTGCGCTATTTTGCGCGTCGCATGGTTTTGTGCAGATCACACTCCTGCTATTTTGCGGCTCGCACTGTTTTGTGCAGTTTACACTCGCGCTATTTTGCGCGTCGCACTGTTTTGTGCAGTTCACACTGGCGCTATTTTGCGCGTCGCACTGTTTTGGGCAGATCACACTCGCGCTATTTTGCGCGTCGCACTGTTTTGTGTAGCTTACACTCGCGCTATTTTGCGCGTCGCGCTGTTTTGTGCAGTTGACGCTCGCGCTATTTAGTGCGTCGCACTGTTTTGTGCAGTTCACCCTCGCGCTATTTTGCACGTCGCACTGTTTTGTGCAGATCACACTCGCGCTATTTTGCACGTCGCGCTGTTTTGTGCAGTTGACACTCACGCTATTTTGCGCGTCGGTCTATTTTTTGCAGTTTACACTCGCGCTATTTTGCGCGATGCACGGTTTTGTGCAGTTCACACACCCGCTATTTTGCGCTTCGCACTGTTTTGTGCAGTTGACACACGCGCTATTTTGTGCGTCGCACGGTTTTGTGCAGTTCACACTCGCGCTATTTTGCGCGTCGCATGGTTTTGTGTAGATCACACTCCTGCTATTTTGCGCCTCGCATTGTTTTGTAAAGTTGGCAATCGCGCTATTTTGCCCATCGCACTGTTTTGTGCAGTTCACACTGGCGCTATTTTGCGCGTCGCACTATTTTGTGCAGATCACACGCGCGCTATTTTGTGCGTCGCACTGTTTTGTGCAGTTTACACTCGCGCTATTTTGTGCATCGCTCTGTTTTGTGCAGTTGACGCTCGCGCTATTTTGTGCGTCGCGCTGCTTTGTGCAGTTTACCCGCGCTCTATTTTGCGCGTCGCGCTGTTTTGTGCATTTGACGCTCACGCTATTTTGCGCGTCGCGCTGTTTTGTGCAGTTGACACTCGTGCTATTTTGCGCGTCGCACGGTTTTGTGCTGTTCACACTCGCGCTATTTTTCGCGAGCAGTGTTTTGTGGAGTTGACACTCGCGCTATTTTTCGCGACGCATTGTTTTGGGCAGTTGACACTCGCGCTATTTTGCGCGTCGCACTATTTTGTGTAGATCACACTGGCGCTATTTTGCAAGTCGCACTGTTTTGTGCAGTTTACAATCGAGCTATTTTGCGCGTCGCGCTGTTTCGTGCAGTTCACACTCGCGCCATTTTTCGCGTCGCACTATTTTGTGCAGTTTATCACTCGCGCTATTTTGTGGGTCGCACTGTTTTGTGCAGTTCACACTCGCGCTATTTTGCGCGTCGCACTGTTTTGTGCAGATCACACTCGCGCTATTTTGCCCGTCGCACTGTTTTGTGCAGATCACACACGCGCTATTTTGCGCGTCGCGCTGTTTTGTGCCGTTGACACTCGCGCTATTTTGCGCGTCGCTCTGTTTTGTGCAGTTTACACACGCGCTATTTTGCGCGACGCACGGTTTTGAGCTGTTCACACTCGCGCTATTTTCCGCGATGCACTGTTTTGTGCAGTTGACACTCGCGCTATTTTGCACGTCGCATGGTTTTGTGCAGATCACACTCGCGTTAGTTTGCGCATCGCACTGTTTTGTGCAGTTGACACTCGCGGTATTTTGCGCGTCGCACTGTTTTGTGCAGTTGACACTCGCGCTATTTTGCGCTTCGCACTGTTTTGTGCAGTTGACACTCGCGCTATTTTGGGCGTCGCACGGTTTTGTGCAGTTCACACTCATGCTATTTTGCGCGTCGCACTATTTTATGCAGTGTACACTCCTGCTATTTTGCGCCTCGCACTGTTTTGTGCAGTTCACACTCTCGCTATTTTGCGCTTCGCACTGTTTTGTGCAGTTCACACTTGCGCTATTTTGTGCGTCGCACGGTTTTGTGGAGTTCACACTCGCGCTATTTTGCGCGTCGCACTGTTTTTTGCAGATCACACTCGCGCTATTTTGCGCGTCGCACTTTTTTGTGCAGATCACACTCGCGCTATTTTGCGCGTCGCACTGTTTTGTGCAGTTGACACTGGCGCTATTTTGCGCGTCGCACGGTTTGGTGCAGTTCACACTGGCGCTATTTTGCACGTCGCACTATTTCGTGCAGTTTACACTCGCGCTATTTTGCGCGTCGCACTGTTTTGTGCAGTTAACACTCACGCTATTTTGCGCCTCGCACTGTTTTGTGCAGTTGACACTCGCGCTATTTTGCACGTCGCACGGTTTTGTGGAGTTCACACTCGCGCTATTTTGTGCGTCGCACAATTTTTTGCAGTTCACACTCGCGCTATTTTGCGCGTCGCACTTTTTTGTGCAGTTGACACTCACGGTATTTTGCGCGTCGCACTGTTTTGTGCAGTTGACACTCACGCTATTTTGCACGTCGCACGGTTTTGTGCAGATCACCCTCGCCCTAGTTTGCGCATCGCACTGTTTTGTGCAGTTGACACACGCGTTATTTTGCGCGTCGCACTGTTTTGTGCAGTTGACACTCGCGCTATTTTGCGCATCGCACGGTTTTGTGCCGTTCACACTCGCGCTATTTTGCGCTTCGCACTGTTTTGTGCAGTTGACACTCGCGCTATTTTGCGCGTCGCACGGTTTTGTGCAGTTCACACTCGCGCTATTTTGTGCGTCGCACTGTTTTTTGCAGTTTACACTCCCGCTATTTTGCGCCTCGCACTGTTTTGTGCAGTTGACACTCGCGCTATTTTGCACGTCACACGGTTTTGTGGAGTTCACACACGCGCTATTTTGTGCGTCGCACTATTTTTTGCAGATCACACTCGCGCTATTTTGCGCGTCGTACTGTTTTGTGCAGTTCACACTGGCGCTATTTTGCGCGTCGCACTGTTTTGTGCAGATCACACTCGCACTATTTTGCGCTTCGCACTGTTTTGTGCAGTTGACACTCGCGCTATTTTGCGCGTCGCACTGTTTTGTGCAGTTCACACTCGCGCTATTTTGCACGTCGCACTGTTTTGTGCAGATCACACTCGCGCTATTTTGCATGTCGCGCTGTTTTGTGCAGTTGACACTCGCGCTATTTTGCGCGTCGCACTGTTTTGTGCAGTTTACACTCGCGCTATTTTGCGCCTCGCCTCGTTTTGTGCAGTTGACACTCGCACTATTTTGCGCGTCGCCCTGTTTTGTGCAGTTCACACTCGTACCATTTTTCGCGTCGCACTGTTTTGTGCAGTTGACACTTGCGTTATTTTGCGCGTCGCGCTGTTTTGTGCAGTTCACACTCGGGCGATTTTGCGCGTCGCCCTGTTTTGTGCAGTTCACACTCGCGCCATTTTTCGCGTCGCACTGTTTTGTGCAGTTTATCACTCGCGCTATTTTTCGCGTCGCACTGTTTTGTGCAGTTCACACTCGCGATATTTTGCGCGTCGCACTGTTTTTTGCAGATCACACTCGCGCTATTTTGCGCGTCGCACTTTTTTGTGCAGTTGACACTCACGCTATTTTGCGTGTCGCACTGTTTTGTGCAGTTGACACTCGCGCTATTTTGCACGTCGCACGGTTTTGTGCAGATCACCCTCGCCCTAGTTTCCGCATCGCACTGTTTTGTGCAGTTGACTCTCGCGTTATTTTGCGCGTCGCACTGTTTTGTACAGTTGACACTCGCGCTATTTTGTGCGTCGTACGGTTTTTGCAATTCACACTCGCGCTATTTTGCGCTTCGCACTGTTTTGTGCAGTTGACACTCGCGCTATTTTGCGCGTCGCACGGTTTTGTGCAGTTCACAATCGCGCTATTTAGCGCGTCGCACTGTTTTGTGCAGTTTACACTCCCGCTATTTTGCGCCTCGCACTGTTTTGTGCAGTTCACACTCGCGCTATTTTGCGCGTCGCACGGTTTTGTGGAGTTCACACTCGCGCTATTTTGCGCGTCGCATTGTTTTTTGCAGATCACACTCGCGCTATTTTGTGCGTCGCACTTTTTTGTGCAGTTGACACTCGCGCTATTTTGCGCGTCGCACTGTTTTGTGCAGTTGACACTCGCGCTATTTTGCGCGTCGCACGGTTTGGTGCAGTTCACACTGGCGCTATTTTGCGCGTCGCACTGTTTCGTGCAGTTTACAGTCGCGCTATTTTGCGCGTCGCACTGTTTTGTGGAGTTAACACTCGCGCTATTTTGCGCCTAGCACTGTTTTGTGCAGTTGACACTCGCGCTATTTTGCGCGTCGGACTGTTTTGTGCAGTTCACACTGGCGCTATTTTGCGCGTCGCACTGTTTTGTGCAGATCACACTCGCACTATTTTGCGCTTCGCACTGTTTTGTGCAGTTGACACTCGCGCTATTTTGCACATCGCACTGTTTTGTGCAGTTCACACTCGCGCTATTTTGCCCGTCGCACTGTTTTGTGCAGATCAAACTCGCGCTATTTTGCACGTCGCGCTGTTTTGTGCAGTTGACACTCGCGCTATTTTGCGCGTCGCTCTGTTTTTTGCAGTTTACATTCGCGCTATTTTGCGCGACGCACGGTTTTGTGCAGTTCACACTCCCGCTATTTTGCGCTTCGCACTGTTTTGTGCAGTTGACACTCGCGCTATTTTGTGCGTCGCACGGTTTTGTACTGTTCACACTTGCGCTATTTTGCGCGTCGCATGGTTTTGTGCAGATCACACTCCTGCTATTTTGCGGCTCGCACTGTTTTGTGCAGTTTACACTCGCGCTATTTTGCGCGTCGCACTGTTTTGTGCAGTTCACACTGGCGCTATTTTGCGCGTCGCACTGTTTTGGGCAGATCACACTCGCGCTATTTTGCGCGTCGCACTGTTTTGTGTAGCTTACACTCGCGCTATTTTGCGCGTCGCGCTGTTTTGTGCAGTTGACGCTCGCGCTATTTAGTGCGTCGCACTGTTTTGTGCAGTTCACCCTCGCGCTATTTTGCACGTCGCACTGTTTTGTGCAGATCACACTCGCGCTATTTTGCACGTCGCGCTGTTTTGTGCAGTTGACACTCACGCTATTTTGCGCGTCGGTCTGTTTTTTGCAGTTTACACTCGCGCTATTTTGCGCGACGCACGGTTTTGTGCAGTTCACACACCCGCTATTTTGCGCTTTGCACTGTTTTGTGCAGTTGACACACGCGCTATTTTGTGCGTCGCACGGTTTTGTGCAGTTCACACTCGCGCTATTTTGCGCGTCGCATGGTTTTGTGCAGATCACACTCCTGCTATTTTGCGCCTCGCACTGTTTTGTAAAGTTGGCAATCGCGCTATTTTGCCCATCGCACTGTTTTGTGCAGTTCACACTGGCGCTATTTTGCGCGTCGCACTATTTTGTGCAGATCACACGCGCGCTATTTTGTGCGTCGCACTGTTTTGTGCAGTTTACACTCGCGCTATTTTGTGCATCGCGCTGTTTTGTGCAGTTGACGCTCGCGCTATTTTGTGCGTCGCGCTGCTTTGTGCAGTTTACCCGCGCTCTATTTTGCGCGTCGCGCTGTTTTGTGCAGTTGACGCTCACGCTATTTTGCGCGTCGCGCTGTTTTGTGCAGTTGACACTCGTGCTATTTTGCGCGTCGCACGGTTTTGTGCTGTTCACACTCGCGCTATTTTTCGCGACGCAGTGTTTTGTGGAGTTGACACTCGCGCTATTTTTCGCGACGCATTGTTTTGGGCAGTTGACACTCGCGCTATTTTGCGCGTCGCACTATTTTGTGTAGATCAGACTGGCGCAATTTTGCAAGTCGCACTGTTTTGTGCAGTTTACAATCGAGCTATTTTGCGCGTCGCGCTGTTTCGTGCAGTTCACACTCGCGCCATTTTTCGCGTCGCACTATTTTGTGCAGTTTATCACTCGCGCTATTTTGTGGGTCGCACTGTTTTGTGCAGTTCACACTCGCGCTATTTTGCGCGTCGCACTGTTTTGTGCAGATCACACTCGCGCTATTTTGCCCGTCGCACTGTTTTGTGCAGATCACACACGCGCTATTTTGCGCGTCACGCTGTTTTGTGCCGTTGACACTCGCGCTATTTTGCGCGTCGCTCTGTTTTGTGCAGTTTACACACGCGCTATTTTGCGCGACGCACGGTTTTGAGCTGTTCACACTCGCGCTATTTTCCGCGATGCACTGTTTTGTGCAGTTGACACTCGCGCTATTTTGCGCGTCGCATGGTTTTGTGCAGATCACACTCGCGTTAGTTTGCGCATCGCACTGTTTTGTGCAGTTGACACTCGCGGTATTTTGCGCGTCGCACTGTTTTGTGCAGTTGACACTCGCGCTATTTTGCGCTTCGCACTGTTTTGTGCAGTTGACACTCGCGCTATTTTGGGCGTCGCACGGTTTTGTGCAGTTCACACTCATGCTATTTTGCGCGTCGCACTATTTTATGCAGTGTACACTCCTTCTATTTTGCGCCTCGCACTGTTTTGTGCAGTTCACACTCTCGCTATTTTGCGCTTCGCACTGTTTTGTGCAGTTCACACTTGCGCTATTTTGTGCATCGCACGGTTTTGTGCAGTTCACACTCGCGCTATTTTGCGCGTCGCACTGTTTTATGTAGTTTACACTCCTGCTATTTTGCGTCTCGCACTGTTTTGTGCAGTTGACACTCTTGCTATTTTGCACGTCGCACGGTTTTGTGTATTTCACACACACGCTATTTTGCGCGTCGCGCTATTTTTTACAGATCACACTCGCGCTATTTTGCTCGTGGCACGGTTTTGTGCAGTTGACACTCGTGCCATTTTGCGCGTCGCACTGTTTTGTGCAGTTGACACTCGCGCTATTTTGCGCGTCGCACTGGTTTGTGCAGTTGACACTCGCGCTATTTTGCGCCTCGCACGATTTTGTGTAGTTCACTCTCGCACTATTTTTCGCCTCGCCTCGTTTTGTGCAGTTGACACTCGTGCTATTTTGTGCGTCGCCCTGTTTTGTGCAGTTCACACTCGCGCCATTTTTCGCATCGCACTGTTTTGTGCAGTTTATCACTCGCGGTATTTTGCGCGTCCCACTGTTTTTTGCTGATCACACTCGCCCCAGTTTGCGCATCGCACTATTTTGTGCAGTTGACACTCGCGTTATTTTGCGCGTCGCACTATTTTGTGTAGTTGACACTCGCGCTATTTTGCGCATCGCACGGTTTTGTGCAGTTCACACTCGCGCTATTTTGCGCTTCGTACTGTTTTGTGCAGTTGACACTCGCGCTATTTTACGCGTCGCACGGTTTTGTGCAGATCACACTCGCCCTAGTTTGCGCATCGCATTGTTTTGTGCAGTTGACACTCACGTTATTTTGCGCGTCGCACTGTTTTGTGCAGTTGACACTCGCGCTATTTTGCGCATCGCACGGTTTTGTGCCGTTCACACTCGCGCTATTTTGCGCTTCGCACTGTTTTGTGCAGTTGACACTCGCGCTATTTTGCGCGTCGCACGGTTTTGTGCAGTTGACACTCGCTATTTTACGCGTCGCACGGTTTTGTGCAGATCACACTCGCCCTAGTTTGCGCATCGCACTGTTTTGTGCAGTTGACACTCGCGTTATTTTGCGCGTCGCACTGTTTTGTGCAGGTGACACTCGCGCTATTTTGCGCATCGCACGGTTTTGTGCCGTTCACACTCGCGCTATTTTGCGCTTCGCACTGTTTTGTGCAGTTTACACTCCCGCTATTTTGCGCCTCGCACTGTTTTGTGCAGTTCACACTCGCGCTATTTTGCACGTCGCACGGTTTTGTGGAGTTCACACTCGCGCTACTTTGAGCGTCGCACTATTTTTTGCAGATCACACTCGCGCTATTTTGCGCGCCGCACTTTTTTGTGCGGTTTACACTCGCGCTATTTTGCGCGTCGCACTGTTTTGTGCAGTTGACACTCGCGCTATTTTGCGCGTCGCACGGTTTTGTGCAGTTCATACTGGCGCTATTTTGTGCGTCGCACTGTTTCGTGCAGTTGACACTCGCTCTATTTTGCGCCTCGCTCTGTTATGTGCAGTTCACACTCGCGCTATTTTGCGCCTCGCACTTTTTTGTGCCGTTGACACTCGCGCTATTTTGCGCGTCGCACGGTTTTGTGCAGTTTACACTCGCGCTATTTTGCGCCTCGCCTCGTTTTGTGCAGTTGACACTCGCGCTATTTTGCGCGTCGCCCTGTTTTGTACAGTTCACACTCGCCTCATTTTTCGCGTCGCACTGTTTTGTGCAGTTTATCCCTCGCGCTATTTTGCGCGTCGCACTATTTTGTGCAGTTCACACTCGCGCTATTATGCTCGTCGCACGGTTTTGTACAGATCACACTCGCGCTATTTTGCGCGTCACACTGTTTTTTTGCAGATCACACTCACGCTATTTTGTGCGTCGCACTTTTTTGTGCAGTTGACACTCGCGCTATTTTGCGCGTCGCACTGTTTTGTGCAGTTGACACTCGCGCTATTTTGCGCGTCGCGCGGTTTTGTGTAGATCACACTCGCCCTAGTTTGCGCATCGCACTGTTTTGTGCAGTTGACACTCGCGTTATTTTGCGCGTCGCACTGTTTTGTGCAGTTGACACTCGCGCTATTTTGCGCGTCGCACGGTTTTGTGCAGTTCACACTCGCACTATTTTGCGCTTCGCACTATTTTGTGCAGTTCACACTCGCGCTATTTTACGCGTCGCATGGTTTTGTGCAGTTAACACTCGCGCTATTTTTGGCGTCGCACTGTTTTTCGCAGTTTACACTCCCGCTATTTTGCGCCTCGCACTTTTTTGTGCAGTTCACACTCGCGCGATTTTGCGCGTCACCCTATTTTGTGCAGTTCACACTCACACCATTTTTCGCGTTGCACTGTTTTGTGCAGTTTATCACTCGCGCTATTTTGCGAGTCGCACTGTTTTGTACAGTTCACACTCGCACTATTTTGCGCATCGCACTGTTTTTTGCAGATCACACTCGCGCTATTTTGCGCGTCGTACTTTTTTGTGCAGTTGACACTCGCGCTATTTTGCGCGTCGCACGGTTTTGTGCAGTTCACACTCGCGCTATTTTGCGCGTCGTACAGTTTTGTGCAGTTTACACTCGCGCTATTTTGTGCCTCGCCTCATTTTGTGCAGTTGACACTCACGCTATTTTGCGCGTTGCACGGTTTTGTGCTGTTCACACTCGCGTTATTTTCCGCGTCGCACTGTTTTGTGCAGTTGACACTCGCGCTATTTTGCGCATCGCCCTGTTTTGTGCAGTTCACACTCGCACTATTTAGCGCGTCGCACCGTTTTCTGCCGGTCACACTCGCGCTATTTTGCGCGTCGCTCTGTTTTGTGCAGTTTACATTCGCGCTATTTTACGCGACGCACGGTTTTGTGCTGTTCACACTCGCGCTATTTTCCACGGCGCACTGTTTTGTGCAGTCGACACTCACGCTATTTTACGCGTCGCACTGTTTTGTGCAGTTCACACTCGCGCTATGTTGCTGGTCGCACTGTTTTGTGCAGATCACACTCGCGCTATTTTGCGCGTCGCACTGTTTTGTGCAGTTTACACTCGCGCTATTTGGCGCGTCGCGCTATTTTGTGCAGTTGACACTCGCGCTATTTTGCGCGTCGCCCTGTTTTGTGCAGTTCACACTCGCGCCATTTTTCGTGTCGCACTGTTTTGTGCAGTTTATCACTCGCGCTATATTGCGCGTCGCGCTGTTTTGTGCAGATCACACTCGCGCTAGTTTGGCATCGCACTGTTTTATGCAGTTGACACTCGCGTTATTTTGCGCGTGGCCCTGTTTTGCGTAGTTGACACTCGCGCTGTTTTGTGCAGTTCACACTCGCGCTATTTTGCGCGTCGCCCTGTTTTGTGCAGTCACACTCGCGCCATTTTTCGCGTCGCACTGTTTTGTGCAGTTTCTCACTCGCGCTATTTTGCGCGTCGCACCGTTTTGTGCAGTTCACACTCGCGCTATTTTGTGCGTCGCACGGTTTTGTGCACTTCACACTCGCGCTATTTTGCGCGTCGCACTGTTTTGTGCAGTTTACACTCCCGCTCTTTTGCGCCTCGCACTGTTTTGTGCAGTTGACACTCGCGCTATTTTGCGCGTCGCACTGTTTTTTGCAGATCACACTTGCGCTATTTTGCGCGTCGCACTTTTTTGTGCAGTTGACACTCGCGCTATTTTGCGCGTCGCACTATTTTGTGCAGCTGAGACTCGCGCTATTTTGCGCGTCGCACGGTTTTGTGCAGTTCACACTGGCGCTATTTTGCGCGTCGCACTGTTTCGTGCAGTTGACACTCGTGCTATTTTGCGCCTTGCACTGTTTTGTGCAGTTCACACTCACGCTATTTTGCGCCTCGCACAGTTTTGTGCAGTTGACACTCGCGCTATTTTGCGCGTCGCATGGTTTTGTGCAGTTCACACTCGCGCTATTTTGCGCGTCGTACGGTTTTGTGTAGTTTACGCTCGCGCTATTTTGCGCGACGCACGGTTTTGTGTTGTACACACTCGCGCTACTTTCCGCGTCGCATTATTTTGTGCAGTTGACACTCACGCTATTTTGCGCGTCGCACTGTTTTGTACAGATCACACTCGCGCTATTTTGCGCGTCGCACTGTTTTGTGCGGTTTACACTCGTGCTATTTTGCGCGTCGCGCTGTTTTGTGCAGTTGACACTCGGGCGATTTTGCGCGTCGCCCTGTTTTGCGCAGTTCACACTCGCGCCATTTTTCGCGTCGCACTGTTTTTTACAGTTTCTCACTCGTTCAAGTTTACGCGTCGCACTGTTTTGTGCAGTTCACACTCGCGCTATTATGTGCGTCGCATGGTTTTGTACAGATCACGCTCGCGCTATTTTGCGAGTCGCACTGTTTTTTCCAGATCACACTCGGGCTATTTTGCGCGTCGCACTTTTTTGTGCAGTTGACACTCTCGCTATTTTGCACGTCGCACTATTTTGTGCAGTTGACACTCGCGCTATTTTGCGCGTCGCATGGTTTTTTGCAGATCACACTCGCCCTAGTTTGCGCATCGCACTGTTTTGTGCAGTTGACACTCGCGTTATTTTGCGCGTCGCACTGTTTTGTGCAGTTGACACTCGCGCTATTTTGCGCGTCGCACGGTATTGTGTAGTTCACACTAGCGCCATTTTTCGTAGTTGACACTCGCACGGTTTTGTGTAGTTCACACTCGTGGCCCTGTTTTGCGTAGTTGACACTCGCGCTGTTTTGTACAGTTCACACTCGCGCTATTTTGCGCGTCGCCCAGTTTTGTGCAGTCACACTCGCGCCATTTTTTGCGTCGCATTGTTTTGTGCAGTTTATCACTGGCGCTATTTTGCGCGTCGCACTGTTTTGTGCAGTTCACACTCGCGCTATTTTGCACGTCGCACTGTTTTGTGCAGATCACACTCGCGCTATTTTGCGCGTCGCACGGTTTTGTGCAGTTCACACTGGCGCTATTTTGCGCGTCGCACTGTTTCGTGCAGTTGACACTCGCGCTATTTTGCGCCTCGCACTGTTTTGTGCAGTTCACACTCTCGCTATTTTGCGCCTCGCATTGTTTTGTGCAGTTGACACTCGCGCTATTTTGCGCGTCGCACGGTTTTGTGCAGTTCACACTCGCGCTATTTTGCCCGTCGCACTGTTTTGTGCAGTTTACACTCGCGCCATTTTGTGCGTCGCACTGTTTTGTGCCGTTTACACTCGCGCTATTTTGCGCGTCGCACGGTTTTGTGCTATTCACACTGGCGCTATTTTGCGCGTCGCACTGTTTCGTGCAGTTGACACTCGCGCTATTTTGTGCCTCGCACTATTTTGTGCAGTTCACACTCGCGCTATTTTGCGTCTCGCACTGTTTTGTGCAGTTGACACTCGCGCTATTTTGCGCGTCGCACGGTTTTGTGCAGTTCACAATCCTGCCATTTTTCGCGTCGCACTGTTTTGTGCAGTTTATCACTCGCGCTATTTTGCGCGTCGCACTGTTTCGTGCAGTTCACACTCGCGCTATTATGCGCGTCGCACGGTTTTGTCCAGATCACACTCTCGCTATTTTGCGCGTCGCACTGTTTTTTGCAGATCACACTCCCGCTATTTTGGGCGTCGCACTTTTTTGTGCAGTTGACACTCGCGCTATTTTGCGCGTCGCACTGTTTTGTGCAGTTGACACTCGCGCTATTTTGCGCGTCGCACGGTTTTGTGTAGATCACACTCGCCCTAGTTAGCGCATCGCACTGTTTTGTGCAGTGACACTCGCGTTATTTTGCGCGTCGCACTGTTTTGTGCAGTTGACACTCGCGCTATTTTGCGCGTCGCACGGTTTTGTGCAGTTCACACTCGCACTATTTTGCTCTTCGCACTGTTTTGTGCAGTTCACACTCGCGCTATTTTACGCGTCGCATGGTTTTGTGCAGTTAACACTCGCGCTATTTTGGGCGTCGCACTGTTTTGTGCAGTTTACACTCCCGCTATTTTGCGCCTCGCACTGTTTTGTGCAGTTGACACTCGCGCTATTTTGCGCGTCGCACAGTTTTGTGTAGTTCACACTTGCGCTATTTTGCGCGTCGCACTGTTTTTTGCAGATCACAATCACGCTATTTTGCGCGTCGCACTTTTTTGTGCAGTTGACACTCGCGCTATTTTGCGCGTCGCACTGTTTTGTGCAGTTGACACTCGCGCTACTTTGCGCGTCGCACGGTTTTGTGCAGTTCACACTGGCGCTATTTTGCGCGTCGCACTGTTTCGTGCAGTTTACACTCGCGCTATTTTGCGCCTCGCACCGTTTTGTGCAGTTCACACTCGCGCTATTTTGCGCCTCGCACTGTTTTGTGCAGTTGACACTCGCGCGATTTTGAGCGTCGCCCTGTTTTGTGCAGTTCACACTCGCGCCATTTTTCGCGTCGCACTGTTTTGTGCAGTTAACACTCGCGCTATTTTGCGCGTTGCACGGTTTTGTGCTGTTCACACTGGCGCTATTTTGCGCCTCGCACTGTTTCGTGTAGTTTACACTTGCACTATTTTGCGCTTTGCACTGTTTTGTGTAGTTCACACTCGCGCTATTTTGCGCCTCGCACTGTTTTGTGCAGTTGACACTCGCGCTATTTTGCGCGTTGCACGGTTTTCTGCAGTTCACACTCGCGCCATTTTTCGCGTCGCACTGTTTTGTGCAGTTTATCACTCGCGCTATTTGGCGCGTTGCACTGTTTTGTGCAGTTCACACTCGCGCTATTATACGCGTCGCACGGTTTTGTACAGATCACACTCGCGCTATTTTGCGCGTCGCACGGGTTTTTGTAGATCACACTCGCGCTATTTTGCGCGTCGCACTTTTTTGTGCAGTTGACACTCGCGCTATTTTGCGCGTCGCACGATTTTCTGCAGATCACACTCGCCCTAGTTAGCGCATCGCACTGTTTTGTGCAGTTGACACTCGCGTTATTTTGCGCGTCGCACTACTTTGTGCAGTTGACACTCGCGCTATTTTGCGCGTCGCACGATTTTGTGCAGTTCACACTCGCGCTATTTTGTGCTTCGCCCTGTTTTGTGCACTTCACACTCGCACTATTTTGCGCGTCGCACGGTTTTGTGCAGTTTACACTCGCGCTATTTTGCGCCTCGCCTCGTTTTGTGCAGTTGACACTCACGCTATTTTGCGCCTTGCACTGTTTTGTGCAGTTCACACTCGCGCTATTTTGCGCCTCGCACTGTTTTGTGCAGTTCACACTCGCGCTATTTTGCGCCTCGCACGGTATTGTGTAGTTCACACTAGCGCCATTTTTCGTAGTTGACACTCGCACGGTTTTGTGTAGTTCACACTCGTGGCCCTGTTTTGCGTAGTTGACACTCGCGCTGTTTTGTACAGTTCACACTCGCGCTATTTTGCGCGTCGCCCAGTTTTGTGCAGTCACACTCGCGCCATTTTTTGCGTCGCATTGTTTTGTGCAGTTTATCACTCGCGCTATTTTGCGCGTCGCACTGTTTTGTGCAGTTCACACTCGCGCTATTTTGCACGTCGCACTGTTTTGTGCAGATCACACTCGCGCTATTTTGCGCGTCGCACGGTTTTGTGCAGTTCACACTGGCGCTATTTTGCGCGTCGCACTGTTTCGTGCAGTTGACACTCGCGCTATTTTGCGCCTCGCACTGTTTTGTGCAGTTCACACTCTCACTATTTTGCACCTCGCATTGTTTTGTGCAGTTGACACTCGCGATATTTTGCGCGTCGCACGGTTTTGTGCAGTTCACACTCGCGCTATTTTGCCCGTCGCAATGTTTTGTGCTGTTTACACTCGCGCCATTTTGCGCGTCGCACTGTTTTGTGCCGTTTACACTCGCGCTATTTTGCGCGTCGCACGGTTTTGTGCTCTTCACACTGGCGCTATTTTGCGCGTCGCACTGTTTCATGCAGTTGACACTCGCGCTATTTTGTGCCTTGCACTATTTTGTGCAGTTCACACTCGCGCTATTTTGCGCCTCGCACTGTTTTGTGCAGTTGACACTCGCGCTATTTTGCGCGTCGCACGATTTTGTGCAGTTTACAATCCTGCCATTTTTCGCGTCGCACTGTTTTGTGCAGTTTATCACTCACGCTATTTTGCGCGTCGCACTGTTTTGTGCAGTTCACACTCGCGCTATTATGCGCGTCGCACGGTTTTGTACAGATCACACTCGCGCTATTTTGCGCGTCGCACTGTTTTTTGCAGATCACACTCACGCTATTTTGGGCGTCGCACTTTTTTGTGCAGTTGACACTCGCGCTATTTTGCGCGTCGCACTGTTTTGTGCAGTTGACACTCGCGCTATTTTGCGCGTCGCACGGTTTTGTGTAGATCACACTCGCCCTAGTTTGCGCATCGCACTGTTTTGTGCAGTGACACTCGCGTTATTTTGCGCGTCGCACTGTTTTGTGCAGTTGACACTCGCGCTATTTTGCGCGTCGCACGGTTTTGTGCAGTTCACACTCGCACTATTTTGCTCTTCGCACTGTTTTGTGCAGTTCACACTCGCGCTATTTTACTCGTCGCATGGTTTTGTGCAGTTAACACTCGCGCTATTTTGGGCGTCGCACTGTTTTGTGCAGTTGACACTCGCGCTATTTTGCGCGTCGCACAGTTTTGTGTAGTTCACACTTGCGCTATTTTGCGCGTCGCACTGTTTTTTGGAGATCACAATCACGCTATTTTGCGCGTCGCACTTTTTTGTGCAGTTGACACTCGCGCTATTTTACGCGTCGCACTGTTTTGTGCAGTTGACACTCGCGCTACTTTGCGCGTCGCACGGTTTTGTGCAGTTCACACTGGCGCTATTTTGCACATCGCACTGTTTCGTGCAGTTTACACTCGCGCTATTTTGCGCCTCGCACCGTTTTGTGCAGTTCACACTCGCGCTATTTTGCGCCTCGCACTGTTATGTGCAGTTGACACTCGCGCGATTTTGCGCGTAGCCCTGTTTTGTGCAGTTCACACTCGCGCCATTTTTCGCGTCGCACTGTTTTGTGCAGTTGACACTCGCGCTATTTTGCGCGTCGCACGGTTTTGTGCTGTTCACACTGGCGCTATTTTGCGCCTCGCACTGTTTCGTGTAGTTTACACTCGCACTATTTTGCGCTTTGCACTGTTTTGTGTAGTTCACACTCGCGCTATTTTGCGCCTCGCACTGTTTTGTGCAGTTGACACTCGCGCTATTTTGCGCGTCGCACGGTTTTCTGCAGTTCACACTCGCGCCATTTTTCGCGTCGCACTGTTTTGTGCAGTTTATCACTCGCGCTATTTGGCGCGTTGCACTGTTTTGTGCAGTTCACACTCGCGCTATTATACGCGTCGCACGATTTTGTACAGATCACACTCGCGCTATTTTGCGCGTCGCACTTTTTTGTGCAGTTGACACTTGCGCTATTTTGCGCGTCGCACGATTTTCTGCAGATCACACTCGCCCTAGTTAGCGCATCGCACTGTTTTGTGCAGTTGACACTCGCGTTATTTTGCGCGTCGCACTATTTTGTGCAGTTGACACTCGCGCTATTTTGCGCGTCGCACGATTTTGTGCAGTTCACACTCGCGCTATTTTGCGCTTCGCCCGGTTTTGTGCACTTCACACTCGCACTATTTTGCGCGTCGCACGGTTTTGTGCAGTTTACACTCGCGCTATTTTGCGCCTCGCCTCGTTTTGTGCAGTTGACACTCGCGCTATTTTGCGCCTCGCACTGTTTTGTGCAGTTCACACTCGCGCTATTTTGCGCCTCGCACTGTTTTGTGCAGTTGACACTCGCGCTATTTTGCGCGTCGCACGGTTTTGTGCAGTTCACACTCCTGCCATTTTTCGCGTCGCACTGTTTTGTGCAGTTTATCACTCGCGCTATTATGCGCGTCGCACGGTTTTGTAGAGATCACACTCGCGCTATTTTGCGCGTCGCACTGTTTTTTGCAGATCACACTCACGCTATTTTGTGCGTCGCACTTTTTTGTGCAGTTGACACTCGCGCTATTTTGCGCGTTGCACTGTTTCGTGCAGTTGACAATCGCGCTATTTTTCGCGTCGCACGGTTTTGTGTAGATCACACTCGCGCTATTTTGCGCCTCGCACAGTTTTGTGCAGTTGACACTCGCGCTATTTTTCGCGTCGCAAGGTTTTGTGCAGTTCACACTCGCGCTATTTTGCCCGTCGCACTGTTTTGTGCAGTTTACACTCGCGCAATTTTGCGCGTCGCACTGTTTTGTGCAGTTCACACTCCTGCCATTTTTCGCGTCGCACTGTTTTGTGCAGTTCACACTCGCGCTATTATGCGCGTCGCACGGTTTTGTAGAGATCACACTCGCGCTATTTTGCGCGTCGCACTGTTTTTTGCAGATCACACTCACGCTATTTTGTGCGTCGCACTTTTTTGTGCAGTTGACACTCGCGCTATTTTGCGCGTTGCACTGTTTCGTGCAGTTGACAATCGCGCTATTTTTCGCGTCGCACGGTTTTGTGTAGATCACACTCGCGCTATTTTGCGCCTCGCACAGTTTTGTGCAGTTGACACTCGCGCTATTTTTCGCGTCGCAAGGTTTTGTGCAGTTCACACTCGCGCTATTTTGCCCGTCGCACTGTTTTGTGCAGTTTACACTCGCGCAATTTTGCGCGTCGCACTGTTTTGTGCAGTTTACACTCGCGCTATTTTGCGCGACGCACGGTTTCGTGTTGTACACACTCGCGCTACTTTCCGCGTCGCACTGTTTTGTGCCGTTGACACTCACGCTATTTTGCGCGTCGCACTGTTTTGTGCAGATCACACTCGCGCTATTTTGCGCGTCGCACTGTTTTGTGCGGTTTACACTCGCGCTATTTTGCGCGTCGCGCTGTTTTGTGCAGTTGACACTCGGGCGATTTTGCGCGTCGCCCTGTTTTGCGCCAATTTTCGCGTCGCACTGTTTTTTACAGTTTCTCACTCGTTCTATTTTACGCGTCGCACTGTTTTGTGCAGTTCACACTCGCGCTATTATCCGCGTCGGACGATTTTGTACAGATCACGCTCGCGCTATTTTGCACGTCGCATTGTTTTTTGCAGATCACACTCGCGCTATTTTGCGCGTCTCACTTTTTCGTGCAGTTGACACTCTCGCTATTTTGCGCGTCGCACTGTTTTGTGCAGTCGACACTCGCACTATTTTGCGCGTCGCACGGTTTTGTGCAGATCACACTCGCCCTAGTTTGCGCATCGCACTGTTTTGTGCAGTTGACACTCGCGTTATTTTGCGCGTCGCACTGTTTTGTGCAGTTGACGCTCGCGCTATTTTGCGCATCGCACGGTTTTGTGCATTTCACACTCGCGCTATTTTGCGCTTCGCACTGTTTTGTGCAGTTGACCCTCGCGCTATTTTGCGCCTCGCACCGTTTTGTGCAGTTCACACTCGCGCTATTTTGCGCCTCGCACCGTTTTGTGCAGTTTACACTCCCGCTATTTTGCACCTCGCACTGTTTTGTGCAGTTGACACTCGCGCTATTTTGCGCGTCGCACGGTTTTGTGTAGTTCACACTCGCGCCATTTTTCGTAGTTGACACTCGCACGGTTTTGTGTAGTTGACACTCGCACGGTTTTGTACAGATCACACTCGCGCTATTTTGCGCGTCGCACTGTTTTTTGCAGATCACACTCACGCTATTTTGTGCGTTGCACTTTTTTGTGCAGTTGACACTCGCGCTATTTTGCGCGTCGCACTGTTTTCTGCAGTTGACACTCGCGCTATTTTCCGCGTCGCACGGTTTTGTGTAGATCACACTCGCCCTAGTTTGCGCATCGCACTGTTTTGTGCAGCTGACACTCGCGATATTTTGCGCGTCGCACTGTTTTGTGCAGTTGACACTCGCGCTATTTTGCGCGTCGCACGGTTTTGTGCAGTTCACACTCGCACTATTTTGCGCTTCGCACTGTTTTGGGCAGTTCACACTCGCGCTATTTTGCGCGTCGCATGGTTTTGTGCAGTTCACACTCGCGCTATTTTGCGCGTCGCACTGTTTTGTGCAGTTTAAACTCCCGCTATTTTGCGCCTCGCACTGTTTTGTCCAGTTGACACTCGCGCTATTTTGCGCGTCGCACGGTTTTGTGTAGTTCACACATGCGCTATTTTGCACGTCGCACTGTTTTTTGCAGATCACAATCATTCTATTTTGCGCGTCGCACTTTTTTGTGCAGTTGACACTCGCGCTATTTTGCGCGTCGCACGGTTTTGTGCAGTTCACACTGGCGCTATTTTGCGCGTCGCACTGTTTCGTGCTGTTTACACTCGCGCTATTTTGCGCCTCGCACTGTTTTGTGCAGTTCACACTCGCGCTATTTTGCGCCGCGCACTGTTTTGTGCAGTTGACACTTGCGCGATTTTGTGCGTCGCCCTGTTTTGTGCAGTTCACACTCGCTCCATTTTTCGCGGCGCACTGTTTTGTGCAGTTGACACTCGCGCTATTTTGCGCGTCGCACGGTTTTGTGCTGTTCACACTGGCGCCATTTTGGGCCTCGCACTGTTTCGTGCAGTTTACACTCGCGCTAGTTTGCGCTTCGCATTGTTTTGTGTTGTTCACACTCGCGCTATTTGGCGCCTCGCACTGTTTCGTGCAGTTGACACTCGCGCTATTTTGCGCGTCGCACGGTTTTGTGCAGTTCACACTCGCGCCATTTTTCGCGTCGCACTGTTTTGTGCAGTTTATCACTCACGCTATTTTGCGCGCCGCACTGTTTTGTGCAGTTCACACTCGCGCTATTATGCGCGTCGCACGGTTTTGTACAGATCACACTCGCGCTATTTTGCGCGTCGCACTCGTTTTTGTAGATCACACTCGCGCTATTTTGCGCGTCGCGCTTTTTTGTGCAGTTGACACTCGCGCTATTTTGCGCGTCGCACGGTTTTGTGCAGTTCACACTCGCGCTATTTTGCGCTTCGCACTGTTTTGTGCACTTCACACTCGCGCTATTTTGCGCGTCGCACGGTTTTGTGCAGTTTACACTCGCGCTATTTTGCGCCTCGCCTCATTTTGTGCAGTTGACACTCGCGCTATTTTGCGCGTCGCACGGTTTTGTGCAGTTCACACTCGCGCTATTTTGCGCATCGCACTGTTTTGTGCAGTTGACACTCGCGTTATTTTGCGCCTCGCACTGTTTTGTGCAGTTGACACTAGCGCTATTTTGCGCGTCGCACGGTTTTGTGTAGTTCACAATCGCGCTATTTTGCGCGTCGCACTATTTTTTGCAGATCACACTCGCGCTATTTTGCGCGTCGCACTTTTTTGTGCAGTTGACACTCGCGCTATTTTGCGCGTCGCACTGTTTTGTGCAGTTGACACTCGAGCAATTTTGCGCGTCGCACGGTTTTGTGCAGTTGACACTCGCGCTATTTTGCGTGTCGCATTGTTTTGTGCAGTTCACACTCGCGCTATTTAGCGCGTCGCACTCTTTTGTGCAGATCACACTCGCGCTATTTTGCGCGTCGCACCGTTTTGTGCAGTTTACACTCGTGCAATTTTGCGCGTCGCGCTGTTTTGTGCAGTTGACACTCGCGCGATTTTGCGCGTCGCCCGGTTTTGTGCAGTACACCCTCGCGCCATTTTTCGCGTCGCACTGTTTTGTGCAGTTGACACTCGCGCTATTTTGCGCGTCGCACGGTTTTGTGCTGTTCACACTGGCGCTATTTTATGCGTCGCACTGTTTCGTGCAGTTTACACTCGCGCTATTTTGCGCCTCGCACTGTTTTGTGCAGTTCACACTCGCGCTATTTTGCGCCTTGCACTGTTTTGTGCAGTTCACACTCGCGCTATTTTCCGCCTCGCATAGTTTTGTGCAGTTCACACTCGCGTCATTTTTCGCGTCGCACTGTTTTGTGCAGCTTATCACTCGCGCTATTTTGCGCGTTGCACTGTTTTGTGCAGTTCACATTTGCACTATTATGCGCGTCGCACGGTTTTGTACAGATCACACTCGCGGTATTTTGCACGTCGCACTTTGTTGTGCAGTTGACACTCGCGCTATTTTGCGCATCGCACTATTTTGTGCAGTTGACACTCGCGCTATTTTGGGCGTCGCACGGTTTTGTGTAGATCACACTGGCCCTAGTTTGCGCATCGCACTATTTTGTGCAGTTGACACTCGCGTTATTTTGCGCGTCGCACTGTTTTGTGCAATTGACACTCGCGCTATTTTGCGCGTCGCACGGTTTTGTGCAGTTCACACTCGCGCTAGTTTGCGCTTCGCACTGTTTTCTGCAGTTCACACTCGCGCTATTTTGCGCGTCGCATGGTTTTGTGCAGTTCACACTCGCGCTGTTTTGCGCATCGCACTGTTTTGTGCAGTTTACACTCCCGCTATTTTGCGCCTCGCACTGTTTTGTGCAGTTGACACTCGCGCTATTTTGCGCGTCGCACGGTTTTGTGTAGTTCACAGACGCGCTATTTTGCGCGTCGCACTGTTTTTTGCAGATCACAATCACGCTATTTTGCGCGTCGCACTTTTTCGTGCAGTTGACACTCGCGCTATTTTGCGCGTCGCACTGTTTTGTGCAGTTGACACTCGCGCTATTTTGCGCGTCGCACGGTTTTGTGCAGTTCACACTGGCGCTATTTTGCGCGTCGCACTTTTTCGTGCAGTTTACACTCGCGGTATTTTGCGCCTCGCACTGTTTTGTGCAGTTCACACTCGCGCTATTTTGCGCCTCGCACTGTTTTGTGCAGTTGACACTCGCGCTATTTTGCGCATCGCACAGTTTTGTGCAGTTCACACTCGCACTACTTTGCCCGTCGCACTGCTTTGTGCAGTTTACACTCGCGCAATTTTGCGCCTCCCCTCGTTTTGTGCAGTTGACACTCGCGCTATTTTGCGCATCGCACGGTTTTGTGCAGTTCACACTCACGTTATTTTGCCCGTCGCACTGTTTTGTGCAGTTTACACTCGCGCTATTTTGCGCGTCGCACTGTTTTGTGCCGTTTGCACTCGCGCTATTTTGCGCGACGCACGGTTTTGTGTTGTACACACTCGCGCTACTTTCCGCGTCGCACTGTTTTGTGCAGTTGACACTCGCGCTATTTTGCGCGTCGCAATGTTTTGTGCAGTTCACACTCGCGCTATTTTGCGCGTCGCACTATTTTGTGTAGATCACACTCGCTCTATTTTGCGCGTCGCACCATTTTGTGCAGTTTACATTCGTGCAATTTTGCGCGTCGCGCTGTTTTGTGCAGTTGACACTCGCGCGATTTTGCGCATCGCCCGGTTTTGTGCAGTACACACTCGCGCCATTTTTCGCGTCGCACTGTTTTGTGCAGTTGACACTCGCGCTATTTTGCGCGTCGCACGGTTTTGTGCTGTTCACACTGGCGCTATTTTGCGCGTCGCACTGTTTCGTGCAGTTTACACTAGTGCTATTTTGCGCCTCGCACTGTTTTGTGCAGTTCACACTCGCGCTATTTTGCGCCTCGCACTGTTTTGTGCAGTTCACACTCGCGCCAGTTTATCACTCGCGCTATTTTGCGCGTCGCACTTTGTTGTGCAGTTGACACTCGCGCTATTTTGCGCGTCGTACTATTTTGTGCAGTTGACACTCGCGCTATTTTGCGCGTCGCACGGTTTTGTGTAGATCACACTGGCCCTAGTTTGCGCATCGCACTGTTTTGTGCAGTTGACACTCGCGTTATTTTGCGCGTCACACGGTTTTTTGCAGTTGACACTCGCGCTAGGTTACGCTTCGCACTGTTTTGTGCAGTTCACACTCGCGCTATTTTGCGCGTCGCATGGTTTTGTGCAGTTCACACTCGCGCTATTTTGCGCGTCGCACTGTTTTGTGCAGTTTACACTCCCGCTATTTTGCGCCTCGCACTGTTTTGTGCAGTTGACACTCGCGCTATTTTGCGCGTCGCACGGTTTTATGTAGTTCACACACGCGCTATTTTGCGCGTCGCACTGTTTTTTGCAGATCACAATCACGCTATTTTGCGCGTCGCACTTTTTTGTGCAGTTGACACTCGCGCTATTTTGCGCGTCGCATTGTTTTGTGCAGTTCACACTCGCGCTATTTTGCGCGTCGCACTATTTTGTGCAGATCACACTCGTGCTATTTTGCGCGTCGCACCGTTTTGTGCAGTTTACACTCGTGCAATTTTGCGCGTCGCGCTGTTTTGTGCAGTTGACACTCGCGCGATTTTGCGCGTCGCCCGGTTTTGTGCAGTACACACTCGCGACATTTTTCGCGTCGCACTGTTTTGTGCAGTTGACACTCGCGCTATTTTGCGCGTCGCACGGTTTTGTGCTGTTCACACTGGCGCTATTTTGCGCGTCGCACTGTTTCGTGCAGTTTACACTCGCGCTATTTTGCGCGTCGCACTGTTTTGTGCAGTTCACACTCCCGCTATTTTGCGCCTCGCACTGTTTTGTGCAGTTCACACTCGCGCTATTTTGCGCCTCGCACTGTTTTGTGCAGTTCACACTCGCGCCATTTTTCGCGTCGCACTGTTTTGTGCAGTTTATCACTCGCGCTATTTTGCGCGTTGCACTGTTTTGTGCAGTTCACACTCGCACTATTATGCGCGTCGCACAGTTTTGTACAGATCACACTCGCGCTATTTTGCGCGTCGCACTTTGTTGTGCAGTTGACACTCGCGCTATTTTGCGCGTCGCACTATTTTGTGCAGATCACACTCGCTCTATTTTGCGCGTCGCACCATTTTGTGCAGTTTACATTCGTGCAATTTTCCGCGTGCGCTGTTTTGTGCAGTTGACACTCGCGCGATTTTGCGCATCGCCCGGTTTTGTGCAGTACACACTCGCGCCATTTTTCGCGTCGCACTGTTTTGTGCAGTTGACACTCGCGCTATTTTGCGCGTCGCACGGTTTTGTGCTGTTCACACTGGCGCTATTTTGCGCGTCGCACTGTTTCGTGCAGTTTACACTAGTGCTATTTTGCGCCTCGCACTGTTTTGTGCAGTTCACACTCGCGCTATTTTGCGCCTCGCACTGTTTTGTGCAGTTCACACTCGCGCCAGTTTATCACTCGCGCTATTTTGCGCGTCGCACTTTGTTGTGCAGTTGACACTCGCGCTATTTTGCGCGTCGTACTATTTTGTGCAGTTGACACTCGCGCTATTTTGCGCGTCGCACGGTTTTGTGTAGATCACACTGGCCCTAGTTTGCGCATCGCACTGTTTTGTGCAGTTGACACTCGCGTTATTTTGCGCGTCGCACGGTTTTTTGCAGTTGACACTCGCGCTAGGTTACGCTTCGCACTGTTTTGTGCAGTTCACACTCGCGCTATTTTGCGCGTCGCATGGTTTTGTGCAGTTCACACTCGCGCTATTTTGCGCGTCGCACTGTTTTGTGCAGTTTACACTCCCGCTATTTTGCGCCTCGCACTGTTTTGTGCAGTTGACACTCGCGCTATTTTGCGCGTCGCACGGTTTTATGTAGTTCACACACGCGCTATTTTGCGCGTCGCACTGTTTTTTGCAGATCACAATCACGCTATTTTGCGCGTCGCACTTTTTTGTGCAGTTGACACTCGCGCTATTTTGCGCGTCGCATTGTTTTGTGCAGTTCACACTCGCGCTATTTTGCGCGTCGCACTATTTTGTGCAGATCACACTCGTGCTATTTTGCGCGTCGCACCGTTTTGTGCAGTTTACACTCGTGCAATTTTGCGCGTCGTGCTGTTTTGTGCAGTTGACACTCGCGCGATTTTGCGCGTCGCCCGGTTTTGTGCAGTACACACTCGCGACATTTTTCGCGTCGCACTGTTTTGTGCAGTTGACACTCGCGCTATTTTGCGCGTCGCACGGTTTTGTGCTGTTCACACTGGCGCTATTTTGCGCGTCGCACTGTTTCGTGCAGTTTACACTCGCGCTATTTTGCGCGTCGCACTGTTTTGTGCAGTTCACACTCCCGCTATTTTGCGCCTCGCACTGTTTTGTGCAGTTCACACTCGCGCTATTTTGCGCCTCGCACTGTTTTGTGCAGTTCACACTCGCGCCATTTTTCGCGTCGCACTGTTTTGTGCAGTTTATCACTCGCGCTATTTTGCGCGTTGCACTGTTTTGTGCAGTTCACACTCGCACTATTATGCGCGTCGCACAGTTTTGTACAGATCACACTCGCGCTATTTTGCGCGTCGCACTTTGTTGTGCAGTTGACACTCGCGCTATTTTGCGCGTCGCACTATTTTGTGCAGATAACACTCGCTCTATTTTGCGCGTCGCACCATTTTGTGCAGTTTACATTCGTGCAATTTTCCGCGTGCGCTGTTTTGTGCAGTTGACACTCGCGCGATTTTGCGCATCGCCCGGTTTTGTGCAGTACACACTCGCGCCATTTTTCGCGTCGCACTGTTTTGTGCAGTTGACACTCGCGCTATTTTGCGCGTCGCACGGTTTTGTGCTGTTCACACTGGCGCTATTTTGCGCGTCGCACTGTTTCGTGCAGTTTACACTCGCGCTATTTTGCGCCTCGCACTGTTTTGTGCAGTTCACACTCGCGCTATTTTGCGCCTCGCACTGTTTTGTGCAGTTCACACTCGCGCCAGTTTATCACTCGCGCTATTTTGCGCGTCGCACTTTGTTGTGCAGTTGACACTCGCGCTATTTTGCGCGTCGTACTATTTTGTGCAGTTGACACTCGCGCTATTTTGCGCGTCGCACGGTTTTGTGTAGATCACACTGGCCCTAGTTTGCGCATCGCACTGTTTTGTGCAGTTGACACTCGCGTTATTTTGCGCGTCGCACGGTTTTTTGCAGTTGACACTCGCGCTAGGTTACGCTTCGCACTGTTTTGTGCAGTTCACACTCGCGCTATTTTGCGCGTCGCATGGTTTTGTGCAGTTCACACTCGCGCTATTTTGCGCGTCGCACTGTTTTGTGCAGTTTACACTCCCGCTATTTTGCGCCTCGCACTGTTTTGTGCAGTTGACACTCGCGCTATTTTGCGCGTCGCACGGTTTTATGTAGTTCACACACGCGCTATTTTGCGCGTCGCACTGTTTTTTGCAGATCACAATAACGCTATTTTGCGCGTCGCACTTTTTTGTGCAGTTGACACTCGCGCTATTTTGCGCGTCGCATTGTTTTGTGCAGTTCACACTCGCGCTATTTTGCGCGTCGCACTATTTTGTGCAGATCACACTCGTGCTATTTTGCGCGTCGCACCGTTTTGTGCAGTTTACACTCGTGCAATTTTGCGCGTCGCGCTGTTTTGTGCAGTTGACACTCGCGCGATTTTGCGCGTCGCCCGGTTTTGTGCAGTACACACTCGCGACATTTTTCGCGTCGCACTGTTTTGTGCAGTTGACACTCGCGCTATTTTGCGCGTCGCACGGTTTTGTGCTGTTCACACTGGCGCTATTTTGCGCGTCGCACTGTTTCGTGCAGTTTACACTCGCGCTATTTTGCGCGTCGCACTGTTTTGTGCAGTTCACACTCCCGCTATTTTGCGCCTCGCACTGTTTTGTGCAGTTCACACTCGCGCTATTTTGCGCCTCGCACTGTTTTGTGCAGTTCACACTCGCGCCATTTTTCGCGTCGCACTGTTTTGTGCAGTTTATCACTCGCGCTATTTTGCGCGTTGCACTGTTTTGTGCAGTTCACACTCGCACTATTATGCGCGTCGCACAGTTTTGTACAGATCACACTCGCGCTATTTTGCGCGTCGCACTTTGTTGTGCAGTTGACACTCGCGCTATTTTGCGCGTCGCACTATTTTGTGCAGATCACACTCGCTCTATTTTGCGCGTCGCACCATTTTGTGCAGTTTACATTCGTGCAATTTTCCGCGTGCGCTGTTTTGTGCAGTTGACACTCGCGCGATTTTGCGCATCGCCCGGTTTTGTGCAGTACACACTCGCGCCATTTTTCGCGTCGCACTGTTTTGTGCAGTTGACACTCGCGCTATTTTGCGCGTCGCACGGTTTTGTGCTGTTCACACTGGCGCTATTTTGCGCGTCGCACTGTTTCGTGCAGTTTACACTAGTGCTATTTTGCGCCTCGCACTGTTTTGTGCAGTTCACACTCGCGCTATTTTGCGCCTCGCACTGTTTTGTGCAGTTCACACTCGCGCCAGTTTATCACTCGCGCTATTTTGCGCGTCGCACTTTGTTGTGCAGTTGACACTCGCGCTATTTTGCGCGTCGTACTATTTTGTGCAGTTGACACTCGCGCTATTTTGCGCGTCGCACGGTTTTGTGTAGATCACACTGGCCCTAGTTTGCGCATCGCACTGTTTTGTGCAGTTGACACTCGCGTTATTTTGCGCGTCGCACGGTTTTTTGCAGTTGACACTCGCGCTAGGTTACGCTTCGCACTGTTTTGTGCAGTTCACACTCGCGCTATTTTGCGCGTCGCATGGTTTTGTGCAGTTCACACTCGCGCTATTTTGCGCGTCGCACTGTTTTGTGCAGTTTACACTCCCGCTATTTTGCGCCTCGCACTGTTTTGTGCAGTTGACACTCGCGCTATTTTGCGCGTCGCACGGTTTTATGTAGTTCACACACGCGCTATTTTGCGCGTCGCACTGTTTTTTGCAGATCACAATCACGCTATTTTGCGCGTCGCACTTTTTTGTGCAGTTGACACTCGCGCTATTTTGCGCGTCGCATTGTTTTGTGCAGTTCACACTCGCGCTATTTTGCGCGTCGCACTATTTTGTGCAGATCACACTCGTGCTATTTTGCGCGTCGCACCGTTTTGTGCAGTTTACACTCGTGCAATTTTGCGCGTCGTGCTGTTTTGTGCAGTTGACACTCGCGCGATTTTGCGCGTCGCCCGGTTTTGTGCAGTACACACTCGCGACATTTTTCGCGTCGCACTGTTTTGTGCAGTTGACACTCGCGCTATTTTGCGCGTCGCACGGTTTTGTGCTGTTCACACTGGCGCTATTTTGCGCGTCGCACTGTTTCGTGCAGTTTACACTCGCGCTATTTTGCGCGTCGCACTGTTTTGTGCAGTTCACACTCCCGCTATTTTGCGCCTCGCACTGTTTTGTGCAGTTCACACTCGCGCTATTTTGCGGCTCGCACTGTTTTGTGCAGTTCACACTCGCGCCATTTTTCGCGTCGCACTGTTTTGTGCAGTTTATCACTCGCGCTATTTTGCGCGTTGCACTGTTTTGTGCAGTTCACACTCGCACTATTATGCGCGTCGCACAGTTTTGTACAGATCACACTCGCGCTATTTTGCGCGTCGCACTTTGTTGTGCAGTTGACACTCGCGCTATTTTGCGCGTCGCACTATTTTGTGCAGATAACACTCGCTCTATTTTGCGCGTCGCACCATTTTGTGCAGTTTACATTCGTGCAATTTTCCGCGTGCGCTGTTTTGTGCAGTTGACACTCGCGCGATTTTGCGCATCGCCCGGTTTTGTGCAGTACACACTCGCGCCATTTTTCGCGTCGCACTGTTTTGTGCAGTTGACACTCGCGCTATTTTGCGCGTCGCACGGTTTTGTGCTGTTCACACTGGCGCTATTTTGCGCGTCGCACTGTTTCGTGCAGTTTACACTCGCGCTATTTTGCGCCTCGCACTGTTTTGTGCAGTTCACACTCGCGCTATTTTGCGCCTCGCACTGTTTTGTGCAGTTCACACTCGCGCCAGTTTATCACTCGCGCTATTTTGCGCGTCGCACTTTGTTGTGCAGTTGACACTCGCGCTATTTTGCGCGTCGCACTATTTTGTGCAGTTGACACTCGCGCTATTTTGCGCGTCGCACGGTTTTGTGTAGATCACACTGGCCCTAGTTTGCGCATCGCACTGTTTTGTGCAGTTGACACTCGCGTTATTTTGCGCGTCGCACGGTTTTTTGCAGTTGACACTCGCGCTAGGTTACGCTTCGCACTGTTTTGTGCAGTTCACACTCGCGCTATTTTGCGCGTCGCATGGTTTTGTGCAGTTCACACTCGCGCTATTTTGCGCGTCGCACTGTTTTGTGCAGTTTACACTCCCGCTATTTTGCGCCTCGCACTGTTTTGTGCAGTTGACACTCGCGCTATTTTGCGCGTCGCACGGTTTTATGTAGTTCACACACGCGCTATTTTGCGCGTCGCACTGTTTTTTGCAGATCACAATCACGCTATTTTGCGCGTCGCACTTTTTTGTGCAGTTGACACTCGCGCCATTTTGCGCGTCGCATTGTTTTGTGCAGTTCACACTCGCGCTATTTTGCGCGTCGCACTATTTTGTGCAGATCACACTCGTGCTATTTTGCGCGTCGCACCGTTTTGTGCAGTTTACACTCGTGCAATTTTGCGCGTCGCGCTGTTTTGTGCAGTTGACACTCGCGCGATTTTGCGCGTCGCCCGGTTTTGTGCAGTACACACTCGCGACATTTTTCGCGTCGCACTGTTTTGTGCAGTTGACACTCGCGCTATTTTGCGTGTCGCACGGTTTTGTGCTGTTCACACTGGCGCTATTTTGCGCGTCGCACTGTTTCGTGCAGTTTACACTCGCGCTATTTTGCGCGTCGCACTGTTTTGTGCAGTTCACACTCCCGCTATTTTGCGCCTCGCACTGTTTTGTGCAGTTCACACTCGCGCTATTTTGCGCCTCGCACTGTTTTGTGCAGTTCACACTCGCGCCATTTTTCGCGTCGCACTGTTTTGTGCAGTTTATCACTCGCGCTATTTTGCGCGTTGCACTGTTTTGTGCAGTTCACACTCGCACTATTATGCGCGTCGCACAGTTTTGTACAGATCACACTCGCGCTATTTTGCGCGTCGCACTTTGTTGTGCAGTTGACACTCGCGCTATTTTGCGCGTCGCACTATTTTGTGCAGATCACACTCGCTCTATTTTGCGCGTCGCACCATTTTGTGCAGTTTACATTCGTGCAATTTTCCGCGTGCGCTGTTTTGTGCAGTTGACACTCGCGCGATTTTGCGCATCGCCCGGTTTTGTGCAGTACACACTCGCGCCATTTTTCGCGTCGCACTGTTTTGTGCAGTTGACACTCGCGCTATTTTGCGCGTCGCACGGTTTTGTGCTGTTCACACTGGCGCTATTTTGCGCGTCGCACTGTTTCGTGCAGTTTACACTCGCGCTATTTTGCGCCTCGCACTGTTTTGTGCAGTTCACACTCGCGCTATTTTGCGCCTCGCACTGTTTTGTGCAGTTCACACTCGCGCCAGTTTATCACTCGCGCTATTTTGCGCGTCGCACTTTGTTGTGCAGTTGACACTCGCGCTATTTTGCGCGTCGCACTATTTTGTGCAGTTGACACTCGCGCTATTTTGCGCGTCGCACGGTTTTGTGTAGATCACACTGGCCCTAGTTTGCGCATCGCACTGTTTTGTGCAGTTGACACTCGCGTTATTTTGCGCGTCGCACGGTTTTTTGCAGTTGACACTCGCGCTAGGTTACGCTTCGCACTGTTTTGTGCAGTTCACACTCGCGCTATTTTGCGCGTCGCATGGTTTTGTGCAGTTCACACTCGCGCTATTTTGCGCGTCGCACTGTTTTGTGCAGTTTACACTCCCGCTATTTTGCGCCTCGCACTGTTTTGTGCAGTTGACACTCGCGCTATTTTGCGCGTCGCACGGTTTTATGTAGTTCACACACGCGCTATTTTGCGCGTCGCACTGTTTTTTGCAGATCACAATCACGCTATTTTGCGCGTCGCACTTTTTTGTGCAGTTGACACTCGCGCCATTTTGCGCGTCGCATTGTTTTGTGCAGTTCACACTCGCGCTATTTTGCGCGTCGCACTATTTTGTGCAGATCACACTCGTGCTATTTTGCGCGTCGCACCGTTTTGTGCAGTTTACACTCGTGCAATTTTGCGCGTCGCGCTGTTTTGTGCAGTTGACACTCGCGCGATTTTGCGCGTCGCCCGGTTTTGTGCAGTACACACTCGCGACATTTTTCGCGTCGCACTGTTTTGTGCAGTTGACACTCGCGCTATTTTGCGTGTCGCACGGTTTTGTGCTGTTCACACTGGCGCTATTTTGCGCGTCGCACTGTTTCGTGCAGTTTACACTCGCGCTATTTTGCGCGTCGCACTGTTTTGTGCAGTTCACACTCCCGCTATTTTGCGCCTCGCACTGTTTTGTGCAGTTCACACTCGCGCTATTTTGCGCCTCACACTGTTTTGTGCAGTTCACACTCGCGCCATTTTTCGCGTCGCACTGTTTTGTGCAGTTTATCACTCGCGCTATTTTGCGCGTTGCACTGTTTTGTGCAGTTCACACTCGCACTATTATGCGCGTCGCACAGTTTTGTACAGATCACACTCGCGCTATTTTGCGCGTCGCACTTTGTTGTGCAGTTGACACTCGCGCTATTTTGCGCGTCGCACTATTTTGTGCAGATCACACTCGCTCTATTTTGCGCGTCGCACCATTTTGTGCAGTTTACATTCGTGCAATTTTCCGCGTGCGCTGTTTTGTGCAGTTGACACTCGCGCGATTTTGCGCATCGCCCGGTTTTGTGCAGTACACACTCGCGCCATTTTTCGCGTCGCACTGTTTTGTGCAGTTGACACTCGCGCTATTTTGCGCGTCGCACGGTTTTGTGCTGTTCACACTGGCGCTATTTTGCGCGTCGCACTGTTTCGTGCAGTTTACACTCGCGCTATTTTGCGCCTCGCACTGTTTTGTGCAGTTCACACTCGCGCTATTTTGCGCCTCGCACTGTTTTGTGCAGTTCACACTCGCGCCAGTTTATCACTCGCGCTATTTTGCGCGTCGCACTTTGTTGTGCAGTTGACACTCGCGCTATTTTGCGCGTCGCACTATTTTGTGCAGTTGACACTCGCGCTATTTTGCGCGTCGCACGGTTTTGTGTAGATCACACTGGCCCTAGTTTGCGCATCGCACTGTTTTGTGCAGTTGACACTCGCGTTATTTTGCGCGTCGCACGGTTTTTTGCAGTTGACACTCGCGCTAGGTTACGCTTCGCACTGTTTTGTGCAGTTCACACTCGCGCTATTTTGCGCGTCGCATGGTTTTGTGCAGTTCACACTCGCGCTATTTTGCGCGTCGCACTGTTTTGTGCAGTTTACACTCCCGCTATTTTGCGCCTCGCACTGTTTTGTGCAGTTGACACTCGCGCTATTTTGCGCGTCGCACGGTTTTATGTAGTTCACACACGCGCTATTTTGCGCGTCGCACTGTTTTTTGCAGATCACAATCACGCTATTTTGCGCGTCGCACTTTTTTGTGCAGTTGACACTCGCGCCATTTTGCGCGTCGCATTGTTTTGTGCAGTTCACACTCGCGCTATTTTGCGCGTCGCACTATTTTGTGCAGATCACACTCGTGCTATTTTGCGCGTCGCACCGTTTTGTGCAGTTTACACTCGTGCAATTTTGCGCGTCGCGCTGTTTTGTGCAGTTGACACTCGCGCGATTTTGCGCGTCGCCCGGTTTTGTGCAGTACACACTCGCGACATTTTTCGCGTCGCACTGTTTTGTGCAGTTGACACTCGCGCTATTTTGCGTGTCGCACGGTTTTGTGCTGTTCACACTGGCGCTATTTTGCGCGTCGCACTGTTTCGTGCAGTTTACACTCGCGCTATTTTGCGCGTCGCACTGTTTTGTGCAGTTCACACTCCCGCTATTTTGCGCCTCGCACTGTTTTGTGCAGTTCACACTCGCGCTATTTTGCGCCTCGCACTGTTTTGTGCAGTTCACACTCGCGCCATTTTTCGCGTCGCACTGTTTTGTGCAGTTTATCACTCGCGCTATTTTGCGCGTTGCACTGTTTTGTGCAGTTCACACTCGCACTATTATGCGCGTCGCACAGTTTTGTACAGATCACACTCGCGCTATTTTGCGCGTCGCACTTTGTTGTGCAGTTGACACTCGCGCTATTTTGCGCGTCGCACTATTTTGTGCAGATCACACTCGCTCTATTTTGCGCGTCGCACCATTTTGTGCAGTTTACATTCGTGCAATTTTCCGCGTGCGCTGTTTTGTGCAGTTGACACTCGCGCGATTTTGCGCATCGCCCGGTTTTGTGCAGTACACACTCGCGCCATTTTTCGCGTCGCACTGTTTTGTGCAGTTGACACTCGCGCTATTTTGCGCGTCGCACGGTTTTGTGCTGTTCACACTGGCGCTATTTTGCGCGTCGCACTGTTTCGTGCAGTTTACACTCGCGCTATTTTGCGCCTCGCACTGTTTTGTGCAGTTTACACTCGCGCTATTTTGCGCCTCGCACTGTTTTGTGCAGTTCACACTCGCGCCAGTTTATCACTCGCGCTATTTTGCGCGTCGCACTTTGTTGTGCAGTTGACACTCGCGCTATTTTGCGCGTCGCACTATTTTGTGCAGTTGACACTCGCGCTATTTTGCGCGTCGCACGGTTTTGTGTAGATCACACTGGCCCTAGTTTGCGCATCGCACTGTTTTGTGCAGTTGACACTCGCGTTATTTTGCGCGTCGCACGGTTTTTTGCAGTTGACACTCGCGCTAGGTTACGCTTCGCACTGTTTTGTGCAGTTCACACTCGCGCTATTTTGCGCGTCGCATGGTTTTGTGCAGTTCACACTCGCGCTATTTTGCGCATCGCACTGTTTTGTACAGTTTACACTCCCGCTATTTTGCGCCTCGCACTGTTTTGTGCAGTTGACACTCGCGCTATTTTGCGCGTCGCACGGTTTTATGTAGTTCACGCACGCGCTATTTTGCGCGTCGCACTGTTTTTTGCAGATCACAATCACGCTATTTTGCGCGTCGCACTTTTTTGTGCAGTTGACACTCGCGCGATTTTGCGCGTCGCATTGTTTTGTGCAGTTCACACTCGCGCTATTTTGCGCGTCGCACTATTTTGTGCAGATCACACTCGTGCTATTTTGCGCGTCGCACCGTTTTGTGCAGTTTACACTCGTGCAATTTTGCGCGTCGCGCTGTTTTGTGCAGTTGACACTCGCGCGATTTTGCGCGTCGCCCGGTTTTGTGCAGTACACACTCGCGACATTTTTCGCGTCGCACTGTTTTGTGCAGTTAACACTCGCGCTATTTTGCGCGTCGCACGGTTTTGTGCTGTTCACACTGGCGCTATTTTGCGCGTCGCACTGTTTCGTGCAGTTTACACTCGCGCTATTTTGCGCCTCGCACTGTTTTGTGCAGTTCACACTCCCGCTATTTTGCGCCTCGCACTGTTTTGTGCAGTTCACACTCGCGCTATTTTGCGCCTCGCACTGTTTTGTGCAGTTCACACTCGCGCCATTTTTCGCGTCGCACTGTTTTGTGCAGTTTATCACTCGCGCTATTTTGCGCGTTGCACTGTTTTGTGCAGTTCACACTCGCACTATTATGCGCGTCGCACAGTTTTGTACAGATCACACTCGCGCTATTTTGCGCGTCGCACTTTGTTGTGCAGTTGACACTCGCGCTATTTTGCGCATCGCACTATTTTGTGCAGATCACACTCGCTCTATTTTGCGCGTCGCACCATTTTGTGCAGTTTACACTCGTGCAATTTTGCGCGTCGCGCTGTTTTGTGCAGTTGACACTCGCGCGATTTTGCGCGTCGCCCGGTTTTGTGCAGTACACACTCGCGACATTTTTCGCGTCGCACTGTTTTGTGCAGTTGACACTCGCGGTATTTTGCGCGTCGCACGGTTTTGTGCTGTTCACACTGGCGCTATTTTGCGCGTCGCACTGTTTCGTGCAGTTTACACTCGCGCTATTTTGCGCCTCGCACTGTTTTGTGCAGTTCACACTCCCGCTATTTTGCGCCTCGCACTGTTTTGTGCAGTTCACACTCGCGCTATTTTGCGCCTCGCACTGTTTTGTGCAGTTCACACTCGCGCCATTTTTCGCGTCGCACTGTTTTGTGCAGTTTATCACTCGCGCTATTTTGCGCGTTGCACTGTTTTGTGCAGTTCACACTCGCACTATTATGCGCGTCGCACAGTTTTGTACTGATCACACTCGCGCTATTTTGCGCGTCGCACTTTGTTGTGCAGTTGACACTCGCGCTATTTTGCGCGTCGCACTATTTTGTGCAGTTGACACTCGCGCTATTTTGCGCGTCGCACGGTTTTGTGTAGATCACACAGGCCCTAGTTTGCGCATCGCATTGTTTTGTGCAGTTGACACTCGCGTTATTTTGCGCGTCGCACGGTTTTTTGCAGTTCACACTCGCGCTAGGTTACGCTTCGCACTGTTTTGTGCAGTTCACACTCGCGCTATTTTGCGCGTCGCATGGTTTTGTGCAGTTCACACTCACGCTATTTTGCGCATCGCACTGTTTTGTGCAGTTTACACTCCCGCTATTTTGCGCCTCGCACTGTTTTGTGCAGTTGACACTCGCGCTATTTTGCGCGTCGCACGGTTTTATGTAGTTCACACACGCGCTATTTTGCGCGTCGCACTGTTTTTTGCAGATCACAATCACGCTATTTTGCGCGTCGCACTTTTTTGTGCAGTTGACACTCCCGCTATTTTGCGCGTCGCATTGTTTTGTGCAGTTCACACTCGCGCTATTTTGCGCGTCGCACTATTTTGTGCAGATCACACTCGTGCTATTTTGCGCGTCGCACCGTTTTGTGCAGTTTACACTCGTGCAATTTTGCGCGTCGCGCTGTTTTGTGCAGTTGGCAATCGCGCGATTTTGCGCGTCGCCCGGTTTTGTGCAGTACACACTCGCGACATTTTTCGTGTCGCACTATTTTGTGCAGTTGACACTCGCGCTATTTTGCGCGTCGCACAGTTTTGTGCTGTTCACACTGGCGCTATTTTGCGCGTCGCACTGTTTCGTGCAGTTTACACTCGCGCTATTTTGCGCCTCGCACTGTTTTGTGCAGTTCACACTCCCGCTATTTTGCGCCTCGCACTGTTTTGTGCAGTTCCCACTCGCGCTATTTTGCGCCTCGCACAGTTTTGTGCAGTTCACACTCGCGCCATTTTTCGCGTCGCACTGTTTTGTGCAGTTTATCACTCGCGCTATTTTGCGCGTCGCACTGTTTTGTGCAGTTCACACTCGCACTATTATGCGCGTCGCACAGTTTTGTACAGATCACACTCGCGCTATTTTGCGCGTCGCACTTTGTTGTGCAGTTGACACTCGCGCTATTTTGCGCGTCGCACTATTTTGTGCAGTTGTCACTCGCGCTATTTTGCGCGTCGCACGGTTTTGTGTAGATCACACAGGCCCTAGTTTGCGCATCGCACTGTTTTGTGCAGTTGACAATCGCGTTATTTTGCGCGTCGCACGGTTTTTTGCAGTTCACACTCGCGCTAGGTTACGCTTCGCACTGTTTTGTGCAGTTCACACTCGCGCTATTTTGCGCGTCGCATGGTTTTGTGCAGTTCACACTCGCGCTATTTTGCGCGTCGCATGGTTTTGTGCAGTTGACACTCGCGCTATTTTGCGCGTCGCATGGTTTTGTGCAGTTTACGCTCTTGCTATTTTGCGCCTCGCACTGTTTTGTGCAGTTGACACTCCCGCTATTTTGCGCGTCGCACGGTTTTATGTAGTTCACACACGCGCTATTTTGCGCGTCGCACTGTTTTTTGCAGATCACAATCACGCTATTTTGCGCGTCGCACTTTTTTGTGCAGTTGACACTCGCGCTATTTTGCGCGTCGCACTGTTTTGTGCAGTTGACACTCGCACTATTTTGCGCGTCGCACGGTTTTGTACAGTTCACACTGGCGCTATTTTTCGCGTCGCACTGTTTCGTGCAGTTTACACTCGAGGTATTTTGCGCCTCGCATTGTTTTGTGCAGTTCACACTCGCGCTATTTTGCGCCTCGCACTATTTTGTGCAGTTGACACTCGCGCGATTTTGCGCGTCGCCCTGTTTTGTGCAGTTCACACTCGCGCCATTTTTCGCGTCGCACTGTTTTGTGCAGTTGACACTCGCGCTATTTTGCGCGTCGCACGGTTTTGTGCTGTTCACACTGGCGCTATTTTGCGCGTCGCACGGTTTCGTGCAGTTTACACTGGCGCTATTTTGCGCCTCGCACTGTTTCGTGCAGTTCACACTCGCGCTATTTTGCGCCTCTCACTGTTTTGTGCAGTTCACACTCGCGCTATTTTGCGCGTCGCACGGTTTTCTGCCATTCACACTCGCGCCATTTTTCGCGTCGCACTGTTTTGTGCAGTTTATCACCCGCGCTATTTTGCGCGTCGCACTGTTTTGTGCAGTTCACACTCGCGCTATTATGCGCGTCGCACGGTTTTGTACGGATCACACTCGCGCTATTTTGCGCGTCGCACTGGTTTTTGCAAATTACAATTGCGCTATTTTGCGAGTCGCACTTTTTTGTGCAGTTGACACTCGCACTACTTTGCGCGTCTCACGGTTTTCTGTAGTTGACATCGCGCTATTTTGCGCGTCGCACGGTTTTGTGCAGATCACACTCGCCCTAGTTTGTGCATCGCACTGTTTTGTGCAGTTGACACTCGCGTTATTTTGCGCGTCGCACAGTTTTGTGCAGTTGACACTCACGCTATTTTGCGCGTCGCACGGTTTTGTGCAGTTCACACACGCGCTATTTTGCGCTTCGCACTGTTTTCTGCAATTCACACTCGCGCTATTTTGCACGACGCACGGTTTTGTGCAGTTCACACTGGCGCTATTTTGCGCGTCGCACTGTTTTGTGCAGTTTACACTCGCGCTATTTTGCGCCTCGCCTCATTTTGTGCAGTTGACACTCGCGCTATTTTGCGCGTCGCACAGTTTTGTGCAGTTCACACTCGCGCTATTTTGCGCATCGCACTGTTTTGTGCAGTTGACACTCGCGTTATTTTGTGCGTCGCACTGTTTTGTGCAGTTGACACTCACGCTATTTTGCGCGTCGCACGGTTTTGTGTAGTTCACACTCGCGCTATTTTGCGCGTTGCACTGTTTTTTGCAGATCACAATCGCGCTATTTTGCGCGTCGCACTGTTTTTTGCAGATCACAATCGCGCTATTTTGCGCGTCGCACTTTTTTGTGCAGTTGACACTCGCGCTATTTTGCGCGTCGCACGGTTTTGTGTAGTTCACACTCGCGCTATTTTGCGCGTTGCACTGTTTTTTGCAGATCACAATCGCGCTATTTTGCGCGTCGCACTATTTTGTGCAGTTTACACTCTCGCTATTTTGCGCGTCGCACGGTTTTGTGCAGTTCACACTGTCGCTATTTTGCGCGTCGCACTGTTTCGTGCAGTTCACACTCGCGCTATTTTGCGCCTCGCTCGGTTTTGTGCAGTTGACACTCGCGCGATTTTGCGCGTCGCCCTGTTTTGTGCCGTTCACACTCACGCCATTTTTCGCGTCGCACTGTTTTGTGCAGTTGACACTCGCGCTATTTTGCGCGTCGCACTGTTTTGTGCAGTTGACACTCGCTATTTTGCGCGTCGCAAGGTTTTGTGCTATTCACACTGGCGCTATTTTGCGCGTCGCACTGTTTCGTGCAGTTTACACTGGCGCTATTTTGCACCTCGCACTGTTTCGTGCAGTTCACACTCGCGCTATTTTGCGCCCCGCACTGTTTCGTGCAGTTCACACTCGCGCTATTTTGCGCATCGCACGGTTTTCTGCCGTTCACACTCGCGCCATTTTTTGCGTCGCACTGTTTTGTGCAGTTTATCACTCGCGCTATTTTGCGCGTCGCACTGTTTTGTGCAGTTCACACTCGCGCTATTATGCGCGTCGCACGGTTTTGTACAGATCACACTTGCGCAATTTTGCGCATCGCACTGGTTTTTGCAGATCACACTTGCGCTATTTTGCGCGTCGCACTTTTTTGTGCAGTTGACACTCGCGCTACTTTGCGCGTCTCACGGTTTTCTGCAGTTGACACTCGCGCTATTTTGCGCGTCGCACGGTTTTGTGCAGATCACACTCGCCCTAGTTTGCGCATCGCACTGTTTTGTGCAGTTGACACTCGCGTTATTTTGCGCGTCGCACGGTTTTGGGCAGTTCACACTCCCGCTATTTTGTGCTTCGCACTGTTTTCTGCAATTCACACTCGCGATATTTTGCGCGACGCACGGTTTTGTGCAGTTCACACTGGCGCTATTTTGCGCCTCGCCTCATTTTGTGCAGTTGACACTCGCGCTATTTTGCGCCTCGCCTCATTTTGTGCAGTTGACACTCGCGCTATTTTGCGCGTCGCACAGTTTTGTGCAGTTCACACTCGCGCTATTTTGTGCATCACACTGTTTTCTGCAGTTGCCACTCGCGTTATTTTGCGCGTCGCACTGTTTTGTGCAGTTAACACTCACGCTATTTTGCGCGTCGCATGGTTTTGTGTAGTTCACACTCGCGCTATTTTGCGCGTCGCACTGTTTTTTGCAAATCACAATCGCTCTATTTTGCGCGTCGCACTTTTTTGTGCAGTTGACACTCGCGCTATTTTGCGCGTCGCACGGTTTTGTACAGTTCACACTCGCGCTATTTTGCGCGTCGCACGGTTTGGTGCTGTTCACACTGGCGCTATTTTGCGCGTCGCACCGTTTCGTGCAGTTTACACTCGCGCTATTTTGCGCCTCGCACTGTTTTGTGCGGTTCACACTCGCGCTATTTTGCACCTCGCACTGTTTTGTGCAGTCGACACTCGCGCTATTTTGCGCGTCGCACTGTTTTGTGCAGTTCACACTCGCGCTATTTTGCGCGTCGCACGGTTTGGTGCTGTTCACACTGGCGCTATTTTGCGCGTCGCACTGTTTCGTGCAGTTTACACTCGCGCTATTTTGCGCCTCGCACTGTTTTGTGCGGTTCACACGCGCGCTATTTTGCACCTCGCACTGTTTTGTGCAGTCGACACTCGCGCTATTTTGCGCATCGCACGGTTTTGTGCAGTTGACACTCGCGCTATTTTGCCCGTCTCACTGTTTTGTGCAGTTTACACTCGCGTTATTTTGCGCCCCGCCTCGTTCTGTGTAGTAGACACTCGCGCTATTTGGCGCGTCGCCCTGTTTTGTGCAGTTCACACTCGCCCCATTTTTCGTGTCGCACTGTTTTGTGCAGATCACACTCGCGCTAGTTTGCGCATCGCACTGTTTTGTGCAGTTGACACTCGCGTTATTTTGCGCGTGGCCTTCTTTTGTGTAGTTGACACTCGCGCTATTTTGCGCGTCGCGCTGTTTTGTGCAGGGCACACTTGCGCTATTTTGCGCGTCGCCCTGTTTTGTGCAGTCACACTCGCACCATTTTTCGCGTCGCACTGTTTTGTGCAGTTTATCACTCGCGCTATTTTGCGCGTCGCACGGTTTTGTGCTGTACACACTCGCGCTACTTTCCGCGTCGCACTGTTTTTTGCAGTTGACACTCGCGCTATTTTGCGCCCCGCCTCGTTCTGTGCAGTAGACACTCGCGCTATTTGGCGCGTCGCACTGTTTTGTGCAGTTCACACTCGCGCTATTTTGCGCATCGCACTGTTTTGTGAAGTTTACACTCGCGCCATTTTGCGCGTCGCACTGTTTTGTGCAGTTGACACTCGCGCTATTTTGCGCATCGCTCTGTTTTGTGCAGTTTACACCGCGCCATTTTTCGCGTTGCACTATTTTCTGCAGTTCACACTCGCGCCATTTTTCGCGTTGCGCTGTTTTGTGCAGTTTATCACTCGCGCTATTTTGCGCGTCGCACTGTTTTGTGCAGTTCACACTTGCGCTATTTTGCGCGTCGCACGGTTTTCTACATTTCACAGTCGTGCTATTTTGTGCGTCGCACTGTTTTTTGCAGATCACACTCGCGCTATTTTGCGCGTCGTACTTTTTTGTGCAGTTGACCATCGCGCTATTTTCCGCATCGCATTGTTTTGTGCAGTTGACACTCGCGTTATTTTGCGCGTGGCCCTGTTTTGTGTAGTTGACACTCGCAGTATTTTGCGCGTCGCGCTGTTTTGTGCAGTTCACACTCGCGCTATTTTGCGCGTTGCCCCGTTTTGTGCAGTCACACTCACGCCATTTTTCGCGTCGCACTGTTTTGTGCAGTTTATCACTCGCGCTATTTTGCGTGGCGCACTGTTTTGTGCAGTTCACACTCGTGCTATTTTGTGCGTCGCACTGTTTTGTCCAGTTCACACTCGCGCTATTTTGCTCGTCGCACATCTTTGTGCAGTTTACACTCGCGCTATTTTGCGCCTCGCCTCATTTTGTACAGTTGCCACTCGCGCTATTTTGCGCGTCGCACAGTTTTGTGCTGTTCACACTCGCGCTATTTTCCGCGTCACACAGTTTTGTGCAGTTGACACTCGCGCTATTTTGCGCGTCGCTCTGTTTTGTGCAGTTTACACTCGCGCTATTTTGCGCGACGCACGGTTTTTTGCTCTTCACACTCGCGCTATTTTCCGCGACAGACTGTTTGGTGCAGTTGACACTAACGCTATTTTGCACATTGCACTGTTTTGTGCAGTTCACACTCGCGCTATGTTGCGCGTCGCACTGTTTTGTGCAGATCACACTCGCGCTATTTTCCGCGTCGCACTGTTTTGTGCAGTTGACACTCGCGCTATTTTACGCGTCGCCTCGTTTTGTGCAGTTGACACTCGCGCTATTTTGCGCGTCGCCCTGTTTTTTGCAGTTCACACACGCGCCATTTTTCGCGTCGCACTGTTTTGTGCAGTTTATCAATCGCGCTATTTTGCGCGTCGCACTGTTTTGTGCAGATCACACTCGCGCTAGTTTGCGCATCGCATTGTTTTGTGCAGTTGACACTCGCGTTATTTTGCGCGTGGCCCTGTTTTGTGAAGTTGACACTCGCAGTATTTTGCGCGTCGCGCTGTTTTGTGCATTTCACACTCGCGCTATTTTGCGCGTCGCCCTGTTTTGTGCAGTCACACTCACGCCATTTTTCGCGTCGCACTGTTTTGTGCAGTTGAGCACTCGCACTATTTTGCGCGTCGCACGGTTTTGTACAGTTCACACTCGCGCTATTTTGCGCGTCGCACGGTTTTGTACAGTTCACACTCGCGCTATTTTGCGCGTCGCACGGTTTTGTACAGTTCACACTCGCGCTATTTTGCGCCTCGCACGGTTTTGTGCAGTTGACACTCGCGCTATTTTGCCCGTCGCACTGTTTTGTGCAGTTTACACTCGCGCTATTTTGGCGCCCCGCCTCGTTCTGTGCAGTAGGCACTCGCGCTATTTGGCGCGTCGCCCTGTTTTGTGCAGTTCACACTCGCCCCATTTTTCGTGTCGCACTGTTTTGTGCAGATCACACTCGCGCTAGTTTGCGCATCGCACTGTTTTGTGCAGTTGACACTCGCGTTATTTTGCGCATGGCCTTCTTTTGTGTAGTTGACACTCGCGCTATTCTGCGCGTCGCGCTGTTTTGTGCAGGGCACACTCGCGCTATTTTGCGCGTCGCCCTGTTTTGTGCAGTCACACTCGCACCATTTTTCGCGTCGCACTGTTTTGTGCAGTTTACACTCGCGCTATTTTGCGTGTCGCACTGTTTTGTGCCGTTGACACTCGCGCTATTTTGCGTGTCGCACTGTTTTGTGCCGTTGACACTCGCGCTATTTTGCGTGTCGCACTGTTTTGTGCCGTTTACACTCGCGCTATTTTGCGCGACGCACGGTTTTGTGCTGTACACACTCGCGCTACTTTCCGCGTCGCACTGTTTTTTGCAGTTGACACTCGCGCTATTTTGCGCGTCGCACTGTTTTGTGCAGTTCACACTCGCGCTATTTTGCGCTTCGCACTGTTTTGTGCAGATCACACTTGCGCGATTTTGCGCGTCGCACTGTTTTGTGAAGTTTACACTCGCGCCATTTTGCGCGTCGCACTGTTTTGTGCAGTTGACACTCGCGCTATTTTGCGCGTCGCTCTGTTTTGTGCAGTTTACACCCGCGCCATTTTTCGCGTTGCACTATTTTCTGCAGTTCACACTCGCGCCATTTTTCGCGTTGCACTGTTTTGTGCAGTTTATCACTCGCGCTATTTTGCGCGTCGCACTGTTTTGTGCAGTTCACACTCGCACTATTTTGCGCGTCGCGCGGTTTTGTACATTTCACAGTCGTGCTATTTTGCGCGTCGCACTGTTTTTGGCAGATCACACTCGCGCTATTTTGCGCGTCGTACTTTTTTGTGCAGTTGACCCTCGCGCTATTTTCCACATCGCATCGTTTTGTGCAGTTGACACTCGCGTTATTTTGCGCGTGGCCCTGTTTTGTGTAGTTGACACTCGCAGTATTTTGCGCGTCGCGCTGTTTTGTGCAGTTCACACTCGCGCTATTTTGCGCGTTGCCCCATTTTGTGCAGTCACACTCACGCCATTTTTCGCGTCGCACTGTTTTGTGCAGTTTATCACTCGCGCTATTTTGCGCGGCGCACTGTTTTGTGCAGTTCACACTCGCGCTATTTTGTGCGTCGCACGGTTTTGTCCAGTTCACACTCGCGCTATTTTGCTCGTCGCACAGTTTTGTGCAGTTTACACTCGCGCTATTTTGCGCCTCGCCTCATTTTGTACAGTTGCCACTCGCGCTATTCTGCGCGTCGCACAGTTTTGTGCAGTTCACACTCGCGCTATTTTCCGCGTCGCACAGTTTTGTGCAGTTGACACTCGCGCTATTTTGCGCGTCGCTCTGTTTTGTGCAGTTTACACTCGCGCTATTTTGCGCGACGCACGGTTTTGTGCTCTTCACACACGTGCTATTTTCCGCGACAGACTGTTTGGTGCAGTTGACACTAACGCTATTTTGCACATTGCACTGTTTTGTGCAGTTCACAGTCGCGCTATGTTGCGCGTCGCACTGTTTTGTGCAGATCACACTCGCGCTATTTTCCGCGTCGCACTGTTTTGTGCAGTTTATCACTCGCGTTGTTTTGCGCGTCGCACTGTTTTGTGCAGTTCACACTCGCGCTATTTTGCGCGTTGCCCCGTTTTGTGCAGTCACACTCACGCCATTTTTCGCGTCGCACTGTTTTGTGCAGTTTATCACTCGCGCTATTTTGCGCGGCGCACTGTTTTGTGCAGTTCACACTCGTGCTATTTTGTGCGTCGCACTGTTTTGTCCAGTTCACACTCGCGCTATTTTGCTCGTCGCACATCTTTGTGCAGTTTACACTCGCGCTATTTTGCGCCTCGCCTCATTTTGTACAGTTGCCACTCGCGCTATTTTGCGCGTCGCACAGTTTTGTGCTGTTCACACTCGCGCTATTTTCCGCGTCACACAGTTTTGTGCAGTTGACACTCGCGCTATTTTGCGCGTCGCTCTGTTTTGTGCAGTTTACACTCGCGCTATTTTGCGCGACGCACGGTTTTGTGCTCTTCACACTCGCGCTATTTTCCGCGACAGACTGTTTGGTGCAGTTGACACTAACGCTATTTTGCACATTGCACTGTTTTGTGCAGTTCACACTCGCGCTATGTTGCGCGTCGCACTGTTTTGTGCAGATCACACTCGCGCTATTTTCCGCGTCGCACTGTTTTGTGCAGTTTATCACTCGCGTTGTTTTGCGCGTCGCACTGTTTTGTGCAGTTCACACTCGCGCTATTTTGCGCGTCGCACGGTTTTGTACAGTTCACACACGCGCTATTTTGCGTGTCGCACTGTTTTGTGCAGTTCACACTCGCACTATTTTGCGCCTCGCCTCATTTTGTGCAGTTGACACTCGCGCTATGTTGCGCGTCGCACGGTTTTGTGCTGTTCACACTCGCGCTATTTTCCGCGTCGCACGGTTTTGTGCAGTTGACACTCGCGCTATTTTACGCGTCGCCTCGTTTTGTGCAGTTGACACTCGCGCTATTTTGCGCGTCGCCCTGTTTTTTGCAGTTCACACACGCGCCATTTTTCGCGTCGCACTGTTTTGTGCAGTTTATCAATCGCGCTATTTTGCGCGTCGCACTGTTTTGTGCAGATCACACTCGCGCTAGTTTGCGCATCGCATTGTTTTGTGCAGTTGACACTCGCGTTATTTTGCGCGTGGCCCTGTTTTGTGAAGTTGACACTCGCAGTATTTTGCGCGTCGCGCTGTTTTGTGCATTTCACACTCGCGCTATTTTGCGCGTCGCCCTGTTTTGTGCAGTCACACTCACGCCATTTTTCGCGTCGCACTGTTTTGTGCAGTTGAGCACTCGCGCTATTTTGCGCGTCGCACGGTTTTGTACAGTTCACACTCGCGCTATTTTGCGCGTCGCACGGTTTTGTACAGTTCACACTCGCGCTATTTTGCGCGTCGCACGGTTTTGTACAGTTCACACTCGCGCTATTTTGCGCCTCGCACGGTTTTGTGCAGTTGACACTCGCGCTATTTTGCCCGTCGCACTGTTTTGTGCAGTTTACACTCGCGCTATTTTGGCGCCCCGCCTCGTTCTGTGCAGTAGGCACTCGCGCTATTTGGCGCGTCGCCCTGTTTTGTGCAGTTCACACTCGCCCCATTTTTCGTGTCGCACTGTTTTGTGCAGATCACACTCGCGCTAGTTTGCGCATCGCACTGTTTTGTGCAGTTGACACTCGCGTTATTTTGCGCATGGCCTTCTTTTGTGTAGTTGACACTCGCGCTATTCTGCGCGTCGCGCTGTTTTGTGCAGGGCACACTCGCGCTATTTTGCGCGTCGCCCTGTTTTGTGCAGTCACACTCGCACCATTTTTCGCGTCGCACTGTTTTGTGCAGTTTACACTCGCGCTATTTTGCGTGTCGCACTGTTTTGTGCCGTTGACACTCGCGCTATTTTGCGTGTCGCACTGTTTTGTGCCGTTGACACTCGCGCTATTTTGCGTGTCGCACTGTTTTGTGCCGTTTACACTCGCGCTATTTTGCGCGACGCACGGTTTTGTGCTGTACACACTCGCGCTACTTTCCGCGTCGCACTGTTTTTTGCAGTTGACACTCGCGCTATTTTGCGCGTCGCACTGTTTTGTGCAGTTCACACTCGCGCTATTTTGCGCTTCGCACTGTTTTGTGCAGATCACACTTGCGCGATTTTGCGCGTCGCACTGTTTTGTGAAGTTTACACTCGCGCCATTTTGCGCGTCGCACTGTTTTGTGCAGTTGACACTCGCGCTATTTTGCGCGTCGCTCTGTTTTGTGCAGTTTACACCCGCGCCATTTTTCGCGTTGCACTATTTTCTGCAGTTCACACTCGCGCCATTTTTCGCGTTGCACTGTTTTGTGCAGTTTATCACTCGCGCTATTTTGCGCGTCGCACTGTTTTGTGCAGTTCACACTCGCACTATTTTGCGCGTCCCGCGGTTTTGTACATTTCACAGTCGTGCTATTTTGCGCGTCGCACTGTTTTTTGCAGATCACACTCGCGCTATTTTGCGCGTCGTACTTTTTTGTGCAGTTGACCCTCGCGCTATTTTCCACATCGCATCGTTTTGTGCAGTTGACACTCGCGTTATTTTGCGCGTGGCCCAGTTTTGTGTAGTTGACACTCGCAGTATTTTGCGCGTCGCGCTGTTTTGTGCAGTTCACACTCGCGCTATTTTGCGCGTTGCCCCATTTTGTGCAGTCACACTCACGCCATTTTTCGCGTCGCACTGTTTTGTGCAGTTTATCACTCGCGCTATTTTGCGCGGCGCACTGTTTTGTGCAGTTCACACTCGCGCTATTTTGTGCGTCGCACGGTTTTGTCCAGTTCACACTCGCGCTATTTTGCTCGTCGCACAGTTTTGTGCAGTTTACACTCGCGCTATTTTGTGCCTCGCCTCATTTTGTACAGTTGCCACTCGCGCTATTCTGCGCGTCGCACAGTTTTGTGCAGTTCACACTCGCGCTATTTTCCGCGTCGCACAGTTTTGTGCAGTTGACACTCGCGCTATTTTGCGCGTCGCTCTGTTTTGTGCAGTTTACACTCGCGCTATTTTGCGCGACGCACGGTTTTGTGCTCTTCACACTCGCGCTATTTTCCGCGACAGACTGTTTGGTGCAGTTGACACTAACGCTATTTTGCACATTGCACTGTTTTGTGCAGTTCACAGTCGCGCTATGTTGCGCGTCGCACTGTTTTGTGCAGATCACACTCGCGCTATTTTCCGCGTCGCACTGTTTTGTGCAGTTTATCACTCGCGTTGTTTTGCGCGTCGCACTGTTTTGTGCAGTTCACACTCGCGCTATTTTGCGCGTCGCACGGTTTTGTACAGTTCACACACGCGCTATTTTACGCGTCGCACTGTTTTGTGCAGTTTACACTCGCACTATTTTGCGCCTCGCCTCATTTTGTGCAGTTGACACTCGCGCTATGTTGCGCGTCGCACGGTTTTGTGCTGTTCACACTCGTGCTATTTTCCGCGTCGCACGGTTTTGTGCAGTTGACACTCGCGCTATTTTGCGCGTCGCCCTATTTTTTGCAGTTCACACACGCGCCATTTTTCGCGTCGCACCGTTTTGTGCAGTTTATCAATCGCGCTATTTTGCGCGTCGCACTGTTTTGTGCAGATCACACTCGCGCTAGTTTGCGCATCGCATTGTTTTGTGCAGTTGACACTCGCGTTATTTTGCGCGTGGCCCTGTTTTGTGTAGTTGACACTCGCAGTATTTTGCGCGTCGCCCTGTTTTGTGCAGTCACACTCACGCCATTTTTCGCGTCGCACTGTTTTGTGCAGTTGATCACTCGCGCTATTTTGCGCGTCGCACGGTTTTGTACAGTTCACACTCGCGCTATTTTGCGCGTCGCACGGTTTTGTACAGTTCACACTCGCGCTATTTTGCGCGTCGCACGGTTTTGTACAGTTCACACTCACGCTATTTTGCGCCTCGCACGGTTTTGTGCAGTTGACACTCGCGCTATTTTGCCCGTCGCACTGTTTTGTGCAGTTTACACTCGCGCTATTTTGCGCCCCGCCTCGTTCTGTGCAGTAGACACTCGCGCTATTTGGCGCGTCGCCCTGTTTTGTGCAGTTCACACTCGCCCCATTTTTCGTGTCGCACTGTTTTGTGCAGATCACACTCGCGCTAGTTTGCGCATCGCACTGTTTTGTGCAGTAGACACTCGCGTTATTTTGCGCGTGGCCTTCTTTTGTGTAGTTGACACTCGCGCTATTTTGCGCGTCGCGCTGTTTTGTGCAGGGCACACTCGCGCTATTTTGCGCGTCGCCCTGTTTTGTGCAGTCACACTCGCACCATTTTTCGCGTCGCACTGTTTTGTGCAGTTTATCACTCGCGCTATTTTGCACGTCGCACTGTTTTGTGCAGTTTACACTCGCGCTATTTTGCGCGTCGCACTGTTTTGTGCCGTTGACACTCGCACTATTTTGCGCGTCGCACTGTTTTGTGCAGTTTACACTCGCGCTATTTTGCGCGACGCACGGTTTTGTGCTGTACACACTCGCGCTACTTTCCGCGTCGCACTGTTTTTTGCAGTTGACACTCGCGCTATTTTGCGCGTCGCACTGTTTTGTGCAGTTCACACTCGCGCTATTTTGCGCATCGCACTGTTTTGTGCAGATCACACTTGCGCGATTTTGCGCGTCGCACTGTTTTGTGAAGTTTACACTCGCGCCATTTTGCGCGTCGCACTATTTTGTGCAGTTGACACTCGCGCTATTTTGCGCGTCGCTCTGTTTTGTGCAGTTTACACCCGCGCCATTTTTCGCGTTGCACTATTTTCTGCAGTTCACACTCGCGCCATTTTTCGCGTTGCACTGTTTTGTGCAGTTTATCACTCGCGCTATTTTGCGCGTCGCACTGTTTTGTGCAGTTCACACTCGCGCTATTTTGCGCGTCGCACGGTTTTGTACATTGCACAGTCGTGCTATTTTGCGCGTCGCACTGTTTTTTGCAGATCACACTCGCGCTATTTTGCGCATCGTACTTTTTTGTGCAGTTGACCCTCGCGCTATTTTCCACATCGCATCGTTTTGTGCAGTTGACACTCGCGTTATTTTGCGCGTGGCCCTGTTTTGTGTAGTTGACACTCGCAGCATTTTGCGCGTCGCGTTGTTTTGTGCAGTTCACACTCGCGCTATTTTGCGCGTCGCCCTGTTTTGTGCAGTCACACTCACGCCATTTTTCGCATCGCACTGTTTTGTGCAGTTGAGCACTCGCGCTATTTTGCGCGTCGCACGGTTTTGTACAGTTCACACTCGCGCTATTTTGCGCGTCGCACGGTTTTGTACAGTTCACACTCGCGCTATTTTGCGCCCCGTACGGTTTTGTGCAGTTGACACTCGCGCTATTTTGCCCGTCGCACTGTTTTGTGCAGTTTACACTCGCGCTATTTTGCGCCCCGCCTCGTTCTGTGCAGTAGACACTCGCGCTATTTGGCGCGTCGCCCTGTTTTGTGCAGTTCACACTCGCCCCATTTTTCGTGTCGCACTGTTTTGTGCAGATCACACTCGCGCTAGTTTGCGCATCGCACTGTTTTGTGCAGTTGACACTCGCGTTATTTTGCGCGTGGCCTTCGTTTGTGTAGTTGACACTCGCGCTATTTTGCGCGTCGCGCTGTTTTGTGCAGGGCACACTCGCGCTATTTTGCGCGTCGCCCTGTTTTGTGCAGTCACACTCGCACCATTTTTCGCGTCGCACTGTTTTGTGGAGTTTATCACTCGCGCTATTTTGCGCGTCGCACTGTTTTGTGCAGTTTACACTCGCGCTATTTTGCGCGTCGCACTGTTTTGTGCCGTTGACACTCGCGCTATTTTTCGCGTTGCTCTGTTTTGTGCAGTTTACACCCGCGCCATTTTTCGCGTTGCACTATTTTCTGCAGTTCACACTCGCGCCATTTTTCGCGTTGCACTGTTTTGTGCAGTTTATCACTCGCGCTATTTTGCGCGTCGCACTGTTTTGTGCAGTTCACACTCGCACTATTTTGCGCGTCGCGCGGTTTTGTACATTTCACAGTCGTGCTATTTTGCGCGTCGCACTGTTTTTTGCAGATCACACTCGCGCTATTTTGCGCATCGTACTTTTTTGTACAGTTGACCCTCGCGCTATTTTCCACATCGCATCGTTTTGTGCAGTTGACACTCGCGTTATTTTGCGCGTGGCCCTGTTTTGTGTAGTTGACACTCGCAGTATTTTGCGCGTCGCGCTGTTTTGTGCAGTTCACACTCGCGCTATTTTGCGCGTTGCCCCGTTTTGTGCAGTCACACTCACGCCATTTTTCGCGTCGCACTGTTTTGTGCAGTTTATCACTCGCGCGATTTTGCGCGGCGCACTGTTTTGTGCAGTTCACACTCGCGCTATTTTGTGCGTCGCACGGTTTTGTCCAGTTCACACTCGCGCTATTTTGCTCGTCGCACAGTTTTGTGCAGTTTACACTCGCGCTATTTTGCGCCTCGCCTCATTTTGTGCAGTTGCCACTCGCGCTATTTTGCACGTCGCACAGTTTTGTGCTGTTCACACTCGCGCTATTTTCCGCGTCACACAGTTTTGTGCAGTTGACACTCGCGCTATTTTGCGCGTCGCTCTGTTTTGTGCAGTTTACACTCGCGCTATTTTGCGCGACGCACGGTTTTGTGCTCTTCACACTCGCGCTATTTTCCGCGACAGACTGTTTGGTGCAGTTGACACTAACGCTATTTTGTACATTGCACTGTTTTGTGCAGTTCACACTAGCGCTATTTTGCGCGTCGCACTGTTTTGTGCAGATCACACTCGCGCTATTTTCCGCGTCGCACTGTTTTGTGCAGTTTATCACTCGCGTTGTTTTGCGCGTCGCACTGTTTTGTGCAGTTCACACTCACGCTATTTTGCGCGTCGCACGGTTTTGTACAGTTCACACACGCGCTATTTTGCGTGTCGCACTGTTTTGTGCAGTTTACACTCGCACTATTTTGCGCCTCGCCTCATTTTGTGCAGTTGACACTCGCGCTATGATGCGCGTCGCACGGTTTTGTGCTGTTCACACTCGCGCTATTTTCCGCGTCGCACGGTTTTGTGCAGTTGACACTCGCGCTATTTTACGCGTCGCCTCGTTTTGTGCAATTGACACTCGCGCTATTTTGCGCGTCGCCCTGTTTTTTGCAGTTCACACACGCGCCATTTTTCGCGTCGCACTGTTTTGTGCAGTTTATCAATCGCGCTATTTTGCGCGTCGCACTGTTTTGTGAAGATCACACTCGCGCTAGTTTGCGCATCGCATTGTTTTGTGCAGTTGACACTCGCGTTATTTTGCGCGTGGCCCTGTTTCGTGTAGTTGACACTCGCAGTATTTTGCGCGTCGCGCTGTTTTGTGCAGTTCACACTCGCGCTATTTTGCGCGTCGCCCTGTTTTGTGCAGTCACACTCACGCCATTTTTCGCGTCGCACTGTTTTGTGCAGTTGAGCACTCGCGCTATTTTGCGCGTCGCACGGTTTTGGACAGTTCACACTCGCGCTATTTTGCGCGTCGCACGGTTTTGTACAGTTCACACTCGCGCTATTTTGCGCCTCGCACGGTTTTGTGCAGTTGACACTCGCGCTATTTTGCCCGTCGCACTGTTTTGTGCAGTTTACACTCGCGCTATTTTGGCGCCCCGCCTCGTTCTGTGCAGTAGACACTCGCGCTATTTGGCGCGTCGCCCTGTTTTGTGCAGTTCACACTCGCCCCATTTTTCGTGTCGCACTGTTTTGTGCAGATCACACTCGCGCCAGTTTGCGCATCGCACTGTTTTGTGTAGTTGACACTCGCGTTATTTTGCGCATGGCCTTCTTTTGTGTAGTTGACACTCGCGCTATTCTGCGCGTCGCGCTGTTTTGTGCAGGGCACACTCGCGCTATTTTGCGCGTCGCCCTGTTTTGTGCAATCACACTCGCACCATTTTTCGCGTCGCACTGTTTTGTGCAGTTTATCACTCGCGCTATTTGGCGCGTCGCACTATTTTGTGCAGTTTACACTCGCGCTATTTTGCGTGTCGCACTGTTTTGTGCCGTTGACAATCGCGCTATTTTGCGCGTCGCACTGTTTTGTGCAGTTTACACTCGCGCTATTTTGCGCGACGCACGGTTTTGTGCTGTACACACTCGCGCTATTTTGCGCGACGCACGGTTTTGTGCTGTACACACTCGCGCTACTTTCCGTGTCGCACTGTTTTTTGCAGTTGACACTCGCGCTATTTTGCGCGTCGCACTGTTTTGTGCAGTTCACACTCGCGCCATTTTGCGCTTCGCACTGTTTTGTGCAGATCACACTTGCGCGATTTTGCGCGTCGCACTGTTTTGTGATTTTACACTCGCGCCATTTTGCGCGTCGCACTGTTTTGTGCAGTTGACACTCGCGCTATTTTACGCGTCGCTCTGTTTTGTGCAGTTTACACCCGCGCCATTTTTCGCGTTGCACTATTTTCTGCAGTTCACACTCGCGCCATTTTTCGCGTTGCACTGTTTTGTGCAGTTTATCACTCGCGCTATTTTGCGCGTCGCACTGTTTTGTGCAGTTCACACTCTCGCTATTTTGCGCGTCGCACGGTTTTGTACATTTCACAGTCGTGCTATTTTGCGCGTCGCACTGTTTTTTGTAGATCACACTCGCGCTATTTTGCGCGTCGTACTTTTTTGTGCAGTTGACCCTCGCGCTATTTTCCACATCGCATCGTTTTGTGCAGTTGACACTCGCGTTATTTGGCGCGTGGCCCTGTTTTGTGCAGTTCACACTCGCGCTATTTTGTGCGTCGCACGGTTTTGTCCAGTTCACACTCGCGCTATTTTGCTCGTCGCACAGTTTTGTGCAGTTTACACTCGCGCTATTTTGCGCCTCGCCTCATTTTGTGCAGTTGCCACTCGCGCTATTTTGCGCGTCGCACAGTTTTGTGCTGTTCACACTCTCGCTATTTTCCGCGTCACACAGTTTTGTGCAGTTGACACTCGCGCTATTTTGCGCGTCGCTCTGTTTTGTGCAGTTTACACTCGCGCTATTTTGCGCGACGCACGGTTTTGTGCTCTTCACACTCGCGCTATTTTCCGCGACATACTGTTTGGTGCAGTTGACACTAACGCTATTTTGCACATTGCACTGTTTTGTGCAGTTCACACTCGCGCTATTTTGCGCGTCGCACTGTTTTGTGCAGATCACACTCGCGCTATTTTCCGCGTCGCACTGTTTTGTGCAGTTTATCACTCGCGTTGTTTTGCGCGTCGCACTGTTTTGTGCAGTTCACACTCGCGCTATTTTGCGCGTCGCACGGTTTTGTACAGTTCACACACGCGCTATTTTGCGCGTCGCACTGTTTTGTGCAGTTTACACTCGCACTATTTTGCGCCTCGCCTCATTTTGTGCAGTTGACACTCGCGCTATGTTGCGCGTCGCACGGTTTTGTGCTGTTCACACTCGCGCTATTTTCCGCGTCGCACGGTTTTGTGCAGTTGACACTCGCGCTATTTTACGCGTCGCCTCGTTTTGTGCAGTTGACACTCGCGCTATTTTGCGTGTCGCCCTGTTTTTTGCAGTTCACACACGCGCCATTTTTCGCGTCGCACTGTTTTGTGCAATTTATCAATCGCGCTATTTTGCGCGTCGCACTGTTTTGTGCAGATCACACTCGCGCAAGTTTGCGCATCGCATTGTTTTGTGCAGTTGACACTCGCGTTATTTTGCGCGTGGCCCTGTTTTGTGTAGTTGACACTCGCAGTATTTTGCGCGTCGCGCTGTTTTGTGCAGTTCACACTCGCGCTATTTTGCGCGTCACCCTGTTTTGTGCAGTCACACTCACGCCATTTTTCGCGTCGCACTATTTTGTGCAGTTGATCACTCGCGCTATTTTGCGCGTCGCACAGTTTTGTACAGTTCACACTCGCGCTATTTTGCGCGTCGCACGGTTTTGTACAGTTCACACTCGCGCTATTTTGCGCGTCGCACGGTTTTGTACAGTTCACACTCGCGCTATTTTGCGCCTCGCACGGTTTTGTGCAGTTGACACTCGCGCTATTTTGCCCGTCGCACTGTTTTGTGCAGTTTACACTCGCGCTATTTTGCGCCCCGCCTCGTTCTGTGCAGTAGACACTCGCGCTATTTGGCGCGTCGCCCTGTTTTGTGCAGTTCACACTCGCCCCATTTTTCGTGTCGCACTGTTTTGTGCAGATCACACTCGCGCTAGTTTGCGCAACGCACTGTTTTGTGCAGTTGACACTCGCGTTATTTTGCGCATGGCCTTCTTTTGTGTAGTTGACACTCGCGCTATTCTGCGCGTCGCGCTGTTTTGTGCAGGGCACACTCGCGCTACTTTGCGCGTCGCCCTGTTTTGTGCAGTCACACTCGCACCATTTTTCGCGTCGCACTATTTTGTGCAGTTTATCACTCGCGCTATTTTGCGCGTCGCACTGTTTTGTGGAGTTTACACTCGCGCTATTTTGCGCGTCGCACTGTTTTGTGCCGTTGACACTCGCGCTACTTTCCGCGTTGCACTGTTTTTTGCAGTTGACACTCGCGCTATTTTGCGCGTCGCACTGTTTTGTGCAGTTCACACTCGCGCTATTTTGCGCATCGCACTGTTTTGTGCAGATCACACTTGCGCGATTTTGCGCGTCGCACTGTTTTGTGAAGTTTACACTCGCGCCATTTTGCGCGTCGCACTGTTTTGTGCAGTTGACACTCGCGCTATTTTGCGCGTCGCTCTGTTTTGTGCAGTTTACACCCGCGCCATTTTTCGCGTTGCACTATTTTCTGCAGTTCACACTCGCGCCATTTTTCGCGTTGCACTGTTTTGTGCAGTTTATCACTCGCGCTATTTTGCGCGTCGCACTGTTTTGTGCAGTTCACACTCGCGCTATTTTGCGCGTCGCACGGTTTTGTACATTTCACAGTCGTGCTATTTTGCGCGTCGCACTGTTTTTTGCAGATCACACTCGCGCTATTTTGCGCGTCGTACTTTTTTGTGCAGTTGACCCTCGCGCTATTTTCCACATCGCATTGTTTTGTGCAGTTGACACTCACGTTATTTTGCGCGTGGCCCTGTTTTGTGTAGTTGACACTCGCAGTATTTTGCGCGTCGCGCTGTTTTGTGCAGTTCACACTCGCGCTATTTTGCGCGTTGCCCCGTTTTGTGCAGTCACACTCACGCCATTTTTCGCATCGCACTGTTTTGTGCAGTTTATCACTCGCGCTATTTTGCGCGGCGCACTATTTTGTGCAGTTCACACTCGCGCTATTTTGTGCGTCGCACGGTTTTGTCCGGTTCACACTCGCGCTATTTTGCTCGTCGCACAGTTTTGTGCAGTTTACACACGCGCTATTTTCCGCCTCGCCTCATTTTGTGCAGTTGCCACTCACGCTATTTTGCGCGTCGCACAGTTTTGTGTTGTTCACACTCGCGCTATTTTCCGCGTCACACTGTTTTGTGCAGTTTATCACTCGCGTTGTTTTGCACGTCGCACTGTTTTGTGCAGTTCACACACGCGCTATTTTGCGCGTCGCACTGTTTTGTGCAGTTTACACTCGCACTATTTTGCGCGTCGCCTCATTTTGTGCAGTTGACACTCGCGCTATGTTGCGCGTCGCACGGTTTTGTGCTGTTCACACTCGCGCTATTTTCCGCGTCGCACGGTTTTGTGCAGTTGACACTCGCGCTATTTTACGCGTCGCCTCGTTTTGTGCAGTTGACACTCGCGCTATTTTAAGCGTCGCCCTGTTTTTTGCAGTTCACACACGCGCCATTTTTCGGGTCGCACTGTTTTGTGCAGTTTATCAATCGCGCTATTTTGCGCGTCGCATTGTTTTGTGCAGATCACACTCGCGCTAGTTTGCGCATCGCATTGTTTTGTGCAGTTGACACTCGCGTTATTTTGCGCGTGGCCCTGTTTTGTGTAGTTGACACTCGCAGTATTTTGCGCGTCGCGCTGTTTTGTGCAGTTCACACTCGCGCTATTTTGCGCGTCGCCCTGTTTTGTACAGTCACACTCACGCCATTTTTCGCGTCGCACTGTTTTGTGCAGTTGATCACTCGCGCTATTTTGCGCGTCGCACGGTTTTGTACAGTTCACACTCGCGCTATTTTGCACGTCGCACGGTTTTGAACAGTTCACACTCGCGCTATTTTGCGCGTCGCACTGTTTTGTGCAGTTTACACTTGCGCTATTTTTGCGCCTCGCCTGATTTTGTGCAATTGCCACTCGCGCTATTTTGCGCGTCGCACAGTTTTGTGCTGTTCACACTCGTGCTATTTTCCGCATCGCACTATTTTGTGCAGTTGACACTCGCGCTATTTTGCGCGTCGCACTGTTTTGTGCAGATCACACTCACGCTATTTTGCATGTCGCGCTATTTTGTGCAGTTGACACTCGCGCTATTTTGCGCGTCGCTCTGTTTTGTGCAGTTGACACTCGCGCTATTTTCCACGACAGACTGTTTTGTGCAGTTGACACTAATGCTATTTTACGCGTCGCACTGTTTTGTGCAGTTCACACTCGCGCTATTTTGCGCGTCGCACTGTTTTGTGCAGATCACACTCGCGCTATTTTCCGCGTCGCACTGTTTTGTGCAGTTTATCACTCGCGCTGTTTTGCGCGTCGCACAGTTTTGTGTAGTTCACACTCGCGCTCTTTTGCGCGTCACACGGTTTTGTACAGCTCACACTCGCGCTATTTTGCGTGTCGCACTATTTTGTGCAGTTTACACTCGCGCTATTTTGCGCCTGGCCTCATTTTGTGCAGTTGACACTCGCGCTATGTTGCGCGTCGCACAGTTTTGTGCTGTTAACACTCGCGCTATTTTTCGCGTCGCACTGTTTTGTGCAGTTGACACTCGCGCTATTTTGCGCGTCGCACGGTTTTGTGCAGTTCACACTCGCGCTATTTTGCGCGTCGCCCTGTTTTGTGCAGTTTACAGTCGCGCTATTTTGCGCCTCGCCTCGTTTTGTGCAGTTGACACTCGCGCCACTTTGCGCGTCGCCCTGTTTTTTGCAGTTCACACACGCGCCATTTTTGCGCGTCGCACTGTTTTGTGCAGTTTACACTTGCGCTATTTTGCGCCTCGCCTCATTTTGTGCAATTGCCACTCGCGCTATTTTGCGCGTCGCACAGTTTTTTGCTGTTCACACTCGCGCTATTTTCCGCGTCGCACTGTTTTCTGCAGTTGACACTCGCGCTATTTTGCGCGTCGCACTGTTTTGTGCAGATCAAACTCGCGCTATTTTGCGCGTCGCGCTGTTTTGTGCAGTTGACACTCGCGCTATTTTGCGCGTCGCTCTGTTTTGTGCGGTTTACACTCGCGCTATTTTGCGCGACGCACGGTTTTGTGCTGTTCACACTCGCGCTCTTTTCCACGACAGACTGTTTTGTGCAGTTGACACTAACGCTATTTTGCGCGTCGCACTGTTTTGTGCAGTTCACACTCGCGCTATTTTGCGCGTCGCACTGTTTTGTGCAGATCACACTCGCGCTATTTTCCGCGTCGCCCTGTTTTGTGCAGTTTATCATTCGCGCTGTTTTGCGCGTCGCACTGTTTTGTGCAGTTCACACTCGCGCTATTTTGGGCTTCGCACGGCTTTGTACAGTTCACACTCGCGCTATTTTGCGCGTCGCACTGTTTTGTGCAGTTTACACTCGCGCTATTTTGCGCCTCGCCTCATTTTGTGCAGTTGCCACTCGCACTATTTTGCGCGTCGCACAGTTTTATGCTGTTCACATTCGCGCAATTTTCCGTGTCGCACTGTTTTGTGCAGTTGACACTCGCGCTATTTTGCGCGTCGGACTGTTTTGTGCAGTTCACACTCGTGCTATTTTGCGCGTCGCACTGTTTTGTGCAGATCACACTCGCGCTATTTTGCGCGTCGCGCTGTTTTGTGCAGTTCACACTCGCGCTATTTTGCGCGTCGCCCTGTTTTGTGCAGATCACACTCGCGCTAGTTTGCGCATCGCATTGTTTTGTGCAGTTGACACTCGCGTTATTTTGCGCGTGGCCCTGTTTTGTGTAGTTGACACTCGCAGTATTTTGCGCGTCGCACTGTTTTGTGCAGATCACACTCGCGCTATTTTCCACGTCGCACTGTTTTGTACAGTTTATCAGTCGCGCTGTTTTGCGCGGCACACTGTTTTGTGCAGTTCACACTCGCGCTATTTTGCGCGTCGCACGGTTTGGTACAGTTCACACTCGCGCTATTTTGCGCGTCGCACTGTTTTGTGCAGTTTACACTCGCTCTATTTTGCGCCTCGCCTCATTTTGTGCAATTGCCACTCGCGCTATTTTGCGCGTCGCACAGTTTTGTGTTGTTCACACTCGCGCTATTTTCCACGTCGCACTGTTTTGTGCAGTTGACACTCGCGCTATTTTGCGCGTCGCACTGTTTTGTGCAGATCACACTCGCGCTATTTTGCGCGTCGCGCTGTTTTGTGCAGTTGACACTCGCGCTATTTTGCGCATCGCTCTGTTTTGTGCAGTTTACACTCGCGTTATTTTGCGAGACGCACGGTTTTGTGCTGTTCACACCCGCGCTATTTTCCACGACAGACTGTTTTGTGCAGTTGACACTAACACTATTTTGCGCGTCGCACGGTTTTGTGCAGTTCACACTCGCGCTATTTTGCGCGTCGCACTGTTTTGTGCAGTTTATCACTCGCGCTGTTTTGCGCGTCGCACTGTTTTGTGCAGTTCAAACTCGCGCTATTTTGCGCGTCCCACGGTTTTGTACAGTTCACACTCGCGCTATTTTGCGCGTCGCACTGATTTGTGCAGTTTACGCTCGCGCTATTTTGCGCCTCGCCTCATTTTGTGCAGTTGACACTCGCGCTATGTTGCGCGTCCCCTCATTTTGTGCAGTTGACACTCGCGCTATGTTGCGCGTCGCACAGTTTTGGGCTGTTCACACTCGCGCTATTTTCCGCGTCGCACTGTTTTGTGCAGTTGACACTCGCGCTATTTTGCGCGTCGCACGGTTTTGTGCAGTTCACCCTCCCGCTATTTTGCGCGTCGCCCTGTTTTGTGCAGTTTACAGTCGCGCTGTTTTGCGCCTCGCCTCGTTTTGTGCAGTTGACACTCGCGCTATTTTGCGCGTCGCCCTGTTTTTTGCAGTTCACACACGCGCCATCTTTCGCGTCGCACTGTTTTGTGCAGTTTATCACTCGCGCTATTTTGCGCGTCGCACTGTTTTGTGCAGATCACACTCGCGCTAGTTTGCGCTTCGCATTGTTTTGTGCAGTTGACACTCGCGTTATTTTGCACGTGGCCCTGTTTTGTGTAGTTGACACTCGCTGTATTTTGCGCGTCGCGCGGTTTTGTGCATTCCACACTCGCGCTATTTTGCGCGTCGCCCCGTTTTGTGCAGTTGACACTCGCGCTATGTTGCGCGTCGCACTGTTTTGTGCAGTTTACACTCGCGCTATTTTGCGCCTCGCCTCATTTTGTGCGGTTGCGACTCGCACTATTTTGCGCGTCACACAGTTTTATGCTGTTCACACTCGTGCTATTTTCCGCGTCGCACTGTTTTGTGCAGTTCACACTCGCGCTATTTTGCGCGTCGCACTGTTTTGTGCAGATCACACTCGCGCTATTTTGCACGTCGCGCTGTTTTGTGCAGTTGACAGTCGCGCTATTTTGCGCGTCGCTCTGTTTTGTGCAGTTTACACTCGCGCTATTTTGCGCGACGCACGGTTTTGTGCTGTTCACCCTCGCGCTATTTTCCGCGACAGACTGTTTTGTGCAGTTGACACTCACGCTATTTTGAGCGTCGCACTGTTTTGTGCAGATCACACTCGCGCTATTTTCCACGTCGCACTGTTTTGTACAGTTTATCAGTCGCGCTGTTTTGCGCGGCGCACTGTTTTGTGCAGTTCACACTCGCGCTATTTTGCGCGTCGCACGGTTTTGTACAATTCACACTCGCGCTATTTTGCGCGTCGCACTGTTTTGTGCAGTTTACACTCGCGCTATTTTGCGCCTCGCCTCATTTTGTGCAGTTACCACTCGCGCTATTTTGCGCGTCGCACAGTTTTAGGCTGTTCACACTCGCGTTATTTTCCGCGTCGCACTGTTTTGTGCAGTTGACACTCGCGCTATTTTGCTCGTCGCACTGTTTTGTGCAGTTCACACTCGCGCTATTTTGCGCGTCGCACTGTTTTGTGCAGATCACACTCGCGCTATTTTGCGCGTCGCGCTGTTTTGTGCAGTTGACACTCGCGCTATTTTGCGCGTCGCTCTGTTTTGTGCAGTTTACACTCGCGCTATTTTGCGCGACGCACGGTTTTGTGCTGTTCACACTCGCGCTATTTTCCGCGACAGACTGTTTTGTGCAGTTGACACTCACGCTATTTTGCGCGTCGCACTGTTTTGTGCAGTTCACACTCGCGCTATTTCGCGCATCGCACTGTTTTGTGCAGATCACACCGGCGCTATTTTCCGCGTCGCACTGTTTTGTTCAGTTTATCACTCGCGCTGTTTTCCGTGTCGCACTGTTTTGTGCAGTTCACACTCGCGCTATTTTGCGCGTCGCTCTGTTTTGTGCAGTTTACACTCGCGCTATTTTGCGCGACGCACGGTTTTGTGCTGTTCACCCTCGCGCTATTTTCCGCGACAGACTGTTTTGTGCAGTTGACACTCACGCTATTTTGCGCGTCGCACTGTTTTGTGCAGATCACACTCGCGCTATTTTCCACGTCGCACTGTTTTGTACAGTTTATCAGTCGCGCTGTTTTGCGCGGCGCACTGTTTTGTGGATTTCACACTCGCGCTATTTTGCGCGTCGCACGGTTTTGTACAATTCACACTCGCGCTATTTTGCGCGTCGCACTGTTTTGTGCAGTTTACACTCGCGCTATTTTGCGCCTCGCCTCATTTTATGCAGTTGCCACTCGCGCTATTTTGCGCGTCGCACAGTTTTAGGCTGTTCACACTCGCGTTATTTTCCGCGTCGCACTGTTTTGTGCAGTTGACACTCGCGCTATTTTGCGCGTCGCTCTGTTTTGTGCAGTTTACACTCGCGCTATTTTGCGCGACGCACGGTTTTGTGCTGTTCACACTCGCGCTATTTTCCGCGACAGACTGTTTTGTGCAGTTGACACTCACGCTATTTTGCGCGTCGCACTGTTTTGTGCAGTTCACACTCGCGCTATTTCGCGCATCGCACTGTTTTGTGCAGATCACACCGGCGCTATTTTCCGCGTCGCACTGTTTTGTTCAGTTTATCACTCGCGCTGTTTTCCGTGTCGCACTGTTTTGTGCAGTTCACACTCGCGCTATTTTGCGCGTCGCTCTGTTTTGTGCAGTTTACACTCGCGCTATTTTGCGCGACGCACGGTTTTGTGCTGTTCACCCTCGCGCTATTTTCCGCGACAGACTGTTTTGTGCAGTTGACACTCACGCTATTTTGCGCGTCGCACTGTTTTGTGCAGATCACACTCGCGCTATTTTCCACGTCGCACTGTTTTGTACAGTTTATCAGTCGCGCTGTTTTGCGCGGCGCACTGTTTTGTGGATTTCACACTCGCGCTATTTTGCGCGTCGCACGGTTTTGTACAATTCACACTCGCGCTATTTTGCGCGTCGCACTGTTTTGTGCAGTTTACACTCGCGCTATTTTGCGCCTCGCCTCATTTTATGCAGTTGCCACTCGCGCTATTTTGCGCGTCGCACAGTTTTAGGCTGTTCACACTCGCGTTATTTTCCGCGTCGCACTGTTTTGTGCAGTTGACACTCGCGCTATTTTGCTCGTCGCACTGTTTTGTGCAGTTCACACTCGCGCTATTTTGCGCGTCGCACTGTTTTGTGCAGAGCACACTCGCGCTATTTTGCGCGTCGCGCTGTTTTGTGCAGTTGACACTCGCGCTATTTTGCGCGTCGCTCTGTTTTGTGCAGTTTACACTCGCGCTATTTTGCGCGACGCACGGTTTTGTGCTGTTCACACTCGCGCTATTTTCCGCGACAGACTGTTTTGTGCAGTTGACACTCACGCTATTTTGCGCGTCGCACTGTTTTGTGCAGTTCACACTCGCGCTATTTCGCGCATCGCACTGTTTTGTGCAGATCACACCGGCGCTATTTTCCGCGTCGCACTGTTTTGTTCAGTTTATCACTCGCGCTGTTTTCCGTGTCGCACTGTTTTGTGCAGTTCACACTCGCGCTATTTTGCGCGTCGCTCGGTTTTGTGCAGTTTACAGTCGCGCTATTTTGCGCGACGCACGGTTTTGTGCTGTTCACCCTCGCGCTATTTTCCGCGACAGACTGTTTTGTGCAGTTGACACTCACGCTATTTTGCGCGTCGCACTGTTTTGTGCAGATCACACTCGCGCTATTTTCCACGTCGCACTGTTTTGTACAGTTTATCAGTCGCGCTGTTTTGCGCGGCGCACTGTTTTGTGCAGTTCACACTCGCGCTATTTTGCGCGTCGCACGGTTTTGTACAATTCACACTCGCGCTATTTTGCGCGTCGCACTGTTTTGTGCAGTTTACACTCGCGCTATTTTGCGCCTCGCCTCATTTTGTGCAGTTGCCACTCGCGCTATTTTGCGCGTCGCACAGTTTTAGGCTGTTCACACTCGCGTTATTTTCCGCGTCGCACTGTTTTGTGCAGTTGACACTCGCGCTATTTTGCTCGTCGCACTGTTTTGTGCAGTTCACACTCGCGCTATTTTGCGCGTCGCACTGTTTTGTGCAGATCACACTCGCGCTATTTTGCGCGTCGCGCTGTTTTGTGCAGTTGACACTCGCGCTATTTTGCGCGTCGCTCTGTTTTGTGCAGTTTACACTCGCGCTATTTTGCGCGACGCACGGTTTTGTGCTGTTCACACTCGCGCTATTTTCCGCGACAGACTGTTTTGTGCAGTTGACACTCACGCTATTTTGCGCGTCGCACTGTTTTGTGCAGTTCACACTCGCGCTATTTCGCGCATCGCACTGTTTTGTGCAGATCACACCGGCGCTATTTTCCGCGTCGCACTGTTTTGTTCAGTTTATCACTCGCGCTGTTTTCCGTGTCGCACTGTTTTGTGCAGTTCACACTCGCGCTATTTTGCGCGTCGCTCTGTTTTGTGCAGTTTACACTCGCGCTATTTTGCGCGACGCACGGTTTTGTGCTGTTCACCCTCGCGCTATTTTCCGCGACAGACTGTTTTGTGCAGTTGACACTCACGCTATTTTGCGCGTCGCACTGTTTTGTGCAGATCACACTCGCGCTATTTTCCACGTCGCACTGTTTTGTACAGTTTATCAGTCGCGCTGTTTTGCGCGGCGCACTGTTTTGTGGATTTCACACTCGCGCTATTTTGCGCGTCGCACGGTTTTGTACAATTCACACTCGCGCTATTTTGCGCGTCGCACTGTTTTGTGCAGTTTACACTCGCGCTATTTTGCGCCTCGCCTCATTTTATGCAGTTGCCACTCGCGCTATTTTGCGCGTCGCACAGTTTTAGGCTGTTCACACTCGCGTTATTTTCCGCGTCGCACTGTTTTGTGCAGTTGACACTCGCGCTATTTTGCTCGTCGCACTGTTTTGTGCAGTTCACACTCGCGCTATTTTGCGCGTCGCACTGTTTTGTGCAGAGCACACTCGCGCTATTTTGCGCGTCGCGCTGTTTTGTGCAGTTGACACTCGCGCTATTTTGCGCGTCGCTCTGTTTTGTGCAGTTTACACTCGCGCTATTTTGCGCGACGCACGGTTTTGTGCTGTTCACACTCGCGCTATTTTCCGCGACAGACTGTTTTGTGCAGTTGACACTCACGCTATTTTGCGCGTCGCACTGTTTTGTGCAGTTCACACTCGCGCTATTTCGCGCATCGCACTGTTTTGTGCAGAACACACCGGCGCTATTTTCCGCGTCGCACTGTTTTGTTCAGTTTATCACTCGCGCTGTTTTCCGTGTCGCACTGTTTTGTGCAGTTCACACTCGCGCTATTTTGCGCGTCGCTCTGTTTTGTGCAGTTTACACTCGCGCTATTTTGCGCGACGCACGGTTTTGTGCTGTTCACCCTCGCGCTATTTTCCGCGACAGACTGTTTTGTGCAGTTGACACTCACGCTATTTTGCGCGTCGCACTGTTTTGTGCAGATCACACTCGCGCTATTTTCCACGTCGCACTGTTTTGTACAGTTTATCAGTCGCGCTGTTTTGCGCGGCGCACTGTTTTGTGCAGTTCACACTCGCGCTATTTTGCGCGTCGCACGGTTTTGTACAATTCACACTCGCGCTATTTTGCGCGTCGCACTGTTTTGTGCAGTTTACACTCGCGCTATTTTGCGCCTCGCCTCATTTTGTGCAGTTGCCACTCGCGCTATTTTGCGCGTCGCACAGTTTTAGGCTCTTCACACTCGCGTTATTTTCCGCGTCGCACTGTTTTGTGCAGTTGACACTCGCGCTATTTTGCTCGTCGCACTGTTTTGTGCAGTTCACACTCGCGCTATTTTGCGCGTCGCACTGTTTTGTGCAGATCACACTCGCGCTATTTTGCGCGTCGCGCTGTTTTGTGCAGTTGACACTCGCGCTATTTTGCGCGTCGCTCTGTTTTGTGCAGTTTACACTCGCGCTATTTTGCGCGACGCATGGTTTTGTGCTGTTCACACTCGCGCTATTTTCCGCGACAGACTGTTTTGTGCAGTTGACACTCACGCTATTTTGCGCGTCGCACTGTTTTGTGCAGTTCACACTCGCGCTATTTTGCGCATCGCACTGTTTTGTGCAGATCACACCGGCGCTATTTTCCGCGTCGCACTGTTTTGTTCAGTTTATCACTCGCGCTATTTTCCGTGTCGCACTGTTTTGTGCAGTTCACACTCGCGCTATTTTGCGCGTCGCACGGTTTTGAACAGTTCACACTCGCGCTATTTTGCGCGTCGCACTGTTTTGTGTAGTTTACACTCGCGCTATTTTCCGCCTCGCCTCATATTTTTGCAGTTGACACTCGCGCTATGTTGCGCGTCGCACGGTTTTGTGCTGTTCACACTCGCGCTATTTTGCGCGTCGCACTGTTTTGTGCAGATCACACTCGCGCTATTTTGCGCGTCGCGCTATTTTGTGCAGTTGACACTCGCGCTATTTTGCGCGTCGCCCTGTTTTGTGCAGTTCACACTCGCGCTATTTTGCGCGTCGCCCTGTTTTGTGCAGATCACACTCGCGCTATTTTGTGCGTCGCGCTGTTTTGTGCAGTTGACACTCACGCTATTTTGCGCATCGCACTATTTTGTGCCGATCACACTAGCGCTATTTTCCGCGTCGCACTGTTTTGTTCAGTTTATCACTCGCGCTGTTTTGCGCGTCGCACTGTTTTGTGCAGTTCACACTCGCATTATTTTGCGCGTCGCACGATTTTGTACAGTTCACACTCGCGCTATTTTGCGCGTCGCACTGTTTTGTGCAGTTGACACTCGCGCTATTTTGCGCGTCGCACTGTTTTGTGCAATTCACACACGCACTATTATGCGTGTCTCGCTGTTTTGTGCGGTTGACACTCGCACTATTTTGTGCGTCGCTCCGTTTTGTGCAGTTTACACTCACGCTATTTTGCGTGACACACGGTTTTGTGCTGTTCACACTCGCGCTATTTTCCGTGACGCACTGTTTTGTGCAGTTGACACTTGCGCTATTTTGCGCGTCGCACTGTTTTGTGCAGGTCACACTCGTGCTATTTTGCGCGTCGCACTGTTTTGTGCAGATCACACTCGTGCTACTTTGCGCGTCGCACTGTATTGTGCAGTTTACACTCGCGCTATTTTGCGCGTCGCGCTGTTTTGTGCAGTTGAGACTCGCGGTATTTTGCGCGTCGCCCTGTTTTGTGCAGTTCACACTCACGCTATTTTGCGCGTCGCCCTGTTTTGTGCAGATCACACTCGCGCTATTTTGCGCGTCGCACTGTTTTGTGCAGTTTACACTCGCCCTATTTTGCGCCTCGCCTCATATTTTTGCAGTTGAGACTCGCGCTATGTTGCGCGTCGCACGGTTTTGTGCTGTTCACACTCGCGCTATTTTGCGCGTCGCACTGTTTTATGCGGATCACACTCGCGCTATTTTGCGCGTCGCGCTGTTTTGTGGAGTTGACACTCGCGCTATTTTGCGCGTCGCACTGTTTTGTGCAGTTTACAGTCGCGCTATTTTGCGCCTCGCCTCGTTTTGTGAAGTTGACACTCGCGCTATTTTGCGCAGCGCACTGTTTTGTGCAGTTCACACTCGCGCTATTTTGCGCAACAGATTGTTTTGTGCAGTTGACACTCCCGCTATTTTGCGCGTCGCACTGTTTTGTGCAGTTCACACTCGCGCTATTTTGCGCCTCGCACTGTTTTGTGCAGATCACACTCACGCTATTTTGCTCGTCGCACTGTTTTGTGCAGTTGACACTCGCGCTATTTTGCGCGTCGCACGGTTTTGTGCAGTTCACACTGGCGCTATTTTGCGTGTCGCACTGTTTCGTGCAGTTTACACTCGCGCTATTTTGCGCCTGGCACTGTTTTGTGCAGTTTATCACTCGCGCTATTTTGCGCGTCGCACTGTTTTGTGCAGATCACACTCGTGCTAGTTTGCGCATCGCATTGTTTTGTGCAGTTGACACTCGCGTTATTTTGCGCGTGGCCCTGTTTTGTGTACTTGACACTCGCAGTATTTTGCGCGTTGCGCTGTTTTGTGCATTTCACACTCGCGCTATTTTGCGCGTCGCCCTGTTCTGTGCAGTCACACTCACGCCATTTTTCGCGTCGCACTGTTTTGTGCAGTTTATCACTCGTGCTATTTTGCGAGGCGCACTGTTTTGTGCAGTTCACACTCGCGCTATTTTGCGCTTCGCACGGTTTTGTACAGTTCACACTCGCGCTATTTTGCGCGTCGCACTGTTTTGTGTAGTTTACACTCGCGCTATTTTGCGCCTCGCCTCATTTTGTGCAGTTGCCACTCGCGCTATTTTGCGCGTCGCACAGTTTTATGCTGTTCACACTCGCGCTATTTTCCGCGTCGCACGGTTTTGTGCAGTTGACACTCGCGCTATTTTGCCCGTCGCACTGTTTTGTGCAGTTCACACTCGCGCTATTTTGTTCGTCGCACTGTTTTGTGCGGATCACACTCGCGCTATTTTGCGCGTCGCACTGTTTTGTGCAGTTGACACTCGCGCTATTTTGTGCGTCGCTCTGTTTTGTGCAGTTTACACTCGCGCTATTTTGCGCGACGCACGGTTTTGTGCTGTTCACCCTCGCGCTATTTTCCGCGACAGACTGTTTTGTGCAGTTGACACTCACGCTATTTTGCGCGTCGCACTGTGTTGTGCAGATCACACTCGCGCTATTTTCCGCGTCGCACTATTTTGTGCAGTTTATCACTCGCGCTGTTTTGCGCGTCGCACTGTTTTGTGCAGTTCATACTCGCGCTATTTTCCGCGTCGCACGGTTTTGTACAGTTCACACTCGCGCTATTTTGCTTGTTGCACTGTTTTGTGCAGTTTACACTCCCGCTATTTTGCGCCTCGCCTCATTTTGTGCAGTTGACAGTCGCGCTATTTTGCGCGTCGCACTGTTTTGTGCAGTTCACACTCGCGCTATTTTGCGCGTCGCGCTGTTTTGTGCAGTTGACACTCGCGCTATTTTGTGCGTCGCTCTGTTTTGTGCAGTTTACACTCGCTCTATTTTGCGCGACGCACGGTTTTGTGCTGTTCACACTCACGCTATTTTCCGCGATGCACTGTTTTGTGCAGTTGACACTCGCGCTATTTTGCGCGTCGCACTGTTTTGTGCAGTTCACACTCGTGCTAGTTTACGCATCGCACTGTTTTGTGCAGATCACACTCGTGCTACTTTGCGCGTCGCACTGTTTTGTGCAGTTTACACTCGCGCTATTTTGAGCGTCGCGCTGTTTTGTGCAGTTGACACTCCCGCTATTTTGCGCGTCGCACTGTTTTGTGCAGTTGACACTCGCGCTATTTTGCGCGTCGCACTGTTTTGTGCAATTCACACTCGCACTATTATGCGTGTCGCGCTGTTTTGTGCGGTTGACACTCGCGCTATTTTGTGCGTCGCTCCGTTTTGTGCAGTTTACACTCACGCTATTTTGCGCGACGCACTGTTTTGTGTAGTTTACACTCGCGCTATTTTGCGCCTCGCCTCATTTTGTGCAGTTGCCACTCGCGCTATTTTGCGCGTCGCACAGTTTTATGCTGTTCATACTCGCGCTATTTTCCGCGTCGCACGGTTTTGTGCAGTTGACACTCGCGCTATTTTGCGCGTCGCACTATTTTGTGCAGTTCACACTCGCGCTATTTTGTGCGTCGCACTGTTTTGTGCGGATCACACTCGCGCTATTTTGCGCGTCGCGCTATTTTGTGCAGTTGACACTCGCGCTATTTTGCGCGTCGCTCTGTTTTGTGCAGTTTACACTCGCGCTATTTTGCGCGACGCACGGTTTTGTGCTGTTCACCCTCGCGCTATTTTCCGCGACAGACTGTTTTGTGCAGTTGACACTCACGCTATTTTGCGCGTCGCACTGTGTTGTGCAGATCACACTCGCGCTATTTTTCGCGTCGCACTATTTTGTGCAGTTTATCACTCGCGCTGTTTTGCGCGTCGCACTGTTTTGTGCAGTTCACACTCGCGCTATTTTCCGCGTCGCACGGTTTTGTACAGTTCACACTCGCGCTATTTTGCTTGTTGCACTATTTTGTGCAGTTTACACTCCCGCTATTTTGCGCCTCGCCTCATTTTGTGCAGTTGACAGTCGCGCTATTTTGCGCGTCGCACTGTTTTGTGCAGTTCACACTCGCGCTATTTTGCGCGTCGCGCTGTTTTGTGCAGTTGACACTCGCGCTATTTTGTGCGTCGCTCTGTTTTGTGCAGTTTACACTCGCTCTATTTTGCGCGACGCACGGTTTTGTGCTGTTCACACTCACGTTATTTTCCGCGATGCACTGTTTTGTACAGTTGACACTCGCGCTATTTTGCGCGTCGCACTGTTTTGTGCAGTTCACACTCGTGCTAGTTTACGCATCGCACTGTTTTGTGCAGATCACACTCGTGCTACTTTGCGCGTCGCACTGTTTTGTGCAGTTTACACTCGCGCTATTTTGAGCGTCGCGCTGTTTTGTGCAGTTGACACTCCCGCTATTTTGCGCGTCGCACTGTTTTGTGCAGTTGACACTCGCGCTATTTTGCGCGTCGCACTGTTTTGTGCAATTCACACTCGCACTATTATGCGTGTCGCGCTGTTTTGTGCGGTTGACACTCGCGCTATTTTGTGCGTCGCTCCGTTTTGTGCAGTTTACACTCACGCTATTTTGCGCGTCGCACTGTTTTGTGCAGTTCACACTCGTGCTAGTTTGCGCGTCGCACTGTTTTGTGCAGATCACACTCGTGCTACTTTGCGCGTCGCACTGTTTTGTGCAGTTTACACTCGCGCTATTTTGCGCGTCGCGCAGTTTTGTGCAGTTGACACTCGCGCTATTTTGCGCGTCGCTCTGTTTTGTGCAGTTTACACTCGCGCTATTTTGCGCGACGCACGGTTTTGTGCTGTTCACACTCGCGCTATTTTTCGCGACAGACTGTTTTGTGCAGTTGACACTCACGCTATTTTACGCGTCGCACTGTTTTGTGCAGTTCACACTCGCGCTATTTTGCGCGTCGCGCTGTTTTGTGCAGTTGAGACTCGCGGTATTTTGCGCGTCGCCCTGTTTTGTGCAGTTCACACTCACGCTATTTTGCGCGTCGCCCTGTTTTGTGCAGATCACACTCGCGCTATTTTGCGCGTCGCACTGTTTTGTGCAGTTTACACTCGCCCTATTTTGCGCCTCGCCTCATATTTTTGCAGTTGACACTCGCGCTATGTTGCGCGTCGCACGGTTTTGTGCTGTTCACACTCGCGCTATTTTGCGCGTCGCACTGTTTTATGCAGATCACACTCGCGCTATTTTGCGCGTCGCGCTGTTTTGTGCAGTTGACACTCGCGCTATTTTGCGCGTCGCACTGTTTTGTGCAGTTTACAGTCGCGCTATTTTGCGCCTCGCCTCGTTTTGTGCAGTTGACACTCGCGCTATTTTGCGCAGCGCACTGTTTTGTGCAGTTCACACTCGCGCTATTTTGCGCAACAGATTGTTTTGTGCAGTTGACACTCCCGCTATTTTGCGCGTCGCACTGTTTTGTGCAGTTCACACTCGCGCTATTTTGCGCCTCGCACTGTTTTGTGCAGATCACACTCGCGCTATTTTGCTCGTCGCACTGTTTTGTGCAGTTAACACTCGCGCTATTTTGCGCGTCGCACGGTTTTGTGCAGTTCACACTGGCGCTATTTTGCGTGTCGCACTGTTTCGTGCAGTTTACACTCGCGCTATTTTGCGCCTGGCACTGTTTTGTGCAGTTCACACACGCGCCATTTTTCGCGTCGCACTGTTTTGTGCAGTTTATCACTCGCGCTATTTTGCGCGTCGCACTGTTTTGTGCAGATCACACTCGTGCTAGTTTGCGCATCGCATTGTTTTGTGCAGTTGACACTCGCGTTATTTTGCGCGTGGCCCTGTTTTGTGTACTTGACACTCGCAGTATTTTGCGCGTTGCGCTGTTTTGTGCATTTCACACTCGCGCTATTTTGCGCGTCGCCCTGTTTTGTGCAGTCACACTCACGCCATTTTTCGCGTCGCACTGTTTTGTGCAGTTTATCACTCGTGCTATTTTGCGCGGCGCACTGTTTTGTGCAGTTCACACTCGCGCTATTTTGCGCTTCGCACGGTTTTGTACAGTTCACACTCGCGCTATTTTGCGCGTCGCACTGTTTTGTGTAGTTTACACTCGCGCTATTTTGCGCCTCGCCTCATTTTGTGCAGTTGCCACTCGCGCTATTTTGCGCGTCGCACAGTTTTATGCTGTTCACACTCGCGCTATTTTCCGCGTCGCACGGTTTTGTGCAGTTGACACTCGCGCTATTTTTCGCGTCGCACTATTTTGTGCAGTTCACACTCGCGCTATTTTGTGCGTCACACTGTTTTGTGCGGATCACACTCGCGCTATTTTACGCGTCGCGCTGTTTTGTGCAGTTGACACTCGCGCTATTTTGCGCGTCGCTCTGTTTTGTGCAGTTTACACTCGCGCTATTTTGCGCGACGCACGGTTTTGTGCTGTTCACCCTCGCGCTATTTTCCGCGACAGACTGTTTTGTGCAGTTGACACTCACGCTATTTTACGCGTCGCACTGTTTTGTGCAGTTCACACTCGCGCTATTTTGCGCGTCGCGCTGTTTTGTGCAGTTGAGACTCGCGGTATTTTGCGCGTCGCCCTGTTTTGTGCAGTTCACACTCACGCTATTTTGCGCGTCGCCCTGTTTTGTGCAGATCACACTCGCGCTATTTTGCGCGTCGCACTGTTTTGTGCAGTTTACACTCGCCCTATTTTGCGCCTCGCCTCATATTTTTGCAGTTGACACTCGCGCTATGTTGCGCGTCGCACGGTTTTGTGCTGTTCACACTCGCGCTATTTTGCGCGTCGCACTGTTTTATGCAGATCACACTCGCGCTATTTTGCGCGTCGCGCTGTTTTGTGCAGTTGACACTCGCGCTATTTTGCGCGTCGCACTGTTTTGTGCAGTTTACAGTCGCGCTATTTTGCGCCTCGCCTCGTTTTGTGCAGTTGACACTCGCGCTATTTTGCGCAGCGCACTGTTTTGTGCAGTTCACACTCGCGCTATTTTGCGCAACAGATTGTTTTGTGCAGTTGACACTCCCGCTATTTTGCGCGTCGCACTGTTTTGTGCAGTTCACACTCGCGCTATTTTGCGCCTCGCACTGTTTTGTGCAGATCACACTCGCGCTATTTTGCTCGTCGCACTGTTTTGTGCAGTTAACACTCGCGCTATTTTGCGCGTCGCACGGTTTTGTGCAGTTCACACTGGCGCTATTTTGCGTGTCGCACTGTTTCGTGCAGTTTACACTCGCGCTATTTTGCGCCTGGCACTGTTTTGTGCAGTTCACACACGCGCCATTTTTCGCGTCGCACTGTTTTGTGCAGTTTATCACTCGCGCTATTTTGCGCGTCGCACTGTTTTGTGCAGATCACACTGGTGCTAGTTTGCGCATCGCATTGTTTTGTGCAGTTGACACTCGCGTTATTTTGCGCGTGGCCCTGTTTTGTGTACTTGACACTCGCAGTATTTTGCGCGTTGCGCTGTTTTGTGCATTTCACACTCGCGCTATTTTGCGCGTCGCCCTGTTTTGTGCAGTCACACTCACGCCATTTTTCGCGTCGCACTGTTTTGTGCAGTTTATCACTCGTGCTATTTTGCGCGGCGCACTGTTTTGTGCAGTTCACACTCGCGCTATTTTGCGCTTCGCACGGTTTTGTACAGTTCACACTCGCGCTATTTTGCGCGTCGCACTGTTTTGTGTAGTTTACACTCGCGCTATTTTGCGCCTCGCCTCATTTTGTGCAGTTGCCACTCGCGCTATTTTGCGCGTCGCACAGTTTTATGCTGTTCACACTCGCGCTATTTTCCGCGTCGCACGGTTTTGTGCAGTTGACACTCGCGCTATTTTGCGCGTCGCACTATTTTGTGCAGTTCACACTCGCGCTATTTTGTGCGTCGCACTGTTTTGTGCGGATCACACTCGCGCTATTTTGCGCGTCGCGCTGTTTTGTGCAGTTGACACTCGCGCTATTTTGCGCGTCGCTCTGTTTTGTGCAGTTTACACTCGCGCTATTTTGCGCGACGCACGGTTTTGTGCTGTTCACCCTCGCGCTATTTTCCGCGACAGACTGTTTTGTGCAGTTGACACTCACGCTATTTTGCGCGTCGCACTGTGTTGTGCAGATCACACTCGCGCTATTTTCCGCGTCGCACTATTTTGTGCAGTTTATCACTCGCGCTGTTTTGCGCGTCGCACTGTTTTGTGCAGTTCACACTCGCGCTATTTTCCGCGTCGCACGGTTTTGTACAGTTCACACTCGCGCTATTTTGCTTGTTGCACTGTTTTGTGCAGTTTACACTCCCGCTATTTTGCGCCTCGCCTCATTTTGTGCAGTTGACAGTCGCGCTATTTTGCGCGTCGCACTGTTTTGTGCAGTTCACACTCGCGCTATTTTGCGCGTCGCGCTGTTTTGTGCAGTTGACACTCGCGCTATTTTGTGCGTCGCTCTGTTTTGTGCAGTTTACACTCGCTCTATTTTGCGCGACGCACGGTTTTGTGCTGTTCACACTCACGCTATTTTTCGCGATGCACTGTTTTGTGCAGTTGACACTCGCGCTATTTTGCGCGTCGCACTGTTTTGTGCAGTTCACACTCGTGCTAGTTTACGCATCGCACTGTTTTGTGCAGATCACACTCGTGCTACTTTGCGCGTCGCACTGTTTTGTGCAGTTTACCCTCGCGCTATTTTGAGCGTCGCGCTGTTTTGTGCAGTTGACACTCCCGCTATTTTGCGCGTCGCACTGTTTTGTGCAGTTGACACTCGCGCTATTTTGCGCGTCGCACTGTTTTGTGCAATTCACACTCGCACTATTATGCGTGTCGCGCTGTTTTGTGCGGTTGACACTCGCGCTATTTTGTGCGTCGCTCCGTTTTGTGCAGTTTACACTCACGCTATTTTGCGCGTCGCACTGTTTTGTGCAGTTCACACTCGTGCTAGTTTGCGCGTCGCACTGTTTTGTGCAGATCACACTCGTGCTACTTTGCGCGTCGCACTGTTTTGTGCAGTTTACACTCGCGCTATTTTGCGCGTCGCGCAGTTTTGTGCAGTTGACACTCGCGCTATTTTGCGCGTCGCTCTGTTTTGTGCAGTTTACACTCGCGCTATTTTGCGCGACGCACGGTTTTGTGCTGTTCACACTCGCGCTATTTTCCGCGACAGACTGTTTTGTGCAGTTGACACTCACGCTATTTTGCGCGTCGCACTGTTTTGTGCAGTCCACACTCGCGCTATTTTGCGCGTCGCGCTGTTTTGTGCAGTTGAGACTCGCGGTATTTTGCGCGTCGCCCTGTTTTGTGCAGTTCACACTCACGCTATTTTACGCGTCGCCCTGTTTTGTGCAGATCACACTCGCGCTATTTTGCGCGTCGCACTGTTTTGTGCAGTTTACACTCGCCCTATTTTGCGCCTCGCCTCATATTTTTGCAGTTGACACTCGCGCTATGTTGCGCGTCGCACGGTTTTGTGCTGTTCACACTCGCGCTATTTTGCGCGTCGCACTGTTTTAGGCAGATCACACTCGCGCTATTTTGCGCGTCGCGCTGTTTTGTGCAGTTGACACTCGCGCTATTTTGCGCGTCGCACTGTTTTGTGCAGTTTACAGTCGCGCTATTTTGCGCCTCGCCTCGTTTTGTGCAGTTGACACTCGCGCTATTTTGCGCAGCGCACTGTTTTGTGCAGTTCACACTCGCGCTATTTTGCGCAACAGATTGTTTTGTGCAGTTGACACTCCCGCTATTTTGCGCGTCGCACTGTTTTGTGCAGTTCACACTCGCGCTATTTTGCGCCTCGCACTGTTTTGTGCAGATCACACTCGCGCTATTTTGCTCGTCGCACTGTTTTGTGCAGTTAACACTCGCGCTATTTTGCGCGTCGCACGGTTTTGTGCAGTTCACACTGGCGCTATTTTGCGTGTCGCACTGTTTCGTGCAGTTTACACTCGCGCTATTTTGCGCCTGGCACTGTTTTGTGCAGTTCACACACGCGCCATTTTTCGCGTCGCACTGTTTTGTGCAGTTTATCACTCGCGCTATTTTGCGCGTCGCACTGTTTTGTGCAGATCACACTCGTGCTAGTTTGCGCATCGCATTGTTTTGTGCAGTTGACACTCGCGTTATTTTGCGCGTGGCCCTGTTTTGTGTACTTGACACTCGCAGTATTTTGCGCGTTGCGCTGTTTTGTGCATTTCACACTCGCGCTATTTTGCGCGTCGCCCTGTTTTGTGCAGTCACACTCACGCCATTTTTCGCGTCGCACTGTTTTGTGCAGTTTATCACTCGTGCTATTTTGCGCGGCGCACTGTTTTGTGCAGTTCACACTCGCGCTATTTTGCGCTTCGCACGGTTTTGTACAGTTCACACTCGCGCTATTTTGCGCGTCGCACTGTTTTGTGTAGTTTACACTCGCGCTATTTTGCGCCTCGCCTCATTTTGTGCAGTTGCCACTCGCGCTATTTTGCGCGTCGCACAGTTTTATGCTGTTCACACTCGCGCTATTTTCCGCGTCGCACGGTTTTGTGCAGTTGACACTCGCGCTATTTTGCGCGTCGCACTATTTTGTGCAGTTCACACTCGCGCTATTTTGTGCGTCGCACTGTTTTGTGCGGATCACACTCGCGCTATTTTGCGCGTCGCGCTGTTTTGTGCAGTTGACACTCGCGCTATTTTGCGCGTCGCTCTGTTTTGTGCAGTTTACACTCGCGCTATTTTGCGCGACGCACGGTTTTGTGCTGTTCACCCTCGCGCTATTTTCCGCGACAGACTGTTTTGTGCAGTTGACACTCACGCTATTTTGCGCGTCGCACTGTGTTGTGCAGATCACACTCGCGCTATTTTCCGCGTCGCACTATTTTGTGCAGTTTATCACTCGCGCTGTTTTGCGCGTCGCACTGTTTTGTGCAGTTCACACTCGCGCTATTTTCCGCGTCGCACGGTTTTGTACAGTTCACACTCGCGCTATTTTGCTTGTTGCACTGTTTTGTGCAGTTTACACTCCCGCTATTTTGCGCCTCGCCTCATTTTGTGCAGTTGACAGTCGCGCTATTTTGCGCGTCGCACTGTTTTGTGCAGTTCACACTCGCGCTATTTTGCGCGTCGCGCTGTTTTGTGCAGTTGACACTCGCGCTATTTTGTGCGTCGCTCTGTTTTGTGCAGTTTACACTCGCTCTATTTTGCGCGACGCACGGTTTTGTGCTGTTCACACTCACGCTATTTTTCGCGATGCACTGTTTTGTGCAGTTGACACTCGCGCTATTTTGCGCGTCGCACTGTTTTGTGCAGTTCACACTCGTGCTAGTTTACGCATCGCACTGTTTTGTGCAGATCACACTCGTGCTACTTTGCGCGTCGCACTGTTTTGTGCAGTTTACCCTCGCGCTATTTTGAGCGTCGCGCTGTTTTGTGCAGTTGACACTCCCGCTATTTTGCGCGTCGCACTGTTTTGTGCAGTTGACACTCGCGCTATTTTGCGCGTCGCACTGTTTTGTGCAATTCACACTCGCACTATTATGCGTGTCGCGCTGTTTTGTGCGGTTGACACTCGCGCTATTTTGTGCGTCGCTCCGTTTTGTGCAGTTTACACTCACGCTATTTTGCGCGTCGCACTGTTTTGTGCAGTTCACACTCGTGCTAGTTTGCGCGTCGCACTGTTTTGTGCAGATCACACTCGTGCTACTTTGCGCGTCGCACTGTTTTGTGCAGTTTACACTCGCGCTATTTTGCGCGTCGCGCAGTTTTGTGCAGTTGACACTCGCGCTATTTTGCGCGTCGCTCTGTTTTGTGCAGTTTACACTCGCGCTATTTTGCGCGACGCACGGTTTTGTGCTGTTCACACTCGCGCTATTTTCCGCGACAGACTGTTTTGTGCAGTTGACACTCACGCTATTTTGCGCGTCGCACTGTTTTGTGCAGTCCACACTCGCGCTATTTTGCGCGTCGCGCTGTTTTGTGCAGTTGAGACTCGCGGTATTTTGCGCGTCGCCCTGTTTTGTGCAGTTCACACTCACGCTATTTTGCGCGTTGCCCTGTTTTGTGCAGATCACACTCGCGCTATTTTGCGCGTCGCACTGTTTTGTGCAGTTTACACTCGCCCTATTTTGCGCCTCGCCTCATATTTTTGCAGTTGACACTCGCGCTATGTTGCGCGTCGCACGGTTTTGTGCTGTTCACACTCGCGCTATTTTGCGCGTCGCACTGTTTTAGGCAGATCACACTCGCGCTATTTTGCGCGTCGCGCTGTTTTGTGCAGTTGACACTCGCGCTATTTTGCGCGTCGCACTGTTTTGTGCAGTTTACAGTCGCGCTATTTTGCGCCTCGCCTCGTTTTGTGCAGTTGACACTCGCGCTATTTTGCGCAGCGCACTGTTTTGTGCAGTTCACACTCGCGCTATTTTGCGCAACAGATTGTTTTGTGCAGTTGACACTCCCGCTATTTTGCGCGTCGCACTGTTTTGTGCAGTTCACACTCGCACTGTTTTGTGCAGATCACACTCGCGCTATTTTGCTCGTCGCACTGTTTTGTGCAGTTGACACTCGCGCTATTTTGCGCGTCGCACGGTTTTGTGCAGTTCACACTGGCGCAATTTTGCGTGTCGCACTGTTTCGTGCAGTTTACACTCGCGCTATTTTGCGCCTGGCACTGTTTTGTGCAGTTCACACACGCGCCATTTTTCGCGTCGCACTGTTTTGTGCAGTTTATCACTCGCGCTATTTTGCGCGTCGCACTGTTTTATGCAGATCACACTCGTGCTAGTTTGCGCATCGCATTGTTTTGTGCAGTTGACACTCGCGTTATTTTGCGCGTGGCCCTGTTTTGTGTACTTGACACTCGCAGAATTTTGCGCGTTGCGCTGTTTTGTGCATTTCACACTCGCGCAATTTTGCGCGTCGCCCTGTTTTGTGCAGTCACACTCACGCCATTTTTCGCGTCGCACTGTTTTGTGCTGTTTATCACTCGTGCTATTTTGCGCGGCGCACTGTTTTGTGCAGTTCACACTCGCGCTATTTTGCGCGTCGCACTGTTTTGTGTAGTTTACACTCGCGTTATTTTGCGCCTCGCCTCATTTTGTGCAGTTGCCACTCGCGCTATTTTGCGCGTCGCACAGTTTTATGCTGTTCACACTCGCGCTATTTTCCGCGTCGCATGGTTTTGTGCAGTTGACACTCGCGCTATTTTGCGCGTTGCACTGTTTTGTGCAGTTCACACTCGCGCTATTTTGTGCGTCGCACTGTTTTGTGCGGATCACACTCGCGCTATTTTGCGCGTCGCGCTGTTTTGTGCAGTTGACACTCGCGCTATTTTGCGCGTCGCTCTGTTTTGTGCAGTTTACACTCGCGCTATTTTGCGCGTCGCTCTGTTTTGTGCAGTTTACACTCACGCTATTTTGCGCGTCGCACTGTGTTGTGCAGATCACACTCGCGCTATTTTCCGCGTCGCACTATTTTGTGCAGTTTATCACTCGCGCTGCTTTGCGCGTCGCACTGTTTTGTGCAGTTCACACTCGCGCTATTTTCCGCGTCGCACGGTTTTGTACAGTTCACACTCGCGCTATTTTGCTTGTTGCACTGTTTTGTGCAGTTTACACTCCCGCTATTTTGCGCCTCGCCTCATTTTGTGCAGTTGACAGTCGCGCTATTTTGCGCGTCGCACTGTTTTGTGCAGTTCACACTCGCGCTATTTTGCGCGTCGCACTGTTTTGTGCAATTCACACTCGCACTATTATGCGTGTCGCGCTGTTTTGTGCGGTTGACACTCGCGCTATTTTGTGCGTCGCTCCGTTTTGTGCAGTTTACACTCACGCTATTTTGCGCGAAGCACGGTTTTGTGCTGTTCGCACTCGCGCTGTTTTCCGGGACGCACTGTTTTGTGCAGTTGACACTCGCGCTATTTTGCGCGTCGCACTGTTTTGTGCAGTTCACACTCGTGCTATTTTGCGCGTCGCACTGTTTTGTGCAGATCACACTCGTGCTACTTTGCGCGTCGCACTGTTTTGTGCAGTTTACACTCGCGCTATTTTGCGCGTCGCGCTGTTTTGTGCAGTTGACACTCGCGCTATTTTGCGCGTCGCTCTGTTTTGTGCAGTTTACACTCGCGCTATTTTGCGCGACGCACGTTTTTGTGCTGTTCACACTCGCGCTATTTTCCGCGACAGACTGTTTTGTGCAGTTGACACTCACGCTATTTTGCGCGTCGCACTGTTTTGTGCAGTTCACACTCGCGCTATTTTGCGCGTCGCGCTGTTTTGTGCAGTTGAGACTCGCGGTATTTTGCGCGTCGCCCTGTTTTGTGCAGTTCACACTCACGCTATTTTGCGCGTCGCCCTGTTTTGTGCAGATCACACTCGCGCTATTTTGCGCGTCGCACTGTTTTGTGCAGTTTACACTCGCCCTATTTTGCGCCTCGCCTCATATTTTTGCAGTTGACACTCGCGCTATGTTGCGCGTCGCACGGTTTTGTGCTGTTCACAATCGCGCTATTTTGCACGTCGCACTGTTTTATGCAGATCACACTCGCGCTATTTTGCGCGTCGCGCTGTTTTGTGCAGTTGACACTCGCGCTATTTTGCGCGTCGCTCTGTTTTGTGCAGTTGACACTCGCGCTATTTTGTGCGACGCACGGTTTTGTGCTGTTCACCCTCGCGCTATTTTTCGCGACGGACTGTTTTGTGCAGTTGACACTCACGCTATTTTGCGCGTCGCACTGTGTTGTGCAGATCACACTCGCGCTATTTTCCGCGTCGCACTATTTTGTGCAGTTTATCACTCGCGCTGTTTTGCGCGTCGCACTGTTTTGTGCAGTTCACACTCGCGCTATTTTCCGCGTCGCACGGTTTTGTACAGTTCACACTCGCGCTATTTTGCTTGTTGCACTTTTTTGTGCAGTTTACACTCCCGCTATTTTGCGCCTCGCCTCATTTTGTGCAGTTGACAGTCGCGCTATTTTGCGCGTCGCACTGTTTTGTGCAGTTCACACTCGCGCTATTTTGCGCGTCGCGCTGTTTTGTGCAGTTGACACTCGCACTATGTTGTGCGTCGCTCTGTTTTGTGCAGTTTACACTCGCTCTATTTTGCACGAAGCACGGTTTTGTGCTGTTCGCACTCGCGCTGTTTTCCGGGACGCACTGTTTTGTGCAGTTGACACTCGCGCTATTTTGCGCGTCGCACTGTTTTGTGCAGTTCACACTCGTGCTAGTTTACGCATCGCACTGTTTTGTGCAGATCACACTCGTGCTACTTTGCGCGTCGCACTGTTTTGTGCAGTTTACACTCGCGCTATTTTGAGCGTCGCGCTGTTTTGTGCAGTTGACACTCCCGCTATTTTGCGCGTCGCACTGTTTTGTACAGTTGACACTCGCGCTATTTTGCGCGTCGCACTGTTTTGTGCAATTCACACTCGCACTATTATGCGTGTCGCGCTGTTTTGTGCGGTTGACACTCGCGCTATTTTGTGCGTCGCTCCGTTTTGTGCAGTTTACACTCACGCATTTTTGCGCGACGCACGGTTTTGTGCTGTTCGCACTCGCGCTATTTTCCGTGACGCACTGTTTTGTGCAGTTGACACTCGCGCTATTTTGCGCGTCGCACTGTTTTGTGCAGTTCACACTCGTGCTAGTTTGCGCGTCGCACTGTTTTGTGCAGATCACACTCGTGCTACTTTGCGCGTCGCACTATTTTGTGCAGTTTACACTCGCGCTATTTTGCGCGTCGCGCTGTTTTGTGCAGTTGACACTCGCGGTATTTTGCGCGTCGCCCTGTTTTGTGCAGTTCACACTCACGCTATTTTGCGCGTCGCCCTGTTTTGTGCAGATCACACTCGCGCTATTTTGCGCGTCGCACTGTTTTGTGCAGTTTACACTCGCGCTATTTTGCGCCTCGCCTCATATTTTTGCAGTTGACACTCGCGCTATGTTGCGCGTCGCACGGTTTTCTGCTGTTCACACTCGCGCTATTTTGCGCGTCGCACTATTTTATGCAGATCACACTCGCGCTATTTTGCGCGTCGCGCTGTTTTGTGCAGTTGACACTCGCGCTATTTTGCGCGTCGCCCTGTTTTGTGCAGTTTACAGTCGCGCTATTTTGCGCCTCGCCTCGTTTTCTGCAGTTGACACTCGCGCTATTTTGCGCAGCGCACTGTTTTGTGCAGTTCACACTCGCGCTATTTTGCGCAACAGATTGTTTTGTGCAGTTGACACTCCCGCTATTTTGCGCGTCGCACTGTTTTGTGCAGTTCACACTCGCGCTATTTTGCGCGTCGCACTGTTTTGTGCAGATCACACTCGCGCTATTTTGCTCGTCTCACTGTTTTGTGCAGTTGACACTCGCGCTATTTTGCGCGTCGCACGGTTTTGTGCAGTTCACACTGGCGCTATTTTGCGTGTCGCACTATTTCGTGCAGTTTACACCCGCGCTATTTTGCGCCTGGCACTGTTTTGTGCAGTTCACAATAGCGCTATTTTGCGCCTCGCATGGTTTTGTCCAGTTGACAATCGCGCTATTTTGTGCGTCGCACGATTTTGTGCAGTTCACACTCACGCTACTTTGCGCGTCACCCTGTTTTGTACAGTTTACAGTCGCGCTATTTTGCGCCTTGCCTCGTTTTGTGCAGTTGTCACTTGCGCTATTTTGCGCGTCGCCCTGTTTTTTGCAGTTCACACACGGGCCATTTTTCGCGTCGCACTGTTTTGTGCAGTTTATCACTCGCGCTATTTTGCGCGTCGCACTGTTTTGTGCAGATCACACTCGCGCTAGTTTGCGCATCGTATTGTTTTGTGCAGTTGACACTCGCGTTATTTTGCGCGTGGCCCTGTTTTGTGTAGTTGACACTCGTAGTATTTTGCGCGTTGCGCTGTTTTGTGCATTTCACACTCGCGCAATTTTGCGCGTCGCCCTGTTTTGTGCAGTCACACTCACGCCATTTTTCGCGTCGCACTGTTTTGTGCAGTTTATCACTCACGCTATTTTGCGCGGCGCACTGTTTTGTGCAGTTCACACTCGCGCTATTTTGCGCTTCGCACGGTTTTGTACAGTTCACACTCGCGCTATTTTGCGCGTCGCACTGTTTTGTGCAGTTTACACTCGCGCTATTTTGCGCCTCGCCTCATTTTGTGCAGTTGCCACTCGCGCTATTTTGTTCGTCGCACAGTTTTATGTTGTTCACACTCGCGCTATTTTCCGCGTCGCACTGTTTTGTGCAGCTGACACTCGCGCTATTTTGCGCGTCGCACTGTTTTGTGCAGTTCACACTCGCGCTATTTTGTGCGTCGCACTGTTTTGTGCGGATCACACTCGCGCTATTTTGCGCGTCGCGCTGTTTTGTGCAGTTGACACTCACGCTATTTTGCGCGTCGCTCTGTTTTGTGCAGTTTACACTCGCGCTATTTTGCGCGACGCACGGTTTTGTGCTGTTCACCCTCGCGCTATTTTCCGCGACTGACTGTTTTGTGCAGTTGACACTCCCGCTAGTTTGCGCGTCGCACTGTTTTGTGCAGATCACACTCGTGCTACTTTGCGCGTCGCACTGTTTTGTGCAGTTTACACTCGCGCTATTTTGCGCGTCGCGCTGTTTTGTGCAGTTGACACTCGCGCTATTTTGCGCGTCGCCCTGTTTTGTGCAGTTCACACTCACGCTATTTTGCGCGTCGCCCTGTTTTGTGCAGATCACACTCGCGCTATTTTGCGCGTCGCGCTGTTTTGTGCAGTTGACACTCGCGCTATTTTGCGCGTCGCTCTGTTTTGTGCAGTTCACACTCGCGCTATTTTGTGCGTCGCACTGTTTTGTGCAGATCACACCCGCGCTATTTTGTGCGTCGCGCTGTTTTGTGCAGTTGACACTCGCGCTATTTTGCGCGTCGGTCTGTTTTGTGCAGTTTACACTCGCGCTATTTTGCGCGACGCACGGTTTTGTGCTGTTCACACTCGCGCTATTTTTCGCGACAGACTGTTTTGTGCAGTTGACACTCACGCTATTTTGCGCGTCGCACTGTTTTGTGCAGTTCACACTCGCGCTATTTTGCGCGTCGCGCTGTTTTGTGCAGTTGAGACTCGCGGTATTTTCCGCGTCGCCCTGTTTTGTGCAGTTCACACTCACGCTATTTTGCGCGTCGCCCTGTTTTGTGCAGATCACACTCGCGCTATTTTGCGCGTCGCACTGTTTTGTGCAGTTTACACTCACCCTATTTTGCGCCTCGCCTCATATTTTTGCAGTTGACACTCGCGCTATGTTGCGCGTCGCACGGTTTTCTGCTGTTCACACTCGCGCTATTTTGCGCGTCGCACTGTTTTATGCAGATCACACTCGCGCTATTTTGCGCGTCGCGCTGTTTTGTGCAGTTGACACTCGCGCTATTTTGCGCGTCGCACTGTTTTGTGCAGTTTACAGTCGCGCTATTTTGCGCCTCGCCTCGTTTTGTGCAGTTGACACTCGCGCTATTTTGCGCAGCGCACTATTTTGTGCAGTTCACACTCGCGCTATTTTGCGCAACAGATTGTTTTGTGCAGTTGACACTCCCGCTATTTTGCGCGTCGCACTGTTTTGTGCAGTTCACACTCGCGCTATTTTGCGCCTCGCACTGTTTTGTGCAGATCACACTCGCGCTATTTTGCTCGTCGCACTGTTTTGTGCAGTTGACACTCGCGCTATTTTGCGCGTCGCACGGTTTTGTGCAGTTCACACTGGCGCAATTTTGCGTGTCGCACTGTTTCGTGCAGTTTACACTCGCGCTATTTTGCGCCTGGCACTGTTTTGTGCAGTTCACACACGCGCCATTTGTCGCGTCGCACTGTTTTGTGCAGTTTACCACTCGCGCTATTTTGCGCGTCGCACTGTTTTGTGCAGATCACACTCATGCTAGTTTGCGCATCGCATTGTTTTGTACAGTTGACACTCGCGTTATTTTGCGCGTGGCCCTGTTTTGTGTACTTGACACTCGCAGTATTTTGCACGTTGCGCTGTTTTGTGCATTTCACACTCGCGCTATTTTGCGCGTCGCCCTGTTTTGTGCAGTCACACTCACGCCATTTTTCGCGTCGCACTGTTTTGTGCAGTTTATCACTCGTGCTATTTTGCGCGGCGCACTGTTTTGTGCAGTTCACACTCGCGCTATTTTGCGCTTCGCACGGTTTTGTACAGTTCACACTCGCGCTATTTTGCGCGTCGCACTGTTTTGTGTAGTTTACACTCGCGCTATTTTGCGCCTCGCCTCATTTTGTGCAGTTGCCACTCGCGCTATTTTGCGCGTCGCACAGTTTTATGCTGTTCACACTCGCGCTATTTTCTGCGTCGCACGGTTTTGTGCAGTTGACACTCGCGCTATTTTGCGCGTCGCACTGTTTTGTGCAGTTCACACTCGCGCTATTTTGTGCGTCGCACTGTTTTGTGCGGATCACACTCGCGCTATTTTGCGCGTCGCGCTGTTTTGTGCAGTTGACACTCGCGCTATTTTGCGCGTCGCTCTGTTTTGTGCCGTTTACACTCGCGCTATTTTGCGCGACGCACGGTTTTGTGCTGTTCACCCTCGCGCTATTTTCCGCGACAGACTGTTTTGTGCAGTTGACACTCACGCTATTTTGCGCGTCGCACTGTGTTGTGCAGATCACACTCGCGCTAGTTTCCGCGTCGCACTATTTTGTGCAGTTTATCACTCGCGCTGTTTTGCGCGTCGCACTGTTTTGTGCAGTTCACACTTGCGCTATTTTCCGCGTCGCACGGTTTTGTACAGTTCACACTCGCGCTATTTTGCTTGTTGCACTGTTTTGTGCAGTTTACACTCCCGCTATTTTGTGCCTCGCCTCATTTTGTGAAGTTGACAGTCGCGCTATTTTGCGCGTCGCACTGTTTTGTGCAGTTCACACTCGTGCTATTTTGCGCGTCGCGCTGTTTTGTGCAGTTGACACTCGCGCTATTTTGTGCGTCGCTCTGTTTTGTGCAGTTTACACTCGCTCTATTTTGCGCGACGCACGGTTTTGTGCTGTTCACACTCACGCTATTTTCCGCGATGCACTGTTTTGTGCAGTTGACACTCGCGCTATTTTGCGCGTCGCACTGTTTTGTGCAGTTCACACTCGTGCTAGTTTACGCATCGCACTGTTTTGTGCAGATCACACTCGTGCTACTTTGCGCGTCGCACTATTTTGTGCAGTTTACACTCGCGCTATTTTGAGCGTCGCGCTGTTTTGTGCAGTTGACACTCCCGCTATTTTGCGCGTCGCACTGTTTTGTGCAGTTGACACTCGCGCTATTTTGCGCGTCGCACTGTTTTGTGCAATTCACACTCGCACTATTATGCGTGTCGCGCTGTTTTGTGCGGTTGACACTCGCGCTATTTTGTACGTCGCTCCGTTTTGTACAGTTTACACTCACGCTATTTTGCGCGACGCACGGTTTTGTGCTGTTCGCACTCGCGCTATTTTCCGTGACGCACTGTTTTGTGCAGTTGACACTCGCGCTATTTCGCGCGTCGCACTGTTTTGTGCAGTTCACACTCGTGCTATTTTGCGCGTCGCACTGTTTTGGGCAGATCACACTCGTGCTACTTTGCGCGTCGCACTATTTTGTGCAGTTTACACTCGCGCTATTTTGCGCGTCGCGCTATTTTGTGCAGTTGACACTCGCGGTATTTTGCGCGTCGCCCTGTTTTGTGCAGTTCACACTCACGCTATTTTGCGCGTCGCCCTGTTTTGTGCAGATCACACTCGCGCTATTTTGCGCGTCGCACTGTTTTGTGCAGTTTACACTCGCGCTATTTTGCACCTCGCCTCTTATTTTTGCAGTTGACACTCGCGCTATGTTGCGCGTCGCACGGTTTTGTGCTGTTCACACTCGCGCTATTTTGCGCGTCGCACTGTTTTATGCAGATCACACTCGCGCTATTTTGCGCGTCGCGCTGTTTTGTGCAGTTGACACTCGCGCTATTTTGCGCGTCGCTCTGTTTTGTGCAGTTCACACTCGCGCTATTTTGTGCGTCGCACTGTTCTGTGCAGATCACACTCGCGCTATTTTGTGCGTCGCACTGTTCTGTGCAGATCACACTCGCGCTATTTTGTGCGTCGCGCTGTTTTGTGCAGTTGACACTCGCGCTATTTTGCGCGTCGCTCTGTTTTGTGCAGTTTACACTCGCGCTATTTTGCGCGACGCACGGTTTTGTGCTGTTCACACTCGCGCTATTTTTCGCGACAGACTGTTTTGTGCAGTTGACACTCACGCTATTTTGCGCGTCGCACTGTTTTGTGCAGTTCACACTCGCGCTATTTTGCGCGTCGCGCTGTTTTGTGCAGTTGAGACTCGGGGTATTTTCCGCGTCGCCCTGTTTTGTGCAGTTCACACTCACGCTATTTTGCACGTCGCCCTGTTTTGTGCAGATCACACTCGCGTTATTTTGCGCGTCGCACTGTTTTGTGCAGTTTACACTCGCCCTATTTTGCGCCTCGCCTCATATTTTTGCAGTTGACACTCGCGCTATGTTGCGCGTCGCACGGTTTTCTGCTGTTCACACTCGCGCTATTTTGCGCGTCGCACTGTTTTATGCAGATCACACTCGCGCTATTTTGCGCGTCGCGCTGTTTTGTGCAGTTGACACTCGCGCTATTTTGCGCGTCGCACTGTTTTGTGCAGTTTACAGTTGCGCTATTTTGCGCCTCGCCTCGTTTTGTGCAGTTGACACTCGCGCTATTTTGCGCAGCGCACTGTTTTGTGCAGTTCACACTCGCGCTATTTTGCGCAACAGATTGTTTTGTGCAGTTGACACTCCCGCTATTTTGCGCGTCGCACTGTTTTGTGCAGTTCACACTCGCGCTATTTTGCGCCTCGCACTGTTTTGTGCAGATCACACTCGCGCTATTTTGCTCGTCGCACTGTTTTGTGCTGTTGACACTCGCGCTATTTTGCGCGTCGCACGGTTTTGTGCAGTTCACACTGGCGCAATTTTGCGTGTCGCACTGTTTCGTGCAGTTTACACTCGCGCTATTTTGCGCCTGGCACTGTTTTGTGCAGTTCACACACGCGCCATTTTTCGCGTCGCACTGTTTTGTGCAGTTTATCACTCGCGCTATTTTGCGCGTCGCACTGTTTTGTGCAGATCACACTCGTGCTAGTTTGCGCATCGCATTGTTTTGTGCAGTTGACTCTCGCGTTATTTTGCGCGTGCCCCTGTTTTGTGTACTTGACACTCGCAGTATTTTGCGCGTTGCGCTGTTTTGTGCATTTCACACTCGCGCTATTTTGCGCGTCGCCCTGTTTTGTGCAGTCACACTCACGCCATTTTTCGCGTCGCACTGTTTTGTGCAGTTCACACTCGCGCTATTTTGCGCGTCGCGCTGTTTTGTGCAGTTGACACTCGCGCTATTTTGGGCGTCGCTCTGTTTTGTGCAGTTTACACTCGCTCTATTTTGCGCGACGCACGGTTTTGTGCTGTTCACACTCACGCTATTTTCCGGGATGCACTGTTTTGTGCAGTTGACACTCGCGCTATTTTGCGCGTCGCACTGTTTTGTGCAGTTCACACTCGTGCTAGTTTACGCATCGCACTGTTTTGTGCAGATCACACTCGTGCTACTTTGCGCGTCGCACTGTTTTGTGCAGTTTACACTCGCGCTATTTTGAGCGTCGCGCTGTTTTGTGCAGTTGACACTCGCGCTATTTTGCGCGTCGCACTGTTTTGTGCAGTTGACACTCGCGCTATTTTGCGCGTCGCACTGTTTTGTGCAATTCACACTCGCACTATTATGCGTGTCGCGCTGTTTTGTGCGGTTGACACTCGCGCTATTTTGTGCGTCGCTCCGTTTTGTGCAGTTTACACTCACGCTATTTTGCGCGACGCACGGTTTTGTGCTGTTCGCACTCGCGCTATTTTCCGTGACGCACTGTTTTGTGCAGTTGACACTCGCGCTATTTTGCGCGTCGCCCTGTTTTGTGCAGTTCACACTCACGCTATTTTGCGCGTCGCCCTGTTTTGTGCAGATCACACTCGCGCTATTTTGCGCGTCGCGCTGTTTTGTGCAGTTGACACTCGCGCTATTTTGCGCGTCGCTCTGTTTTGTGCAGTTCACACTCGCGCTATTTTGTGCGTCGCACTGTTTTGTGCAGATCACACCCGCGCTATTTTGTGCGTCGCGCTGTTTTGTGCAGTTGACACTCGCGCTATTTTGCGCGTCGCTCTGTTTTGTGCAGTTTACACTCGCGCTATTTTGCGCGACGCACGGTTTTGTGCTGTTCACACTCGCGCTATTTTTCGCGACAGACTGTTTTGTGCAGTTGACACTCACGCTATTTTGCGCGTCGCACTGTTTTGTGCAGTTCACACTCGCGCTATTTTGCGCGTCGCGCTGTTTTGTGCAGTTGAGACTCGCGGTATTTTCCGCGTCGCCCTGTTTTGTGCAGTTCACACTCACGCTATTTTGCGCGTCGCCCTGTTTTGTGCAGATCACACTCGCGCTATTTTGCGCGTCGCACTGTTTTGTGCAGTTTACACTCGCCCTATTTTGCGCCTCGCCTCATATTTTTGCAGTTGACACTCGCGCTATGTTGCGCGTCGCACGGTTTTCTGCTGTTCACACTCGCGCTATTTTGCGCGTCGCACTGTTTTATGCAGATCACACACGCGCTATTTTGCGCGTCGCGCTGTTTTGTGCAGTTGACACTCGCGCTATTTTGCGCGTCGCGCTGTTTTGTGCAGTTGACACTCGCGCTATTTTGCGCCTCGCCTCGTTTTGTGCAGTTGACACTCGCGCTATTTTGCGCAGCGCACTATTTTGTGCAGTTCACACTCGCGCTATTTTGCGCAACAGATTGTTTTGTGTAGTTGACACTCCCGCTATTTTGCGCGTCGCACTGTTTTGTGCAGTTCACACTCGCGCTATTTTGCGCCTCGCACTGTTTTGTGCAGATCACACTCGCGCTATTTTGCTCGTCGCACTGTTTTGTGCAGTTGACACTCGCGCTATTTTGCGCGTCGCACGGTTTTGTGCAGTTCACACTGGCGCAATTTTGCGTGTCGTACTGTTTCGTGCAGTTTACACTCGCGCTATTTTGCGCCTGGCACTGTTTTGTGCAGTTCACACACGCGCCATTTTTCGCGTCGCACTGTTTTGTGCAGTTTATCACTCGCGCTATTTTGCGCGTCGCACTGTTTTGTGCAGATCACACTCGTGCTAGTTTGCGCATCGCATTGTTTTGTGCAGTTGACACTCGCGTTATTTTGCGCGTGGCCCTGTTTTGTGTACTTGACACTCGCAGTATTTTGCACGTTGCGCTGTTTTGTGCATTTCACACTCGCGCTATTTTGCGCGTCGCCCTGTTTTGTGCAGTCACACTCACGCCATTTTTCGCGTCGCACTGTTTTGTGCAGTTTATCACTCGTGCTATTTTGCGCGGCGCACTGTTTTGTGCAGTTCACACTCGCGCTATTTTCCGCTTCGCACGGTTTTGTACAGTTCACACTCGCGCTATTTTGCGCGTCGCACTGTTTTGTGTAGTTTACACTCGCGCTATTTTGCGCCTCGCCTCATTTTGTGCAGTTGCCACTCGCGCTATTTTGCGCGTCGCACAGTTTTATGCTGTTCACACTCGCGCTATTTTCCGCGTCGCACGGTTTTGTGCAGTTGACACTCGCGCTATTTTGCGCGTCGCACTGTTTTGTGCAGTTCACACTCGCGCTATTTTGTGCGTCGCACTGTTTTGTGCGGATCACACTCGCGCTATTTTGCGGGTCGCGCTGTTTTGTGCAGTTGACACTCGCGCTATTTTGCGCGTCGCTTTGTTTTGTGCAGTTTACACTCGCGCTATTTTGCGCGACGCACGGTTTTGTGCTGTTCACCCTCGCGCTATTTTCCGCGACAGACTGTTTTGTGCAGTTGACACTCACGCTATTTTGCGCGTCGCACTGTGTTGTGCAGATCACACTCGCGCTATTTTCCGCGTCGCACTATTTTGTGCAGTTTATCACTCGCGCTGTTTTGCGCGTCGCACTGTTTTGTGCAGTTCACACTCGCGCTATTTTGTGCGTCGCTCTGTTTTGTGCAGTTTACACTCGCTCTATTTTGCGCGACGCACGGTTTTGTGCTGTTCACACTCACGCTATTTTCCGCGATGCACTGTTTTGTGCAGTTGACACTCGCGCTATTTTGCGCGTCGCACTGTTTTGTGCAGTTCACACTCGTGCTAGTTTACGCATCGCACTGTTTTGTGCAGATCACACTTGTGCTACTTTGCGCGTCGCACTGTTTTGTGCAGTTTACACTCGCGCTATTTTGAGCGTCGCGCTGTTTTGTGCAGTTGACACTCCCGCTATTTTGCGCGTCGCACTGTTTTGTGCAGTTGACACTCGCGCTAGTTTGCGCGTCGCACTGTTTTGTGCAATTCACACTCGCACTATTATGCGTGTCGCGCTGTTTTGTGCGGTTGACACTCGCGCTATTTTGTGCGTCGCTCCGTTTTGTGCAGTTTGCACTCACGCTATTTTGCGCGACGCACGGTTTTGCGCTGTTCGCACTCGCGCTATTTTCCGTGACGCACTGTTTTGTGCAGTTGACACTCGCGCTATTTTGCGCGTCGCACTGTTTTGTGCAGTTCACACTCGTGCTATTTTGCGCGTCGCACTGTTTTGTGCAGATCACACTCGTGCTACTTTGCGCGTCGCACTATTTTGTGCAGTTTACAATCGCGCTATTTTGCGCGTCGCGCTGTTTTGTGCAGTTGACACTCGCGGTATTTTGCGCGTCGCCCTGTTTTGTGCAGTTCACACTCACGCTATTTTGCGCGTCGCCCTGTTTTGTGCAGATCACACTCGCGCTATTTTGCGCGTCGCACTGTTTTGTGCAGTTTACACTCGCGCTATTTTGCGCCTCGCCTCATATTTTTGCAGTTGACACTCGCGCTATGTTGCGCGTCGCACGGTTTTGTGCTGTTCACACTCGCGCTATTTTGCGCGTCGCACTATTTTATGCAGATCACACTCGCGCTATTTTGCGCGTCGCGCTGTTTTGTGCAGTTGACACTCGCGCTATTTTGCGCGTCGCACTGTTTTGTGCAGTTTACAGTCGCGCTATTTCGCGCCTCGCCTCGTTTTGTGCAGTTGACACTCGCGCTATTTTGCGCAGCGCACTGTTTTGTGCAGTTCACACTCGCGCTATTTTGCGCAACAGATTGTTTTGTGCAGTTGACACTCCCGCTATTTTGCGCGTCGCACTGTTTTGTGCAGTTCACACTCGCGCTATTTTGCGCCTCGCACTGTTTTGTGCAGATCACACTCGCGCTATTTTGCTCGTCGCACTGTTTTGTGCAGTTCACACTCGCGCTATTTTGCGCGTCGCACGGTTTTGTGCAGTTCACACTGGTGCAATTTTGCGTGTCGCACTGTTTCGTGCAGTTTACACTCGCGCTATTTTGCGCCTGGCACTGTTTTGTGCAGTTCACACACGCGCCATTTTTCGCGTCGCACTGTTTTGTGCAGTTTATCACTCGCGCTATTTTGCGCGTCGCACTGTTTTGTGCAGATCACACTCGTGCTAGTTTGCGCATCGCATTGTTTTGTGCAGTTGACACTCGCGTTATTTTGCGCGTGGCCCTGTTTTGTGTACTTGACACTCGCAGAATTTTGCGCGTTGCGCTGTTTTGTGCATTTCACACTCGCGCAATTTTGCGCGTCGCCCTGTTTTGTGCAGTCACACTCACGCCATTTTTCGCATCGCACTGTTTTGTGCAGTTTATCACTCGTGCTATTTTGCGCGGCGCACTGTTTTGTGCAGTTCACACTCGCGCTATTTTGCGCTTCGCACGGCTTTGTACAGTTCACACTCGCGCTATTTTGCGCGTCGCACTGTTTTGTGTAGTTTACACTCGCGCTATTTTGCGCCTCGCCTCATTTTGTGCAGTTGCCACTCGCGCTATTTTGCGCGTCGCACAGTTTTATGCTGTTCACACTCGCGCTATTTTCCGCGTCGCACGGTTTTGTGCAGTTGACACTCGCGCTATTTTGCGCGTCGCACTGTTTTGTGCAGTTCACACTCGCGCTATTTTGTGCGTCGCACTGTTTTGTGCGGATCACACTCGCGCTATTTTGCGGGTCGCGCTGTTTTGTGCAGTTGACACTCGCGCTATTTTGCGCGTCGCTTTGTTTTGTGCAGTTTACACTCGCGCTATTTTGCGCGACGCACGGTTTTGTGCTGTTCACCCTCGCGCTATTTTCCGCGACAGACTGTTTTGTGCAGTTGACACTCACGCTATTTTGCGCGTCGCACTGTGTTGTGCAGATCACACTCGCGCTATTTTCCGCGTCGCACTATTTTGTGCAGTTTATCACTCGCGCTGTTTTGCGCGTCGCACTGTTTTGTGCAGTTCACACTCGCGCTATTTTCCGCGTCGCACGGTTTTTGTACAGTTCACACTCGCGCTATTTTGCTTGTTGCACTGTTTTGTGCAGTTTACACTCCCGCTATTTTGCGCCTCGCCTCATTTTGTGCAGTTGACAGTCGCGCTATTTTGCGCGTCGCACTGTTTTGTGCAGTTCACACTCGCGCTATTTTGCGCGTCGCGCTGTTTTGTGCAGTTGACACTCGCGCTATTTTGTGCGTCGCTCTGTTTTGTGCAGTTTACACTCGCTCTATTTTGCGCGACGCACGGTTTTGTGCTGTTCACACTCACGCTATTTTCCGCGATGCACTGTTTTGTGCAGTTGACACTCGCGCTATTTTGCGCGTCGCACTGTTTTGTGCAGTTCACACTCGTGCTAGTTTACGCATCGCACTGTTTTGTGCAGATCACACTTGTGCTACTTTGCGCGTCGCACTGTTTTGTGCAGTTTACACTCGCGCTATTTTGAGCGTCGCGCTGTTTTGTGCAGTTGACACTCCCGCTATTTTGCGCGTCGCACTGTTTTGTGCAGTTGACACTCGCGCTAGTTTGCGCGTCGCACTGTTTTGTGCAATTCACACTCGCACTATTATGCGTGTCGCGCTGTTTTGTGCGGTTGACACTCGCGCTATTTTGTGCGTCGCTCCGTTTTGTGCAGTTTGCACTCACGCTATTTTGCGCGACGCACGGTTTTGCGCTGTTCGCACTCGCGCTATTTTCCGTGACGCACTGTTTTGTGCAGTTGACACTCGCGCTATTTTGCGCGTCGCACTGTTTTGTGCAGTTCACACTCGTGCTATTTTGCGCGTCGCACTGTTTTGTGCAGATCACACTCGTGCTACTTTGCGCGTCGCACTATTTTGTGCAGTTTACAATCGCGCTATTTTGCGCGTCGCGCTGTTTTGTGCAGTTGACACTCGCGGTATTTTGCGCGTCGCCCTGTTTTGTGCAGTTCACACTCACGCTATTTTGCGCGTCGCCCTGTTTTGTGCAGATCACACTCGCGCTATTTTGCGCGTCGCACTGTTTTGTGCAGTTTACACTCGCGCTATTTTGCGCCTCGCCTCATATTTTTGCAGTTGACACTCGCGCTATGTTGCGCGTCGCACGGTTTTGTGCTGTTCACACTCGCGCTATTTTGCGCGTCGCACTATTTTATGCAGATCACACTCGCGCTATTTTGCGCGTCGCGCTGTTTTGTGCAGTTGACACTCGCGCTATTTTGCGCGTCGCACTGTTTTGGGCAGTTTACAGTCGCGCTATTTCGCGCCTCGCCTCGTTTTGTGCAGTTGACACTCGCGCTATTTTGCGCAGCGCACTGTTTTGTGCAGTTCACACTCGCGCTATTTTGCGCAACAGATTGTTTTGTGCAGTTGACACTCCCGCTATTTTGCGCGTCGCACTATTTTGTGCAGTTCACACTCGCGCTATTTTGCGCCTCGCACTGTTTTGTGCAGATCACACTCGCGCTATTTTGCTCGTCGCACTGTTTTGTGCAGTTGACACTCGCGCTATTTTGCGCGTCGCACGGTTTTGTGCAGTTCACACTGGCGCAATTTTGCGTGTCGCACTGTTTCGTGCAGTTTACACTCGCGCTATTTTGCGCCTGGCACTGTTTTGTGCAGTTCACACACGCGCCATTTTTCGCGTCGCACTGTTTTGTGCAGTTTATCACTCGCGCTATTTTGCGCGTCGCACTGTTTTGTGCAGATCACACTCGTGCTAGTTTGCGCATCGCATTGTTTTGTGCAGTTGACACTCGCGTTATTTTGCGCGTGGCCCTGTTTTGTGTACTTGACACTCGCAGAATTTTGCGCGTTGCGCTGTTTTGTGCATTTCACACTCGCGCAATTTTGCGCGTCGCCCTGTTTTGTGCAGTCACACTCACGCCATTTTTCGCATCGCACTGTTTTGTGCAGTTTATCACTCGTGCTATTTTGCGCGGCGCACTGTTTTGTGCAGTTCACACTCGCGCTATTTTGCGCTTCGCACGGCTTTGTACAGTTCACACTCGCGCTATTTTGCGCGTCGCACTGTTTTGTGTAGTTTACACTCGCGCTATTTTGCGCCTCGCCTCATTTTGTGCAGTTGCCACTCGCGCTATTTTGCGCGTCGCACAGTTTTATGCTGTTCACACTCGCGCTATTTTCCGCGTCGCACGGTTTTGTGCAGTTGACACTCGCGCTATTTTGCGCGTCGCACTGTTTTGTGCAGTTCACACTCGCGCTATTTTGTGCGTCGCACTGTTTTGTGCGGATCACACTCGCGCTATTTTGCGCGTCGCGCTGTTTTGTGCAGTTGACACTCGCGCTATTTTGCGCGTCGCACTGTTTTGTGCAGTTCACACTCGCGCTATTTTGCGCGTCGCGCTGTTTTGTGCAGTTGACACTCGCGCTATTTTGTGCGTCGCTCTGTTTTGTGCAGTTTACACTCGCTCTATTTTGCGCGACGCACGGTTTTGTGCTGTTCACACTCACGCTATTTTCCGCGATGCACTGTTTTGTGCAGTTGACACTCGCGCTATTTTGCGCGTCGCACTGTTTTGTGCAGTTCACACTCGTGCTAGTTTACGCATCGCACTGTTTTGTGCAGATCACACTTGTGCTACTTTGCGCGTCGCACTGTTTTGTGCAGTTTACACTCGCGCTATTTTGAGCGTCGCGCTGTTTTGTGCAGTTGACACTCCCGCTATTTTGCGCGTCGCACTGTTTTGTGCAGTTGACACTCGCGCTAGTTTGCGCGTCGCACTGTTTTGTGCAATTCACACTCGCACTATTATGCGTGTCGCGCTGTTTTGTGCGGTTGACACTCGCGCTATTTTGTGCGTCGCTCCGTTTTGTGCAGTTTGCACTCACGCTATTTTGCGCGACGCACGGTTTTGCGCTGTTCGCACTCCGCTATTTTCCGTGACGCACTGTTTTGTGCAGTTGACACTCGCGCTATTTTGCGCGTCGCACTGTTTTGTGCAGTTCACACTCGTGCTATTTTGCGCGTCGCACTGTTTTGTGCAGATCACACTCGTGCTACTTTGCGCGTCGCACTATTTTGTGCAGTTTACAATCGCGCTATTTTGCGCGTCGCGCTGTTTTGTGCAGTTGACACTCGCGGTATTTTGCGCGTCGCCCTGTTTTGTGCAGTTCACACTCACGCTATTTTGCGCGTCGCCCTGTTTTGTGCAGATCACACTCGCGCTATTTTGCGCGTCGCACTGTTTTGTGCAGTTTACACTCGCGCTATTTTGCGCCTCGCCTCATATTTTTGCAGTTGACACTCGCGCTATGTTGCGCGTCGCACGGTTTTGTGCTGTTCACACTCGCGCTATTTTGCGCGTCGCACTATTTTATGCAGATCACACTCGCGCTATTTTGCGCGTCGCGCTGTTTTGTGCAGTTGACACTCGCGCTATTTTGCGCGTCGCACTGTTTTGTGCAGTTTACAGTCGCGCTATTTCGCGCCTCGCCTCGTTTTGTGCAGTTGACACTCGCGCTATTTTGCGCAGCGCACTGTTTTGTGCAGTTCACACTCGCGCTATTTTGCGCAACAGATTGTTTTGTGCAGTTGACACTCCCGCTATTTTGCGCGTCGCACTGTTTTGTGCAGTTCACACTCGCGCTATTTTGCGCCTCGCACTGTTTTGTGCAGATCACACTCGCGCTATTTTGCTCGTCGCACTGTTTTGTGCAGTTGACACTCGCGCTATTTTGCGCGTCGCACGGTTTTGTGCAGTTCACACTGGCGCAATTTTGCGTGTCGCACTGTTTCGTGCAGTTTACACTCGCGCTATTTTGCGCCTGGCACTGTTTTGTGCAGTTCACACACGCGCCATTTTTCGCGTCGCACTGTTTTGTGCAGTTTATCACTCGCGCTATTTTGCGCGTCGCACTGTTTTGTGCAGATCACACTCGTGCTAGTTTGCGCATCGCATTGTTTTGTGCAGTTGACACTCGCGTTATTTTGCGCGTGGCCCTGTTTTGTGTACTTGACACTCGCAGAATTTTGCGCGTTGCGCTGTTTTGTGCATTTCACACTCGCGCAATTTTGCGCGTCGCCCTGTTTTGTGCAGTCACACTCACGCCATTTTTCGCATCGCACTGTTTTGTGCAGTTTATCACTCGTGCTATTTTGCGCGGCGCACTGTTTTGTGCAGTTCACACTCGCGCTATTTTGCGCTTCGCACGGCTTTGTACAGTTCACACTCGCGCTATTTTGCGCGTCGCACTGTTTTGTGTAGTTTACACTCGCGCTATTTTGCGCCTCGCCTCATTTTGTGCAGTTGCCACTCGCGCTATTTTGCGCGTCGCACAGTTTTATGCTGTTCACACTCGCGCTATTTTCCGCGTCGCACGGTTTTGTGCAGTTGACACTCGCGCTATTTTGCGCGTCGCACTGTTTTGTGCAGTTCACACTCGCGCTATTTTGTGCGTCGCACTGTTTTGTGCGGATCACACTCGCGCTATTTTGCGCGTCGCGCTGTTTTGTGCAGTTGACACTCGCGCTATTTTGCGCGTCGCTCTGTTTTGTGCAGTTTACACTCGCGCTATTTTGCGCGACGCACGGTTTTGTGCTGTTCACCCTCGCGCTATTTTCCGCGACAGACTGTTTTGTGCAGTTGAAACTCACGCTATTTTGCGCGTCGCACTGTGTTGTGCAGATCACAATCGCGCTATTTTCCGCGTCGCACTATTTTGTACAGTTTATCACTCGCGTTGTTTTGCGCGTCGCACTGTTTTGTGCAGTTCACACTCGTGCTATTTTACGCGTCGCACTGTTTTGTGCAGATCACACTCGTGCTACTTTGCGCGTCGCACTATTTTGTGCAGTTTACAATCGCGCTATTTTGCGCGTCGCGCTGTTTTGTGCAGTTGACACTCGCGGTATTTTGCGCGTCGCCCTGTTTTGTGCAGTTCACACTCACGCTATTTTGCGCGTCGCCCTGTTTTGTGCAGATCACAATCGCGCTATTTTGCGCGTCGCACTGTTTTGTGCAGTTTACACTCGCGCTATTTTGCGCCTCGCCTCATATTTTTGCAGTTGACACTCGCGCTATGTTGCGCGTCGCACGGTTTTGTGCTGTTCACACTCGCGCTATTTTGCGCGTCGCACTATTTTATGCAGATCACACTCGCGCTATTTTGCGCGTCGCGCTGTTTTGTGCAGTTGACACTCGCGCTATTTTGCGCGTCGCACTGTTTTGTGCAGTTTACAGTCGCGCTATTTCGCGCCTCGCCTCGTTTTGTGCAGTTGACACTCGCGCTATTTTGCGCAGCGCACTGTTTTGTGCAGTTCACACTCGCGCTATTTTGCGCAACATATTGTTTTGTGCAGTTGACACTCCCTCTATTTTGCGCGTCGCACTGTTTTGTGCAGTTCACACTCGCGCTATTTTGCGCCTCGCACTGTTTTGTGCAGATCACACTCGCGCTATTTTGCTCGTCGCACTGTTTTGTGCAGTTGACACTCGCGCTATTTTGCGCGTCGCACGGTTTTGTGCAGTTCACACTGGCGCAATTTTGCGTGTCGCACTGTTTCGTGCAGTTTACACTCGCGCTATTTTGCGCCTGGCACTGTTTTGTGCAGTTCACACACGCGCCATTTTTCGCGTCGCACTGTTTTGTGCAGTTTATCACTCGCGCTATTTTGCGCGTCGCACTGTTTTGTGCAGATCACACTCGTGCTAGTTTGCGCATCGCATTGTTTTGTGCAGTTGACACTCGCGTTATTTTGCGCGTGGCCCTGTTTTGTGTACTTGACACTCGCAGAATTTTGCGCGTTGCGCTGTTTTGTGCATTTCACACTCGCGCAATTTTGCGCGTCGCCCTGTTTTGTGCAGTCACACTCACGCCATTTTTCGCGTCGCACTGTTTTGTGCAGTTTATCACTCGTGCTATTTTGCGCGGCGCACTGTTTTGTGCAGTTCACACTCGCGCTATTTTGCGCTTCGCACGGCTTTGTACAGTTCACACTCGCGCTATTTTGCGCGTCGCACTGTTTTGTGTAGTTTACACTCGCGCTATTTTGCGCCTCGCCTCATTTTGTGCAGTTGCCACTCGCGCTATTTTGCGCGTCGCACAGTTTTATGCTGTTCACACTCGCGCTATTTTCCGCGTCGCACGGTTTTGTGCAGTTGACACTCGCGCTATTTTGCGCGTCGCACTGTTTTGTGCAGTTCACACTCGCGCTATTTTGTGCGTCGCACTGTTTTGTGCGGATCACACTCGCGCTATTTTGCGCGTCGCGCTGTTTTGTGCAGTTGACACTCGCGCTATTTTGCGCGTCGCTCTGTTTTGTGCAGTTTACACTCGCGCTATTTTGCGCGACGCACGGTTTTGTGCTGTTCACCCTCGCGCTATTTTCCGCGACAGACTGTTTTGTGCAGTTGAAACTCACGCTATTTTGCGCGTCGCACTGTGTTGTGCAGATCACAATCGCGCTATTTTCCGCGTCGCACTATTTTGTGCAGTTTATCACTCGCGTTGTTTTGCGCGTCGCACTGTTTTGTGCAGTTCACACTCGCGCTATTTTCCGCGTCGCACGGTTTTGTACAGTTCACACTCGTGCTATTTTGCTTGTTGCACTGTTTTGTGCAGTTTACACTCCCGCTATTTTGCGCCTCGCCTCATTTTGTGCAGTTGACAGTCGAGCTATTTTGCGCGTCGCACTGTTTTGTGCAGTTCACACTCGCGCTATTTTGCGCGTCGCGCTGTTTTGTGCAGTTGACACTCGCGCTATTTTGTGCGTCGCTCTGTTTTGTGCAGTTTACACTCGCTCTATTTTGCGCGACGCACGGTTTTGTGCTGTTCACACTCACGCTATTTTCCGCGATGCACTGTTTTGTGCAGTTGACACTCGCGCTATTTTGCGCGTCGCACTGTTTTGTGCAGTTCACACTCGTGCTAGTTTACGCATCGCACTGTTTTGTGCAGATCACACTCGTGCTACTTTGCCCGTCGCACTGTTTTGTGCAGTTTACACTCGCGCTATTTTGAGCGTCGCGCTATTTTGTGCAGTTGACACTCCCGCTATTTTGCGCGTCGCACTGTTTTGTGCAGTTGACACTCGCGCTATTCTGCGCGTCGCACTGTTTTGTGCAATTCACACTCGCACTATTATGCGTGTCGCGCTGTTTTGTGCGGTTGACACTCGCGCTATTTTGTGCGTCGCTCCGTTTTGTGCAGTTTACACTCACGCTATTTTGCGCGACGCACGGTTTTGTGCTGTTCGCACTCGCGCTATTTTCCGTGACGCACTGTTTTGTGCAGTTGACACTCGCGCTATTTTGCGCGTCGCACAGTTTTGTGCAGTTCACACTCGTGCTATTTTGCGCGTCGCACTGTTTTGTGCAGATCACACTCGTGCTACTTTGCGCGTCGCACTATTTTGTGCAGTTTACACTCGCGCTATTTTGCGCGTCGCGCTGTTTTGTGCAGTTGACACTCGCGGTATTTTGCGCGTCGCCCTGTTTTGTGCAGTTCACAGTCACGCTATTTTGCGCGTCGCCCTGTTTTGTGCAGATCACACTCGCGCTATTTTGCGCGTCGCACTGTTTTGTGCAGTTTACACTCGCGCTATTTTGCGCCTCGCCTCATATTTTTGCAGTTGACACTCGCGCTATGTTGCGCGTCGCACGGTTTTCTGCTGTTCACACTCGCGCTATTTTGCGCGTCGCACTGTTTTATGCAGATCACACTCGCGCTACTTTGCGCGTCGCGCTGTTTTGTGCAGTTCACACTCGCGCTATTTTGCGCGTCGCACTGTTTTGTGCAGTTTACAGTCGCGCTATTTTGCGCCTCGCCTCGTTTTGTGCAGTTGACACTCGCGCTATTTTGCGCAGCGCACTGTTTTGTGCAGTTCACACTCGCGCTATTTTGCGCAACAGATTGTTTTGTGCAGTTGACACTCCCGCTATTTTGCGCGTCGCACTGTTTTGTGCAGTTCACACTCGCGCTATTTTGCGCCTCGCACTGTTTTGTGCAGATGACACTCGCGCTATTTTGCTCGTCGCACTGTTTTGTGCAGTTGACACTCGCGCTATTTTGCGCGTCGCACGGTTTTGTGCAGTTCACACTGGCGCTATTTTGCGTGTCGCACTGTTTCGTGCAGTTTACACTCGCGCTATTTTGCGCCTGGCACTGTTTTGTGCAGTTCACAATAGCGCTATTTTGCGCCTCGCATGGTTTTGTCCAGTTGACACTCGCGCTATTTTGTGCGTCGCACGATTTTGTGCAGTTCACACTCACGCTACTTTGCACGTCACCCTGTTTTGTACAGTTTACAGTCGCGCTATTTTGCGCCTTGCCTCGTTTTGTGCAGTTGTCACTCGCGCTATTTTGCGCGTCACCCTGTTTTTTGCAGTTCACACACGCGCCATTTTTCGCGTCGCACTGTTTTGTGCAGTTTATCACTCCCGCTATTTTGCGCGTCGCACTGTTTTGTGCAGATCACACTCGCGCTAGTTTGCGCATCGCATTGTTTTGTGCAGTTGACACTCGCGTTATTTTGCGCGTGGCCCTGTTTTGTGTAGTTGACACTCGTAGTATTTTGCGCGTTGCGCTGTTTTGTGCATTTCACACTCGCGCTATTTTGCGCGTCGCCCTGTTTTGTGCAGTCACACTCACGCCATTTTTCGCGTTGCACTGTTTTGTGCAGTTTATCACTCACGCTATTTTGCGCGGCGCACTGTTTTGTGCAGTTCACACTCGCGCTATTTTGTGCTTCGCACGGTTTTGTACAGTTCACACTCGCGCTATTTTGCGCGTCGCACTGTTTTGTGCAGTTTACACTCGCGCTATTTTGCGCCTCGCCTCATTTTGTGCAGTTGCCACTCGCGCTATTTTGCTCGTCGCACAGTTTTATGCTGTTCACACTCGCGCTATTTTCCGCGTCGCACTGTTTTGTGCAGTTGACACTCGCGCTATTTTGCGCGTCGCACTGTTTTGTGCAGTTCACACTCGCGCTATTTTGTGCGTCGCACTGTTTTGTGCGGATCACACTCGCGCTATTTTGCGCGTCGCGCTGTTTTGTGCAGTTGACACTCCCGCTATTTTGCGCGTCGCTCTGTTTTGTGCAGTTTACACTCGCGCTGTTTTGCGCGACGCACGGTTTTGTGCTGTTCACCCTCGCGCTATTTTCCGCGACAGACTGTTTTGTGCAGTTGACACTCACGCTATTTTGCGCGTCGCACTGTTTTGTGCAGATCACACTCGTGCTACTTTGCGCGTCGCACTGTTTTGTGAAGTTTACACTCGCGCTATTTTGCGCGTCGCGCTGTTTTGTGCAGTTGAGACTCGTGGTATTTTGCGCGTCGCCCTGTTTTGTGCAGTTCACACTCACGCGATTTTGCGCGTCGCCCTGTTTTGTGCAGATCACACTCGCGCTATTTTGCGCGTCGCGCTGTTTTGTGCAGTTGACACTCGCGCTATTTTGCGCGTAGCTCTGTTTTGTGCAGTTCACACTCGCGCTATTTTGTGCGTCGCACTGTTTTGTGCAGATCACACTCGCGCTATTTTGTGCGTCGCGCTGTTTTGTGCAGTTGACACTCGCGCTATTTTGCGCGTCGCTCTGTTTTGTGCAGTTTACACTCGCGCTATTTTGCGCGACGCACTGTTTTGTGCTGTTCACGCTCGCGCTATTTTTCGCGACAGACTGTTTTGTGCAGTTGACACTCACGCTATTTTGCGCGTCGCACTGTTTTGTGCAGTTCACACTCGCGCTATTTTGCGCGTCGCACGGTTTTGTACAGTTCACACTCGCGCTATTTTGCGCGTCGCACTGTTTTGTGCAGTTGACACTCGCGCTATTTTGTGCGTCGCACTGTTTTGTGCAATTCACACTCGCACTATTATGCGCATCGCGCTGTTTTGTGCGGTTGACACTCGCGCTATTTTGTGCGTCGCTCTGTTTTGTGCAGTTTACACTCACGCTATTTTGCGCGACGCACGGTTTTGTGCTGTTCACACTCGCGCTATTTTCCGCGACGCACTGTTTTGTGCAGTTGACACTCGCGCTATTTTGCGCGTCGCCCTGTTTTGTGCAGTTCACACTCGGGCTATTTTGCGCGTCGCACTGTTTTGCGCAGATCACACTCGTGCTACTTTGCGCGTCGCACTGTTTTGTGCAGTTGACACTCGCGCTATTTTGTGCGTCGCACGGTTTTGTGCAGTTCACACTCGCGCTATTTTGCGCGTCGCCCTGTTTTGTGCAGTTTACAGTCGCGCTATTTTGCGCCTCGCCTCATTTTGTGCAGTTGTCACTCGCGCTATTTTGTGCGTCGCCCTGTTTTTTGCAGTTCACACAAGCGCCATTTTTCGCGTCGCACTGTTTTGTGCAGTTTATCACTCGCGCTATTTTGCGCGTCGCATTGTTTTGTGCAGATCACACTCGCGCTAGTTTGCGCATCGAATTGTTTTGTGCAGTTGACACTCGCGTTATTTTGCGCGTGGCCCTGTTTTGTGTAGTTGACACTCGCAGTATTTTGCACGTCGCGCTGTTTTGTGCAGTTCACACTCGCGGTATTTTGCGCGTCGCCCTGTTTTGTGCAGTCACACTCACGCCATTTTTCGCGTCGCACTGTTTTGTGCAGTTTATCACTCGCGCTATTTTGCGCGGCGCACTGTTTTGTGCAGTTCACACTCGCGCTATTTTGCGCGTCGCACTGTTTTGTGCAGTTTACACTCACGCTATTTTGCGCCTCGCCTCATTTTGTGCAGTTGCCACTCGCGCTATTTTGCGCGCCGCACAGTTTTATGCTGTTCACACTCGCGCTATTTTCCGCGTCGCACTGTTTTGTGCAATTTATCACTCGCGCTATTTTGCGCGGCGCACTGTTTTGTGCAGTTCACACTCGCGCTATTTTGCGCTTCGCACGGTTTTGTACAGTTCACACTCGCGCTATTTTGCGCGTCGCACTGTTTTGTGCAGTTTACACTCACGCTATTTTGCGCCTCGCCTCATTTTGTGCAGTTGCCACTCGCGCTATTTTGCGCGCCGCACAGTTTTATGCTGTTCACACTCGCGCTATTTTCCGCGTCGCACTGTTTTGTGCAATTTATCACTCGCGCTATTTTGCGCGGCGCACTGTTTTGTGCAGTTCACACTCGCGCTATTTTGCGCTTCGCACGGTTTTGTACAGTTCACACTCGCGCTATTTTGCGCGTCGCACTGTTTTGTGCAGTTTACACTCGCGCTATTTTGCGCCTCGCCTCATTTTGTGCAGTTGCCACTCGCGCTATTTTGCGCGCCGCACAGTTTTATGCTGTTCACACTGGCGCTATTTTCCGTGTCGCACTGTTTTGTGCAGTTGACACTAGCGCTATTTTGGGCGTCGCACTGTTTTGTGCAGATCACACTCGCGCTATTTTGCGCGTCGCACTGTTTTGTGCAGTTCACACTCGCTCTATTTTGTGCGTCGCACTGTTTTGTGCAGATCACACTCGCGCTATTTTGCGCGTCGCGCTGTTTTGTGCAATTGACACTCGCGCTATTTTGCGCGTCGCTCTGTTTTGTGCAGTTTACACTCGCGCTATTTTGAGCGACGCACGGTTTTGTGCTGTTCACCCTCGCACTATTTTCCGCGACAGACTGTTTTGTGCAGTTGACACTCACGCTATTTTGCGCGTCGCACTGTTTTATGCAGATCACACTCGCGCTACTTTGCGCGTCGCGCTGTTTTGTGCAGTTGACACTCGCGCTATTTTGCGCGTCGCACTGTTTTGTGCAGTTTACAGTCGCGCTATTTTGCGCCTCGCCTCGTTTTGTGCAGTTGACACTCGCGCTATTTTGCGCAGCGCACTGTTTTGTGCAGTTCACACTCGCGCTATTTTGCGCAACAGATTGTTTTGTGCAGTTGACACTCCCGCTATTTTGCGCGTCGCACTGTTTTGTGCAGTTCACACTCGCGCTATTTTGCGCCTCGCACTGTTTTGTGCAGATGACACTCGCGCTATTTTGCTCGTCGCACTGTTTTGTGCAGTTGACACTCGCGCTATTTTGCGCGTCGCACGGTTTTGTGCAGTTCACACTGGCGCTATTTTGCGTGTCGCACTGTTTCGTGCAGTTTACACTCGCGCTATTTTGCGCCTGGCACTGTTTTGTGCAGTTCACAATAGCGCTATTTTGCGCCTCGCATGGTTTTGTCCAGTTGACACTCGCGCTATTTTGTGCGTCGCACGATTTTGTGCAGTTCACACTCACGCTACTTTGCACGTCACCCTGTTTTGTACAGTTTACAGTCGCGCTATTTTGCGCCTTGCCTCGTTTTGTGCAGTTGTCACTCGCGCTATTTTGCGCGTCACCCTGTTTTTTGCAGTTCACACACGCGCCATTTTTCGCGTCGCACTGTTTTGTGCAGTTTATCACTCCCGCTATTTTGCGCGTCGCACTGTTTTGTGCAGATCACACTCGCGCTAGTTTGCGCATCGCATTGTTTTGTGCAGTTGACACTCGCGTTATTTTGCGCGTGGCCCTGTTTTGTGTAGTTGACACTCGTAGTATTTTGCGCGTTGCGCTGTTTTGTGCATTTCACACTCGCGCTATTTTGCGCGTCGCCCTGTTTTGTGCAGTCACACTCACGCCATTTTTCGCGTTGCACTGTTTTGTGCAGTTTATCACTCACGCTATTTTGCGCGGCGCACTGCTTTGTGCAGTTCACACTCGCGCTATTTTGTGCTTCGCACGGTTTTGTACAGTTCACACTCGCGCTATTTTGCGCGTCGCACTGTTTTGTGCAGTTTACACTCGCGCTATTTTGCGCCTCGCCTCATTTTGTGCAGTTGCCACTCGCGCTATTTTGCTCGTCGCACAATTTTATGCTGTTCACACTCGCGCTATTTTCCGCGTCGCACTGTTTTGTGCAGTTGACACTCGCGCTATTTTGCGCGTCGCACTGTTTTGTGCAGTTCACACTCGCGCTATTTTGTGCGTCGCACTGTTTTGTGCGGATCACACTCGCGCTATTTTGCGCGTCGCGCTGTTTTGTGCAGTTGACACTCCCGCTATTTTGCGCGTCGCTCTGTTTTGTGCAGTTTACACTCGCGCTATTTTGCGCGACGCACGGTTTTGTGCTGTTCACCCTCGCGCTATTTTCCGCGACAGACTGTTTTGTGCAGTTGACACTCACGCTATTTTGCGCGTCGCACTGTTTTGTGCAGATCACACTCATGCTACTTTGCGCGTCGCACTGTTTTGTGAAGTTTACACTCGCGCTATTTTGCGCGTCGCGCTGTTTTGTGCAGTTGAGACTCGTGGTATTTTGCGCGTCGCCCTGTTTTGTGCAGTTCACACTCACGCGATTTTGCGCGTCGCCCTGTTTTGTGCAGATCACACTCGCGCTATTTTGCGCGTCGCGCTGTTTTGTGCAGTTGACACTCGCGCTATTTTGCGCGTAGCTCTGTTTTGTGCAGTTCACACTCGCGCTATTTTGTGCGTCGCACTGTTTTGTGCAGATCACACTCGCGCTATTTTGTGCGTCGCGCTGTTTTGTGCAGTTGACACTCGCGCTATTTTGCGCGTCGCTCTGTTTTGTGCAGTTTACACTCGCGCTATTTTGCGCGACGCACTGTTTTGTGCTGTTCACGCTCGCGCTATTTTTCGCGACAGACTGTTTTGTGCAGTTGACACTCACGCTATTTTGCGCGTCGCACTGTTTTGTGCAGTTCACACTCGCGCTATTTTGCGCGTCGCACGGTTTTGTACAGTTCACACTCGCGCTATTTTGCGCGTCGCACTGTTTTGTGCAGTTGACACTCGCGCTATTTTGTGCGTCGCACTGTTTTGTGCAATTCACACTCGCACTATTATGCGCATCGCGCTGTTTTGTGCGGTTGACACTCGCGCTATTTTGTGCGTCGCTCTGTTTTGTGCAGTTTACACTCACGCTATTTTGCGCGACGCACGGTTTTGTGCTGTTCACACTCGCGCTATTTTCCGCGACGCACTGTTTTGTGCAGTTGACACTCGCGCTATTTTGCGCGTCGCCCTGTTTTGTGCAGTTCACACTCGGGCTATTTTGCGCGTCGCACTGTTTTGCGCAGATCACACTCGTGCTACTTTGCGCGTCGCACTGTTTTGTGCAGTTGACACTCGCGCTATTTTGTGCGTCGCACGGTTTTGTGCAGTTCACACTCGCGCTATTTTGCGCGTCGCCCTGTTTTGTGCAGTTTACAGTCGCGCTATTTTGCGCCTCGCCTCATTTTGTGCAGTTGTCACTCGCGCTATTTTATGCGTCGCCCTGTTTTTTGCAGTTCACACAAGCGCCATTTTTCGCGTCGCACTGTTTTGTGCAGTTTATCACACGCGCTATTTTGCGCGTCGCATTGTTTTGTGCAGATCACACTCGCGCTAGTTTGCGCATCGAATTGTTTTGTGCAGTTGACACTCGCGTTATTTTGCGCGTGGCCCTGTTTTGTGTAGTTGACACTCGCAGTATTTTGCACGTCGCGCTGTTTTGTGCAGTTCACACTCGCGCTATTTTGCGCGTCGCCCTGTTTTGTGCAGTCACACTCACGCCATTTTTCGCGTCGCACTGTTTTGTGCAGTTTATCACTCGCGCTATTTTGCGCGGCGCACTGTTTTGTGCAGTTCACACTCGCGCTATTTTGCGCTTCGCACGGTTTTGTACAGTTCACACTCGCGCTATTTTGCGCGTCGCACTGTTTTGTGCAGTTTACACTCGCGCTATTTTGCGCCTCGCCTCATTTTGTGCAGTTGCCACTCGCGCTATTTTGCGCGCCGCACAGTTTTATGCTGTTCACACTCGCGCTATTTTCCGCGTCGCACTGTTTTGTGCAATTTATCACTCGCGCTATTTTGCGCGGCGCACTGTTTTGTGCAGTTCACACTCGCGCTATTTTGCGCTTCGCACGGTTTTGTACAGTTCACACTCGCGCTATTTTGCGCGTCGCACTGTTTTGTGCAGTTTACACTCGCGCTATTTTGCGCCTCGCCTCATTTTGTGCAGTTGCCACTCGCGCTATTTTGCGCGCCGCACAGTTTTATGCTGTTCACACTCGCGCTATTTTCCGCGTCGCACTGTTTTGTGCAATTTATCACTCGCGCTATTTTGCGCGGCGCACTATTTTGTGCAGTTCACACTCGCGCTATTTTGCGCTTCGCACGGTTTTGTACAGTTCACACTCGCGCTATTTTGCGCGTCGCACTGTTTTGTGCAGTTTACACTCGCGCTATTTTGCGCCTCGCCTCATTTTGTGCAGTTGCCACTCGCGCTATTTTGCGCGCCGCACAGTTTTATGCTGTTCACACTGGCGCTATTTTCCGTGTCGCACTGTTTTGTGCAGTTGACACTAGCGCTATTTTGGGCGTCGCACTGTTTTGTGCAGATCACACTCGCGCTATTTTGCGCGTCGCACTGTTTTGTGCAGTTCACACTCGCTCTATTTTGTGCGTCGCACTGTTTTGTGCAGATCACACTCGCGCTATTTTGCGCGTCGCGCTGTTTTGTGCAATTGACACTCGCGCTATTTTGCGCGTCGCTCTGTTTTGTGCAGTTTACACTCGCGCTATTTTGAGCGACGCACGGTTTTGTGCTGTTCACCCTCGCACTATTTTCCGCGACAGACTGTTTTGTGCAGTTGACACTCACGCTATTTTGCGCGTCGCACTGTTTTGTGCAGATCACCCTCGCGCTATTTTCCGCGTCGCACTATTTTGTGCAGTTTATCACTCGCGCTGTTTTGCGCGTCGCATTGTTTTGTGCAGTTCACACTCGCGCTGTGTTGCGCATCGCACGGTTTTGTACAGTTCACACTCGCGCTATTTTGCGCGTTGCACTGTTTTGTGCAGTTTACACTCGCGCTATTTTGCGCCTCGCCTCATTTTATGCAGTTGACAGTCGCGCTATTTTGCGCGTCGCACTGTTTTGTGCAGTTCACACTCGCGCTATTTTGCGCGTCGCGCTGTTTTGTGCAGTTGACACTCCCGCTATTTTGTGCGTCGCTCTGTTTTGTGCAGTTTACACTCGCTCTATTTTGCGCGACGCACGGTTTTGTGCTGTTCACACTCGCGCTATTTTCCGCGATGCACTGTTCTGTGCAGTTGACACTCGCGCTATTTTGCGCGTCGCACTGTTTTGTGCAGTTCACACTCGTGCTAGTTTACGCATCGCACTGTTTTGTGCAGATCGCACTCGTGCTACTTTGCGCGTCGCACTCTTTTGTGCAGTTTACACACGCGCTATTTTGCGCGTCGCGCTGTTTTGTGCAGTTGACACTCCCGCTATTTTGCGCGTCATACTGTTTTGTGCAGTTCACACTCGCGCTATTTTGCGCCTCGCACTGTTTTGTGCAGATCACACTCGCGCTATTTTGCTCGTCGCACTGTTTTGTGCAGTTGACACTCGCGCTATTTTACGCGTCGCACGGTTTTGTGCAGTTCACACTGGCGCTATTTTGCGTGTCGCACTGTTTCGTGCAGTTTACACTCGCGCTATTTTGCGCCTGGCACTGTTTTGTGCAGTTCACAGTAGCGCTATTTTGCGCCTCGCATTGTTTTGTGCAGTTGACACTCGCGCTATTTTGGGCGTCGCACGGTTTTGTGCAGTTCACACTCGCGCTATTTTGCGCGTCGCCCTGTTTTGTGCAGTTTACAGTCGCGCTATTTTGCGCCTCCCCTTGTTTTGTGCAGTTGATACTTGGGCTATTTTGCGCGTCGCCCTGTTTTTTTGCAGTTCACACACGCGCCATTTTTCGCATCGAACTGTTTTGTGCTGTTTATCACTCGCGCTATTTTGCGCGTCGCACTGTTTTGTGCAGATCACACTCGCTCTAGTTTGCGCATCGCATTGTTTTGTGCGGTTGACACTCGCGTTATTTTGCGCGTGGCCCTGTTTTGTGTAGTTGACACTCGTAGAATTTTGCGCGTCGCGCTGTTTTGTGCAGTTCACACTCGCGCTATTTTGCGCGTCGCCCTGTTTTGTGCAGTCACACTCACGCCATTTTTCGCGTCGCACTGTTTTGTGCAGTTTATCACTCGCGCTATTTTGCGCGGCGCACTGTTTTGTGCAGTTCACACTCGCGCTATTTTGCGCTTCGCATGGTTTTGTACAGTTCACACTCGCGCTATTTTGCGCGTCGCACTGTTTTGTGCAGTTTACACTCGCGCTATTTTGCGCCTCGCCTCATTTTGTACAGTTGCCACTCGCGCTATTTTGCGCGTCGCACAGTTTTATGCTGTTCACACTCGCGCTATTTTCCGCGTCGCACTGTTTTGTGCAGTTGACACTCGCGCTTTTTTGCGCGTCGCACTGTTTTGTGCAGTTCACACTCGCGCTATTTTGGGCGTCGCACTGTTTTGTGCAGATCACAATCGCGCTATTTTGCGCGTCGCGCTGTTTTGTGCAGTTGACACTCGCGCTATTTTGCGCGTCGCTCTGTTTTGTGCAGTTTACACTCGCGCTATTTTGCGCGTCGCACTGTTTTGTGCAGATCACACTCGCGCTATTTTCCGCGTCGCACTATTTTGTGCAGTTTATCACTCGCACTGTTTTGTGCGTCGCACTGTTTTCTGCAGTTCACACTCGCGCTATTTTGCGCGTCGCACGGTTTTGTACAGTTCACACTCGCGCTATTTTGCGCATTGCACTGTTTTGTGCAGTTTACACTCGCGCTATTTTGCGCGTTGCACTGTTTTGTGCAGTTTACACTCGCGCTATTTTGCGCCTCGCCTCATTTTATGCAGTTGACAGTCGCGCTATTTTGCGCGTCGCGCTGTTTTGTGCAGTTGACACTCGCGCTATTTTGCGCGTCGCTCTGTTTTGTGCAGTTTACACTCGCGTTATTTTGCGCGTCGCACTGTTTTGTGCAGATCACACTCGCGCTATTTTCCGCGTCGCACTATTTTGTGCAGTTTATCACTCGCGCTGTTTTGCGCGTCGCTCTGTTTTGTGCAGTTTACACTCGCGCTATTTTGCGCGTCGCACTGTTTTGTGCAGATCACACTCGCGCTATTTTCCGCGTCGCACTATTTTGTGCAGTTTATCACTCGCACTGTTTTGCGCGTCGCACTGTTTTCTGCAGTTCACACTCGCGCTATTTTGCGCGTCGCACGGTTTTGTACAGTTCACACTCGCGCTATTTTGCGCGTTGCACTGTTTTGTGCAGTTTACACTCGCGCTATTTTGCGCCTCGCCTCATTTTGTGCAGTTGACACTCCCGCTATTTTGCGCGTCGCACTGTTTTGTGCAGTTCACACTCGCGCTATTTTGCGCCTCGCACTGTTTTGTGCAGATCACACTCGCGCTATTTTGCTCGTCGCACTGTTTTGTGCAGTTGACACTCGCGCTATTTTACGCGTCGCACGGTTTTGTGCAGTTCACACTGGCGCTATTTTGCGTGTCGCACTGTTTCGTGCAGTTTACACTCGCGCTATTTTGCGCCTGGCACTGTTTTGTGCAGTTCACAGTAGCGCTATTTTGCGCCTCGCATTGTTTTGTGCAGTTGACACTCGCGCTATTTTGGGCGTCGCACGGTTTTGTGCAGTTCACACTCGCGCTATTTTGTGCGTCGCCCTGTTTTGTGCAGTTTACAGTCGCGCTATTTTGCACCTCGCCTTGTTTTGTGCAGTTGATACTCGGGCTATTTTGCGCGTCGCCCTGTTTTTTTGCAGTTCACAGACGCGCCATTTTTCGCATCGAACTGTTTTGTGCAGTTTATCACTCGCGCTATTTTGCGCGTCGCACTGTTTTGTGCAGATCACACTCGCTCTAGTTTGCGCATCGCATTGTTTTGTGCGGTTGACACTCGCGTTATTTTGCGCGTGGCCCTGTTTTGTGTAGTTTACACTCGTAGTATTTTGCGCGTCGCGCTGTTTTGTGCAGTTCACACTCGCGCTATTTTGCGCGTCGCCCTGTTTTGTGCAGTCACACTCACGCCATTTTTCGCGTCGCACTGTTTTGTGCAGTTTATCACTCGCGCTATTTTGCGCGGCGCACTGTTTTGTGCAGTTCACACTCGCGCTATTTTGCGCTTCGCACGGTTTTGTACAGTTCACACTCGCACTATTTTGCGCGTCGCACTGTTTTGTGCAGTTTACACTCGCGCTATTTTGCGCCTCGCCTCATTTTGTGCAGTTGCCACTCGCGCTATTTTGCGCGTCGCACAGTTTTATGCTGTTCACACTCGCGCTATTTTCCGCGTCGCACTGTTTTGTGCAGTTGACACTCGCGCTATTTTGCGCGTCGCACTGTTTTGTGCAGTTCACACTCACGCTATTTTGGGCGTCGCACTGTTTTGTGCAGATCACAATCGCGCTATTTTGCGCGTCGCGCTGTTTTGTGCAGTTGACACTCGCGCTATTTTGCGCGTCGCTCTGTTTTGTGCAGTTTACACTCGCGCTATTTTGCGCGTCGCACTGTTTTGTGCAGATCACACTCGCGCTATTTTCCACGTCGCACTATTTTGTGCAGTTTATCACTCGCGCTGTTTTGCGCGTCGCACTGTTTTCTGCAGTTCACACTCGCGCTATTTTGCGCGTCGCACGGTTTTGTACAGTTCACACTCGCGCTATTTTGCGCGTTGCACTGTTTTGTGCAGTTTACACTCGCGCTATTTTGCGCCTCGCCTCATTTTGTGCAGTTGACACTCGCGCTATTTTGCGCGTCGCACTGTTTTGTGCAGTTCACACTCGCACTATTTTGCGCGTCGCGCTATTTTGTGCAGTTGACACTCGCGCTATTTTGTGCTTCGCTCTGTTTTGTGCAGTTTACACTCGCTCTATTTTGCGCGACGCACGGTTTTGTGCTGTTCACACTCGCGCTATTTTTCGCGATGCACTGTTTTGTGCAGTTGACACTCGCTCTATTTTGCGCGTCGCACTGTTTTGTGCAATTCACACTCGTGCTAGTTTACGCATCGCACTGTTTTGTGCAGATCACACTCGTGCTACTTTGCGCGTCGCATTGTTTTGTGCAGTTGACACTCGCGCTATTTTGCGCGTCGCGCTGTTTTGTGCAGTTGACACTCGCGCTATTTTGCGCGTCGCCCTGTTTTGTGCAGTTCACACTCGCGCTATTTTGCGCGTCGCCCAGTTTTGTGCAGATCACATTCGCGCTATTTTGCGCGTCGTGCTGTTTTGTGCAGTTGACACTCGCGCTATTTTGCGCGTCGCACGGTTTTGTGCAGTTCACACTCGCGCTATTTTGCCCGTCGCGCTGTTTTGTGCAGTTGACACTCGCGCTATTTTGCGCGTCGCTCTGTTTTGTGCAGTTTACACTCGCGCTATTTTGCGCGACCCACGGTTTTGTGCTGTTCACACTCGCGCTATTTTCTGCGACAGACTGTTTTGTGCAGTGGACACTCCCGCTATTTTGCGCGTCGCACTGTTTTGTGCAGTTCACACTCGTGCTATTTTGCGCGTCGCACTGTTTTCTGCAGATCACACTCGGGCTACTTTGCGCGTCGCATTGTTTTGTGCAGTTGACACTCGCGCTATTTTGCACGTCGCGCTGTTTTGTGCAGTTGACACTCGCGCTATTTTGCGCGTCGCCCTGTTTTGTGGAGTTCACACTCGCGCTATTTTGCGCGTCCCCCTGTTTTGTGCAGATCACACTCGCGCTATTTTGCGCGTCGCGCTGTTTTGTGCAGTTGACACTCGCGCTATTTTGCGCGACGATCTGTTTTGTGCAGTTGACACTCGCGCTATTTTGCGCGACGCACGGTTCTGTGCTGTTCACACCCCCGCTATTTTCCGCGACGCACTGTTTTGTGCAGTTGACACTCGCGCTATTTTGCGTATCGCACTGTTTTGTGCTGTTCACACTCGCGCTATTTTGTGCGTCGCACTATTTTGTGCGGATCACACTGGCGCTATTTTGCGCGTCGCACTGTTTTTTGCAGTTTACAATCGCGCTATTTTGCGTGTCGCGCTGTTTTGTGCAGCTGACACTCGCGCTATTTTGCGCGTCGCCCTGTTTCTTGCAGTTCACACTCGCACGATTTTTCGCGTCGCACTGTTTTGTGCAGTTTATCACTTGCGCTATTTTGCGAGTCGCACTGTTTTGTACAGTTCACACTCGCGCTATTTTGCGCGTCGCACTGTTTTGTGCAGATCACACTCGCGCTATTTTGCGCGCCAAACTGTTTTGTGCAGATCACACTCGCGTAATTTTGCGCGTCGCGCTGTTTTGTGCAGTTGACACTCGCGCTATTTTGTGCAGCTTACAGCCGCGCTATTTTGCGCGACGCACGGTTTTGTGCTGTTCACACTCGCCCTATTTTCCGCGAGGCACTGTTTTGTGCAGTTGACACTCGCGCTATTTTCCGCCTCGCACAATTTTGTGTAGTTCACACTCGCGCTATTTTGCGTGTCGCACTGTTTTTTGCAGATCACACTCGCGCTATTTTGCTCGTCGCACTGTTTTGTGCAGTTGACACTCGCGCTATTTTGCGCGTCGCACGGTTTTGTGCAGTTCACACTGGCGCTATTTTGCGTGTCGCACTGTTTCGTGCAGTTTACACTCGCGCTATTTTGCGCCTGGCACTGTTTTGTGCAGTTCACAATAGGGCTATTTTGCGCCTCGCACTGTTTTGTGCAGTTGACACTCGCGCTATTTTGTGCGTCGCACGGTTTTGTGCAGTTCACACTCGCGCTATTTTGCGCGTCGCCCTGTTTTGTGCGGTTTACAGTCGCGCTATTTTGTGCCTCGCCTCGTTTTGTGCAGTTGACACTCGCGCTATTTTGCGTGTCGCCCTGTTTTTTGCAGTTCACACACGCGCCATTTTTCGCGTCGCACTGTTTTATGCAGTTTATCACTCGCGCTATTTTGCGCGTCGCACTGTTTTGTGCAGATCACACTCGCGCTAGTTTGCGCATCGCATTGTTTTGTGCAGTTGACACTCGCGTTATTTTGCGCGTGGCCCTGTTTTGTGTAGTTGACACTCGCAGTATTTTGCGCGTGGCCCTGTTTTGTGCAGTTTATCACTCGCGTTATTTTGCGCGTGGCCCTGTTTTGTGCAGTTTATCACTCGCGCTATTTTGCGTGGCGCACTGTTTTGTGCAGTTCACACTCGCGCTATTTTGCGCTTCGCACGGTTTTGTACAGTTCACACTCACGCTATTTTGCGCGTCGCACTGTTTTGTGCAGTTTACACTCGCGCTATTTTGCGCCTCGCCTCATTTTGTGCAGTTGCCACTCGCGCTATTTTGCGCGTCGCACAGTTTTATGCTGTTCACAGTCGCGCTATTTTTCGCGTCGCACTGTTTTGTGCAGTTGACACTCGCGCTATTTTGCGCGTCGCACTGTTTTGTGCAGTTCACACTCGCGCTATTTTGTGCGTCGCTCTGTTTTGTGCAGATCACACTCGCACTACTTTGCGCGTCACGCTGTTTTGTGCAGTTGACACTCGCGCTATTTTGCGCATCGCTCTGTTTTGTGCAGTTTACACTCGCGCTATTTTGCGCGACGCACGGTTTTGTGCTGTTCACACTCGCGCTATTTTCCGCGACAGACTGTTTTGTGCAGTTGACACTCACGCTATTTTGCGCGTCGCACTGTTTTGTGCAGATCACACTCGCGCTATTTTCCGCGTCGCACTGTTTTGTGCAGTTTATCACTCGTGCTGTTTTGCACGTCGCACTATTTTGTGCAGTTCACACTCGCGCTATTTTGCGCGTCGCACGGTTTTGTACAGTTCACACTCGCGCTATTTTGCGCGTTGCACTGTTTTGTGCAGTTTACACTCGCGCTATTTTGCGCCTCGCCTCATTTTGTGCAGTTGACACTCGCGCTATTTTGCGCGTTGCGCTGTTTTGTGCAGTTGACACTCGCGCTATTTTGTGCGTCGCTCTGTTTTGTGCAGTTTACACTCGCTCTATTTTGCGCGACGCACGGTTTTGTGCTGTTTACACTCGCGCTATTTTCCGCGATGCACTGTTTTGTGCAGTTGACACTCGCGCTATTTTGCGCGTCGCACTGTTTTGTGCAGTTCACACTCGTGCTAGTTTACGCATCGCACTGTTTTGTGCAGATCACACTCGTGCTACTTTGCGCGTCGCACTGTTTTGTGCAGTTTACACTCGCTCTATTTTGCGCGTCGCGCTGTTTTGTGCAGTTGACACTCGCGCTATTTTGCGCGTCGCCCTGTTTTGTGCAGTTTACAGTCGCGCTATTTTGCGCCTCGCCTTGTTTTGTGCAGTTGACACTCGCGCTATTTTGCGCGTCGCCCTGTTTTTTTGCAGTTCACACACGCGCCATTTTTCGCGTCGAACTGTTTTGTGCAGTTTATCACTCGCGCTATTTTGCGCGTCGCACTGTTTTGTGCAAATCACACTCGCGCTAGTTTGCGCATCGCATTGTTTTGTGCAGTTGACACTCGCGTTATTTTGCGCGTGGCCCTGTTTTGTGCAGTTTAGCACTCGCACTGTTTTGCGCGTCGCACTGTTTTCTGCAGTTCACACTCGCGCTATTTTGCGCGTCGCACGGTTTTGTACAGTTCACACTCGCGCTATTTTGCGCGTTGAACTGTTTTGTGCAGTTTACACTCGCGCTATTTTGCGCCTCGCCTCATTTTGTGCAGTTGACACTCGCGCTATTTTGCGCGTCGCACTGTTTTGTGCAGTTCACACTCGCGCTATTTTGCGCGTCGCGCTATTTTGTGCAGTTGACACTCGCGCTATTTTGTGCGTCGCTCTGTTTTGTGCAGTTTACACTCGCTCTATTTTGCGCGACGCACGGTTTTGTGCTGTTCACACTCGCGCTATTTTTCGCGATGCACTGTTTTGTGCAGTTGACACTCGCGCTATTTTGCGCGTCGCACTGTTTTGTGCAATTCACACTCGTGCTAGTTTACGCATCGCACTGTTTTGTGCAGATCACACTCGTGCTACTTTGCGCGTCGCATTGTTTTGTGCAGTTTACACTCGCGCTATTTTGCGCGTCGCGCTGTTTTGTGCAGTTGACACTCGCGCTATTTTGCGAGTCGCCCTGTTTTGTGCAGTTCACACTCGCGCTATTTTGCGCGTCGCCCTGTTTTGTGCAGATCACACTCGCATTATTTTGCGCCTCGCCTCATTTTGTGCAGTTGACACTCGCGCTATTTTGCGCGTCGCACTGTTTTGTGCAGTTCACATTCGCGCTATTTTGCGCGTCGCGCTATTTTGTGCAGTTGACACTCGCGCTATTTTGTGCGTCGCTCTGTTTTGTGCAGTTTACACTCGCTCTATTTTGCGCGACGCACGGTTTTGTGCTGTTCACACTCGCGCTATTTTCCGCGATGCACTGTTTTGTGCAGTTGACACTCGCGCTATTTTGCGCGGCGCACTGTTTTGTGCAGTTCACACTCGTGCTAGTTTACGCATCGCACTGTTTTGTGCAGATCACACTCGGGCTACTTTGCGCGTCGCACTGTTTTGTGCAGTTTACACTTGCGCTATTTTGCGCGTCGCGCTGTTTTGTGCAGTTGACACTCGCGCTATTTTGCGCGTCGTCCTGTTTTGTGCAGTTCACACTCGCGCTATTTTGCGCGTCGCCCTGTTTTGTGAAGATCACACTCGCACTATTTTGCGCGTCGTGCTGTTTTGTGCAGTTTACACTCGCGCTATTTTGCGCCTCGCCTCATTTTGTGCAGTTGACACTCGCGCTATGTTGCGCGTCGTACAGTTTTGTGCTGTTCACACTCGCGCTATTTTCCGCGTCGCACTATTTTGTGCAGTTGACACTCGCGCTATTTTGCGCGTCGCTCTGTTTTGTGCAGTTTACATTCGCGCTATTTTGCGCGACCCACGGTTTTGTGCTGTTCACACACGCGCTATTTTCCGCGACAGACTGTTTTGTGCAGTTAACACTCCCGCTATTTTGCGCGTCGCACTGTTTTGTGCAGTTCACACTCGCGCTATTTTGCGCCTCGCACTGTTTTGTGCAGATCACAGTCGCGCTATTTTCTGCGTCGCACTGTTTTGTGCAGTTTATCACTCGCGCTGTTTTGCGCGTCGCACTGTTTTGTGCAGTTCACCCTCGCGCTATTTTGCGCGTCGCACGGCTTTGTCCAGTTCACACTCGCGCTATTTTGCGCGTTGCACTGTTTTGTGCAGTTTACACTCGTGCTATTTTGCGCCTCGCCTCGTTTTGTGCAGTTCACACTCGCGCTATTTTGCGCGACCTACGGTTTTGTGCTGTTCACACTCGCTCTATTTTCCGCGACAGACTGTTTTGTGCAGTTGACACTCACGCTATTTTGCGCGTCGCACTGTTTTGTGCAGTTCACACTCGCTCTATTTTGCGCATCGCACCGTTTTGTGCAGATCACACTCGCGCTATTTTCCGCGTCGCACTGTTTTGTGCAATTTATCACTCGCGCTGTTTTGCGCGTCGCACTGTTTTGTGCAGTTCACACTCGCGCTATTTTGTGCGTCGCACTGTTTTGTGCAGATCACACTCGCGCTACTTTGCGCGTCGCGCTGTTTTGTGCAGTTGACACTCGCGCTATTTTACGCATCGCTCTGTTTTGTGCAGTTTACACTCGCGCTATTTTGCGCGACGCACGGTTTTGTGCTGTTCACACTCGCGCTATTTTCCGCGACAGACTGTTTTGTGCAGTTGACACTCACGCTATTTTGCGCGTCACACTGTTTTGTGCAGATCACACTCGCGCTATTTTCCGCGTCGCACTGTTTTGTGCAGTTTATCACTCGCGCTGTTTTGCACGTCGCACTGTTTTGTGCAGTTCACACTCACGCTATTTTGCGCGTCGCACGGTTTTGTACAGTTCACACTCGCGCTATTTTGCGCGTTGCACTGTTTTGTGCTGTTGACACTCGCGCTATTTTGTGTAGTTGACACTCGCGCTATTTTCCACGTTGTACTGTTTTGTGCAGTTGACACTCGCGCTATTTTGCGCGTCGCGCTGTTTTGTGCAGTTGACACTCGCGCTATTTTCCGCGTCGCCCTGTTTTGTGCAGTTCACACTCGCGCTATTTTGCGCGTAGCCTGTTTTGTGCAGATCACACTCGCGCTATTTTGCGCGTCGCGCTATTTTGTGCAGTTGACACTCGCGCTATTTTGCGCGTCGCTCTGTTTTGTGCAGTTGACACTCGCGCTATTTTGCGCGACGCACGGTTTTGTGCTGTTAACACTCCCGCTATTTTCCGCGTCGCACTATTTTGCGCAGTTCACACTCGCGCTATTTTGTGCGTCGCACTATTTTGTGCAGTTCACACTGGCGCTATTTTGCGCATCGTTCTGTTTTTTACAGTTTACAATCGCGCTATTTTGCGTATCGTGCTGTTTTGTGCAGTTGACACTCGCGCTATTTTGCGCGTCGCCCTCTTTCATGCAGTTCGCACTCGCACGATTTTTCGCGTCGCACTGTTTTGTGCAGTTTATCACTCGCGCTATTTTGCGAGTCGCACTGTTTTGTGCAGTTCACACTCGTGCTATTTTGCGCGTCGCACAGTTTTGTGCAGATCACACTCGCGCTATTTTGCGTGTCGAACTGTTGTGTGCAGATCACACTCGGGCAATTTTGCGCGTCGCGCTGTTTTGTGCAGTTGACACTCGCGCTATTTCGCGCGTCGCTCTGTTTTGTGCAGCTTACAGCCGCGCTATTTTGCACGACGCACGGTTTTGTGCTGTTCACACTCGCACTATTTTCCGCGACGCACTGTTTTGTGCAGTTGACACTCACGCTATTTTGCGCCTTGCACGGTTTTGTGTAGTTCACACTCGCGCTATTTTGCGCGTCGCACTGTTTTTTGCAGATCACACTCGCGCTATTTTGCTCGTCGCACAGTTTTGTGCTGTTGACACTCGCGCTATTTTGCGCGTCGCACGGTTTGGTGCAGTTCACACTGGCGCTATTTTGCGCGTCGCACTGTTTCGTGCAGTTTACACTCGCGCTATTTTGCGCCTGGCACTGTTTTGTACAGTTCACACTAGCGCAATTTTGCGCCTGGCACTGTTTTGTGCAGTTCACACTAGCGCTATTTTGCGCCTCGCACTGTTTTTTGCAGTTGACACTCGCGCTATTTTGTGCGTCGCACGGTTTTGTGCAGTTCACACTCGCGCTATTTTGCGCGTCGCCCTGTTTTGTGCAGTTTACAGTCGCGCTATTTTGCGCCTCGCCTCGTTTTGTGCAGTTGACACTCGCACTATTTTGCGCGTCGCCCTGTTTTTTGCAGTTCACACACGCGCCATTTTTCGCGTCGCACTGTTTTGTGCAGTTTATCACTCGCGCTATTTTGCGAGTCGCACTGTTTTGTGCAGTTCACACTCGTGCTATTTTGCGCGTCGCACAGTTTTGTGCAGATCACACTCGCGCTATTTTGCGTGTCGAACTGTTTTGTGCAGATCACACTCGGGCAATTTTGCGCGTCGCGATGTTTTGTGCAGTTGACACTCGCGCTATTTTGCGCGTCGCTCTGTTTTGTGCAGCTTACAGCCGCGCTATTTTGCGCGACGCACGGTTTTGTGCTGTTCACACTCGCACTATTTTCCGCGACGCACTGTTTTGTGCAGTTGACACTCACGCTATTTTGCGCCTTGCACGGTTTTGTGTAGTTCACACTCGCGCTATTTTGCGCGTCGCACTGTTTTTTGCAGATCACACTCGCGCTATTTTGCTCGTCGCACAGTTTTGTGCTGTTGACACTCACGCTATTTTGCGCGTCGCACGGTTTGGTGCAGTTCACACTGGCGCTATTTTGCGCGTCGCACTGTTTCGTGCAGTTTACACTCGCACTATTTTGCGCCTGGCACTGTTTTGTACAGTTCACACTAGCGCTATTTTGCGCCTGGCACTGTTTTGTGCAGTTCACACTAGCGCTATTTTGCGCCTCGCACTGTTTTTTGCAGTTGACACTCGCGCTATTTTGTGCGTCGCACGGTTTTGTGCAGTTCACACTCGCGCTATTTTGCGCGTCGCCCTGTTTTGTACAGTTTATAGTCGCGCTATTTTGCGCCTCGCCTCGTTTTGTGCAGTTGACACTCGCGCTATTTTGCGCGTCGCCCTGTTTTTTGCAGTTCACACACGCGCCATTTTTCGCGTCGCACTGTTTTGTGCAGTTTATCACTCGCGCTATTTTGCCCGTCGCACTGTTTTGTGCAGATCACACTCGCGCTAGTTTGCGCATCGCATTGTTTTGTGCAGTTGACACTCACGTTATTTTGCGCGTGGCCCTGTTCTGTGTAATTGACACTCGCAGTATTTTGCGCGTCGCGCTGTTTTGTGCAGTACACACTCGCGATATTTTGCGCGTCGCCCTGTTTTGTGCAGTCACACTCACGCCATTTTTCGCGCCGCACTGTTTTGTGCATTTTATCACTCGCGCTATTTTGCGGGGCGCACTGTTTTGTGCAGTTCACACTCGCGCTATTTTGTGCGTCACACGGTTTTGTACAGTTCACACTCGCGCTATTTTGCGTGTCGCACTGATTTGTGCAATTTACACTCGCGCTATTTTGCGCCTCGCCTCATTTTGTGCAGTTGCCACTCACGCTATTTTGCGCGTCGAACAGTTTTATGCTGTTCACACTCGCGCTATTTTCCGCGTCGCACTGTTTTGTGCAGTTGACACTCGCGCTATTTTGCGCGTCGCACTATTTTGTGCAATTCACTCTCGCGCTATTTTGCGCGTCGCACTGTTTTGTGCAGATCACAGTTGCGCTATTTTCCACGTCGCGCTGTTTTGTGCAGTTGACACTCGCGCTATTTTGCGCGTCGCTCCGTTTTGTGCAGTTTACACTCGCGCTATTTTGCGCGACACACGGTTTTGTGCTGTTCACACTCGCGCTATTTTCCGCGACAGACTGTTTTATGCAGTTGACACTCGCGCTATTTTGCGCGTCGCACTATTTTGTGCAGTTCACACTCGCGCTATTTTACGCGTCGCACTGTTTTGTGCAGATCACAGTTGCGCCATTTTGCGCGTCGCGCTGTTTTGTGCAGTTGACACTCGCGCTATTTTGCGCGTCGCTCTGTTTTGTGCAGTTTACACTCGCGCTATTTTGCGCCTCGCACTGTTTTGTGCAGATCACACTCACGCTATTTTCCGCGTCGCACTGTTTTGTGCAGTTTATCACTCATGTTGTTCTGCGCGTCGTACTGTTTTGTGCAGTTCACACTCGCGCTATTTTGCGCGTCGCACGGTTTTGTGCTGTTCACATTCGTGCTATTTTCCGCGTCGCACTGTTTTGTGCAGATCACACTCGCGCTAGTTTGCGCATCGCACTGTTTTGTGCAGTTGACACTCGCGCTATTTTGCGCGTGGCCCTGTTTTGTGCAGTTAACAATCGCGCTATTTTGCGCGTCGCGCTGTTTTGCGCGGTTGACACTCGCGCTATTTTGCGCGTCGCCCTGTTTTGTGCAGTCACACTCACGCCATTTTTCGCGTCGCACTGTTTTGTGCAGTTTATCACTCGCGCTATTTTGCGCGGCGCACTGTTTTGTGCAGTTCACACACGCGCTATTTTGCGCGTCGCACGGTTTTGTCCAGATCACACTCGCGCTATTTTGCGCGTCGCACTGTTTTGTACAGATCACACTCGCCCTATTTTGCGCGTCGCACTGTTTTGTGCAGTTGCCACTCGCGCTATTTTGCGCGTCGCACAGTTTTATGCTGTTCACACTTGCGCTATTTTTCGCGACGCACTGTTTTGTGCAGTTGACACTCGCGCTATTTTCCACGTCGCACTGTTTTGTGCAGTTCACACTCGCGCTATTTCGCGCGTCGCACTCTTTTGTGCAGATCACAGTCGCGCTATTTTGCGCGTCGCGCTGTTTTGTGCAGTTGACACTCGCGCTATTTTGCGCGTCGCTCTGTTTTGTGCAGTTTACACTCGCACTATTTTGCGCATCGCACTGTTTTGTGCAGATCACACTCGCGCTATTTTCCGCGTCGCACTATTTTGTGCAGTTTATCACTCACGTTGTTTTGCGCGTCGCACTGTTTTGTGCAGTTCACACTCGCGCTATTTTGCGCGTCGCACGGTTTTGTACAGTTCACACTTGCGCTGTTTTGCGCGTTGCACTGGTTTGTGTAGTTTACACTCGCGCTATTTTGCGCCTCGCCTTGTTTTGTGCAGTTGACACTTGCGCTATGTTGCGCGTCGCACAGTTTTGTGCTGTTCACACTCGCGCTATTTTTCGCGTCGCACTGTTTTGTGCAGATCACACTCGCGCTAGTTTGCGCATCGCACTGTTTTGTGCAGTTGACACTCGTGCTATTTTGCGCGTGGCCCTGTTTTGTGCAGTTCACACTCGCGCTATTTTGCGCGTCGCGCTGTTTTGCGCGGTTGACACTCGCGCTATTTTGCGCGTCGCCCTGTTTTGTGCAGTCACACTCACGCCATTTTTCGCGTCGCACTGTTTTGTGCAGTTTATCACTCGCGCTATTTTGCGCGGCGCACTGTTTTGTGCAGTTCACGCACGCGCTATTTTACGCGTCGCACGGTTTTGTACAGTTCACACTCGCGCTATTTTGCGCGTCGCACTGTTTTATGCTGTTCACACTAGCGCTATTTTCCGCGTCGCATTGTTTTGTGCAGTTGACACTCGCGTTATTTTGCGCGTCGCACTGTTTTGTGCAGTTCACACTCGCGCTATTTTGCGCGTCGCACTGTTTTGTGCAGATCACAGTCGCGCTATTTTGCGCGTCGTGCTGTGTTGTGCAGTTGACACTCGCGCTATTTTGCGCATCGCTCTGTTTTGTGCAGTTTACACTCGCGCTATTTTGCGCGACACACGGTTTTGTGCTGTTCACACTCGCGCTATTTTCCGCGACAGACTGTTTTGTGCAGTTGACACTCGCGCTATTTTGCGCGTCGCACTCTTTTGTGCAGTTGACACTCGCGCTATTTTGCGCGTTGCACTGCTTTGTGCAGTTCACACTCGCGCTATTTTGCGCGTCGCGCTGTTTTGTGCAGTTGACACTCGCGCTATTTTGTGCGTCGCTCTGTTTTGTGCAGTTTACACTCGCGCTATTTTGCGCGATGCACGGTTTTGTGCTGTTCACACTCACGCTATTTTCCGCGATGCACTGTTTTGTGCAGTTGACACTCGCGCTATTTTGCGCGTCGCACTGTTCGGTGCAGTTCACACTCGTGCTATTTTGCACGTCGCACTGTTTTGTGCAGATCACACTCAGGCTACTTTGCGCGTCGCACTGTTTTGTTCAGATCACACTCGTGCTACTTTGCGCGTCGCACTGTTTTGCGCAGTTTACACTCGCGCTATTTTGCGCGTCGCGCTGTTTTGGGCAGTTGACACTCGCGCTATTTTGCGCGTCGCCCTGTTTTGTGCAGTTGACACTCGCGCAATTTTGCGCGTCGCCCTGTTTTGTGCAGATCACACTCGCGCTATTTTGCGCGTCGCGCTGTTTTGTGCAGTTGACACTCGCGCTATTTTGCGCGTCGCTCTGTTTTGTGTAGTTGACACTCGCGCTATTTTGCGCATCGCACTGTTTTGTGCAGTTCACACTCGCGCTATTTTGTGCGTCGCACTATTTTGTGCGGAACACACTAGCGCTATTTTGCGCGTCGCACTGTTTTTTGCAGTTTACAATCGTGCTATTTTGCGTCTCGCGCTGTTTTGTGCAGTTGACACTCGCGCTATTTTGCGCGTCGCCCTGTTTCATGCAGTTCACACTCGCACGATTTTTCGCTTCGCACTGTTTTGTGCAGTTTATCGCTCGCGCTATTTTGCGAGTCGCACTGTTTTGTGCAGTTCACACTCGTGCTATTTTGCGCGTCGCACTGTTTTGTGCAGATCACACTCGCGCTATTTTGCGCGTCGAACTGTTTTGTGCAGATCACACTCGGGCAATTTTGCGCGTCGCGCTGTTTTGTGCAGTTGACACTCGCGCTATTTTGCGCGTCGCTCTATTTTGTGCAGCTTACAGCCGCGCTATTTTGCGCGACGCACGGTTTTGTGCTGTTCACACTCGCACTATTTTTCGCGACGCACTGTTTTGTGCAGTTGACACTCGCGCTATTTTGCGCCTCGCACGGTTTTGTGTAGTTCACACTCGCGCTATTTTGCGCGTCGCACTGTTTTTTGCAGATCACACTAACGCTATTTTGCTCGTCGCACTGTTTTGTGCAGTTGACACTCGCGCTATTTTGCGCGTCGCACGGTTTTGTGCAGTTCACACTGGCGCTATTTTGCACGTCGCACTGTTTCGTGCAATTTACACTCGCGCTATTTTGCGCCTGGCACTATTTTGTGCAGTTCACACTAGCGCTATTTTGCGCCTCGCACTGTTTTGTGCAGTTGACACTCGCGCTAATTTGCGCGTCGCCCTGTTTTGTGCAGTTCACACTCGCGCTATTTTGCGCGTCGCCCTGTTTTGTGCAGTTTACAGTCGCGCTATTTTGCGCCTCGCCTCGTTTTGTGCAGTTGACACTCGCGCTATTTTGCGCGTCGCCCTGTTTTTTGCAGTTGACACACGCGCCATTTTTCGCGTCGCACTGTTTTGTTCAGTTTATCACTCGCGCTATTTTGCGCGTCGCACTGTTTTGTGCAGATCACACTCGCGCTAGTTTGCGCATCGCATTGTTTTGTGTAGTTGACACTCGCGTTATTTTGCGCGTGGCCCTGTTTTGTGTAGTTGACACTCGCAGTATTTTGCGCGTCGCGCTGTTTTGTGCAGTTCACACTCGCGATATTTTGCGCGTCGCCCTGTTTTGTGCAGTCACACTCACGCCATTTTTCGCGTCGCACTGTTTTGTGCTGTTTATCACTCGCGCTATTTTGCGCGGCGCACTGTTTTGTGCAGTTCACACTCGCGCTATTTTGCGCGTCGCACGGTTTTGTACAGTTCACACTCGCGCTATTTTGCGCGTCGCACTGTTTTGTGCAGTTTACAGTCGCGCTACTTTGCGCCTCGCCTCATTTTGTACAGTTGCCACTCGCGCTATTTTGCGCGTCGCACAGTTTTATGCTGTTCGCACTCGCGCTATTTTCCGCGTCGCACTGTTTTGTGCAGTTGACACTCGCGCTATTTTGCGCGTCGCACTGTTTTGTGCAGTTCACACTAGCGCTATTTTGCGCGTCGCACTGTTTTGCGCAGATCACAGTCGCGCTATATTGCGCATCGCGCTATTTTGTGCAGTTGACACTCGCGCTATTTTGCGCGTCGCTCTGTTTTGTGCAGTTTACACTCGCACTATTTTGCGCGACACACGGTTTTGTGCTGTTCACACTCGCGCTATTTTCCGCAACAGACTGTTTTGTGCAGTTGACACTCACGCTATTTTGCGCGTCGTACTGTTTTGTGTAGTTCACACTCGCGCTATTTTGCGCATCGCACTGTTTTGTGCAGATCACACTCGCGCTATTTTCCGCGTCGCACTGTTTTATGCAGTTTATCACTCGCGCTGTTTTGCGCGTCGCGCTGTTTTGTGCAGTTCACACTCGCGCTATTTTGCGCGTCGCACGGTTTTGTACAGTTCACACTCGCGCTATTTTGCGCGTTGCACTGTTTTGTGCAGTTTACACTCGCGCTATTCTGCGCCTCGCCTCATTTTGTGCAGTTGACACTCGCGCTATGTTGCGCGTCGCACGGTTTTGTGTTGTTCACACTCGCGCTATTTTCCGCGTCTCACTGTTTTGTGCTGTTGACACTCGCGCTATTTTGCGTGTCGCACTGTTTTGTGCAGTTCACACTCGCGCTATTTTGCGCGTCGCGCTGTTTTGTGCGGTTGACACTCGCGCTATTTTGTCCGTCGCTCTGTTTTGTGCAGTTTACACTCGCGCTATTTTGCGCGACGCACGGTATTGTGCTGTTCACACTCGCGCTATTTTTCGCGATGCACTGTTTTGTGCAGTTGACAGTCGTGCTATTTTGGGCGTCGCACTGTTTTGTGCAGTTCACACTCGTGCTATTTTGCGCGTCGCACTGTTTTGTGCAGATCACACTCGCGCTACTTTGCGCGTCGCACTGTTTTGTGCAGTTTACACTCGCGCTATTTTGCGCGTCGCGCTGTTTTGTGCAGTTGACACTCGCGCTATTTTGTGCGTCGCCTTGTTTTGTGCAGTTCACACTCGCGCTATTTTGCGCGTCGCACGGTTTTGTACAGTTCACACTCGCGCTATTTTGCGCGTTGCACTGTTTTGTGCAGTTTACACTCGCGCTATTTTGGGCCTCGCCTCATTTTGTGCAGTTGACACTCGCGCTATGTTGCGCGTCGCACGGTTTTGTGCTGTTCACACTCGCGTTATTTTCCGCGTCGCACTGTTTTGTGCAGTTTACACTCGCGCTATTTTGCGCGTCGCACTGTTTTGTGCAGTTCACACTCGCGCTATTTTGCGCGCCGCGCTGTTTTGTGCGGTTGACACTCGCGCTATTTTGTGCGTCGCTCTGTTTTGTGCAGTTTACACTCGCGCTATTTTGGGCGACGCACGGTTTTGTGCTGTTCACACTCGCGCTATTTTCCGCGATGCACTCTTTTGTGCAGTTGACACTCGCGCTATTTTGCGCATCGCACTGTTTTGTGCAGTTCACACTCGTGCTAATTTGCGCGTCGCACTGTTTTGTGCAGATCACAGTCGTGCTACTTTGCGCGTCGCACTGTTTTGTGCAGTTTACACTCGCGCTATTTTGCGCGTCGCGCTGTTTTGTGCAGTTGACACTCGCGCTATTTTGCGCGTCGCCCTGTTTTGTGCAGTTCACACTCGCGCTATTTTGCGCGTTGCGCTGTTCTGTGCAGTTGACACTCGCGCTATTTTGCGCGACGCACGGTTTTGTGCTGTTCACACTCCCGCTATTTTCCGCGACGCACTGTTTTGTGCAGTTGACACTCGCGCTATTTTCCGCATCGCACTGTTTTGTGCAGTTCACACTCGCGCTAGTTTGTTTGTCGCACTATTTGGTGCGGATCACACTGGCGCTATTTTGCGCGTCGCACTGTTTTGTGCAGTTTACAATCGCGCTATTTTGCGTGTCGCGCTGTTTTGTGCAGTTGACACTCGCGCTATTTTGCGCGTCGCCCTGTTTCATGCAGTTCACATTTGCACGATTTTTCGCGTCGCACTGTTTTGTGCAGTTTATCACTCGCGCTATTTTGCGAGTCGCACTGTTTTGTGCAGATCACACTGGCGCTATTTTACGCGTCGCGCTGTTTTGTGCAATTGACACTCGCGCTATTTTGCGCGTCGCTCTGTTTTGTGCGGTTTACACTCGCGCTATTTTGCGCGACACACGGTTTTGTGCCGTTCACACTCGCGCTATTTTCCGCGACAGACTGTTTTGTGCAGTTGACACTCACGCATTTTTGCGCGTCGCACTGTTTTGTGCAGTTCACACTCGCGCTATTTTTCGCATCGCACTATTTTGTGTAGATCACACTCGCGCTATTTTGCGCGTCGCACTGTTTTGTGCAATTTATCACTCGCGCTGTTTTGCGCGTCGCACTGTTTTGTGTAGTTCACACTCTCGCTATTTTGCGCGTCGCACGGTTTTGTACAGTTCACACTCGCGCTATTTTGCGCATTGCACTGTTTTGTGCAGTTTACACTCGCGCTATTTTGCGCCTCGCCTCATTTTGTGCAGTTGACACTCGCGCTATATTGCGCGTCGCACGGTTTTGTGCTGTTCACACTCACGCTATTTTCCGCGTCGCACTGTTTTGTGCAGTTGACACTCGCGCTATTCTGCGCATCGCGCTGTTTTGTGCGGTTGACACTCGCGCTATTTTGTGCGTCGCTCTGTTTTGTGCAGTTTACACTGGCGCTATTTTGCGCGACGCACGGTTTTGTGCTCTTCACACTCGCGCTATTTTCCGCGATGCACTGTTTTGTGCAGTTGACACTCGCGCTATTTTGCGCGTCGCACTGTTTTGTGCAGTTCACACTCGTGCTATTTTGCGCGTCGCACTGTTTTGTGCAGATCACACTCGTGCTACTTTGCGCGTCGCAATGTTTTGTGCAGTTTACACTCGCGCTATTTTGCGCGTCGCCCTGTTTTTTGCAGTTCACACACGCGCCATTTTTCGCGTCACACTGTTTTGTGCAGTTTATCACTCGCGCTATTTTGCGCGTCGCACTGTTTGGTGCAGATCACACTCGCGCTAGTTTGCGCATCGAATTGTTTTGTGTAGTTGACACTCGCGTTATTTTGCGCGTGGCCCTGTTTTGTGTAGTTGACACTCGCAGTATTTTGCGCGTCGCGCTGCTTTGTGCAGTTCACACTCGCGATATTTTGCGCGTCGCCCTGTTTTGTGCAGTCACACTCACGCCATTTTTCGCGTCGCACTGTTTTGTGCAGTTTATCACTCGCGCTATTTTGCGCGGCGCACTGTTTTGTGCAGTTCACACTCGCACTATTTTGCACGTCGCACTGTTTTGTGCAGTTTACACTCGCGCTATTTTGCGCCTCGCCTCATTTTGTGCAGTTGCCACTCGCGCTATTTTGCGCGTCGCACAGTTTTATGCTGTTCACACTCGCGCTATTTTCCGCGTCGCACTGTTTTGTGCAGTTGACACTCGCGCTATTTTGCGCGTCGCACTGTTTTGTGCAGTTCACACTCGCGCTATTTTGCGCGTCGCACTGTTTTGTGCAGATCACAGTCGCGCTATTTTGCGCGTCGCGCTGTTTTGTGCACTTGACACTCGCGCTATTTTGCGCGTCGCTCTGTTTTGTGCAGCTGACACTCGCGCTATTTTCCGCGACGCACGGTTTTGTGCTGTTCACACTCGCGCTATTTTCCGCGATGCACTGTTTTGTGCAGTTGACACTCGCACTATTTTGCGCGTCGCACTATTTTTTGCAGTTCACACTCGTGCTATTTTGCGCGTCGCACAGTTTTGTGCAGATCACACTCGGGCTACTTTGCGCGTCGCACTGTTTTGTGCAGTTTACACTCGGGCTATTTTGCGCGTCGCGCTGTTTCGTGCAGTTGACACTCGCGCCATTTCGCGCGTCGCCCTGTTTTGTGCAGTTCACACTCGCGCTATTTTGCGCGTCGCCCTGTTTTGTGCAGATCACACTCGCGCTATTTTGCGTGTCGCCTCATTTTGTGCAGATCACACTCGCGCTATTTTCCGCGACACACAGTTTTGTGCTGTTCACACTCGCGCTATTTTACGCGACAGACTGTTTTGTGCAGTTGACACTGGCGCTATTTTCCGCGTCGCACTGTTTTGTGCAGTTGACACTCGCGCTATTTTGCGCGTCGCACTGTTTTGTGCAGTTGACACTCGCGCTATTTTGCACGTCGCACTGTTTTGTGCCGTTCACACTCGCACTATTTTGCGCGTCGCGCTATTTTGTGCAGTTGACACTCGCGCTATTTTGTGCGTCGCTCTGTTTTGTGCAGTTTACACTCGCGCTATTTTGCGCGACGCACGGTTTTGTGCTGTTCACACTCACGCTATTTTCCGCGATGCACAGTTTTGTGCAGTTGACACTCGCGCTATTTTGCGCGTCGCACTGTTTTGTTCAGATCACACTCGTGCTACTTTGCGCGTCGCACTGTTTTGTGCAGTTTACACTCGCGCTATTTTGCGCGTCGCGCTGTTTTGTGCAGTTGACACTCGCGCTATTTTGCGCGTCGCCCTGTTTTGTGCAGTTCACACTCGCGCTATTTTGCGCGTCGCCCTGTTTTGTGCAGATCACACTCGTGCTATTTTGCGCGTCACGCTGTTTTGTGCAGTTGACACTCGCGCTATTTTGCGCGTCGCTCTGTTTTGTGCAGTTGTCACTCGCGCTATTTTGCGCGACGCACGGTTTTGTGCTGTTCACACTCCCGCTATTTTCCGCGACGCACTGTTTTGTGCAGTTGACACTCGCGCTATTTTGCGCATCGCACTGTTTTGTGCAGTTCACACTCGCGCTATTTTGTGCGTCGCACTATTTTGTGCGGATCACTGTAGCGCTATGTTGCGCGTCGCACTGTTTTTTGCAGCTTATAATCGCACTATTTTGCGTGTCGCGTTGTTTTGTGCAGTTGACACTCGCGCTATTTTGCGCGTCGCCCTGTTTCATGCAGTTCACACTCGCACGATTTTTCGTGTCGCACTGTTTTGTGCAGTTTATCACTCGCGCTATTTTGCGAGTCGCACTGTTTTGTGCAGTTCACACTCGTGCTATTTTGCGCGTCGCACAGTTTTGTGCAGATCACACTCGCGCTATTTTGCGAGTCGAACTGTTTTGTGCAGATCACACTCGTGCAATTTTGCGCGTCGCGCTGTTTTGTGCAGTTGACACTCGCGCTATTTTGCGCGTCGCTCTATTTTGTGCAGCTTACAGCCGCGCTATTTTGCGCGACGCACGGTTTTGTGCTGTTCACACTCGCACTATTTTCCGCGACGCACTGTTTTGTGCAGTTGACACTCGCGCTATTTTGCGCCTCGCACGGTTTTGTGTAGTTCACGCTCGCGCTATTTTGCGCGTCGCACTGTTTTTTGCAGATCACACTCACGCTATTTTGCTCGTCGCACTGTTTTGTGCAGTTGACACTCGCACTATTTTGCGCGTCGCACGGTTTTGTGTAGTTCACACTGGCGCTATTTTGCACGTCGCACTGTTTCGTGCAATTTACACTCGCGCTATTTTGCGCCTGGCACTGTTTTGTGCAGTTCACACTAGCGCTATTTTGCGCCTCGCACTGTTTTGTGCAGTTGACACTCGCGCTATTTTGTGCGTCGCACGGTTTTGTGCAGTTCGCACTCACGCTATTTTGCGCGTCGCCCTGTTTTGTGCAGTTTACGGTCGCGCTATTTTGCGCGTCGCCCTGTTTTTTGCAGTTCACACACGCGCCATTTTTCGCGTCGCACTGTTTTGTGCAGTTTATCACTCGCGCTATTTTGCGCGTCGCACTGTTTTGTGCAGATCACACTCGCGCTAGTTTGCGCGTCGCAGAGTTTTGTGCAGTTTATCACTCGCGCCATTTTTCGCGTCGCACTGTTTTGTGCAGTTTATCACTCGCGCTATTTTGCGCGTCGCACGGTTTTGTACAGTTCACACTCGCGCTATTTTGCGCGTCGCACTGTTTTGTGCAGTTTACACTCGCGCTACTTTGCGCCTCGCCTCATTTTGTACAGTTGCCACTCGCGCTATTTTGCGCGTCGCACAGTTTTATGCTATTCACACTCGCGCTATTTTCCGCGTCGCACTGTTTTGTGCAGTTGACACTCGCGCTATTTTGCGCATCGCACTGTTTTGTGCAGATCACACTCGTGCTACTTTGCGCGTCGCGCTGTTTTGTGCAGTTGACACTCGCGCTATTTTGCGCGTCGCTCTGTTTTGTGCAGTTTACACTCGCGCTATTTTGCGCGACACACGGTTTTGTGCTGTTCACACTCGCGCTATTTTCCGCGACACACGGTTTTGTGCAGTTGACACTCACGCTATTTTGCTCGTCGTACTGTTTTGTGCAGTTTACACTCGCGCTATTTTGCGCCTCGCCTCATTTTGTGTAGTTGACACTCGCGCTGTGTTGCGCGTCGCACGGTTTTGTGTTGTTCACACTCGCGCTATTTTCCGCGTCGCACTGTTTTGTGCAGTTGACACTCGCGCTATTTTGCGTGTCGCACTGTTTTGTGCAGTTCACACTCGCGCTATTTTGCGCGTCACGCTATTTTTTACGGTTGACACTCGCGCTATTTTCTCCGTCGCTCTGTTTTGTGCAGTTTACACTCGCGCTATTTTGCGCGACGCACGGTTTTGTGCTGTTCACACTCGCGCTATTTTTCGCGATGCACTGTTTTGTGCAGTTGACACTCGTGCTATTTTGGGCGTCGCACTGTTTTGTGCAGTTCACACTCGTGCTAGTTTGCGCGTCGCACTGTTTTGTGCAGATCACACTTGTGCTACTTTGCACGTCGCACTGTTTTGTGCAGATCACACTCGTGCTCCTTTGCGCGTCGCACTGTTTTGTGCAGATGACACTCGTGCTCCTTTGCGCGTCGCACTGTTTTGTGCAGATGACACTCGGGCTACTTTGCGCGTCGCACTGTTTTGTGCAGTTTACAATCGCGCTATTTTGCGCGTCGCGCTGTTTTGTGCAGTTGACACTCGCGCTATTTTGCGCGTCGCCCTGTTTTGTGCAGTTCACACTCGCGCTATTTTGCGCGTCGCCATGTTTTGTGCAGATCACACTCGCGCTATTTTGCGCGTCGCGCTGTTTTGTAGAGTTGACACTCGCGCTGTTTTGCGCGTCGCTCTATTTTGTGCCGTTGACACTCGCGCTATTTTGTGCGACGCACGGTTTTGTGCTGTTCACACTCCCGCTGTTTTCCGCGACGCACTGTTTTGTGCAGTTGACACTCGCGCTATTTTGCGCGTCGCACTGTTTTGTGCAGATCACACTCGTGCTACTTTGCGCGTCGCACTGTTTTGTGCAGTTGACACTCGCGCTATTTTGTGCGTCGCACGGTTTTGTGCAGTTCACACTCGCGCTATTTTGCGCATCGCCCTGTTTTGTGCAGTTTACAGTCGCGCTATTTTGCGCCTCGCCTCATTTTGTGCAGTTGTCACTCGCGCTATATTGCGCGTCCCACGGTTTTGTGCTGTTCACACTCACGCTATTTTCCGCGTCGCACTGTTTTGTGCAGTTGACACTCACGCTATTTTGCGCGTCGCGCTGTTTTGTGCGGTTGACACTCGCGCTATTTTGTGCGTCGCTCTGTTTTGTGCAGTTTACACTCGCGCTATTTTGCGCGACGCACGGTTTTGTGCTGTTCACACTCGCGCTATTTTCCGCGATGCACTGTTTTGTGCAGTTGACACTCGCGCTATTTTGCGCGTCGCACTGTTTTGTGCAGTTCACACTCGTGCTATTTTGCGCGTCGCACTGTTTTGTGCAGATCACACTCGTGCTACTTTGCGCGTCGCACTGTTTTGTGCAGTTTACACTCGCGCTATTTTGCGCGTCGCCCTGTTTTTTGCAGTTCACACACGCGCCATTTTTCGCGTCACACTGTTTTGTGCAGTTTATCACTCGCGCTATTTTGCGCGTCGCACTGTTTGGTGCAGATCACACTCGCGCTAGTTTGCGCATCGCATTGTTTTGTGTAGTTGACACTCGCGTTATTTTGCGCGTGGCCCTGTTTTGTGTAGTTGACACTCGCAGTATTTTGCGCGTCGCGCTGCTTTGTGCAGTTCACACTCGCGATATTTTGCGCGTCGCCCTGTTTTGTGCAGTCACACTCACGCCATTTTTCGCGTCGCACTGTTTTGTGCAGTTTATCACTCGCGCTATTTTGCGCGGCGAACTGTTTTGTGCAGTTCACACTCGCGCTATTTTGCACGTCGCACTGTTTTGTGCAGTTTACACTCGCGCTATTTTGCGCCTCGCCTCATTTTGTGCAGTTGCCACTCGCGCTATTTTGCGCGTCGTACAGTTTTATGCTGTTCACACTCGCGCTATTTTCCGCGTCGCACTGTTTTGTGCAGTTGACACTCGCGCTATTTTGCGCGTCGCACTGTTTTGTGCAGTTCACACTCGCGCTATTTTGCGCGTCGCACTGTTTTGTGCAGATCACAGTCGCGCTATTTTGCGCGTCGCGCTGTTTTGTGCAGTTGACACTCGCGCTATTTTGCGCGTCGCTCTGTTTTGTGCAGCTGACACTCGCGCTATTTTACGCGACGCACGGTTTTGTGCTGTTCACACTCGCGCTATTTTCCGCGATGCACTGTTTTGTGCAGTTGACACTCGCGCTATTTTGCGCGTCGCACTGTTTTGTGCAGTTCACACTCGTGCTATTTTGCGCGTCGCACAGTTTTGTGCAGATCACACTCGGGCTACTTTGCGCGTCGCACTGTTTTGTGCAGTTTACACTCGGGCTATTTTGCGCGTCGCGCTGTTTTGTGCAGTTGACACTCGCGCCATTTTGCGCGTCGCCCTGTTTTGTGCAGTTCACACTCGCGCTATTTTGCGCGTCGCCCTGTTTTGTGCAGATCACACTCGCGCTATTTTGCGCGTCGCCTCATTTTGTGCAGATCACACTCGCGCTATTTTGCGCGTCGTGCTGTTTTGTGCAGTTGACACTCGCGCTATTTTGCGCATCGCTCTATTTTGTGCAGTTTACACTCGCGCTATTTTGCGCGACACACGGTTTTGTGCTGTTCACACTCGCGCTATTTTCCGCGACAGACTGTTTTGTGCAGTTGACACTGGCGCTATTTTCCGCGTCGCACTGTTTTGTGCAGTTGACACTCGCTCTATTTTGCGCGTCGCACTGTTTTGTGCAGTTGACACTCGCGCTATTTTGCGCGTCGCACTGTTTTGTGCCGTTCACACTCGCACTATTTTGCGCGTCGCGCTGTTTTGTGCAGTTGACACTCGCGCTATTTTGTGCGTCGCTCTGTTTTGTGCAGTTTACACTCGCGCTATTTTGCGCGACGCACGGTTTTGTGCTGTTCACACTCACGCTATTTTCCGCGATGCACTGTTTTGTGCAGTTGACACTCGCGCTATTTTGCGCGTCGCACTGTTTTATGCAGTTCACACTCGTGCAATTTTGCGCGTCGCACTGTTTTGTTCAGATCACACTCGTGCTACTTTGCGCGTCGCACTGTTTTGTGCAGTTTACACTCGCGCTATTTTGCGCGTCGCGCTGTTTTGTGCAGTAGACACTCGCGCTATTTTGCGCGTCGCCCTGTTTTGTGCAGTTCACACTCGCGCTATTTTGCGCGTCGCCCTGTTTTGTGCAGATCACACTCGCGCTATTTTGCGCGTCGCGCTGTTTTGTGCAGTTGACACTCGCGCTATTTTGCGCGTCGCTCTGTTTTGTGCAGTTGTCACTCGCGCTATTTTGCGCGACGCACGGTTTTGTGCTGTTCACACTCCCGCTATTTTCCGCGACGCACTGTTTTGTGCAGTTGACACTCGCGCTATTTTGCGCATCGCACTGTTTTGTGCAGTTCACACTCGCGCTATTTTGTGCGTCGCACTATTTTGTGCGGATCACTGTAGCGCTATGTTGCGCGTCGCACTGTTTTTTGCAGTTTACAATCGCACTATTTTGCGTGTCGCGTTGTTTTGTGCAGTTGACACTCGCGCTATTTTGCGCGTCGCCCTGTTTCATGCAGTTCACACTCGCACGATTTTTCGTGTCGCACTGTTTTGTGCAGTTTATCACTCGCGCTATTTTGCGAGTCGCACTGTTTTGTGCAGTTCACACTCGTGCTATTTTGCGCGTCGCACAGTTTTGTGCAGATCACACTCGCGCTATTTTGCGAGTCGAACTGTTTTGTGCAGATCACACTCACGCTATTTTGCTCGTCGCACTGTTTTGTGCAGTTGACACTCGCACTATTTTGCGCGTCGCACGGTTTTGTGCAGTTCACACTGGCGCTATTTTGCACGTCGCACTGTTTCGTGCAATTTACACTCGCGCTATTTTGCGCCTGGCACTGTTTTGTGCAGTTCACACTAGCGCTATTTTGCGCCTCGCACTGTTTTGTGCAGTTGACACTCGCGCTATTTTGTGCGTCGCACGGTTTTGTGCAGTTCACACTCACGCTATTTTGCGCGTCGCCCTGTTTTGTGCAGTTTACGGTCGCGCTATTTTGCGCGTCGCCCTGTTTTTTGCAGTTCACACACGCGCCATTTTTCGCGTCGCACTGTTTTGTGCAGTTTATCACTCGCGCTATTTTGCGCGTCGCACTGTTTTGTGCAGATCACACTCGCGCTAGTTTGCGCGTCGCACAGTTTTGTGCAGTTTATCACTCGCGCCATTTTTCGCGTCGCACTGTTTTGTGCAGTTTATCACTCGCGCTATTTTGCGCGTCGCACGGTTTTGTACAGTTCACACTCGCGCTATTTTGCGCGTCGCACTGTTTTGTGCAGTTTACACTCGCGCTACTTTGCGCCTCGCCTCATTTTGTACAGTTGCCACTCGCGCTATTTTGCGCGTCGCACAGTTTTATGCTATTCACACTCGCGCTATTTTCCGCGTCGCACTGTTTTGTGCAGTTGACACTCGCGCTATTTTGCGCGTCGCACTGTTTTGTGCAGATCACACTCGTGCTACTTTACGCGTCGCGCTGTTTTGTGCAGTTGACACTCGCGCTATTTTGCGCGTCGCTCTGTTTTGTGCAGTTTACACTCGCGCTATTTTGCGCGACACACGGTTTTGTGCTGTTCACACTCGCGCTATTTTCCGCGACACACGGTTTTGTGCAGTTGACACTCACGCTATTTTGCTCGTCGTACTGTTTTGTGCAGTTTACACTCGCGCTATTTTGCGCCTCGCCTCATTTTGTGTAGTTGACACTCGCGCTGTGTTGCGCGCCGCACGGTTTTGTGTTGTTCACACTCGCGCTATTTTCCGCGTCGCACTGTTTTGTGCAGTTGACACTCGCGCTATTTTGCGTGTCGCACTGTTTTGTGCAGTTCACACTCGTGCTATTTTGCGCGTCGCGCTATTTTTTACGGTTGACACTCGCGCTATTTTCTTCGTCGCTCTGTTTTGTGCAGTTTACACTCGCGCTATTTTGCGCGACGCACGGTTTTGTGCTGTTCACACTCGCGCTATTTTTCGCGATGCACTGTTTTGTGCAGTTGACACTCGTGCTATTTTGTGCGTCGCACTGTTTTGTGCAGTTCACACTCGTGCTAGTTTGCGCGTCGCACTGTTTTGTGCAGATCACACTCGTGCTACTTTGCACGTCGCACTGTTTTGTGCAGATCACACTCGTGCTCCTTTGCGCGTCGCACTGTTTTGTGCAGATCACACTCGTGCTACTTTGCGCGTCGCACTGTTTTGTGCAGTTTACACTCGCGCTATTTTGCGCGTCGCGCTGTTTTGTGCAGTTGACACTCGCGCTATTTTGCGCGTCGCCCTGTTTTGTGCAGTTCACACTCGCGCTATTTTGCGCGTCGCCATGTTTTGTGCAGATCACACTCGCGCTATTTTGCGCGTCGCGCTGTTTTGTACAGTTGACACTCGCGCTGTTTTGCGCGTCGCTCTATTTTGTGCCGTTGACACTCGCGCTATTTTGTGCGACGCACGGTTTTGTGCTGTTCACACTCCCGCTGTTTTCCGCGACGCACTGTTTTGTGCAGTTGACACTCGCGCTATTTTGCGCGTCGCACTGTTTTGTGCAGTTCACACTCGGGCTATTTTGCGCGTCGCACTGTTTTGTGCAGATCACACTCGGGCTACTTTGCGCGTCGCACTGTTTTGTGCAGTTGACACTCGCGCTATTTTGTGCGTCGCACGGTTTTGTGCAGTTCACACTCGCGCTATTTTGCGCGTCGCCCTGTTTTGTGCAGTTTACAGTCGCGCTATTTTGCGCCTCGCCTCATTTTGTGCAGTTGTCACTCGCGCTATTTTGCGCGTCGCCCTGTTTTTTGCAGTTCACACAAGCGTCATTTTTCGCGTCGCACTGTTTTGTGCAGTTTATCACTCGCGCTATTTTGCGCGTCGCATTGTTTTGTGCAGATCACACTCGCGCTAGTTTGCGCATCGCATTGTTTTGTGCAGTTGACACTCGCGTTATTTTGCGCGTGGCCCAGTTTTGTGTTGTTGACACTCGCAGTATTTTGCGCGTCGCGCTGTTTTGTGCAGTTCACACTCGCGCTATTTTGCGCGTCGCCCTGTTTTGTGCAGTCACACTCACGCCATTTTTCGCGTCGCACTGTTTTGTGCAGTTTATCACTCGCGCTATTTTGCGCGGCGCACTGTTTTGTGCAGTTCACACTCGCGCTCTTTTGCGCTTCGCACGGTTTTGTACAGTTCACACTCGCGCTATTTTGCGCGTGGCACTGTTTTGTGCAGTTTACACTCGCGCTATTTTGCGCCTCGCCTCATTTTGTGCAGTTGCCACTCGCGCTATTTTGCGCGCCACACAGTTTTATGCTGTTCACACTCGCGCTATTTTCCGCGTCGCACTGTTTTGTGCAATTTATCACTCGCGCTATTTTGCGCGGCGCACTGTTTTGTGCAGTTCACACTCGCGCTATTTTGCGCTTCGCACGGTTTTGTACAGTTCACACTCGCGCTATTTTGCGCGTCGCACTGTTTTGTGCAGTTTACACTCGCGCTATTTTGCGCCTCGCCTCATTTTGTGCAGTTGCCACTCGCGCTATTTTGCGCGCCGCACAGTTTTATGCTGTTCACACTCGCGCTATTTTCCGCGTCGCACTGTTTTGTGCAGTTGACACTAGCGCTATTTTGGGCGTCGCACTGTTTTGCGCAGATCACACTCGCGCTATTTTGCGCGTCGCACTGTTTTGTGCAGTTCACACTCGCTCTATTTTGTGCGTCGCACTGTTTTGTGCAGATCACACTCGCGCTATTTTGCGCGTCGCGCTGTTTTGTGTAATTGACACTCGCGCTATTTTGCGCGTCGCTCTGTTTTGTGCAGTTTACACTCGCGCTATTTTGCGCGACGCACGGTTTTGTGCTGTTCACCCTCGCACTATTTTCCGCGACAGACTGTTTTGTGCAGTTGACACTCACGCTATTTTGCGCGTCGCACTGTTTTGTGCAGATCACCCTCGCGCTATTTTCCGCGTCGCACTATTTTGTGCAGTTTATCACTCGCGCTGTTTTGCGCGTCGCATTGTTTTGTGCAGTTCACACTCGCGCTGTTTTGCGCGTCGCACGGTTTTGTACAGTTCACACTCGCGCTATTTTGCGCGTTGCACTGTTTTGTGCAGTTTACACTCGCGCTATTTTGCGCCTCGCCTCATTTTATGCAGTTGACAGTCGCGCTATTTTGCGCGTCGCACTGTTTTGTGCAGTTCACACTCGCGCTATTTTGCGCGTCGCGCTGTTTTGTGCAGTTGACACTCCCGCTATTTTGTGCGTCGCTCTGTTTTGTGCAGTTTACACTCGCTCTATTTTGCGCGACGCACGGTTTTGTGCTGTTCATACTCGCGCTATTTTCCGCGATGCGCTGTTCTGTGCAGTTGACACTCGCGCTATTTTGCGCGTCGCACTGTTTTGTGCAGTTCACACTCGTGCTAGTTTACGCAACGCACTGTTTTGTGCAGATCGCACTCGTGCTACTTTGCGCGTCGCACTCTTTTGTGCAGTTTACACACGCGCTATTTTGCGCGTCGCGCTGTTTTGTGCAGTTGACACTCCCGCAATTTTGCGCGTCGCACTGTTTTGTGCAGTTCACACTCGCGCTATTTTGCGCCTCGCACTGTTTTGTGCAGATCACACTCGTGCTATTTTGCTCGTCGCACTGTTTTGTGCAGTTGACACTCGCGCTATTTTACGCGTCGCACGGTTTTGTGCAGTTCACACTGGCGCTATTTTGCGTGTCGCACTGTTTCGTGCAGTTTACACTCGCGCTATTTTGCGCCTGGCACTGTTTTGTGCAGTTCACAGTAGCGCTATTTTGCGCCTCGCATTGTTTTGTGCAGTTGACACTCGCGCTATTTTGGGCGTCGCCCGGTTTTGTGCAGTTCACACTCGCGCTGTTTTGCGCGTCGCCCTGTTTTGTGCAGTTTACAGTCGCGCTATTTTGCGCCTCGCCTTGTTTTGTGCAGTTGATACTCGGGCTATTTTGCGCGTCGCCCTGTTTTTTTGCAGTTCACACACGCGCCATTTTTCGCATCGAACTGTTTTGTGCAGTTTATCACTCGCGCTATTTTGCGCGTCGCACTGTTTTGTGCAGATCACACTCGCTCTAGTTTGCGCATCGCATTGTTTTGTGCGGTTGACACTCGCGTTATTTTGCGCGTGGCCCTGTTTTGTGGAGTTGACACTCGTAGTATTTTGCGCGTAGCGCTGTTTTGTGCAGTTCACACTCGCGCTATTTTGTGCGTCGCCCTGTTTTGTGCAGTCACACTCACGCCATTTTTCGCGTCGCACTGTTTTGTGCAGTTTATCACTCGCGCTATTTTGCGCGGCGCACTATTTTGTGCAGTTCACACTCGCGCTATTTTGCGCCTCGCACTGTTTTGTGCAGATCACACTCGCGCTATTATGCTCGTCGCACTGTTTTGTGCAGTTGACACTCGCGCTATTTTACGCGTCGCACGGTTTTGTGCAGTTCACACTGGCGCTATTTTGCGTGTCGCACTGTTTCGTGCAGTTTACACTCGCGCTATTTTGCGCCTGGCACTGTTTTGTGCAGTTCACAGTAGAGCTATTTTGCGCCTCGCATTGTTTTGTGCAGTTGACACTCGCGCTATTTTGGGCGTCGCCCGGTTTTGTGCAGTTCACACTCGCGCTATTTTGCGCGTCGCCCTGTTTTGTGCAGTTTACAGTCGCGCAATTTTGCGCCTCGCCTTGTTTTGTGCAGTTGATACTCGGGCTATTTTGCGCGTCGCCCTGTTTTTTTGCAGTTCACACACGCGCCATTTTTCGCATCGAACTGTTTTGTGCAGTTTATCACTCGCGCTATTTTGCGCGTCGCACTGTTTTGTGCAGATCACACTCGCTCTAGTTTGCGCATCGCATTGTTTTGTGCGGTTGACACTCGCGTTATTTTGCGCGTGGCCCTGTTTTCTGTAGTTGACACTCGTAGTATTTTGAGCGTCGCGCTGTTTTGTGCAGTTCACACTCGCGCTATTTTGCGCGTCGCCCTGTTTTGTGCAGTCACACTCACGCCATTTTTCGCGTCGCACTGTTTTGTGCAGTTTATCACTCGCGCTATTTTGCGCGGCGCACTGTTTTGTGCAGTTCACACTCGCGCTATTTTGCGCTTCGCACGGTTTTGTACAGTTCACACTCGCGCTATTTTGCGCGTTGCACTGTTTTGTGCAGTTTACACTCGCGCTATTTTGCGCCTCGCCTCATTTTATGCAGTTGACAGTCGCGCTATTTTGCGCGTCGCACTGTTTTGTGCAGTTCACACTCGCGCTATTTTGCGCGTCGCGCTGTTTTGTGCAGTTGACACTCCCGCTATTTTGTGCGTCGCTCTGTTTTGTGCAGTTTACACTCGCTCTATTTTGCGCGACGCACGGTTTTGTGCTGTTCATACTCGCGCTATTTTCCGCGATGCGCTGTTCTGTGCAGTTGACACTCGCGCTATTTTGCGCGTCGCACTGTTTTGTGCAGATCACCCTCGCGCTATTTTCCTCGTCGCACTATTTTGTGCAGTTTATCACTCGCGCTGTTTTGCGCGTCGCATTGTTTTGTGCAGTTCACACTCGCGCTGTTTTGCGCGTCGCACGGTTTTGTACAGTTCACACTCGCGCTATTTTGCGCGTTGCACTGTTTTGTGCAGTTTACACTCGCGCTATTTTGCGCCTCGCCTCATTTTATGCAGTTGACAGTCGCGCTATTTTGCGCGTCGCACTGTTTTGTGCAGTTCACACTCGCGCTATTTTGCGCGTCGCGCTGTTTTGTGCAGTTGACACTCCCGCTATTTTGTGCGTCGCTCTGTTTTCTGCAGTTTACACTCGCTCTATTTTGCGCGACGCACGGTTTTGTGCTGTTCATACTCGCGCTATTTTCCGCGATGCGCTGTTCTGTGCAGTTGACACTCGCGCTATTTTGCGCGCCGCACTGTTTTGTGCAGTTCACACTCGTGCTAGTTTACGCAACGCACTGTTTTGTGTAGATCCCACTCGTGCTACTTTGCGCGTCGCACTCTTTTGTGCAGTTTACACACGCGCTATTTTGCGCGTCGCGCTGTTTTGTGCAGTTGACACTCCCGCTATTTTGCGCGTCGCACTGTTTTGTGCAGTTCACACTCGCGCTATTTTGCGCCTCGCACTGTTTTGTGCAGATCACACTCGCGCTATTTTGCTCGTCGCACTGTTTTGTGCAGTTGACACTCGCGCTATTTTACGCGTCGCACGGTTTTGTGCAGTTCACACTGGCGCTATTTTGCGTGTCGCACTGTTTCGTGCAGTTTACACTCGCGCTATTTTGCGCCTGGCACTGTTTTGTGCAGTTCACAGTAGCGCTATTTTGCGCCTCGCATTGTTTTGTGCAGTTGACACTCGCGCTATTTTGGGCGTCGCCCGGTTTTGTGCAGTTCACACTCGCGCTATTTTGCGCGTCGCCCTGTTTTGTGCAGTTTACAGTCGCGCTATTTTGCGCCTCGCCTTGTTTTGTGCAGTTGATACTCGGGCTATTTTGCGCGTCGCCCTGTTTTTTTGCAGTTCACACACGCGCCATTTTTCGCATCGAACTGTTTTGTGCAGTTTATCACTCGCGCTATTTTGCGCGTCGCACTGTTTTGTGCAGATCACACTCGCTCTAGTTTGCGCATCGCATTGTTTTGCGTGGTTGACACTCGCGTTATTTTGCGCGTGGCCCTGTTTTGGGTAGTTGACACTCGTAGTATTTTGCGCGTCGCGCTGTTTTGTGCAGTTCACACTCGCGCTATTTTGCGCGTCGCCCTGTTTTGTGCAGTCACACTCACGCCATTTTTCGCGTCGCACTGTTTTGTGCAGTTTATCACTCGCGCTATTTTGCGCGGCGCACTGTTTTGTGCAGTTCACACTCGCGCTATTTTGCGCTTCGCACGGTTTTGTACAGTTCACACGCGCGCTATTTTGCGCGTCGCACTGTTTTGTGCAGTTTACACTCGCGCTATTTTGCGCCTCGCCTCATTTTGTGCAGTTGCCACTCGCGCTATTTTGCGCGTCGCACAGTTTTATGCTGTTCACACTCGCGCTATTTTCCGCGTCGCACTGTTTTGTGCAGTTGACACTCGCGCTATTTTGCGCGTCGCACTGTTTTGTGCAGTTCACACTCGCGCTATTTTGGGCGTCGCACTGTTTTGTGCAGATCACAATCGCGCTATTTTGCGCGTCGCGCTGTTTTGTGCAGTTGACACTCGCGCTATTTTGCGCGTCGCCCTGTTTTGTGCAGTTCACACTCGCGCTATTTTGTGCGTCGCACTGTTTTGTGCGGATCACACTCGCGCTATTTTGCGCGTCGCGCTGTTTTGTGCAGTTGACACTCACGCTATTTTGCGCGTCGCTCTGTTTTGTGCAGTTTACACTCGCGCTATTTTGCGCGACGCACGGTTTTGTGCTGTTCACCCTCGCGCTATTTTCCGCGACAGACTGTTTTGTGCAGTTGACACTCACGCTATTTTGCGCGTCGCACTGTTTTGTGCAGATCACACTCGTGCTACTTTGCGCGTCGCACTGTTTTATGCAGTTTACACTCGCGCTATTTTGCGCGTCGCGCTGTTTTGTGCAGTTGAGACTCGTGGTATTTTGCACGTCGCCCTGTTTTGTGCAGTTCACACTCACGCTATTTTGCGCGTCGCCCTGTTTTGTGCAGATCACACTCGCGCTATTTTGCGCGTCGCGCTGTTTTGTGCAGTTGACACTCGCGCTATTTTGCGCGTCGCTCTGTTTTGTGCAGTTCACACTCGCGCTATTTTGTGCGTCGCACTGTTTTGTGCAGATCACACTCGCGCTATTTTGTGCGTCGCGCTGTTTTGTGCAGTTGACACTCGCGCTATTTTGCGCGTCGCTCTGTTTTGTGCAGTTTACACTCGCGCTATTTTGCGCGACGCACGGTTTTGTGCTGTTCACACTCGCGCTATTTTCCGCGACAGACTGTTTTGTGCAGTTGACACTCACGCTATTTTGCGCGTCGCACTGTTTTGTGCAGTTCACACTCGCGCTATTTTGCGCGTCGCACGGTTTTGTACAGTTCACACTCGCGCTATTTTGCGCGTCGCACTGTTTTGTGCAGTTGACACTCGCGCTATTTTGCGCGTCGCACTGTTTTGTGCAATTCACACTCGCACTATTATGCGCATCGCGCTGTTTTGTGCGGTTGACACTCGCGCTATTTTGTGCGTCGCTCTGTTTTGTGCAGTTTACACTCACGCTATTTTGCGCGACGCACGGTTTTGTGCTGTTCACACTCGCGCTATTTTCCGCGACGCACTGTTTTGTGCAGTTGACACTCGCGCTATTTTGCGCGTCGCACTGTTTTGTGCAGTTCACACTCGGGCTAGTTTGCGCGTCGCACTGTTTTGTGCAGATCACACTCGTGCTACTTTGCGCGTCGCACTGTTTTGTGCAGTTGACACTCGCGCTATTTTGTGCGTCGCACGGTTTTGTGCAGTTCACACTCGCGCTATTTTGCGCGTCGCCCTGTTTTGTGCAGTTTACAGTCGCGCTATTTTGTGCCTCGCCTTGTTTTGTGCAGTTGATACTCGGGCTATTTTGCGCGTCGCCCTGTTTTTTTGCAGTTCACACACGCGCCATTTTTCGCATCGAACTGTTTTGTGCAGTTTATCACTCGCGCTATTTTGCGCGTCGCACTGTTTTGTGCAGATCACACTCGCTCTAGTTTGCGCATCGCATTGTTTTGTGCGGTTGACACTCGCGTTATTTTGCGCGTGGCCCTGTTTTGTGGAGTTGACACTCGTAGTATTTTGCGCGTAGCGCTGTTTTGTGCAGTTCACACTCGCGCTATTTTGTGCGTCGCCCTGTTTTGTGCAGTCACACTCACGCCATTTTTCGCGTCGCACTGTTTTGTGCAGTTTATCACTCGCGCTATTTTGCGCGGCGCACCGTTTTGTGCAGTTCACACTCGCGCTATTTTGCGCCTCGCACTGTTTTGTGCAGATCACACTCGCGCTATTTTGCTCGTCGCACTTTTTTGTGCAGTTGACACTCGCGCTATTTTACGCGTCGCACGGTTTTGTGCAGTTCACACTGGCGCTATTTTGCGTGTCGCACTGTTTCGTGCAGTTTACACTCGCGCTATTTTGCGCCTGGCACTGTTTTGTGCAGTTCACAGTAGAGCTATTTTGCGCCTCGCATTGTTTTGTGCAGTTGACACTCGCGCTATTTTGGGCGTCGCCCGGTTTTGTGCAGTTCACACTCGCGCTATTTTGCGCGTCGCCCTGTTTTGTGCAGTTTACAGTCGCGCAATTTTGCGCCTCGCCTTGTTTTGTGCAGTTGATACTCGGGCTATTTTGCGCGTCGCCCTGTTTTTTTACAGTTCACACACGCGCCATTTTTCGCATCGAACTGTTTTGTGCAGTTTATCACTCGCGCTATTTTGCGCGTCGCACTGTTTTGTGCAGATCACACTCGCTCTAGTTTGCGCATCGCATTGTTTTGTGCGGTTGACACTCGCGTTATTTTGCGCGTGGCCCTGTTTTCTGTAGTTGACACTCGTAGTATTTTGCCCGTCGCGCTGTTTTGTGCAGTTCACACTCGCGCTATTTTGCGCGTCGCCCTGTTTTGTGCAGTCACACTCACGCCATTTTTCGCGTCGCACTGTTTTGTGCAGTTTATCACTCGCGCTATTTTGCGCGGCGCACTGTTTTGTGCAGTTCACACTCGCGCTATTTTGCGCTTCGCACGGTTTTGTACAGTTCACACTCGCGCTATTTTGCGCGTCGCACTGTTTTTTGCAGTTTACACTCGCGCTATTTTGCGCCTCGCCTCATTTTGTGCAGTTGCCACTCGCGCTATTTTGCGCGTCGCACAGTTTTATGCTGTTCACACTCGCGCTATTTTCCGCGTCGCACTGTTTTGTGCAGTTGACACTCGCGCTATTTTGCGCGTCGCACTGTTTTGTGCAGTTCACACTCGCGCTATTTTGGGCGTCGCACTGTTTTGTGCAGATCACAATCGCGCTATTTTGCGCGTCGCGCTGTTTTGTGCAGTTGACACTCGCGCTATTTTGCGCGTCGCCCTGTTTTGTGCAGTTCACACTCGCGCTATTTTGTGCGTCGCACTGTTTTGTGCGGATCACACTCGCGCTATTTTGCGCGTCGCGCTGTTTTGTGCAGTTGGCACTCACGCTATTTTGCGCGTCGCTCTGTTTTGTGCAGTTTACACTCGCGCTATTTTGCGCGACGCACGGTTTTGTGCTGTTCACCCTCGCGCTATTTTCCGCGACAGACTGTTTTGTGCAGTTGACACTCACGCTATTTTGCGCGTCGCACTGTTTTGTGCAGATCACACTCGTGCTACTTTGCGCGTCGCACTGTTTTGTGCAGTTTACACTCGCGCTATTTTGCGCGTCGCGCTGTTTTGTGCAGTTGAGACTCGTGGTATTTTGCGCGTCGCCCTGTTTTGTGCAGTTCACACTCACGCTATTTTGCGCGTCGCCCTGTTTTGTGCAGATCACACTCGCGCTATTTTGCGCGTAGCGCTGTTTTGTGCAGTTGACACTCGCGCTATTTTGCGCGTCGCTCTGTTTTGTGCAGTTCACACTCGCGCTATTTTGTGCGTCGCACTGTTTTGTGCAGATCACACTCGCGCTATTTTGTGCGTCGCGCTGTTTTGTGCAGTTGACACTCGCGCTATTTTGCGCGTCGCTCTGTTTTGTGCAGTTTACACTCGCGCTATTTTGCGCGACGCACGGTTTTGTGCTGTTCACACTCGCGCTATTTTCCGCGACAGACTGTTTTGTGCAGTTGACACTCACGCTATTTTGCGCGTCGCACTGTTTTGTGCAGTTCACACTCGCGTTATTTTGCGCGTCGCACGATTTTGTACAGTTCACACTCGCGCTATTTTGCGCGTCGCACTGTTTTGTGCAGTTGACACTCGCGCTATTTTGCGCGTCGCACTGTTTTGTGCAATTCACACTCGCACTATTATGCGCATCGCGCTGTTTTGTGCGGTTGACACTCCCGCTATTTTGTGCGTCGCTCCGTTTTGTGCAGTTTACACTCACGCTATTTTGCGCGACGCACGGTTTTGTGCTGTTCACACTCGCGCTATTTTCCGCGACGCACTGTTTTGTTCAGTTGACACTCGCGCTATTTTGCGCGTCGCACTGTTTTGTGCAGTTCACACTCGGGCTATTTTGCGCGTCGCACTGTTTTGTGCAGATCACACTCGTGCTACTTTGCGCGTCGCACTGTTTTGTGCAGTTGACACTCGCGCTATTTTGTGCGTCGCACGGTTTTGTGCAGTTCACACTCGCGATATTTTGCGCGTCGCCCTGTTTTGTGCAGTTTACAGTCGCGCTATTTTGCGCCTCGCCTTGTTTTGTGCAGTTGATACTCGGGCTATTTTGCGCGTCGCCCTGTTTTTTTGCAGTTCACACACGCGCCATTTTTCGCATCGAACTGTTTTGTGCAGTTTATCACTCGCGCTATTTTGCGCGTCGCACTGTTTTGTGCAGATCACACTCGCTCTAGTTTGCGCATCGCATTGTTTTGTGCGGTTGACACTCGCGTTATTTTGCGCGTGGCCCTGTTTTGTGTAGTTGACACTCGTAGTATTTTGCGCGTCGCGCTGTTTTGTGCAGTTCACACTCGCGCTATTTTGCGCGTCGCCCTGTTTTGTGCAGTCACACTCACGCCATTTTTCGCGTCGCACTGTTTTGTGCAGTTTATCACTCGCGCTATTTTGCGCGGCGCACTGTTTTGTGCAGTTCACACTCGCGCTATTTTGCGCTTCGCACGGTTTTGTACAGTTCACACTCGCGCTATTTTGCGCGTCGCACTGTTTTGTGCAGTTTACACTCGCGCTATTTTGCGCCTCGCCTCATTTTGTGCAGTTGACACTCGCGCTATTTTGCGCGTCGCACAGTTTTATGCTGTTCACACTCGCGCTATTTTGGGCGTCGCACTGTTTTGTGCAGATCACAATCGCGCTATTTTGCGCGTCGCGCTGTTTTGTGCAGTTGACACTCGCGCTATTTTGTGCGTCGCCCTGTTTTGTGCAGTTCACACTCGCGCTATTTTGGGCGTCGCACTGTTTTGTGCGGATCACACTCGCGCTATTTTGCGCGTCGCGCTGTTTTGTGCAGTTGACACTCACGCTATTTTGCGCGTCGCTCTGTTTTGTGCAGTTTACACTCGCGCTATTTTGCGCGACGCACGGTTTTGTGCTGTGCACCCTCGCGCTATTTTCCGCGACAGACTGTTTTGTGCAGTTGACACTGACGCTATTTTGCGCGTCGCACTGTTTTGTGCAGATCACACTCGTGCTACTTTGCGCGTCGCACTATTTTGTGCAGTTTACACTCGCGCTATTTTGCGCGTCGCGCTGTTTTGTGCAGTTGAGACTCGTGGTATTTTGCGCGTCGCCCTGTTTTGTGCAGTTCACACTCACGCTATTTTGCGCGTCGCCCTGTTTTGTGCAGATCACACTCGCGCTATTTTGCGCGTCGCGCTGTTTTTTGCAGTTGACACTCGCGCTATTTTGCGCGTCGCTCTGTTTTGTGCAGATCACACTCGTGCTACTTTGCGCGTCGCACTGTTTTGTGCAGTTCACACTCGCGCTATTTTGCGCGTCGCACGGTTTTGTACAGTTCACACTCGCGCTATTTTGCGCGTCGCACTGTTTTGTGCAGTTGACACTCGCGCTATTTTGCGCGTCGCACTGTTTTGTGCAATTCACACTCGCACTATTATGCGCATCGCGCTGTTTTGTGCGGTTGACACTCGCGCTATTTTGTGCGTCGCTCTGTTTTGTGCAGTTTACACTCACGTTATTTTGCGCGACGCACGGTTTTGTGCTGTTCAGACTCGCGCTATTTTCCGCGACGCACTGTTTTGTGCAGTTGACACTCGCGCTATTTTGCGCGTCGCACTGTTTTGTGCAGTTCACACTCGGGCTATTTTGCGCGTCGCACTGTTTTGTGCAGATCACACTCGTGCTACTTTGCGCGTCGCACTGTTTTGTGCAGTTGACACTCGCGCTATTTTGTGCGTCGCACGGTTTTGTGCAGTTCACACTCGCGCTATTTTGCGCGTCGCCCTGTTTTGTGCAGTTTACAGTCGCGCTATTTTGCGCCTCACCTCATTTTGTGCAGTTGTCACTCGCGCTATTTTGCGCGTCGCCCTGTTTTTTGCAGTTCACACAAGCGCCATTTTTCGCGTCGCACTGTTCTGTGCAGTTTATCACTCGAGCTATTTTGCGCGTCGCATTGTTTTGTGCATATCACACTCGCGCTAGTTTGCGCATCGCATTGTTTTGTGCAGTTGACACTCGCGTTATTTTGCGCGTGGCCCTGTTTTGTGTAGTTGACAGTCGCAGTATTCTGCGCGTCGCGCTGTTTTGTGCAGTTCACACTCGCGCTATTTTGCGCGTCGCCCTGTTTTGTGCAGTCACACTCACGCCATTTTTCGCGTCGCACTGTTTTGTGCAGTTTATCACTCGCGCTATTTTGCGCGGCGCACTGTTTTGTGCAGTTCACACTCGCGCTATTTTGCGCTTCGCACGGTTTTGTACAGTTCACACTCGCGCTATTTTGCGCGTCGCACTGTTTTGTGCAGTTTACACTCGCGCTATTTTGCGCCTCGCCTCATTTTGTGCAGTTGACACTCGCGCTATTTTGCGCGTCGCACAGTTTTATGCTGTTCACACTCGCGCTATTTTGGGCGTCGCACTGTTTTGTGCAGATCACAATCGCGCTATTTTGCGCGTCGCGCTGTTTTGTGCAGTTGACACTCGCGCTATTTTGTGCGTCGCCCTGTTTTGTGCAGTTCACACTCGCGCTATTTTGGGCGTCGCACTGTTTTGTGCGGATCACACTCGCGCTATTTTGCGCGTCGCGCTGTTTTGTGCAGTTGACACTCACGCTATTTTGCGCGTCGCTCTGTTTTGTGCAGTTTACACTCGCGCTATTTTGCGCGACGCACGGTTTTGTGCTGTGCACCCTCGCGCTATTTTCCGCGACAGACTGTTTTGTGCAGTTGACACTGACGCTATTTTGCGCGTCGCACTGTTTTGTGCAGATCACACTCGTGCTACTTTGCGCGTCGCACTGTTTTGTGCAGTTTACACTCGCGCTATTTTGCGCGTCGCGCTGTTTTGTGCAGTTGAGACTCGTGGTATTTTGCGCGTCGCCCTGTTTTGTGCAGTTCACACTCACGCTATTTTGCGCGTCGCCCTGTTTTGTGCAGATCACACTCGCGCTATTTTGCGCGTCGCGCTGTTTTTTGCAGTTGACACTTGCGCTATTTTGCGCGTCGCTCTGTTTTGTGCAGATCACACTCGTGCTACTTTGCGCGTCGCACTGTTTTGTGCAGTTCACACTCGCGCTATTTTGCGCGTCGCACGGTTTTGTACAGTTCACACTCGCGCTATTTTGCGCGTCGCACGGTTTTGTACAGTTCACACTCGCGCTATTTTGCGCGTCGCACTGTTTTGTGCAGTTGACACTCGCGCTATTTTGCGCGTCGCACTGTTTTGTGCAATTCACACTCGCACTATTATGCGCATCGCGCTGTTTTGTGCGGTTGACACTCGCGCTATTTTGTGCGTCGCTCTGTTTTGTGCAGTTTACACTCACGTTATTTTGCGCGACGCACGGTTTTGTGCTGTTCAGACTCGCGCTATTTTCCGCGACGCACTGTTTTGTGCAGTTGACACTCGCGCTATTTTGCGCGTCGCACTGTTTTGTGCAGTTCACACTCGGGCTATTTTGCGCGTCGCACTGTTTTGTGCAGATCACACTCGTGCTACTTTGCGCGTCGCACTGTTTTGTGCAGTTGACACTCGCGCTATTTTGTGCGTCGCACGGTTTTGTGCAGTTCACACTCGCGCTATTTTGCGCGTCGCCCTGTTTTGTGCAGTTTACAGTCGCGCTATTTTGCGCCTCACCTCATTTTGTGCAGTTGTCACTCGCGCTATTTTGCGCGTCGCCCTGTTTTTTGCAGTTCACACAAGCGCCATTTTTCGCGTCGCACTGTTCTGTGCAGTTTATCACTCGAGCTATTTTGCGCGTCGCATTGTTTTGTGCATATCACACTCGCGCTAGTTTGCGCATCGCATTGTTTTGTGCAGTTGACACTCGCGTTATTTTGCGCGTGGCCCTGTTTTGTGTAGTTGACAGTCGCAGTATTTTGCGCGTCGCGCTGTTTTGTGCAGTTCACACTCGCGCTATTTTGCGCGTCGCCCTGTTTTGTGCAGTCACACTCACGCCATTTTTCGCGTCGCACTGTTTTGTGCAGTTTATCACTCGCGCTATTTTGCGCGGCGCACTGTTTTGTGCAGTTCACACTCGCGCTATTTTGCGCTTCGCACGGTTTTGTACAGTTCACACTCGCGCTATTTTGCGCGTCGCACTGTTTTGTGCAGTTTACACTCGCGCTATTTTGCGCCTCGCCTCATTTTGTGCAGTTGCCACTCGCGCTATTTTGCGCGCCGCACAGTTTTATGCTGTTCACACTCGCGCTATTTTCCGCGTCGCACTATTTTGTGCAATTTATCACTCGCGCTATTTTGCGCGGCGCACTGTTTTGTGCAGTTCACACTCGCGCTATTTTGCGCTTCGCACGGTTTTGTACAGTTCACACTCGCGCTATTTTGCGCGTCGCACTGTTTTGTGCAGTTTACACTCGCGCTATTTTGCGCCTCGCCTCATTTTGTGCAGTTGCCACTCGCGCTATTTTGCGCGCCGCACAGTTTTATGCTGTTCACACTCGCGCTATTTTCCGCGTCGCACTGTTTTGTGCAGTTTATCACTCGCGCTATTTTGCGCGGCGCACTATTTTGTGCAGTTCACACTCGCGCTATTTTGCGCTTCGCACGGTTTTGTACAGTTCACACTCGCGCTATTTTGCGCGTCGCACTGTTTTGTGCAGTTTACACTCGCGCTATTTTGCGCCTCGCCTCATTTTGTGCAGTTGCCACTCGCGCTATTTTGCGCGCCGCACAGTTTTATGCTGTTCACACTCGCGCTATTTTCCGCGTCGCACTGTTTTGTGCAGTTGACACTAGCGCTATTTTGGGCGTCGCACTGTTTTGTGCAGATCACACTCGCGCTATTTTGCGCGTCGCACTGTTTTGTGCAGTTCACACTCGCTCTATTTTGTGCGTCGCACTGTTTTGTGCAGATCACACTCGCGCTATTTTGCGCGTCGCGCTGTTTTGTGCAATTGACACTCGCGCTATTTTGCGCGTCGCTCTGTTTTGTGCAGTTTACACTCGCGCTATTTTGCGCGACGCACGGTTTTGTGCTGTTCACCCTCGCACTATTTTCCGCGACAGACTGTTTTGTGCAGTTGACACTCACGCTATTTTGCGCGTCGCACTGTTTTGTGCAGATCACCCTCGCGCTATTTTCCGCGTCGCACTATTTTGTGCAGCTTATCACTCGCGCTGTTTTGCGCGTCGCATTGTTTTGTGCAGTTCACACTCGCGCTGTTTTGCGCGTCGCACGGTGTTGTACAGTTCACACTCGCGCTATTTTGCGCGTTGCACTGTTTTGTGCAGTTTACACTCGCGCTATTTTGCGCCTCGCCTCATTTTATGCAGTTGACAGTCGCGCTATTTTGCGCGTCGCACTGTTTTGTGCAGTTCACACTCGCGTTATTTTGCGCGTCGCGCTGTTTTGTGCAGTTGACACTCCCGCTATTTTGTGCGTCGCTCTGTTTTGTGCAGTTTACACTCGCTCTATTTTGCGCGACGCACGGTTTTGTGCTGTTCACACTCGCGCTATTTTCCGCGATGCACTGTTCTGTGCAGTTGACACTCGCGCTATTTTGCGCGTCGCACTGTTTTGTGCAGTTCACACTCGTGCTAGTTTACGCATCGCACTGTTTTGTGCAGATCGCACTCGTGCTACTTTGCGCGTCGCACTCTTTTGTGCAGTTTACACACGCGCTATTTTGCGCGTCGCGCTGTTTTGTGCAGTTGACACTCCCGCTATTTTGCGCGTCGCACTGTTTTGTGCAGTTCACACTCGCGCTATTTTGCGCCTCGCACTGTTTTGTGCAGATCACACTCGCGCTATTTTGCTCGTCGCACTGTTTTGTGCAGTTGACACTCGCGCTATTTTACGCGTCGCACGGTTTTGTGCAGTTCACACTGGCGCTATTTTGCGTGTCGCACTGTTTCGTGCAGTTTACACTCGCGCTATTTTGCGCCTGGCACTGTTTTGTGCAGTTCACAGTAGCGCTATTTTGCGCCTCACATTGTTTTGTGCAGTTGACACTCGCGCTATTTTGGGCGTCGCCCGGTTTTGTGCAGTTCACACTCGCGCTATTTTGCGCGTCGCCCTGTTTTGTGCAGTTTACAGTCGCGCTATTTTGCGCCTCGCCTTGTTTTCTGCAGTTGATACTCGGGCTATTTTGCGCGTCGCCCTGTTTTTTTGCAGTTCACACACGCGCCATTTTTCGCATCGAACTGTTTTGTGCAGTTTATCACTCGCGCTATTTTGCGCGTCGCACTGTTTTGTGCAGATCACACTCGCTCTAGTTTGCGCATCGCATTGTTTTGTGCGGTTGACACTCGCGTTATTTTGCGCGTGGCCCTGTTTTGTGTAGTTGACAGTCGCAGTATTTTGCGCGTCGCGCTGTTTTGTGCAGTTCACACTCGCGCTATTTTGCGCGTCGCCCTGTTTTGTGCAGTCACACTCACGCCATTTTTCGCGTCGCACTGTTTTGTGCAGTTTATCACTCGCGCTATTTTGCGCGGCGCACTGTTTTGTGCAGTTCACACTCGCGCTATTTTGCGCTTCGCACGGTTTTGTACAGTTCACACTCGCGCTATTTTGCGCGTCGCACTGTTTTGTGCAGTTTACACTCGCGCTATTTTGCGCCTCGCCTCATTTTGTGCAGTTGCCACTCGCGCTATTTTGCACGTCGCACAGTTTTATGCTGTTCACACTCGCGCTATTTTCCGCGTCGCACTGTTTTGTGCAGTTGACACTCGCGCTATTTTGCGCGTCGCACTGTTTTGTGCAGTTCACACTCGCGCTATTTTGGGCGTCGCACTGTTTTGTGCAGATCACAATCGCGCTATTTTGCGCGTCGCGCTGTTTTGTGCAGTTGACACACGCGCTATTTTGCGCGTCGCTCTATTTTGTGCAGTTTACACTCGCGCTATTTTGCGCGTCGCACTGTTTTGTGCAGATCACACTCGCGCTATTTTCCGCGTTGCACTATTTTGTGCAGTTTATCACTCGCGCTGTTTTGCGCGTCGCACTGTTTTCTGCAGTTCACACTCGCGCTATTTTGCGCGTCGCACGGTTTTGTACAGTTCACACTCGCGCTATTTTGCGCGTTGCACTGTTTTGTGCAGTTTACACTCGCGCTATTTTGCGCCTCGCCTCATTTTGTGCAGTTGACACTCGCGCTATTTTGCGCGTCGCACTGTTTTGTGCAGTTCACACTCGCGCTATTTTGCGCGTCGCGCTATTTTGTGCAGTTGACACTCGCGCTATTTTGCGCGTCGCACTGTTTTGTGCAGTTCACACTCGCGCTATTTTGCGCGTCGCGCTATTTTGTGCAGTTGACACTCGCGCTATTTTGTGCTTCGCTCTGTTTTGTGCAGTTTACACTCGCCCTATTTTGCGCGACGCACGGTTTTGTGCTGTTCACACTCGCGCTATTTTTCGCGATGCACTGTTTTGTGCAGTTGACACTCGCGCTATTTTGCGCGTCGCTCTGTTTTGTGCAGTTCACACTCGTGCTATTTTGTGCGTCGCGCTGTTTTGTGCAGTTGACACTCGCGCTATTTTGCGCGTCGCTCTGTTTTGTGCAGTTTACACTCGCGCTATTTTGCGCGACGCACGGTTTTGTGCTGTTCACACTCGCGCTATTTTCCGCGACAGACTGTTTTGTGCAGTTGACACTCACGCTATTTTGCGCGTCGCACTGTTTTGTGCAGTTCACACTCGCGCTATTTTGCGCGTCGCACGGTTTTGTACAGTTCACACTCGCGCTATTTTGCGCGTCGCACTGTTTTGTGCAGTTGACACTCGCGCTATTTTGCGCGTCGCACTGTTTTGTGCAATTCACACTCGCACTATTATGCGCATCGCGCTGTTTTGTGCGGTTGACACTCGCGCTATTTTGTGCGTCGCTCTGTTTTGTGCAGTTTACACTCACGCTATTTTGCGCGACGCACGGTTTTGTGCTGTTCACACTCGCGCTATTTTCCGCGACGCACTGTTTTGTGCAGTTGACACTCGCGCTATTTTGCGCGTCGCACTGTTTTGTGCAGTTCACACTCGGGCTATTTTGCGCGTCGCACTGTTTTGTGCAGATCACACTCGTGCTACTTTGCGCGTCGCACTGTTTTGTGCAGTTGACACTCGCGCTATTTTGTGCGTCGCACGGTTTTGTGCAGTTCACACTCGCGCTATTTTGCGCGTCGCCCTGTTTTGTGCAGTTTACAGTCGCGCTATTTTGCGCCTCGCCTCATTTTGTGCAGTTGTCACTCGCGCTATTTTGCGCGTCGCCCTGTTTTTTGCAGTTCACACAAGCGCCATTTTTCGCGTCGCACTGTTTTGTGCAGTTTATCACTCGAGCTATTTTGCGCGTCGCACTGTTTTGTGCAGATCACACTCGCGCTAGTTTGCGCATCGCATTGTTTTGTGCAGTTGACACTCGCGTTATTTTGCTCGTGGCCCTGTTTTGTGTAGTTGACACTCGCAGTATTTTGCGCGTCGCGCAGTTTTGTGCAGTTCACACTCGCGCTATTTTGCGCGTCGCCCTGTTTTGTGCAGTCACACTCACGCCATTTTTCGCGTCGCACTGTTTTGTGCAGTTTATCACTCGCGCTATTTTGCGCGGCGCACTGTTTTGTGCAGTTCACACTCGCGCTATTTTGCGCTTCGCACGGTTTTGTACAGTTCACACTCGCGCTATTTTGCGCGTCGCACTGTTTTGTGCAGTTTACACTCGCGCTATTTTGTGCCTCGCCTCATTTTGTGCAGTTGCCACTCGCGCTATTTTGCGCGCCGCACAGTTTTATGCTGTTCACACTCGCGCTATTTTCCGCGTCGCACTGTTTTGTGCAATTTATCACTCGCGCTATTTTGCGCGGCGCACTGTTTTGTGCAGTTCACACTCGCGCTATTTTGCGCGTCGCACTGTTTTGTGCAGTTCACACTCGCGCTATTTTGCGCCTCGCCTCATTTTGTACAGTTGCCACTCGCGCTATTTTGCGCGCCGCACAGTTTTATGCTGTTCACACTCGCGCTATTTTCCGCGTCGCACTGTTTTGTGCAGTTTATCACTCGCGCTATTTTGCGCGGCGCACTGTTTTGTGCAGTTCACACTCGCGCTATTTTGCGCCTCGCCTCATTTTGTGCAGTTGCCACTCGCGCTATTTTGCGCGCCGCATAGTTTTATGCTGTTCACACTCGCGCTATTTTCCGCGTCGCACAGTTTTGTGCAGTTTATCACTCGCGCTATTTTGCGCGGCGCACTGTTTTGTGCAGTTCACACTCGCGCTATTTTGCGCTTCGCACGGTTTTGTACAGTTCACACTCGCGCTATTTTGCGCGTCGCACTGTTTTGTGCAGTTTACACTCGCGCTATTTTGCGCCTCGCCTCATTTTGTGCAGTTGCCACTCGCGCTATTTTGCGCGCCGCACAGTTTTATGCTGTTCACACTCGCGCTATTTTCCGCGTCGCACTGTTTTGTGCATTTGACACTAGCGCTATTTTGGGCGTCGCACTGTTTTGTGCAGATCACACTCGCGCTATTTTGCGCGTCGCACTGTTTTGTGCAGTTCACACTCGCTCTATTTTGTGCGTCGCACTGTTTTGTGCAGATCACACTCGCGCTATTTTGCGCGTCGCGCTGTTTTGTGCAATTGACACTCGCGCTATTTTGCGCGTCGCTCTGTTTTGTGCAGTTTACACTCGCGCTATTTTGCGCGACGCACGGTTTTGTGCTGTTCACCCTCGCACTATTTTCCGCGACAGACTGTTTTGTGCAGTTGACACTCACGCTATTTTGCGCGTCGCACTGTTTTGTGCAGATCACCCTCGCGCTATTTTCCGCGTCGCACTATTTTGTGCAGTTTATCACTCGCGCTGTTTTGCGCGTCGCATTGTTTTGTGCAGTTCACACTCGCGCTGTTTTGCGCGTCGGACGGTGTTGTACAGTTCACACTCGCGCTATTTTGCGCGGTGCACTGTTTTGTGCAGTTTACACTCGCGCTATTTTGCGCCTCGCCTCATTTTATGCAGTTGACAGTCGCGCTATTTTGCGCGTCGCACTGTTTTGTGCAGTTCACACTCGCGCTATTTTGCGCGTCGCGCTGTTATGTGCAGTTGACACACCCGCTATTTTGTGCGTCGCTCTGTTTTGTGCAGTTTACACTCGCTCTATTTTGCGCGACGCACGGTTTTGTGCTGTTCACACTCGCGCTATTTTGCGCGTCGCCCTGTTTTGTGCAGTTTACAGTCGCGCTATTTTGCGCCTCGCCTTGTTTTGTGCAGTTGATACTCGGGCTATTTTGCGCGTCGCCCTGTTTTTTGCAGTTCACACACGCGCCATTTTTCGCATCGAACTGTTTTGTGCAGTTTATCACTCGCGCTATTTTGCGCGTCGCACTGTTTTGTGCAGATCACACTCGCTCTAGTTTGCGCATCGCATTGTTTTGTGCAGTTGACACTCGCGTTATTTTGCGCGTGGCCCTGTTTTGTGTAGTTGACACTCGTAGTATTTTGCGCGTCGCGCTGTTTTGTGCAGTTCACACTCGCGCTATTTTGCGCGTCGCCCTGTTTTGTGCAGTCACACTCACGCCATTTTTCGCGTCGCACTGTTTTGTGCAGTTTATCACTCGCGCTATTTTGCGCGGCGCACTGTTTTGTGCAGTTCACACTCGCGCTATTTTGCGCTTCGCACGGTTTTGTACAGTTCACACTCGCGCTATTTTGCGCGTCGCACTGTTTTGTGCAGTTTACACTCGCGCTATTTTGCGCCTCGCCTCATTTTGTGCAGTTGCCACTCGCGCTATTTTGCACGTCGCACAGTTTTATGCTGTTCACACTCGCGCTATTTTCCGCGTCGCACTGTTTTGTGCAGTTGACACTCGCGCTATTTTGCGCGTCGCACTGTTTTGTGCAGTTCACACTCGCGCTATTTTGGGCGTCGCACTGTTTTGTGCAGATCACAATCGCGCTATTTTGCGCGTCGCGCTGTTTTGTGCAGTTGACACTCACGCTATTTTGCGCGTCGCTCTGTTTTGTGCAGTTGACACTCGCGCTATTTTGCGCGTCGCACTGTTTTGTGCAGATCACACTCGCGCTATTTTCCGCGTCGCACTATTTTGTGCAGTTTATCACTCGCGCTGCTTTGCGCGTCGCACTGTTTTCTGCAGTTCACACTCGCGTTATTTTGCGCGTCGCACGGTTTTGTACAGTTCACACTCGCGCTATTTTGCGTGTTGCACTGTTTTGTGCAGTTTACACTCGCGCAATTTTGCGCCTCGCCTCATTTTGTGCAGTTGACACTCGCGCTATTTTGCGCGTCGCACTGTTTTGTGCAGTTCACACTCGCGCTATTTTGAGCGTCGCGCTATTTTGTGCAGTTGACACTCGCGCTATTTTGTGCTTCGCTCTGTTTTGTGCAGTTTACACTCGCCCTATTTTGCGCGACGCACGGTTTTGTGCTGTTCACACTCGCGCTATTTTTCGCGATGCACTATTTTGTGCAGTTGACACTCGCGCTATTTTGTGCTTCGCTCTGTTTTGTGCAGTTTACACTCGCTCTATTTTGCGCGACGCACGGTTTTGTGCTGTTCACACTCGCGCTATTTTTCGCGATGCACTGTTTTGTGCAGTTGACACTCGCGCTATTTTGCGCGTCGCACTGTTTTGTGCAATTCACACTCGTGCTGGTTTACGCATCGCACTGTTTTGTGCAGATCACACTCGTGCTACTTTGCGCGTCGCATTGTTTTGTGCAGTTGACACTCGCGCTATTTTGCGCGTCGCGCTGTTTTGTGCAGTTGACACTCGCGCTATTTTGCGCGTCGCCCAGTTTTGTGCAGATCACACTCGCGCAATTTTGCGCGTCGTGCTGTTTTGTGCAGTTGACACTCGCGCTATTTTGCGCGTCGCACGGTTTTGTGCAGTTCACACTCGCGCTATTTTGCCCGTCGCGCTGTTTTGTGCAGTGGACACTCCCGCTATTTTGCGCGTCGCACTGTTTTGTGCAGTTCACACTCGTGCTATTTTGCGCGTCGCACTGTTTTCTGCCGATCACACTCGGGCTACTTTGCGCGTCGCACTGTTTTGTGCAGTTTAATCTCGCGCTATTTTGCGCGTCGCGCTGTTTTGTGCAGTTGACACTCGCGCTATTTTGCGCGTCGCCCTGTTTTGTGGAGTTCACACTCGCGCTATTTTGCGCGTCCCCCTGTTTTGTGCAGATCACACTCGCGCTATTTTGCGCGTCGCGCTGTTTTGTGCAGTTGACACTCGCGCTATTTTGCGCGACGCACGGTTCTGTGCTGTTCACACCCCCGCTATTTTCCGCGACGCACTGTTTTGTGCAGTTGACACTCGCGCTATTTTGCGCATCACACTGTTTTGTGCAGTTCACACTCGCGCTATTTTGTGCGTCGCACTATTTTGTGCGGATCACACTGGCGCTATTTTGCGCGTCGCACTGTTTGTTGCAGTTTACAATCGCGCTATTTTGCGTGTCGCGCTGTTTTGTGAAGCTGACACTCGCGCTATTTTGCGCGTCGCCCTGTTTCTTGCAGTTCACACTCGCACGATTTTTCGCGTCGCACTGTTTTGTGCAGTTTATCACTCGCGCTATTTTGCGAGTCGCACTGTTTTGTACAGTTCACACTCGCGCTATTTTGCGCGTCGCACTGTTTTGTGCAGATCACACTCGCGCTATTTTGCGCGCCGAACTGTTTTGTGCAGATCACACTCGCGCAATTTTGCGCGTCGCGCTGTTTTGTGCAGTTGACACTCGCGCTATTTTGCGCGTCGCTCTGTTTTGTGCAGCTTACAGCCGCGCTATTTTGCGCGACGCACGGTTTTGTGCTGTTCACACTCGCGCTATTTTGCGCGTCGCGCTATTTTGTGCAGTTGACACTCGCGCTATTTTGTGCTTCGCTCTGTTTTGTGCAGTTTACACTCGCTCTATTTTGCGCGACGCACGGTTTTGTGCTGTTCACACTCGCGCTATTTTTCGCGATGCACTGTTTTGTGCAGTTGACACTCGCGCTATTTTGCGCGTCGCACTGTTTTGTGCAATTCACACTCGTGCTGGTTTACGCATCGCACTGTTTTGTGCAGATCACACTCGTGCTACTTTGCGCGTCGCATTGTTTTGTGCAGTTGACACTCGCGCTATTTTGCGCGTCGCGCTGTTTTGTGCAGTTGACACTCGCGCTATTTTGCGCGTCGCCCTGTTTTGTGCAGTTCACACTCGCGCTATTTTGCGCGTCGCCCAGTTTTGTGCAGATCACACTCGCGCTATTTTGCGCGTCGTGCTGTTTTGTGCAGTTGACACTCGCGCTATTTTGCGCGTCGCACGGTTTTGTGCAGTTCACACTCGCGCTATTTTGCCCGTCGCGCTGTTTTGTGCAGTTGACACTCGCGCTATTTTGCGCGTCGCTCTGTTTTGTGCAGTTTACACTCGCGCTATTTTGCGCGACCCACGGTTTTGTGCTGTTCACACTCGCGCTATTTTCCGCGACAGACTGTTTTGTGCAGTGGACACTCCCGCTATTTTGCGCGTCGCACTGTTTTGTGCAGTTCACACTCGTGCTATTTTGCGCGTCGCACTGTTTTCTGCAGATCACACTCGGGCTACTTTGCGCGTCGCACTGTTTTGTGCAGTTTACACTCGCGCTATTTTGCGCGTCGCGCTGTTTTGTGCAGTTGACACTCGCGCTATTTTGCGCGTCGCCCTGTTTTGTGGAGTTCACACTCGCCTATTTTGCGCGTCCCACTGTTTTGTGTAGATCACACTCGCGCTATTTTGCGCGTCGCGCTGTTTTGTGCAGTTGACACTCGCGCTATTTTGCGCGACGATCTGTTTTGTGCAGTTGACACTCGCGCTATTTTGCGCGACGCACGGTTCTGTGCTGTTCACACCCCCGCTATTTTCCGCGACGCACTGTTTTGTGCAGTTGACACTCGCGCTATTTTGCGCATCGCACTGTTTTGTGCAGTTCGCACTCGCGCTATTTTGTGCGTCGCACTATTTTGTGCGGATCACACTGGCGCTATTTTGCGCGTCGCACTGTTTTTTGCAGTTTACAATCGCGCTATTTTGCGTGTCGCGCTGTTTTGTGCAGCTGACACTCGCGCTATTTTGCGCGTCGCCCTGTTTCTTGCAGTTCACACTCGCACGATTTTTCGCGTCGCACTGTTTTGTGCAGTTTATCACTCGCGCTATTTTGCGAGTCGCACTGTTTTGTACAGTTCACACTCGCGCTATTTTGCGCGTCGCACTGTTTTGTGCAGATCACACTCGCGCTATTTTGCGCGCCGAACTGTTTTGTGCAGATCACACTCGCGCAATTTTGCGCGTCGCGCTGTTTTGTGCAGTTGACACTCGCGCTATTTTGCGCGTCGCTCTGTTTTGTGCAGCTTACAGCCGCGCTATTTTGCGCGACGCACGGTTTTGTGCTGTTCACACTCGCGCTATTTTGCGCGTCGCGCTATTTTGTGCAGTTGACACTCGCGCTATTTTGTGCTTCGCTCTGTTTTGTGCAGTTTACACTCGCTCTATTTTGCGCGACGCACGGTTTTGTGCTGTTCACACTCGCGCTATTTTTCGCGATGCACTGTTTTGTGCAGTTGACACTCGCGCTATTTTGCGCGTCGCACTGTTTTGTGCAATTCACACTCGTGCTGGTTTACGCATCGCACTGTTTTGTGCAGATCACACTCGTGCTACTTTGCGCGTCGCATTGTTTTGTGCAGTTGACACTCGCGCTATTTTGCGCGTCGCGCTGTTTTGTGCAGTTGACACTCGCGCTATTTTGCGCGTCGCCCTGTTTTGTGCAGTTCACACTCGCGCTATTTTGCGCGTCGCCCAGTTTTGTGCAGATCACACTCGCGCTGTTTTGCGCGTCGTGCTGTTTTGTGCAGTTGACACTCGCGCTATTTTGCGCGTCGCACGGTTTTGTGCAGTTCACACTCGCGCTATTTTGCCCGTCGCGCTGTTTTGTGCAGTTGACACTCGCGCTATTTTGCGCGTCGCTCTGTTTTGTGCAGTTGACACTCGCGCTATTTTGCGCGACGCACGGTTTTGTGCTGTTCACACTTGCGCTATTTTCCGCGACAGACTGTTTTGTGCAGTTGACACTCGCGCTATTTTGCGCGTCGCACTGTTTTGTGCAGTTCGCACTCGTGCTATTTTGCGCGTCGCACTGTTTTCTGCAGATCACACTCGGGCTACTTTGCGCGTCGCACTGTTTTGTGCAGTTTACACTCGCGCTATTTTGCGCGTCGCGCTGTTTTGTGCAGTTTACACTCGCGCTATTTTGCGCGTCGCCCTGTTTTGTGGAGTTCACACTCGCGCTATTTTGCGCGTCCCCCTGTTTTGTGCAGATCACACTCGCGCTATTTTGCGCGTCGCGCTGTTTTGTGCAGTTGACACTCGCGCTATTTTGCGCGACGATCTGTTTTGTGCAGTTGACACTCGCGCTATTTTGCGCGACGCACGGTTCTGTGCTGTTCACACCCCCGCTATTTTCCGCGACGCACTGTTTTGTGCAGTTGACACTCGCGCTATTTTGCGCATCGCACTGTTTTGTGCAGTTCACACTCGCGCTATTTTGTGCGTCGCACTATTTTGTGCGGATCACACTGGCGCTATTTTGCGCGTCGCACTGTTTGTTGCAGTTTACAATCGCGCTATTTTGCGTGTCGCTCTGTTTTGTGAAGCTGACACTCGCGCTATTTTGCGCGTCGCCCTGTTTCTTGCAGTTCACACTCGCACGATTTTTCGCGTCGCACTGTTTTGTGCAGTTTATCACTCGCGCTATTTTGCGAGTCGCACTGTTTTGTACAGTTCACACTCGCGCTATTTTGCGCGTCGCACTGTTTTGTGCAGATCACACTCGCGCTATTTTGCGCGCCGAACTGTTTTGTGCAGATCACACTCGCGCAATTTTGCGCGTCGCGCTGTTTTGTGCAGTTGACACTCGCGCTATTTTGCGCGTCGCTCTGTTTTGTGCAGCTTACAGCCGCGCTATTTTGCGCGACGCACGGTTTTGTGCTGTTCACACTCGCGCTATTTTGCGCGTCGCGCTATTTTGTGCAGTTGACACTCGCGCTATTTTGTGCTTCGCTCTGTTTTGTGCAGTTTACACTCGCTCTATTTTGCGCGACGCACGGTTTTGTGCTGTTCACACTCGCGCTATTTTTCGCAATGCACTGTTTTGTGCAGTTGACACTCGCGCTATTTTGCGCGTCGCACTGTTTTGTGCAATTCACACTCGTGCTGGTTTACGCATCGCACTGTTTTGTGCAGATCACACTCGTGCTACTTTGCGCGTCGCATTGTTTTGTGCAGTTGACACTCGCGCTATTTTGCGCGTCGCGCTGTTTTGTGCAGTTGACACTCGCGCTATTTTGCGCGTCGCCCTGTTTTGTGCAGTTCACACTCGCGCTATTTTGCGCGTCGCCCAGTTTTGTGCAGATCACACTCGCGCTATTTTGCGCGTCGTGCTGTTTTGTGCAGTTGACACTCGCGCTATTTTGCGCGTCGCACGGTTTTGTGCAGTTCACACTCGCGCTATTTTGCCCGTCGCGCTGTTTTGTGCAGTTGACACTCGCGCTATTTTGCGCGTCGCTCTGTTTTGTGCAGTTTACACTCGCGCTATTTTGCGCGACCCACGGTTTTGTGCTGTTCACACTCGCGCTATTTTCCGCGACAGACTGTTTTGTGCAGTGGACACTCCCGCTATTTTGCGCGTCGCACTGTTTTGTGCAGTTCACACTCGTGCTATTTTGCGCGTCGCACTGTTTTCTGCAGATCACACTCGGGCTACTTTGCGCGTCGCACTGTTTTGTGCAGTTTACACTCGCGCTATTTTGCGCGTCGCGCTGTTTTGTGCAGTTGACACTCGCGCTATTTTGCGCGTCGCCCTGTTTTGTGGAGTTCACACTCGCCTATTTTGCGCGTCCCACTGTTTTGTGCAGATCACACTCGCGCTATTTTGCGCGTCGCGTTGTTTTGTGCAGTTGACACTCGCGCTATTTTGCGCGACGATCTGTTTTGTGCAGTTGACACTCGCGCTATTTTGCGCGACGCACGGTTCTGTGCTGTTCACACCCCCGCTATTTTCCGCGACGCACTGTTTTGTGCAGTTGACACTCGCGCTATTTTGCGCATCGCACTGTTTTGTGCAGTTCGCACTCGCGCTATTTTGTGCGTCGCACTATTTTGTGCGGATCACACTGGCGCTATTTTGCGCGTCGCACTGTTTTTTGCAGTTTACAATCGCGCTATTTTGCGTGTCGCGCTGTTTTGTGCAGCTGACACTCGCGCTATTTTGCGCGTCGCCCTGTTTCTTGCAGTTCACACTCGCACGATTTTTCGCGTCGCACTGTTTTGTGCAGTTTATCACTCGCGCTATTTTGCGAGTCGCACTGTTTTGTACAGTTCACACTCGCGCTATTTGGCGCGTCGCACTGTTTTGTGCAGATCACACTCGCGCTATTTTGCGCGCCGAACTGTTTTGTGCAGATCACACTCGCGCAATTTTGCGCGTCGCGCTGTTTTGTGCAGTTGACACTCGCGCTATTTTGCGCGTCGCTCTGTTTTGTGCAGCTTACAGCCGCGCTATTTTGCGCGACGCACGGTTTTGTGCTGTTCACACTCGCGCTATTTTGCGCGTCGCGCTATTTTGTGCAGTTGACACTCGCGCTATTTTGTGCTTCGCTCTGTTTTGTGCAGTTTACACTCGCTCTATTTTGCGCGACGCACGGTTTTGTGCTGTTCACACTCGCGCTATTTTTCGCGATGCACTGTTTTGTGCAGTTGACACTCGCGCTATTTTGCGCGTCGCACTGTTTTGTGCAATTCACACTCGTGCTGGTTTACGCATCGCACTGTTTTGTGGAGATCACACTCGTGCTACTTTGCGCGTCGCATTGTTTTGTGCAGTTGACACTCGCGCTATTTTGCGCGTCGCGCTGTTTTGTGCAGTTGACACTCGCGCTATTTTGCGCGTTGCCCTGTTTTGTGCAGTTCACACTCGCGCTATTTTGCGCGTCGCCCAGTTTTGTGCAGATCACACTCGCGCTATTTTGCGCGTCGTGCTGTTTTGTGCAGTTGACACTCGCGCTATTTTGCGCGTCGCACGGTTTTGTGCAGTTCACACTCGCGCTATTTTGCCCGTCGCGCTGTTTTGTGCAGTTGACACTCGCGCTATTTTGCGCGTCGCTCTGTTTTGTGCAGTTTACACTCGCGCTATTTTGCGCGACCCACGGTTTTGTGCTGTTCACACTCGCGCTATTTTCCGCGACAGACTGTTTTGTGCAGTGGACACTCCCGCTATTTTGCGCGTCGCACTGTTTTGTGCAGTTCACACTCGTGCTATTTTGCGCGTCGCACTGTTTTCTGCAGATCACACTCGGGCTACTTTGCGCGTCGCACTGTTTTGTGCAGTTTACACTCGCGCTATTTTGCGCGTCGCGCTGTTTTGTGCAGTTGACACTCGCGCTATTTTGCGCGTCGCCCTGTTTTGTGGAGTTCACACTCGCCTATTTTGCGCGTCCCACTGTTTTGTGCAGATCACACTCGCGCTATTTTGCGCGTCGCGTTGTTTTGTGCAGTTGACACTCGCGCTATTTTGCGCGACGATCTGTTTTGTGCAGTTGACACTCGCGCTATTTTGCGCGACGCACGGTTCTGTGCTGTTCACACCCCCGCTATTTTCCGCGACGCACTGTTTTGTGCAGTTGACACTCGCGCTATTTTGCGCATCGCACTGTTTTGTGCAGTTCGCACTCGCGCTATTTTGTGCGTCGCACTATTTTGTGCGGATCACACTGGCGCTATTTTGCGCGTCGCACTGTTTTTTGCAGTTTACAATCGCGCTATTTTGCGTGTCGCGCTGTTTTGTGAAGCTGACACTCGCGCTATTTTGCGCGTCGCCTTGTTTCTTGCAGTTCACACTCGCACGATTTTTCGCGTCGCACTGTTTTGTGCAGTTTATCACTCGCGCTATTTTGCGAGTCGCACTGTTTTGTACAGTTCACACTCGCGCTATTTTGCGCGTCGCACTGTTTTGTGCAGATCACACTCGCGCTATTTTGCGCGCCGAACTGTTTTGTGCAGATCACACTCGCGCAATTTTGCGCGTCGCGCTGTTTTGTGCAGTTGACACTCGCGCTATTTTGCGCGTCGCTCTGTTTTGTGCAGCTTACAGCCGCGCTATTTTGCGCGACGCACGGTTTTGTGCTGTTCACACTCGCGCTATTTTGCGCGTCGCGCTATTTTGTTTAGTTGACACTCGCGCTATTTTGTGCTTCGCTCTGTTTTGTGCAGTTTACACTCGCTCTATTTTGCGCGACGCACGGTTTTGTGCTGTTCACACTCGCGCTATTTTTCGCGATGCACTGTTTTGTGCAGTTGACACTCGCGCTATTTTGCGCGTCGCACTGTTTTGTGCAATTCACACTCGTGCTGGTTTACGCATCGCACTGTTTTGTGCAGATCACACTCGTGCTACTTTGCGCGTCGCATTGTTTTGTGCAGTTGACACTCGCGCTTGACACTCGCGCTATTTTGCGCGTCGCCCTGTTTTGTGCAGTTCACACTCGCGCTATTTTTCGCAATGCACTGTTTTGTGCAGTTGACACTCGCGCTATTTTGCGCGTCGCACTGTTTTGTGCAATTCACACTCGTGCTGGTTTACGCATCGCACTGTTTTGTGCAGATCACACTCGTGCTACTTTGCGCGTCGCATTGTTTTGTGCAGTTGACACTCGCGCTATTTTGCGCGTCGCGCTGTTTTGTGCAGTTGACACTCGCGCTATTTTGCGCGTCGCCCTGTTTTGTGCAGTTCACACTCGCGCTATTTTGCGCGTCGCCCAGTTTTGTGCAGATCACACTCGCGCTATTTTGCGCGTCGTGCTGTTTTGTGCAGTTGACACTCGCGCTATTTTGCGCGTCGCACGGTTTTGTGCAGTTCACACTCGCGCTATTTTGCCCGTCGCGCTGTTTTGTGCAGTTGACACTCGCGCTATTTTGCGCGTCGCTCTGTTTTGTGCAGTTTACACTCGCGCTATTTTGCGCGACCCACGGTTTTGTGCTGTTCACACTCGCGCTATTTTCCGCGACAGACTGTTTTGTGCAGTGGACACTCCCGCTATTTTGCGCGTCGCACTGTTTTGTGCAGTTCACACTCGTGCTATTTTGCGCGTCGCACTGTTTTCTGCAGATCACACTCGGGCTACTTTGCGCGTCGCACTGTTTTGTGCAGTTTACACTCGCGCTATTTTGCGCGTCGCGCTGTTTTGTGCAGTTGACACTCGCGCTATTTTGCGCGTCGCCCTGTTTTGTGGAGTTCACACTCGCCTATTTTGCGCGTCCCACTGTTTTGTGCAGATCACACTCGCGCTATTTTGCGCGTCGCGTTGTTTTGTGCAGTTGACACTCGCGCTATTTTGCGCGACGATCTGTTTTGTGCAGTTGACACTCGCGCTATTTTGCGCGACGCACGGTTCTGTGCTGTTCACACCCCCGCTATTTTCCGCGACGCACTGTTTTGTGCAGTTGACACTCGCGCTATTTTGCGCATCGCACTGTTTTGTGCAGTTCGCACTCGCGCTATTTTGTGCGTCGCACTATTTTGTGCGGATCACACTGGCGCTATTTTGCGCGTCGCACTGTTTTTTGCAGTTTACAATCGCGCTATTTTGCGTGTCGCGCTGTTTTGTGCAGCTGACACTCGCGCTATTTTGCGCGTCGCCCTGTTTCTTGCAGTTCACACTCGCACGATTTTTCGCGTCGCACTGTTTTGTGCAGTTTATCACTCGCGCTATTTTGCGAGTCGCACTGTTTTGTACAGTTCACACTCGCGCTATTTGGCGCGTCGCACTGTTTTGTGCAGATCACACTCGCGCTATTTTGCGCGCCGAACTGTTTTGTGCAGATCACACTCGCGCAATTTTGCGCGTCGCGCTGTTTTGTGCAGTTGACACTCGCGCTATTTTGCGCGTCGCTCTGTTTTGTGCAGCTTACAGCCGCGCTATTTTGCGCGACGCACGGTTTTGTGCTGTTCACACTCGCGCTATTTTGCGCGTCGCGCTATTTTGTGCAGTTGACACTCGCGCTATTTTGTGCTTCGCTCTGTTTTGTGCAGTTTACACTCGCTCTATTTTGCGCGACGCACGGTTTTGTGCTGTTCACACTCGCGCTATTTTTCGCGATGCACTGTTTTGTGCAGTTGACACTCGCGCTATTTTGCGCGTCGCACTGTTTTGTGCAATTCACACTCGTGCTGGTTTACGCATCGCACTGTTTTGTGGAGATCACACTCGTGCTACTTTGCGCGTCGCATTGTTTTGTGCAGTTGACACTCGCGCTATTTTGCGCGTCGCGCTGTTTTGTGCAGTTGACACTCGCGCTATTTTGCGCGTTGCCCTGTTTTGTGCAGTTCACACTCGCGCTATTTTGCGCGTCGCCCAGTTTTGTGCAGATCACACTCGCGCTATTTTGCGCGTCGTGCTGTTTTGTGCAGTTGACACTCGCGCTATTTTGCGCGTCGCACGGTTTTGTGCAGTTCACACTCGCGCTATTTTGCCCGTCGCGCTGTTTTGTGCAGTTGACACTCGCGCTATTTTGCGCGTCGCTCTGTTTTGTGCAGTTTACACTCGCGCTATTTTGCGCGACCCACGGTTTTGTGCTGTTCACACTCGCGCTATTTTCCGCGACAGACTGTTTTGTGCAGTGGACACTCCCGCTATTTTGCGCGTCGCACTGTTTTGTGCAGTTCACACTCGTGCTATTTTGCGCGTCGCACTGTTTTCTGCAGATCACACTCGGGCTACTTTGCGCGTCGCACTGTTTTGTGCAGTTTACACTCGCGCTATTTTGCGCGTCGCGCTGTTTTGTGCAGTTGACACTCGCGCTATTTTGCGCGTCGCCCTGTTTTGTGGAGTTCACACTCGCCTATTTTGCGCGTCCCACTGTTTTGTGCAGATCACACTCGCGCTATTTTGCGCGTCGCGTTGTTTTGTGCAGTTGACACTCGCGCTATTTTGCGCGACGATCTGTTTTGTGCAGTTGACACTCGCGCTATTTTGCGCGACGCACGGTTCTGTGCTGTTCACACCCCCGCTATTTTCCGCGACGCACTGTTTTGTGCAGTTGACACTCGCGCTATTTTGCGCATCGCACTGTTTTGTGCAGTTCGCACTCGCGCTATTTTGTGCGTCGCACTATTTTGTGCGGATCACACTGGCGCTATTTTGCGCGTCGCACTGTTTTTTGCAGTTTACAATCGCGCTATTTTGCGTGTCGCGCTGTTTTGTGAAGCTGACACTCGCGCTATTTTGCGCGTCGCCTTGTTTCTTGCAGTTCACACTCGCACGATTTTTCGCGTCGCACTGTTTTGTGCAGTTTATCACTCGCGCTATTTTGCGAGTCGCACTGTTTTGTACAGTTCACACTCGCGCTATTTTGCGCGTCGCACTGTTTTGTGCAGATCACACTCGCGCTATTTTGCGCGCCGAACTGTTTTGTGCAGATCACACTCGCGCAATTTTGCGCGTCGCGCTGTTTTGTGCAGTTGACACTCGCGCTATTTTGCGCGTCGCTCTGTTTTGTGCAGCTTACAGCCGCGCTATTTTGCGCGACGCACGGTTTTGTGCTGTTCACACTCGCGCTATTTTGCGCGTCGCGCTATTTTGTTTAGTTGACACTCGCGCTATTTTGTGCTTCGCTCTGTTTTGTGCAGTTTACACTCGCTCTATTTTGCGCGACGCACGGTTTTGTGCTGTTCACACTCGCGCTATTTTTCGCGATGCACTGTTTTGTGCAGTTGACACTCGCGCTATTTTGCGCGTCGCACTGTTTTGTGCAATTCACACTCGTGCTGGTTTACGCATCGCACTGTTTTGTGCAGATCACACTCGTGCTACTTTGCGCGTCGCATTGTTTTGTGCAGTTGACACTCGCGCTTGACACTCGCGCTATTTTGCGCGTCGCCCTGTTTTGTGCAGTTCACACTCGCGCTATTTTGCGCGTCGCCCAGTTTTGTGCAGATCACACTCGCGCTATTTTGCGCGTCGTGCTGTTTTGTGCAGTTGACACTCGCGCTATTTTGCGCGTCGCACGGTTTTGTGCAGTTCACACTCGCGCTATTTTGCCCGTCGCGCTGTTTTGTGCAGTTGACACTCGCGCTATTTTGCGCGTCGCTCTGTTTTGTGCAGTTTACACTCGCGCTATTTTGCGCGACCCACGGTTTTGTGCTGTTCACACTCGCGCTATTTTCCGCGACAGACTGTTTTGTGCAGTGGACCCTCCCGCTATTTTGCGCGTCGCACTGTTTTGTGCAGTTCACACTCGTGCTATTTTGCGCGTCGCACTGTTTTCTGCAGATCACACTCGGGCTACTTTGCGCGTCGCACTGTTTTGTGCAGTTTACACTCGCGCTATTTTGCGCGTCGCGCTGTTTTGTGCAGTTGACACTCGCGCTATTTTGCGCGTCGCCCTGTTTTGTGGAGTTCACACTCGCGCTATTTTGCGCGTCCCCCTGTTTTGTGCAGATCACACTCTCGCTATTTTGCGCGTCGCGCTGTTTTGTGCAGTTGACACTCGCGCTATTTTGCGCGTCGCTCTGTTTTGTGCAGCTTACAGCCGCGCTATTTTGCGCGACGCACGGTTTTGTGCTGTTCACACTCGCGCTATTTTGCGCGTCGCGCTATTTTGTGCAGTTGACACTCGCGCTATTTTGTGCTTCGCTCTGTTTTGTGCAGTTTACACTCGCTCTATTTTGCGCGACGCACGGTTTTGTGCTGTTCACACTCGCGCTATTTTTCGCGATGCACTGTTTTGTGCAGTTGACAATCGCGCTATTTTGCGCGTCGCACTGTCTTGTGCAATTCACACTCGTGCTAGTTTACGCAGCGCACTGTTTTGTGCAGATCACACTCGTGCTACTTTGCGCGTCGCATTGTTTTGTGCAGTTTACACTCGCGCTATTTTGCTCGTCGCGCTGTTTTGTGCAGTTGACACTCGCGCTACTTTGCGCGTCGCCCTGTTTTGTGCAGTTCACACTCGCGCTATTTTGCGCGTCGCCCAGTTTTGTGCAGATCACACTCGCGCTATTTTGCGCGTCGTGCTGTTTTGTGCAGTTGACACTCGCGCTATTTTGCGCGTCGCACGGTTTTGTGCAGTTCACACTCGCGCTATTTTGCCCGTCGCGCTGTTTTGTGCAGTTGACACTCGCGCTATTTTGCGCGTCGCTCTGTTTTGTGCAGTTTACACTCGCGCTATTTTGCGCGACCCACGGTTTTGTGCTGTTCACACTCGCGCTATTTTCCGCGACAGACTGTTTTGTGCAGTGGACACTCCCGCTATTTTGCGCGTCGCACTGTTTTGTGCAGTTCACACTCGTGCTATTTTGCGCGTCGCACTGTTTTCTGCAGATCACACTCGGGCTACTTTGCGCGTCGCACTGTTTTGTGCAGTTTACACTCGCGCTATTTTGCGCGTCGCGCTGTTTTGTGCAGTTGACACTCGCGCTATTTTGCGCGTCGCCCTGTTTTGTGGAGTTCACACTCGCCTATTTTGCGCGTCCCACTGTTTTGTGCAGATCACACTCGCGCTATTTTGCGCGTCGCGCTGTTTTGTGCAGTTGACACTCGCGCTATTTTGCGCGACGATCTGTTTTGTGCAGTTGACACTCGCGCTATTTTGCGCGACGCACGGTTCTGTGCTGTTCACACCCCCGCTATTTTCCGCGACGCACTGTTTTGTGCAGTTGACACTCGCGCTATTTTGCGCATCGCACTGTTTTGTGCAGTTCGCACTCGCGCTATTTTGTGCGTCGCACTATTTTGTGCGGATCACACTGGCGCTATTTTGCGCGTCGCGCTGTTTTGTGCAGTTGACACTCGCGCTATTTTGCGCGACGATCTGTTTTGTGCAGTTGACACTCGCGCTATTTTGCGCGACGCACGGTTCTGTGCTGTTCACACCCCCGCTATTTTCCGCGACGCACTGTTTTGTGCAGTTCACACTCGCGCTATTTTGTGCGTCGCACTATTTTGTGCGGATCACACTGGCGCTATTTTGCGCGTCGCACTGTTTTTTGCAGTTTACAATCGCGCTATTTTGCGTGTCGCGCTGTTTTGTGCAGCTGACACTCGCGCTATTTTGCGCGTCGCCCTGTTTCTTGCAGTTCACACTCGCACGATTTTTCGCGTCGCACTGTTTTGTGCAGTTTATCACTCGCGCTATTTTGCGAGTCGCACTGTTTTGTACAGTTCACACTCGCGCTATTTTGCGCGTCGCACTGTTTTGTGCAGATCACACTCGCGCTATTTTGCGCGCCGAACTGTTTTGTGCAGATCACACTCGGGCAATTTTGCGCGTCGCGCTGTTTTGTGCAGTTGACACTCGCGCTATTTTGCGCGTCGCTCTATTTTGTGCAGCTTACAGCCGCGCTATTTGGCGCGACGCACGGTTTTGTGCTGTTCACACTCGCGCTATTTTGCGCGTCGCGCTATTTTGTGCAGTTGACACTCGCGCTATTTTGTGCTTCGCTCTGTTTTGTGCAGTTTACACTCGCTCTATTTTGCGCGACGCACGGTTTTGTGCTGTTCACACTCGCGCTATTTTTCGCGATGCACTGTTTTGTGCAGTTGACACTCGCGCTACTTTGCGCGTCGCACTGTTTTGTGCAATTCACACTCGTGCTAGTTTACGCATCGCACTGTTTTGTGCAGATCACACTCGTGCTACTTTGCGCGTCGCATTGTTTTGTGCAGTTTACACTCGCGCTATTTTGCGCGTCGCTCCGTTTTGTGCAGCTTACAGCCGCGCTATTTTGCGCGACGCACGGTTTTGTGCTGTTCACACTCGCCTATTTTCCGCGAGGCACTGTTTTGTGCAGTTGACACTCGCGCTATTTTGCGCCTCGCACAATTTTGTGTAGTTCACACTCGCGCTATTTTGCGTGTCGCACTGTTTTTTGCGGATCACACTCGCGCTATTTTGCTCGTCGCACTGTTTTGTGCAGTTGACAATCGCGCTATTTTGCGCGTCGCACGGTTTTGTGCAGTTCACACTGGCGCTATTTTGCGTGTCGCACTGTTTCGTGCAGTTTACACTCGCGCTATTTTGCGCCTGGCACTGTTTTGTGCAGTTCACAATAGGGTATTTTGCGCCTCGCACTGTTTTGTGCAGTTGACACTCGCGCTATTTTGTGCGTCGCACGGTTTTGTGCAGTTCACACTCGCGCTATTTTGCGCGTCGCCCTGTTTTGTGCGGTTTACAGTCGCGCTATTTTGTGCCTCGCCTCGTTTTGTGCAGTTGACACTCGCGCTATTTTGCGCGTCGCCCTGTTTTTTGCAGTTCACACACGCGCCATTTTTCGTGTCGCACTGTTTTGTGCAGTTTATCACTCGCGCTATTTTGCGCGTCGCACTGTTTTGTGCAGATCACACTCGCGCTAGTTTGCGCATCGCATTGTTTTGTGCAGTTGACACTCGCGTTATTTTGCACGTGGCCCTGTTTTGTGTAGTTGACACTCGCAGTATTTTGCGCGTCGCGCTGTTTTGTGCATGTTCACACCCGCGCTATTTTGCACGTCGCCCTGTGTTGTGCAGTCACACTCACGCCATTTTTCGCGTCGCACTATTTTGTGCAGTTTATCACTCGCGCTATTTTGCGTGGCGCACTGTTTTGTGCAGTTCACACTCACGCTATTTTGCGCTTCGCACGGTTTTGTACAGTTCACACTCACGCTATTTTGCGCGTCGCACTGTTTTGTGCAGTTTACACTCGCGCTATTTTGCGCCTCGCCTCATTTTGTGCAGTTGCCACTCGCGCTATTTTGCGCGTCGCACAGTTTTATGCTGTTCACAGTCGCGCTATTTTCCGCGTCGCACTGTTTTGTGCAGTTGACACTCGCGCTATTTTGCGCGTCGCACTGTTTTGTGCAGTTCACACTCGCGCTATTTTGGGCGTCGCACTGTTTTGTGCAGATCACAATCGCACTACTTTGCGCGTCGCGCTGTTTTGTGCAGTTGACACTCGCGCTATTTTGCGCATCGCTCTGTTTTGTGCAGTTTACACTCGCGCTATTTTGCGCGACGCACGGTTTTGTGCTGTTCACACTCGCGCTATTTTCCGCGACAGACTGTTTTGTGCAGTTGACACTCACGCTATTTTGCGCGTCGCACTGTTTTGTGCAGATCACACTCGCGCTATTTTCCGCGTCGCACTGTTTTGTGCAGTTTATCACTCGCGCTGTTTTACACGTCGCACTGTTTTGTGCAGTTCACACTCGCGCTATTTTGCGCGTCGCACGGTTTTGTACAGTTCACACTCGCGCTATTTTGCGCGTTGCACTGTTTTGTGCAGTTTACACTCGCGCTATTTTGCGCCTCGCCTCATTTTGTGCTGTTGACACTCGCGCTATTTTGCGCGTCGCACTGTTTTGTGCAGTTCACATTCGCGCTATTTTGCGCGTCGCGCTGTTTTGTGCTGTTGACACTCGCGCTATTTTGTGCGTCGCTCTGTTTTCTGCAGTTTACACTCGCTCTATTTTGCGCGACGCACAGTTTTGTGCTGTTTACACTCGCGCTATTTTCCGCGATGCACTGTTTTGTGCAGTTGACACTCGCGCTATTTTGCGCGTCGCACTGTTTTGTGCAGTTCACACTCGTGCTAGTTTACGCATCGCACTGTTTTGTGCAGATCACACTCGTGCTACTTTGCGCGTCGCACTGTTTTGTGCAGTTTACACTCGCTCTATTTTGCGCGTCGCGCTGTTTTGTGCAGTTGACACTCGCGCTATTTTGCGCGTCGCCCTGTTTTGTGCAGTTTACAGTCGCGCTATTTTGCGCCTCGCCTTGTTTTGTGCAGTTGACACTCGCGCTATTTTGCGCGTCGCCCTGTTTTTTTGCAGTTCACACACGCGCCATTTTTCGCGTCGAACTGTTTTGTGCAGTTTATCACTCGCGCTATTTTGCGCGTCGCACTGTTTTGTGCAAATCACACTCGTGCTAGTTTGCGCATCGCATTGTTTTGTGCAGTTGACACTCGCGTTATTTTGCGCGTGGCCCTGTTTTGTGTAGTTGACACTCGCAGTATTTTGCGCGTCGCGCTGTTTTGTGCAGTTCACACTCGCGCTATTTTGCGCGTCGCCCTGTTTTGTGCAGTCACACTCACGCCATTTTTTGCGTTGCACTGTTTTGTGCAGTTTATCACTCGCGCTATTTTGCGCGGCGTACTGTTTTGTGCAGTTCACACTCGCGCTATTTTGCGCTTCGCACGGTTTTGTACAGTTCACACTCGCGCTATTTTGCGCGTCGCACTGTTTTGTGCAGTTTACACTCGCGCTATTTTGCGCCTCGCCTCATTTTGTGTGCAGTTGCCACTCGCGCTATTTTGGGCGTCGCACAGTTTTATGCTGTTCACACTCGCGCTATTTTCCGCGTCGCACTGTTTTGTGCAGTTGACACTCGCGCTATTTTGCGCGTCGCACTGTTTTGTGCAGTTCACACTCGCGCTATTTTGGGCGTCGCACTGTTTTGTGCAGATCACAATCGCGCTATTTTGCGCGTCGCGCTGTTTTGTGCAGTTGACACTCGCGCTATTTTGCGCGTCGCTCTGTTTTGTGCAGTTTATCACTCGCGCTGTTTTGCGCGTCGCACTGTTTTCTGCAGTTCACACTCGCGCTATTTTGCGCGTCGCACGGTTTTGTACAGTTCACACTCCCGCTATTTTGCGCGTTGAACTGTTTTGTGCAGTTTACACTCGCGCTATTTTGCGCCTCGCCTCATTTTGTGCAGTTGACACTCGCGCTATTTTGCGCGTCGCACTGTTTTGTGCAGTTCACACTCGCGCTATTTTGCGCGTCGCGCTATTTTGTGCAGTTGACACTCGCGCTATTTTGTGCGTCGCACTGTTTTGTGCAGTTTACACTCACTCTATTTTGCGCGACGCACGGTTTTGTGCTGTTCACACTCGCGCTATTTTTCGCGATGCACTGTTTTGTGCAGTTGACACTCGCGCTATTTTGCGCGTCGCACTGTTTTGTGCAATTCACACTCGTGCTAGTTTACGCATCGCACTGTTTTGTGCAGATCACAGTCGTGCTACTTTGCGCGTCGCATTGTTTTGTGCAGTTTACACTCGCGCTATTTTGCGCGTCGCGCTGTTTTGTGCAGTTGACACTCGCGCTATTTTGCGAGTCGCCCTGTTTTGTGCAGTTCACACTCGCGCTATTTTGCGCGTCGCCCTGTTTTGTGCAGATCACACTCGCGTTATTTTGCGCCTCGCCTCATTTTGTGCAGTTGACACTCGCTCTATTTTGCGCGTCGCACTGTTTTGTGCAGTTCACATTCGCGCTATTTTGCGCATCGCGCTGTTTTGTGCAGTTGACACTCGCGCTATTTTGTGCGTCGCTCTGTTTTGTGCAGTTTACACTCGCTCTATTTTGCGCGACGCACGGTTTTGTGCTGTTCACACTCGCGCTATTTTCCGCGATGCACTGTTTTGTGCAGTTGACACTCGCGCTATTTTGCGCGGCGCACTGTTTTGTGCAGTTCACACTCGTGCTAGTTTACGCATCGCACTGTTTTGTGCCGATCACACTCGGGCTACTTTTCGCGTCGCACTGTTTTGTGCATTTTACACTCGCGCTATTTTGTGCGTCGCGCTGTTTTGTGCAGTTGACACTCGCGCTATTTTGCGCGTCGTCCTGTTTTGTGCAGTTCACACTCGCGCTATTTTGCGCGTCGCCCTGTTTTGTGAAGATCACACTCGCACTATTTTGCGCGTCGTGCTGTTTTGTGCAGTTTACACTCGCGCTATTTTGCGCCTCGCCTCATTTTCTGCAGTTGACACTCGCGCTATGTTGCGCGTCGTACAGTTTTGTGCTGTTCACACTCGCGCTATTTTCCGCGTCGCATTATTTTGTGCAGTTGACACTCGCGCTATTTTGCGCGTCGCTCTGTTTTGTGCAGTTTACACTCGCGCTATTTTGCGCGACCCACCGTTTTGTGCTGTTCACACACGCGCTATTTTCCGCGACAGACTGTTTTGTGCAGTTAACACTCCCACTATTTTGCGAGTCGCACTGTTTTGTGCAGTTCACACTCGCGCTATTTTGTGCCTCGCACTGTTTTGTGCAGATCACACTCGCGCTATTTTCTGCGTCGCACTGTTTTGTGCAGTTTATCACTCGCGCTGTTTTGCGCGTCGCACTGTTTTGTGCAGTTCACACTCGCGCTATTTTGCGCGTCGCACGGCTTTGTCCAGTTCACACTCGCGCTATTTTGCGCGTTGCACTGTTTTGTGCAGTTTACACTCGTGCTATTTTGCGCCTCGCCTCGTTTTGTGCAGTTCACACTCGCGCTATTTTGCGCGACCCACGATTTTGTGCTATTCACACTCGCGCTATTTTCCGCGACAGACTGTTTTGTGCAGTTGACACTCACGCTATTTTGCGCGTCGCACTGTTTTGTGCAGATCACAATCGCGCTATTTTCCGCGTCGCACTGTTTTGTGCAATTTATCACTCGCGCTGTTTTGCGCGTCGCACTGTTTTGTGCAGTTCACACTCGCGCTATTTTGTGCGTCGCACTGTTTTGTGCAGATCACACTCGCGCTACTTTGCGCGTCGCGCTGTTTTGTGCAGTTGACACTAGCGCTATTTTGCGCATCGCTCTGTTTTGTGCAGTTTACACTCGCGCTATTTTGCGCGACGCACGGTTTTGTGCTGTTCACACTCGCGCTATTTTCCGCGACAGACTGTTTTGTGCAGTCGACACTCACGCTATTTTGCGCGTCACACTGTTTTGTGCAGATCACACTCACGCTATTTTCCGCGTCGCACTGTTTTGTGCAGTTTATCACTCGCGCTGTTTTGCACGTCGCACTGTTTTGTGCAGTTCACACTCACGCTATTTTGCGCGTCGCACGGTTTTGTACAGTTCACACTCGCGCTATTTTGTGCAGTTGACACTCGCGCTATTTTGTGCAGTTGACACTCGCGCTATTTTCCACGTTGTACTGTTTTGTGCAGTTGACACTCGCGCTATTTTGCGCGTCGCGCTGTTTTGTGCAGTTGACACTCGCGCTATTTTCCGCGTCGCCCTGTTTTGTGCAGTTCACACTCGCGCTATTTTGCGCGTAGCCTGTTTTGTGCAGATCACACTCGCGCTATTTTGCGCGTCGCGCTGTTTTGTGCAGTTGACACCCGCGCTATTTTGCGCGTCGCTCTGTTTTTTGCAGTTGACACTCGCGCTATTTTGCGCGACGCACGGTTTTGTGCTGTTAACACTCCCGCTATTTTCCGCGTCGCACTATTTTGTGCAGTTCACACTCGCGCTATTTTGTGCGTCGCACTATTTTGTGCGGATCACACTGGCGCTATTTTGCGCATCGTTCTGTTTTTTGCAGTTTACAATCGCGCTATTTTGCGTGTCGTGCTGTTTTGTGCAGTTGACACTCGCGCTATTTTGTGCAGTTTATCACTCATGTTGTTCTGCGCCTCGCCTTGTTTTGTGCAGTTGACACTTGCGCTATGTTGCGCGTCGCACAGTTTTGTGCTGTTCACACTCGCGCTATTTTCCGCGTCGCACTGTTTTGTGCAGATCACACTCGCGCTAGTTTGCGCATCGCACTGTTTTGTGCAGTTGACACTCGCGCTATTTTGCGCGTAGCCCTGTTTTGTGCAGTTCACACTCGCGCTATTTTGCGCGTCGCGTTGTTTTGCGCGGTTGGCACTCGCGCTATTTTGCGCGTCGCCCTGTTTTGTGCAGTCACACTCACGCCATTTTTCGCGTCGCACTGTTTTGTGCAGTTTATCACTCGCGCTATTTTGCGCGGCGCACTGTTTTGTGCAGTTCACACACGCGCTATTTTACGCGTCGCACGGTTTTGTACAGTTCACACTCGCGCTATTTTGCGCGTCGCACTGTTTTATGCTGTTCACACTCGCGCTATTTTCCGCGTCGCACTGTTTTGTGCAGTTGACACTCGCGCTATTTTGCGCGTCGCACTGTTTTGTGCAGTTCACACTCGCGCTATTTTGCGCGTCGCACTGTTTTGTGCAGATCACAGTCGCGCTATTTTGCGCGTCGTGCTGTTTTGTGCAGTTAACACTCGCGCTATTTTGCGCATCGCTCTATTTTGTGCAGTTTACACTCGCGCTATTTTGCGCGACACACGGTTTTGTGCTGTTCACACTCGCGCTATTTTCCGCGACAGACTGTTTTGTGCAGTTGACACTGGCGCTATTTTCCGCGTCGCACTGTTTTGTGCAGTTGACACTCGCGCTATTTTGCGCGTCGCACTCTTTTGTGCAGTTGACACTCGCGCTATTTTGCGCGTTGCACTGCTTTGTGCAGTTCACACTCGCGCTATTTTGCGCGTCGCGCTGTTTTGTGCAGTTGACACTCGCGCTATTTTGTGCGTCGCTCTGTTTTGTGCAGTTTACACTCGCGCTATTTTGCGCGATGCACGGTTTTGTGCTGTTCACACTCACGCTATTTTCTGCGATGCACTGTTTTGTGCAGTTGACACTCGCGCTATTTTGCGCGTCGCACTGTTTGGTGCAGTTCACACTCGTGCTATTTTGCACGTCGCACTGTTTTGTGCAGATCACACTCAGGCTACTTTGCGCGTCGCACTGTTTTGTTCAGATCACACTCGTGCTACTTTGCGCGTCGCACTGTTTTGTGCAGTTTACACTCGCTCTATTTTGCGCGTCGCGCTGTTTTGTGCAGTTGACACTCGCGCTATTTTGCGCGTCGCCCTGTTTTGTGCAGTTCACACTCGCGCAATTTTGCGCGTCGCCCTGTTTTGTGCAGATCACACTCGCGCAATTTTGCGCGTCGCGCTGTTTTGTGCAGTTGACACTCGCGCTATTTTGCGCGTCGCTCTGTTTTGTGCAGTTGACACTCGCGCTATTTTGCGCATCGCACTGTTTTGTGAAGTTCACACTCGCGCTATTTTGCGCGTCGCTCTGTTTTGTGCAGCTTACAGCCGCGCTATTTTGCGCGACGCACGGTTTTGTGCTGTTCACACTCGCACTATTTTCCGCGACGCACTGTTTTGTGCAGTTGACACTCGCGCTATTTTGCGCCTCGTACGGTTTTGTGTAGTTCACACTCGCGCTATTTTGCGCGTCGCACTGTTTTTTGCAGATCACACTAACGCTATTTTGCTCGTCGCACTGTTTTGTGCAGTTGACACTCGCGCTATTTTGCGCGTCACACGGTTTTGTGCAGTTCACACTGGCGCTATTTTGCACGTCGCACTGTTTCGTGCAATTTACACTCGCGCTATTTTGCGCCTGGCACTATTTTGTGCAGTTCACACTAGCGCTATTTTGCGCCTCGCACTGTTTTGTGCAGTTGACACTCGCGCTAATTTGCACGTCGCACTGTTTTGTGCAGTTCACACTCGCGCTATTTTGCGCGTCGCCCTGTTTTGTGCAGTTTACACTCGCGCTATTTTGTGCGTCGCTCTGTTTTGTGCAGTTTACAGTCGCGCTATTTTGCGCGATGCACGGTTTTGTGCTGTTCACACTCCCGCTATTTTCCGCGATGCACTGTTTTGTGCAGTTGACACTCGCGCTATTTTGCGCGTCGCACTGTTTGGTGCAGTTCACACTCGTGCTATTTTGCACGTCGCACTGTTTTGTGCAGATCACACTCGGGCTACTTTGCGCGTCGCACTGTTTTGTTCGGATCACACTCGTGCTACTTTGCGCGTCGCACTGTTTTGTGCCGTTTACACTCGCGCTATTTTGCGCGTCGCGCTGTTTTGTGCAGTTGACACTCGCGCTATTTTGCGCGTCGCCCTGTTTTGTGCAGTTCACACTCGCGCAATTTTGCGCGTCGCCCTGTTTTGTGCAGATCACACTCGCGCTATTTTGCGCGTCGCGCTGTTTTGTGCAGTTGACACTCGCGCTATTTTGCGCGTCGCTCTGTTTTGTGTAGTTGACACTCGCGCTATTTTGCGCATCGCACTGTTTTGTGCAGTTCACACTCGCGCTATTTTGTGCGTCGCACTATTTTGTGCGGAACACACTAGCGCTATTTTGCGCGTCGCACTGTTTTTTGCAGTTTACAATCGTGCTATTTTGCGTCTCGCGCTGTTTTGTGCAGTTGACACTCCCGCTATTTTGCGCGTCGCCCTGTTTCATGCAGTTCACACTCGCACGATTTTTCGCTTCGCACTGTTTTGTGCAGTTTATCGCTCGCGCTATTTTGCGAGTCGCACTGTTTTGTGCAGTTCACACTCGTGCTATTTTGCGCGTCGAACTGTTTTGTGCAGATCACACTCGCGCTATTTTGCGCGTCGAACTGTTTTGTGCAGATCACACTCGGGCAATTTTGCGCGTCGCGCTGTTTTGTGCAGTTGACACTCGCGCTATTTTGCGCGTCGCTCTATTTTGTGCAGCTTACAGCCGCGCTATTTTGCGCGACGCACGGTTTTGTGCTGTTCACACTCGCACTATTTTTCGCGACGCACTGTTTTGTGCAGTTGACACTCGCGCTATTTTGCGCCTCGCACGGTTTTGTGTAGTTCACAATCGCGCTATTTTGCGCGTCGCACTGTTTTTTGCAGATCACACTAACGCTATTTTGCTCGTCGCACTGTTTTGTGCAGTTGACACTCGCGCTATTTTGCGCGTCGCACGGTTTTGTGCAGTTCACACTGGCGCTATTTTGCACGTCGCATTGTTTCGTGCAATTTACACTCGCGCTATTTTGCGCCTGGCACTATTTTGTGCAGTTCACACTAGCGCTATTTTGCGCCTCGCACTGTTTTGTGCAGTTGACACTCGCGCTAATTTGCGCGTCGCCCTGTTTTGTGCAGTTCACACTCGCGCTATTTTGCGCGTCGCCCTGTTTTGTGCAGTTTACAGTCGCGCTATTTTGCGCCTCGCCACGTTTTGTGCAGTTGACACTCGCGCTATTTTCCGCGTCGCCCTGTTTTTTGCAGTTAACACACGCGCCATTTTTCGCGTCGCACTGTTTTGTTCAGTTTATCACTCGCGCTATTTTGCGCGTCGCACTGTTTTGTGCAGATCACACTCGCGCTAGTTTGCGCATCGCATTGTTTTGTGTAGTTGACACTCGCGTTATTTTGCGCGTGGCCCTGTTTTGTGTAGTTGACACTCGCAGTATTTTGCGCGTCGCGCTGTTTTGTGCAGTTCACACTCGCGATATTTTGCGCGTCGCCCTGTTTTGTGCAGTCACACTCACGCCATTTTTCGCGTCACACTGTTTTGTGCTGTTTATCACTCACGCTATTTTGCGCGGCGCACTGTTTTGTGCAGTTCACACTCGCGCTATTTTGCGCGTCGCACGGTTTTGTACAGTTCACACTCGCGCTATTTTGCGCGTCGCACTGTTTTGTGCAGTTTACAGTCGCGCTACTTTGCGCCTCGCCTTATTTTGTGCAGTTGCCACTCGCGCTATTTTGCGCGTCGCACAGTTTTATGCTGTTCGCACTCGCGCTATTTTCCGCGTCGCACTGTTTTGTGCAGTTGACACTCGCGCTATTTTGCGCGTCGCACTGTTTTGTGCAGTTCACACTAGCGCTATTTTGCGCGTCGCACTGTTTTGCGCAGATCACAGTCGCGCTATATTGCGCGTCGCGCTATTTTGTGCAGTTGACACTCGCGCTATTTTGCGCGTCGCTCTGTTTTGTGCAGTTTACACTCGCACTATTTTGCGCGACACACGGTTTTGTGCTGTTCACACTCGCGCTATTTTCCGCGACAGACTGTTTTGTGCAGTTGACACTCACGCTATTTTGCGCGTCGTACTATTTTGTGTAGTTCACACTCGCGCTATTTTGCGCATCGCACTGTTTTGTGCAGATCACACTCGCGCTATTTTCCCCGTCGCACTGTTTTGTGCAGTTTATCACTCGCGCTGTTTTGCGCGTCGCGCTGTTTTGTGCAGTTCACACTCGCGCTATTTTGCGCGTCGCACGGTTTTGTACAGTTCACACTCGCGCTATTTTGCGCGTTGCACTGTTTTGTGCAGTTTACACTCGCGCTATTCTGCGCCTCGCCTCATTTTGTGCAGTTGACACTCGCGCTATGTTGCGCGTCGCACGGTTTTGTGTTGTTCACACTCGCGCTATTTTCCGCGTCTCACTGTTTTGTGCAGTTGACACTCGCGCTATTTTGCGTGTCGCACTGTTTTGTGCAGTTCACACTCGCGCTATTTTGCGCGTCGCGCCGTTTTGTGCGGTTGACACTCGCGCCATTTTGTCCGTCGCTCTGTTTTGTGCAGTTTACACTCGCGCTATTTTGCGCGACGCACGGTTTTGTGCTGTTCACACTCGCGCTATTTTTCGCGATGCACTGTTTTGTGCAGTTGACACTCGTGCTATTTTGTGCGTTGCACTGTTTTGTGCAGTTCACACTCGTGCTATTTTGCGCGTCGCACTGTTTTGTGCAGATCACAATCGCGCTACTTTGCGCGTCGCACTGTTTTGTGCAGTTTACACTCGCGCTATTTTGCGCGTCGCGCTGTTTTGTGCAGTTGACACTCGCGCTATTTTGTGCGTCGCCCTGTTTTGTGCAGTTCACACTCGCGCTATTTTGCGCGTCGCACGGTTTTGTACGGTTCACACTCGCGCTATTTTGCGCGTTGCACTGTTTTGTGCTGTTTACACTCGCGCTATTTTGGGCCTCGCCTCATTTTGTGCAGTTGACACTCGCGCTATGTTGCGCGTCGCACGGTTTTGTGCTGTTCACACTCGCGTTATTTTCCGCGTCGCACTGTTTTGTGCAGTTGACACTCGCGCTATTTTGCGCGTCGCACTGTTTTGTGCAGTTCACACTCGCGCTATTTTGCGCGCCGCGCTGTTTTGTGCGGTTGACACTCGCGCTATTTTGTGCGTCGCTCTGTTTTGTGCAGTTTACACTCGCGCTATTTTGGGCGACGCACGGTTTTGTGCTGTTCACACTCGCGCTATTTTCCGCGATGCACTCTTTTGTGCAGTTGACACTCGCGCTATTTTGCGCATCGCACTGTTTTGTGCAGTTCACACTCGTGCTAATTTGCGCGTCGCACTGTTTTGTGCAGATCACAGTCGTGCTACTTTGCGCGTCGCACTGTTTTGTGCAGTTTACACTCGCGCTATTTTGCGCGTCGCGCTGTTTTGTGCAGTTGACACTCGCGCTATTTTGCGCGTCGCCCTGTTTTGTGCAGTTCACACTCGCGCTATTTTGCGCGTCGCGCTGTTTTGTGCAGTTGACACTCGCGCTATTTTGCGCGACGCACGGTTTTGTGCTGTTCACACTCCCGCTATTTTCCGCGACGCACTGTTTTGTGCAGTTGACACTCGCGCTATTTTCCGCATCGCACTGTTTTGTGCAGTTCACACTCGCGCTAGTTTGTTTGTCGCACTATTTGGTGCGGATCACACTGGCGCTATTTTGCGCGTCGCACTGTTTTGTGCAGTTTACAATCGCGCTATTTTGCGTGTCGCGCTATTTTGTGCAGTTGACACTCGCGCTATTTTGCGCGTCGGCCTTTTTCATGCAGTTCACACTCGCACGATTTTTCGCGTCGCACTGTTTTGTGCAGTTTATCACTCGCGCTATTTTGCGAGTCGCACTGTTTTGTGCAGATCACACTGGCGCTATTTTACGCGTCGCGCTGTTTTGTGCAGTTGACACTCGCGCTATTTTGCGCGTCGCTCTGTTTTGTGCAGTTTACACTCGCGCTATTTTGCGCGACACACGGTTTTGTGCTGTTCACACTCGCGCTATTTTCCGCGACAGACTATTTTGTGCAGTTGACACTCACGCATTTTTTCGCGTCGCACTGTTTTGTGCAGTTCACACTCGCGCTATTTTTCGCATCGCACTATTTTGTGTAGATCACACTCGCGCTATTTTGCGCGTCGCACTGTTTTGTGCAATTTATCACTCGCGCTATTTTGCGCGTCGCACTGTTTTGTGTAGTTCACACTCTCGCTATTTTGCGCGTCGCACGGTTTTGTACAGTTCACACTCGCGCTATTTTGCGCATTGCACTGTTTTGTGCAGTTTACACTCGCGCTATTTTGCGCCTCGCCTCATTTTGTGCAGTTGACACTCGCGCTATATTGCGCATCGCACGGTTTTGTGCTGTTCACACTCACGCTATTTTCCGCGTCGCACTGTTTTGTGTAGTTGACACTCGCGCTATTTTGCGCGTCGCGCTGTTTTGTGCGGTTGACACTCGCGCTATTTTGTGCGTCGCTCTGTTTTGTGCAGTTTACACTCGCGCTATTTTGCGCGACGCACGGTTTTGTGCTGTTCACACTCGCGCTATTTTCAGCGATGCACTGTTTTGTGCAGTTGACACTCGCGCTATTTTGCGCGTCGCACTGTTTTGTGCAGTTCACACTCGTGCTATTTTGCGCGTCGTACTGTTTTGTGCAGATCACACTCGTGCTACTTTGTGCGTCGCACTGTTTTGTGCAGTTTACACTCTCGCTATTTTGCGCGTCGCCCTGTTTTTTGCAGTTCACACACGCGCCATTTTTCGCGTCACACTGTTTTGTGCAGTTTATCACTCGCGCTATTTTGCGCGTCGCACTGTTTTGTGCAGATCACACTCGCGCTAGTTTGCGCATCGCATTGTTTTGTGTAGTTGACACTCGCGTTATTTTGCGCGTGGCCCTATTTTGTGTAGTTGACACTCGCAGTATTTTGCGCGTCGCGCTGCTTTGTGCAGTTCACACTCGCGATATTTTGCGCGTCGCCCTGTTTTGTGCAGTCACACTCACGCCATTTTTCGCGTCGCACTGTTTTGTGCAGTTTGTCACTCGCGCTATTTTGCGCGGCGCACTGCACAAAACAGTGCGATGCGCAAAATAGCGAGAGTGTAAACATCACAAAATAGTGCGATGCGCGAAATTGCGCGAGTGTAAACTGCACAAAACAGTGCGCTGCGCCAAATAGTGCAAGTGTAAACTGTACAAAACAGTGCGTTGCGCAAAATAGCGCGAGTGTAAACTGCACAAAACAGTGCGATGCGCAAAATAGCACATTTCATAAACTGCACAAAACAGTGCGATGCGAAAAATAGCACATTTCATAAACTGCACAAAACAGTGCGATGCGCAAAATAGCTCGAGTGTAAACTGCACAAATAGTATGCTGCGCAAAATAGCGGGAGTGTAAACAGCACCAAACAGTGCGATGCGCAAAATAGCGCGAGTGTAAACTGTACAAACCAGTGCGATGCGCAAAATAGCGCATTTAATAAACTGCACAAAGCAGTGCGATGCGCAAAATAGCGCGAGTGTGAACTGCACAAAACAGTGCACAGCGCAAAATAGCGCGAGTGTAAACTGCAAAAAACAGTGCGATGCGCAAAATAGCTCGTTTGGTAAACAGCACAAAACAGTGCGAAGCGCAAAATAGCGAGAGTGTAAACAGCACAAAACTGTGCGATGCGCAAAATAGGAGGAGTGTAAACTGCACAAAACAGTTCGATGCGCAAAAATAGCGAGAGTGTAAACAGCACAAAACAGTGCCATGCGCAAAATAGTGAGAGTGTAAACTGCACAAAACAGTGCGATGCGCAAAATAGCGCGAGTGTAAACTGCACAAAACAGTGCGATGCGCAAAATAGCTCGTTTGGTAAACAGCACAAAACAGTGCGATGCGCAAAATAGCGAGAGTGTAAACAGCACAAAACAGTGCGATGTGCAAAATAGTACGAGTGTAAACAGCACAAAACAGTGCGATGCGCATAATAGCGGGTGTGTAAACATCACAAAATAGTGCGATGCAAGAAATTGCGCGATTGTAAACTGCACAAAACAGTGCGCTGCGCAAAATAGTGCGAGTGTAAACTGTACAAAACAATGCGTTGCGCAAAATAGCGCGAGTGTAAACTGCACAAAATAGTGTGATGCGCAAAATAGCGCGAGTGTAAACTGCACAAAACAGTGCGATGCGCAAAATAGCACATTTCATAAAATGCACAAAACAGTGCGTTGCGCAAAATAGCACATTTCATAAAATGCACAAAACAGTGCGATGCGCAAAATAGCTCGAGTGTAAACTGCACAAACAGTGCGCTGCGCAAAATAGCGGGAGTGTAAACAGCACAAAACAGTGTGATGCGCAAAATAGCGCGAGTGTAAACTGTACAAACCAGTGCGATGCGCAAAATAGCGCATTTGATAAACTGCACAAAACAGTGCGATGCGCAAAATAGCGCGAGTGTGAACTGCACAAAACAGTGCGCAGCGCAAAATAGCGCGAGTGTAAACTGCACAAAACAGTGCGATGCGCAAAATAGCTCGTTTGGTAAAACAGCACAAAACAGTGCGATGCGCAAAAATAGCGAGAGTGTAAACAGCACAAAACAGTGCAATGTGCAAAATAGCGAGAGTGTAAACTGCACAAAACAGTGCGATGCGCAAAATAGCGCGAGTGTAAACTGCACAAAACAGTGCGATGCGCAAAATAGCTCGTTTGGTAAACAGCACAAAACAGTGCGATGCGCAAAATAGCGAGAGTGTAAACAGCACAAAACTGTGCGATGCGCAAAATAGTACGAGTGTAAACAACACAAAACAGTGCGATGCGCAAAATAGCGAGAGTGTAAACATCACAAAATAGTGCGATGCGCGAAATTGCGCGAGTGTAAACTGCACAAAACAGTGCGCTGCGCAAAATAGTGCAAGTGTAAACTGTACAAAACAGTGCGTTGCGCAAAATAGCGCGAGTGTAAACTGCACAAAACAGTGCGATGCGCAAAATAGCACATTTCATAAACTGCACAAAACAGTGCGATGCGCAAAATAGCTCGAGTGTAAACTGCACAAACAGTGCGCTGCGCAAAATAGCGGGATTGTAAACAACACAAAATAATGCGATGCGCAAAATAGCGCGAGTGTAAACTGTACAAACCAGTGCGATGCGCAAAATAGCGCATTTGATAAACTGTACAAAACAGTGCGATGCGCAAAATAGCGTGAGTGTGAACTGCACAAAACAGTGCGCTGCGCAAAATAGCGCGAGTGTCAACTGCACAAAACAGTGCGATGCGCAAAATAGCTCGTTTGGTAAACAGCACAAAACAGTGCGATGCGCAAAATAGCGAGAGTGTAAACAACACAAAACAGTGCGATGCGCAAAATAGTACGAGTGTAAACAGCACAAAACAGTGCGATGCGCAAAATAGCAATAGTGTAAACATCACAAAATAGAGCGATGCGCGAAATTGCGCGAGTGTAAACTGCACAAAATAGTGCGCTGCGCAAAATAGTGCGGGTGTAAACTGTACAAAACAGTGCGTTGCGCAAAATAGCGCGAGTGTAAACTGCACAAAATAGTGTGATGCGCAAAATAGCGCGAGTGTAAACTGCACAAAACAGTGCGATGCGCAAAATGGCACATTTCATAAACTGCACAAAACAGTGCGATGCGCAAAATAGCTCGAGTGTAAACTGCACAAACAGTGCGCTGCGCAAAATAGCGGGAGTGTTAAGAGCACAAAACAGTGCGATGCGTAAAATAGCACGAGTGTAAACTGTACAAACCAGTGCGATGCGCAAAATAGCGCATTTGATAAACTGTACAAAACAGTGCGATGCGCAAAATAGCGCGAGTGTGAACTGCACAAAACAGTACGCAATGCAAAATAGCGCGAGTGTAAACTGTACAAAACAGTGCGATGCGCAAAATAGCTCGTTTGGTAAACAGCACAAAACAGTGCGATGCGCAAAATAGCGAGAGTGTAAACAGCACAAAACAGTGCGATGCGCAAAATAGGAGTGTAAACTACACAAAACAGTGCGATGCGCAAAAATAGCGAGAGTGTAAACTGCACAAAACAGTGCAATGCGCAAAACAGCGAGAGTGTAAACTGTACAAAACAGTGCGATGCGCAAAATAGCGCGAGTGTAAACTGCACAAAACGGTGCGATGCGCAAAATAGCTCGTTTGGTAAATAGCACAAAACAGTGCGATGCGCAAAATAGCGAGAGTGTAAACAGTACAAAACAGTGCAATGCGCAAAATAGTACGAGTGTAAACAACACAAAACAGTGCGATGCAAAAAAATAGCGAGAGTGTAAACATCACAAAATAGTGCGATGCGCGAAATTGCGCGAGTGTAAACTGCACAAAACAGTGCGCTGCGCAAAATAGTGCGAGTGTAAACTGTAGAAAACAGTGCGTTGTGCAAAATAGCGCGAGTGTAAACTGCACAAAATAGTGTGATGCGCAAAATAGCGCGAGTGTAAACTGCACAAAACAGTGCGATGCGCAAAATAGCACATTTCATAAACTGCACAAAACAGTGCGATGCGCAAAATAGCTCGAGTGTAAACTGCACAAACAGTGCGCTGCGCAAAATGGCGGGATTGTAAACAACACAAAACAGTGCGATGCGCAAAATAGCGCGAGTGTAAACTGTACAAACCAGTGCGATGCGCAAAATAGCGCATTTGATAAACTGCACAAAACAGTGCGATGCGCAAAATAGCGCGAGTGTGAACAGCACAAAACAGTGCGATGCGCAAAATAGGAGTGTAAACTACACAAAACAGTGCGATGCGCAAAAATAGCGAGAGTGTAAACTGCACAAAACAGTGCAATGCGCAAAACAGCGAGAGTGTAAACTGCACAAAACAGTGCGATGCGCAAAATAGCGCGAGTGTAAACTGCACAAAACGGTGCGATGCGCAAAATAGCTCGTTTGGTAAATAGCACAAAACAGTGCGATGCGCAAAATAGCGAGAGTGTAAACAGTACAAAACAGTGCAATGCGCAAAATAGTACGAGTGTAAACAACACAAAACAGTGCGATGCAAAAAAATAGCGAGAGTGTAAACATCACAAAATAGTGCGATGCGCGAAATTGCGCGAGTGTAAACTGCACAAAACAGTGCGCTGCGCAAAATAGTGCGAGTGTAAACTGTAGAAAACAGTGCGTTGTGCAAAATAGCGCGAGTGTAAACTGCACAAAATAGTGTGATGCGCAAAATAGCGCGAGTGTAAACTGCACAAAACAGTGCGATGCGCAAAATAGCACATTTCATAAACTGCACAAAACTGTGCGATGCGCAAAATAGCTCGAGTGTAAACTGCACAAACAGTGCGCTGCGCAAAATGGCGGGATTGTAAACAACACAAAACAGTGCGATGCGCAAAATAGCGCGAGTGTAAACTGTACAAACCAGTGCGATGCGCAAAATAGCGCATTTGATAAACTGCACAAAACAGTGCGATGCGCAAAATAGCGCGAGTGTGAACTGCACAAAACAGTGCGCAGCGCAAAATAGCGCGAGTGTAAACTGCACAAAACAGTGCGATGCGCAAAATAGCTCGTTTGGTAAAACAGCACAAAACAGTGCGATGCGCAAAAATAGCGAGAGTGTAAACAGCACAAAACAGTGCAATGTGCAAAATAGCGAGAGTGTAAACTGCACAAAACAGTGCGATGCGCAAAATAGCGCGAGTGTAAACTGCACAAAACAGTGTGATGCGCAAAATAGCTCGTTTGGTAAACAGCACAAAACAGTGCGATGCGCATAATAGCGGGTGTGTAAACATCACAAAATAGTGCGATGCAAGAAATTGCGCGATTGTAAACTGCACAAAACAGTGCGCTGCGCAAAATAGTGCGAGTGTAAACTGTACAAAACAATGCGTTGCGCAAAATAGCGCGAGCGTAAACTGCACAAAATAGTGTGATGCGCAAAATAGCGCGAGTGTAAACTGCACAAAACAGTGCGATGCGCAAAATAGCTCGTTTGGTAAAACAGCACAAAACAGTGCGATGCGCAAAAATAGCGAGAGTGTAAACAGCACAAAAAAGTGCAATGTGCAAAATAGCGAGAGTGTAAACTGCACAAAACAGTGCGATGCGCAAAATAGCGCGAGTGTAAACTGCACAAAACAGTGCGATGCGCAAAATAGCCCGTTTGGTAAACAGCACAAAACAGTGCGATGCGCAAAATAGCGAGAGTGTAAACAGCACAAAACTGTGCGATGCGCAAAATAGTACGAGTGTAAACAACACAAAACAGTGCGATGCGCGAAATTGCGCGAGTGTAAACTGCACAAAACAGTGCGCTGCGCAAAATAGTGCAAGTGTAAACTGTACAAAACAGTGCGTTGCGCAAAATAGCGCGAGTGTAAACTGCACAAAACAGTGCGATGCGCAAAATAGCACATTTCAGAAACTGCACAAAACAGTGCGATGCGCAAAATAGCTCGAGTGTAAACTGCACAAACAGTGCGCTGCGCAAAATAGCGGGATTGTAAACAACACAAAATAATGCGATGCGCAAAATAGCGCGAGTGTAAACTGTACAAACCAGTGCGATGCGCAAAATAGCGCATTTGATAAACTGTACAAAACAGTGCGATGCGCAAAATAGCGTGACTGTGAACTGCACAAAACAGTGCGCTGCGCAAAATAGCGCGAGTGTCAACTGCACAAAACAGTGCGATGCGCAAAATAGCTCGTTTGGTAAATAGGACAAAACAGTGCGATGCGCAAAATAGCGAGAGTGTAAACAACACAAAACAGTGCGATGCGCAAAATAGTACGATTGTAAACAGCACAAAACAGTGCGATGCGCAAAATAGCAATAGTGTAAACATCACAAAATAGAGAGATGCGCGAAATTACGCGAGTGTAAACTGCACAAAATAGTGCGCTGCGCAAAATAGTGCGGGTGTAAACTGTACAAAACAGTGCGTTGCGCAAAATAGCGCGAGTGTAAACTGCACAAAATAGTGTGATGCGCAAAATAGCGCGAGTGTAAACTGCACAAAACAGTGCGATGCGCAAAATGGCACATTTCATAAACTGCACAAAACAGTGCGATGCGCAAAATAGCTCGAGTGTAAACTGCACAAACAGTGCGCTGCGCAAAATAGCGGGAGTGTAAAGAGCACAAAACAGTGCGATGCGTAAAATAGCACGAGTGTAAACTGTACAAACCAGTGCGATGCGCAAAATAGCGCATTTGATAAACTGTACAAAACAGTGCGATGCGCAAAATAGCGCGAGTGTGAACTGCACAAAACAGTACGCAATGCAAAATAGCGCGAGTGTAAACTGTACAAAACAGTGCGATGCGCAAAATAGCTCGTTTGGTAAACAGCACAAAACAGTGCGATGCGCAAAATAGCGAGAGTGTAAACAGCACAAAACAGTGCGATGCGCAAAATAGGAGTGTAAACTACACAAAACAGTGCGATGCGCAAAAATAGCGAGAGTGTAAACTGCACAAAACAGTGCAATGCGCAAAACAGCGAGAGTGTAAACTGCACAAAACAGTGCGATGCGCAAAATAGCGCGAGTGTAAACTGCACAAAACGGTGCGATGCGCAAAGTAGCTCGTTTGGTAAATAGCACAAAACAGTGCGATGCGCAAAATAGCGAGAGTGTAAACAGTACAAAACAGTGCGATGCGCAAAATAGTACGTGTGTAAACAACACAAAACAGTGCGATGCAAAAAAATAGCGAGAGTGTAAACATCACAAAATAGTGAGATGCGCGAAATTGCGCGAGTGTAAACTGCACAAAACAGTGCGCTGCGCAAAATAGTGCGAGTGTAAACTGTAGAAAACAGTGCGTTGTGCAAAATAGCGCGAGTGTAAACTGCACAAAATAGTGTGATGCGCAAAATAGCGCGAGTGTAAACTGCACAAAACAGTGCGATGCGCAAAATAGCACATTTCATAAACTGCACAAAACAGTGCGATGCGCAAAATAGCTCGAGTGTAAACTGCACAAACAGTGCGCTGCACAAAATAGCGGGATTGTAAACAACACAAAACAGTGCGATGCGCAAAATAGCGCGAGTGTAAACTGTACAAACCAGTGCGATGCGCAAAATAGCGCATTTGATAAACTGCACAAAACAGTGCGATGCGCAAAATAGCGCGAGTGTGAACTGCACAAAACAGTGCGCAGCGCAAAATAGCGCGAGTGTAAACTGCACAAAACAGTGCGATGCGCAAAATAGCTCGTTTGGTAAAACAGCACAAAACAGTGCGATGCGCAAAAATAGCGAGAGTGTAAACAGCACAAAACAGTGCAATGTGCAAAATAGCGAGAGTGTAAACTGCACAAAACAGTGCGATGCGCAAAATAGCGCGAGTGTAAACTGCACAAAACAGTGTGATGCGCAAAATAGCTCGTTTGGTAAACAGCACAAAACAGTGCGATGCGCATAATAGCGGGTGTGTAAACATCACAAAATAGTGCGATGCAAGAAATTGCGCGATTGTAAACTGCACAAAACAGTGCGTTGCGCAAAATAGTGCGAGTGTAAACTGTACAAAACAATGCGTTGTGCAAAATAGCGCGAGCGTAAACTGCACAAAATAGTGTGATGCGCAAAATAGCGCGAGTGTAAACTGCACAAAACAGTGCGATGCGCAAAATAGCACATTTCATAAAATGCACAAAACAGTGCGTTGCGCAAAATAGCACATTTCATAAAATGCACAAAACAGTGCGATGCGCAAAATAGCTCGAGTGTAAACTGCACAAACAGTGCGCTGCGCAAAATAGCGGGAGTGTAAACAGCACAAAACAGTGTGATGCGCAAAATAGCGCGAGTGTAAGCTGTACAAACCAGTGCGATGCGCAAAATAGCGCATTTGATAAACTGCACAAAACAGTGCGATGCGCAAAATAGCGCGAGTGTGAACTGCACAAAACAGTGCGCAGCGCAAAATAGCGCGAGTGTAAACTGCACAAAACAGTGCGATGCGCAAAATAGCTCGTTTGGTAAAACAGCACAAAACAGTGCGATGCGCAAAAATAGCGAGAGTGTAAACAGCACAAAACAGTGCAATGTGCAAAATAGCGAGAGTGTAAACTGCACAAAACAGTGCGATGCGCAAAATAGCGCGAGTGTAAACTGCACAAAACAGTGCGATGCGCAAAATAGCTCGTTTGGTAAACAGCACAAAACAGTGCGATGCGCAAAATAGCGAGAGTGTAAACAGCACAAAACTGTGCGATGCGCAAAATAGTACGAGTGTAAACAGCACAAAACAGTGCGATGCGCATAATAGCGGGTGTGTAAACATCACAAAATAGTGCGATGCAAGAAATTGCGCGATTGTAAACTGCACAAAACAGTGCGCTGCGCAAAATAGTGCGAGTGTAAACTGTACAAAACAATGCGTTGCGCAAAATAGCGCGAGCGTAAACTGCACAAAACAGTGCGATGCGCAAAATAGCTCGTTTGGTAAAACAGCACAAAACAGTGCGATGCGCAAAAATAGCGAGAGTGTAAACAGCACAAAACAGTGCAATGTGCAAAATAGCGAGAGTGTAAACTGCACAAAACAGTGCGATGCGCAAAATAGCGCGAGTGTAAACTGCACAAAACAGTGCGATGCGCAAAATAGCTCGTTTGGTAAACAGCACAAAACAGTGCGATGCGCAAAATAGCGAGAGTGTAAACAGCACAAAACTGTGCGATGCGCAAAATAGTACGAGTGTAAACAGCACAAAACAGTGCGATGCGCAAAATAGCGAGAGTGTAAACATCACAAAATAGTGCGATGCGCGAAATTGCGCGAGTGTAAACTGCACAAAACAGTGCGCTGCGCAAAATAGTGCAAGTGTAAACTGTAAAAAACAGTGAGTTGCGCAAAATAGCGCGAGTGTAAACTGCACAAAACAGTGCGATGCGCAAAATAGCACATTTCATAAACTGCACAAAACAGTGTGATGCGCAAAATAGCTCGAGTGTAAACTGCACAAACAGTGCGCTGCGCAAAATAGCGGGATTGTAAACAACACAAAATAGTGCGATGCGCAAAATAGCGCGAGTGTAAACTGTACAAACCAGTGCGATGCGCAAAATAGCGCATTTGATAAACTGTACAAAACAGTGCGATGCGCAAAATAGCGCGAGTGTGAACTGCAGAAAACAGTGCGCTGCGCAAAATAGCGCGAGTGTCAACTGCACAAAACAGTGCGATGCGCAAAATAGCTCGTTTGGTAAACAGCACAAAACAGTGCGATGCGCAAAATAGCGAGAGTGTAAACAACACAAAACAGTGCGATGCGCAAAATAGTACGAGTGTAAACAGCACAAAACAGTGCGATGCGCAAAATAGCAATAGTGTAAACATCACAAAATAGAGCGATGCGCGAAATTGCGCGAGTGTAAACTGCACAAAATAGTGCGCTGCGCAAAATAGTGCGGGTGTAAACTGTACAAAACAGTGCGTTGCGCAAAATAGCGCGAGTGTAAACTGCACAAAACAGTGAGTTGCGCAAAATAGCGCGAGTGTAAACTGCACAAAACAGTGCGATGCGCAAAATGGCACATTTCATAAACTGCACAAAACAGTGCGATGCGCAAAATAGCTCGAGTGTAAACTGCACAAACAGTGCGCTGCGCAAAATAGCGGGAGTGTTAAGAGCACAAAACAGTGCGATGCGTAAAATAGCACGAGTGTAAACTGTACAAACCAGTGCGATGCGCAAAATAGCGCATTTGATAAACTGTACAAAACAGTGCGATGCGCAAAATAGCGCGAGTGTGAACTGCACAAAACAGTACGCAATGCAAAATAGCGCGAGTGTAAACTGAACAAAACAGTGCGATGCGCAAAATAGCTCGTTTGGTAAACAGCACAAAACAGTGCGATGCGCAAAATAGCGAGAGTGTAAACAGCACAAAACAGTGCGATGCGCAAAAATAGCGAGAGTGTAAACTGCACAAAACAGTGCAATGCGCAAAACAGCGAGAGTGTAAACTGCACAAAACAGTGCGATGCGCAAAATAGCGCGAGTGTAAACTGCACAAAACGGTGCGATGCGCAAAATAGCTCGTTTGGTAAATAGCACAAAACAGTGCGATGCGCAAAATAGCGAGAGTGTAAACAGTACATAACAGTGCGATGCGCAAAATAGTACGAGTGTAAACAACACAAAACAGTGCGATGCAAAAAAATAGCGAGAGTGTAAACATCACAAAATAGTGCGATGCGCGAAATTGCGCGAGTGTAAACTGCACAAAACAGTGCGCTGCGCAAAATAGTGCAAGTGTAAACTGTAGAAAACAGTGCGTTGTGCAAAATAGCGCGAGTGTAAACTGCACAAAATAGTGTGATGCGCAAAATAGCGCGAGTGTAAACTGCACAAAACAGTGCGATGCGCAAAATAGCACATTTCATAAACTGCACAAAACAGTGCGATGCGCAAAATAGCTCGAGTGTAAACTGCACAAACAGTGCGCTGCGCAAAATAGCGGGATTGTAAACAACACAAAACAGTGCGATGCGCAAAATAGCGCGAGTGTAAACTGTACAAACCAGTGCGATGCGCAAAATAGCGCATTTGATAAACTGCACAAAACAGTGCGATGCGCAAAATAGCGCGAGTGTGAACTGCACAAAACAGTGCGCAGCGCAAAATAGCGCGAGTGTAAACTGCACAAAACAGTGCGATGCGCAAAATAGCTCGTTTGGTATAACAGCACAAAACAGTGCGATGCGCAAAAATAGCGAGAGTGTAAACAGCACAAAACAGTGCAATGTGCAAAATAGCGAGAGTGTAAACTGCACAAAACAGTGCGATGCGCAAAATAGCGCGAGTGTAAACTGCACAAAACAGTGTGATGCGCAAAATAGCTCGTTTGGTAAACAGCACAAAACAGTGCGATGCGCAAAATAGCGAGAGTGTAAACAGCACAAAACTGTGCGATGCGCAAAATAGTACGAGTGTAAACAGCACAAAACAGTGCGATGCGCAAAATAGCGAGAGTGTAAACATCACAAAATAGTGCGATGCGCGAAATTGCGCGAGTGTAAACTATACAAAACAGTGCGTTGCGCAAAATAGCGCGAGTGTAAACTGCACAAAACAGTGCGATGCGCAAAATAGCACATTTCATAAACTGCACAAAACAGTGCGATGCGAAAAATAGCACATTTCATAAACTGCACAAAACAGTGCGATGCGCAAAATAGCTCGAGTGTAAACTGCACAAATAGTATGCTGCGCAAAATAGCGGGAGTGTAAACAGCACAAAACAGTGCGATGCGCAAAATAGCGCGAGTGTAAACTGTACAAACCAGTGCGATGCGCAAAATAGCGCATTTAATAAACTGCACAAAGCAGTGCGATGCGCAAAATAGCGCGAGTGTGAACAGCACAAAACAGTGCACAGCGCAAAATAGCGCGAGTGTAAACTGCAAAAAACAGTGCGATGCGCAAAATAGCTCGTTTGGTAAACAGCACAAAACAGTGCGAAGCGCAAAATAGCGAGAGTGTAAACAGCACAAAACTGTGCGATGCGCAAAATAGGAGGAGTGTAAACTGCACAAAACAGTTCGATGCGCAAAAATAGCGAGAGTGTAAACAGCACAAAACAGTGCCATGCGCAAAATAGTGAGAGTGTAAACTGCACAAAACAGTGCGATGCGCAAAATAGCGCGAGTGTAAACTGCACAAAACAGTGCGATGCGCAAAATAGCTCGTTTGGTAAACAGCACAAAACAGTGCGATGCGCAAAATAGCGAGAGTGTAAACAGCACAAAACAGTGCGATGTGCAAAATAGTACGAGTGTAAACAGCACAAAATAGTGCGATGCGCATAATAGCGGGTGTGTAAACATCACAAAATAGTGCGATGCAAGAAATTGCGCGATTGTAAACTGCACAAAACAGTGCGCTGCGCAAGATAGTGCGAGTGTAAACTGTACAAAACAATGCGTTGCGCAAAATAGCGCGAGTGTAAACTGCACAAAATAGTGTGATGCGCAAAATAGCGCGAGTGTAAAATGCACAAAACAGTGCGATGCGCAAAATAGCACATTTGATAAAATGCACAAAACAGTGCGATGCGCAAAATAGCTCGAGTGTAAACTGCACAAACAGTGCGCTGCGCAAAATAGCGGGAGTGTAAACAGCACAAAACAGTGTGATGCGCAAAATAGCGTGAGTGTAAACTGTACAAACCAGTGCGATGCGCAAAATAGCACATTTGATAAACTGCACAAAACAGTGCGACGCGCAAAATAGCGCGAGTGTGAACTGCACAAAACAGTGCGCAGCGCAAAATAGCGCGAGTGTAAACTGCACAAAACAGTGCGATGCGCAAAATAGCTCGTTTGGTAAAACAGCACAAAATAGTGCGATGCGTAAAAATAGCGAGAGTGTAAACAGCACAAAACAGTGCAACGTGCAAAATAGCGAGAGTGTAAACTGCACAAAACAGTGCGATGCGCAAAATAGCGCGAGTGTAAACTGCACAAAACAGTGCGATGCGCAAAATAGCTCGTTTGGTAAACAGCACAAAACAGTGCGATGCGCAAAATAGCGAGAGTGTAAACAGCACAAAACTGTGCGATGCGCAAAATAGTACGAGTGTAAACAGCACAAAACAGTGCGATGCGCAAAATAGCGAGAGTGTAAACATCACAAAATAGTGCGATGCGCGAAATTGCGCGAGTGTAAACTGCACAAAACAGTGCGCTGCGCAAAATAGTGCAAGTGTAAACTGTACAAAACAGTGCGTTGCGAAAAATAGCGCGAGTGTAAACTGCACAAAACAGTGCGATGCGCAAAATAGCACATTTCATAAACTGCACAAAACAGTGCGATGCGCAAAATAGCTCGAGTGTAAACTGCACAAACAGTGCGCTGCGCAAAATAGCGGGATTGTAAACAGCACAAAATAGTGCGATGCGCAAAATAGCGCCAGTGTAAACTGTACAAGCCAGTGAGATGCGCAAAATAGCGCATTTGATAAACTGCACAAAACAGTGCGATGCGCAAAATAGCGCAAGTGTGAACTGCACAAAACAGTGCGCTGCGCAAAATAGCGCGAGTGTCAACTGCACAAAACAGTGCGATGCGCAAAATAGCTCGTTTGGTAAACAGCACAAAACAGTGCGATGCGCAAAATAGCGAGAGTGTAAACAGCACAAAACTGTGCGATGCGCAAAATAGGAGGAGTGTAAACTGCACAAAACAGTGCGATGCGCAAAAATAGCGAGAGTGTAAACAGCACAAAACAGTGCAATGCGCAAAATAGCGAGAGTGTAAACTGCACAAAACAGTGCGACGCGCAAAATAGCTCGTTTGGTAAACAGCACAAAACAGTGCGATGCGCAAAATAGCGAGAGTGTAAACAGCACAAAACAGTGCGATGCGCAAAATAGCAAGAGTGTAAACATCACAAAATAGTGCGATGCGAGAAATTGCGCGAGTGTAAACTGCACAAAACAGTGCGCTGCGCAAAATAGCGCGAGTGTAAACTGTACAAAACAGTGCGTTGCGCAAAATAGCGCGAGTGTAAACTGCACAAAATAGTGTTATGCGCAAAATAGCGCGAGTGTAAACTGCACAAAACAGTGTGAGGCGCAAAATGGCACATTTCATAAACAGCACAAAACAGTGCGATGCGCAAAATAGCTCGAGTGTAAACTGCACAAACAGTGCGCTACGCAAAATAGCGGGAGTGTAAAGAGCACAAAACAGTGCGATGCGTAAAATAGCACGAGTGTAAACTGTACAAACCAGTGCGATGCGCAAAATAGCGCATTTGATAAACTGCACAAAACAGTGCGATGCGCAAAATAGCGCGAGTGGGAACTGCACAAAACAGTGCGCAGCGCAAAATAGCGCGAGTGTAAACTGCACAAAATAGTGCGATGCGCAAAATAGCTCGTTTGGTAAAACAGCACAAAACAGTGCGATGCGCAAAAATAGCGAGAGTGTAAACAGCACAAAACAGTGCAATGCGCAAAATAGCGAGAGTGTAAACTGCACAAAACAGTGCGATGCGCAAAATAGCGCGAGTGTAAACTGCACAAAACAGTGCGATGCGCAAAATAGCTCGTTTGGTAAACAGCACAAAACAGTGCGATGCGCAAAATAGCGAGAGTGTAAACAGCACAAAACAGTGCGATGCGCAAAATAGCGAGAGTGTAAACATCACAAAAGAGTGCGATGCGCGAAATTGCGCGAGTGTAAACAGCACAAAACAGTGCGCTGCGCAAAATAGTGCGAGTGTAAACTGTACAAAACAGTGCGTTGCGCAAAATAGCGCGAGTGTAAACTGCACAAAACAGTGCGATGCGCAAAATAGCACGTTTCATAAACTGCACAAAACAGTGCGATGCGCAAAATAGCTCGAGTGTAAACTGCACAAACAGTGCGCTGCGCAAAATAGCGGGATTGTAAACAGCACAAAACAGTGCGATGCGCAAAATAGCGCGAGTGTAAACTGTACAAACCAGTGCGATGTGCAAAATAGCGCGAGTGTGAACTGCACAAAACAGTGCGCTGCGCAAAATAGCACGAGTGTGAACTGCACAAAACAGTGCGCTGCGCAAAATAGCGCGAGTGTCAACTGCACAAAACAGTGCGATGCGCAAAATAGCTCGTTTGGTAAACAGCACAAAACAGTGCGATGCGCAAAATAACGAGAGTGTAAACAGCACAAAACTACGCGATGCGCAAAATAGGAGCAGTGTAAACTGCACAAAACAGTGCGATGCGCAAAAATAGAGGGAGTGTAAACAGCACAAAACAGTGCAATGCGCAAAATAGCGAGAGTGTAAACTGCACAAAACAGTGCGATGCGTAAAATAGCGCAAGTGTAAACTACACAAAACAGTGCGATGCGCAAAATAGCTCATTTGGTAAACAGCACAAAACAGTGCGATGCGCAAAATAGCGAGAGTGTAAACAGCACAAAACAGTGCGATGCGCAAAATAGCAATAGTGTAAACATCACAAAATAGAGCGATGCGCGAAATTGCGCGAGTGTAAACTGCACAAAATAGTGCGCTGCGCAAAATAGTGCGGGTGTAAACTGTACAAAACAGTGCGTTGCGGAAAATAGCGCGAGTGTAAACTGCACAAAATAGTGTGATGCGCAAAATAGCGCGAGTGTAAACTGCACAAAACAGTGCGATGCGCAAAATGGCACATTTCATAAACTGCACAAAACAGTGCGATGCGCAAAATAGCTCGAGTGTAAACTGCACAAACAGTGCGCTGCGCAAAATAGCGGGAGTGTAAAGAGCACAAAACAGTGCGATGCGTAAAATAGCACGAGTGTAAACTGTACAAACCAGTGCGATGCGCAAAATAGCGCATTTGATAAACTGTACAAAACAGTGCGATGCGCAAAATAGCGCGAGTGTGAACTGCACAAAACAGTACGCAATGCAAAATAGCGCGAGTGTAAACTGTACAAAACAGTGCGATGCGCAAAATAGCTCGTTTGGTAAACAGCACAAAACAGCGCGATGCGCAAAATAGCGAGAGTGTAAACAGCACAAAACAGTGCGATGCGCAAAATAGGAGTGTAAACTACACAAAACAGTGCGATGCGCAAAAATAGCGAGAGTGTAAACTGCACAAAACAGTGCAATGCGCAAAACAGCGAGAGTGTAAACTGCACAAAACAGTGCGATGCGCAAAATAGCGCGAGTGTAAACTGCACAAAACGGTGCGATGCGCAAAATAGCTCGTTTGGTAAATAGCACAAAACAGTGCGATGCGCAAAATAGCGAGAGTGTAAACAGTACAAAACAGTGCGATGCGCAAAATAGTACGAGTGTAAACAACACAAAACAGTGCGATGCAAAAAAATAGCGAGAGTGTAAACATCACAAAATAGTGCGATGCGCGAAATTGCGCGAGTGTAAACTGCACAAAACAGTGCGCTGCGCAAAATAGTGCGAGTGTAAACTGTAGAAAACAGTGCGTTGTGCAAAATAGCGCGAGTGTAAACTGCACAAAACAGTGTGATGCGCAAAATAGCGCGAGTGTAAACTGCACAAAACAGTGCGATGCGCAAAATAGCACATTTCATAAACTGCACAAAACAGTGCGATGCGCAAAATAGCTCGAGTGTAAACTGCACAAACAGTGCGCTGCGCAAAATAGCGGGATTGTAAACAACACAAAACAGTGCGATGCGCAAAATAGCGCGAGTGTAAACTGTACAAACCAGTGCGATGCGCAAAATAGCACATTTGATAAACTGCACAAAACAGTGCGATGCGCAAAATAGCGCGAGTGTGAACTGCACAAAACAGTGCGCTGCGCAAAATAGCGCGAGTGTCAACTGCACAAAACAGTGCGATGCGCAAAATAGCTCGTTTGGTAAACAGCACAAAACAGTGCAATGCGCAAAATAGCGAGAGTGTAAACAGCACAAAACTGTGCGATGCGCAAAATGGGAGGAGTGTAAACTGCACAAAGCAGTGCGATGCGCAAAAATAGCGAGAGTGTAAACAGCACAAAACAGTGCAATGTGCAAAATAGCGAGAGTGTAAACTGCACAAAACAGTGCGATGCGCAAAATAGGAGGAGTGTAAACTGCACAAAGCAGTGCGATGCGCAAAAATAGCGAGAGTGTAAACAGCACAAAACAGTGCAATGCGCAAAATAGCGAGAGTGTAAACTGCACAAAACAGTGCGATGCGCAAAATAGCACGAGTGAAAACTGCACAAAACGGTGCGATGCGCAAAATAGCTCGTTTGGCAAACAGCACAAAACAGTGCGATGCGCGAAATAGCGAGAGTGTAAACAGCACATAACAGTGCGATGCGCAAAATAGTACGAGTGTAAACAGCACAAAACAGTGCGATGCGCAAAATAGCAAGAGTGTAAACATCACAAAATAGTGCGATGCGCGAAATTGCGCGAGTGTAAACTGCACAAAACAGTGCGCTACGCAAAATAGTGCGGGTGTAAACTGTACAAAACAGTGCGTTGCGCAAAATAGCGCGAGTGTAAACTGCACAAAATAGTGTGATGCGCAAAATAGCGCGAGTGTAAACTGCACAAAACAGTGCGATGCGCAAAATAGCACATTTCATAAACTGCACAAAACAGTGCGATGCGCAAAATAGCTCAAGTGTAAACCGCACAAACAGTGCGCTGCGCAAAATAGCGGGATTGTAAACAGCATAAAACAGTGCGATGCGCAAAATAGCGCGAGTGTAAACTGTACAAACCAGTGCGATGCGCAAAATAGCGCATTTGATCAACTGCCCAAAACAGTGCGATGCGCAAAATAGCGCGAGTGTGAACTGCACAAAACAGTGCGCTGCGCAAAATTGCGCGAGTGTAAACTGCACAAAACAGTGTGATGCGCAAAATAGCTCGTTTGGTAAACAGCACAAAACAGTGCGATGCGCAAAATAGTGAGAGTGTAAACAGCACAAAACTATGCGATGCGCAAAATAGGAGGAGTGTAAACTGCACAAAACAGTGCGATGCGCAAAAATAGCGAGAGTGTGAACAGCACAAAACAGTGCAATGCTCAAAATAGCGAGAGTGTAAACCGCACAAAACAGTGCGATCCGCAAAATAGCGTGAGTGTAAACTGCACAAAACAGTGCGATGCGCAAAATAGCTCGTTTGGTAAACAGCACAAAACAATGCGATGCGCAGAATAACGACAGTGTAAACAGCACAAAACAATGCGATGCGCAAAATAGTACGAGTGTAAACAGCACAAAACAGTGCGATGCGCAAAATAGCAAAAGTGTGAACATCACAAAATAGTGCGATGCGCAAAATTGCGCGAGTGTAAACTGCACAAAACAGTGCGCTACGCAAAATAGTGCGAGTGTAAACTGTAAAAAACAGTGCGTTGTGCAAAATAGCGCGAGTGTAAACTGCACAAAATAGTGTGATGCGCAAAATAGCGCGAGTGTAAACTGCACAAAACAGTGCGATGCGCAAAATAGCACATTTCATAAACTGCACAAAACAGTGCGATGCGCAAAATAGCTCGAGTGTAAACTGCACAAACAGTGCGCTGCGCAAAATAGCGGGAGTGTAAACAGCACAAAACAGTGCGATGCGCAAAATAGCGCGAGTGTAAACTGTACAAACCAGTGCGATGCGCAAAATAGCGCATTTGATAAACTGCCCAAAACAGTGCGATGCGCAAAATATCGCGAGTGTGAACTGCACAAAACAGTGCGAGTGTAAACTGCACAAAATAGCGCGAGTGTAAACTGCACAAAACAGTGCGATGCAGAAAATAGCGAGAGTGTAAATAGCACAAAACTGTGCGATGCGCAAAATAGGAGGAATGTAAACTGCACAAAACAGTGCGATGCGCAAAAATAGCGAGAGTGTAAACAGCACAAAATAGTGCAATGCGCAAAATAGCTCGAGTGTAAACTGCACAAATAGTGCGATGCGCAAAATAGCGCGAGTGTAAACTGCACAAAACGGTGCGATGCGCAAAATAGCTCGTTTGGTAAACAGTACAAAACAGTGCGATGCGCAAAATAGCGAGAGTGTAAACAGCACAAAACAGTGCGATGCGCAAAATAGCGAGAGTGTAAACATCACAAAATAGTGCGATGCGCGAAATTGCGCGAGTGTAAACTGCACAAAACAGTGCGCTGCGCAAAATAGTGCGAGTGTAAACTGTACAAAACAGTGCGTTGCGCAAAATAGCGCGAGTGTAAACTGCACAAAATAGTGTGATGCGCAAAATAGCGCGAGTGTAAACTGCACAAAACAGTGCGATTCGCAAAATAGCACATTTCATAAACTGCACAAAACAGTGCGATGCACAAAATAGCTCGAGTGTAAACTGCACAAACAGTGCGCTGCGCAAAATTACGGGATTGTAAACAGCACAAAACAGTGCGATGCGCAAAATAGCGCGAGTGTAAACTGTACAAACCAGTGCGATGCGCAAAATAGGGCATTTGATAAACTGCACAAAACACTGCAATGCGCAAAATAGCGCGAGTGTGAACTGCACAAAACAGTGCGCTGCGCAAAATAGCGCGAGTGTAAACTGCACAAAACAGTGCGATGCGCAAAATAGCTCGTTTGGTAAACGGCACAAAACTGTGCGATGCGCAAAATAGGAGGAGTGTAAACTGCACAAAACAGTGCGATGCGCAAAAATAGCGAGAGGGCAAACAGCACAAAACAGTGCAATTCGCAAAATAGCGAGAGTGTAAACAGCACAAAACAGTGCGATGCGCAAAATAGCAAGATTGTAAACATCACCAAATAGTGCGATGCGCGAAATTGCGCGAGTGTAAACTGCACAAAATAGTGCGCTGCGCAAAATAGTGCGAGTGTAAACTGTACAAAACAGTGCGTTGCGCAAAATAGCGCAAGTGTAAACTGCACAAAATAGTGTGATGCGCAAAATAGCGCGAGTGTAAACTGCACAAAACAGTGCAATGCGCAAAATAACACATTTCATAAACTGCACAAAACAGTGCGATGCGCAAAATAGCTCGAGTGTAAACTGCACAAACAGTGCGCTGCGCAAAATAGCGGGAGTGTAAACGGCACAAAACAGTGCGATACGCAAAATAGCGCGAGTGTAAACTGTACAAACCAGTGCGATGCGCAAAATAGCGCATTTGATAAACTGCACAAAACAGTGCGATGCGCAAAATAGCGCGAGTGTGAACTGCACAAAACAGTGCACAGCGCAAAATAGCGCGAGTGTAAACTGCACAAAACAGTGCGATGCGCAAAATAGCTCGTTTGGTAAACAGCACAAAACAGTGCGATGCGCAAAATAGCGAGAGTGTAAACAGCCCAAAACTGTGCGATGCGCAAAATATGAGGAGTGTAAACTGCACAAAACAGTGCGATGCGCAAAAATAGCGAGAGTGTAAACAGCACAAAACAGTGCAATGCGCAAAACAGCGAGAGTGTAAACTGCACAAAACAGTGCGATGCGCAAAATAGCGCGAGTGTAAAGTGCACAAAACGGTGCGGTGCGCAAAATAGCTCGTTTGGTAAACAGCACAAAACAGTGCGATGCGCAAAATAGCGAGAGTGTAAACAGCACATAACAGTGCGATGCGCAAAATAGTACGAGTGTAAACAGCACAAAACAGTGCGATGCGCAAAATAGCAAGAGTGCAAACATCACAAAATAGTGCGATGCGCGAAATTGCGCGAGTGTAAACTGCACAAAACAGTGCGCTGCGCAAAATAGTGCGGGTTTAAACTATACAAAACAGTGCGTTGCGCAAAATAGCGCGAGTGTAAACTGCACAAAATAGTGGGATGCGCAAAATAGCGCGAGTGTAAACTGCACAAAACAGTGCGATGCGCAAAATAGCACATTTCATAAACTGCACAAAACAGTGCGATGCGCAAAATAGCTCGACTGTAAACTGCACAAACAGTGCGCTGCGCAAAATAGCGGGATTGTAAACAGCACAAAACAGTGCGATGCGCAAAATAGCACGAGTGTAAACTGTACAAACCAGTGCGATGCGCAAAATAGCGCATTTGATAAACTGCACAAAACAGTGCGATGCGCAAAATAGCGCGAGTGTGAACTGCACAAAACAGTGCACAGCGCAAAATAGCGCGAGTGTAAACTGCACAAAACAGTGCGATGCGCAAAATAGCTCGTTTGGTAAACAGCACAAAACAGTGCGATGCGCAAAATAGCGAGAGTGTAAACAGCACAAAACTGTGCGATGCCCAAAATAAGAGGAGTGTAAACTGCACAAAACAGTGCGATGCGCAAAAATAGCGAGAGTGTAAACAGCACAAAACAGTGCAATGCGCAAAACAGCGAGAGTGTAAACTGCACAAAACAGTGCGATGCGCAAAGTAGCGCGAGTGTAAACTGCACAAAACGGTGCGATGCGCAAAATAGCTCGTTTGGTAAACAGCACAAAACAGTGCGATGCGCAAAATAGCGAGAGTGTAAACAGCACATAACAGTGCGATGCGCAAAATAGTACGAGTGTAAACAGCACAAAACAGTGCGATGCGCAAAATAGCAAGAGTGCAAACATCACAAAATAGTGTGATGCGCGAAATTGCGCGAGTGTAAATTGCACAAAACAGTGCGCTGCGCAAAATAGTGCGGGTGTAAACTGTACAAAACAGTGCGTTGCGCAAAATAGCGCGAGTGTAAACTGCACAAAATAGTGTGATGCGCAAAATAGCGCGAGTGTAAACTGCACAAAACAGTGCGATGCGCAAAATAGCACATTTCATAAATTGCACAAAACAGTGCGATGCGCAAAATAGCTCGAGTGTAAACTGCACAAACAGTGCGCTGCGCAAAATAGCGGGATTGTAAACAGCACAAAACAGTGCGATGCGCAAAATAGCACGAGTGTAAACTGTACAAACCAGTGCGATGCGCAAAATAGCGCATTTGATAAACTGCCCAAAACAGTGCGATGCGCAAAATAGCGCAAGTGTGAACTGCACAAAACAGTGCGCTGCGCAAAATTGCGCCAGTGTAAACTGCACAAAACAGTGCGATGCGCAAAATTGCTCGTTTGGTAAACAGCACAAAACAGTGCGATGCGCAAAATAGCGAGGGTGTAAACAGCACAAAACAGTGCGATGCGCAAAATAGGAGGAGTGTAAACTGCACAAAACAGTGCGATGCGCAAAAATAGCGAGAGTGTAAACAGCACAAAACAGTGCAATGCGCAAAATAGCGAGAGTGTAAACTGCACAAAACAGTGCGATGCGCAAAATAGCGTGAGTGTAAACATCACAAAACAGTGCGATGCGTAAAATAGCTCGTTTGGTAAACAGCACAAAACAATGCGATGCGCAAAATAGCGAGAGTGAAAACAGCACAAAACAATGCGATGCGCAAAATAGTACGAGTGTAAACAGCACAAAACAGTGCGATGCGCAACATAGCAAAAGTGTAAACATCACAAAATAGTGCGATGCGCAAAATTGCACGAGTGTAAACTGCACAAAACAGTGCGCTGCGCAAAATAGTGCGAGTGTAAACTGTACAAAACAGTGCGTTGTGCAAAATATCGCGAGTGTAAACTGCACAAAATAGTGTGATGCGCAAAATAGCGCGAGTGTAAACTGCACAAAACAGTGCGATGCGCAAAATAGCACATTTCATAAACTGCATAAAACAGTGCGATGCGCAAAATAGCTCGAGTGTAAACAGCACAAACAGTGCGCTGCGCAAAATAGCAGGAGTGTAAACAGCACAAAACAGTGCGATGCGCAAAATAGCGCGAGTGTAAACTGTACAAACCAGTGCGATGCGCAAAATAGCGCATTTGATAAACTGCACAAAACAGTGCGATGCGCAAAATATCGCGAGTGTGAACTGCACAAAACAGTGCGCAGCGCAATATAGCGCGAGTGTAAACTGCACAAAACAGTGCGATGCGCAAAATAGCTCGTTTGGTAAACAGCACAAAACAGTGCGATGCACAAAATAGCGAGAGTGTAAACAGCACAAAACTGTGCGATGCGCAAAATAGGAGGAGTGTAAACTGCACAAAACAGTGCGATGCGCAAAAATGGCGAGAGTGTAAACAGCACAAAACAGTGCAATGTGCAAAATAGCTCGAGTGTAAACGGCACAAATAGTGCGAAGCGCAAAATAGCGCGAGTGTAAACTGCACAAAACGGTGCGATGCGCAAAATAGCTCGTTTGGTAAACAGCACAAAACAGTGCGATGCGCAAAATGGCGAGAGTGTAAACAGCACAAAACAGTGCGATGCGCAAAATAGCGAGAGTGTAAACATCACAAAATAGGGCGATGCGCGAAATTGCGCGAGTGTAAACTGCACAAACCAGTGCGCTGCGCAAAATAATGCGAGTGTAAACTGTACAAAACAGTGCGTTGCGCAAAATAGCGCGAGTGTAAACTGCACAAAATAGTGTGATGCGCAAAATAGCGCGATTGTAAACTGCACAAAACAGTGCGATGCGCAAAATAGCACATTTCGTAAACTGCATAAAACAATGCGATGCACAAAATAGCTCGAGTGTAAATTGCACAAACAGTGCGCTGCGCAAAATTGCGGGATTGTAAACAGCACAAAACAGTGCGATGCGCAAAATAGCGCGAGTGTAAACTGTACAAACCAGTGCGATGCGCAAAATTGCGCATTTGATAAACTGCACAAAACAGTGCGATGCGCAAAATACCGTGAGTGTGAACTGCACAAAACAGTGCGCTGCGCAAAATAGCGCGAGTGTAAACTGCAAAAAACAGTGCGATGCGCAAAATAGCTCGTTTGGTAAACAGCACAAAACAGTGCGATGCGCAAAATAGCGAGAGTGTAAACAGCACAAAACTGTGCGATGCGCAAAATAGGAGGAGTGTAAACTGCACAAAACAGTGCGATGCGCAAAAATAGCGAGAGTGTAAACAGCACAAAACAGTGCAATGCGCAAAATAGCGAGAGTGTAAACCGCACAAAACAGTGCGATGCGCAAAATAGCGCGAGTGTAAACTGCACAAAACAGTGCGATGCGCAAAATAGCTCGTTTGGTAAACAGCACAAAACAGTGCGATGCGCAAAATAGCGTGAGTGTAAACATCACAAAACAGTGCGATGCGCAAAATAGCTCGTTTGGTAAACAGCACAAAACAATGCGATGCGCAAAATAGCGAGAGTGTAAACAGCACAAAACAATGCGATGCGCAAAATAGTACGAGTGTAAACAGCACAAAACAGTGCGATGCGCAACATGGCAAAAGTGTGAACATCACAAAATAGTGCGATGCGCAAAATTGCACGAGTGTAAACTGCACAAAACAGTGCGCTGCGCAAAATAGTGCGAATGTAAACTGTACAAAACAGTGCGTTGTGCAAAATAGCGCGAGTGTAAACTGCACAAAATAGTGTGATGCGCAAAATAGCGCGAGTGTAAACTGCACAAAACAGTGCGATGCGCAAAATAGCACATTTCATAAACTGCACAAAATAGTGCGATGCGCAAAATAGCTCGAGTGTAAACAGCACAAACAGTGCGCTGCGCAAAATAGCAGGAGTGTAAGCAGCACAAAATAGTGCGATGCGCAAAATAGCGCGAGTGTAAACTGTAAAAACCAGTGCGATGCGTAAAATAGCGCATTTGATAAACTGCACAAAACAGTGCGATGCGCAAAATATCGCGAGTGTGAACTGCACAAAACAGTGCGCAGCGCAATATAGCGCGAGTGTAAACTGCACAAAACAGTGCGATGCGCAAAATAGCTCGTTTGGTAAACAGCACAAAACAGTGCGATGCACAAAATAGCGAGAGTGTAAACAGCACAAAACTGTGCGATGCGCAAAATAGGAGGAGTGTAAACTGCACAAAACAGTGCGATGCGCAAAAATGGCGAGAGTGTAAACAGCACAAAACAGTGCAATGTGCAAAATAGCTCGAGTGTAAACGGCACAAATAGTGCGAAGCGCAAAATAGCGCGAGTGTAAACTGCACAAAACGGTGCGATGCGCAAAATAGCTCGTTTGGTAAACAGCACAAAACAGTGCGATGCGCAAAATGGCGAGAGTGTAAACAGCACAAAACAGTGCGATGCGCAAAATAGCGAGAGTGTAAACATCACAAAATAGGGCGATGCGCGAAATTGCGCGAGTGTAAACTGCACAAACCAGTGCGCTGCGCAAAATAATGCGAGTGTAAACTGTACAAAACAGTGCGTTGCGCAAAATAGCGCGAGTGTAAACTGCACAAAATAGTGTGATGCGCAAAATAGCGCGATTGTAAACCGCACAAAACAGTGCGATGCGCAAAATAGCACATTTCGTAAACTGCATAAAACAATGCGATGCACAAAATAGCTCGAGTGTAAATTGCACAAACAGTACGCTGCGCAAAATTGCGGGATTGTAAACAGCACAAAACAGTGCGATGCGCAAAATAGCGCGAGTGTAAACTGTACAAACCAGTGCGATGCGCAAAATTGCGCATTTGATAAACTGCACAAAACAGTGCGATGCGCAAAATACCGTGAGTGTGAACTGCACAAAACAGTGCGCTGCGCAAAATAGCGCGAGTGTAAACTGCAAAAAACAGTGCGATGCGCAAAATAGCTCGTTTGGTAAACAGCACAAAACAGTGCGATGCGCAAAATAGCGAGAGTGTAAACAGCACAAAACTGTGCGATGCGCAAAATAGGAGGAGTGTAAACTGCACAAAACAGTGCGATGCGCAAAAATAGCGAGAGTGTAAACAGCACAAAACAGTGCAATGCGCAAAATAGCGAGAGTGTAAACCGCACAAAACAGTGCGATGCGCAAAATAGCGCGAGTGTAAACTGCACAAAACAGTGCGATGCGCAAAATAGCTCGTTTGGTAAACAGCACAAAACAGTGCGATGCGCAAAATAGCGAGAGTGTAAACAGCACAAAACAGTGCGATGCGCAAAATAGTACGAGTGTAAACAGCACAAAACAGTGCGATGCGCAAAATAGCAAGAGTGTAAACATCACAAAATAGTGCGATGCGCGAAATTGCGCGAGTGTAAACTGCACAAAACAGTGCGCTGCACAAAATAATGCGAGTGTAAACTGTACAAAACAGTGCGGTGCGCAAAATAGCGCGAGTGTAAACTGCACAAAAGAGTGTGATGCGCAAAATAGCGCGAGTGTAAACTGCACAAAACAGTGCGATGCGCAAAATAGCACATTTCATAAAATGCACAAAACAGTGCGATGCGCAAAATAGCTCGAGTGTAAACTGCACAAACAGTGCGCTGCGCAAAATAGCGGGAGTGTAAACAGCACAAAACAGTGCGATGCGCAAAATAGCGCGAGTGTAAACTGTACAAACCAGTGCGTTGCGCAAAATAGCGCATTTGATAAACTGCACAAAACAGTGCGATGCGCAAAATAGCGCGAGTGTGAACTGCACAAAACAGTGCGCAGCGCAAAATAGCGCGAGTGTAAACTGCACAAAACAGTGCGATGCGCAAAATAGCTCGTTTGGTAAAACAGCACAAAACAGTGCGATGCGCAAAAATAGCGAGAGTGTAAACAGCACAAAACAGTGCAATGGGCAAAATAGCGAGAGTGTAAACTGCACAAAACAGTGCGATGCGCAAAATAGCGAGAGTGTAAACTGCACAAAACAGTGCGATGCGCAAAATAGCGAGTGTAAACTACACAAAACAGTGCGATGCGCAAAATAGCTCGTTTGGTAAACAGCACAAAACAGTGCGATGCGCAAAATAGCGAGAGTGTAAACAGCACAAAACAGTGCGATGCGGAAAATAGTACGAGTGTAAACAGCACAAAACAGTGCGATGCGCAAAATAGCAAGAGTGTAAACATCACAAAATAGTGCGATGCCAGAAATTGCGCGAGTGTAAACTGCACAAAACAGTGCGCTGCGCAAAATAGAGCGAGTGTAAACTGTACAAAACAGTGCGTTGCGCAAAATAGCGCGAGTGTAAACTGCACAAAATAGTGTGATGCGCAAAATAGCGCGAGTGTAAACTGCACAAAACAGTGTGAGGCGCAAAATGGCACATTTAATAAACAGCACAAAACAGTGCGATGCGCAAAATAGCTCGAGTGTAAAATGCACAAACAGTGCGCTGCGAAAAATAGCGGGAGTGAAAAGAGCACAAAACAGTGCGATGCGTAAAATAGTACGAGTGTAAACTGTACAAACCAGTGCGATGCGCAAAATAGCGCATTTGATAAACTGCACAAAACAGTGCGATGCGCAAAATAGCGCGAGTGTGAACTGCACAAAACAGTGCGCAGCGCAAAATAGCGCGAGTGTAAACTGCACAAAACAGTGCGATGCGCAAAATAGCTCGTTTGGTAAAACAGCACAAAACAGTGCGATGCGCAAAATAGCGAGAGTGTAAACAGCACAAAACAGTGCAATGTGCAAAATAGCGAGAGTGTAAACTGCACAAAACAGTGCGCTGCGCAAAATAGTGCAAGTGTAAACTGTACAAAACAGTGCGATGCGCAAAATAGCGCGAGTGTAAACTGCACAAAACAGTGCGATGCGCAAAATAGCACATTTCATAAACTGCACAAAACAGTGCGATGCGCAAAATAGCTCGACTGTAAACTGCACAAACAGTGCGCTGCGCAAAATAGCGGGATTGTAAACAGCACAAAACAGTGCGATGCGCAAAATAGCGCGAGTGTAAACTGTACAAACCAGTGCGATGCGCAAAATAGCGCATTTGATAAACTGCACAAAACAGTGCGATGCGCAAAATAGCGCGAGTGTGAACTGCACAAAACAGTGCACTGCGCAAAATAGCGCGAGTGTAAACTGCACAAAACAGTGCGATGCGCAAAATAGCTCGTTTGGTAAACAGCACAAAACAGTGCGATGCGCAAAATAGCGAGAGTGTAAACAGCACAAAACAGTGCAACGGGCAAAATAGCGAGACTGTAAACTGCACAAAACAGTGCGATGCGCAAAATAGCGAGAGTGTAAACTGCACAAAACAGTACGATGCGCAAAATAGCGCGAGTGTAAACTACACAAAACAGTGCGATGCGCAAAATAGCTCGTTTGGTAAACAGCACAAAACAGTGCGATGCGCAAAATAGCGAGAGTGTAAACAGCACAAAACAGTGCGATGCGCAAAATAGTACGAGTGTAAACAGCACAAAACAGTGCGATACGCAAAATAGCAAGAGTGTAAACATCACAAAATAGTGCGATGCCAGAAATTGCGCGAGCGTAAACTGCACAAAACAGTGCGCTGTGCAAAATAGAGCGAGTGTAAACTGTACAAAACAGTGCGTTGCGCAAAATAGCGCGAGTGTAAACTGCACAAAATAGTGTGATGCGCAAAATAGCGCGAGTGTAAACTGCACAAAACAGTGTGAGGCGCAAAATGGCACATTTAATAAACCGCACAAAACAGTGCGATGCGCAAAATAGCTCGAGTGTAAAATGCACAAACAGTGCGCTGCGAAAAATAGCGGGAGTGAAAAGAGCACAAAACAGTGCGATGCGTAAAATAGTACGAGTGTAAACTGTACAAACCAGTGCGATGCGCAAAATAGCGCATTTGATAAACTGCACAAAACAGTGCGATGCGCAAAATAGCGCGAGTGTGAACTGCACAAAACAGTGCGCAGCGCAAAATAGCGCGAGTGTAAACTGCACAAAACAGTGCGATGCGCAAAATAGCTCGTTTGGTAAAACAGCACAAAACAGTGCGATGCGCAAAATAGCGAGAGTGTAAACAGCACAAAACAGTGCAATGTGCAAAATAGCGAGAGTGTAAACTGCACAAAACAGTGCGCTGCGCAAAATAGTGCAAGTGTAAACTGTACAAAACAGTGCGATGCGCAAAATAGCGCGAGTGTAAACTGCACAAAACAGTGCGATGCGCAAAATAGCACATTTCATAAACTGCACAAAACAGTGCGATGCGCAAAATAGCTCGACTGTAAACTGCACAAACAGTGCGCTGCGCAAAATAGCGGGATTGTAAACAGCACAAAACAGTGCGATGCGCAAAATAGCGCGAGTGTAAACTGTACAAACCAGTGCGATGCGCAAAATAGCGCATTTGATAAACTGCACAAAACAGTGCGATGCGCAAAATAGCGCGAGTGTGAACTGCACAAAACAGTGCACTGCGCAAAATAGCGCGAGTGTAAACTGCACAAAACAGTGCGATGCGCAAAATAGCTCGTTTGGTAAACAGCACAAAACAGTGCGATGCGCAAAATAGCGAGAGTGTAAACAGCACAAAACAGTGCAACGGGCAAAATAGCGAGACTGTAAACTGCACAAAACAGTGCGATGCGCAAAATAGCGAGAGTGTAAACTGCACAAAACAGTACGATGCGCAAAATAGCGCGAGTGTAAACTACACAAAACAGTGCGATGCGCAAAATAGCTCGTTTGGTAAACAGCACAAAACAGTGCGATGCGCAAAATAGCGAGAGTGTAAACAGCACAAAACAGTGCGATGCGCAAAATAGTACGAGTGTAAACAGCACAAAACAGTGCGATACGCAAAATAGCAAGAGTGTAAACATCACAAAATAGTGCGATGCCAGAAATTGCGCGAGCGTAAACTGCACAAAACAGTGCGCTGTGCAAAATAGAGCGAGTGTAAACTGTACAAAACAGTGCGTTGCGCAAAATAGCGCGAGTGTAAACTGCACAAAATAGTGTGATGCGCAAAATAGCGCGAGTGTAAACTGCACAAAACAGTGTGAGGCGCAAAATGGCACATTTAATAAACAGCACAAAACAGTGCGATGCGCAAAATAGCTCGAGTGTAAAATGCACAAACAGTGCGCTGCGAAAAATAGCGGGAGTGTAAAGAGCACAAAACAGTGCGATGCGTAAAATAGTACGAGTGTAAACTGTACAAACCAGTGCGATGCGCAAAATAGCGCATTTGATAAACTGCACAAAACAGTGCGATGAGCAAAATAGCGCGAGTGTGAACTGCACAAAACAGTGCGCAGCGCAAAATAGCGCTAGTGTCAACTGCACAAAACAGTGCGATGCGCAAAATAGCTCGTTTGGTAAAACAGCACAAAACAGTGCGATGCGCAAAATAGCGAGAGTGTAAACAGCACAAAACAGTGCAATGTGCAAAATAGCGAGAGTGTAAACTGCACAAAACAGTGCGCTGCGCAAAATAGTGCAAGTGTAAACTGTACAAAACAGTGCGTTGCGCAAAATAGCGCGAGTATAAACTGCACAAAACAGTGCGATGCGCAAAATAGCACATTTCATAAACTGCACAAAACAGTGCGATGCGCAAAATAGCTCGACTGTAAACTGCACAAACAGTGCGCTGCGCAAAATAGCGGGATTGTAAACAGCACAAAACAGTGCGATGCGCAAAATAGCGCGAGTGTAAACTGTACAAACCAGTGCGATGCGCAAAATAGCGCATTTGATAAACTGCACAAAACAGTGCGATGCGCAAAATAGCGCGAGTGTGAACTGCACAAAACAGTGCACTGCGCAAAATAGCGCGAGTGTAAACTGCACAAAACAGTGCGATGCGCAAAATAGCTCGTTTGGTAAATAGCACAAAACAGTGCGATGCGCAAAATAGCGAGAGTGTAAACAGCACAAAACTGTGCGATGCGCAAAATAGGAGGAGTGTAAACTGCACAAAACAGTGCGATGCGCAAAAATAGAGAGAGTGTAAACAGCACAAAACAGTGCAATGCGCAAAATAGGAGGAGTGTAAACAGCACAAAACAGTGCGATGCGCAAAATAGCGAGAGTGTAAACAGCACAAAACTGTGCGATGCGCAAAATAGGAGGAGTGTAAACTGCACAAAACAGTGCGATGCGCAAAAATAGAGAGAGTGTAAACAGCACAAAACAGTGCAATGCGCAAAATAGCGCGAGTGTAAACTACACAAAACAGTGCGATGCGCAAAATGGCTCGTTTGGTAAACAGCACAAAACAGTGCGATGCGCAAAATAGCGAGAGTGTAAACAGCACAAAACGGTGCGATGCGCAAAATAGCAAGAGTGTAAACATCACAAAATAGTGCGATGCGAGAAATTGCGCGAGTGTAAACTGCACAAAACAGTGCGCTGCGCAAAATAGCGCGAGTGTAAACTGTACAAAACAGTGCGTTGCGCAAAATAGCGCGAGTGTAAACTGCACAAAATAGTGTGATGCGCAAAATAGCGCGAGTGTAAACTGCACAAAACAGTGTGAGGCGCAAAATGGCACATTTCATAAACAGCACAAAACAGTGCGATGCGCAAAATAGCACGAGTGTAAACTGCACAAACAGTGCGCTGCGCAAAATAGCGGGAGTGTAAAGAGCACAAAACAGTGCGATGCGTAAAATAGCACGAGTGTAAACTGTACAAACCAGTGCGATGCGCAAAATAGCGCATTTGATAAACTGCACAAAACAGTGCGATGCGCAAAATAGCTCGTTTGGTAAAACAGCACAAAACAGTGCGATGCGCAAAAATAGCGAGAGTGTAAACAGCACAAAACAGTGCAATGCGCAAAATAGCGAGAGTGTAAACTGCACAAAACAGTGCGATGCGCAAAATAGCGCGAGTGTAAACTGCACAAAACAGTGCGATGCGCAAAATAGCTCGTTTGGTAAACAGCACAAAATAGTGCAATGCGCAAAATAGCGAGAGTGTAAACAGCACAAAACAGTGCGATGCGCAAAATAGTACGAGTGCTAACAGCATAAAACAGTGCGATGCGCAAAATAGCGAGAGTGTAAACATCACAAAAGAGTGCGATGCGCTAAATTGCGCGAGTGTAAACAGCACAAAACAGTGCGCTGCACAAAATAGTGCGAGTGTAAACTGTACAAAACAGTGCGTTGCGCAAAATAGCGCTAGTGTAAACTGCACAAAATAGTGTGATGCGCAAAATAGCGCGAGTGTAAACTGCACAAAACAGTGCGATGCGCAAAATAGCACATTTCATAAACTGCAGAAAACAGTGCGATGCACAAAATAGCTCGAGTGTAAACTGCACAAACAGTGCGCTGCGCAAAATTGCGGGATTGTAAACAGCACAAAACAGTGCGATGCGCAAAATAGCTCGAGTGTAAACTGTACAAACCAGTGCGATGCGCAAAATAGCGCATTTGATAAACTGCACAAAACAGTGCGATGCGCAAAATACCGTGAGTGTAAACTGCACAAAACAGTGCGCTGTGCAAAATAGTGCGAGTGTAAACTGTACAAAACAGTGCGATGCGCAAAATAGCGCGAGTGTAAACTGCACAAAATAGTGTGATGCGCAAAATAGCGCGAGTGTAAACTGCACAAAACAGTGCGATGCGCAAAATAGCACATTTCATAAAATGCACAAAACAGTGCGATGCGCAAAATAGCTCGAGTGTAAACTGCACAAACAGTGCGCTGCGCAAAATAGCGGGAGTGTAAACTGCACAAAATAGTGTGATGCGCAAAATAGCGCGAGTGTAAACTGCACAAAACAGTGCGATGCGCAAAATAGCACATTTCATAAAATGCACAAAACAGTGCGATGCGCAAAATAGCTCGAGTGTAAACTGCACAAACAGTGCGCTGCGCAAAATAGCGGGAGTGTAAACAGCACAAAACAGTGCGATGCGCAAAATAGCGCGAGTGTAAACTATACAAACCAGTGCGATGCGCAAAATAGCGCATTTGATAAACTGCACAAAACAGTGCGATGCGCAAAATAGCGCGAGTGTAAACTGCACAAAACAGTGCGATGCGCAAAATAGCTCGTTTGGTAAACAGCACAAAACAGTGCGATGCGCAAAATAACGAGAGTGTAAACAGCACAAAACTATGCGATGCGCAAAATAGGAGGAGTGTAAACTGCACAAAACAGTGCGATGCGCAAAAATAGAGAGAGTGTAAACAGCACAAAACAGTGCAATGCGCAAAATAGCGAGAGTGTAAACTGCACAAAACAGTGCGATGCTTAAAATAGCGCGAGTGTAAACTACACAAAACAGTGCGATGCGCAAAATGGCTCGTTTGGTAAACAGCACAAAACAGTGCGATGCGCAAAATAGCGAGAGTGTAAACAGCACAAAACAGTGCGATGCGCAAAATAGTACGAGTGTAAACAGCACAAAACAGTGCGATGCGCAAAATAGCAAGAGTGTAAACATCACAAAATAGAGCGATGCGCGAAATTGCTCGAGTGTAAACTGCACAAAACAGTGCGCTGCGCAAAATAGTGCGAGTGTAAACTGTACAAAACAGAGCGTTGCGCAAAATAGCGCGAGTGTAAACTGCACAAAATAGTGTGATGCGCAAAATAGCGCGAGTGTAAACTGCACAAAACAGTGCGATGCGCAAAATAGCACATTTCATAAACTGCAGAAAACAGTGCGATGCACAAAATAGCTCGAGTGTAAACTGCACAAACAGTGCGCTGCGCAAAATTGCGGGATTGTAAACAGCACAAAACAGTGCGATGCGCAAAATAGCGCGAGTGTAAACTGTACAAACCAGTGCGATACGCAAAATAGCGCATTTGATAAACTGCACAAAACAGTGCGATGCGCAAAATACCGTGAGTGTGAACTGCACAAAACAGTGCGCTGCGCAAAATAGCGCGAGTGTAAACTGCAAAAAACAGTGCGATGCGGAAAATAGCTCGTTTGGTAAACAGCACAAAACAGTGCGATGCGCAAAATAGCGAGAGTGTAAACAGCACAAAACTGTGCGATGCCCAAAATAGGAGGAGTGTAAACTGCACAAAATAGTGCGATGCGCAAAAATAGCGAGAGTGTAAACAGCACAAAACAGTGCAATGCGCAAAATAGCGAGAGTGTCAACCGCACAAAACAGTGCGATGCGCAAAATAGCGCGGGTGTAAACTGCACAAAACAGTGCGATGCGCATAATAGCTTGTTTTGTAAACAGCACAAAACAGTGCGATGCGCAAAATAGCGAGAGTGTAAACAGCACAAAACAGTGCGATGCGCAAAATAGTACGAGTGTAAACAGCATAAAACAGTGCGATGCGCAAAATAGCAAGAGTGTAAACATCACAAAATACTGCGATGCGCGAAATTGCGCGGGTGTAAACTGCACAAAACAGTGCGCTGCGCAAAATAGTGCGAGTGTAAACTGTACAAAACACTGCGTTGCGCAAAATAGCGCGAGTGTAAACTGCACAAAAGAGTGTGATGCGCAAAATAGCGCGAGTGTAAACTGCACAAAACAGTGCGATGCGCAAAATAGCACATTTCATAAAATGCACAAAACAGTGCGATGGGCAAAATAGCTCGAGTGTAAACTGCACAAACAGTGCGCTGCGCAAAATAGCGGGAGTGTAAACAGCACAAAACAGTGCGATGCGCAAAATAGCGCGAGTGTAAACTGTACAAACCAGTGCGATGCGCAAAATAGCGCATTTGATAAACTGCACAAAACAGTGCGATGCGCAAAATAGCGCGAGTGTGAACTGCACAAAACAGTGCGCAGCGCAAAATAGCGCGAGTGTAAACTGCACAAAACAGTGCGATGCGCAAAATAGCTCGTTTGGTAAAACAGCACAAAACAGTGCGATGCGCAAAATAGCGAGAGTGTAAACAGCACAAAACAGTGCAATGTGCAAAATAGCGAGAGTGTAAACTGCACAAAACAGTGCGCTGCGCAAAATAGTGCAAGTGTAAACTGTACAAAACAGTGCGATGCGCAAAATAGCGCGAGTGTAAACTGCACAAAACAGTGCGATGCGCAAAATAGCACATTTCATAAACTGCACAAAACAGTGCGATGCGCAAAATAGCTCGACTGTAAACTGCACAAACAGTGCGCTGCGCAAAATAGCGGGATTGTAAACAGCACAAAACAGTGCGATGCGCAAAATAGCGCGAGTGTAAACTGTACAAACCAGTGCGATGCGCAAAATAGCGCATTTGATAAACTGCACAAAACAGTGCGATGCGCAAAATAGCGCGAGTGTGAACTGCACAAAACAGTGCACTGCGCAAAATAGCGCGAGTGTAAACTGCACAAAACAGTGCGATGCGCAAAATAGCTCGTTTGGTAAACAGCACAAAACAGTGCGATGCGCAAAATAGCGAGAGTGTAAACAGCACAAAACAGTGCAACGGGCAAAATAGCGAGACTGTAAACTGCACAAAACAGTGCGATGCGCAAAATAGCGAGAGTGTAAACTGCACAAAACAGTACGATGCGCAAAATAGCGCGAGTGTAAACTACACAAAACAGTGCGATGCGCAAAATAGCTCGTTTGGTAAACAGCACAAAACAGTGCGATGCGCAAAATAGCGAGAGTGTAAACAGCACAAAACAGTGCGATGCGCAAAATAGTACGAGTGTAAACAGCACAAAACAGTGCGATACGCAAAATAGCAAGAGTGTAAACATCACAAAATAGTGCGATGCCAGAAATTGCGCGAGCGTAAACTGCACAAAACAGTGCGCTGTGCAAAATAGAGCGAGTGTAAACTGTACAAAACAGTGCGTTGCGCAAAATAGCGCGAGTGTAAACTGCACAAAATAGTGTGATGCGCAAAATAGCGCGAGTGTAAACTGCACAAAACAGTGTGAGGCGCAAAATGGCACATTTAATAAACAGCACAAAACAGTGCGATGCGCAAAATAGCTCGAGTGTAAAATGCACAAACAGTGCGCTGCGAAAAATAGCGGGAGTGTAAAGAGCACAAAACAGTGCGATGCGTAAAATAGTACGAGTGTAAACTGTACAAACCAGTGCGATGCGCAAAATAGCGCATTTGATAAACTGCACAAAACAGTGCGATGAGCAAAATAGCGCGAGTGTGAACTGCACAAAACAGTGCGCAGCGCAAAATAGCGCTAGTGTCAACTGCACAAAACAGTGCGATGCGCAAAATAGCTCGTTTGGTAAAACAGCACAAAACAGTGCGATGCGCAAAATAGCGAGAGTGTAAACAGCACAAAACAGTGCAATGTGCAAAATAGCGAGAGTGTAAACTGCACAAAACAGTGCGCTGCGCAAAATAGTGCAAGTGTAAACTGTACAAAACAGTGCGTTGCGCAAAATAGCGCGAGTATAAACTGCACAAAACAGTGCGATGCGCAAAATAGCACATTTCATAAACTGCACAAAACAGTGCGATGCGCAAAATAGCTCGACTGTAAACTGCACAAACAGTGCGCTGCGCAAAATAGCGGGATTGTAAACAGCACAAAACAGTGCGATGCGCAAAATAGCGCGAGTGTAAACTGTACAAACCAGTGCGATGCGCAAAATAGCGCATTTGATAAACTGCACAAAACAGTGCGATGCGCAAAATAGCGCGAGTGTGAACTGCACAAAACAGTGCACTGCGCAAAATAGCGCGAGTGTAAACTGCACAAAACAGTGCGATGCGCAAAATAGCTCGTTTGGTAAATAGCACAAAACAGTGCGATGCGCAAAATAGCGAGAGTGTAAACAGCACAAAACTGTGCGATGCGCAAAATAGGAGGAGTGTAAACTGCACAAAACAGTGCGATGCGCAAAAATAGAGAGAGTGTAAACAGCACAAAACAGTGCAATGCGCAAAATAGGAGGAGTGTAAACAGCACAAAACAGTGCGATGCGCAAAATAGCGAGAGTGTAAACAGCACAAAACTGTGCGATGCGCAAAATAGGAGGAGTGTAAACTGCACAAAACAGTGCGATGCGCAAAAATAGAGAGAGTGTAAACAGCACAAAACAGTGCAATGCGCAAAATAGCGCGAGTGTAAACTACACAAAACAGTGCGATGCGCAAAATGGCTCGTTTGGTAAACAGCACAAAACAGTGCGATGCGCAAAATAGCGAGAGTGTAAACAGCACAAAACGGTGCGATGCGCAAAATAGCAAGAGTGTAAACATCACAAAATAGTGCGATGCGAGAAATTGCGCGAGTGTAAACTGCACAAAACAGTGCGCTGCGCAAAATAGCGCGAGTGTAAACTGTACAAAACAGTGCGTTGCGCAAAATAGCGCGAGTGTAAACTGCACAAAATAGTGTGATGCGCAAAATAGCGCGAGTGTAAACTGCACAAAACAGTGTGAGGCGCAAAATGGCACATTTCATAAACAGCACAAAACAGTGCGATGCGCAAAATAGCACGAGTGTAAACTGCACAAACAGTGCGCTGCGCAAAATAGCGGGAGTGTAAAGAGCACAAAACAGTGCGATGCGTAAAATAGCACGAGTGTAAACTGTACAAACCAGTGCGATGCGCAAAATAGCGCATTTGATAAACTGCACAAAACAGTGCGATGCGCAAAATAGCGCGAGTGCGAACTGCACAAAACAGTGCGCAGCGCAAAATAGCGCGAGTGTAAACTGCACAAAACAGTGCGATGCGCAAAATAGCTCGTTTGGTAAAACAGCACAAAACAGTGCGATGCGCAAAAATAGCGAGAGTGTAAACAGCACAAAACAGTGCAATGCGCAAAATAGCGAGAGTGTAAACTGCACAAAACAGTGCGATGCGCAAAATAGCGCGAGTGTAAACTGCACAAAACAGTGCGATGCGCAAAATAGCTCGTTTGGTAAACAGCACAAAATAGTGCAATGCGCAAAATAGCGAGAGTGTAAACAGCACAAAACAGTGCGATGCGCAAAATAGTACGAGTGCTAACAGCATAAAACAGTGCGATGCGCAAAATAGCGAGAGTGTAAACATCACAAAAGAGTGCGATGCGCTAAATTGCGCGAGTGTAAACAGCACAAAACAGTGCGCTGCACAAAATAGTGCGAGTGTAAACTGTACAAAACAGTGCGTTGCGCAAAATAGCGCTAGTGTAAACTGCACAAAATAGTGTGATGCGCAAAATAGCGCGAGTGTAAACTGCACAAAACAGTGCGATGCGCAAAATAGCACATTTCATAAACTGCAGAAAACAGTGCGATGCACAAAATAGCTCGAGTGTAAACTGCACAAACAGTGCGCTGCGCAAAATTGCGGGATTGTAAACAGCACAAAACAGTGCGATGCGCAAAATAGCGCGAGTGTAAACTGTACAAACCAGTGCGATGCGCAAAATAGCGCATTTGATAAACTGCACAAAACAGTGCGATGCGCAAAATACCGTGAGTGTAAACTGCACAAAACAGTGCGCTGTGCAAAATAGTGCGAGTGTAAACTGTACAAAACAGTGCGATGCGCAAAATAGCGCGAGTGTAAACTGCACAAAATAGTGTGATGCGCAAAATAGCGCGAGTGTAAACTGCACAAAACAGTGCGATGCGCAAAATAGCACATTTCATAAAATGCACAAAACAGTGCGATGCGCAAAATAGCTCGAGTGTAAACTGCACAAACAGTGCGCTGCGCAAAATAGCGGGAGTGTAAACTGCACAAAATAGTGTGATGCGCAAAATAGCGCGAGTGTAAACTGCACAAAACAGTGCGATGCGCAAAATAGCACATTTCATAAAATGCACAAAACAGTGCGATGCGCAAAATAGCTCGAGTGTAAACTGCACAAACAGTGCGCTGCGCAAAATAGCGGGAGTGTAAACAGCACAAAACAGTGCGATGCGCAAAATAGCGCGAGTGTAAACTATACAAACCAGTGCGATGCGCAAAATAGCGCATTTGATAAACTGCACAAAACAGTGCGATGCGCAAAATAGCGCGAGTGTAAACTGCACAAAACAGTGCGATGCGCAAAATAGCTCGTTTGGTAAACAGCACAAAACAGTGCGATGCGCAAAATAACGAGAGTGTAAACAGCACAAAACTATGCGATGCGCAAAATAGGAGGAGTGTAAACTGCACAAAACAGTGCGATGCGCAAAAATAGAGAGAGTGTAAACAGCACAAAACAGTGCAATGCGCAAAATAGCGAGAGTGTAAACTGCACAAAACAGTGCGATGCTTAAAATAGCGCGAGTGTAAACTACACAAAACAGTGCGATGCGCAAAATAGCTCGTTTGGTAAACAGCACAAAACAGTGCGATGCGCAAAATAGCGAGAGTGTAAACAGCACAAAACAGTGCGATGCGCAAAATAGTACGAGTGTAAACAGCACAAAACAGTGCGATGCGCAAAATAGCAAGAGTGTAAACATCACAAAATAGAGCGATGCGCGAAATTGCTCGAGTGTAAACTGCACAAAACAGTGCGCTGCGCAAAATAGTGCGAGTGTAAACTGTACAAAACAGAGCGTTGCGCAAAATAGCGCGAGTGTAAACTGCACAAAATAGTGTGATGCGCAAAATAGCGCGAGTGTAAACTGCACAAAACAGTGCGATGCGCAAAATAGCACATTTCATAAACTGCAGAAAACAGTGCGATGCACAAAATAGCTCGAGTGTAAACTGCACAAACAGTGCGCTGCGCAAAATTGCGGGATTGTAAACAGCACAAAACAGTGCGATGCGCAAAATAGCGCGAGTGTAAACTGTACAAACCAGTGCGATACGCAAAATAGCGCATTTGATAAACTGCACAAAACAGTGCGATGCGCAAAATACCGTGAGTGTGAACTGCACAAAACAGTGCGCTGCGCAAAATAGCGCGAGTGTAAACTGCAAAAAACAGTGCGATGCGGAAAATAGCTCGTTTGGTAAACAGCACAAAACAGTGCGATGCGCAAAATAGCGAGAGTGTAAACAGCACAAAACTGTGCGATGCCCAAAATAGGAGGAGTGTAAACTGCACAAAATAGTGCGATGCGCAAAAATAGCGAGAGTGTAAACAGCACAAAACAGTGCAATGCGCAAAATAGCGAGAGTGTCAACCGCACAAAACAGTGCGATGCGCAAAATAGCGCGGGTGTAAACTGCACAAAACAGTGCGATGCGCATAATAGCTTGTTTTGTAAACAGCACAAAACAGTGCGATGCGCAAAATAGCGAGAGTGTAAACAGCACAAAACAGTGCGATGCGCAAAATAGTACGAGTGTAAACAGCATAAAACAGTGCGATGCGCAAAATAGCAAGAGTGTAAACATCACAAAATACTGCGATGCGCGAAATTGCGCGGGTGTAAACTGCACAAAACAGTGCGCTGCGCAAAATAGTGCGAGTGTAAACTGTACAAAACACTGCGTTGCGCAAAATAGCGCGAGTGTAAACTGCACAAAAGAGTGTGATGCGCAAAATAGCGCGAGTGTAAACTGCACAAAACAGTGCGATGCGCAAAATAGCACATTTCATAAAATGCACAAAACAGTGCGATGGGCAAAATAGCTCGAGTGTAAACTGCACAAACAGTGCGCTGCGCAAAATAGCGGGAGTGTAAACAGCACAAAACAGTGCGATGCGCAAAATAGCGCGAGTGTAAACTGTACAAACCAGTGCGATGCGCAAAATAGCGCATTTGATAAACTGCACAAAACAGTGCGATGCGCAAAATAGCGCGAGTGTAAACTGCACAAAACAGTGCGATGCGCAAAATAGCTCGTTTGGTAAACAGCACAAAACAGTGCGATGCGCAAAATAACGAGAGTGTAAACAACACAAAACTATGCGATGCGCAAAATAGGAGGAGTGTAAACTGCACAAAACAGTGCGATGCGCAAAAATAGAGAGAGTGTAAACAGCACAAAACAGTGCAATGCGCAAAATAGCGAGAGTGTAAACTGCACAAAACAGTGCGATGCTTAAAATAGCGCGAGTGTAAACTACACAAAACAGTGCGATGCGCAAAATAGCTCGTTTGGTAAACAGCACAAAACGGTGCGATGCGCAAAATAGCGAGAGTGTAAACAGCACAAAACAGTGCGATGCGCAAAATAGTACGAGTGTAAACAGCACAAAACAGTGCGATGCGCAAAATAGCAAGAGTGTAAACATCACAAAATAGAGCGATGCGCGAAATTGCGCGAGTGTAAACTGCACAAAACAGTGCGCTGCGCAAAATAGTGCGAGTGTAAACTGTACAAAATAGAGCGTTGCGCAAAATAGCGCGAGTGTAAACTGCACAAAATAGTGTGATGCGCAAAATAGCGCGAGTGTAAACTGCACAAAACAGTGCGATGCGCAAAATAGTACATTTCATAAACTGCAGAAAACAGTGCGATGCACAAAATAGCTCGAGTGTAAACTGCACAAACAGTGCGCTGCGCAAAATTGCGGGATTGTAAACAGCACAAAACAGTGCGATGCGCAAAATAGCGCGAGTGTAAACTGTACAAACCAGTGCGATGCGCAAAATAGCGCATTTGATAAACTGCACAAAACAGTGCGATGCGTAAAATACCGTGAGTGTGAACTGCACAAAACAGTGCGCTGCGCAAAATAGCGCGAGTGTAAACTGCAAAAAACAGTGCGATGCGGAAAATAGCTCGTTTGGTAAACAGCACAAAACAGTGCGATGCGCAAAATAGCGAGAGTGTAAACAGCACAAAACTGTGCGATGCCCAAAATAGGAGGAGTGTAAACTGCACAAAATAGTGCGATGCGCAAAAATAGCGAGAGTGTAAACAGCACAAAACAGTGCAATGCGCAAAATAGCGAGAGTGTCAACCGCACAAAACAGTGCGATGCGCAAAATAGCGCGAGTGTAAACTGCACAAAACAGTGCGATGCGCATAATAGCTCGTTTTGTAAACAGCACAAAACAGTGCGATGCGCAAAATAGTACGAGTGTAAACAGCACAAAACAGTGCGATGCGCAAAATAGCAAGAGTGTAAACATCACAAAATACTGCGATGCGCGAAATTGCGCGAGTGTAAACTGCACAAAACAGTGCGCTGCGCAAAATAGTGCGAGTGTAAACTGTACAAAACAGTGCGTTGCGCAAAATAGCGCAAGTGTAAACTGCACAAAAGAGTGTGATGCGCAAAATAGCGTGAGTGTAAACTGCACAAAACAGTGCGATGCGCAAAATAGCACATTTCATAAAATGCACAAAACAGTGCGATGGGCAAAATAGCTCGAGTGTAAACTGCACAAACAGTGCGCTGCGCAAAATAGCGGGAGTGTAAACAGCACAAAACAGTGCGATGCGCAAAATAGCGCGAGTGTAAACTGTACAAACCAGTGCGATGCGCAAAATAGCGCATTTGATAAACTGCACAAAACAGTGCGATGCACAAAATAGCGCGAGTGTGAACTGCACAAAACAGTGCGCTGCGCAAAATAGCGCGAGTGTAAACTGCACAAAACAGTGCGATGCGCAAAATAGCTCGTTTGGTAAACAGCACAAAATAGTGCGATGCGCAAAATAGCGAGAGTGTAAACAGCACAAAACTGTGCGATGCGCAAAATAGGAGGAGTGTAAACTGCACAAAACAGTGCGATGCGCAAAAATAGAGAGAGTGTAAACAGCACAAAACAGTGCAATGCGCAAAATAGCGAGAGTGTAAACTGCACAAAACAGTGCGATGCGCAAAATAGCGCGAGTGTAAACTCCACAAAACAGTGCGATGCGCAAAATGGCTCGTTTGGTAAACAGCACAAAACAGTGCGATGCGCAAAATAGCGAGAGTGTAAACAGCACAAAACAGTGCGATGCGCAAAATAGTACGAGTGTAAACAGCACAAAACAGTGCGATGCGCAAAATAGCAAGAGTGTAAACATCACAAAATAGTGCGATGCGAGAAATTGCGCGAGTGTAAACTGCACAAAACAGTGCGCTGCGCAAAATAGCGCGAGTGTAAACTGTACAAAACAGTGCGTTGCGCAAAATAGCGTGAGTGTAAACTGCACAAAATAGTGTGATGCGCAAAATAGCGCGAGTGTAAACTGCACAAAACAGTGTGAGGCGCAAAATGGCACATTTCATAAACAGCACAAAACAGTGCGATGCGCAAAATAGCTCGAGTGTAAACTGCACAAACAGTGCGCTGCGCAAAATAGCGGGAGTGTAAAGAGCACAAAACAGTGCGATGCGTAAAATAGCACGACTGTAAACTGTACAAACCAGTGCGATGCGCAAAATAGCGCGTTTGATAAACTGCACAAAACAGTGCGATGCGCAAAATAGCGCGAGTGCGAACTGCACAAAACAGTGCGCAGCGCAAAATAGCGCGAGTGTAAACTGCACAAAACAGTGCGATGCGCAAAATAGCTCATTTGGTAAAACAGCACAAAACAGTGCGATGCGCAAAAATAGCGAGAGTGTAAACAGCACAAAACAGTGCAATGCGCAAAATAGCGAGAGTGTAAACTGCACAAAACAGTGCGATGCGCAAAATAGCGCGAGTGTAAACTGCACAAAACAGTGCGATGCGCAAAATAGCTCGTTTGGTAAACAGCACAAAACAGTGCGATGCGCAAAATAGCGAGAGTGTAAACAGCACAAAACAGTGCGATGCGCAAAATAGTACGAGTGTAAACAGCACAAAACAGTGCGATGCGCAAAATAGCGAGAGTGTAAACATCACAAAAGAGTGCGATGCGCGAAATTGCGCGAGTGTAAACAGGACAAAACAGTGCGCTGCGCAAAATAGTGCGAGTGTAAACTGTACAAAACAGTGCGTTGCGCAAAATAGCGCGAGTGTAAACTGCACAAAACAGTGCGATGCGCAAAATAGCACATTTCATAAACTGCACAAAACAGTGCGATGCGCAAAATAGCTCGAGTGTAAACTGTACAAACAGTGCGCTTCGCAAAATAGCGGGATTGTAAACAGCACAAAACAGTGCGATGCGCAAAATAGCGCGAGTGTAAACTGTACAAACCAGTGCGATGCGCAAAATAGCGCATTTGATAAACTGCACAAAACAGTGCGATGCGCAAAATAGCGCGAGTGTGAACTGCACAAAACAGTGCACAGCGCAAAATTGCGCGAGTGTAAACTGCACAAAACAGTGCGCTGTGCAAAATAGTGCGAGTGTAAACTGTACAAAACAGTGCGTTGCGCAAAATAGCGTGAGTGTAAACTGCACAAAATAGTGTGATGCGCAAAATAGCGCGAGTGTAAACTGCACAAAACAGTGCGATGCGCAAAATAACACATTTCATAAACTGCACAAAACAGTGCGATGCGCAAAATAGCTCTTGTGTAAACTGCACAAACAGTGCGCTGCGCAAAATAGCGGGAGTGTAAACAGCACAAAACAGTGCGATGCGCAAAATAGCGCGAGTGTAAACTATACAAACCAGTGCAATGCGCAAAATAGCGCATTTGATACACTGCACAAAACAGTGTGATGCGCAAAATAGCGCGAGTGTGAACTGCACAAAACAATGGACAGCGCAAAATAGCGCGAGTGTAAACTGCACAAAACAGTGCGATGCGCAAAATAGCTCGTTTGGTAAACAGCACAAAACAGTGCGATGCGCAAAATAGCGAGAGTGTAAACAGCACAAAACAGTGCGATGCGCAAAATAGTACGAGTGTAAACAGCACAAAACAGTGCGATGCGCAAAATAGCAAGAGTGTAAACATCACAAAATAGTGCGATGCGAGAAATTGCGCGAGTGTAAACTGCACAAAACAGTGCGCTGCGCAAAATAGCGCGAGTGTAAACTGTACAAAACAGTGCGTTGCGCAAAATAGCGTGAGTGTAAACTGCACAAAATAGTGTGATGCGCAAAATAGCGCGAGTGTAAACTGCACAAAACAGTGTGAGGCGCAAAATGGCACATTTCATAAACAGCACAAAACAGTGCGATGCGCAAAATAGCTCGAGTGTAAACTGCACAAACAGTGCGCTGCGCAAAATAGCGGGAGTGTAAAGAGCACAAAACAGTGCGATGCGTAAAATAGCACGACTGTAAACTGTACAAACCAGTGCGATGCGCAAAATAGCGCGTTTGATAAACTGCACAAAACAGTGCGATGCGCAAAATAGCGCGAGTGCGAACTGCACAAAACAGTGCGCAGCGCAAAATAGCGCGAGTGTAAACTGCACAAAACAGTGCGATGCGCAAAATAGCTCATTTGGTAAAACAGCACAAAACAGTGCGATGCGCAAAAATAGCGAGAGTGTAAACAGCACAAAACAGTGCAATGCGCAAAATAGCGAGAGTGTAAACTGCACAAAACAGTGCGATGCGCAAAATAGCGCGAGTGTAAACTGCACAAAACAGTGCGATGCGCAAAATAGCTCGTTTGGTAAACAGCACAAAACAGTGCGATGCGCAAAATAGCGAGAGTGTAAACAGCACAAAACAGTGCGATGCGCAAAATAGTACGAGTGTAAACAGCACAAAACAGTGCGATGCGCAAAATAGCGAGAGTGTAAACATCACAAAAGAGTGCGATGCGCGAAATTGCGCGAGTGTAAACAGGACAAAACAGTGCGCTGCGCAAAATAGTGCGAGTGTAAACTGTACAAAACAGTGCGTTGCGCAAAATAGCGCGAGTGTAAACTGCACAAAACAGTGCGATGCGCAAAATAGCACATTTCATAAACTGCACAAAACAGTGCGATGCGCAAAATAGCTCGAGTGTAAACTGTACAAACAGTGCGCTTCGCAAAATAGCGGGATTGTAAACAGCACAAAACAGTGCGATGCGCAAAATAGCGCGAGTGTAAACTGTACAAACCAGTGCGATGCGCAAAATAGCGCATTTGATAAACTGCACAAAACAGTGCGATGCGCAAAATAGCGCGAGTGTGAACTGCACAAAACAGTGCACAGCGCAAAATTGCGCGAGTGTAAACTGCACAAAACAGTGCGCTGTGCAAAATAGTGCGAGTGTAAACTGTACAAAACAGTGCGTTGCGCAAAATAGCGTGAGTGTAAACTGCACAAAATAGTGTGATGCGCAAAATAGCGCGACTGTAAACTGCACAAAACAGTGCGATGCGCAAAATAACACATTTCATAAACTGCACAAAACAGTGCGATGCGCAAAATAGCTCTTGTGTAAACTGCACAAACAGTGCGCTGCGCAAAATAGCGGGAGTGTAAACAGCACAAAACAGTGCGATGCGCAAAATAGCGCGAGTGTAAACTATACAAACCAGTGCAATGCGCAAAATAGCGCATTTGATACACTGCACAAAACAGTGTGATGCGCAAAATAGCGCGAGTGTGAACTGCACAAAACAATGGACAGCGCAAAATAGCGCGAGTGTAAACTGCACAAAACAGTGCGATGCGCAAAATAGCTCGTTTGGTAAACAGCCCAAAACAGTGCGATGCGCAAAATAGCGAGAGTGTAAACAGCACAAAACTGTGCGATGCGCAAAATAGGAGGAGTGTAAACTGCAGAAAACAGTGCGATGCGCAAAAATAGCGAGAGTGTAAACAGCACAAAACAGTGCTATGCGCAAAATAGCGAGAGTGTAAACTGCACAAAACAGCGCGATGCGCAAAATAGCGCGAGTGTAACCTGCACAAAACAGTGCGATGCGCAAAATAGCGAGAGTGTAAACAGCACAAAACAGTGCGATGCGCAAAATAGTACGAGTGTAAACAGCACAACACAGTGCGATGCGCAAAATAGCAAGAGTGTAAACATCACAAAATAGTGCGATGCGCGAAATTGCGCGAGTGTAAACTGCACAAAATAGTGCGCTGCGCAAAATAGCACGAGTGTAAACACCACAAAATAGTACGACTGCAAACTGTACAAAACAGTGCGTTGCGCAAAATAGCGAGAGTGTAAACAGCACAAAACAGTGCGATGCGCAAAATAGTACGAGTGTAAACAGCACAAAACAGTGCGCTGCGCAAAATAGCACGAGTGTAAACTGCACAAAATAGTGTGATGCGCAAAATAGCGCGAGTGTAAACTGCACAAAACAGTGCGATGCGCAAAATAGCACATTTCATAAACTGCACAAAACAGTGCGATGCGCAAAATAGCTCGATTGTAAACTGCACAAACAGTGCGCTGCGCAAAATAGCGGGAGTGTAAATAGCACAAAACAGTGCGATGCGCAAAATAGCGCGAGTGTAAACTGTACAAACCAGTGCGATGCGCAAAATAGCGCATTTGATAAACTGCACAAAACAGTGCGATGCGCAAAATAGCGCGAGTGTGAACTGCACAAAACAGTGAGCAGCGCAAAATAGCGCGAGTCTAAACTGCACAAAACAGTGCGATGCGCAAAATAGCTCGTTTGGTAAACAGCACAAAACAGTGCGATGCGCAAAATAGCGAGAGTGTAAAAAGCACAAAACTGTGCGATGCGCAAAATAGGAGGAGTGTAAACAGCACAAAACAGTGCGATGCGCAAAAACAGCGAGAGTGTAAACAGCACAAAACAGTGCAATGCGCAAAATAGCGAGAGTGTAAACTGCACAAAACAGTGCGATACGCAAAATAGCGCGAGTGTAAACTGCACAAAACGGTGCGATGCGCAAAATAGCTCGTTTGGTAAACAGCACAAAACAGTGCGATGCGCAAAATAGCGAGAGTGTAAACAGCACAAAACAGTGCGATGCGCAAAATAGTACGAGTGTAAACAGCACAAAACAGTGCGATGCGCAAAATCACGAGAGTGTAAACATCACAACATAGTGCGATGCGCGAAATTGCGCGAGTGTAAACTGCACAAAACAGTGCACTGCGCAAAATAGTGCGAGTGTAAATTGTACAAAACAGTGCGTTGCGCAAAATAGCGCGAGTGTAAACTGCACAAAATAGCGCGAGTGTAAACTGCACAAAACAGTGCGATGCGCCAAATAGCACATTTCATAAACTGCACAAAACAGTGCGATGCGCAAAATAGCTCGAGTGTAAACTGCACAAACAGTGCGCTGCGCAAAATAGCGGGATTGTAAACAGCACAAAACAGTGCGATGCGCAAAATAGCGCGAGTGTAAACTGTACAAACCAGTGCGATGCGCAAAATAGCGCATTTCATAAACTGCACAAAACAGTGCGATGCGCAAAATAGCGCGAGTGTGAACTGCACAAAACAGTGCGCTGCGCAAAATAGCGCGAGTGTAAACTGCACAAAACAGTGCGATGCGCAAAATAGCTCGTTTCGTAAACAGCACAAAAAAGTGCGATGCGCAAAATAGCGAGAGTGTAAACAGCACAAAACAGTGCGAAGCGCAAAATAGGAGGAGTGTAAACTGCACAAAACAGTGCGATGCGCAAAAATAGCGAGAGTGTAAACAGCACAAAACAGTGCAATGCGCAAAATAGCGAGAGTGTAAACTGCACAAAACAGTGCGATGCGCAAAACAGCGCGAGTGTAAAATGCACAAAACGGTGCGATGCGCAAAATAGCGAGTTTGGTAAACAGCACAAAACAGTGCGATGTGCAAAATAGCGAGAGTGTAAACATCACAAAATTGTGCGATGCGCGAAATTGCGCGAGTGTAAACTGCAATAAACAGTGCGCTGCGCAAAATAGTGCGAGTGTAAATTGTAAAAAACAGTGCGTTGCGCACAATAGCGCGAGTGTAAACTGCACAAAATAGCGCGAGTGTAAACTGCACAAAACAGTGCGATGCGCAAAATAGCACATTTCATAAACTGAACAAAACAGTGCGATGCGCAAAATAGCTCGAGTGTAAACTGCACAAACAGTGCGCTGCGCAAAATAGCGGGATTGTAAACAGCACACAACAGTGCGATGCGCAAAATAGCGCGAGTGTAAACTGTACAAACCAGTGCGATGCGCAAAATAGCGCATTTCGTAAACTGAACAAAACAGTGCAATGCGCAAAATAGCGCAAGTGTGAACTGCACAAAACAGTGCGCTGCGCAAAATAGCGCCAATGTAAACTGCACAAAACAGTGCGATGCGCAAAATAGCTCGTTTGGTAAACAGCACAAAACAGTGCGATGCGCAAAATAGCGAGAGTGTAAACAGCACAAAACTGGGCGATGCGCAAAATAGGAGGAGTGTAAACTGCACAAAACAGTGCGATGCGCAAAAATAGCGAGAGTGTAAACAGCACAAAACAGTGCAACGCGCAAAATAGCGAGAGTGTAAACAGCACAAAACAGTGCTATGCGCAAAATAGCGAGAGTGTAAACTGCAGAAAACAGTGCGATGCGCAAAATAGTTCGTTTGGTAAACAGCACAAAACAGTGCGATGCGCAAAATAGCGAGAGTGTAAACAGCACAAAACAGTGCGATGCGCAAAATAGTACGAGTGTAAACAGCACAAAACAGTGCGATGCGCAAAATAGCAAGAGTGTAAACATCACAAAATAGTGCGATGCGCGAAATTGCGCGAGTGTATACTGCACAAAACAGTGCGCTGCGCAAAATAGTGCGAGTGTAAACTGTACACAACAGTGCGTTGCGCAAAATAGCGCGAGTGTAAACTGCACAAAATAGTGTGATGCGCAAAATACCGCGAGTGTAAACTGCACAAAACAATGCGATGCGCAAAATAGCACATTTCATAAACTGCACAAAACAGTGCGATGCACAAAATAGCTCGAGTGTAAACTGCACAAACAGTGCGCTGCGCAAAATAGCGGGAGTGTAAACAGCACAAAACAGTGCGATCCGCAAAATAGCGCGAGTGTAAACTGTACAAACCAGTGCGATGCGCAAAATAGCGCATTTGATAAACTGCACAAAACAGTGCGATGCGCAAAATATCGCGAGTGTGAACTGCACAAAACAGTGCGCTGTGCAAAATAGCGCGAGTGTAAACTGCACAAAATAGTGCGATGGGCAAAATAGCACATTTCATAAACTGCACAAAACAGTGCGATGCACAAAATAACTCGGGTGTAAACTGTACAAACAGTGCGCTGCGCAAAATAGCAGTAGTGTAAATAGCACAAAACAGTGCGATGCGCAAAAATAGCGAGAGTGTAAACAGCACAAAACAGTGCAATGCGCAAAATAGCGAGAGTGTAAACTGCACAAAACAGTGCGATGCGCAAAATAGCGCGAGTGTAAACTGCACAAAACAGTGCGCTGCGCAAAATAGTGGGATTGTAAACAGCACAAAACAGTGCAATGCGCAAAATAGCGCGAGTGTAAACTGTACAAACCAGTGCGATGCGCAAAATGGCGCATTTCATAAACTGCACAAAACAGTGCGATGCGCAAAATAGCGCGAGTGTGAACTGCACAAAACAGTGCGCTGCGCAAAATAGCGCGAGTGTAAACTGCACAAAACAGTGCGATGCGCAAAATAGCTCGTTTCGTAAACAGCACAAAAAAGTGCGATGCGCAAAATAGCGAGAGTGTAAACAGCACAAAACAGTGCGATGCGCAAAATAGGAGGAGTGTAAACTGCACAAAACAGTGCGATGCGCAAAAATAGCGAGAGTGTAAACAGCACAAAACAGTGCAATGCGCAAAATAGCGAGAGTGTAAACTGCACAAAACCGTGCGATGCGCAAAACAGCGCGAGTGTAAAATGCACAAAACGGTGCGATGCGCAAAATAGCTCGTTTGGTAAACAGCACAAAACAGTGCGATGCGCAAAATAGCGAGAGTGTAAACCGCACAAAACAGTGCGATGCGCAAAATAGTACGAGTGTAAACAGCACAAAACAGTGCGATGCGCAAAATAGCGAGAGTGTAAACATCACAAAATTGTGCGATGCGCGAAATTGCGCGAGTGTAAACTGCAATAAACAGTGCGCTGCGCAAAATAGTGCGAGTGTAAATTGTACAAAACAGTGCGTTGCGCACAATAGCGCGAGTGTAAACTGCACAAAATAGCGCGAGTGTAAACTGCACAAAACAGTGCGATGCGCAAAATAGCACATTTCATAAACTGAACAAAACAGTGCGATGCGCAAAATAGCTCGAGTGTAAACTGCACAAACAGTGCGCTGCGCAAAATAGCGGGATTGTAAACAGCACACAACAGTGCGATGCGCAAAATAGCGCGAGTGTAAACTGTACAAACCAGTGCGATGCGCAAAATAGCGCATTTCGTAAACTGAACAAAACAGTGCAATGCGCAAAATAGCGCGAGTGTGAACTGCACAAAACAGTGCGCTCCGCAAAATAGCGCCAATGTAAACTGCACAAAACAGTGCGATGCGCAAAATAGCTCGTTTGGTAAACAGCACAAAACAGTGCGATGCGCAAAATAGCGAGAGTGTAAACAGCACAAAACTGTGCGATGCGCAAAATAGGAGGAGTGTAAACTGCACAAAACAGTGCGATGCGCAAAAATAGCGAGAGTGTAAACAGCACAAAACAGTGCAACGCGCAAAATAGCGAGAGTGTAAACAGCACAAAACAGTGCTATGCGCAAAATAGCGAGAGTGTAAACTGCAGAAAACAGTGCGATGCGCAAAATAGCTCGTTTGGTAAACAGCACAAAACAGTGCGATGCGCAAAATAGCGAGAGTGTAAACAGCACAAAACAGTGCGATGCGCAAAATAGTACGAGTGTAAACAGCACAAAACAGTGCGATGCGCAAAATAGCAAGAGTGTAAACATCACAAAATAGTGCGATGCGCGAAATTGCGCGAGTGTATACTGCACAAAACAGTGCGCTGCGCAAAATAGTGCGAGTGTAAACTGTACACAACAGTGCGTTGCGCAAAATAGCGCGAGTGTAAACTGCACAAAATAGTGTGATGCGCAAAATACCGCGAGTGTAAACTGCACAAAACAATGCGATGCGCAAAATAGCACATTTCATAAACTGCACAAAACAGTGCGATGCACAAAATAGCTCGAGTGTAAACTGCACAAACAGTGCGCTGCGCAAAATAGCGGGAGTGTAAACAGAACAAAACAGTGCGATCCGCAAAATAGCGCGAGTGTAAACTGTATAAACCAGTGCGATGCGCAAAATAGCGCATTTGATAAACTGCACAAAACAGTGCGATGCGCAAAATATCGCGAGTGTGAACTGCACAAAACAGTGCGCTGTGCAAAATAGCGCGAGTGTAAACTGCACAAAATAGTGCGATGGGCAAAATAGCACATTTCATAAACTGCACAAAACAGTGCGATGCACAAAATAACTCGGGTGTAAACTGCACAAACAGTGCGCTGCGCAAAATAGCAGTAGTGTAAATAGCACAAAACAGTGCGATGCGCAAAAATAGCGAGAGTGTAAACAGCACAAAACAGTGCAATGCGCAAAATAGCGAGAGTGTAAACTGCACAAAACAGTGCGATGCGCAAAATAGCGCGAGTGTAAACTGCACAAAACAGTGCGCTGCGCAAAATAGTGGGATTGTAAACAGCACAAAACAGTGCGATGCGCAAAATAGCGCGAGTGTAAACTGTACAAACCAGTGCGATGCGCAAAATGGCGCATTTCATAAACTGCACAAAACAGTGCGATGCGCAAAATAGCGCGATTGTGAACTGCACAAAACAGTGCGCTGCGCAAAATAGCGCGAGTGTAAACTGCACAAAACAGTGCGATGCGCAAAATAGCTCGTTTCGTAAACAGCACAAAAAAGTGCGATGCGCAAAATAGCGAGAGTGTAAACAGCACAAAACAGTGCGATGCGCAAAATAGGAGGAGTGTAAACTGCACAAAACAGTGCGATGCGCAAAAATAGCGAGAGTGTAAACAGCACAAAACAGTGCAATGCGCAAAATAGCGAGAGTGTAAACTGCACAAAACCGTGCGATGCGCAAAACAGCGCGAGTGTAAAATGCACAAAACGGTGCGATGCGCAAAATAGCTCGTTTGGTAAACAGCACAAAACAGTGCGATGCGCAAAATAGCGAGAGTGTAAACAGCACAAAACAGTGCGATGCGCAAAATAGTACGAGTGTAAACAGCACAAAACAGTGCGATGCGCAAAATAGCAAGAGTGTAAACATCACAAAATAGTGCGATGCGCGAAATTGCGCGAGTGTATACTGCACAAAACAGTGCGCTGCGCAAAATAGTGCGAGTGTAAACTGTACACAACAGTGCGTTGCGCAAAATAGCGCGAGTGTAAACTGCACAAAATAGTGTGATGCGCAAAATACCGCGAGTGTAAACTGCACAAAACAATGCGATGCGCAAAATAGCACATTTCATAAACTGCACAAAACAGTGCGATGCACAAAATAGCTCGAGGGTAAACTGCACAAACAGTGCGCTGCGCAAAATAGCGGGAGTGTAAACAGCACAAAACAGTGCGATCCGCAAAATAGCGCGAGTGTAAACTGTATAAACCAGTGCGATGCGCAAAATAGCGCATTTGATAAACTGCACAAAACAGTGCGATGCGCAAAATATCGCGAGTGTGAACTGCACAAAACAGTGCGCTGTGCAAAATAGCGCGAGTGTAAACTGCACAAAATAGTGCGATGGGCAAAATAGCACATTTCATAAACTGCACAAAACAGTGCGATGCACAAAATAACTAGGGTGTAAACTGCACAAACAGTGCGCTGCGCAAAATAGCAGTAGTGTAAATAGCACAAAACAGTGCGATGCGCAAAAATAGCGAGAGTGTAAACAGCACAAAACAGTGCAATGCGCAAAATAGCGAGAGTGTAAACTGCACAAAACAGTGCGATGCGCAAAATAGCGCGAGTGTAAACTGCACAAAACAGTGCGCTGCGCAAAATAGTGGGATTGTAAACAGCACAAAACAGTGCGATGCGCAAAATAGCGCGAGTGTAAACTGTACAAACCAGTGCGATGCGCAAAATGGCGCATTTCATAAACTGCACAAAACAGTGCGATGCGCAAAATAGCGCGATTGTGAACTGCACAAAACAGTGCGCTGCGCAAAATAGCGCGAGTGTAAACTGCACAAAACAGTGCGATGCGCAAAATAGCTCGTTTCGTAAACAGCACAAAAAAGTGCGATGCGCAAAATAGCGAGAGTGTAAACAGCACAAAACAGTGCGATGCGCAAAATAGGAGGAGTGTAAACTGCACAAAACAGTGCGATGCGCAAAAATAGCGAGAGTGTAAACAGCACAAAACAGTGCAATGCGCAAAATAGCGAGAGTGTAAACTGCACAAAACCGTGCGATGCGCAAAACAGCGCGAGTGTAAAATGCACAAAACGGTGCGATGCGCAAAATAGCTCGTTTGGTAAACAGCACAAAACAGTGCGATGCGCAAAATAGCGAGAGTGTAAACCGCACAAAACAGTGCGATGCGCAAAATAGTACGAGTGTAAACAGCACAAAACAGTGCGATGCGCAAAATAGCGAGAGTGTAAACATCACAAAATTGTGCGATGCGCGAAATTGCGCGAGTGTAAACTGCAATAAACAGTGCGCTGCGCAAAATAGTGCGAGTGTAAATTGTACAAAACAGTGCGTTGCGCACAATAGCGCGAGTGTAAACTGCACAAAATAGCGCGAGTGTAAACTGCACAAAACAGTGCGATGCGCAAAATAGCACATTTCATAAACTGAACAAAACAGTGCGATGCGCAAAATAGCTCGAGTGTAAACTGCACAAACAGTGCGCTGCGCAAAATAGCGGGATTGTAAACAGCACACAACAGTGCGATGCGCAAAATAGCGCGAGTGTAAACTGTACAAACCAGTGCGATGCGCAAAATAGCGCATTTCGTAAACTGAACAAAACAGTGCAATGCGCAAAATAGCGTGAGTGTGAACTGCACAAAACAGTGCGCTGCGCAAAATAGCGCCAATGTAAACTGCACAAAACAGTGCGATGCGCAAAATAGCTCGTTTGGTAAACAGCACAAAACAGTGCGATGCGCAAAATAGCGAGAGTGTAAACAGCACAAAACTGTGCGATGCGCAAAATAGGAGGAGTGTAAACTGCACAAAACAGTGCGATGCGCAAAAATAGCGAGAGTGTAAACAGCACAAAACAGTGCAATGCGCAAAATAGCGAGAGTGTAAACAGCACAAAACAGTGCTATGCGCAAAATAGCGAGAGTGTAAACTGCAGAAAACAGTGCGATGCGCAAAATAGCTCGTTTGGTAAACAGCACAAAACAGTGCGATGCGCAAAATAGCGAGAGTGTAAACAGCACAAAACAGTGCGATGCGCAAAATAGTACGAGTGTAAACAGCACAAAACAGTGCGATGCGCAAAATAGCAAGAGTGTAAACATCACAAAATAGTGCGATGCGCGAAATTGCGCGAGTGTATACTGCACAAAACAGTGCGCTGCGCAAAATAGTGCGAGTGTAAACTGTACACAACAGTGCGTTGCGCAAAATAGCGCGAGTGTAAACTGCACAAAATAGTGTGATGCGCAAAATAGCGCGAGTGTAAACTGCACAAAACAGTGCGATGCGCAAAATAGCACATTTCATAAACTGCACAAAATAGTGCGATGCACAAAATAGCTCGAGTGTAAACTGCACAAAACAATGCGATGCGCAAAATAGCACATTTCATAAACTGCACAAAATAGCTCGAGTGTAAACTGCACAAACAGTGCGCTGCGCAAAATAGCGGGAGTGTAAACAGCACAAAACAGTGCGATCCGCAAAATAGCGCGAGTGTAAACTGTATAAACCAGTGCGATGCGCAAAATAGCGCATTTGATAAACTGCACAAAACAGTGCGATGCGCAAAATATCGCGAGTGTGAACTGCACAAAACAGTGCGCTGTGCAAAATAGCGCGAGTGTAAACTGCACAAAATAGTGCGATGGGCAAAATAGCACATTTCATAAACTGCACAAAACAGTGCGATGCACAAAATAACTCGGGTGTAAACTGCACAAACAGTGCGCTACGCAAAATAGCAGTAGTGTAAATAGCACAAAACAGTGCGATGCGCAAAAATAGCGAGAGTGTAAACAGCACAAAACAGTGCAATGCGCAAAATAGCGAGAGTGTAAACTGCACAAAACAGTGCGATGCGCAAAATAGCGCGAGTGTAAACTGCACAAAACAGTGCGCTGCGCAAAATAGTGGGATTGTAAACAGCACAAAACAGTGCGATGCGCAAAATAGCGCGAGTGTAAACTGTACAAACCAGTGCGATGCGCAAAATGGCGCATTTCATAAACTGCACAAAACAGTGCGATGCGCAAAATAGCGCGAGTGTGAACTGCACAAAACAGTGCGCTGCGCAAAATAGCGCGAGTGTAAACTGCACAAAACAGTGCGATGCGCAAAAATAGCGAGAGTGTAAACAGCACAAAACAGTGCAATGCGCAAAATAGCGAGAGTGTAAACTGCACAAAACCGTGCGATGCGCAAAACAGCGCGAGTGTAAAATGCACAAAACGGTGCGATGCGCAAAATAGCTCGTTTGGTAAACAGCACAAAACAGTGCGATGCGCAAAATAGCGAGAGTGTAAACCGCACAAAACAGTGCGATGCGCAAAATAGTACGAGTGTAAACAGCACAAAACAGTGCGATGCGCAAAATAGCGAGAGTGTAAACATCACAAAATTGTGCGATGCGCGAAATTGCGCGAGTGTAAACTGCAATAAACAGTGCGCTGCGCAAAATAGTGCGAGTGTAAATTGTACAAAACAGTGCGTTGCGCACAATAGCGCGAGTGTAAACTGCACAAAATAGCGCGAGTGTAAACTGCACAAAACAGTGCGATGCGCAAAGTAGCACATTTCATAAACTGAACAAAACAGTGCGATGCGCAAAATAGCTCGAGTGTAAACTGCACAAACAGTGCGCTGCGCAAAATAGCGGGAGTGTAAACAGCACAAAACAGTGCGATGCGCAAAATAGCACGAGTGTAAACTGTACAAACCAATGCGATGCGCAAAATAGCGCATTTGATAAACTGCACAAAACAGTGCGATGCGAAAAATAGCGCGAGTGTGAACTGCAAAAAACAGTGCGCAGCGCAAAATAGCGCGAGTGTAAACTGCACAAAACAGTGCGATGTGCAAAATAGCTCGTTTGGTAAACAACACAAAACAGTGCGATGCGCAAAATAGCGAGAGTGTAAACAGCACAAAACTGTGCGATGCGCAAAATAGGAGGAGTGTAAACTGCACAAAACAGTGCGATGCGCAAAAATAGCGAGAGTGTAAACAGCACAAAACAGTGCCATGCGCAAAATAGCGAGAGTGTAAACTGCACAAAACAGTGCAATGCGCAAAATAGCGCGAGTGTAAACTGCACAAAACGGTGCGATGCGCAAAATAGCTCGTTTGGTAAACAGCACAAAACAGTGCGATGCGCAAAATAGCGAGAGTGTAAACAGCACAAAACAGTGCGATGCGCAAAATAGTACGAGTGTAAACAGCACAAAACAGTGCGATGCGCAAAATAGCGAGATTGTAAACATCACAAAATAGTGTGATGCGCGAAATTGCGCGAGTGTAAACTGCACAAAACAGTGCGCTGCGCAAAATAGTGCGAGTGTAAACTGTACAAAACAGTGCGCTGCGCAAAATAGCGGGATTGTAAACAGCACAAAATCGTACGATGCGCAAAATAGCACGAGTGTAAACTGTACAAACCAGTGCGATGCGCAAAATAGCGCATTTGATAAACTGCACAAAACAGTGCGATGCGCAAAATAGCGCGAGTGTGAACTGCACAAAACAGTGCGCAGCGCAAAATAGCGCGAGTGTAAACTGCACAAAACAGTGCGATGCGCAAAATAGCTCGTTTGGTAAACAGCACAAAACAGTGCGATGCGCAAAATAGCGAGAGTGTAAACAGCACAAAACTGTGCGATGCGCAAAAGAGGAGGAGTGTAAACTGCACAAAACAGTGCGATGCGCAAAAATAGCGAGAGTGTAAACAGCACAAAACAGTGCCATGCGCAAAATAGCGAGAGTGTAAACTGCACAAAACAGTGCGATGCGCAAAATAGCGCGAGTGTAAACTGCACAAAACGGTGCGATGCGCAAAATAGCTCGTTTGGTAAACAGCACAAAACAGTGCGACGCGCAAAATAGCGAGTGTGTAAACAGCACAACACAGTGTGATGCGCAAAATAGTACGAGTGTAAATAGCACAAAACAGTGCGATGCTCAAAATAGCGAGATTGCTAACATCACAAAATAGTGCGATGCGTGAAATTGCGCGAGTGTAAACTGCACAAAACAGTGCGCTGCGCAAAATAGTGCGAGTGTAAACTGTACAAAACTGTGCGTTGCGCAAAATAGCGCGAGTGTAAACTGCACAAAATAGTATGATGCGCAAAATAGCGCGAGTGTAAACTGCACAAAACAGTGCCATGCGCAAAATAGCTCGAGTGCAAACTGCACAAACAGTGCGCTGCGCAAAATAGCGCGAGTGTAAACTGTACAAACCAGTGCGATGCGCAAAATAGCGCATTTGATAAACTGCACAAAACAGTGCGATGCGCAAAATAGCGCGAGTGTGAACTGCACAAAACAGTGCGCAGCGCAAAATAGCGCGAGTGTAAACTGCAGAAAACAGTGCGATGCGCAAAATAGCTCGTTTGGTAAATAGCACAAAACAGTGCGATGCGCAAAATAGCGAGAGTGTAAACAGCACAAAACTGTGCGATGCGCAAAATAGGAGGAGTATAAATTGCACAAAACAGTGCGATGCGCAAAAATAGCGAGAGTGTAAACAGCACAAAACAGTGCAATGCGCAAAATAGCGAGAGTGTAAACTGCACAAAACAGTGCGATGCGCAAAATAGCGCGAGTGTAAACTGCACAAAACAGTGCGACGCGCAAAATAGCTCGTTTGGTAAACAGCACAAAACAGTGCGATGCGCAAAATAACGAGAGTGTAAACAGCACAAAACAGTGCGATGCGCAAAATAGTACGAGTGTAAACAGCACAAAACAGTGCGATGCGCAAAATAGCGAGAGTGTAAACATCACAAAATAGTGCGATGCGCGAAATTGCGCGAGTGTAAACTGCACAAAACAGTGCGCTGCGCAAAATAGTGCGAGTGTAAACTGTACAAAACAGTGCGTTGCGCAAAATAGCGCAAGTGTAAACTGCACAAAATAATGTGATGCGCAAAATAGCGCGAGTGTAAACTGCACAAAACAGTGCGATGCGCAAAGTAGCACATTTCATAAACTGCACAAAACAGTGCGATGCACAAAATAGCTCTTGTGTAAACTGCACAAACAGTGCGCTGCGCAAAATTGCGGGATTGTAAACAGCACAAAACAGTGCGATGCGCAAAATAGCGCGAGTGTAAACTGTACAAACCAGTGCGATGCGCAAAATAGCGCGAGTGTGAACTGCACAAAACTGTGCGCTGCGCAAAATAGCGCGAGTGTAAACTGCACAAAACAGTGCGATGCGCAAAATAGCTCATTTGGTAAACAGCACAAAACAGTGCGATGCGCAAAATAGCGCGAGTGTAAACTGCACAAAACGGTGCGATGCGCAAAATAGCTCGTTTGGTAAACAGCACAAAACAGTGCGACGCGCAAAATAGCTCGTTTGGTAAACAGCACAAAACAGTGCGATGCGCAAAATAGCGAGAGTGTAAACAGCACAAAACAGTGCGATGCGCAAAATAGTACGAGTGTAAACAGCACAAAACAGTGCGATGCGCAAAATAGCGAGAGTGTAAATATCACAAAATAGTGCGATGCGCGAAATTGCGCGAGTGTAAACTGCACAAAACAGTGCGCTGCGCAAAATAGTGCGAGTGTAAACTGTACAAAACAGTGCGTTGCGCAAAATAGCGCAAGTGTAAACTGCACAAAATAATGTGATGCGCAAAATAGCGCGAGTGTAAACTGCACAAAACAGTGCGATGCGCAAAGTAGCACATTTCATAAACTGCACAAAACAGTGCGATGCACAAAATAGCTCTTGTGTAAACTGCACAAACAGTGCGCTGCGCAAAATTGCGGGATTGTAAACAGCACAAAACAGTGCGATGCGCAAAATAGCGCGAGTGTAAACTGTACAAACCAGTGCGATGCGCAAAATAGCGCGAGTGTGAACTGCACAAAACAGTGCACTGCGCAAAATAGCGCGAGTGTAAACTGCACAAGACAGTGCGATGCGCAAAATAGCTCATTTGGTAAACAGCACAAAACAGTGCGATGCGCAAAATAGCGCGAGTGTAAACTGCACAAAACGGTGCGATGCGCAAAATAGCTCGTTTGGTAAACAGCACAAAACAGTGCGACGCGCAAAATAGCTCGTTTGGTAAACAGCACAAAACAGTGCGATGCGCAAAATAGCGAGAGTGTAAACAGCACAAAACAGTGCGATGCGCAAAATAGTACGAGTGTAAACAGCACAAAACAGTGCGATGCGCAAAATAGCGAGAGTGTAAACATCAAAAAATAGTGCGATGCGCGAAATTGCGCGAGTGTAAACTGCACAAAACAGTGTGCTGCGCAAAATAGTGCGAGTGTAAACTGTACAAAACAGTGCGTTGCGCAAAATAGCGCGAGTGTAAACTGCACAAAATAATGTGATGCGCAAAATAGCGCGAGTGTAAACTGCACAAAACAGTGCGATGCGCAAAATAGCACATTTCATAAACTGCACAAAACAGTGCGATGCACAAAATAGCTCTTGTGTAAACTGCACAAACAGTGCGCTGCGCAAAATTGCGGGATTGTAAACAGCACAAAACAGTGCGATGCGCAAAATAGCGCGAGTGTAAACTGTACAAACCAGTGCGATGCGCAAAATAGCGCGAGTGTGAACTGCACAAAACAGTGCGATGCGCAAAATAGCTCATTTGGTAAACAGCACAAAACAGTGCGATGCGCAAAATAGGAGGAGTGTAAACTGCACAAAACAGTGCGATGCGCAAAAATAGCGAGAGTGTAAACAGCACAAAACAGTGCGATGCCCAAAATAGTACGAGTGTAAACAGCACAAAACAGTGCGATGCGCAAAATAGCAAGAGTGTAAACATCACAAAATAGTGCGATGCGCGAAATTGCGCGAGTGTAAACTGCACAAAACAGTGCGCTGCGCAAAATAGTGCGAGTGTAAACTGTACAAAACAGTGCGTTGCGCAAAATAGCGTGAGTGTAAACTGCACAAAATAGTGTGATGCGCAAAATAGCGAGAGTGTAAACAGCACAAAACTGTGCGATGCGCAAAATAGGAGGAGTGTAAACTGCACAAAACAGTGCGATGCGCAAAAATAGCGAGAGTGTAAACAGCACAAAACAGTGCTATGCGCAAAATAGCGAGAGTGTAAACTGCACAAAACAGTGCGATGCGCAAAATAGCTCGTTTGGTAAACAGCACAAAACAGTGCGATGCGCAAAATAGCGAGAGTGTAAACAGCACGAAACAGTGCGATGCGCAAAAATAGTACGAGTGTAAACAGCGCAAAACAGTGCGATGCACAAAATAGCAAGAGTGTAAACATCACAAAATAGTGCGATGCGCGAAATTGCGTGAGTGTAAACTGCACAAAACAGTGCGCTGCGCAAAATAGTGCGAGTGTAAACTGTACACAACAGTGCGTTGCGCAAAATAGCGCGAGTGTAAACTGCACAAAATAGTGTGATGCGCAAAATACCGCGAGTGTAAACTGCATAAAACAATGCGATGCGCAAAATAGCACATTTCATAAACTGCACAAAACAGTGCGATGCACAAAATAGCTCGAGTGCAAACTGCACAAACAGTGCGCTGCGCAAAATAGCGGGAGTGTAAACAGCACAAAACAGTGCGATCCGCAAAATAGCGCGAGTGTAAACTGTACAAACCAGTGCGATGCGCAAAATAGCGCATTTGATAAACTGCACAAAACAGTGCGATGCGCAAAATAGCGCGAGTGTGAACTGCACAAAACAGTGCGCTGTGCAAAATAGCGCGAGTGTAAACTGCACAAAATAGTGCGATGGGCAAAATAGCACATTTCATAAACTGCACAAAACAGTGCGATGCACAAAATAACTCGGGTGTAAACTGCACAAACAGTGCGCTGCGCAAAATAGCAGGAGTGTAAATAGCACAAAACAGTGCGATGCGCAAAAATAGCGAGAGTGTAAACAGCACAAAACAGTGCAATGCGCAAAATAGCGAGAGTGTAAACTGCACAAAACAGTGCGATGCGTAAAATAGCGCGAGTGTAAACTGCACAAAACAGTGCGATGCGCAAAATAGCTCGTTTGGTAAACAGCACAAAACAGTGCGATACGCAAAATAGCGAGAGTGTAAACAGCACAAAACAGTGCGATGCGCAAAATAGTACGAGTGTAAACAGCACAAAACAGTGCGATGCGCAAAATAGCAAGAGTGTAAACATCACAAAATAGTGCGATGCGCGAAATTGCGCGAGTGTAAACTGAACAAAACAGTGCGCTGCGCAAAATAGTGCGAGTGTAAACTGTACAAAACAGTCCGTTGCGCAAAATAGCGCGAGTGTAAACTGCACAAAATAGTGTGATGCGCAAAATAGCGCGAGTGTAAACTGTACAAAACAGTGCGATGCGCAAAATAACAAATTTCATAAACTGCACAAAACAGTGCAATGCGCAAAATAGCTCGAGTGTAAACTCCACAAACAGTGCGCTGCGCAAAATAGCGGGAGTGTAAACAGCACAAAACAGTGCGATGCGCAAAATAGCACGAGTGTAAACTGTACAAACCAATGCGATGCGCAAAATAGCGCATTTGATAAACTGCACAAAACAGTGCGATGCGCAAAATAGCGCGAGTGTGAACTGCAAAAAACAGTGCGCAGCGCAAAATAGCGCGAGTGTAAACTGCACAAAACAGTGCGATGCGCAAAATAGCTCGTTTGGTAAACAGCACAAAACAGTGCGATGCGCAAAATAGCGAGAGTGTAAACAGCACAAAACTGTGCGATGCGCAAAATAGGAGGAGTATACACTGCACAAAACAGTGCGATGAGCAAAATAGTGCGAGTGTAAACTGTACAAAACAGTGCGCTGCGCAAAATAGCGCAAGTGTAAACTGCACAAAATAATGTGATGCGCAAAATAGCGCGAGTGTAAACAGCACAAAACAGTGCGATGCGCAAAATAGCACATTTCATAAACTGCACAAAACAGTGCGATGCACAAAATAGCTCTTGTGTAAACTGCACAAACAGTGCGCTGCGCAAAATTGCGGGATTGTAAACAGCACAAAACAGTGCGATGCGCAAAATAGCGCGAGTGTGAACTGCACAAAACAGTGCGCTGCGCAAAATAGCGCGAGTGTAAACTGCACAAAACAGTGCGATGCGCAAAATAGCTCATTTGGTAAACAGCACAAAACAGTGCGATGCGCAAAATAGCGCGAGTGTAAACTGCACAAAACGGTGCGATGCGCAAAATAGCTCGTTTGGTAAACAGCACAAAACAGTGCGACGCGCAAAATAGCTCGCTTGGTAAACAGCACAAAACAGTGCGATGCGCAAAATAGCGAGAGTGTAAACAGCACAAAACAGTGCGATGCGCAAAATAGTACGAGTGTAAACAGCACAAAACAGTGCGATGCGCAAAATAGCGAGAGTGTAAACATCACAAAATAGTGCGATGCGCGAAATTGCGCGAGTGTAAACTGCACAAAACAGTGTGCTGCGCAAAATAGTGCGAGTGTAAACTGTACAAAACAGTGCGTTGCGCAAAATAGTGCGAGTGTAAACTGCACAAAACAGTGCAATGCGCAAAATAGCTCGAGTGCAAACTGCACAAACAGTGCGCTGCGCAAAATAGCGCGAGTGTAAACTGTACAAACCAGTGCGATGCGCAAAATAGCGCATTTGATAAACTGCACAAAACAGTGCGATGCACAAAATAGCGCGAGTGTGAACTGCACAAAACAGTGCGCAGCGCAAAATAGCGCGAGTGTAAACTGCAGAAAACAGTGCGATGCGCAAAATAGCGCGAGTGTGAACTGCACAAAACACTGCGCTGCGCAAAATAGCGCGAGGGTAAACTGCACAAAACAGTGCGATGCGCAAAATAGCTCATTTGGTAAACAGCACAAAACAGTGCGATGCGCAAAATAGCGAGAGTGAAAACTGCACAAACAGTGCGATGCGCAAAAAAAGCGAGAGTGTAAACAGCACAAAACAGTGCGATGCCCAAAATAGTACGAGTGTAAACAGCACAAAACAGTGCGATGCGCAAAATAGCAAGAGTGTAAACATCACAAAATAGTGCGATGCGCGAAATTGCGCGAGTGTAAACTGCACAAAACAGTGCGCTGCGCAAAATAGTGCGAGTGTAAACTGTACAAAACAGTGCGTTGCGCAAAATAGCGTGAGTGTAAACTGCACAAAATAGTGTGATGCGCAAAATAGCGAGAGTGTAAACAGCACAAAACTGTGCGATGCGCAAAATAGGAGGAGTGTAAACTGCACAAAACAGTGCGATGCGCAAAAATAGCGAGAGTGTAAACAGCACAAAACAGTGCTATGCGCAAAATAGCGAGAGTGTAAACTGCACAAAACAGTGCGATGCGCAAAATAGCTCGTTTGGTAAACAGCACAAAACAGTGCGATGCGCAAAATAGCGAGAGTGTAAACAGCACGAAACAGTGCGATGCGCAAAAATAGTACGAGTGTAAACAGCGCAAAACAGTGCGATGCGCAAAATAGCAAGAGTGTAAACATCACAAAATAGTGCGATGCGCGAAATTGCATGAGTGTAAACTGCACAAAACAGTGCGCTGCGCAAAATAGTGCGAGTGTAAACTGTACACAACAGTGCGTTGCGCAAAATAGCGCGAGTGTAAACTGCACAAAATAGTGTGATGCGCAAAATACCGCGAGTGTAAACTGCACAAAACAATGCGATGCGCAAAATAGCACATTTCATAAACTGCACAAAACAGTGCGATGCACAAAATAGCTCGAGTGCAAACTGCACAAACAGTGCGCTGCGCAAAATAGCGGGAGTGTAAACAGCACAAAACAGTGCGATCCGCAAAATAGCGCGAGTGTAAACTGTACAAACCAGTGCGATGCGCAAAATAGCGCATTTGATAAACTGCACAAAACAGTGCGATGCGCAAAATAGCGCGAGTGTGAACTGCACAAAACAGTGCGCTGTGCAAAATAGCGCGAGTGTAAACTGCACAAAATAGTGCGATGGGCAAAATAGCACATTTCATAAACTGCACAAAACAGTGCGATGCACAAAATAACTCGGGTGTAAACTGCACAAACAGTGCGCTGCGCAAAATAGCAGGAGTGTAAATAGCACAAAACAGTGCGATGCGCAAAAATAGCGAGAGTGTAAACAGCACAAAACAGTGCAATGCGCAAAATAGCGAGAGTGTAAACGGCACAAAACAGTGCGATGCGCAAAATAGCGCGAGTGTAAACTGCACAAAACAGTGCGATGCGCAAAATAGCTCGTTTGGTAAACAGCACAAAACAGTGCGATACGCAAAATAGCGAGAGTGTAAACAGCACAAAACAGTGCGATGCGCAAAATAGTACGAGTGTAAACAGCACAAAACAGTGCGATGCGCAAAATAGCAAGAGTGTAAACATCACAAAATAGTGCGATGCGCGAAATTGCGCGAGTGTAAACTGAACAAAACAGTGCGCTGCGCAAAATAGTGCGAGTGTAAACTGTACAAAACAGTGCGTTGCGCAAAATAGCGCGAGTGTAAACTGCACAAAATAGTGTGATGCGCAAAATAGCGCGAGTGTAAACTGTACAAAACAGTGCGATGCGCAAAATAACAAATTTCATAAACTGCACAAAACAGTGCAATGCGCAAAATAGCTCGAGTGTAAACTCCACAAACAGTGCGCTGCACAAAATAGCGGGAGTGTAAACAGCACAAAACAGTGCGATGCGCAAAATAGCACGAGGGTAAACTGTACAAACCAATGCGATGCGCAAAATAGCGCATTTGATAAACTGCACAAAACAGTGCGATGCGCAAAATAGCGCGAGTGTGAACTGCAAAAAACAGTGCGCAGCGCAAAATAGCGCGAGTGTAAACTGCACAAAACAGTGCGATGCGCAAAATAGCTCGTTTGGTAAACAGCACAAAAGAGTGCGATGCGTAAAATAGCGAGAGTGTAAACAGCACAAAACTGTGCGATGCGCAAAATAGGAGGAGTGTAAACTGCACAAAACAGTGCGATGCGCAAAAATAGCGAGAGTGTAAACAGCACAAAACAGTGCCATGCGCAAAATAGCGAGAGTGTAAACTGCACAAAACAGTGCAATGCGCAAAATAGCGCGAGTGTAAACTGCACAAAACGGTGCGATGCGCAAAATAGCTCGTTTGGTAAACAGCACAAAACAGTGCGACGCGCAAAATAGCGAGAGTGTAAACAGCACAACACAGTGCGATGCGCAAAATAGTACGAGTGTAAATAGCACAAAACAGTGCGATGCGCAAAATAGCGAGATTGCAAACATCACAAAATAGTGCTATGCGTGAAATTGCGCGAGTGTAAACTGCACAAAACAGTGCGCTGCGCAAAATAGTGCGAGTGTAAACTGTACAAAACTGTGCGTTGCGCAAAATAGCGCGAGTGTAAACTGCACAAAATAGTATGATGCGCAAAATAGCGCGAGTGTAAACTGCACAAAACAGTGCAATGCGCAAAATAGCTCGAGTGCAAACTGCACAAACAGTGCGCTGCGCAAAATAGCGCGAGTGTAAACTGTACAAACCAGTGCGATGCGCAAAATAGCGCATTTGATAAACTGCACAAAGCAGTGCGATGCACAAAATAGCGCGAGTGTGAACTGCACAAAACAGTGCGCAGCGCAAAATAGCGCGAGTGTAAACTGCAGAAAACAGTGCGATGCGCAAAATAGCTCGTGTGGTAAACAGCACAAAACAGTGCGATGCGCAAAATAGCGAGAGTGTAAACAGCACAAAACTGTGCGATGCGCAAAATAGGAGGAGTATAAGCTGCACAAAACAGTGCGATGCGCAAAAATAGCGAGAGTGTAAACAGCACAAAACAGTGCAATGCGCAAAATAGCGAGAGTGTAAACTGCACAAAACAGTGCGATGCGCAAAATAGCGCGAGTGTAAACTGCACAAAACAGTGCGACGCGCAAAATAGCTCGTTTGGTAAACAGCACAAAACAGTGCGATGCGCAAAATAGCGAGAGTGTAAATAGCACAAAACAGTGCGATGCGCAAAATAGTACGAGTGTAAACAGCACAAAACAGTGCGATGCGCAAAATAGCGAGAGTGTAAACATCACAAAATAGTGCGATGCGCGAAATTGCGCGAGTGTAAACTGCACAAAACAGTGCGCTGCGCAAAATAGTGCGAGTGTAAACTGTACAAAACAGTGCGTTGCGCAAAATAGCGCGAGTGTAAACTGCACAAAATAATGTGATGCGCAAAATAGCGCGAGTGTAAACTGCACAAAACAGTGCGATGCGCAAAATAGCACATTTCATAAACTGCACAAAACAGTGCGATGCACAAAATAGCTCTTGTGTAAACTGCACAAACAGTGCGCTGCGCAAAATTGCGGGATTGTAAACAGCACAAAACAGTGCGATGCGCAAAATAGCGCGAGTGTAAACCGTACAAACCAGTGCGATGCGCAAAATAGCGCGAGTGTGAACTGCACAAAACAGTGCGCTGCGCCAAATAGCGCGAGTGTAAACTGCACAAAACAGTGCGATGCGCAAAATAGCTCATTTGGTAAACAGCACAAAACAGTGCGATGCGCAAAATAGCGCGAGTGTAAACTGCACAAAACGGTGCGATGCGCAAAATAGCTCGTTTGGTAAACAGCACAAAACAGTGCGACGCGCAAAATAGCGAGAGTGTAAACAGCACAACACAGTGCGATGCGCAAAATAGTACGAGTGTAAATAGCACAAAACAGTGCGATGCGCAAAATAGCGAGATTGCAAACATCACAAAATAGTGCTATGCGTGAAATTGCGCGAGTGTAAACTGCACAAAACAGTGCGCTGCGCAAAATAGTGCGAGTGTAAACTGTACAAAACTGTGCGTTGCGCAAAATAGCGCGAGTGTAAACTGCACAAAATAGTATGATGCGCAAAATAGCGCGAGTGTAAACTGCACAAAACAGTGCGATGCGCAAAATAGCTCAAGTGCAAACTGCACAAACAGTGCGCTGCGCAAAATAGCGCGAGTGTAAACTGTACAAACCAGTGCGATGCGCAAAATAGCGCATTTGATAAACTGCACAAAACAGTGCGATGCGCAAAATGGCGCGAGTGTGAACTGCACAAAACAGTGCGCAGCGCAAAATACCGCGAGTGTAAACTGCAGAAAACAGTGCGATGCGCAAAATAGCTCGTTTGGTAAACAGCACAAAACAGTGCGATGCGCAAAATAGCGAGAGTGTAAACAGCACAAAACTGTGCGATGCGCAAAATAGGAGGAGTATAAACTGCACAAAGCAGTGCGATGCGCAAAAATAGCGAGAGTGTAAACAGCACAAAACAGTGCAATGCGCAAAATAGCGAGAGTGTAAACTGCACAAAACAGTGCGATGCGCAAAATAGCGCGAGTGTAAACTGCACAAAACAGTGCGACGCGCAAAATAGCTCGTTTGGTAAACAGCACAAAACAGTGCGATGCGCAAAACAGCGAGAGTGTAAACAGCACAAAACAGTGCGATGCGCAAAATAGTACGAGTGTAAACAGCACAAAACAGTGCGATGCGCAAAATAGCGAGAGTGTAAACATCACAAAATAGTGCGATGCGCGAAATTGCGCGAGTGTAAACTGCACAAAACAGTGCGCTGCGCAAAATAGTGCGAGTGTAAACTGTACAAAACAGTGCGTTGCGCAAAATAGCGCGAGTGTAAACTTCACAAAATAATGTGATGCGCAAAATAGCGCGAGTGTAAACTGCACAAAACAGTGCGATGCGCAAAATAGCACATTTCATAAACTGCACAAAACAGTGCGATGCACAAAATAGCTCTTGTGTAAACTGCACAAACAGTGCGCTGCGCAAAATTACGGGATTGTAAACAGCACAAAACAGTGCGATGCGCAAAATAGCGCGAGTGTAAACCGTACAAACCAGTGCGATGCGCAAAATAGCGCGAGTGTGAACTGCACAAAACAGTGCGCTGCGCCAAATAGCGCGAGTGTAAACTGCACAAAACAGTGCGATGCGCAAAATAGCTCATTTGGTAAACAGCACAAAACAGTGCGATGCGCAAAATAGCGCGAGTGTAAACTGCACAAAACGGTGCGATGCGCAAAATAGCTCGTTTGGTAAACAGCACAAAACAGTGCGACGCGCAAAATAGCGAGAGTGTAAACAGCACAACACAGTGCGATGCGCAAAATAGTACGAGTGTAAATAGCACAAAACAGTGCGATGCGCAAAATAGCGAGATTGCAAACATCACAAAATAGTGCTATGCGTGAAATTGCGCGAGTGTAAACTGCACAAAACAGTGCGCTGCGCAAAATAGTGCGAGTGTAAACTGTACAAAACTGGGCGTTGCGCAAAATAGCGCGAGTGTAAACTGCACAAAATAGTATGATGCGCAAAATAGCGCGAGTGTAAACTGCACAAAACAGTGCGATGCGCAAAATAGCTCGAGTGCAAACTGCACAAACAGTGCGCTGCGCAAAATAGCGCGAGTGTAAACTGTACAAACCAGTGCGATGCGCAAAATAGCGCATTTGATAAACTGCACAAAACAGTGCGATGCGCAAAATAGCGCGAGTGTGAACTGCACAAAACAGTGCGCAGCGCAAAATACCGCGAGTGTAAACTGCAGAAAACAGTGCGATGCGCAAAATAGCTCGTTTGGTAAACAGCACAAAACAGTGCGATGCGCAAAATAGCGAGAGTGTAAACAGCACAAAACTGTGCGATGCGCAAAATAGGAGGAGTATAAACTGCACAAAGCAGTGCGATGCGCAAAAATAGCGAGAGTGTAAACAGCACAAAACAGTGCAATGCGCAAAATAGCGAGAGTGTAAACTGCACAAAACAGTGCGATGCGCAAAATAGCGCGAGTGTAAACTGCACAAAACAGTGCGACGCGCAAAATAGCTCGTTTGGTAAACAGCACAAAACAGTGCGATGCGCAAAATAGCGAGAGTGTAAACAGCACAAAAGAGTGCGATGCGCAAAATAGTACGAGTGTAAACAGCACAAAACAGTGCGATGCGCAAAATAGCGAGAGTGTAAACATCACAAAATAGTGCGATGCGCGAAATTGCGCGAGTGTAAACTGCACAAAACAGTGCGCTGCGCAAAATAGTGCGAGTGTAAACTGTACAAAACAGTGCGTTGCGCAAAATAGCGCGAGTGTAAACTTCACAAAATAATGTGATGCGCAAAATAGCGCGAGTGTAAACTGCACAAAACAGTGCGATGCGCAAAATAGCACATTTCATAAACTGCACAAAACAGTGCGATGCACAAAATAGCTCTTGTGTAAACTGCACAAACAGTGCGCTGCGCAAAATTACGGGATTGTAAACAGCACAAAACAGTGCGATGCGCAAAATAGCGCGAGTGTAAACCGTACAAACCAGTGCGATGCGCAAAATAGCGCGAGTGTGAACTGCACAAAACAGTGCGCTGCGCCAAATAGCGTGAGTGTAAACTGCACAAAACAGTGCGATGCGCAAAATAGCTCATTTGGTAAACAGCACAAAACAGTGCGATGCGCAAAATAGCGCGAGTGTAAACTGCACAAAACGGTGCGATGCGCAAAATAGCTCGTTTGGTAAACAGCACAAAACAGTGCGACGCGCAAAATAGCGAGAGTGTAAACAGCACAACACAGTGCGATGCGCAAAATAGTACGAGTGTAAATAGCACAAAACAGTGCGATGCGCAAAATAGCGAGATTGCAAACATCACAAAATAGTGCTATGCGTGAAATTGCGCGAGTGTAAACTGCACAAAACAGTGCGCTGCGCAAAATAGTGCGAGTGTAAACTGTACAAAACTGTGCGTTGCGCAAAATAGCGCGAGTGTAAACTGCACAAAATAGTATGATGCGCAAAATAGCGCGAGTGTAAACTGCACAAAACAGTGCGATGCGCAAAATAGCTCAAGTGCAAACTGCACAAACAGTGCGCTGCGCAAAATAGCGCGAGTGTAAACTGTACAAACCAGTGCGATGCGCAAAATAGCGCATTTGATAAACTGCACAAAACAGTGCGATGCGCAAAATGGCGCGAGTGTGAACTGCACAAAACAGTGCGCAGCGCAAAATACCGCGAGTGTAAACTGCAGAAAACAGTGCGATGCGCAAAATAGCTCGTTTGGTAAACAGCACAAAACAGTGCGATGCGCAAAATAGCGAGAGTGTAAACAGCACAAAACTGTGCGATGCGCAAAATAGGAGGAGTATAAACTGCACAAAGCAGTGCGATGCGCAAAAATAGCGAGAGTGTAAACAGCACAAAACAGTGCAATGCGCAAAATAGCGAGAGTGTAAACTGCACAAAACAGTGCGATGCGCAAAATAGCGCGAGTGTAAACTGCACAAAACAGTGCGACGCGCAAAATAGCTCGTTTGGTAAACAGCACAAAACAGTGCGATGCGCAAAACAGCGAGAGTGTAAACAGCACAAAACAGTGCGATGCGCAAAATAGTACGAGTGTAAACAGCACAAAACAGTGCGATGCGCAAAATAGCGAGAGTGTAAACATCACAAAATAGTGCGATGCGCGAAATTGCGCGAGTGTAAACTGCACAAAACAGTGCGCTGCGCAAAATAGTGCGAGTGTAAACTGTACAAAACAGTGCGTTGCGCAAAATAGCGCGAGTGTAAACTTCACAAAATAATGTGATGCGCAAAATAGCGCGAGTGTAAACTGCACAAAACAGTGCGATGCGCAAAATAGCACATTTCATAAACTGCACAAAACAGTGCGATGCACAAAATAGCTCTTGTGTAAACTGCACAAACAGTGCGCTGCGCAAAATTACGGGATTGTAAACAGCACAAAACAGTGCGATGCGCAAAATAGCGCGAGTGTAAACCGTACAAACCAGTGCGATGCGCAAAATAGCGCGAGTGTGAACTGCACAAAACAGTGCGCTGCGCCAAATAGCGCGAGTGTAAACTGCACAAAACAGTGCGATGCGCAAAATAGCTCATTTGGTAAACAGCACAAAACAGTGCGATGCGCAAAATAGCGCGAGTGTAAACTGCACAAAACGGTGCGATGCGCAAAATAGCTCGTTTGGTAAACAGCACAAAACAGTGCGACGCGCAAAATAGCGAGAGTGTAAACAGCACAACACAGTGCGATGCGCAAAATAGTACGAGTGTAAATAGCACAAAACAGTGCGATGCGCAAAATAGCGAGATTGCAAACATCACAAAATAGTGCTATGCGTGAAATTGCGCGAGTGTAAACTGCACAAAACAGTGCGCTGCGCAAAATAGTGCGAGTGTAAACTGTACAAAACTGGGCGTTGCGCAAAATAGCGCGAGTGTAAACTGCACAAAATAGTATGATGCGCAAAATAGCGCGAGTGTAAACTGCACAAAACAGTGCGATGCGCAAAATAGCTCGAGTGCAAACTGCACAAACAGTGCGCTGCGCAAAATAGCGCGAGTGTAAACTGTACAAACCAGTGCGATGCGCAAAATAGCGCATTTGATAAACTGCACAAAACAGTGCGATGCGCAAAATAGCGCGAGTGTGAACTGCACAAAACAGTGCGCAGCGCAAAATACCGCGAGTGTAAACTGCAGAAAACAGTGCGATGCGCAAAATAGCTCGTTTGGTAAACAGCACAAAACAGTGCGATGCGCAAAATAGCGAGAGTGTAAACAGCACAAAACTGTGCGATGCGCAAAATAGGAGGAGTATAAACTGCACAAAGCAGTGCGATGCGCAAAAATAGCGAGAGTGTAAACAGCACAAAACAGTGCAATGCGCAAAATAGCGAGAGTGTAAACTGCACAAAACAGTGCGATGCGCAAAATAGCGCGAGTGTAAACTGCACAAAACAGTGCGACGCGCAAAATAGCTCGTTTGGTAAACAGCACAAAACAGTGCGATGCGCAAAATAGCGAGAGTGTAAACAGCACAAAACAGTGCGATGCGCAAAATAGTACGAGTGTAAACAGCACAAAACAGTGCGATGCGCAAAATAGCGAGAGTGTAAACATCACAAAATAGTGCGATGCGCGAAATTGCGCGAGTGTAAACTGCACAAAACAGTGCGCTGCGCAAAATAGTGCGAGTGTAAACTGTACAAAACAGTGCGTTGCGCAAAATAGCGCGAGTGTAAACTTCACAAAATAATGTGATGCGCAAAATAGCGCGAGTGTAAACTGCACAAAACAGTGCGATGCGCAAAATAGCACATTTCATAAACTGCACAAAACAGTGCGATGCACAAAATAGCTCTTGTGTAAACTGCACAAACAGTGCGCTGCGCAAAATTACGGGATTGTAAACAGCACAAAACAGTGCGATGCGCAAAATAGCGCGAGTGTAAACCGTACAAACCAGTGCGATGCGCAAAATAGCGCGAGTGTGAACTGCACAAAACAGTGCGCTGCGCCAAATAGCGTGAGTGTAAACTGCACAAAACAGTGCGATGCGCAAAATAGCTCATTTGGTAAACAGCACAAAACAGTGCGATGCGCAAAATAGCGCGAGTGTAAACTGCACAAAACGGTGCGATGCGCAAAATAGCTCGTTTGGTAAACAGCACAAAACAGTGCGACGCGCAAAATAGCGAGAGTGTAAACAGCACAACACAGTGCGATGCGCAAAATAGTACGAGTGTAAATAGCACAAAACAGTGCGATGCGCAAAATAGCGAGATTGCAAACATCACAAAATAGTGCTATGCGTGAAATTGCGCGAGTGTAAACTGCACAAAACAGTGCGCTGCGCAAAATAGTGCGAGTGTAAACTGTACAAAACTGTGCGTTGCGCAAAATAGCGCGAGTGTAAACTGCACAAAATAGTATGATGCGCAAAATAGCGCGAGTGTAAACTGCACAAAACAGTGCGATGCGCAAAATAGCTCGAGTGCAAACTGCACAAACAGTGCGCTGCGCAAAATAGCGCGAGTGTAAACTGTACAAACCAGTGCGATGCGCAAAATAGCGCATTTGATAAACTGCACAAAACAGTGCGATGCGCAAAATAGCGCGAGTGTGAACTGCACAAAACAGTGCGCAGCGCAAAATACCGCGAGTGTAAACTGCAGAAAACAGTGCGATGCGCAAAATAGCTCGTTTGGTAAACAGCACAAAACAGTGCGATGCGCAAAATAGCGAGAGTGTAAACAGCACAAAACTGTGCGATGCGTAAAATAGGAGGAGTATAAACTGCACAAAACAGTGCGATGCGCAAAAATAGCGAGAGTGTAAACAGCACAAAACAGTGCAATGCGCAAAATAGCGAGAGTGTAAACTGCACAAAACAGTGCGATGCGCAAAATAGCGCGAGTGTAAACTGCACAAAACAGTGCGACGCGCAAAATAGCTCGTTTGGTAAACAGCACAAAACTGTGCGATGCGCAAAATAGCGAGAGTGTAAACAGCACAAAAGAGTGCGATGCGCAAAATAGTACGAGTGTAAACAGCACAAAACAGTGCGATGCGCAAAATAGCGAGAGTGTAAACATCACAAAATAGTGCGATGCGCGAAATTGCGCGAGTGTAAACTGCACAAAACAGTGCGCTGCGCAAAATAGTGCGAGTGTAAACTGTACAAAACAGTGCGTTGCGCAAAATAGCGCGAGTGTAAACTGCACAAAATAATGTGATGCGCAAAATAGCGCGAGTGTAAACTGCACAAAACAGTGCGATGCGCAAAATAGCACATTTCATAAACTGCACAAAACAGTGCGATGCACAAAATAGCTCTTGTGTAAACTGCACAAACAGTGCGCTGCGCAAAATTGCGGGATTGTAAACAGCACAAAACAGTGCGATGCGCAAAATAGCGCGAGTGTAAACCGTACAAACCAGTGCGATGCGCAAAATAGCGCGAGTGTGAACTGCACAAAACAGTGCGCTGCGCCAAATAGCGCGAGTGTAAACTGCACAAAACAGTGCGATGCGCAAAATAGCTCATTTGGTAAACAGCACAAAACAGTGCGATGCGCAAAATAGCGCGAGTGTAAACTGCACAAAACGGTGCAATGCGCAAAATAGCTCGTTTGGTAAACAGCACAAAACAGTGCGACGCGCAAAATAGCGAGAGTGTAAACAGCACAACACAGTGCGATGCGCAAAATAGTACGAGTGTAAATAGCACAAAACAGTGCGATGCGCAAAATAGCGAGATTGCAAACATCACAAAATAGTGCTATGCGTGAAATTGCGCGAGTGTAAACTGCACAAAACAGTGCGCTGCGCAAAATAGTGCGAGTGTAAACTGTACAAAACTGTGCGTTGCGCAAAATAGCGCGAGTGTAAACTGCACAAAATAGTATGATGCGCAAAATAGCGCGAGTGTAAACTGCACAAAACAGTGCAATGCGCAAAATAGCTCGAGTGCAAACTGCACAAACAGTGCGCTGCGCAAAATAGCGCGAGTGTAAACTGTACAAACCAGTGCGATGCGCAAAATAGCGCATTTGATAAACTGCACAAAGCAGTGCGATGCACAAAATAGCGCGAGTGTGAACTGCACAAAACAGTGCGCAGCGCAAAATAGCGCGAGTGTAAACTGCAGAAAACAGTGCGATGCGCAAAATAGCTCGTTTGGTAAACAGCACAAAACAGTGCGATGCGCAAAATAGCGAGAGTGTAAACAGCACAAAACTGTGCGATGCGCAAAATAGGAGGAGTATAAGCTGCACAAAACAGTGCGATGCGCAAAAATAGCGAGAGTGTAAACAGCACAAAACAGTGCAATGCGCAAAATAGCGAGAGTGTAAACTGCACAAAACAGTGCGATGCGCAAAATAGCGCGAGTGTAAACTGCACAAAACAGTGCGACGCGCAAAATAGCTCGTTTGGTAAACAGCACAAAACAGTGCGATGCGGAAAATAGCGAGAGTGTAAATAGCACAAAACAGTGCGATGCGCAAAATAGTACGAGTGTAAACAGCACAAAACAGTGCGATGCGCAAAATAGCGAGAGTGTAAACATCACAAAATAGTGCGATGCGCGAAATTGCGCGAGTGTAAACTGCACAAAACAGTGCGCTGCGCAAAATAGTGCGAGTGTAAACTGTACAAAACAGTGCGTTGCGCAAAATAGCGCGAGTGTAAACTGCACAAAATAATGTGATGCGCAAAATAGCGCGAGTGTAAACTGCACAAAACAGTGCGATGCGCAAAATAGCACATTTCATAAACTGCACAAAACAGTGCGATGCACAAAATAGCTCTTGTGTAAACTGCACAAACAGTGCGCTGCGCAAAATTGCGGGATTGTAAACAGCACAAAACAGTGCGATGCGCAAAATAGCGCAAGTGTAAACCGTACAAACCAGTGCGATGCGCAAAATAGCGCGAGTGTGAACTGCACAAAACAGTGCGCTGCGCCAAATAGCGCGAGTGTAAACTGCACAAAACAGTGCGATGCGCAAAATAGCTCATTTGGTAAACAGCACAAAACAGTGCGATGCGCAAAATAGCGCGAGTGTAAACTACACAAAACGGTGCGATGCGCAAAATAGCTCGTTTGGTAAACAGCACAAAACAGTGCGACGCGCAAAATAGCGAGAGTGTAAACAGCACAACACAGTGCGATGCGCAAAATAGTACGAGTGTAAATAGCACAAAACAGTGCGGTGCGCAAAATAGCGAGATTGCAAACATCACAAAATAGTGCTATGCGTGAAATTGCGCGAGTGTAAACTGCACAAAACAGTGCGCTGCGCAAAATAGTGCGAGTGTAAACTGTACAAAACTGTGCGTTGCGCAAAATAGCGCGAGTGTAAACTGCACAAAATAGTATGATGCGCAAAATAGCGCGAGTGTAAACTGCACAAAACAGTGCGATGCGCAAAATAGCTCGAGTGCAAACTGCACAAACAGTGCGCTGCGCAAAATAGCGCGAGTGTAAACTGTACAAACCAGTGCGATGCGCAAAATAGCGCATTTGATAAACTGCACAAAACAGTGCGATGCGCAAAATAGCGCGAGTGTGAACTGCACAAAACAGTGCGCAGCGCAAAATACCGCGAGTGTAAACTGCAGAAAACAGTGCGATGCGCAAAATAGCTCGTTTGGTAAACAGCACAAAACAGTGCGATGCGCAAAATAGCGAGAGTGTAAACAGCACAAAACTGTGCGACGCGCAAAATAGGAGGAGTATAAGCTGCACAAAACAGTGCGATGCGCAAAAATAGCGAGAGTGTAAACAGCACAAAACAGTGCAATGCGCAAAATAGCGAGAGTGTAAACTGCACAAAACAGTGCGATGCGCAAAATAGCGCGAGTGTAAACTGCACAAAACAGTGCGACGCGCAAAATAGCTCGTTTGGTAAACAGCACAAAACAGTGCGATGCGCAAAATAGCGAGAGTGTAAACAGCACAAAACAGTGCGATGCGCAAAATAGTACGAGTGTAAACAGCACAAAACAGTGCGATGCGCAAAATAGCGAGAGTGTAAACATCACAAAATAGTGCGATGCGCGAAATTGCGCGAGTGTAAACTGCACAAAACAGTGCGCTGCGCAAAATAGTGCGAGTGTAAACTGTACAAAACAGTGCGTTGCGCAAAATAGCGCGAGTGTAAACTTCACAAAATAATGTGATGCGCAAAATAGCGCGAGTGTAAACTGCACAAAACAGTGCGATGCGCAAAATAGCACATTTCATAAACTGCACAAAACAGTGCGATGCACAAAATAGCTCTTGTGTAAACTGCACAAACAGTGCGCTGCGCAAAATTACGGGATTGTAAACAGCACAAAACAGTGCGATGCGCAAAATAGCGCGAGTGTAAACCGTACAAACCAGTGCGATGCGCAAAATAGCGCGAGTGTGAACTGCACAAAACAGTGCGCTGCGCCAAATAGCGCGAGTGTAAACTGCACAAAACAGTGCGATGCGCAAAATAGCTCATTTGGTAAACAGCACAAAACAGTGCGATGCGCAAAATAGCGCGAGTGTAAACTGCACAAAACGGTGCGATGCGCAAAATAGCTCGTTTGGTAAACAGCACAAAACAGTGCGACGCGCAAAATAGCGAGAGTGTAAACAGCACAACACAGTGCGATGCGCAAAATAGTACGAGTGTAAATAGCACAAAACAGTGCGATGCGCAAAATAGCGAGATTGCAAACATCACAAAATAGTGCTATGCGTGAAATTGCGCGAGTGTAAACTGCACAAAACAGTGCGCTGCGCAAAATAGTGCGAGTGTAAACTGTACAAAACTGTGCGTTGCGCAAAATAGCGCGAGTGTAAACTGCACAAAATAGTATGATGCGCAAAATAGCGCGAGTGTAAACTGCACAAAACAGTGCGATGCGCAAAATAGCTCGAGTGCAAACTGCACAAACAGTGCGCTGCGCAAAATAGCGCGAGTGTAAACTATACAAACCAGTGCGATGCGCAAAATAGCGCATTTGATAAACTGCACAAAACAGTGCGATGCGCAAAATAGCGCGAGTGTGAACTGCACAAAACAGTGCGCAGCGCAAAATACCGCGAGTGTAAACTGCAGAAAACAGTGCGATGCGCAAAATAGCTCGTTTGGTAAACAGCACAAAACAGTGCGATGCGCAAAATAGCGAGAGTGTAAACAGCACAAAACTGTGCGATGCGTAAAATAGGAGGAGTATAAACTGCACAAAACAGTGCGATGCGCAAAAATAGCGAGAGTGTAAACAGCACAAAACAGTGCAATGCGCAAAATAGCGAGAGTGTAAACTGCACAAAACAGTGCGATGCGCAAAATAGCGCGAGTGTAAACTGCACAAAACAGTGCGACGCGCAAAATAGCTCGTTTGGTAAACAGCACAAAACTGTGCGATGCGCAAAATAGCGAGAGTGTAAACAGCACAAAAGAGTGCGATGCGCAAAATAGTACGAGTGTAAACAGCACAAAACAGTGCGATGCGCAAAATAGCGAGAGTGTAAACATCACAAAATAGTGCGATGCGCGAAATTGCGCGAGTGTAAACTGCACAAAACAGTGCGCTGCGCAAAATAGTGCGAGTGTAAACTGTACAAAACAGTGCGTTGCGCAAAATAGCGCGAGTGTAAACTGCACAAAATAATGTGATGCGCAAAATAGCGCGAGTGTAAACTGCACAAAACAGTGCGATGCGCAAAATAGCACATTTCATAAACTGCACAAAACAGTGCGATGCACAAAATAGCTCTTGTGTAAACTGCACAAACAGTGCGCTGCGCAAAATTGCGGGATTGTAAACAGCACAAAACAGTGCGATGCGCAAAATAGCGCGAGTGTAAACCGTACAAACCAGTGCGATGCGCAAAATAGCGCGAGTGTGAACTGCACAAAACAGTGCGCTGCGCCAAATAGCGCGAGTGTAAACTGCACAAAACAGTGCGATGCGCAAAATAGCTCATTTGGTAAACAGCACAAAACAGTGCGATGCGCAAAATAGCGCGAGTGTAAACTGCACAAAACGGTGCAATGCGCAAAATAGCTCGTTTGGTAAACAGCACAAAACAGTGCGACGCGCAAAATAGCGAGAGTGTAAACAGCACAACACAGTGCGATGCGCAAAATAGTACGAGTGTAAATAGCACAAAACAGTGCGATGCGCAAAATAGCGAGATTGCAAACATCACAAAATAGTGCTATGCGTGAAATTGCGCGAGTGTAAACTGCACAAAACAGTGCGCTGCGCAAAATAGTGCGAGTGTAAACTGTACAAAACTGTGCGTTGCGCAAAATAGCGCGAGTGTAAACTGCACAAAATAGTATGATGCGCAAAATAGCGCGACTGTAAACTGCACAAAACAGTGCAATGCGCAAAATAGCTCGAGTGCAAACTGCACAAACAGTGCGCTGCGCAAAATAGCGCGAGTGTAAACTGTACAAACCAGTGCGATGCGCAAAATAGCGCATTTGATAAACTGCACAAAACAGTGCGATGCACAAAATAGCGCGAGTGTGAACTGCACAAAACAGTGCGCAGCGCAAAATAGCGCGAGTGTAAACTGCAGAAAACAGTGCGATGCGCAAAATAGCTCGTTTGGTAAACAGCACAAAACAGCGCGATGCGCAAAATAGCGAGAGTGTAAACAGCACAAAACTGTGCGATGCGCAAAATAGGAGGAGTATAAGCTGCACAAAACAGTGCGATGCGCAAAAATAGCGAGAGTGTAAACAGCACAAAACAGTGCAATGCGCAAAATAGCGAGAGTGTAAACTGCACAAAACAGTGCGATGCGCAAAATAGCGCGAGTGTAAACTGCACAAAACAGTGCGACGCGCAAAATAGCTCGTTTGGTAAACAGCACAAAACAGTGCGATGCGCAAAATAGCGAGAGTGTAAACAGCACAAAACAGTGCGATGCGCAAAATAGTACGAGTGTAAACAGCACAAAACAGTGCGATGCGCAAAATAGCGAGAGTGTAAACATCACAAAATAGTGCGATGTGCGAAATTGCGCGAGTGTAAACTGCACAAAACAGTGCGCTGCGCAAAATAGTGCGAGTGTAAACTGTACAAAACAGTGCGTTGCGCAAAATAGCGCGAGTGTAAACTGCACAAAATAATGTGATGCGCAAAATAGCGCGAGTGTAAACTGCACAAAACAGGGCGATGCGCAAAATAGCACATTTCATAAACTGCCCAAAACAGTGCGATGCACAAAATAGCTCTTGTGTAAACTGCACAAACAGTGCGCTGCGCAAAATTGCGGGATTGTAAACAGCACAAAACAGTGCGATGCGCAAAATAGCGCAAGTGTAAACCGTACAAACCAGTGCGATGCGCAAAATAGCGCGAGTGTGAACTGCACAAAACAGTGCGCTGCGCCAAATAGCGCGAGTGTAAACTGCACAAAACAGTGCGATGCGCAAAATAGCTCATTTGGTAAACAGCACAAAACAGTGCGATGCGCAAAATAGCGCGAGTGTAAACTGCACAAAACGGTGCGATGCGCAAAATAGCTCGTTTGGTAAACAGCACAAAACAGTGCGACGCGCAAAATAGCGAGAGTGTAAACAGCACAACACAGTGCGATGCGCAAAATAGTACGAGTGTAAATAGCACAAAACAGTGCGATGCGCAAAATAGCGAGATTGCAAACATCACAAAATAGTGCTATGCGTGAAATTGCGCGAGTGTAAACTGCACAAAACAGTGCGCTGCGCAAAATAGTGCGAGTGTAAACTGTACAAAACTGTGCGTTGCGCAAAATAGCGCGAGTGTAAACTGCACAAAATAGTATGATGCGCAAAATAGCGCGAGTGTAAACTGCACAAAACAGTGCGATGCGCAAAATAGCTCGAGTGCAAACTGCACAAACAGTGCGCTGCGCAAAGTAGCGCGAGTGTAAACTGTACAAACCAGTGCGATGCGCAAAATAGCGCATTTGATAAACTGCACAAAACAGTGCGATGCGCAAAATAGCGCGAGTGTGAACTGCACAAAACAGTGCGCAGCGCAAAATAGCGCGAGTGTAAACTGCAGAAAACAGTGCGATGCGCAAAATAGCTCGTTTGGTAAACAGCACAAAACAGTGCGATGCGCAAAATAGCGAGAGTGTAAACAGCACAAAACTGTGCGATGCGCAAAATAGGAGGAGTATAAACTGCACAAAACAGTGCGATGCGCAAAAATAGCGAGAGTGTAAACAGCACAAAACAGTGCAATGCGCAAAATAGCGAGAGTGTAAACTGCACAAAACAGTGCGATGCGCAAAATAGCGCGAGTGTAAACTGCACAAAACAGTGCGACGCGCAAAATAGCTCGTTTGGTAAACAGCACAAAACAGTGCGATGCGCAAAATAGCGAGAGTGTAAACAGCACAAAACAGTGCGATGCGCAAAATAGTACGAGTGTAAACAGCACAAAACAGTGCGATGCGCAAAATAGCGAGAGTGTAAACATCACAAAATAGTGCGATGCGCGAAATTGCGCGAGTGTAAACTGCACAAAACAGTGCGCTGCGCAAAATAGTGCGAGTGTAAACTGTACAAAACAGTGCGTTGCGCAAAATAGCGCGAGTGTAAACTGCACAAAATAATGTGATGCGCAAAATAGCGCGAGTGTAAACTGCACAAAACAGTGCGATGCGCAAAATAGCACATTTCATAAACTGCACTAAACAGTGCGATGCACAAAATAGCTCTTGTGTAAACTGCACAAACAGTGCGCTGCGCAAAATTGCGAGATTGTAAACAGCACAAAACAGTGCGATGCGCAAAATAGCGCGAGTGTAAACCGTACAAACCAGTGCGATGCGCAAAATAGCGCGAGTGTGAACTGCACAAAACAGTGCGCTGCGCCAAATAGCGCGAGTGTAAACAGCACAAAACAGTGCGATGCGCAAAATAGCTCATTTGGTAAACAGCACAAAACAGTGCGATGCGCAAAATAGCGCGAGTGTAAACTGCACAAAACGGTGCGATGCGCAAAATAGCTCGTTTGGTAAACAGCACAAAACAGTGCGACGCGCAAAATAGCGAGAGTGTAAACAGCACAACACAGTGCGATGCGCAAAATAGTACGAGTGTAAATAGCACAAAACAGTGCGATGCGCAAAATAGCGAGATTGCAAACATCACAAAATAGTGCTATGCGTGAAATTGCGCGAGTGTAAACTGCACAAAACAGTGCGCTGCGCAAAATAGTGCGAGTGTAAACTGTACAAAACTGTGCGTTGCGCAAAATAGCGCGAGTGTAAACTGCACAAAATAGTATGATGCGCAAAATAGCGCGAGTGTAAACTGCACAAAACAGTGCGATGCGCAAAATAGCTCGAGTGCAAACTGCACAAACAGTGCGCTGCGCAAAATAGCGCGAGTGTGAACTGTACAAACCAGTGCGATGCGCAAAATAGCGCATTTGATAAACTGCACAAAACAGTGCGATGCGCAAAATAGCGCGAGTGTGAACTGCACAAAACAGTGCGCAGCGCAAAATAGCGCGAGTGTAAACTGCACAAAACAGTGCGATGCGCAAAATAGCTCGTTTGGTAAACAGCACAAAACAGTGCGATGCGCAAAATAGCGAGAGTGTAAACAGCACAAAACTGTGCGATGCGCAAAATAGGAGGAGTATAAACTGCACAAAACAGTGCGATGCACAAAAATAGCGAGAGTGTAAACAGCACAAAACAGTGCAATGCGCAAAATAGCGAGAGTGTAAACTGCACAAAACAGTGCGATGCGCAAAATAGCGCGAGTGTAAACTGCACAAAACTGTGCGACGCGCAAAATAGCTCGTTTGGTAAACAGCACAAAACAGTGCGATGCGCAAAATAGCGAGAGTGTAAACAGCACAAAACAGTGCGATGCGCAAAATAGTACGAGTGTAAACAGCACAAAACAGTGCGATGCGCAAAATAGCGAGAGTGTAAACATCACAAAATAGTGCGATGCGCGAAATTGCGCGAGTGTAAACTGCACAAAACAGTGCGCTGCGCAAAATAGTGCGAGTGTAAACTGTACAAAACAGTGCGTTGCGCAAAATAGCGCGAGTGTAAACTGCACAAAATAATGTGATGCGCAAAATAGCGCGAGTGTAAACTGCACAAAACAGTGCGATGCGCAAAATAGCACATTTCATAAACTGCACAAAACAGTGCGATGCACAAAATAGCTCTTGTGTAAACTGCACAAACAGTGCGCTGCGCAAAATTGCGGGATTGTAAACAGCACAAAACAGTGCGATGCGCAAAATAGCGCGAGTGTAAACTGGACAAACCAGTGCGATGCGCAAAATAGCGCGAGTGTGAACTGCACAAAACAGTGCGCTGCGCAAAATAGCGCGAGTGTAAACTGCACAAAACTGTGCGATGCGCAAAATAGCTCATTTGGTAAACAGCACAAAACAGTGCGATGCGCAAAATAGCGAGAGTGTAAACAGCACAAAACTGTGCGATGCGCAAAATAGGAGGAGTGTAAACTGCACAAAACAGTGCGATGCGCAAAAATAGCGAGAGTGTAAACAGCACAAAACAGTGCGATGCCCAAAATAGTACGAGTGTAAACAGCACAAAACAGTGCGATGCGCAAAATAGCAAGAGTGTAAACATCACAAAATAGTGCGATGCGCGAAATTGCGCGAGTGTAAACTGCACAAAACAGTGCGCTGCGCAAAATAGTGCGAGTGTAAACTGTACAAAACAGTGCGTTGCGCAAAATAGCGGGAGTGTAAACTGCACAAAATAGTGTGATGCGCCAAATAGCGCGAGTGTAAACTGCACAAAACAGTGCGATGCGCAAAATAACACATTTCATAAACTGCACAAAACAGTGCGATGCGCAAAATAGCTCGAGTGTAAACTGCACAAACAGTGCGCTGCGCAAAATAGCGGGAGTGTAAACAGCACAAAACAGTGCGATGCGCAAAATAGCGCGAGTGTAAACTATACAAACCAGTGCAATGCGCAAAATAGCGCATTTGATACACTGCACAAAACAGTGCGATGCGCAAAATAGCGCGAGTGTGAACTGCACAAAACAGTGCGCAGCGCAAAATAGCGCGAGTGTAAACTGCACAAAACAGTGCGATGCGCAAAATAGCTCGTTTGGTAAACAGCACAAAACAGTGCGATGCGCAAAATAGCGAGAGTGTAAACAGCACAAAACTGTGCGATGCGCAAAATAGGAGGAGTATAAACTGCACAAAACAGTGCGATGCACAAAAATAGCGAGAGTGTAAACAGCACAAAACAGTGCAATGCGCAAAATAGCGAGAGTGTAAACTGCACAAAACAGTGCGATGCGCAAAATAGCGCGAGTGTAAACTGCACAGAACTGTGCGACGCGCAAAATAGCTCGTTTGGTAAACAGCACAAAACAGTGCGATGCGCAAAATAGCGAGAGTGTAAACTGCACAAAACAGTGCGATGCGCAAAATAGCACATTTCATAAACTGCACAAAACAGTGCGATGCACAAAATAGCTCTTGTGTAAACTGCACAAACAGTGCGCTGCGCAAAATTGCGGGATTGTAAACAGCACAAAACAGTGCGATGCGCAAAATAGCGCGAGTGTAAACCGTACAAACCAGTGCGATGCGCAAAATAGCGCGAGTGTGAACTGCACAAAACAGTGCGCTGCGCCAAATAGCGCGAGTGTAAACAGCACAAAACAGTGCGATGCGCAAAATAGCTCATTTGGTAAACAGCACAAAACAGTGCGATGCGCAAAATAGCGCGAGTGTAAACTGCACAAAACGGTGCGATGCGCAAAATAGCTCGTTTGGTAAACAGCACAAAACAGTGCGACGCGCAAAATAGCGAGAGTGTAAACAGCACAACACAGTGCGATGCGCAAAATAGTACGAGTGTAAATAGCACAAAACAGTGCGATGCGCAAAATAGCGAGATTGCAAACATCACAAAATAGTGCTATGCGTGAAATTGCGCGAGTGTAAACTGCACAAAACAGTGCGCTGCGCAAAATAGTGCGAGTGTAAACTGTACAAAACTGTGCGTTGCGCAAAATAGCGCGAGTGTAAACTGCACAAAATAGTATGATGCGCAAAATAGCGCGAGTGTAAACTGCACAAAACAGTGCGATGCGCAAAATAGCTCGAGTGCAAACTGCACAAACAGTGCGCTGCGCAAAATAGCGCGAGTGTAAACTGTACAAACCAGTGCGATGCGCAAAATAGCGCATTTGATAAACTGCACAAAACAGTGCGATGCGCAAAATAGCGCGAGTGTGAACTGCACAAAACAGTGCGCAGCGCAAAATAGCGCGAGTGTAAACTGCACAAAACAGTGCGATGCGCAAAATAGCTCGTTTGGTAAACAGCACAAAACAGTGCGATGCGCAAAATAGCGAGAGTGTAAACAGCACAAAACTGTGCGATGCGCAAAATAGGAGGAGTATAAACTGCACAAAACAGTGCGATGCGCAAAAATAGCGAGAGTGTAAACAGCACAAAACAGTGCAATGCGCAAAATAGCGAGAGTGTAAACTGCACAAAACAGTGCGATGCGCAAAATAGCGCGAGTGTAAACTGCACAAAACTGTGCGACGCGCAAAATAGCTCGTTTGGTAAACAGCACAAAACAGTGCGATGCGCAAAATAGCGAGAGTGTAAACAGCACAAAACAGTGCGATGCGCAAAATAGTACGAGTGTAAACAGCACAAAACAGTGCGATGCGCAAAATAGCGAGAGTGTAAACATCACAAAATAGTGCGATGCGCGAAATTGCGCGAGTGTAAACTGCACAAAACAGTGCGCTGCGCAAAATAGTGCGAGTGTAAACTGTACAAAACAGTGCGTTGCGCAAAATAGCGCGAGTGTAAACTGCACAAAATAATGTGATGCGCAAAATAGCGCGAGTGTAAACTGCACAAAACAGTGCGATGCGCAAAATAGCACATTTCATAAACTGCACAAAACAGTGCGATGCACAAAATAGCTCTTGTGTAAACTGCACAAACAGTGCGCTGCGCAAAATTGCGGGATTGTAAACAGCACAAAACAGTGCGATGCGCAAAATAGCGCGAGTGTAAACTGGACAAACCAGTGCGATGCGCAAAATAGCGCGAGTGTGAACTGCACAAAACAGTGCGCTGCGCAAAATAGCGCGAGTGTAAACTGCACAAAACTGTGCGATGCGCAAAATAGCTCATTTGGTAAACAGCACAAAACAGTGCGATGCGCAAAATAGCGAGAGTGTAAACAGCACAAAACTGTGCGATGCGCAAAATAGGAGGAGTGTAAACTGCACAAAACAGTGCGATGCGCAAAAATAGCGAGAGTGTAAACAGCACAAAACAGTGCGATGCCCAAAATAGTACGAGTGTAAACAGCACAAAACAGTGCGATGCGCAAAATAGCAAGAGTGTAAACATCACAAAATAGTGCGATGCGCGAAATTGCGCGAGTGTAAACTGCACAAAACAGTGCGCTGCGCAAAATAGTGCGAGTGTAAACTGTACAAAACAGTGCGTTGCGCAAAATAGCGGGAGTGTAAACTGCACAAAATAGTGTGATGCGCCAAATAGCGCGAGTGTAAACTGCACAAAACAGTGCGATGCGCAAAATAACACATTTCATAAACTGCACAAAACAGTGCGATGCGCAAAATAGCTCGAGTGTAAACTGCACAAACAGTGCGCTGCGCAAAATAGCGGGAGTGTAAACAGCACAAAACAGTGCGATGCGCAAAATAGCGCGAGTGTAAACTATACAAACCAGTGCAATGCGCAAAATAGCGCATTTGATACACTGCACAAAACAGTGCGATGCGCAAAATAGCGCGAGTGTGAACTGCACAAAACAGTGCGCAGCGCAAAATAGCGCGAGTGTAAACTGCACAAAACAGTGCGATGCGCAAAATAGCTCGTTTGGTAAACAGCACAAAACAGTGCGATGCGCAAAATAGCGAGAGTGTAAACAGCACAAAACTGTGCGATGCGCAAAATAGGAGGAGTATAAACTGCACAAAACAGTGCGATGCACAAAAATAGCGAGAGTGTAAACAGCACAAAACAGTGCAATGCGCAAAATAGCGAGAGTGTAAACTGCACAAAACAGTGCGATGCGCAAAATAGCGCGAGTGTAAACTGCACAGAACTGTGCGACGCGCAAAATAGCTCGTTTGGTAAACAGCACAAAACAGTGCGATGCGCAAAATAGCGAGAGTGTAAACTGCACAAAACAGTGCGATGCGCAAAATAGCACATTTCATAAACTGCACAAAACAGTGCGATGCACAAAATAGCTCTTGTGTAAACTGCACAAACAGTGCGCTGCGCAAAATTGCGGGATTGTAAACAGCACAAAACAGTGCGATGCGCAAAATAGCGCGAGTGTAAACCGTACAAACCAGTGCGATGCGCAAAATAGCGCGAGTGTGAACTGCACAAAACAGTGCGCTGCGCCAAATAGCGCGAGTGTAAACAGCACAAAACAGTGCGATGCGCAAAATAGCTCATTTGGTAAACAGCACAAAACAGTGCGATGCGCAAAATAGCGCGAGTGTAAACTGCACAAAACGGTGCGATGCGCAAAATAGCTCGTTTGGTAAACAGCACAAAACAGTGCGACGCGCAAAATAGCGAGAGTGTAAACAGCACAACACAGTGCGATGCGCAAAATAGTACGAGTGTAAATAGCACAAAACAGTGCGATGCGCAAAATAGCGAGATTGCAAACATCACAAAATAGTGCTATGCGTGAAATTGCGCGAGTGTAAACTGCACAAAACAGTGCGCTGCGCAAAATAGTGCGAGTGTAAACTGTACAAAACTGTGCGTTGCGCAAAATAGCGCGAGTGTAAACTGCACAAAATAGTATGATGCGCAAAATAGCGCGAGTGTAAACTGCACAAAACAGTGCGATGCGCAAAATAGCTCGAGTGCAAACTGCACAAACAGTGCGCTGCGCAAAATAGCGCGAGTGTAAACTGTACAAACCAGTGCGATGCGCAAAATAGCGCATTTGATAAACTGCACAAAACAGTGCGATGCGCAAAATAGCGCGAGTGTGAACTGCACAAAACAGTGCGCAGCGCAAAATAGCGCGAGTGTAAACTGCACAAAACAGTGCGATGCGCAAAATAGCTCGTTTGGTAAACAGCACAAAACAGTGCGATGCGCAAAATAGCGAGAGTGTAAACAGCACAAAACTGTGCGATGCGCAAAATAGGAGGAGTATAAACTGCACAAAACAGTGCGATGCGCAAAAATAGCGAGAGTGTAAACAGCACAAAACAGTGCAATGCGCAAAATAGCGAGAGTGTAAACTGCACAAAACAGTGCGATGCGCAAAATAGCGCGAGTGTAAACTGCACAAAACTGTGCGACGCGCAAAATAGCTCGTTTGGTAAACAGCACAAAACAGTGCGATGCGCAAAATAGCGAGAGTGTAAACAGCACAAAACAGTGCGATGCGCAAAATAGTACGAGTGTAAACAGCACAAAACAGTGCGATGCGCAAAATAGCGAGAGTGTAAACATCACAAAATAGTGCGATGCGCGAAATTACGCGAGTGTAAACTGCACAAAACAGTGCGCTGCGCAAAATAGTGCGAGTGTAAACTGTACAAAACAGTGCGTTGCGCAAAATAGCGCGAGTGTAAACTGCACAAAATAATGTGATGCGCAAAATAGCGCAAGTGTAAACTGCACAAAACAGTGCGATGCGCAAAATAGCACATTTCATAAACTGCACAAAACAGTGCGATGCACAAAATAGCTCTTGTGTAAACTGCACAAACAGTGCGCTGCGCAAAATTGCGGGATTGTAAACAGCACAAAACAGTGCGATGCGCAAAATAGCGCGAGTGTAAACTGTACAAACCAGTGCGATGCGCAAAATAGCGCGAGTGTGAACTGCACAAAACAGTGCGCTGCGCAAAATAGCGCGAGTGTAAACTGCACAAAACAGTGCGATGCGCAAAATAGCTCATTTGGTAAACAGCACAAAACAGTGCGATGCGCAAAATAGCGAGAGTGTAAACAGCACAAAACTGTGCGATGCGCAAAATAGGAGGAGTGTAAACTGCACAAAACAGTGCGATGCGCAAAAATAGCGAGAGTGTAAACAGCACAAAACAGTGCGATGCCCAAAATTGTACGGATGTAAACAGCACAAAACAGTGCGATGCGCAAAATAGCAAGAGTGTAAACATCACAAAATAGTGCGATGCGCGAAATTGTGCGAGTGCAAACTGCACAAAACAGTGCGCTGCGCAAAATAGTGCAAGTGTAAACTGTACAAAACAGTGCGTTGCGCAAAATAGCGGGAGTGTAAACAGCACAAAATAGTGTGATGCGCCAAATAGCGCGAGTGTAAACTGCACAAAACAGTGCGATGCGCAAAATAACACATTTCATAAACTGCACAAAACAGTGCGATGCGGAAAATAGCTCGAGTGTAAACTGCACAAACAGTGCGCTGCGCAAAATAGCGGGAGTGTAAACAGCACAAAACAGTGCGATGCGCAAAATAGCGCGAGTGTAAACTATACAAACCAGTGCAATGCGCAAAATAGCGCATTTGATACACTGCACAAAACAGTGCGCAGCGCAAAATAGCGCGAGTGTAAACTGCACAAAACAGTGCGATGCGCAAAATAGCTCGTTTGGTAAACAGCACAAAACAGTGCGATGCGCAAAATAGCGAGAGTGTAAACAGCACAAAACTGTGCGATGCACAAAATAGGAGGAGTGTAAACTGCACAAAACAGTGCGATGCGCAAAAATAGCGAGAGTGTAAACTGCACAAAACAGTGCGATGCGCAAAATAGCGCGAGTGTAAACTGCACAAAACGGTGCGATGCGCAAAATAGCTCGTTTGGTAAACAGCACAAAACAGTGCGACGCGCAAAATAGCGAGAGTGTAAACAGCACAACACAGTGCGATGCGCAAAATAGTACGAGTGTAAACAGCACAAAACAGTGCGATGCGCAAAATAGCGAGATTGCAAACATCACAAAATAGTGCGATGCGTGAAATTGCGCGAGTGTAAACTGCACAAAACAGTGCGCTGCGCAAAATAGTGCGAGTGTAAACTGTACAAAACTGTGCGTTGCGCAAAATAGCGCGAGTGTAAACTGCACAAAATAGTATGATGCGCAAAATAGCGCGAGTGTAAACTGCACAAAACAGTGCGATGCGCAAAATAGCTCGAGTGCAAACTGCACAAACAGTGCGCTGCGCAAAATAGCGGGATTGTAAACAGCACAAAACAGTGCGATGCGCAAAATAGCGCGAGTGTAAACTGTACAAACCAGTGCGATGCGCAAAATAGCGCATTTGATAAACTGCACAAAACAGTGCGATGCGCAAAATAGTGCGAGTGTGAACTGCACAAAACAGTGCGCAGCGCAAAATAGCGCGAGTGTAAACTGCCCAAAACAGTGCGATGCGCAAAATAGCTCGTTTGGTAAACAGCACAAAACAGTGCGATGCGCAAAATAGGAGGAGTATAAACTGCACAAAACAGTGCGATGCGCAAAAATAGCGAGAGTGTAAACAGCACAAAACAGTGCAATGCGCAAAATAGCGAGAGTGTAAACTGCACAAAACAGTGCGACGCGCAAAATAGCGCGAGTGTAAACTGCACAAAACAGTGCGACGCGCAAAATAGCTCGTTTGGTAAACAGCACAAAACAGTGCGATGCGCAAAATAGCGAGAGTGTAAACAGCACAACACAGTGCGATGCGCAAAATAGTACGAGTGTAAACAGCACAAAACAGTGCGATGCGCAAAATAGCGGGATTGCAAACATCCCAAAATAGTGCGATGCGTGAAATTGCGCGAGTGTAAACTGCACAAAACAGTGCGCTGCGCAAAATAGTGCGAGTGTAAACTGTATAAAACAGTGCGTTGCGCAAAATAGCGCGAGTGTAAATTGCACAAAATAATGTGATGCGCAAAATAGCGCGAGTGTAAACTGCACAAAACAGTGCGATGCGCAAAATAGCACATTTCATAAACTGCACAAAACAGTGCGATGCACAAAATAGCTCTTGTGTAAACTGCACAAACAGTGCGCTACGCAAAATTGCGGGATTGTAAACAGCACAAAACAGTGCGATGCGCAAAATAGCGCGAGTGTAAACTGTACAAACCAGTGCGATGCGCAAAATAGCGCGAGTGTGAACTGCACAAAACAGTGCGCTGCGCAAAATAGCGCGAGTGTAAACTGCGCAAAACAGTGCGATGCGCAAAATAGCTCATTTGGTAAACAGCACAAAACAGTGCGATGCGCAAAATAGCGAGAGTGTAAACAGCACAAAACTGTGCGATGCGCAAAATAGGAGGAGCGTAAACTGCACAAAACAGTGCGATGCGCAAAAATAGCGAGAGTGTAAACGGCACAAAACAGTGCGATGCCCAAAATAGTACGAGTGTAAACAGCACAAAACAGTGCGATGCGCAAAATAGCAAGAGTGTAAACATCACAAAATAGTGCGATCCGCGAAATTGCGCGAGTGTAAACTGCACAAAACAGTGCGCTGCGCAAAATAGTGCGAGTGTAAACTGTACAAAACAGTGCGTTGCGCAAAATAGCGTGAGTGTAAACTGCACGAAATAGTGTGATGCGCAAAATAGCGCGAGTGTAAACTGCACAAAACAGTGCGCTGCGCAAAATAGCGGGAGTATAAACAGCACAAAACAGTGCGATGCGCAAAATAGCGCGAGTGTAAACTATACAAACCAGTGCAATGCGCAAAATAGCGCATTTGATACACTGCACAAAACAGTGTGAACTGCACAAAACAGTGCACAGCGCAAAATAGCGCGAGTGTAAACTGCACAAAACAGTGCGATGCGCAAAATAGCTCGTTTGGTAAACAGCACAAAAGAGTGCGATGCGCAAAATAGCGAGAGTGTAAACAGCACAAAACTGTGCGATGCCCAAAATAGGAGGAGTGTAAACTGCACAAAACAGTGCGATGCGCAAAAATAGCGAGAGTGTAAACAGCACAAAACAGTGCTATGCGCAAAATAGCGAGAGTGTAAACTGCACAAAATAGCGCGATGCGCAAAATAGCGCGAGTGTAACCTGCACAAAACAGTGCGATGCGCAAAATAGCGAGAGTGTAAACAGCACAAAACAGTGCGATGCGCAAAATAGTACGAGTGTAAACAGCACAAAACAGTGCGATGCGCAAAATAGCAAGAGTGTAAACATCACAAAATAGTGCGATGCGCGAAATTGTGCGAGTGTAAACTGCACAAAACAGTGCGCTGCGCAAAATAGTACGAGTGCAAACTATACAAAACAGCGCGTTGCGCAAAATAGCGAGAGTGCAAACAGCACAAAACAGTGCGATGCGCAAAATGGTACAAGTGTAAACAGCACAAAACAGTGCGCTGCGCAAAATAGCACGAGTGTAAACTGCACAAAATAGTGTGATGCGCAAAATAGCGCGAGTGTAAACTGCACAAAACAGTGCGATGCGTAAAATAGCACATTTCATAAACTGCACAAAGCAGTGCGATGCGCAAAATAGCTCGAGTGTAAACTGCACAAACAGCGCGCTGCGCAAAATAGCGGGAGTGTAAACAGCAGAAAACAGTGCGATGCGCAAAATAGCGCGAGTGTAAACTGTACAAACCAGTGCGATGCGCAAAATAGCGCATTTGATAAACTGCACAAAACAGTGCGAGTGTGAACTGCACAAAACAGTGCGCAGCGCAAAATAGCGTGAGTCTAAACTGCACAAAACAGTGCGATGCGCAAAATAGCTCGTTTGGTAAACAGCACAAAACAGTGCGATGCGCAAAATAGCGAGTGTGTAAACAGCACAAAACTGTGCGATGCGCAAAATAGGAGGAGTGTAAACAGCACAAAACAGTGCGATGCGCAAAAATAGCGAGAGTGTAAACTGCACAAACAGTGCGCTGCGCAAAATAGCGGGAGTGTAAACAGCACAAAACAGTGCGATGCGCAAAATAGCGCGAGTGTGAACTGCACAAAACAGTGCGCAGCGCAAAATAGCGCGAGTCTAAACTGCACAAAATAGTGCGATGCGCAAAATAGCTCGTTTGGTAAACAGCACAAAACAGTGCGATGCGCAAAATAGCGAGAGTGTAAACAGCACAAAACTGTGCGATGCGCAAAATAGGAGGTGTGTAAACAGCACAAAACAGTGCGATGCGCAAAAATAGCGAGAGTGTAAACAGCACAAAATAGTGCAATGCGCAAAATAGCGAGAGTGTAAACTGCACAAAACAGTGCGATGCGCAAAATAGCGCGAGTGTAAACTGCACAAAACGGTGCGATGCGCAAAATAGCTCGTTTGGTAAACAGCACAAAACAGTGCGATGCGCAAAATAGCGAGAGTGTAAACAGCACAAAACAGTGTGATGCGCAAAATAGTACGAGTGTAAACAGCACAAAACAGTGCGATGCGCAAAATCGCGAGAGTGTAAACATCACAAAATAGTGCGATGCGCGAAATTGCGCGAGTGTAAACTGCACAAAACAGTGCGCTGCACAAAATAGTGCGAGTGTAAATTGTACAAAACAGTGCGTTGCGCAAAATAGCGCGAGTGTGAACTGCACAAAATAGCGCGAGTGTAAACTGCACAAAACAGTGCGATGCGCAAAATAGCACATTTCATAAACTGCACAAAACAGTGCGATGCCCAAAATAGCTCGAGTGTAAACTGTACAAACAGTGCACTTCGCAAAATAGCGGGATTGTAAACAGTACAAAACAGTGCGATGCGCAAAATAGCGCGAGTGTAAACTGTACAAACCAGTGCGATGCGCAAAATAGCGCATTTGATAAACTGCACAAAACAGTGCGATGCGCAAAATAGCGCGAGTGTGAACTGCACAAAACAGTGCGCTGTGCAAAATAGCGCGAGTGTAAACTGCACAAAACAGTGCGATGGGCAAAATAGCACATTTCATAAACTGCACAAAACAGTGCGATGCACAAAATAACTCGGGTGTAAACTGCACAAACAGTGCGCTGCGCAAAATAGCAGGAGTGTAAAAAGCACAAAACAGTGCGATGCGCAAAAATAGCGAGAGTGTAAACAGCACAAAACAGTGCAATGCGCAAAATAGCGAGAGTGTAAACTGCACAAAACAGTGCGATGCGCAAAATAGCGCGAGTGTAAACTGCACAAAACAGTGCGATGCGCAAAATAGCTCGTTTGGTAAACAGCACAAAACAGTGCGATACGCAAAATAGCGAGAGTGTAAACAGCACAAAACAGTGCGATGCGCAAAATAGTACGAGTGTAAACAGCACAAAACAGTGCGATGCGCAAAATAGTAAGAGTGTAAACATCACAAAATAGTGCGATGCGCGAAATTCCGCGAGTGTAAACTGAACAAAACAGTGCGCTGCGCAAAATAGTGCGAGTGTAAACTGTACAAAACAGTGCGCTGCGCAAAATAGCGAGAGTGTAAACTGCACAAAATAGTGTGATGCGCAAAATAGCGCGAGTGTAAACTGTACAAAACAGTGCGATGCGCAAAATAACAAATTTCATAAACTGCACAAAACAGTGCAATGCGCAAAATAGCTCGAGTGTAAACTGCACAAACAGTGCGCTGCGCAAAATAGCGGGAGTGTAAACAGCACAAAACAGTGCGATGCGCAAAATAGCGCGAGTGTAAACTGTACAAACCAGTGCGATGCGCAAGATAGCGCATTTGATAAACTGCACAAAACAGCGCGATGCGCAAAATAGCGCGAGTGTGAACTGCACAAAACAGTGCGCAGCGCAAAATAGCGCGAGTGTAAACTGCACAAAACAGTGAGATGCGCAAAATAGCTCATTTGGTAAACAGCACAAAACAGTGCGATGCGCAAAATAGCGAGAGTGTAAACAGCACAAAACTGTGCGATGCGCAAAATAGGAGTAGTGTAAACTGCACAAAACAGTGCGATGCGCAAAAATAGCGACAGTGTAAACAGCACAAAACAGTGCAATGCGAAAAATAGCGAGAGTGTAAACTGCACAAAACAGTGCAATGCGCAAAATAGCGCGAGTGTAAACTGCACAAAACGGTGCGATGCGCAAAATAGCTCGTTTGGTAAACAGCACAAAACAGTGCGATGCACAAAATGGCGAGAGTGTAAACAGCACAAAACAGTGCGATACGCAAAATCGCGAGATTGTAAACATCACAAAATAGTGCGATGCGCGAAATTGCGCGAGTGTAAACTGCACAAAACAGTGCGCTACGCAAAATAGTGTGAGTCGCAAAATAGTGCGAGTGTAAACTGTACAAAACAGTGCGCTGCGCAAAATAGCGGGATTGTAAACAGCACAAAACCGTACGATGCGCAAAATAGCGCGAGTGTAAACTGTACAAACCAGTGCGATGCGCAAAATAGCGCATTTGATAAACTGCACAAAACAGTGCGATGCACAAAATAGATCGTTTGGTAAACAGCACAAAACAGTGCGATGCGCAAAATAGCGCGAGTGTAAACTGCACAAAACAGTGCGATACGCAAAATAGCTCGTTTGGTAAACAGCACAAAACAGTGCGATGCGCAAAATAGCGAGAGTGTAAACAGCACAAAACAGTGCGATGCGCAAAATAGTACGAGTGTAAACAGCACAAAACAGTGCGATGCGCAAAATAGCAAGAGTGTAAACATCACAAAATAGTGCGCTGCGCAAAATAGTGCGAGTGTAAACTGTACACAACAGTGCGTTGCGCAAAATACCGCGAGTGTAAACTGCACAAAATAGTGTGATGCGCAAAATACCGCGAGTGTAAACTGCAGAAAACAATGCGATGCGCAAAATAGCACATTTCATAAACTGCACAAAACAGTGCGATGCACAAAATAGCTCGAGTGTAAACTACACAAACAGTGCGCTGCGCAAAATAGCGGGAGTGTAAACAGCAGAAAACAGTGCGATCCGCAAAATAGCGCGAGTGTAAACTGTACAAACCAGTGCGATGCGCAAAATAGCGCATTTGATAAACTGCACAAAACAGTGCGATGCGCAAAATAGCGCGAGTGTGAACTGCACAAAACAGTGCGCTGTGCAAAATAGCGCGAGTGTAAACTGCACAAAACAGTGCGATGGGCAAAATAGCACATTTCATAAACTGCACAAAACAGTGCGATGCACAAAATAACTCGGGTGTAAACTGCACAAACAGTGCGCTGCGCAAAATAGCAGGAGTGTAAATAGCACAAAACAGTGCGATGCGCAAAAATAGCGAGAGTGTAAACAGCACAAAACAGTGCAATGCGCAAAATAGCGAGAGTGTAAACTGCACAAAACAGTGCGATGCGCAAAATAGCGCGAGTGTAAACTGCACAAAACAGTGCGATGCGCAAAATAGCTCGTTTGGTAAACAGCACAAAACAGTGCGATACGCAAAATAGCGAGAGTGTAAACAGCACAAAACAGTGCGATGCGCAAAATAGTACGAGTGTAAACAGCACAAAACAGTGCGATGCGCAAAATAGTAAGAGTGTAAACACCACAAAATAGTGCGATGCGCGAAATTCCGCGAGTGTAAACTGAACAAAACAGTGCGCTGCGCAAAATAGTGCGAGTGTAAACTGTACAAAACAGTGCGTTGCGCAAAATAGCGAGAGTGTAAACTGCACAAAATAGTGTGATGCGCAAAATAGCGCGAGTGTAAACTGTACAAAACAGTGCGATGCGCAAAATAACAAATTTCATAAACTGCACAAAACAGTGCAATGCGCAAAATAGCTCGAGTGTAAACTGCACAAACAGTGCGCTGCGCAAAATAGCGGGAGTGTAAACAGCACAAAACAGTGCGATGCGCAAAATAGCGCGAGTGTAAACTGTACAAACCAGTGCGATGCGCAAAATAGCGCATTTGATAAACTGCACAAAACAGCGCGATGCGCAAAATAGCGCGAGTGTGAACTGCACAAAACAGTGCGCAGCGCAAAATAGCGCGAGCGTAAACTGCACAAAACAGTGAGATGCGCAAAATAGCTCATTTGGTAAACAGCACAAAACAGTGCGATGCGCAAAATAGCGAGAGTGTAAACAGCACAAAACTGTGCGATGCGCAAAATAGGAGTAGTGTAAACTGCACAAAACAGTGCGATGCGCAAAAATAGCGACAGTGTAAACAGCACAAAACAGTGCAATGCGCAAAATAGCGAGAGTGTAAACTGCACAAAACAGTGCAATGCGCAAAATAGCGCGAGTGTAAACTGCACAAAACGGTGCGATGCGCAAAATAGCTCGTTTGGTAAACAGCTCAAAACAGTGCGATGCACAAAATGGCGAGAGTGTAAACAGCACAAAACAGTGCGATACGCAAAATAGCGAGATTGTAAACATCACAAAATAGTGCGATGCGCGAAATTGCGCGAGTGTAAACTGCACAAAACAGTGCGCTACGCAAAATAGTGCGAGTCGCAAAATAGTGCGAGTGTAAACTGTACAAAACAGTGCGCTGCGCAAAATAGCGGGATTGTAAACAGCACAAAACCGTACGATGCGCAAAATAGCGCGAGTGTAAACTGTACAAACCAGTGCGATGCGCAAAATAGCGCATTTGATAAACTGCACAAAACAATGCGATGCGCAAAATAGCGCGAGTGTGAACTGCACAAAACAGTGCGCAGTGCAAAATAGCGCGAGTGTAAACTGCACAAAACAGTGCGATGCGCAAAATAGCTCGTTTGGTAAACAGCACAAAACAGTGCGATGCGCAAAATAGCGAGAGTGTAAACAGCACAAAACTGTGCGATGCGCAAAATAGGAGGAGTGTAAACTGCACAAAACAGTGCGATGCGCCAAAATAGCGAGAGTGTAAACAGCACAAAACAGTGCTATGCGCAAAATAGCGAGAGTGTAAACTGCACAAAACAGTGCGATGCGCAAAATAGCTCGTTTGGTAAACAGCACAAAACAGTGCGATGCGCAAAATAGCGAGAGTGTAAACAGCACAAAACAGTGCGATGCGCAAAATAGTACGAGTGTAAACAGCACAAAACAGTGCGATGCGCAAAATAGCAAGAGTGTAAACATCACAAAATAGTGCGCTGCGCAAAATAGTGCGAGTGTAAACTGTACACAACAGTGCTGTTGCGCTAAATACCGCGAGTGTAAACTGCACAAAATAGTGTGATGAGCAAAATACCGCGAGTGTAAACTGCACAAAACAATGCGATGCGCAAAATAGCACATTTCATAAACTGCAAAAAACAGTGCGATGCACAAAATAGCTCGAGTGTAAACTGCACAAACAGTGCGCTGCGCAAAATAGCGGGAGTGTAAACAGCAGAAAACAGTGCGATCCGCAAAATAGCGCGAGTGTAAACTGTACAAACCAGTGCGATGCGCAAAATAGCGCATTTGATAAACTGCACAAAACAGTGCGATGCGCAAAATAGCGCGAGTGTGAACTGCACAAAACAGTGCGCTGTGCAAAATAGTGCGAGTGTAAACTGCACAAAACAGTGCGATGGGCAAAATAGCACATTTCATAAACTGCACAAAACAGTGCGATGCACAAAATAACTCGGGTGTAAACTGCACAAACAGTGCGCTGCGCAAAATAGCAGGAGTGTAAATAGCACAAAACAGTGCGATGCGCAAAAATAGCGAGAGTGTAAACAGCACAAAACAGTGCAATGCGCAAAATAGCGAGAGTGTAAACTGCACAAAACAGTGCGATGCGCAAAATAGCGCGAGTGTAAACTGCACAAAACAGTGCGATGCGCAAAATAGCTCGTTTGGTAAACAGCACAAAACAGTGCGATACGCAAAATAGCGAGAGTGTAAACAGCACAAAACAGTGCGATGCGCAAAATAGTACGAGTGTTAACAGCACAAAACAGTGCGATGCGCAAAATAGTAAGAGTGTAAACATCACAAAATAGTGCGATGCGCGAAATTCCGCGAGTGTAAACTGAACAAAACAGTGCGCTGCGCAAAATAGTGCGAGTGTAAACTGTACAAAACAGTGCATTGCGCAAAATAGCGAGAGTGTAAACTGCACAAAACAGTGCGATGCGCAAAATAACAAATTTCATAAACTGCACAAAACAGTGCAATGCGCAAAATAGCTCGAGTGTAAACTGCACAAACAGTGCGCTGCGCAAAATAGCGGGAGTGTAAACAGCACAAAACAGTGCGATGCGCAAAATAGCGCGAGTGTAAACTGTACAAACTAGTGCGATGCGCAAAATAGCGCATTTGATAAACTGCACAAAACAGCGCGATGCGCAAAATAGCGCGAGTGTGAACTGCACAAAACAGTGCGCAGCGCAAAATAGCGCGAGTGTAAACTGCACAAAACAGTGAGATGCGCAAAATAGCTCATTTGGTAAACAGCACAAAACAGTGCGATGCGCAAAATAGCGAGAGTGTAAACAGCACAAAACTGTGCGATGCGCAAAATAGGAGGAGTGTAAACTGCACAAAACAGTGCGATGCGCAAAAATAGCGACAGTGTAAACAGCACAAAACAGTGCAATGCGCAAAATAGCGAGAGTGTAAACTGCACAAAACAGTGCAATGCGGAAAATAGCGCGAGTGTAAACTGCACAAAACGGTGCGATGCGCAAAATAGCTCGTTTGGTAAACAGCACAAAACAGTGCGATGCACAAAATGGCGAGAGTGTAAACAGCATAAAACAGTGCGATGCGCAAAATAGCGAGATTGTAAACATCACAAAATAGTGCGATGTGCGAAATTGCGCGAGTGTAAACTGCACAAAACAGTGCTCTACGCAAAATAGTGCGAGTCGCAAAATAGTGCGAGTGTAAACTGTACAAAACAGTGCGCTGCGCAAAATAGCGGGATTGTAAACAGCACAAAACCGTACGATGCGCAAAATAGCGCGAGTGTAAACTGTACAAACCAGTGCGATGCGCAAAATAGCGCATTTGATAAACTGCACAAAACAGTGCGATACGCAAAATAGCGCGAGTGTGAACTGCACAAAACAGTGCACAGTGCAAAATAGCGCGAGTGTAAACTGCACAAAACAGTGCGATGCGCAAAATAGCTCGTTTGGTAAACAGCACAAAACAGTGCGATGCGCAAAATAGCGAGAGTGTAAACAGCACAAAATTGTGCGATGCGCAAAATAGGAGGAGTGTAAACTGCACAAAACAGTGCGATGCGCCAAAATAGCGAGAGTGTAAACAGCACGAAACAGTGCAATGCGCAAAATAGCGAGAGTGTAAACTGCACAAAACAGTGCGGTGCGCAAAATAGCGCGAGTGTAAACTGCACAAAACGGTGCGATGCGCAAAATAGCTCGTTTGGTAAACAGCACAAAACAGTGCGATGCGTAAAATAGCGAGAGTGTAAACAGCACAAAACAGTGCGATGCGCAAAATAGTACGAGTGTAAACAGCACAAAACAGTGCGATGCGCAAAATAGCGAGATTGTAAACATCACAAAATAGTGCGATGCGTGAAATTGCGCGAGTGTAAACTGCACAAAACAGTGCGCTGCGCAAAATAGGGCGAGTGTAAACTGTACAAAACTGTGCGTTGCGCAAAATAGCGCGAGTGTAAACTGCACAAAATAGTATGATGCGCAAAATAGCGCGAGTGTAAACTGCACAAAACAGTGCGATGCGCAAAATAGCTCGAGTGTAAACTGCATAAACAGTGCGCTGCGCAAAATAGCGGGATTGTAAACAGCACAAAACAGTGCGATGCGCAAAATAGCGCGAGTGTAAACTGTACAAACCAGTACGATGCGCAAAATAGCGCATTTGATAAACTGCACAAAACAGTGCGATGCGCAAAATAGCGCGAGTGTGAACTGCACAAAACAGTGCGCAGCGCAAAATAGCGCGAGTGTAAACTGCACAAAACAGTGCGATGCGCAAAATAGCTCGTTTGGTAAACAGCACAAAACAGTGCGATGCGCAAAATAGCGAGAGTGTAAACAGCACAAAACTGTGCGATGCGCAAAATAGGAGGAGTGTAAACTGCACAAAACAGTGAGATGCGCAAAAATAGCGAGAGTGTAAACAGCACAAAACAGTGCAATGCGCAAAATAGCGAGGGTGTAAACTGCCCAAAACAGTGCGATGCGCAAAATAGCGCGAGTGTAAACTGCACAAAACGGTGCGATGCGCAAAATAGCTCGTTTGGTAAACAGCACAAAACAGTGCGATGCGCAAAATAGCGAGAGTGTAAACAGCACAAAACAGTGCGATGCGCAAAATAGTACGAGTGTAAACAGCACAAAACAGTGCGATGCGCGAAATAGCAAGAGTGTAAACATCACAAAACAGTGCGATGCGCGAAATTGCGCGAGTGTAAACTGCACAAAACAGTGCGCTGCGCAAAATAGTGCGAGTGTAAACTGTACACAACAGTGCGTTGCGCAAAATAGCGCGAGTGTAAACTGCACAAAATAGTGTGATGAGCAAAATACCGCGAGTGTAAACTGCACAAAACAATGCGATGCGCAAAATAGCACATTTCATAAACTGCACAAAACAGTGCGATGCACAAAATAGCTCGAGTGTAAACTGCACAAACAGTGCGCTGCGCAAAATGGCGGGAGTGTAAACAGCACAAAACCGTGCGATGTGCAAAATAGCGCGAGTGTAAACTGTACAAACCAGTGCGATGCGCAAAATAGCGCGAGTGTGAACTGCACAAAACAGTGCGCAGCGCAAAATAGCGCGAGTGCAAACTGCACAAAACAGTGCGATGCGCAAAATAGCTCGTTTGGTAAACAGCACAAAACAGTGCGATGCGCAAAATAGCGAGAGTGTAAACAGCACAAAACTGTGCGATGCGCAAAATAGGAGGAGTGTAAACTGCACAAAACAGTGCGATGCACAAAAATAGCGGTAGTGTAAACAGCACAAAACAGTGCAATGCGAAAAATAGCGAGAGTGTAAACTGCACAAAACGGTGCGATGCGCAAAATTGCTCGTTTGGTAAACAACACAAAACAGTGCGATGCGCAAAATAGCGAGATTGTAAACATCACAAAATAGTGCGATGCGTGAAATTGCGCGAGTGTAAACTGCACAAAACAGTGCGCTGCGCAAAATAGTGCGAGTGTAAACTGTACAAAACTGTGCGTTGCGCAAAATAGCGCGAGTGTAAACAGCACAAAATAGTATGATGCGCAAAATAGCGCGAGTGTAAACTGCACAATACAGTGCGATGCGCAAAATAGCTCGAGTGCAAACTGCACAAACAGTGCGCTGCGCAAAATAGCGGGATTGTAAACAGCACAAAACAGTGCGATGCGCAAAATAGCTCGTTTGGTAAACAGCACAAAACAGTGCGATGCGCAAAACAGCGAGAGTGTAAACAGCACAAAACAGTGCGATGCGCAAAATAGTACGAGTGTAAACAGCACAAAACAGTGCAATGCGCAAAATAGCGAGATTGTAAACATCACAAAATAGTGCGATGCGCGAAATTGCGCGAGTGTAAACTGCACAAAACAGTGCGCTGCGCAAAATAGTGCGAGTGTAAACTGTACAAAACAGTGCGTTGCGCAAAATAGCGCGAGTGTAAACTGCACAAAATAGTGTGATGCGCAAAATAGCGCGACTGTAAACTGCACAAAACAGTGCGATGCGCAAAATAGCACATTTCATAAACTGCACAAAACAGTGCGCTGCGCAAAATTGCTCGAGTGTAAACTGCACAAACAGTGCGCTGCGCAATATAGCGGGATTGTAAACAGCACAAAACCGTGCGATGCGCAAAATAGCGCGAGTGTAAACTGTACAAACCAGGGCGATGCGCAAAATAGCGCATTTGATAAACTGCACAAAACAGTGCGATGCGCAAAATAGCGCGAGTGTGAACTGCACAAAACAGTGCGCAGCGCAAAATAGCGCGAGTGCAAACTGCACAAAACAGTGCGATGCACAAAATAGCTCGTTTGGTAAACAGCACAAAACAGTGCGATGCGCAAAATAGCGAGAGTGTAAACAGCACAAAACTGTGCGATGCGCAAAATAGGAGGAGTGTAAACTGCACAAAACAGTGCGATGCGCAAAAATAGCGAGAGTGTAAACAGCACAAAACAGTGCAATGCGCAAAATAGCGAGCGTGTAAACTGCACAAAACAGTGTGATGCGCAAAATAGCGCGAGTGTAAACTGCACAAAACGGTGCGATGCGCAAAATAGCTCGTTTGGTAAACAGCACAAAACAGTGCGATGCGCAAAATAGCGAGAGTGTAAACAGCACAAAACAGTGCGATGCGCAAAATAGTACGAGTGTAAACAGCACAAAACAGTGCGATGCGCAAAATAGCAAGAGTGTAAACATCACAAAACAGTGCGATGCGCGAAATTGCGCGAGTGTAAACTGCACAAAACAGTGCGCTGCGCAAAATAGTGCGAGTGTAAACTGTACACAACAGTGCGTTGCGCAAAATAGCGCGAGTGTAAACTGCACAAAATAGTGTGATGCGCAAAATACCGCGAGTGTAAACTGCACAAAATAATGTGATGCGCAAAATAGCACATTTCATAAACTGCACAAAACAGTGCGATGCACAAAATAGCTCGAGTGTAAACTGCACAAACAGTGCGCTGCGCAAAATGGCGGGAGTGTAAACAGCACAAAACCGTGCGATGTGCAAAATAGCGCGAGTGTAAACTGTACAAACCAGTGCGATGCGCAAAATAGCGCGAGTGTGAACTGCACAAAACAGTGCGCAGCGCAAAATAGCGCGAGTGCAAACTGCACAAAACAGTGCGATGCGCAAAATAGCTCGTTTGGTAAACAGCACAAAACAGTGCGATGCGCAAAATAGCGAGAGTGTAAACAGCACAAAACTGTGCGATGCGCAAAATAGGAGGAGTGTAAACTGCACAAAACAGTGCGATGCACAAAAATAGCGGGAGTGTAAACAGCACAAAACAGTGCAATGCGAAAAATAGCGAGAGTGTAAACTGCACAAAACAGTGCGATGCGCAAAATAGCGCGAGTGTAAACTGCACAAAACGGTGCGATGCGCAAAATTGCTCGTTTGGTAAACAACACAAAACAGTGCGATGCGCAAAATAGCGAGATTGTAAACATCACAAAATAGTGCGATGCGTGAAATTGCGCGAGTGTAAACTGCACAAAACAGTGCGCTGCGCAAAATAGTGCGAGTGTAAACTGTACAAAACTGTGCGTTGCGCAAAATAGCGCGAGTGTAAACAGCACAAAATAGTATGATGCGCAAAATAGCGCGAGTGTAAACTGCACAATACAGTGCGATGCGCAAAATAGCTCGAGTGCAAACTGCACAAACAGTGCGCTGCGCAAAATAGCGGGATTGTAAACAGTACAAAACAGTGCGATGCGCAAAATAGCGCGAGTGTAAACTGTACAAACCAGTGCGATGCGCAAAATAGCGCATTTGATAAACTGCACAAAACAGTGCGATCTGCAAAATAGCGCGAGTGTGAACTGCACAAAACAATGCGCAGCGCAAAATAGCGCGAGTGTAAACTGCACAAAACAATGCGATGCGCAAAATGGCTCGTTTGGTAAACAGCACAAAACAGTGCGATGCGCAAAATAACGAGAGTGTAAACAGCACAAAACTGTGCGATGCGCAAAATAGGAGGAGTGTAAACTGCACAAAACAGTGCGATGCGCAAAAATAGTGAGAGTGTAAACAGCACAAAACAGTGCAATACCCAAAATAGCGAGAGTGTAAACTGCACAAAACAGTGCGATGCGCAAAATAGCACGAGTGTAAACTGCACAAAACGGTGCGATGCGCAAAATAGCTCGTTTGGTAAACAGCACAAAACAGTGCGATGCGCAAAATAGCGAGAGTGTAAACAGCACAAAACAGTGCGATGCGCAAAATAGTACGAGTGTAAACAGCACAAAACAGTGCGATGCGCAAAATAGCGAGATTGTAAACATCACAAAATAGTGCGATGGGCGAAATTGCGCGAGTGTAAACTGCACAAAACAGTGCGCTGCGCAAAATAGTGCGAGTGTAAACTGTACAAAACAGTGCGTTGCGCAAAATAGCGCGAGTGTAAACTGCACAAAATAGTGTGATGCGCAAAATAGCGCGACTGTAAACTGCACAAAACAGTGCGATGCGCAAAATAGCACATTTCATAAACTGCACAAAACAGTGCGATGCGCAAAATTGCTCGAGTGTAAACTGCACAAACAGTGCGCTGCGCAAAATAGCGGGATTGTAAACAGCACAAAACCGTGCGATGCGCAAAATAGCGCGAGTGTAAACTGTACAAACCAGGGCGATGCGCAAAATAGCGCATTTGATAAACTGCACAAAACAGTGCGATGCGCAAAATAGCGCGAGTGTGAACTGCACAAAACAGTGCGCAGCGCAAAATAGCGCGAGTGCAAACTGCACAAAACAGGGCGATGCACAAAATAGCTCGTTTGGTAAACAGCACAAAACAGTGCGATGCGCAAAATAGCGAGAGTGTAAACAGCACAAAACTGTGCGATGCGCAAAATAGGAGGAGTGTAAACTGCACAAAACAGTGCAATGCGCAAAAATAGCGAGAGTGTAAACAGCACAAAACAGTGCAATGCGCAAAATAGCGAGAGTGTAAACTGCACAAAACAGTGCGATGCGCAAAATAGCGCCAGTGTAAACTGCACAAAACGGTGCGATGCGCAAAATAGCTCGTTTGGTAAACAGCACAAAACAGTGCGATGCGCAAAATAGCGAGAGTGTAAACAGCACAACACAGTGCGATGCGCAAAATAGTACGAGTGTAAACAGCACAAAACAGTGCGATGCGCAAAATAGCGAGATTCTAAACATCACAAAATAGTGCGATGCGCGAAATTGCGCGAGTGTAAACTGCACAAAACAGTGCGCTGCGCAAAATAGCGCGAGTGTAAACTGTACAAAACAGTGCGTTGCGCAAAATAGCGCGAGTGTAAACTGCACAAAATAGTGTGATGCGCAAAATAGCGCGACTGTAAACTGCACAAAACAGTGCTATGCGCAAAATAGCACATTTCATAAACTGCACAAAACAGTGCGATGCGCAAAATTGCTCGAGTGTAAACTGCACAAACAGTGCGCTGCGCAAAATAGCGTGATTGTAAACAGCACAAAACCATGCGATGCGCAAAATAGCGCGAGTGTAAACTGTACAAACCAGTGCGATGCGCAAAATAGCGCATTTGATAAACTGCACAAAACAGTGCGATGCGCAAAATAGCGCGAGTGTGAACTGCACAAAACAGTGCGCAGCGCAAAATAGCTCGTTTGGTAAACAGCACAAAACAGTGCGATGCGCAAAATAGCGAGAGTGTAAACAGCACAAAACTGTGCGATGCGCAAAATAGGAGGAGTGTAAACTGCACAAAACAGTGCGATGCGCAAAAATAGCGAGAGTGTAAACAGCACAAAACAGTGCAATGCGCAAAATAGCGAGAGTGTAAACTGCACTAAACAGTGCGATGCGCAAAATAGCACTAGTGTAAACTGCACAAAACGGTGCGATGCGCAAAATAGCTCGTTTGGTAAACAGCACAAAACAGTGCCATGCGCAAAATAGCGAGAGTGTAAACAGCACAACACAGTGCGATGCGCAAAATAGTACGAGTGTAAACAGCACAAAACAGTGCGATGCGCAAAGTAGCGAGATTCTAAACATCACAAAATAGTGCGATGCGTGAAATTGCGCGAGTGTAAACTGCACAAAACAGTGCGATGCGCAAAATAGCGCGAGTGTGAACTGCACAAAACAGTGCGCAGCACAAAATAGCGCGAGTGCAAACTGCACAAAACAGTGCGATGCGCAAAATAGCTCGTTTGGTAAACAGCACAAAACAGTGCGATGCGCAAAATAGCGAGAGTGTAAACAGCACAAAACTGTGCGATGCGCAAAATAGGAGGAGTGTAAACTGCACAAAACAGTGCGATGCGCAAAAATAGCGAGAGTGTAAACAGCACAAAACAGTGCAATGCGCAAAATAGCGAGAGTGTAAACTGCACAAAACAGTGCGATGCGCAAAATAGCGCGAGTGTAAACTGCACAAAACGGTGCGATGCGCAAAATAGCTCGTTTGGTAAACAGCACAAAACAGTGCGATGCGCAAAATAGCGAGAGTGTAAACAGCACAACACAGTGCGATGCGCAAAATAGTACGAGTGTAAACAGCACAAAACAGTGCGATGCGCAAAATAACGAGATTGTAAACATCACAAAATAGTGCGATGCGTGAAATTACGCGAGTGTAAACTGCAGAAAACAGTGCGCTGCGAAAAATAGTGCGAGTGTAAACTGTACAAAACTGTGCGTTGCGCAAAATAGCGCGAGTGTAAACTGCACAAAACAGTGCGATGCGCAAAATAGCTCGAGTGTAAACTGCACAAACAGTGCGCTGCGCAAAATAGCGGGATTGTAAACAGCACAAAACAGTGCGATGCGCAAAATAGCGCGAGTGTAAACTGTACAAACCAGTGCGATGTGCAAAATAGCGCATTTGATAAACTGCACAAAACAGTGCGATGCGCAAAATAGCGCGAGTGTGAACTGCACAAAACAGTGCGCAGCGCAAAATAGCGCGAGTGTAAACTGCACAAAACAGTGCGATGCGCAAAATAGCTCGTTTGGTAAACAGCACAAAACAGTGCGATGCGCAAAATAGCGAGAATGTAAACAGCACAAAACTGTGCGATGCGCAAAATAGCTTGAGTGTAAACTGCACAAACAGTGCGCTGCGCAAAATAGCGGGATTGTAAACAGCACAAAACAGTCCGCTGCGCAAAATAGCGCGAGTGTAAACTGCAGAAAATAATGTGATGCGCAAAATAGCGCGAGTGTACACTGCACAAAACAGTGCGATGCGCAAAATAGCACATTTCATAAACTGCACAAAACAGTGCGATGCACAAAATAGCTCTTGTGTAAACTGCACAAACAGTGCGCTGCGCAAAATTGCGGGATTGTAAACAGCACAAAACAGTGCGATGCGCAAAATAGCGTGAGTGTAAACTGTACAAACCAGTGCGATGCGCAAAATAGCGCATTTGATAAACTGCACAAAACAGTGCGATGCGCAAAATAGCGCGAGTGTGAACTGCACAAAACAGTGCGCTGCGCAAAATAGCGCGAGTGTTAACTGCACAAAACAGTGCGATGCGCAAAATAGCGAGAGTGTAAACAGCACAAAACTGTGCGATGCGCAAAATAGGAGGAGTGTAAACTGCACAAAACTGTGCGATGCGCAAAATAGGAGGAGTGTAAACTGCACAAAGCAGTGCGATGCGCAAAAATAGCGAGAGTGTAAACAGCACAAAACAGTGCAATGCGCAAAATAGCGAGAGTGTAAACTGCACAAAACAGTGCGATGCGCAAAATAGCGCGAGTGTAAACTGCACAAAACGGTGCGATGCGCAAAAAACAGTGCGATGCGCAAAATAGCGAGAGTGTAAACAGCACATAACAGTGCGATGCGCAAAATAGTACGAGTGTAAACAGCACAAAACAGTGCGATGCGCAAAATAGCAAGAGTGTAAACATCACAAAATAGTGCGATGCGCGAAATTGCGCGAGTGTAAACTGCACAAAACAGTGCGCTGCGCAAAATAGTGCGGGTGTAAACTGTACAAAACAGTGCGTTGCGCAAAATAGCGCGAGTGTAAACTGCACAAAACAGTGCGATGCGCAAAATAGCACATTTGATAAACTGCACAAAACAGTGCGATGCGCAAAATAGCTCGAGTGTAAACTGCACAAACAGTGCACTGCGCAAAATAGCGGGATTGTAAACAGCGCAAAACAGTGCGATGCGCAAAATAGCGCGAGTGTAAACTGTACAAACCCGGGCGATGCGCAAAATAGCGCATTTGATAAACTGCCCAAAACAGTGCGATGCGCAAAATAGCGCGATTGTGAACTGCACAAAACAGTGCGCTGCGCAAAATTGCGCGAGTGTAAACTGCACAAAACAGTGCGATGCGCAAAATAGCTCGTTTGGTAAACAGCACAAAACAGTACGATGCGCAAAATAGCGAGAGTGTAAACAGCACAAAACTGTGCGATGCGCAAAATAGGAGGAGTGTAAACTGCACAAAACAGTGCGATGCGCAAAAATAGCGAGAGTGTAAACAGCACAAAACAGTGCAATGCGCAAAATAGCGAGAGTGTAAACTGCACAAAACAGTGCGATGCGCAAAATAGCGTGAGTGTAAACTGCACAAAACAGTGCGATGCGCAAAATAGCTCGTTTGGTAAACAGCACAAAACAATGCGATGCGCAAAATAGCGGGAGTGTAAACAGCACAAAACAATGCGATGCGCAAAATAGTACGAGTGTAAACAGCCCAAAACAGTGCGATGCGCAAAATAGCAAAAGTGTGAACATCACAAAATAGTGCGATGCGCAAAATTGCGCGAGTGTAAACTGCACAAAACAGTGCGCTGCGAAAAATAGTGCGAGTGTAAACTGTACAAAACAGTGCGTTGTGCAAAATAGCGCGTCTGGTAAACAGCACAAAACAGTGCGATGCGCAAAATAGCGAGAGTGTAAACAGCACAACACAGTGCGATGCGCAAAATAGTACGAGTGTAAACAGCACAAAACAGTGCGATGCGCAAAATAGCGAGATTGTAAACATCACAAAATAGTGCGATGCGTGAAATTGCGCGAGTGTAAACTGCACAAAACAGTGCGCTGCGCAAAATAGGGCGAGTGTAAACTGTACAAAACTGTGCGTTGCGCAAAATAGCGCGAGTGTAAACTGCACAAAATAGTATGATGCGCAAAATAGCGCGAGTGTAAACTGCACAAAACAGTGCGATGCGCAAAATAGCTCGAGTGTAAACTGCACAAACAGTGCGCTGCGCAAAATAGCGGGATTGTAAACAGCACAAAACAGTGCGATGCGCAAAATAGCGCGAGTGTAAACTGTACAAACCAGTACGATGCGCAAAATAGCGCATTTGATAAACTGCACAAAACAGTGCGATGCGCAAAATAGCGCGAGTGTGAACTGCACAAAACAGTGCGCAGCGCAAAATAGCGCGAGTGTAAACTGCACAAAACAGTGCGATGCGCAAAATAGCTCGTTTGGTAAACAGCACAAAACAGTGCGATGCGCAAAATAGCGAGAGTGTAAACAGCACAAAACTGTGCGATGCGCAAAATAGGAGGAGTGTAAACTGCACAAAACAGTGCGATGCGCAAAAATAGCGAGAGTGTAAACAGCACAAAACAGTGCAATGCGCAAAATAGCGAGGGTGTAAACTGCACAAAACAGTGCGATGCGCAAAATAGCGCGAGTGTAAACTGCACAAAACGGTGCGATGCGCAAAATAGCTCGTTTGGTAAACAGCACAAAACAGTGCGATGCGCAAAATAGCGAGAGGGTAAACAGCACAAAACAGTGCGATCGCAAAATAGTACGAGTGTAAACAGCACAAAACAGTGCGATGCGCAAAATAGCAAGAGTGTAAACATCACAAAACAGTGCGATGCGCAAAATAGCACATTTCATAAACTGCACAAAACAGTGCGATGTGCAAAATAGCTCGAGTGTAAACTGCACAAACAGTGCGCTGCGCAAAATAGCGGGATTGTAAACAGCACAAAACAGTGCGATGCGCAAAATAGCGCGAGTGTAAACTGTACAAACCAGGGCGATGCGCAAAATAGCGCATTTGATAAACTGCCCAAAACAGTGCGATGCGCAAAATAGCGCGATTGTGAACTGCACAAAACAGTGCGCTGCGCAAAATTGCGCGAGTGAAAACTGCACAAAACAGTGCGTTGCGCAAAATAGCTCGTTTGGTAAACAGCACAAAACAGTGCGATGCGCAAAATAGCGAGAGTGTAAACAGCACAAAACTGTGCGATGCGCAAAATAGGAGGAGTGTAAACTGCACAAAACAGTGCGATGCGCAAAAATAGCGAGAGTGTAAACAGCACAAAACAGTGCAATGCGCAAAATAGTGAGAGTGTAAACTGCACAAAACAGTGCGATGCGCAAAATAGCGTGAGTGTAAACTGCACAAAACAGTGCGATGCGCAAAATAGCTCGTTTGGTAAACAGCACAAAACAATGCGATGCGCAAAATAGCGGGAGTGTAAACAGCACAAAACAATGCGATGCGCAAAATAGTACGAGTGTAAACAGCCCAAAACAGTGCGATGCGCAAAATAGCAAAAGTGTGAACATCACAAAATAGTGCGATGCGCAAAATTGCGCGAGTGTAAACTGCACAAAACAGTGCGCTGCGAAAAATAGTGCGAGTGTAAACTGTACAAAACAGTGCGTTGTGCAAAATAGCTCGTCTGGTAAACAGCACAAAACAGTGCGATGCGCAAAATAGCGAGAGTGTAAACAGCACAACACAGTGCGATGCGCAAAATAGTACGAGTGTAAACAGCACAAAACAGTGCGATGCGCAAAATAGCGAGATTGTAAACATCACAAAATAGTGCGATGCGTGAAATTGCGCGAGTGTAAACTGCACAAAACAGTGCGCTGCGCAAAATAGGGCGAGTGTAAACTGTACAAAACTGTGCGTTGCGCAAAATAGCGCGAGTGTAAACTGCACAAAATAGTATGATGCGCAAAATAGCGCGAGTGTAAACTGCACAAAACAGTGCGATGCGCAAAATAGCTCGAGTGTAAACTGCACAAACAGTGCGCTGCGCAAAATAGCGGGATTGTAAACAGCACAAAACAGTGCGATGCGCAAAATAGCGCGAGTGTAAACTGTACAAACCAGTACGATGCGCAAAATAGCGCATTTGATAAACTGCACAAAACAGTGCGATGCGCAAAATAGCGCGAGTGTGAACTGCACAAAACAGTGCGCAGCGCAAAATAGCGCGAGTGTCAACTGCACAAAACAGTGCGATGCGCAAAATAGCTCGTTTGGTAAACAGCACAAAACAGTGCGATGCGCAAAATAGCGAGAGTGTAAACAGCACAAAACTGTGCGATGCGCAAAATAGGAGGAGTGTAAACTGCACAAAACAGTGCGATGCGCAAAAATAGCGAGAGTGTAAACAGCACAAAACAGTGCAATGCGCAAAATAGCGAGGGTGTAAACTGCACAAAACAGTGCGATGCGCAAAATAGCGCGAGTGTAAACTGCACAAAACGGTGCGATGCGCAAAATAGCTCGTTTGGTAAACAGCACAAAACAGTGCGATGCGCAAAATAGCGAGAGGGTAAACAGCACAAAACAGTGCGATCGCAAAATAGTACGAGTGTAAACAGCACAAAACAGTGCGATGCGCAAAATAGCAAGAGTGTAAACATCACAAAACAGTGCGATGCGCAAAATAGCACATTTCATAAACTGCACAAAACAGTGCGATGTGCAAAATAGCTCGAGTGTAAACTGCACAAACAGTGCGCTGCGCAAAATAGCGGGATTGTAAACAGCACAAAACAGTGCGATGCGCAAAATAGCGCGAGTGTAAACTGTACAAACCAGGGCGATGCGCAAAATAGCGCATTTGATAAACTGCCCAAAACAGTGCGATGCGCAAAATAGCGCGATTGTGAACTGCACAAAACAGTGCGCTGCGCAAAATTGTGCGAGTGAAAACTGCACAAAACAGTGCGTTGCGCAAAATAGCTCGTTTGGTAAACAGCACAAAACAGTGCGATGCGCAAAATAGCGAGAGTGTAAACAGCACAAAACTGTGCGATGCGCAAAATAGGAGGAGTGTAAACTGCACAAAACAGTGCGATGCGCAAAAATAGCGAGAGTGTAAACAGCACAAAACAGTGCAATGCGCAAAATAGCGAGAGTGTAAACTGCACAAAACAGTGCGATGCGCAAAATAGCGTGAGTGTAAACTGCACAAAACAGTGCGATGCGCAAAATAGCTCGTTTGGTAAACAGCACAAAACAATGCGATGCGCAAAATAGCGGGAGTGTAAACAGCACAAAACAATGCGATGCGCAAAATAGTACGAGTGTAAACAGCCCAAAACAGTGCGATGCGCAAAATAGCAAAAGTGTGAACATCACAAAATAGTGCGATGCGCAAAATTGCGCGAGTGTAAACTGCACAAAACAGTGCGCTGCGAAAAATAGTGCGAGTGTAAACTGTACAAAACAGTGCGTTGTGCAAAATAGCTCGTCTGGTAAACAGCACAAAACAGTGCGATGCGCAAAATAGCGAGAGTGTAAACAGCACAACACAGTGCGATGCGCAAAATAGTACGAGTGTAAACAGCACAAAACAGTGCGATGCGCAAAATAGCGAGATTGTAAACATCACAAAATAGTGCGATGCGTGAAATTGCGCGAGTGTAAACTGCACAAAACAGTGCGCTGCGCAAAACAGGGCGAGTGTAAACTGTACAAAACTGTGCGTTGCGCAAAATAGCGCGAGTGTAAACTGCACAAAATAGTATGATGCGCAAAATAGCGCGAGTGTAAACTGCACAAAACAGTGCGATGCGCAAAATAGCTCGAGTGTAAACTGCACAAACAGTGCGCTGCGCAAAATAGCGGGATTGTAAACAGCACAAAACAGTGCGATGCGCAAAATAGCGCGAGTGTAAACTGTACAAACCAGTACGATGCGCAAAATAGCGCATTTGATAAACTGCACAAAACAGTGCGATGCGCAAAATAGCGCGAGTGTGAACTGCACAAAACAGTGCGCAGCGCAAAATAGCGCGAGTGTCAACTGCACAAAACAGTGCGATGCGCAAAATAGCTCGTTTGGTAAACAGCACAAAACAGTGCGATGCGCAAAATAGCGAGAGTGTAAACAGCACAAAACTGTGCGATGCGCAAAATAGGAGGAGTGTAAACTGCACAAAACAGTGCGATGCGCAAAAATAGCGAGAGTGTAAACAGCACAAAACAGTGCAATGCGCAAAATAGCGAGGGTGTAAACTGCACAAAACAGTGCGATGCGCAAAATAGCGCGAGTGTAAACTGCACAAAACGGTGCGATGCGCAAAATAGCTCGTTTGGTAAACAGCACAAAACAGTGCGATGCGCAAAATAGCGAGAGGGTAAACAGCACAAAACAGTGCGATCGCAAAATAGTACGAGTGTAAACAGCACAAAACAGTGCGATGCGCAAAATAGCAAGAGTGTAAACATCACAAAACAGTGCGATGCGCAAAATAGCACATTTCATAAACTGCACAAAACAGTGCGATGTGCAAAATAGCTCGAGTGTAAACTGCACAAACAGTGCGCTGCGCAAAATAGCGGGATTGTAAACAGCACAAAACAGTGCGATGCGCAAAATAGCGCGAGTGTAAACTGTACAAACCAGGGCGATGCGCAAAATAGCGCATTTGATAAACTGCCCAAAACAGTGCGATGCGCAAAATAGCGCGATTGTGAACTGCACAAAACAGTGCGCTGCGCAAAATTGCGCGAGTGAAAACTGCACAAAACAGTGCGTTGCGCAAAATAGCTCGTTTGGTAAACAGCACAAAACAGTGCGATGCGCAAAATAGCGAGAGTGTAAACAGCACAAAACTGTGCGATGCGCAAAATAGGAGGAGTGTAAACTGCACAAAACAGTGCGATGCGCAAAAATAGCGAGAGTGTAAACAGCACAAAACAGTGCAATGCGCAAAATAGCGAGAGTGTAAACTGCACAAAACAGTGCGATGCGCAAAATAGCGTGAGTGTAAACTGCACAAAACAGTGCGATGCGCAAAATAGCTCGTTTGGTAAACAGCACAAAACAATGCGATGCGCAAAATAGCGGGAGTGTAAACAGCACAAAACAATGCGATGCGCAAAATAGTACGAGTGTAAACAGCCCAAAACAGTGCGATGCGCAAAATAGCAAAAGTGTGAACATCACAAAATAGTGCGATGCGCAAAATTGCGCGAGTGTAAACTGCACAAAACAGTGCGCTGCGAAAAATAGTGCGAGTGTAAACTGTACAAAACAGTGCGTTGTGCAAAATAGCTCGTCTGGTAAACAGCACAAAACAGTGCGATGCGCAAAATAGCGAGAGTGTAAACAGCACAACACAGTGCGATGCGCAAAATAGTACGAGTGTAAACAGCACAAAACAGTGCGATGCGCAAAATAGCGAGATTGTAAACATCACAAAATAGTGCGATGCGTGAAATTGCGCGAGTGTAAACTGCACAAAACAGTGCGCTGCGCAAAACAGGGCGAGTGTAAACTGTACAAAACTGTGCGTTGCGCAAAATAGCGCGAGTGTAAACTGCACAAAATAGTATGATGCGCAAAATAGCGCGAGTGTAAACTGCACAAAACAGTGCGATGCGCAAAATAGCTCGAGTGTAAACTGCACAAACAGTGCGCTGCGCAAAATAGCGGGATTGTAAACAGCACAAAACAGTGCGATGCGCAAAATAGCGCGAGTGTAAACTGTACAAACCAGTACGATGCGCAAAATAGCGCATTTGATAAACTGCACAAAACAGTGCGATGCGCAAAATAGCGCGAGTGTGAACTGCACAAAACAGTGCGCAGCGCAAAATAGCGCGAGTGTCAACTGCACAAAACAGTGCGATGCGCAAAATAGCTCGTTTGGTAAACAGCACAAAACAGTGCGATGCGCAAAATAGCGAGAGTGTAAACAGCACAAAACTGTGCGATGCGCAAAATAGGAGGAGTGTAAACTGCACAAAACAGTGCGATGCGCAAAAATAGCGAGAGTGTAAACAGCACAAAACAGTGCAATGCGCAAAATAGCGAGGGTGTAAACTGCACAAAACAGTGCGATGCGCAAAATAGCGCGAGTGTAAACTGCACAAAACGGTGCGATGCGCAAAATAGCTCGTTTGGTAAACAGCACAAAACAGTGCGATGCGCAAAATAGCGAGAGGGTAAACAGCACAAAACAGTGCGATCGCAAAATAGTACGAGTGTAAACAGCACAAAACAGTGCGATGCGCAAAATAGCAAGAGTGTAAACATCACAAAACAGTGCGATGCGCAAAATAGCACATTTCATAAACTGCACAAAACAGTGCGATGTGCAAAATAGCTCGAGTGTAAACTGCACAAACAGTGCGCTGCGCAAAATAGCGGGATTGTAAACAGCACAAAACAGTGCGATGCGCAAAATAGCGCGAGTGTAAACTGTACAAACCAGGGCGATGCGCAAAATAGCGCATTTGATAAACTGCCCAAAACAGTGCGATGCGCAAAATAGCGCGATTGTGAACTGCACAAAACAGTGCGCTGCGCAAAATTGCGCGAGTGAAAACTGCACAAAACAGTGCGTTGCGCAAAATAGCTCGTTTGGTAAACAGCACAAAACAGTGCGATGCGCAAAATAGCGAGAGTGTAAACAGCACAAAACTGTGCGATGCGCAAAATAGGAGGAGTGTAAACTGCACAAAACAGTGCGATGCGCAAAAATAGCGAGAGTGTAAACAGCACAAAACAGTGCAATGCGCAAAATAGCGAGAGTGTAAACTGCACAAAACAGTGCGATGCGCAAAATAGCGTGAGTGTAAACTGCACAAAACAGTGCGATGCGCAAAATAGCTCGTTTGGTAAACAGCACAAAACAATGCGATGCGCAAAATAGCGGGAGTGTAAACAGCACAAAACAATGCGATGCGCAAAATAGTACGAGTGTAAACAGCCCAAAACAGTGCGATGCGCAAAATAGCAAAAGTGTGAACATCACAAAATAGTGCGATGCGCAAAATTGCGCGAGTGTAAACTGCACAAAACAGTGCGCTGCGAAAAATAGTGCGAGTGTAAACTGTACAAAACAGTGCGTTGTGCAAAATAGCTCGTCTGGTAAACAGCACAAAACAGTGCGATGCGCAAAATAGCGAGAGTGTAAACAGCACAACACAGTGCGATGCGCAAAATAGTACGAGTGTAAACAGCACAAAACAGTGCGATGCGCAAAATAGCGAGATTGTAAACATCACAAAATAGTGCGATGCGTGAAATTGCGCGAGTGTAAACTGCACAAAACAGTGCGCTGCGCAAAATAGGGCGAGTGTAAACTGTACAAAACTGTGCGTTGCGCAAAATAGCGCGAGTGTAAACTGCACAAAATAGTATGATGCGCAAAATAGCGCGAGTGTAAACTGCACAAAACAGTGCGATGCGCAAAATAGCTCGAGTGTAAACTGCACAAACAGTGCGCTGCGCAAAATAGCGGGATTGTAAACAGCACAAAACAGTGCGATGCGCAAAATAGCGCGAGTGTAAACTGTACAAACCAGTACGATGCGCAAAATAGCGCATTTGATAAACTGCACAAAACAGTGCGATGCGCAAAATAGCGCGAGTGTGAACTGCACAAAACAGTGCGCAGCGCAAAATAGCGCGAGTGTAAACTGCACAAAACAGTGCGATGCGCAAAATAGCTCGTTTGGTAAACAGCACAAAACAGTGCGATGCGCAAAATAGCGAGAGTGTAAACAGCACAAAACTGTGCGATGCGCAAAATAGGAGGAGTGTAAACTGCACAAAACAGTGCGATGCGCAAAAATAGCGAGAGTGTAAACAGCACAAAACAGTGCAATGCGCAAAATAGCGAGGGTGTAAACTGCACAAAACAGTGCGATGCGCAAAATAGCGCGAGTGTAAACTGCACAAAACGGTGCGATGCGCAAAATAGCTCGTTTGGTAAACAGCACAAAACAGTGCGATGCGCAAAATAGCGAGAGGGTAAACAGCACAAAACAGTGCGATCGCAAAATAGTACGAGTGTAAACAGCACAAAACAGTGCGATGCGCAAAATAGCAAGAGTGTAAACATCACAAAACAGTGCGATGCGCAAAATAGCACATTTCATAAACTGCACAAAACAGTGCGATGTGCAAAATAGCTCGAGTGCAAACTGCACAAACAGTGCGCTGCGCAAAATAGCGGGATTGTAAACAGCACAAAACAGTGCGATGCGCAAAATAGCGCGAGTGTAAACTGTACAAACCAGGGCGATGCGCAAAATAGCGCATTTGATAAACTGCCCAAAACAGTGCGATGCGCAAAATAGCGCGATTGTGAACTGCACAAAACAGTGCGCTGCGCAAAATTGCGCGAGTGAAAACTGCACAAAACAGTGCGTTGCGCAAAATAGCTCGTTTGGTAAACAGCAGAAAACAGTGCGATGCGCAAAATAGCGAGAGTGTAAACAGCACAAAACTGTGCGATGCGCAAAATAGCTCGAGTGTAAACTCCACAAACAGCGCGCTGCGCAAAATAGCGGGATTGTAAACAGCACAAAACAGTGCGCTGCGCAAAATAGCGCGAGTGTAAACTGCAGAAAATAATGTGATGCGCAAAATAGCGCGAGTGTAAACTGCACAAAACAGTGCGATGCGCAAAATAGCTCGTTTGGTAAACTGCACAAAACAGTGCGATGCGCAAAATAGCGAGAGTGTAAACAGCACAAAACTGTGCGATGCGCAAAATAGGAGGAGTGTAAACTGCACAAAACAGTGCGATGCGCAAAAATAGCGAGAGTGTAAACAGCACAAAACAGTGCAATGCGCAAAATAGCGAGGGTGTAAACTGCACAAAACAGTGCGATGCGCAAAATAGCGCGAGTGTAAACTGCACAAAACGGTGCGATGCGCAAAATAGCTCGTTTGGTAAACAGCACAAAACAGTGCGATGCGCAAAATAGCGAGAGGGTAAACAGCACAAAACAGTGCGATCGCAAAATAGTACGAGTGTAAACAGCACAAAACAGTGCGATGCGCAAAATAGCAAGAGTGTAAACATCACAAAACAGTGCGATGCGCAAAATAGCACATTTCATAAACTGCACAAAACAGTGCGATGTGCAAAATAGCTCGAGTGTAAACTGCACAAACAGTGCGCTGCGCAAAATAGCGGGATTGTAAACAGCACAAAACAGTGCGATGCGCAAAATAGCGCGAGTGTAAACTGTACAAACCAGGGCGATGCGCAAAATAGCGCATTTGATAAACTGCCCAAAACAGTGCGATGCGCAAAATAGCGCGATTGTGAACTGCACAAAACAGTGCGCTGCGCAAAATTGCGCGAGTGAAAACTGCACAAAACAGTGCGTTGCGCAAAATAGCTCGTTTGGTAAACAGCACAAAACAGTGCGATGCGCAAAATAGCGAGAGTGTAAACAGCACAAAACAGTGCAATGCGCAAAATAGCGAGGGTGTAAACTGCACAAAACAGTGCGATGCGCAAAATAGCGCGAGTGTAAACTGCACAAAACGGTGCGATGCGCAAAATAGCTCGTTTGGTAAACAGCACAAAACAGTGCGATGCGCAAAATAGCGAGAGGGTAAACAGCACAAAACAGTGCGATCGCAAAATAGTACGAGTGTAAACAGCACAAAACAGTGCGATGCGCAAAATAGCAAGAGTGTAAACATCACAAAACAGTGCGATGCGCAAAATAGCACATTTCATAAACTGCACAAAACAGTGCGATGTGCAAAATAGCTCGAGTGTAAACTGCACAAACAGTGCGCTGCGCAAAATAGCGGGATTGTAAACAGCACAAAACAGTGCGATGCGCAAAATAGCGCGAGTGTAAACTGTACAAACCAGGGCGATGCGCAAAATAGCGCATTTGATAAACTGCCCAAAACAGTGCGATGCGCAAAATAGCGCGATTGTGAACTGCACAAAACAGTGCGCTGCGCAAAATTGCGCGAGTGAAAACTGCACAAAACAGTGCGTTGCGCAAAATAGCTCGTTTGGTAAACAGCACAAAACAGTGCGATGCGCAAAATAGCGAGAGTGTAAACAGCACAAAACTGTGCGATGCGCAAAATAGGAGGAGTGTAAACTGCACAAAACAGTGCGATGCGCAAAAATAGCGAGAGTGTAAACAGCACAAAACAGTGCAATGCGCAAAATAGCGAGAGTGTAAACTGCACAAAACAGTGCGATGCGCAAAATAGCGTGAGTGTAAACTGCACAAAACAGTGCGATGCGCAAAATAGCTCGTTTGGTAAACAGCACAAAACAATGCGATGCGCAAAATAGCGGGAGTGTAAACAGCACAAAACAATGCGATGCGCAAAATAGTACGAGTGTAAACAGCCCAAAACAGTGCGATGCGCAAAATAGCAAAAGTGTGAACATCACAAAATAGTGCGATGCGCAAAATTGCGCGAGTGTAAACTGCACAAAACAGTGCGCTGCGAAAAATAGTGCGAGTGTAAACTGTACAAAACAGTGCGTTGTGCAAAATAGCTCGTCTGGTAAACAGCACAAAACAGTGCGATGCGCAAAATAGCGAGAGTGTAAACAGCACAACACAGTGCGATGCGCAAAATAGTACGAGTGTAAACAGCACAAAACAGTGCGATGCGCAAAATAGCGAGATTGTAAACATCACAAAATAGTGCGATGCGTGAAATTGCGCGAGTGTAAACTGCACAAAACAGTGCGCTGCGCAAAATAGGGCGAGTGTAAACTGTACAAAACTGTGCGTTGCGCAAAATAGCGCGAGTGTAAACTGCACAAAATAGTATGATGCGCAAAATAGCGCGAGTGTAAACTGCACAAAACAGTGCGATGCGCAAAATAGCTCGAGTGTAAACTGCACAAACAGTGCGCTGCGCAAAATAGCGGGATTGTAAACAGCACAAAACAGTGCGATGCGCAAAATAGCGCGAGTGTAAACTGTACAAACCAGTACGATGCGCAAAATAGCGCATTTGATAAACTGCACAAAACAGTGCGATGCGCAAAATAGCGCGAGTGTGAACTGCACAAAACAGTGCGCAGCGCAAAATAGCGCGAGTGTAAACTGCACAAAACAGTGCGATGCGCAAAATAGCTCGTTTGGTAAACAGCACAAAACAGTGCGATGCGCAAAATAGCGAGAGTGTAAACAGCACAAAACTGTGCGATGCGCAAAATAGGAGGAGTGTAAACTGCACAAAACAGTGCGATGCGCAAAAATAGCGAGAGTGTAAACAGCACAAAACAGTGCAATGCGCAAAATAGCGAGGGTGTAAACTGCACAAAACAGTGCGATGCGCAAAATAGCGCGAGTGTAAACTGCACAAAACGGTGCGATGCGCAAAATAGCTCGTTTGGTAAACAGCACAAAACAGTGCGATGCGCAAAATAGCGAGAGGGTAAACAGCACAAAACAGTGCGATCGCAAAATAGTACGAGTGTAAACAGCACAAAACAGTGCGATGCGCAAAATAGCAAGAGTGTAAACATCACAAAACAGTGCGATGCGCAAAATAGCACATTTCATAAACTGCACAAAACAGTGCGATGTGCAAAATAGCTCGAGTGCAAACTGCACAAACAGTGCGCTGCGCAAAATAGCGGGATTGTAAACAGCACAAAACAGTGCGATGCGCAAAATAGCGCGAGTGTAAACTGTACAAACCAGGGCGATGCGCAAAATAGCGCATTTGATAAACTGCCCAAAACAGTGCGATGCGCAAAATAGCGCGATTGTGAACTGCACAAAACAGTGCGCTGCGCAAAATTGCGCGAGTGAAAACTGCACAAAACAGTGCGTTGCGCAAAATAGCTCGTTTGGTAAACAGCAGAAAACAGTGCGATGCGCAAAATAGCGAGAGTGTAAACAGCACAAAACTGTGCGATGCGCAAAATAGCTCGAGTGTAAACTCCACAAACAGCGCGCTGCGCAAAATAGCGGGATTGTAAACAGCACAAAACAGTGCGCTGCGCAAAATAGCGCGAGTGTAAACTGCAGAAAATAATGTGATGCGCAAAATAGCGCGAGTGTAAACTGCACAAAACAGTGCGATGCGCAAAATAGCTCGTTTGGTAAACTGCACAAAACAGTGCGATGCGCAAAATAGCGAGAGTGTAAACAGCACAAAACTGTGCGATGCGCAAAATAGGAGGAGTGTAAACTGCACAAAACAGTGCGATGCGCAAAAATAGCGAGAGTGTAAACAGCACAAAACAGTGCAATGCGCAAAATAGCGAGGGTGTAAACTGCACAAAACAGTGCGATGCGCAAAATAGCGCGAGTGTAAACTGCACAAAACGGTGCGATGCGCAAAATAGCTCGTTTGGTAAACAGCACAAAACAGTGCGATGCGCAAAATAGCGAGAGGGTAAACAGCACAAAACAGTGCGATCGCAAAATAGTACGAGTGTAAACAGCACAAAACAGTGCGATGCGCAAAATAGCAAGAGTGTAAACATCACAAAACAGTGCGATGCGCAAAATAGCACATTTCATAAACTGCACAAAACAGTGCGATGTGCAAAATAGCTCGAGTGTAAACTGCACAAACAGTGCGCTGCGCAAAATAGCGGGATTGTAAACAGCACAAAACAGTGCGATGCGCAAAATAGCGCGAGTGTAAACTGTACAAACCAGGGCGATGCGCAAAATAGCGCATTTGATAAACTGCCCAAAACAGTGCGATGCGCAAAATAGCGCGATTGTGAACTGCACAAAACAGTGCGCTGCGCAAAATTGCGCGAGTGAAAACTGCACAAAACAGTGCGTTGCGCAAAATAGCTCGTTTGGTAAACAGCACAAAACAGTGCGATGCGCAAAATAGCGAGAGTGTAAACAGCACAAAACTGTGCGATGCGCAAAATAGCTCGAGTGTAAACTCCACAAACAGCGCGCTGCGCAAAATAGCGGGATTGTAAACAGCACAAAACAGTGCGCTGCGCAAAATAGCGCGAGTGTAAACTGCAGAAAATAATGTGATGCGCAAAATAGCGCGAGTGTAAACTGCACAAAACAGTGCGATGCGCAAAATAGCACATTTCATAAACTGCACAAAACAGTGCGATGCACAAAATAGCTCTTGTGTAAACTGCACAAACAGTGCGCTGCGCAAAATTGCGGGATTGTAAACAGCACAAAACAGTGCGATGCGCAAAATAGCGTGAGTGTAAACTGTACAAACCAGTGCGATGCGCAAAATAGCGCATTTGATAAACTGCACAAAACAGTGCGATGCGCAAAATAGCGCGAGTGTGAACTGCACAAAACAGTGCGCTGCGCAAAATAGCGCGAGTGTAAACTGCACAAAACAGTGCGATGCGCAAAATAGCTCATTTGGTAAACAGCACAAAACAGTGCGATGCGCAAAATAGCGAGAGTGTAAACAGCACAAAACTGTGCGATGCGCAAAATAGGAGGAGTGTAAACTGCACAAAACTGTGCGATGCGCAAAATAGGAGGAGTGTAAACTGCACAAAGCAGTGCGATGCGCAAAAATAGCGAGAGTGTAAACAGCACAAAACAGTGCAATGCGCAAAATAGCGAGAGTGTAAACTGCACAGAACAGTACGATGCGCAAAATAGCGCGAGTGTAAACTGCACAAAACGGTGCGATGCGCAAAAAACAGTGCGATGCGCAAAATAGCGAGAGTGTAAACAGCACATAACAGTGCGATGCGCAAAATAGTACGAGTGTAAACAGCACAAAACAGTGCGATGCGCAAAATAGCAAGAGTGTAAACATCACAAAATAGTGCGATGCGCGAAATTGCGCGAGTGTAAACTGCACAAAACAGTGCGCTGCGCAAAATAGTGCGGGTGTAAACTGTACAAAACAGTGCGTTGCGCAAAATAGCGCGAGTGTAAACTGCACAAAATAGTGTGATGCGCAAAATAGCGCGAGTGTAAACTGTACAAAACAGTGCAATGTGCAAAATAGCACATTTCATAAACTGCACAAAACAGTGCGATGCGCAAAATAGCTCGAGTGTAAACTGCACAAACAGTGCGCTGCGCAAAATAGCGGGATTGTAAACAGCACAAAACAGTGCGATGCGCAAAATAGCGCGAGTGTAAACTGTACAAACCAGGGCGATGCGCAAAATAGCGCATTTGATAAACTGCCCAAAACAGTGCGATGCGCAAAATAGCGCGATTGTGAACTGCACAAAACAGTGCGCTGCGCAAAATTGCGCGAGTGTAAACTGGACAAAACAGTGCGATGCGCAAAATAGCTCGTTTGGTAAACAGCACAAAACAGTACGATGCGCAAAATAGCGAAAGTGTAAACAGCACAAAACTGTGCGATGCGCAAAATAGGAGGAGTGTAAACTGCACAAAACAGTGCGATGCGCAAAAATAGCGAGAGTGGAAACAGCACAAAACAGTGCAATGCGCAAAATAGCGAGAGTGTAAACTGCACAAAACAGTGCGATGCGCAAAATAGCGTGAGTGTAAACTGCACAAAACAGTGCGATGCGCAAAATAGCTCGTTTGGTAAACAGCACAAAACAATGCGATGCGCAAAATAGCGAGAGTGTAAACAGCACAAAACAATGCGAGGCGCAAAATAGTACGAGTGTAAACAGCACAAAACAGTGCGATGCGCAAAATAGCAAAAGTGTGAACATCACAAAATAGTGCGATGCGCAAAATTGCGCGAGTGTAAACTGCACAAAACAGTGCGCTGCGAAAAATAGTGCGAGTGTAAACTGTACAAAACAGTGCGTTGTGCAAAATAGCTCGTTTGGTAAACAGCACATAACAGTGCGATGCGCAAAATAGCGAGAGTGTAAACAGCACAACACAGTGCGATGCGCAAAATAGTACGAGTGTAAACAGCACAAAACAGTGCAATGCGCAAAATAGCGAGATTGTAAACATCACAAAATAGTGCGATGCGTGAAATTGCGCGACTGTAAACTGCACAAAACAGTGCGCTGCGCAAAATAGGGCGAGTGTAAACTGTACAAAACTGTGCGTTGCGCAAAATAGCGCGAGTGTAAACTGCACAAAATAGTATGATGCGCAAAATAGCGCGAGTGTAAACTGCACAAAACAGTGCGATGCGCAAAATAGCTCGAGTGTAAATTGCACAAACAGTGCGCTGCGCAAAATAGCGGGATTGTAAACAGCACAAAACAGTGCGATGCGCAAAATAGCGCGAGTGTAAACTGTACAAACCAGTACGATGCGCAAAATAGCGCATTTGATAAACTGCACAAAACAGTGCGATGCGCAAAATAGCGCGAGTGTGAACTGCACAAAACAGTGCGCAGCGCAAAATAGCGCGAGTGTAAACTGCACAAAACAGTGCGATGCGCAAAATAGCTCGTTTGGTAAACAGCACAAAACAGTGCGATGCGCAAAATAGCGAGAGTGTAAACAGCACAAAACTGTGCGATGCGCAAAATAGGAGGAGTGTAAACTGCACAAAACAGTGCGATGCGCAAAAATAGCGAGAGTGTAAACAGCACAAAACAGTACAATGCGCAAAATAGCGACGGTGTAAACTGCACAAAACAGTGCGATGCGCAAAATAGCGCGAGTGTAAACTGCACAAAACGGTGCGATGCGCAAAATTACTTGTTTGGTAAACAGCACAAAACAGTGCGATGCGCAAAATAGCGAGAGGGTAAACAGCACAAAACAGTACGATGCGCAAAATAGTACGAGTGTAAACAGCACAAAACAGTGCGATGCGCAAAATAGCAAGAGTGTAAACATCACAAAACAGTGCGATGCGCGAAATTGCGCGAGTATAAACTGCACAAAACAGTGCGCTGCGCAAAATAGTGCGAGTGTAAACTGTACACAACAGTGCGTTGCGCAAAATAGCGCGAGTGTAAACCGCACAAAATAGTGTGATGCGCAAAATACCGCGAGTGTAAACTGCACAAAACAATGCGATGCGCAAAATAGCACATTTCATAAACTGCACAAAACAGTGCGATGCACAAAATAGCTCGAGTGTAAACTGCACAAACAGTGCGCTGCGCAAAATAGCGGGAGTGTAAACAGCACAAAACCGTGCGATGTGCAAAATAGCGCGAGTGTAAACTGTACAAACCAGTGCGATGCGCAAAATAGCGCATTTGATAAACTGCACAAAACAGTGCGATGCGCAAAATAGCGCGAGTGTGAACTGCACAAAACAGTGCGCAGCGCAAAATAGCGCGAGTGCAAACTGCACAAAACAGTGCGATGCGCAAAATAGCTCGTTTGGTAAACAGCACAAAACAGTGCGATGCGCAAAATAGCGAGAGTGTAAACAGCACAAAACTGTGCAATGCGCAAAATAGGAGGAGTGTAAACTGCACAAAACAGTGCGATGCGCAAAAATAGCGAGAGTGTAAACAGCACAAAACAGTGCAATGCGAAAAATAGCGAGAGTGTAAACTGCACAAAACAGTGCGATGCGCAAAATAGCGCGAGTGTAAACTGCACAAAACGGTGCGATGCGCAAAATTGCTCGTTTGGTAAACAACACAAAACAGTGCGATGCGCAAAATAGCGAGAGTGTAAACAGCACAACACAGTGCGATGCGCAAAATAGTACGAGTGTAAACAGCACAAAACAGTGCGACGCGCAAAATAGCGAGATTGTAAACATCACAAAATAGTGCGATGCGCGAAATTGCGCGAGTGTAAACTGCACAAAACAGTGCGCTGCGCAAAATAGTGCGAGTGTAAACTGTACAAAACTGTGCGTTGCGCAAAATAGCGCGAGTGTAAACTGCACAAAATAGTATGATGCGCAAAATAGCGCGAGTGTAAACTGCACAAAACAGTGCGATGCGCAAAATAGCTCGAGTGTAAACTGCACAAACAGTGCGCTGCGCAAAATAGCGGGATTGTAAACAGCACAAAACAGTGCGATGCGCAAAATAGCGCGAGTGTAAACTGTACAAACCAGTGCGATGCGCAAAATAGCGCATTTGATAAACTGCACAAAACAGTGCGATGCGCAAATAGCGCGAGTGTGAACTGCACAAAACAATGCGCAGCGCAAAATAGCGCGAGTGTAAACTCCGCAAAACAGTGCGATGCGCAAAATAGCTCGTTTGGTAAACAGCACAAAACAGTGCGATGCGCAAAATAACGAGAGTGTAAACAGCACAAAACTGTGCGATGCGCAAAATAGGAGGAGTGTAAACTGCACAAAACAGTGCGATGCGCAAAAATAGCGAGAGTGTAAACAGCACAAAACAGTGCAATGCCCAAAATAGCGAGAGTGTAAACTGCACAAAACAGTGCGATGCGCAAAATAGCGCGAGTGTAAACTGCACAAAACGGTGCGATGCGCAAAATAGCTCGTTTGGTAAACAGCACAAAACAGTGCGATGCGCAAAATAGCGAGAGTGTAAACAGCACAAAACAGTGCGATGCGCAAAATAGTACGAGTGTAAACAGCACAAAACAGTGCGATGCGCAAAATAGCGAGATTGTAAACATCACAAAATAGTGCGATGCGCGAAATTGCGCGAGTGTAAACTGCACAAAACAGTGCGCTGCGCAAAATAGTGCGAGTGTAAACTGTACAAAACAGTGCGTTGCGCAAAATAGCGCGAGTGTAAACTGCACAAAATAGTGTGATGCGCAAAATAGCGCGACTGTAAACTGCACAAAACAGTGCGATGCGCAAAATAGCACATTTCATAAACTGCACAAAACAGTGCGATGCGCTAAATTGCTCGAGTGTAAACTGCACAAACAGTGCGCTGCGCAAAATAGCGGGATTGTAAACAGCACAAAACCGTGCGATGCGCAAAATAGCGCGAGTGTAAACTGTACAAACCAGTGCGATGCGCAAAATAGCGCATTTGATAAACTGCACAAAACAGTGCGATGCGCAAAATAGCGCGAGTGTGAACTGCACAAAACAGTGCGCAGCGCAAAATAGCGCGAGTGCAAACTGCACAAAACAGTGCGATGCACAAAATAGCTCGTTTGGTAAACAGCACAAAACAGTGCGATGCGCAAAATAGCGAGAGTGTAAACAGCACAAAACTGTGCGATGCGCAAAATAGGAGGAGTGTAAACTGCACAAAACAGTGCGATGCGCAAAAATAGCGAGAGTGTAAACAGCACAAAACAGTGCAATGCGCAAAATAGCGAGAGTGTAAACTGCACAAAACAGTGCGATGCGCAAAATAGCGCCAGTGTAAACTGCACAAAACGGTGCGATGCGCAAAATAACTCGTTTGGTAAACAGCACAAAACAGTGCGATGCGCAAAATAGCGAGAGTGTAAACAGCACAACACAGTGCGATGCGCAAAATAGTACGAGTGTAAACAGCACAAAACAGTGCGATGCGCAAAATAGCGAGATTCTAAACATCACAAAATAGTGCGATGCGTGAAATTGCGCGAGTGTAAACTGCACAAAACAGTGCGATGCGCAAAATAGCGCGAGTGTGAACTGCACAAAACAGTGCGCAGCGCAAAATAGCGCGAGTGCAAACTGCACAAAACAGTGCGATGCGCAAAATAGCTCGTTTGGTATACAGCACAAAACAGTGCGATGCGCAAAATAGCGAGAGTGTAAACAGCACAAAACTGTGCGATGCGCAAAATAGGAGGAGTGTAAACAGCACAAAACAGTGCGATGCGCAAAAATAGCGAGAGTGTAAACAGCACAAAACAGTGCCATGCACAAAATAGCGAGAGTGTAAACTGCACAAAACAGTGCGATGCGCAAAATAGCGCGAGTGTAAACTGCACAAAACGGTGCGATGCGCAAAATAGCTCGTTTGGTAAACAGCACAAAACAGTGCGATGCGCAAAATAGCGAGATTGTAAACAGCACAACACAGTGCGATGCGCAAAATAGTACGAGTGTAAACAGCACAAAACAGTGCGATGCGCAAAATAGCGAGATTGTAAACATCACAAAATAGTGCGATGCGTGAAATTGCGCGAGTGTAAACTGCACAAAACAGTGCGCTGCGCAAAATAGTGCGAGTGTAAACTGTACAAAACTGTGCGTTGCGCAAAATAGCGCGAGTGTAAACTGCACAAAACAGTGCGATGCGCAAAATAGCTCGAGTGTAAACTGCACAAACAGTGCGCTGCGCAAAATAGCGGGATTGTAAACAGCACAAAACAGTGCGATGCGCCAAATAGCGCGAGTGTAAAATGTACAAACCAGTGCGATGCGCAAAATAGCGCATTTCATAAACTGCACAAAACAGTGCGATGCGCAAAATAGCGCGAGTGTGAACTGCACAAAACAGTGCGCAGCGCAAAATAGCGCGAGTGTAAACTGCACAAAACAGTGCGATCCGCAAAATAGCTCGTTTGGTAAACAACACAAAACAGTGCGATGCGCAAAATAGCGAGAGTGTAAACAGCACAAAACTGTGCGATGCGCAAAATAGCTCGAGTGTAAACTGCACAAACAGTGCGCTGCGCAAAATAGCGGGATTGTAAACAGCACAAAACAGTGCGCTGCGCAAAATAGCGCGAGTGTAAACTACACAAAATAATGTGATGCGCAAAATAGCGCGAGTGTAAACTGCACAAAACAGTGCGATGCGCAAAATAGCACATTTCATAAACTGCACAAAACAGTGCGATGCACAAAATAGCTCTTGTGTAAACTGCACAAACAGTGCGCTGCGCAAAATTGCGGGATTGTAAACAGCACAAAACAGTGCGATGCGCAAAATAGCGTGAGTGTAACTGTACAAACCAGTGCGATGCGCAAAATAGCGCATTTGATAAACTGCACAAAACAGTGCGATGCGCAAAATAGCGCGAGTGTGAACTGTACAAAACAGTGCGCTGCGGAAAATAGCGCGAGTGTAAACTGCACAAAACAGTGCGATGCGCAAAATATATCATTTGGTAAACAGCACAAAACAGTGCGATGCGCAAAATAGCGAGAGTGTAAACAGCACAAAACTGTGCGATGCGCAAAATAGGAGGAGTGTAAACTGCAAAAAACTGTGCGATGCGTAAAATAGGAGGAGTGTAAACTGCACAAAGCAGTGCGATGCGCAAAAATAGCGAGAGTGTAAACAGCACAAAACAGTGCAATGCGCAAAATAGCGAGAGTGTAAACTGCACAAAACAGTGCGATGCGCAAAATAGCGCGAGTGTAAACTGCACAAAACGGTGCGATGCGCAAAAAACAGTGCGATGCGCAAAATAGCGAGAGTGTAAACAGCACATAACAGTGCGATGCGCAAAATAGTACGAGTGTAAACAACACAAAACAGTGCGATGCGCAAAATAGCAAGAGTGTAAACATCACAAAATAGTGCGATGCGCGAAATTGCGCGAGTGTAAACTGCACAAAACAGTGCGCTGCGCAAAATAGTGCGGGTGTAAACTGTACAAAACAGTGCGTTGCGCAAAATAGCGCGAGTGTAAACTGCACAAAATAGTGTGATGCGCAAAATAGCGCGAGTGTAAACTGCACAAAACAGTGCGATGCGCAAAATAGCACATTTCATAAACTGCACAAAACAGTGCGATGCGCAAAATAGCTCGAGTGTAAACTGCACAAACAGTGCGCTGCGCAAAATAGCGGGATTGTAAACAGCACAAAACAGTGCGATGCGCAAAATAGCGCGAGTGTAAACTGTACAAACCAGGGCGATGCGCAAAATAGCGCATTTGATAAACTGCCCAAAACAGTGCGATGCGCAAAATAGCGCGATTGTGAACTGCACAAAACAGTGCGCTGCGCAAAATTGCGCGAGTGTAAACTGCACAAAACAGTGCGATGCGCAAAATATCTCGTTTGGTAAACAGCACAAAACAGTACGATGCGCAAAATAGCGAGAGTGTAAACAGCACAAAACTGTGCGATGCGCAAAATAGGAGGAGTGTAAACTGCACAAAACAGTGCGATGCGCAAAAATAGCGAGAGTGTAAACAGCACAAAACAGTGCAATGCGCACAATAGCGAGAGTGTAAACTGCACAAAACAGTGCGATGCGCAAAATAGCGTGAGTGTAAACTGCACAAAACAGTGCGATGCGCAAAATAGCTCGTTTGGTAAACAGCACAAAACAATGCGATGCGCAAAATAGCGAGAGTGTAAACAGCACAAAACAATGCGATGCGCAAAATAGTACGAGTGTAAACAGCACAAAACAGTGCGATGCGCAAAATAGCAAAAGTGTGAACATCACAAAATAGTGCGATGCGCAAAATTGCGCGAGTGTAAACTGCACAAAACAGTGCGCTGCGAAAAATAGTGCGAGTGTAAACTGTACAAAACAGTGCGTTGTGCAAAATAGCGCGAGTGTAAACTGCACAAAATAGTGTGATGCGCAAAATAGCGCGAGTGTAAACTGCACAAAACCGTGCGATGCGCAGAATAGCACATTTCATAAACTGCACAAAACAGTGCGATGCGCAAAATAGCTCGAGTGTAAACTGCACAAACAGTGCGCTGCGTGAAATAGGGGGAGTGTAAACAGCACAAAACAGTGCGATGCGCAAAATAGCGCGAGTGTAAACTGTACAAACCGGTGCGATGCGCAAAATAGCGCATTTGATAAACTGCACAAAACAGTGCGATGCGCAAAATGTCCCGAGTGTGAACTGCACAAAACAGTGCGCAGCGCAAAATAGCGCGAGTGTAAACTGCACAAAACAGTGCGATGCGCAAAATAGCGCGTTTGGTAAACAGCACAAAACAGTGCGATGCACAAAATAGCTAGAGTGTAAACAGCTCAAAACTGTGCGATGCGCAAAATAGGAGGAGTGTAAACTGCACAAAACAGTGCGATGCGCAAAAATAGCGAGAGTGTAAACAGCACAAAACAGTGCAATGCGTAAAATAGCTCGAGTGTAAACTGCACAAATAGTGCGATGCGCAAAATAGCGCGAGTGTAAACTACACAAAACGGTGCGATGCGCAAAATAGCTCGTTTGGTAAACTGCACAAAACAGTGCGATGCGCAAAATAGCGAGAGTGTAAACTGCACAAAACAGTGCGATGCGCAAAATAGCGAGAGTGTAAACATCACAAAATAGTGCGATGCGCGAAATTGCGCGAGTGTAAACTGCACAAAACAGTGCACTGCGCAAAATAGTGCGAGTGTAAACTGTACAAAACAGTGCGTTGCGCAAAATAGCGCGAGTGTAAAATGCACAAAATAATGTGATGCGCAAAATAGCGCGAGTGTAAACTGCACAAAACAGTGCGATGCGCAAAATAGCACATTTCATAAACTGCACAAAACAGTGCGATGCACAAAATAGCTCTTGTGTAAACTGCACAAACAGTGCGCTGCGCAAAATTGCAGGATTGTAAACAGCACAAAACAGTGCGATGCACAAAATAGCGCGAGTGTAAACTGTACAAACTAGTGCGATGCGCAAAATAGCGCATTTGATAAACTGCACAAAACAGTGCGATGCGCAAAATAGCGCGAGTGTGAACTGCACAAAACAGTGCGCTGCGCAAAATGGCGCGAGTGTAAACTGCACAAAACAGTGCGATGCGCAAAATAGCTCATTTGGTAAACAGCACAAAACAGTGCGATGCGCAAAATAGCGAAAGTGTAAACAGCACAAAACTGTGCGATGCGCAAAATAGGAGGAGTGTAAACTGCACAAAACAGTGCGATGCGCAAAAATAGCGAGAGTGTAAACAGCACAAAACAGTGCAATGCGCAAAATACCGAGAGTGTAAACCGCACAAAACAGTGCGATGCGCAAAATAGCGCGAGTGTAAACTGCACAAAACAGTGCGATGCGCAAAATAGCTCGTTTGGTAAACAGCACAAAACAGTGCGATGCGCAAAATAGCGAGAGTGTAAACAGCACAAAACAGTGCGATGCCCAAAATAGTACGAGTGTAAACAGCACAAAACAGTACGATGCGCAAAATAGCAAGAGTGTAAACATCACAAAATAGTGCGATGCGCGAAATTGCGCGAGTGTAAACTGCACAAAACAGTGCGCTGCGCAAAATAGTGCGAGTGTAAACTGTACAAAACAGTGCGTTGCGCAAAATAGCGTGAGTGTAAACTGCACAAAATAGTGTGATGCGCAAAATAGCCCGAGTGTAAACTGCACAAAACAGTGCGATGCGCAAAATAACACATTTCATAAACTGCACAAAACAGTGCGATGCGCAAAATAGCTCGAGTGTAAACTGTACAAACAGTGCGCTGCGCAAAATAGCGGGAGTGTAAACAGCACAAAACAGTGCGATGCGCAAAATAGCGCGAGTGTAAACTATACAAACCAGTGCAATGCGCAAAATAGCGCATTTGATACACTGCACAAAACAGTGCGATGCGCAAAATAGCGCGAGTGTGAACTGCACAAAACAGTGCACACCGCAAAATAGCGCGAGTGTAAACTGCACAAAACAGTGCGATGCGCAAAATAGCTCGTTTGGTAAACAGCACAAAACAGTGCGATGCGCAAAATAGCGAGAGTGTAAACAGCACAAAACTGTGCGATGCACAAAATAGGAGGAGTGTAAACTGCACAAAACTGTGCGATGCGCAAAAATAGCGAGAGTGTAAACAGCACAAAACAGTGCTGTGCGCAAAATAGCGAGAGTGTAAACTGCACAAAACAGCGCGATGCGCAAAATAGCGCGAGTGTAACCTGCACAAAACAGTGCGATGCGCAAAATAGCGAGAGTGTAAACAGCACAAAACACTGCGATGCGCAAAATAGTACGAGTGTAAACAGCACAAAACAGTGCGATGCGCAAAATAGCAAGAGTGTAAACATCACAAAATAGTGCGATGCGCGAAATTGCGCGAGTGTAAACAGGACAAAACCGTGCGATGCGCAAAATAGCGTGAGTGTAAACTGTACAAACCAGTGCGATGCGCAAAATAGCGCATTTGATAAACTGCACAAAACAGTGCGATGCGCAAAATAGCGCGAGTGTGAACTGCACAAAACAGTGCGCTGCGGAAAATAGCGCGAGTGTAAACTGCACAAAACAGTGCGATGCGCAAAATAGCTCATTTGGTAAACAGCACAAAACAGTGTGATGCGCAAAATAGCGAGAGTGTAAACAGCACAAAACTGTGCGATGCGCAAAATAGGAGGAGTGTAAACTGCAAAAAACTGTGCGATGCGCAAAATAGGAGGAGTGTAAACTGCACAAAGCAGTGCGATGCGCAAAAATAGCGAGAGTGTAAACAGCACAAAACAGTGCAATGCGCAAAATAGCGAGAGTGTAAACTGCACAAAACAGTGCGATGCGCAAAATAGCGCGAGTGTAAACTGCACAAAACGGTGCGATGCGCTAAAAACAGTGCGATGCGCAAAATAGCGAGAGTGTAAACCGCACATAACAGTGCGATGCGCAAAATAGTACGAGTGTAAACAGCACAAAACAGTGCGATGCGCAAAATAGCAAGAGTGTAAACATCACAAAATAGTGCGATGCGCGAAATTGCGCGAGTGTGAACTGCACAAAACAGTGCGCTGCGCAAAATGGCGCGAGTGTAAACTGCACAAAACAGTGCGATGCGCAAAATAGCTCATTTGGTAAACAGCACAAAACAGTGCGATGCGCAAAATAGCGAAAGTGTAAACAGCACAAAACTGTGTGATGCGCAAAATAGGAGGAGTGTAAACTGCACAAAACAGTGCGATGCGCAAAAATAGCGAGAGTGTAAACAGCACAAAACAGTGCAATGCGCAAAATACCGAGAGTGTAAACCGCACAAAACAGTGCGATGCGCAAAATAGCGCGAGTGTAAACTGCACAAAACAGTGCGATGCGCAAAATAGCTCGTTTGGTAAACAGCACAAAACAGTGCGATGCGCAAAATAGCGAGAGTGTAAACAGCACAAAACAGTGCGATGCCCAAAATAGTACGAGTGTAAACAGCACAAAACAGTACGATGCGCAAAATAGCAAGAGTGTAAACATCACAAAATAGTGCGATGCGCGAAATTGCGCGAGTGTAAACTGCACAAAACAGTGCGCTGCGCAAAATAGTGCGAGTGTAAACTGTACAAAACAGTGCGTTGCGCAAAATAGCGTGAGTGTAAACTGCACAAAATAGTGTGATGCGCAAAATAGCCCGAGTGTAAACTGCACAAAACAGTGCGATGCGCAAAATAACACATTTCATAAACTGCACAAAACAGTGCGATGCGCAAAATAGCTCGAGTGTAAACTGTACAAACAGTGCGCTGCGCAAAATAGCGGGAGTGTAAACAGCACAAAACAGTGCGATGCGCAAAATAGCGCGAGTGTAAACTATACAAACCAGTGCAATGCGCAAAATAGCGCATTTGATACACTGCACAAAACAGTGCGATGCGCAAAATAGCGCGAGTGTGAACTGCACAAAACAGTGCACAGCGCAAAATAGCGCGAGTGTAAACTGCACAAAACAGTGCGATGCGCAAAATAGCTCGTTTGGTAAACAGCACAAAACAGTGCGATGCGCAAAATAGCGAGAGTGTAAACAGCACAAAACTGTGCGATGCGCAAAATAGGAGGAGTGTAAACTGCACAAAACAGTGCGATGCGCAAAAATAGCGAGATTGTAAACAGCACAAAACAGTGCTGTGCGCAAAATGGCGAGAGTGTAAACTGCACAAAACAGCGCGATGCGCAAAATAGCGCGAGTGTAACCTGCACAAAACAGTGCGATGCGCAAAATAGCGAGAGTGTAAACAGCACAAAACACTGCGATGCGCAAAATAGTACGAGTGTAAACAGCACAAAACAGGGCGATGCGCAAAATAGCAAGAGTGTAAACATCACAAAATAGTGCGATGCGCGAAATTGCGCGAGTGTAAACAGGACAAAACAGTGCGATGCGCAAAATAGCGTGAGTGTAAACTGTACAAACCAGTGCGATGCGCAAAATAGCGCATTTGATAAACTGCACAAAACAGTGCGATGCGCAAAATAGCGCGAGTGTGAACTGCACAAAACAGTGCGCTGCGGAAAATAGCGCGAGTGTAAACTGCACAAAACAGTGCGATGCGCAAAATAGCTCATTTGGTAAACAGCACAAAACAGTGCGATGCGCAAAATAGCGAGAGTGTAAACAGCACAAAACTGTGCGATGCGCAAAATAGGAGGAGTGTAAACTGCAAAAAACTGTGCGATGCGCAAAATAGGAGGAGTGTAAACTGCACAAAGCAGTGCGATGCGCAAAAATAGCGAGAGTGTAAACAGCACAAAACAGTGCCATGCGCAAAATAGCGAGAGTGTAAACTGCACAAAACAGTGCGATGCGCAAAATAGCGCGAGTGTAAACTGCACAAAACGGTGCGATGCGCAAAAAACAGTGCGATGCGCAAAATAGCGAGAGTGTAAACAGCACATAACAGTGCGATGCGCAAAATAGTACGAGTGTAAACAGCACAAAACAGTGCGATGCGCAAAATAGCAAGAGTGTAAACATCACAAAATAGTGCGATGCGCGAAATTGCGCGAGTGTAAACTGCACAAAACAGTGGGCTGCGCAAAATAGCGCGAGTGTAAACTGCACAAAATAGTGTGATGCGCAAAATAGCGCGAGTGTAAACTGCACAAAACAGTGCGATGCGCAAAATAGCACATTTCATAAACTGCACAAAACAGTGCGATGCGCAAAATAGCTCGAGTGTAAACTGCACAAACAGTGTGCTGCGCAAAATTGCGGGATTGTAAACAGCACAAAACAGTGCGATGCGCAAAATAGCGCGAGTGTAAACTGTACAAACCAGGGCGATGCGCAAAATAGCGCATTTGATAAACTGCCCAAAACAGTGCGATGCGCAAAATAGCGCGATTGTGAACAGCACAAAACAGTGCGCTGCGCAAAATTGCGCGAGTGTAAACTGCACAAAACAGTGCGATGCGCAAAATAGCTCGTTTGGTAAACAGCACAAAACAGTACGATGCGCAAAATAGCGAGAGTGTAAACAGCACAAAACTGTGCGATGCGCAAAATAGGAGGAGTGTAAACTGCACAAAACAATGCGATGCGCAAAAATAGCGAGAGTGTAAACAGCCCAAAACAGTGCAATGCGCAAAATAGCGAGAGTGTAAACTGCACAAAACAGTGCGATGCGCAAAATAGCGTGAGTGTAAACTGCACAAAACAGTGCGATGCGCAAAATAGCTCGTTTGGTAAACAGCACAAAACAATGCGATGCGCAAAATAGCGAGAGTGTAAACAGCACAAAACAATGCGATGCGCAAAATAGTACGAGTGTAAACAGCACAAAACAGTGCGATGCGCAAAATAGCAAAAGTGTGAACATCACAAAATAGTGCGATGCGCAAAATTGCACGAGTGTAAACTGCACAAAACAGTGCGCTGCGAAAAATAGTGCGAGTGTAAACTGTACAAAACAGTGCGTTGTGCAAAATAGCGCGAGTGTAAACTGCACAAAATAGTGTGATGCGCAAAATAGCGCGAGTGTAAACTGCACAAAACCGTGCGATGCGCAAAATAGCACATTTCATAAACTGCACAAAACAGTGCGATGCGCAAAATGTCCCGAGTGTGAACTGCGTAAAACAGTGCGCAGCGCAAAATAGCGCGAGTGTAAACTGCACAAAACAGTGCGATGCGCAAAATAGCGCGTTTGGTAAACAGCACAAAACAGTGCGATGCACAAAATAGCTAGAGTGTAAACAGCACAAAACTGTGCGATGCGCAAAATAGGAGGAGTGTAAACTGCACAAAACAGTGCGATGCGCAAAAATAGCGAGAGTGTAAACAGCACAAAACAGTGCAATGCGTAAAATAGCTCGAGTGTAAACTGCACAAATAGTGCGATGTGCAAAATAGCGCGAGTGTAAACTACACAAAACGGTGCGATGCGCAAAATAGCTCGTTTGGTAAACTGCACAAAACAGTGCGATGCGCAAAATAGCGAGAGTGTAAACAGCACAAAACAGTGCGATGCGCAAAATAGTACGAGTGTAAACAGCACAAAACAGTGCGATGCGCAAAATAGCGAGAGTGTAATCATCACAAAATAGTGCGATGCGCGAAATTGCGCGAGTGTAAACTGCACAAAACAATGCGCTGCGCAAAATAGTGCGAGTGTAAACTGTACAAAACAGTGCGTTGCGTAAAATAGCGCGTGTGTAAAATGCACAAAATAATGTGATGCGCAAAATAGCGCGAGTGTAAACTGCACAAAACAGTGCGATGCGCAAAATAGCACATTTCATAAACTGCGCAAAACAGTGCGATGCACAAAATAGCTCTTGTGTAAACTGCACCAACAGTGCGCTGCGCAAAATTGCGGGATTGTAAACAGCACAAAACAGTGCGATGCGCAAAATAGCGCGAGTGTAAACTGTACAAACCAGTGCGACGCGCAAAAAAGCGCATTTGATAAACTGCACAAAACAGTGCGATGCGCAAAATAGCGCGAGTGTGAACTGCACAAAACAGTGCGCTGCGCAAAATGGCGCGAGTGTAAACTGCACAAAACAGTGCGATGCGCAAAATAGCTCATTTGGTAAACAGCACAAAACAGTGCGATGCGCAAAATAGAGAAAGTGTAAACAGCACAAAACTGTGCGATGCGCAAAATAGGAGGAGTGTAAACTGCACAAAACAGTGCGATGCGCAAAAATAGCGAGAGTGTAAACAGCACAAAACAGTGCAATGCGCAAAATACCGAGAGTGTAAACCGCACAAAACAGTGCGATGCGCAAAATAGCGCGAGTGTAAACAGCACAAAACAGTGCGATGCTCAAAATAGCGAGAGTGTAAACAGCACAAAACAGTGCGATGCCCAAAATAGTACGAGTGTAAACAGCACAAAACAGTACGATGCGCAAAATAGCAAGAGTGTAAACATCACAAAATAGTGCGATGCGCGAAATTGCGCGAGTGTAAACTGCACAAAACAGTGCGCTGCGCAAAATAGTGCGAGTGTAAACTGTACAAAACAGTGCGTTGCGCAAAATAGCGTGAGTGTAAACTGCACAAAATAGTGTGATGCGCAAAATAGCCCGAGTGTAAACTGCACAAAACAGTGCGATGCGCAAAATAACACATTTCATAAACTGCACAAAACAGTGCGATGCGCAAAATAGCTCGAGTGTAAACTGTACAAACAGTGCGCTGCGCAAAATAGCGGGAGTGTAAACAGCACAAAACAGTGCGATGCGCAAAATAGCGCGAGTGTAAACTATACAAACCAGTGCAATGCGCAAAATAGCGCATTTGATACACTGCACAAAACAGTGCGATGCGCAAAATAGCGCGAGTGTGAACTGCACAAAACAGTGCACAGCGCAAAATAGCGCGAGTGTAAACTGCACAAAACAGTGCGATGCGCAAAATAGCTCGTTTGGTAAACAGCACAAAACAGTGCGATGCGCAAAATAGCGAGAGTGTAAACAGCACAAAACTGTGCGATGCGCAAAATAGGAGGAGTGTAAACTGCACAAAACAGTGCGATGCGCAAAAATAGCGAGAGTGTAAACAGCACAAAACAGTGCTGTGCGCAAAATGGCGAGAGTGTAAACTGCACAAAACAGCGCGATGCGCAAAATAGCGCGGGTGTAACCTGCACAAAACAGTGCGATGCGCAAAATAGCGAGAGTGTAAACAGCACAAAACACTGCGATGCGCAAAATAGTACGAGTGTAAACAGCACAAAACAGGGCGATGCGCAAAATAGCAAGAGTGTAAACATCACAAAATAGTGCGATGCGCGAAATTGCGCGAGTGTAAACAGGACAAAACAGTGCGATGCGCAAAATAGCGTGAGTGTAAACTGTACAAACCAGTGCGATGCGCAAAATAGCGCATTTGATAAACTGCACAAAACAGTGCGATGCGCAAAATAGCGCGAGTGTGAACTGCACAAAACAGTGCGCTGCGGAAAATAGCGCGAGTGTAAACTGCACAAAACAGTGCGATGCGCAAAATAGCTCATTTGGTAAACAGCACAAAACAGTGCGATGCGCAAAATAGCGAGAGTGTAAACAGCACAAAACTGTGCGATGCGCAAAATAGGAGGAGTGTAAACTGCAAAAAACTGTGCGATGCGCAAAATAGGAGGAGTGTAAACTGCACAAAGCAGTGCGATGCGCAAAAATAGCGAGAGTGTAAACAGCACAAAACAGTGCCATGCGCAAAATAGCGAGAGTGTAAACTGCACAAAACAGTGCGATGCGCAAAATAGCGCGAGTGTAAACTGCACAAAACGGTGCGATGCGCAAAAAACAGTGCGATGCGCAAAATAGCGAGAGTGTAAACAGCACATAACAGTGCGATGCGCAAAATAGTACGAGTGTAAACAGCACAAAACAGTGCGATGCGCAAAATAGCAAGAGTGTAAACATCACAAAATAGTGCGATGCGCGAAATTGCGCGAGTGTAAACTGCACAAAACAGTGCGCTGCGCAAAATAGTGCGGGTGTAAACTGTACAAAACAGTGCGTTGCGCAAAATAGCGCGAGTGTAAACTGCACAAAATAGTGTGATGCGCAAAATAGCGCGAGTGTAAACTGCACAAAACAGTGCGATGCGCAAAATAGCACATTTCATAAATTGCACAAAACAGTGCGATGCGCAAAATAGCTCGAGTGTAAACTGCACAAACAGTGTGCTGCGCAAAATTGCGGGATTGTAAACAGCACAAAACAGTGCGATGCGCAAAATAGCGCGAGTGTAAACTGTACAAACCAGGGCGATGCGCAAAATAGCGCATTTGATAAACTGCCCAAAACAGTGCGATGCGCAAAATAGCGCGATTGTGAACTGCACAAAACAGTGCGCTGCGCAAAATTGCGCGAGTGTAAACTGCACAAAACAGTGCGATGCGCAAAATAGCTCGTTTGGTAAACAGCACAAAACAGTACGATGCGCAAAATAGCGAGAGTGTAAACAGCACAAAACTGTGCGATGCGCAAAAAAGGAGGAGTGTAAACTGCACAAAACAATGCGATGCGCAAAAATAGCGAGAGTGTAAACAGCACAAAACAGTGCAATGCGCAAAATAGCGAGAGTGTAAACTGCACAAAACAGTGCGATGCGCAAAATAGCGTGAGTGTAAACTGCACAAAACAGTGCGATGCGCAAAATAGCTCGTTTGGTAAACAGCACAAAACAATGCGATGCGCAAAATAGCGAGAGTGTAAACAGCACAAAACAATGCGATGCGCAAAATAGTACGAGTGTAAACAGCACAAAACAGTGCGATGCGCAAAATAGCAAAAGTGTGAACATCACAAAATAGTGCGATGCGCAAAATTGCACGAGTGTAAACTGCACAAAACAGTGCGCTGCGAAAAAAAGTGCGAGTGTAAACTGTACAAAACAGTGCGTTGTGCAAAATAGCGCAAGTGTAAACTGCACAAAATAGTGTGATGCGCAAAATAGCGCGAGTGTAAACTGCACAAAACCGTGCGATGCGCAAAATAGCACATTTCATAAACTGCACAAAACAGTGCGATGCGCAAAATGTCCCGAGTGTGAACTGCGTAAAACAGTGCGCAGCGCAAAATAGCGCGAGTGTAAACTGCACAAAACAGTGCGATGCGCAAAATAGCGCGTTTGGTAAACAGCGCAAAACAGTGCGATGCACAAAATAGCTAGAGTGTAAACAGCACAAAACTGTGCGATGCGCAAAATAGGAGGAGTGTAAACTGCACAAAACAGTGCGATGCGCAAAAATAGCGAGAGTGTAAACAGCACAAAACAGTGCAATGCGTAAAATAGCTCGAGTGTAAACTGCACAAATAGTGCGATGCGCAAAATAGCGCGAGTGTAAACTACACAAAACGGTGCGATGCGCAAAATAGCTCGTTTGGTAAACTGCACAAAACAGTGCGATGCGCAAAATAGCGAGAGTGTAAACAGCACAAAACAGTGCGATGCGCAAAATAGTACGAGTGTAAACAGGACAAAACAGTGCGATGCGCAAAATAGCGTGAGTGTAAACTGTACAAACCAGTGCGATGCGCAAAATAGCGCATTTGATAAACTGCACAAAACAGTGCGATGCGCAAAATAGCGCGAGTGTGAACTGCACAAAACAGTGCGCTGCGGAAAATAGCGCGAGTGTAAACTGCACAAAACAGTGCGATGCGCAAAATAGCTCATTTGGTAAACAGCACAAAACAGTGCGATGCGCAAAATAGCGAGAGTGTAAACAGCACAAAACTGTGCGATGCGCAAAATAGGAGGAGTGTAAACTGCAAAAAACTGTGCGATGCGCAAAATAGGAGGAGTGTAAACTGCACAAAGCAGTGCGATGAGCAAAAATAGCGAGAGTGTAAACAGCACAAAACAGTGCCATGCGCAAAATAGCGAGAGTGTAAACTGCACAAAACAGTGCGATGCGCAAAATAGCGCGAGTGTAAACTGCACAAAACGGTGCGATGCGCAAAAAACAGTGCGATGCGCAAAATAGCGAGAGTGTAAACAGCACATAACAGTGCGATGCGCAAAATAGTACGAGTGTAAACAGCACAAAACAGTGCGATGCGCAAAATAGCAAGAGTGTAAACATCACAAAATAGTGCGATGCGCGAAGTTGCGCGAGTGTAAACTGCACAAAACAGTGCGCTGCGCAAAATAGTGCGGGTGTAAACTGTACAAAACAGTGCGTTGCGCAAAATAGCGCGAGTGTAAACTGCACAAAATAGTGTGATGCGCAAAATAGCGCGAGTGTAAACTGCACAAAACAGTGCGATGCGCAAAATAGCACATTTCATAAACTGCACAAAACAGTGCGATGCGCAAAATAGCTCGAGTGTAAACTGCACAAACAGTGTGCTGCGCAAAATTGCGGGATTGTAAACAGCACAAAACAGTGCGATGCGCAAAATAGCGCGAGTGTAAACTGTACAAACCAGGGCGATGCGCAAAATAGCGCATTTGATAAACTGCCCAAAACAGTGCGATGCGCAAAATAGCGCGATTGTGAACTGCACAAAACAGTGCGCTGCGCAAAATTGCGCGAGTGTAAACTGCACAAAACAGTGCGATGCGCAAAATAGCTCGTTTGGTAAACAGCACAAAACAGTACGATGCGCAAAATAGCGAGAGTGTAAACAGCACAAAACTGTGCGATGCGCAAAATAGGAGGAGTGTAAACTGCACAAAACAATGCGATGCGCAAAAATAGCGAGAGTGTAAACAGCACAAAACAGTGCAATGCGCAAAATAGCGAGAGTGTAAACTGCACAAAACAGTGCGATGCGCAAAATAGCGTGAGTGTAAACTGCACAAAACAGTGCGATGCGCAAAATAGCTCGTTTGGTAAACAGCACAAAACAATGCGATGCGCAAAATAGCGAGAGTGTAAACAGCACAAAACAATGCGATGCGCAAAATAGTACGAGTGTAAACAGCACAAAACAGTGCGATGCGCAAAATAGCAAAAGTGTGAACATCACAAAATAGTGCGATGCGCAAAATTGCACGAGTGTAAACTGCACAAAACAGTGCGCTGCGAAAAATAGTGCGAGTGTAAACTGTACAAAACAGTGCGTTGTGCAAAATAGCGCGAGTGTAAACTGCACAAAATAGTGTGATGCGCAAAATAGCGCGAGTGTAAACTGCACAAAACCGTGCGATGCGCAAAATAGCACATTTCATAAACTGCACAAAACAGTGCGATGCGCAAAATGTCCCGAGTGTGAACTGCGTAAAACAGTGCGCAGCGCAAAATAGCGCGAGTGTAAACTGCACAAAACAGTGCGATGCGCAAAATAGCGCGTTTGGTAAACAGCACAAAACAGTGCGATGCACAAAATAGCTAGAGTGTAAACAGCACAAAACTGTGCGATGCGCAAAATAGGAGGAGTGTAAACTGCACAAAACAGTGCGATGCGCAAAAATAGCGAGAGTGTAAACAGCACAAAACAGTGCAATGCGTAAAATAGCTCGAGTGTAAACTGCACAAATAGTGCGATGCGCAAAATAGCGCGAGTGTAAACTACACAAAACGGTGCGATGCGCAAAATAGCTCGTTTGGTAAACTGCACAAAACAGTGCGATGCGCAAAATAGCGAGAGTGTAAACAGCACAAAACAGTGCGATGCGCAAAATAGTACGAGTGTAAACAGCACAAAACAGTGCGATGCGCAAAATAGCGAGAGTGTAATCATCACAAAATAGTGCGATGCGCGAAATTGCGCGAGTGTAAACTGCACAAAACAATGCGCTGCGCAAAATAGTGCGAGTGTAAACTGTACAAAACAGTGCGTTGCGCAAAATAGCGCGTGTGTAAAATGCACAAAATAATGTGATGCGCAAAATAGCGCGAGTGTAAACTGCACAAAACAGTGCGATGCGCAAAAAGCACATTTCATAAACTGCACAAAACAGTGCGATGCACAAAATAGCTCTTGTGTAAACTGCACCAACAGTGCGCTGCGCAAAATTGCGGGATTGTAAACAGCACAAAACAGTGCGATGCGCAAAATAGCGCGAGTGTAAACTGTACAAACCAGTGCGACGCGCAAAATAGCGCACTTGATAAACTGCACAAAACAGTGCGATGCGCAAAATAGCGCGAGTGTGAACTGCACAAAACAGTTTGCTGCGCAAAATGGCGCGAGTGTAAACTGCACAAAACAGTGCGATGCGCAAAATAGCTCATTTGGTAAACAGCACAAAACAGTGCGATGCGCAAAATAGAGAAAGTGTAAACAGCACAAAACTGTGCGATGCGCAAAATAGGAGGAGTGTAAACTGCACAAAACAGTGCGATGCGCAAAAATAGCGAGAGTGTAAACAGCACAAAACAGTGCAATGCGCAAAATACCGAGAGTGTAAACCGCACAAAACAGTGCGATGCGCAAAATAGCGCGAGTGTAAACTGCACAAAACAGTGCGATGCGCAAAATAGCTCGTTTGGTAAACAGCACAAAACAGTGCGATGCGCAAAATAGCGAGAGTGTAAACAGCACAAAACAGTGCGATGCCCAAAATAGTACGAGTGTAAACAGCACAAAACAGTACGATGCGCAAAATAGCAAGAGTGTAAACATCACAAAATAGTGCGATGCGCGAAATTGCGCGAGTGTAAACTGCACAAAACAGTGCGCTGCGCAAAATAGTGCGAGTGTAAACTGTACAAAACAGTGCGTTGCGCAAAATAGCGTGAGTGTAAACTGCACAAAATAGTGTGATGCGCAAAATAGCCCGAGTGTAAACTGCACAAAACAGTGCGATGCGCAAAATAACACAATTCTTAAACTGCACAAAACAGTGCGATGCGCAAAATAGCTCGAGTGTAAACTGTACAAACAGTGCGCTGCGCAAAATAGCGGGAGTGTAAACAGCACAAAACAGTGCGATGCGCAAAATAGCGCGAGTGTAAACTATACAAACCAGTGCAATGCGCAAAATAGCGCATTTGATACACTGCACAAAACAGTGCGATGCGCAAAATAGCGCGAGTGTGAACTGCACAAAACAGTGCACAGCGCAAAATAGCGCGAGTGTAAACTGCACAAAACAGTGCGCTGCGAAAAAAAGTGCGAGTGTAAACTGTACAAAACAGTGCGTTGTGCAAAATAGCGCAAGTGTAAACTGCACAAAATAGTGTGATGCGCAAAATAGCGCGAGTGTAAACTGCACAAAACCGTGCGATGCGCAAAATAGCACATTTCATAAACTGCACAAAACAGTGCGATGCGCAAAATGTCCCGAGTGTGAACTGCGTAAAACAGTGCGCAGCGCAAAATAGCGCGAGTGTAAACTGCACAAAACAGTGCGATGCGCAAAATAGCGCGTTTGGTAAACAGCGCAAAACAGTGCGATGCACAAAATAGCTAGAGTGTAAACAGCACAAAACTGTGCGATGCGCAAAATAGGAGGAGTGTAAACTGCACAAAACAGTGCGATGCGCAAAAATAGCGAGAGTGTAAACAGCACAAAACAGTGCAATGCGTAAAATAGCTCGAGTGTAAACTGCACAAATAGTGCGATGCGCAAAATAGCGCGAGTGTAAACTACACAAAACGGTGCGATGCGCAAAATAGCTCGTTTGGTAAACTGCACAAAACAGTGCGATGCGCAAAATAGAGAGAGTGTAAACAGCACAAAACAGTGCGATGCGCAAAATAGTACGAGTGTAAACAGGACAAAACAGTGCGATGCGCAAAATAGCGTGAGTGTAAACTGTACAAACCAGTGCGATGCGCAAAATAGCGCATTTGATAAACTGCACAAAACAGTGCGATGCGCAAAATAGCGCGAGTGTGAACTGCACAAAACAGTGCGCTGCGGAAAATAGCGCGAGTGTAAACTGCACAAAACAGTGCGATGCGCAAAATAGCTCATTTGGTAAACAGCACAAAACAGTGCGATGCGCAAAATAGCGAGAGTGTAAACAGCACAAAACTGTGCGATGCGCAAAATAGGAGGAGTGTAAACTGCAAAAAACTGTGCGATGCGCAAAATAGGAGGAGTGTAAACTGCACAAAGCAGTGCGATGCGCAAAAATAGCGAGAGTGTAAACAGCACAAAACAGTGCCATGCGCAAAATAGCGAGAGTGTAAACTGCACAAAACAGTGCGATGCGCAAAATAGCGCGAGTGTAAACTGCACAAAACGGTGCGATGCGCAAAAAACAGTGCGATGCGCAAAATAGCGAGAGTGTAAACAGCACATAACAGTGCGATGCGCAAAATAGTACGAGTGTAAACAGCACAAAACAGTGCGATGCGCAAAATAGCAAGAGTGTAAACATCACAAAATAGTGCGATGCGCGAAGTTGCGCGAGTGTAAACTGCACAAAACAGTGCGCTGCGCAAAATAGTGCGGGTGTAAACTGTACAAAACAGTGCGTTGCGCAAAATAGCGCGAGTGTAAACTGCACAAAATAGTGTGATGCGCAAAATAGCGCGAGTGTAAACTGCACAAAACAGTGCGATGCGCAAAATAGCACATTTCATAAACTGCACAAAACAGTGCGATGCGCAAAATAGCTCGAGTGTAAACTGCACAAACAGTGTGCTGCGCAAAATTGCGGGATTGTAAACAGCACAAAACAGTGCGATGCGCAAAATAGCGCGAGTGTAAACTGTACAAACCAGGGCGATGCGCAAAATAGCGCATTTGATAAACTGCCCAAAACAGTGCGATGCGCAAAATAGCGCGATTGTGAACTGCACAAAACAGTGCGCTGCGCAAAATTGCGCGAGTGTAAACTGCACAAAACAGTGCGATGCGCAAAATAGCTCGTTTGGTAAACAGCACAAAACAGTACGATGCGCAAAATAGCGAGAGTGTAAACAGCACAAAACTGTGCGATGCGCAAAATAGGAGGAGTGTAAACTGCACAAAACAATGCGATGCGCAAAAATAGCGAGAGTGTAAACAGCACAAAACAGTGCAATGCGCAAAATAGCGAGAGTGTAAACTGCACAAAACAGTGCGATGCGCAAAATAGCGTGAGTGTAAACTGCACAAAACAGTGCGATGCGCAAAATAGCTCGTTTGGTAAACAGCACAAAACAATGCGATGCGCAAAATAGCGAGAGTGTAAACAGCACAAAACAATGCGATGCGCAAAATAGTACGAGTGTAAACAGCACAAAACAGTGCGATGCGCAAAATAGCAAAAGTGTGAACATCACAAAATAGTGCGATGCGCAAAATTGCACGAGTGTAAACTGCACAAAACAGTGCGCTGCGAAAAATAGTGCGAGTGTAAACTGTACAAAACAGTGCGTTGTGCAAAATAGCGCGAGTGTAAACTGCACAAAATAGTGTGATGCGCAAAATAGCGCGAGTGTAAACTGCACAAAACCGTGCGATGCGCAAAATAGCACATTTCATAAACTGCACAAAACAGTGCGATGCGCAAAATGTCCCGAGTGTGAACTGCGTAAAACAGTGCGCAGCCCAAAATAGCGCGAGTGTAAACTGCACAAAACAGTGCGATGCGCAAAATAGCGCGTTTGGTAAACAGCACAAAACAGTGCGATGCACAAAATAGCTAGAGTGTAAACAGCACAAAACTGTGCGATGCGCAAAATAGGAGGAGTGTAAACTGCACAAAACAGTGCGATGCGCAAAAATAGCGAGAGTGTAAACAGCACAAAACAGTGCAATGCGTAAAATAGCTCGAGTGTAAACTGCACAAATAGTGCGATGCGCAAAATAGCGCGAGTGTAAACTACACAAAACGGTGCGATGCGCAAAATAGCTCGTTTGGTAAACTGCACAAAACAGTGCGATGCGCAAAATAGCGAGAGTGTAAACAGCACAAAACAGTGCGATGCGCAAAATAGTACGAGTGTAAACAGCACAAAACAGTGCGATGCGCAAAATAGCGAGAGTGTAATCATCACAAAATAGTGCGATGCGCGAAATTGCGCGAGTGTAAACTGCACAAAACAATGCGCTGCGCAAAATAGTGCGAGTGTAAACTGTACAAAACAGTGCGTTGCGCAAAATAGCGCGTGTGTAAAATGCACAAAATAATGTGATGCGCAAAATAGCGCGAGTGTAAACTGCACAAAACAGTGCGATGCGCAAAATAGCACATTTCATAAACTGCACAAAACAGTGCGATGCACAAAATAGCTCTTGTGTAAACTGCACCAACAGTGCGCTGCGCAAAATTGCGGGATTGTAAACAGCACAAAACAGTGCGATGCGCAAAATAGCGCGAGTGTAAACTGTACAAACCAGTGCGACGCGCAAAATAGCGCACTTGATAAACTGCACAAAACAGTGCGATGCGCAAAATAGCGCGAGTGTGAACTGCACAAAACAGTTTGCTGCGCAAAATGGCGCGAGTGTAAACTGCACAAAACAGTGCGATGCGCAAAATAGCTCATTTGGTAAACAGCACAAAACAGTGCGATGCGCAAAATAGAGAAAGTGTAAACAGCACAAAACTGTGCGATGCGCAAAATAGGAGGAGTGTAAACTGCACAAAACAGTGCGATGCGCAAAAATAGCGAGAGTGTAAACAGCACAAAACAGTGCAATGCGCAAAATACCGAGAGTGTAAACCGCACAAAACAGTGCGATGCGCAAAATAGCGCGAGTGTAAACTGCACAAAACAGTGCGATGCGCAAAATAGCTCGTTTGGTAAACAGCACAAAACAGTGCGATGCGCAAAATAGCGAGAGTGTAAACAGCACAAAACAGTGCGATGCCCAAAATAGTACGAGTGTAAACAGCACAAAACAGTACGATGCGCAAAATAGCAAGAGTGTAAACATCACAAAATAGTGCGATGCGCGAAATTGCGCGAGTGTAAACTGCACAAAACAGTGCGCTGCGCAAAATAGTGCGAGTGTAAACTGTACAAAACAGTGCGTTGCGCAAAATAGCGTGAGTGTAAACTGCACAAAATAGTGTGATGCGCAAAATAGCCCGAGTGTAAACTGCACAAAACAGTGCGATGCGCAAAATAACACAATTCTTAAACTGCACAAAACAGTGCGATGCGCAAAATAGCTCGAGTGTAAACTGTACAAACAGTGCGCTGCGCAAAATAGCGGGAGTGTAAACAGCACAAAACAGTGCGATGCGCAAAATAGCGCGAGTGTAAACTATACAAACCAGTGCAATGCGCAAAATAGCGCATTTGATACACTGCACAAAACAGTGCGATGCGCAAAATAGCGCGAGTGTGAACTGCACAAAACAGTGCACAGCGCAAAATAGCGCGAGTGTAAACTGCACAAAACAGTGCGATGCGTAAAATAGCTCGTTTGGTAAACAGCACAAAACAGTGCGATGCGCAAAATAGCGAGAGTGTAAACAGCACAAAACTGTGCGATGCGCAAAATAGGAGGAGTGTAAACTGCACAAAACAGTGCGATGCGCAAAAATAGCGAGAGTGTAAACAGCACAAAACAGTGCTGTGCGCAAAATGGCGAGAGTGTAAACTGCACAAAACAGCGCGATGCGCAAAATAGCGCGAGTGTAACCTGCACAAAACAGTGCGATGCGCAAAATAGCGAGAGTGTAAACAGCACAAAACACTGCGATGCGCAAAATAGTACGAGTGTAAACAACACAAAACAGTGCGATGCGCAAAATAGCAAGAGTGTAAACATCACAAAATAGTGCGATGCGCGAAATTGCGCGAGTGTAAGCAGGACAAAACAGTGCGATGCGCAAAATAGCGTGAGTGTAAACTGTACAAACCAGTGCGATGCGCAAAATAGCGCATTTGATAAACTGCACAAAACAGTGCGATGCGCAAAATAGCGCGAGTGTGAACTGCACAAAACAGTGCGCTGCGGAAAATAGCGCGAGTGTAAACTGCACAAAACAGTGCGATGCGCAAAATAGCTCATTTGGTAAACAGCACAAAACAGTGCGATGCGCAAAATAGCGAGAGTGTAAAGACCACAAAACTGTGCGATGCGCAAAATAGGAGGAGTGTAAACTGCACAAAACTGTGCGATGCGCAAAATAGGAGGAGTGTAAACTGCACAAAGCAGTGCGATGCGCAAAAATAGCGAGAGTGTAAACAGCACAAAACAGTGCCATGCGCAAAATAGCGAGAGTGTAAACTGCACAAAACAGTGCGATGCGCAAAATAGCGCGAGTGTAAACTGCACAAAACGGTGCGATGCGCAAAAAACAGTGCGATGCGCAAAATAGCGCGAGTGTAAACTGCACAAAACGGTGCGATGCGCAAAAAACAGTGCGATGCGCAAAATAGCGAGAGTGTAAACAGCACATAACAGTGCGATGCGCAAAATAGTACGAGTGTAAACAGCACAAAACAGTGCGATGCGCAAAATAGCAAGAGTGTAAACATCACAAAATAGTGCGATGCGCGAAATTGCGCGAGTGTAAACTGCACAAAACAGTGCGCTGCGCAAAATAGTTCGGGTGTAAACTGTACAAAACAGTGCGTTGCGCAAAATAGCGCGAGTGTAAACTGCACAAAATACTGTGATGCGCAAAATAGCGCGAGTGTAAACTGCACAAAACAGTGCGATGCGCAAAATAGCACATTTCATAAACTGCACAAAACAGTGCGTTGCGCAAAATAGCTCAAGTGTAAACTGCACAAACAGTGTGCTGCGCAAAATTGCGGGATTGTAAACAGCACAAAACAGTGCGATGCGCAAAATAGCGTGAGTGTAAACTGTACAAACCCGGGCGATGCGCAAAATAGCGCATTTGATAAACTGCCCAAAACAGTGCGATGCGCAAAATAGCGCGATTGTGAACTGCACAAAACAGTGCGCTGCGCAAAATTGCGCGAGTGTAAACTGCACAAAACAGTGCGATGCGCAAAATAGCTCGTTTGGTAAACAGCACAAAACAGTACGATGCGCAAAATAGCGAGAGTGTAAACAGCACAAAACTGTGCGATGCGCAAAATAGGAGGAGTGTAAACTGCACAAAACAATGCGATGCGCAAAAATAGCGAGAGTGTAAACAGCACAAAACAGTGCAATGCGCAAAATAGCGAGAGTGTAAACTGCACAAAACAGTGCGATGCGCAAAATAGCGTGAGTGTAAACTGCACAAAACAGTGCGATGCGCAAAATAGCTCGTTTGGTAAACAACACAAAACAATGCGATGCGCAAAATAGCGAGAGTGTAAACAGCACAAAACAATGCGATGCGCAAAATAGTACGAGTGTAAACAGCACAAAACAGTGCGATGCGCAAAATAGCAAAAGTGTGAACATCACAAAATAGTGCGATGCGCAAAATTGCACGAGTGTAAACTGCACAAAACAGTGCGCTGCGAAAAATAGTGCGAGTGTAAACTGTACAAAACAGTGCGTTGTGCAAAATAGCGCGAGTGTAAACTGCACAAAATAGTGTGATGCGCAAAATAGCGCGAGTGTAAACTGCACAAAACCGTGCGATGCGCAAAATAGCGCATTTCATAAACTGCACAAAACAGTGCGTTGCGCAAAATGTCTCGAGTGTGAACTGCGCAAAACAGTGCGCAGCACAAAATAGCGCGAGTGTAAACTGCACAAAACAGTGCGATGCGCAAAATAGCGCGTTTGGTAAACAGCACAAAACAGTGCGATGCACAAAATAGCTAGAGTGTAAACAGCACAAAACTGTGCGATGCGCAAAATAGGAGGAGTGTAAACTGCACAAAACAGTGCGATGCGCAAAAATAGCGAGAGTGTAAACAGCACAAAACAGTGCAATGCGTAAAATAGCTCGAGTGTAAACTGCACAAATAGTGCGATGCGCAAAATAGCGCGAGTGTAAACTACACAAAACGGTGCGATGCGCAAAATAGCTCGTTTGGTAAACTGCACAAAACAGTGCGATGCGCAAAATAGCGAGAGTGTAAACAGCACAAAACAGTGCGATGCGCAAAATAGTACGAGTGTAAACAGCACAAAACAGTGCGATGCGCAAAATAGCAAGAGTGTAATCATCACAAAATAGTGCGATGCGCGAAATTGCGCGAGTGTAAACTGCACAAAACAATGCGCTGCGCAAAATAGTGCGAGTGTAAACTGTACAAAACAGTGCGTTGCGCAAAATAGCGCGTGTGTAAAATGCACAAAATAATGTGATGCGCAAAATAGCGCGAGTGTAAACTGCACAAAACAGTGCGATGCGCAAAATAGCACATTTCATAAACTGCACAAAACAGTGCGATGCACAAAATAGCTCTTGTGTAAACTGCACCAACAGTGCGCTGCGCAAAATTGCGGGATTGTAAACAGCACAAAACAGTGCGATGCGCAAAATAGCGCGAGTGTAAACTGTACAAACCAGTGCGACGCGCAAAATAGCGTATTTGATAAACTGCACAAAACAGTGCGATGCGCAAAATAGCGCGAGTGTGAACTGCACAAAACAGTGCGCTGCGCAAAATGGCGCGAGTGTAAACTGCACAAAACAGTGCGATGCGCAAAATAGCTCATTTGGTAAACAGCACAAAACAGTGCGATGCGCAAAATAGAGAAAGTGTAAACAGCACAAAACTGTGCGATGCGCAAAATAGGTGGAGTGTAAACTGCACAAAACAGTGCGATGCGCAAAAATAGCGAGAGTGTAAACAGCACAAAACAGTGCAATGCGCAAAATACCGAGAGTGTAAACCGCACAAAACAGTGCGATGCGCAAAATAGCGCGAGTGTAAACTGCACAAAACAGTGCGATGCGCAAAATAGCTCGTTTGGTAAACAGCACAAAACAGTGCGATGCGCAAAATAGTACGAGTGTAAACAGCACAAAACAGTGCGATGCGCAAAATAGCAAGAGTGTAAACATCACAAAATAGTGCGATGCGCGAAATTGCGCGAGTGTAAACTGCACAAAACAGTGCGCTGCGCAAAATAGTGCGAGTGTAAACTGTACAAAACAGTGCGTTGCGCAAAATAGCGGGAGTGTAAACAGCACAAAACAGTGCGATGCGCAAAATAGCGCGAGTGTAAACTATACAAACCAGTGCAATGCGCAAAATAGCGCATCTGATACACTGCACAAAACAGTGCGATGCGCAAAATAGCGCGAGTGTGAACTGCACAAAACAGTGCACAGCGCAAAATAGCGCGAGTGTAAACTGCACAAAACAGTGCGATGCGCAAAATAGCTCGTTTGGTAAACAGCACAAAACAGTGCGATGCGCAAAATAGCGAGAGTGTAAACAGCACAAAACTGTGCGATGCGCAAAATAGGAGGAGTGTAAACTGCACAAAACAGTGCGATGCGCAAAAATAGCGAGAGTGTAAACAGCCCAAAACAGTGCTGTGCGCAAAATAGCGAGAGTGTAAACTGCACAAAACAGCGCGATGCGCAAAATCGCGCGAGTGTAACCTGCACAAAACAGTGCGATGCGCAAAATAGCGAGAGTGTAAACAGCACAAAACAGTGCGATGCGCAAAATAGTACGAGTGTAAACAGCACAAAACAGTGCGATGCGCAAAATAGCAAGAGTGTAAACATCACAAAATAGTGCGATGCGCGAAATTGCGCGAGTGTAAACTGCACAAATAGTGCGCTGCGCAAAATAGCACGAGTGTAAACAGCACAAAATAGTACGACTGCAAACTGTACAAAACAGTGCGTTGCGCAAAATTGCGGGAGTGTAAACAGCACAAAACAGTGCGATGCGCAAAATAGTACGAGTGTAAACAGCACAAAACAGTGCGCTGCGCAAAATAGCACGAGTGTAAACTGCACAAAATAGTGTGATGCGCAAAATAGCGCGAGTGTAAACTGCACAAAACAGTGCGATGCGCAAATAGCAAATTTCATAAACTGAACAAAACAGTGCGATGCGCAAAATAGCTCGAGTGTAAACTGCACAAACAGTGCGCTACGCAAAATAGTGGGAGTGTAAACAGCACAAAACAGTGCGATGCGCAAAATAGCGCGAGTGTGAACTGCACAAAACAGTGCGCAGCGCAAAATAGCGCAAGTCTAAACTGCACAAAACAGTGTGATGCGCAAAATAGCTCGTTTGGTAAACAGCACAAAACAGTGCGATGCGCAAAATAGCGAGAGTGTAAACAGCACAAAACTGTGCGATGCCCAAAATAGGAGGAGTGTAAACAGCACAAAACAGTGCGATGCGCAAAAATAGCGAGAGTGTAAACAGCAGAAAACAGTGCAATGCGCAAAATAGCGAGAGTGTAAACTGCACAAAACAGTGCGATGCGCAAAATAGCGCGAGTGTAAACTGCCCAAAATGGTGCGATGCGCAAAATAGCTCGTTTGGTAAACAGCACAAAATAGTGCGAGGCGCAAAATAGCGAGAGTGTAAACAGCACAAAACAGTGCGATGCGCAAAATAGCAAGAGTGTAAACATCACAAAATAGTGTGATTCGCGAAATTGCGCGAGTGTAAACTGCACAAAACAGTGCGCTGCGCAAAATAGTGCGAGTGTAAATTGTACAAAACAGTGCGTTGCGCAAAATAGCGCGGGTGTAAACTGTACAAAATAGCGCGAGTGTAAACTGCACAAAACAGTGCGATGCGCCAAATAGCACATTTCATAAACTGCACAAAACAGTGCGATGCGCAAAATAGCTCGAGTGTAAACTGCACAAACAGTGCGCTGCGCAAAATAGCGGGATTGTAAACAGCACAAAAACAGTGCGATGCGCAAAATAGCGCGAGTGTAAACTGTACAAACCAGTGCAATGCGCAAAATAGCGCATTTCATAAACTGCACAAAACAGTGCGATGCGCAAAATAGCGCGAGTGTGAACTGCACAAAACAGTGCGCTGCGCAAAATAGCGCGAGTGTAAACTGCACAAAACAGTGCGATGCGCAAAATAGCTCGTTCGGTAAACAGCACAAAAAAGTGCGATGCGCAAAATAGCGAGAGTGTAAACAGCACAAAACAGTGCGATGCGCAAAATAGGAGGAGTGTAAACTGCACAAAACAGTGCGATGCGCAAAAATAGCGAGAGTGTAAACAGCCCAAAACAGTGCCATGCGCAAAATAGCGAGAGTGTAAACTGCACAAAACAGTGCGATGTGCAAAATAGCGCGAGTGTAAACTGCACAAAACGGTGCGATGCGCAAAATAGCTCGTTTGGTAAACAGCACAAAACAGTGCGATGCGCAAAATAGCGAGAGTGTAAACAGCACAAAACAGTGCGATGCGCAAAATAGTACGAGTGTAAACAGCACAAAATAGTGCGATGCGCAAAATAGCGAGAGTGTAAACATCACAAAATTGTGCGATGCGCGAAATTGCGCGAGTGTAAACTGCAATAAACAGTGCGCTGCGCAAAATAGTGCGAGTGTAAATTGTACAAAACAGTGCGTTGCGCACAATAGCGCGAGTGTAAACTGCACAAAATAGCGCGAGTGTAAACTGCACAAAACAGTGCGATGCGCAAAATAGCACATTTCATAAACTGCACAAAACAGTGCGATGCGCAAAATAGCTCGAGTGTAAACTGCACAAACAGTGCGCTGCGCAAAATAGCGGGAGTGTAAACAGCACAAAACAGTGCGATGCGCAAAATAGCGCGAGTGTAAACTATACAAACTAGTGCAATGCGCAAAATAGCGCATTTGATACACTGCACAAAACAGTGCGATGCGCAAAATAGCGCGAGTGTGAACTGCACAAAACAGTGCGCAGCGCAAAATAGCGCGAGTGTAAACTGCACAAAACAGTGCGATGCGCAAAATAGTTCGTTTGGTAAACAGCACAAAACAGTGCGATGCGCAAAATAGCGAGAGTGTAAACAGCACAAAACTGTGCGATGCACAAAATAGGAGGAGTGTAAACTGCACAAAACAGTGCGATGCGCAAAAATAGCGAGAGTGTAAACAGCACAAAACAGTGCAATGCGCAAAATAGCGAGAGTGTAAACTGCACAAAACAGTGCGATGCGCAAAATAGCGCGAGTGTAAACTGCACAAAACGGTGCGATGCGCAAAATAGCTCGTGTGGTAAACAGCACAAAACAGTGCGACGCGCAAAATAGCGAGAGTGTAAACAGCACAACACAGTGCGATGCGCAAAATAGTACGAGTGTAAAAAGCACAAAACAGTGCGATGCGCAAAATAGCGAGATTGCAAACATCACAAAATAGTGCGATGCGTGAAATTGCGCGAGTGTAAACTGCACAAAACAGTGCGCTGCGCAAAATAGTGCGAGTGTAAACTGTACAAAACTGTGCGTTGCGCAAAATAGCGCGAGTGTAAACTGCACAAAATAGTATGATGCGCAAAATAGCGCGAGTGTAAACTGCACAAAACAGTACGATGCGCAAAATAGCCCGAGTGCAAACTGCACAAACAGTGCGCTGCGCAAAATAGCGGGATTGTAAACAGCACAAAACAGTGCGATGCGCAAAATAGCGCGAGTGTAAACTGTACAAACCAGTGCGATGCGCAAAATAGCGCATTTGATAAACTGCACAAAACAGTGCGATGCGCAAAATAGTGCGAGTGTGAACTGCACAAAACAGTGCGCAGCGCAAAATAGCGCGAGTGTAAACTGCACAAAACAGTGCGATGCGCAAAATAGCTCGTTTGGTAAACAGCACAAAACAATGCGATGCGCAAAATAGGAGGAGTATAAACTGCACAAAACAGTGCGATGCGCAAAAATAGCGAGAGTGTAAACAGCACAAAACAGTGCAATGCGCAAAATAGCGAGAGTGTAAACTGCACAAAACAGTGCGATGCGCAAAATAGCGCGAGTGTAAACTGCACAAAACAGTGCGACGCGCAAAATAGCTCGTTTGGTAAACAGCACAAAACAGTGCGATGCGCAAAATAGCGAGAGTGTAAACAGCACAACACAGTGCGATGCACAAAATAGTACGAGTGTAAACAGCACAAAACAGTGCGATGCGCAAAATAGCGAGATTGCAAACATCACAAAATAGTGCGATGCGTGAAATTGCGCGAGTGTAAACTGCACAAAACAGTGCGCTGCGCAAAATAGTGCGAGTGTAAACTGTACAAAACAGTGCGTTGCGCAAAATAGCGCGAGTGTAAATTGCACAAAATAATGTGATGCGCAAAATAGCGCGAGTGTAAACTGCACAAAACAGTGCGATGCGCAAAATAGCACATTTCATAAACTGCACAAAACAGTGCGATGCACAAAATAGCTCTTGTGTAAACTGCACAAACAGTGCGCTACGCAAAATTGCGGGATTGTAAACAGCACAAAACAGTGCGATGCGCAAAATAGCGCGAGTGTGAACTGCACAAAACAGTGCGCTGCGCAAAATAGCGCGAGGGTAAACTGCGCAAAACAGTGCGATGCGCAAAATAGCTCATTTGGTAAACAGCACAAAACAGTGCGATGCGCAAAATAGCGAGAGTGTAAACAGCACAAAACTGTGCGATGCGCAAAATAGGAGGAGTGTAAACTGCACAAAACAGTGCGATGCGCAAAAATAGCGAGAGTGTAAACAGCACAAAACAGTGCGATGCCCAAAATAGTACGAGTGTAAACAGCACAAAACAGTGCGATGCGCAAAATAGCAAGAGTGTAAACATCACAAAATAGTGCGATGCGCGAAATTGCGCGAGTGTAAACTGCACAAAACAGTGCGCTGCGCAAAATAGTGCGAGTGTAAACTGTACAAAACAGTGCGTTGCGCAAAATAGCGTGAGTGTAAACTGCACAAAATAGTGTGATGCGCAAAATAGCGCGAGTGTAAACTGCACAAAACAGTGCGATGCGCAAAATAACACATTTGATGAACTGCACAAAACAGTGCGATGCGCAAAATAGCTCGAGTGTAAACTGCACAAACAGTGCGCTGCGCAAAATAGCGGGAGTATAAACAGCACAAAACAGTGCGATGCGCAAAATAGCGCGAGTGTAAACTATACAAACCAGTGCAATGCGCAAAATAGCGCATTTGATACACTGCACAAAACAGTGTGAACTGCACAAAACAGTGCACAGCGCAAAATAGCGCGAGTGTAAACTGCACAAAACAGTGCGATGCGCAAAATAGCTCGTTTGGTAAACAGCACAAAAGAGTGCGATGCGCAAAATAGCGAGAGTGTAAACAGCACAAAACTGTGCGATGCCCAAAATAGGAGGAGTGTAAACTGCACAAAACAGTGCGATGCGCAAAAATAGCGAGAGTGTAAACAGCACAAAACAGTGCTATGCGCAAAATAGTACGAGTGTAAACAGCACAAAACAGTGCGATGCGCAAAATAGCAAGAGTGTAAACATCACAAAATAGTGCGATGCGCGAAATTGTGCGAGTGTAAACTGCACAAAACAGTGCGCTGCGCAAAATAGTACGAGTGCAAACTGTACAAAATAGTGCGTTGCGCAAAATAGCGAGAGTGTAAACAGCACAAAACAGTGCGATGCGCAAAATGGTACAAGTGTAAACAGCACAAAACAGTGCGCTGCGCAAAATAGCACGAGTGTAAACTGCACAAAATAGTGTGATGCGCAAAATAGCGCGAGTGTAAACTGCACAAAACAGTGCGATGCGTAAAATAGCACATTTCATAAACTGCACAAAACAGTGCGATGCGCAAAATAGCTCGAGTGTAAACTGCACAAACAGTGCGCTGCGCAAAATAGCGGGAGTGTAAACAGCAGAAAACAGTGCGATGCGCAAAATAGCGCGAGTGTAAACTGTACAAACCAGTGCGATGCGCAAAATAGCGCATTTGATAAACTGCACAAAACAGTGCGAGTGTGAACTGCACAAAACAGAGCGCAGCGCAAAATAGCGCGAGTCTAAACTGCACAAAACAGTGCGATGCGCAAAATAGCTCGTTTGGTAAACAGCACAAAACAGTGCGATGCGCAAAATAGCGAGAGTGTAAACAGCACAAAACTGTGCGATGCGCAAAATAGGAGGAGTGTAAACAGCACAAAACAGTGCGATGCGCAAAAATAGCGAGAGTGTAAACTGCACAAACAGTGCGCTGCGCAAAATAGCTGGAGTGTAAACAGCACAAAACAGTGCGATGCGTAAAATAGCGCGAGTGTGAACTGCACAAAACAGTGCGCAGCGCAAAATAGCGCGAGTCTAAACTGCACAAAACAGTGCGATGCGCAAAATAGCTCGTTTGGTAAACAGCACAAAACAGTGCAATGCGCAAAATAGCGAGAGTGTAAACAGCACAAAACTGTGCGATGCGCAAAATAGGAGGAGTGTAAACTGCACAAAACAGTGCGATGCGCAAAAATAGCGAGAGTGTAAACAGCACAAAACAGTGCAATGCGCAAAATAGCGAGAGTGTAAACTGCACAAAACAGTGCGATGCGCAAAATAGCGCGAGTGTAAACTGCACAAAACGGTGCGATGCGCAAAATAGCTCGTTTGGTAAACAGCACAAAACAGTGCGATGCGCAAAATAGCGAGAGTGTAAACAGCACAAAACAGTGTGATGCGCAAAATAGTACGAGTGTAAACAGCACAAAATAGTGCGATGCGCAAAATCGCGAGAGTGTAAACATCACAAAATAGTGCGATGCGCGAAATTGCGCGAGTGTAAACTGCACAAAACAGTGCGCTGCGCAAAATAGTGCGAGTGTAAATTGTACAAAACAGTGCATTGCGCAAAATAGCGCGAGTGTAAACTGCACAAAATAGCGCGAGTGTAAACTGCACAAAACAGTGCGATGCGCAAAATAGCACATTTCATAAACTGCACAAAACAGTGCGATGCGCAAAATAGCTCGAGTGTAAACTGCACAAACAGTGCGCTGCGCAAAATAGCGGGATTGTAAACAGCACAAAACAGTGCGATGCGCAAAATAGCGCGAGTGTAAACTGTACAAACCAGTGCGATGCGCAAAATAGCGCATTTCATAAACTTCACAAAACAGTGCGATGCGCAAAATAGCGCGAGTGTGAACGGCACAAAACAGTGCGCTGCGCAAAATAGCGCGAGTGTCAACTGCACAAAACAGTGCGATGCGCAAAAATAGCGAGAGTGTAAACAGCACAAAACAGTGCAATGCGCAAAATAGCGAGAGTGTAAACTGCACAAAACAGTGCGATGCGCAAAATAGCGCGAGAGTAAACTGCACAAAACGGTGCGATGTGCAAAATAGCTCGTTTGGTAAACAGCACAAAACAGTGCGATGCGCAAAATAGCGAGAGTGTAAACAGCACAAAACAGTGCGATGCGCAAAATAGTACGAGTGTAAACAGCACAAAACAGTGCGATGCGCAAAATAGCGAGAGTGTAAACATCACAAAATAGTGCGATGCGCGAAATTGCGCGAGTGTAAACTGCAATAAACAGTGCGCTGCGCAAAATAGTGCGAGTGTAAATTGTACAAAACAGTGCGTTGCGCACAATAGCGCGAGTGTAAATTGCACAAAATAGCGCGACTGTAAATTGCACAAAACAGTGCGATGCGCAAAATAGCACATTTCATAAACTGCACAAAACAGTGCGATGCGCAAAATAGCTCGAGTGTAAACTGCACAAACAGTGCGCTGCGCAAAATAGCGGGATTGTAAACAGCACAAAACAGTGCGATGCGCAAAATAGCGCGAGTGTAAACTGTACAAACCAGTGCGATGCGCAAAATAGCGCATTTCATAAACTGCACAAAACAGTGCGATGCGCAAAATAGCGCGAGTGTGAACTGCACAAAACAGTGCGCTGCGCAAAATAGCGCGAGTGTCAACTGCACAAAACAGTGCAATGCGCAAAATAGCTCGTTTGGTAAACAGCACAAAACAGTGCGATGCGCAAAATAGGAGAAGTGTAAACTGCACAAAACAGTGCGATGCGCAAAAATAGCGAGAGTGTAAACAGCACAAAACAGTGCAATGCGCAAAATAGCGAGAGTGTAAACTGCACAAAACAGTGCGATGCGCAAAATAGCGCGAGTGTGAACTGCACAAAACGGTGCGATGCGCAAAATAGCTCGTTTGGTAAACAGCACAAAACAGTGCGATGCGCAAAATAGCGAGAGTGTAAACAGCGCAAAACAGTGCGATGCCCAAAATAGTACGAGTGTAAACAGCACAAAACAGTGCGATGCGCAAAATAGCGAGTGTGTAAACATCACAAAATAGTGCGATGCGCGAAATTGCGCGAGTGTAAACTGCAATAAACAGTGCGCTGCGCAAAATAGTGCGAGTGTAAATTGTACAAAACAGTGCGTTGCGCACAATAGCGCGAGTGTAAATTGCACAAAATAGCGCGACTGTAAACTGCACAAAACAGTGCGATGCGCAAAATAGCACATTTCATAAACTGCACAAAACAGTGCGATGCGCAAAATAGCTCGAGTGTAAACTGCACAAACAGTGCGCTGCGCAAAATAGCGGGATTGTAAACAGCACAAAACAGTGCGATGCGCAAAATTGCGCGAGTGTAAACTGTACAAACCAGTGCGATGCGCAAAATAGCGCATTTCATAAACTGCACAAAACAGTGCGTTGCGCAAAATAGCGCGAGTGTGAACTGCACAAAACAGTGCGCTGCGCAAAATAGCGCGAGTGTAAACTGCACAAAACAGTGCGATGCGCAAAATAGCTCGTTTGGTAAACAGCACAAAACAGTGCGATGCGCAAAATAGCGAGAGTGTAAACAGCACAAAACAGTGCGATGCGCAAAAATAGCGAGAGTGTAAACAGCACAAAACAGTGCAATGCGCAAAATAGCGAGAGTGTAAACTGCACAAAACATTGCGATGCGCAAAATAGCGCGAGTGTAAACTGCACAAAACGGTGCGATGCGCAAAATAGCTCGTTTGGTAAACAGCACAAAACAGTGCGATGCGCAAAATAGCGAGAGTGTAAACAGTACAAAACAGTGCGATGCGCAAAATAGTACGAGTGTAAACAGCACAAAACAATGCGATGCGCAAAATAGCGAGAGTGTAAACATCACAAAATAGTGCGATGCGCGAAATTGCGCGAGTGTAAACTGCAATAAAGAGTGCGCTGCGCAAAATAGTGCAAGTGTAAATTGTACAAAACAGTGCGTTGCGCACAATAGCGCGAGTGTAAACTGCACAAAATAGCGCGAGTGTAAACTGCACAAAACAGTGCGATGCGCAAAATAGCACATTTCATAAACTGCACAAAACAGAGCGATGCGCAAAATAGCTCGTGTGTAAACTGCACAAACAGTGCGATGCGCAAAATAGCGCGAATGTAAACTGCACAAAACAGTGCGATGCGCAAAATAGCTCGTTTGGTAAACAGCACAAAACAGTGCGATGCGCAAAATAGGAGGAGTGTAAACTGCACAAAACAGTGCGATGCGCAAAAATAGCGAGAGTGTAAACAGCACAAAACAGTGCTATGCGCAAAATAGCGAGAGTGTAAACTGCACAAAACAGTGCGATGCGCAAAATAGCTCGTTTGGTAAACAGCACAAAACAGTGCGATGCGCAAAATAGCGAGAGTGTAAACAGCACAAAACAGTGCGATGCGCAAAATAGTACGAGTGTAAACAGCACAAAACAGTGCGATGCGCAAAATAGCAAGAGTGTAAACATCACAAAATAGTGCGATGCGCGAAATTGCACGAGTGCAAACTGCACAAAACAGGGCGCTGCGCAAAATAGTGCGAGTGTAAACTGTACACAACAGTGCGTTGCGCAAAATAGCGCGAGTGTAAACTGCACAAAATAGTGTGATGCGCAAAATACCGCGAGTGTCAACTGCACCAAACAATGCGATGCGCAAAATAGCACATTTCATAAACTGCACAAAACAGTGCGATGCACAAAATAGCTCGAGTGTAAACTGCACAAACAGTGCGCTGCACAAAATAGCGGGAGTGTAAACAGCACAAAACAGTGCGATCCGCAAAATAGCGCGAGTGTAAACTGTACAAACCAGTGCGATGCGCAAAATAGCGCATTTGATAAACTGCACAAAACTGTGCGATGCGCAAAATAGCGCGAGTGTGAACTGCACAAAACAGTGCGCTGTGCAAAATAGCGCGAGTGTAAACTGCACAAAACAGTGCGATGGGCAAAATAGCACATTTCATAAACTGCACAAAACAGTGCGATGCACAAAATAACTCGGGTGTAAACTGCACAAACAGTGCGCTGCGCAAAATAGCAGGAGTGTAAATAGCACAAAACAGTGCGATGCGCAAAAATAGCGAGAGTGTAAACAGCACAAAACAGTGCGATGCGCAAAATAGTACGAGTGTAAACAGCACAAAACAGTGCGATGCGCAAAATAGCAAGAGTGTAAACTGCACAAAACAGTGCGATGCGCAAAATAGCGCCAGTGTAAACGGCACAAAACAGTGCGATGCGCAAAATAGCTCGTTTGGTAAACAGCACAAAACAGTGCGATGCGCAAAATAGCGAGAGTGTAAACAGCACAAAACAGTGCGATGCGCAAAATAGTACGAGTGTAAACAGCACAAAACAGTGCGATGCGCAAAATAGCGAGAGTGTAAACATCACAAAATAGTGCGATGCGCGAAATTGCGCGAGTGTAAACTGCAATAAACAGTGCGCTGCGCAAAATAGTGCGAGTGTAAATTGTACAAAACAGTGCGTTGCGCACAATAGCGCGAGTGTAAACTGCACAAAATAGCGCGAGTGTAAACTGCACAAAACAGTGCGATGCGCAAAATAGCACATTTCATAAACTGCACAAAACAGTGCGATGCGCAAAATAGCTCGAGTGTAAACTGCACAAACAGTGCGCTGCGCAAAATAGCGGGATTGTAAACAGCACAAAACAGTGCGATGCGCAAAATAGCGCGAGTGTAAACTGTACAAACCAGTGCGATGCGCAAAATAGCGCATTTCGTAAACTGCGCAAAACAGTGCGATGCGCAAAATAGCGCGAGTGTGAACTGCACAAAACAGTGCGCTGCGCAAAATAGCGCGAATGTCAACTGCACAAAACAGTGCGATGCGCAAAATAGCTCGTTTGGTAAACAGCACAAAACAGTGCGATGCGCAAAATAGCGAGAGTGTAAACAGCACAAAACTGTGCGATGCGCAAAATAGGAGGAGTGTAAACTGCACAAAACAGTGCGATGCGCAAAAATAGCGAGAGTGTAAACAGCACAAAACAGTGCTATGCGCAAAATAGCGAGAGTGTAAATTGCACAAAACAGTGCGATGCGCAAAATAGCTCGTTTGGTAAACAGCACAAAACAGTGCGATGCGCAAAATAGCGAGAGTGTAAACAGCACAAAACAGTGCGATGCGCAAAATAGTACGAGTGTAAACAGCACAAAACAGTGCGATGCGCAAAATAGCAAGAGTGTAAACATCACAAAATAGTGCGCTGCGCAAAATAGTGCGAGTGTAAACTGTACACAACAGTGCGTTGCGCAAAATACCGCGAGTGTAAACTGCACAAAACAATGCGATGCGCAAAATAGCACATTGCATAAACTGCACAAAACAGTGCGAAGCACAAAATAGCTCGAGTGTAAACTGCACAAACAGTGCGCTGCGCAAAATAGCGGGAGTGTAAACAGCAGAAAACAGTGCGATCCGCAAAATAGCGCGAGTGTAAACTGTACAAACCAGTGCGATGCGCAAAATAGCGCATTTGATAAACTGCACAAAACAGTGCGATGCGCAAAATAGCGCGAGTGTGAACTGCACAAAACAGTGCGCTGTGCAAAATAGCGCGAGTGTAAACTGCACAAAACAGTGCGATGGGCAAAATAGCACATTTCATAAACTGCACAAAACAGTGCGATGCACAAAATAACTCGGGTGTAAACTGCACAAACAGTGCGCTGCGCAAAATAGCAGGAGTGTAAATAGCACAAAACAGTGCGATGCGCAAAAATAGCGAGAGTGTAAACAGCACAAAACAGTGCAATGCGCAAAATAGCGAGAGTGTAAACTGCACAAAACAGTGCGATGCGCAAAATAGCGCGAGTGTAAACTGCACAAAACAGTGCGTTGCGCAAAATAGCTCGTTTGGTAAACAGCACAAAACAGTGCGATACGCAAAATAGCGAGAGTGTAAACAGCACAAAACAGTGCGATGCGCAAAATAGTACGAGTGTAAACAGCACAAAACCGTGCGATGCGCAAAATAGTAAGAGTGTAAACATCACAAAATAGTGCGATGCGCGAAATTCCGCGAGTGTAAACTGAACAAAACAGTGCGCTGCGCAAAATAGTGCGAGTGTAAACTGTACAAAACAGTGCGTTGCGCAAAATAGCGAGAGTGTAAACTGCACAAAATAGTGTGATGCGCAAAATAGCGCGAGTGTAAACTGTACAAAACAGTGCGATGCGCAAAATAACAAATTTCATAAACTGCACAAAACAGTGCAATGCGCAAAATAGCTCGAGTGTAAACTGCACAAACAGTGCGCTGCGCAAAATAGCGGGAGTGTAAACAGCACAAAATAGTGCGATGCGCAAAATAGCGCGAGTGTAAACTGTACAAACCAGTGCGATGCGCAAAATAGCGCATTTGATAAACTGCACAAAACAGCGCGATGCGCAAAATAGCGCGAGTGTGAACTGCACAAAACAGTGCGCAGCGCAAAATAACGCGAGTGTAAACTGCACAAAACAGTGAGATGCGCAAAATAGCTCATTTGGTAAACATCACAAAACAGTGCGATGCGCAAAATAGCGAGAGTGTAAACAGCACAAAACTGTGCGATGCGCAAAATAGGAGGAGTGTAAACTGCACAAAACAGTGCGATGCGCAAAAATAGCGACAGTGTAAACAGCACAAAACAGTGCAATGCGCAAAATAGCGAGAGTGTAAACTGCACAAAACAGTGCAATGCGCAAAATAGCGCGAGTGTAAACTGCACAAAACGGTGCGATGCGCAAAATAGCTCGTTTGGTAAACAGCACAAAACAGTGCGATGCACAAAATGGCGAGAGTGTAAACAGCACAAAACAGTGCGATGCGCAAAATAGCGAGATTGTAAACATCACAAAATAGTGCGATGCGCGAAATTGCGCGAGTGTAAACTGCACAAAACAGTGCGCTACGCAAAATAGTGCGAGTCGCAAAATAGTGCGAGTGTAAACTGTACAAAACAGTGCGCTGCGCAAAATAGCGGGATTGTAAACAGCACAAAACCGTACGATGCGCAAAATAGCGCGAGTGTAAACTGTACAAACCAGTGCGATGCGCAAAATAGCGCATTTGATAAACTGCACAAAACAGTGCGATGCGCAAAATAGCGCGAGTGTGAACTGCACAAAACAGTGCGCATTGCAAAATAGCGCGAGTGTAAACTGCACAAAACAGAGCGATGCGCAAAATAGCTCGTTTGGTAAACAGCACAAAACAGTGCGATGCGCAAAATAGCGAGAGTGTAAACAGCACAAAACTGTGCGATGCGCAAAATAGGAGGAGTGTAAACTGCACAAAACAGTGCGATGCCCCAAAATAGCGAGAGTGTAAACAGCACAAAACAGTGCAATGCGCAAAATAGCGAAAGTGTAAACTGCACAAAACAGTGCGATGCGCAAAATAGCGCGAGTGTAAACTGCACAAAACGGTGCGATGCGCAAAATAGCTCGTTTGGTAAACAGCACAAAATAGTGCGATGCGCAAAATAGCGAGAGTGTAAACAGCACAAAACAGTGCGATGCGCAAAACAGTACGAGTGTAAACAGCACAAAACAGTGCGATGCGCAAAATAGCGAGATTGTAAACATCACAAAATAGTGCGATGCGTGAAATTGCGCGAGTGTAAACTGCACAAAACAGTGCGCTGCGCAAAATAGGGCGAGTGTAAACTGTACAAAACTGTGCGTTGCGCAAAATAGCGCGAGTGTAAACTGCACAAAATAGTATGATGCGCAAAATAGCGCGAGTGTAAACTGCACAAAACAGTGCGATGCGCAAAATAGCTCGAGTGTAAACTGCATAAACAGTGCGCTGCGCAAAATAGCGGGATTGTAAACAGCACAAAACAGTGCGATGCGCAAAATAGCGCGAGTGTAAACTGTACAAACCAGTACGATGCGCAAAATAGCGCATTTGATAAACTGCACAAAACAGTGCGATGCGCAAAATAGCGCGAGTGTGAACTGCACAAAACAGTGCGCAGCGCAAAATAGCGCGAGTGTAAACTGCACAAAACAGTACGATGCGCAAAATAGCTCGTTTGGTAAACAGCACAAAACAGTGCAATGCGCAAAATAGCGAGAGTGTAAACAGCACAAAACTGTGCGATGCGCAAAATAGGAGGAGTGTAAACTGCACAAAACAGTGCGATGCGCAAAAATAGCGAGAGTGTAAACAGCACAAAACAGTGCAATGCGCAAAATAGCGAGGGTGTAAACTGCACAAAACAGTGCGATGCGCAAAATAGCGCGAGTGTAAACTGCACAAAACGGTGCGATGCGCAAAATAGCTCGTTTGGTAAACAGCACAAAACAGTGCGATGCGCAAAATAGCAAGAGTGTAAACTGCACAAAACAGTGCGATGCGCAAAATAGCGCCAGTGTAAACGGCACAAAACAGTGCGATGCGCAAAATAGCTCGTTTGGTAAACAGCACAAAACAGTGCGATGCGCAAAATAGCGAGAGTGTAAACAGCACAAAACAGTGCGATGCGCAAAATAGTACGAGTGTAAACAGCACAAAACAGTGCGATGCGCAAAATAGCGAGAGTGTAAACATCACAAAATAGTGCGATGCGCGAAATTGCGCGAGTGTAAACTGCAATAAACAGTGCGCTGCGCAAAATAGTGCGAGTGTAAATTGTACAAAACAGTGCGTTGCGCACAATAGCGCGAGTGTAAACTGCACAAAATAGCGCGAGTGTAAACTGCACAAAACAGTGCGATGCGCAAAATAGCACATTTCATAAACTGCACAAAACAGTGCGATGCGCAAAATAGCTCGAGTGTAAACTGCACAAACAGTGCGCTGCGCAAAATAGCGGGATTGTAAACAGCACAAAACAGTGCGATGCGCAAAATAGCGCGAGTGTAAACTGTACAAACCAGTGCGATGCGCAAAATAGCGCATTTCGTAAACTGCGCAAAACAGTGCGATGCGCAAAATAGCGCGAGTGTGAACTGCACAAAACAGTGCGCTGCGCAAAATAGCGCGAATGTCAACTGCACAAAACAGTGCGATGCGCAAAATAGCTCGTTTGGTAAACAGCACAAAACAGTGCGATGCGCAAAATAGCGAGAGTGTAAACAGCACAAAACTGTGCGATGCGCAAAATAGGAGGAGTGTAAACTGCACAAAACAGTGCGATGCGCAAAAATAGCGAGAGTGTAAACAGCACAAAACAGTGCTATGCGCAAAATAGCGAGAGTGTAAATTGCACAAAACAGTGCGATGCGCAAAATAGCTCGTTTGGTAAACAGCACAAAACAGTGCGATGCGCAAAATAGCGAGAGTGTAAACAGCACAAAACAGTGCGATGCGCAAAATAGTACGAGTGTAAACAGCACAAAACAGTGCGATGCGCAAAATAGCAAGAGTGTAAACATCACAAAATAGTGCGCTGCGCAAAATAGTGCGAGTGTAAACTGTACACAACAGTGCGTTGCGCAAAATACCGCGAGTGTAAACTGCACAAAACAATGCGATGCGCAAAATAGCACATTGCATAAACTGCACAAAACAGTGCGAAGCACAAAATAGCTCGAGTGTAAACTGCACAAACAGTGCGCTGCGCAAAATAGCGGGAGTGTAAACAGCAGAAAACAGTGCGATCCGCAAAATAGCGCGAGTGTAAACTGTACAAACCAGTGCGATGCGCAAAATAGCGCATTTGATAAACTGCACAAAACAGTGCGATGCGCAAAATAGCGCGAGTGTGAACTGCACAAAACAGTGCGCTGTGCAAAATAGCGCGAGTGTAAGCTGCACAAAACAGTGCGATGGGCAAAATAGCACATTTCATAAACTGCACAAAACAGTGCGATGCACAAAATAACTCGGGTGTAAACTGCACAAACAGTGCGCTGCGCAAAATAGCAGGAGTGTAAATAGCACAAAACAGTGCGATGCGCAAAAATAGCGAGAGTGTAAACAGCACAAAACAGTGCAATGCGCAAAATAGCGAGAGTGTAAACTGCACAAAACAGTGCGATGCGCAAAATAGCGCGAGTGTAAACTGCACAAAACAGTGCGTTGCGCAAAATAGCTCGTTTGGTAAACAGCACAAAACAGTGCGATACGCAAAATAGCGAGAGTGTAAACAGCACAAAACAGTGCGATGCGCAAAATAGTACGAGTGTAAACAGCACAAAACCGTGCGATGCGCAAAATAGTAAGAGTGTAAACATCACAAAATAGTGCGATGCGCGAAATTCCGCGAGTGTAAACTGAACAAAACAGTGCGCTGCGCAAAATAGTGCGAGTGTAAACTGTACAAAACAGTGCGTTGCGCAAAATAGCGAGAGTGTAAACTGCACAAAATAGTGTGATGCGCAAAATAGCGCGAGTGTAAACTGTACAAAACAGTGCGATGCGCAAAATAACAAATTTCATAAACTGCACAAAACAGTGCAATGCGCAAAATAGCTCGAGTGTAAACTGCACAAACAGTGCGCTGCGCAAAATAGCGGGAGTGTAAACAGCACAAAATAGTGCGATGCGCAAAATAGCGCGAGTGTAAACTGTACAAACCAGTGCGATGCGCAAAATAGCGCATTTGATAAACTGCACAAAACAGCGCGATGCGCAAAATAGCGCGAGTGTGAACTGCACAAAACAGTGCGCAGCGCAAAATAACGCGAGTGTAAACTGCACAAAACAGTGAGATGCGCAAAATAGCTCATTTGGTAAACATCACAAAACAGTGCGATGCGCAAAATAGCGAGAGTGTAAACAGCACAAAACTGTGCGATGCGCAAAATAGGAGGACTGTAAACTGCACAAAACAGTGCGATGCGCAAAAATAGCGACAGTGTAAACAGCACAAAACAGTGCAATGCGCAAAATAGCGAGAGTGTAAACTGCACAAAACAGTGCAATGCGCAAAATAGCGCGAGTGTAAACTGCACAAAACGGTGCGATGCGCAAAATAGCTCGTTTGGTAAACAGCACAAAACAGTGCGATGCACAAAATGGCGAGAGTGTAAACAGCACAAAACAGTGCGATGCGCAAAATAGCGAGATTGTAAACATCACAAAATAGTGCGATGCGCGAAATTGCGCGAGTGTAAACTGCACAAAACAGTGCGCTACGCAAAATAGTGCGAGTCGCAAAATAGTGCGAGTGTAAACTGTACAAAACAGTGCGCTGCGCAAAATAGCGGGATTGTAAACAGCACAAAACCGTACGATGCGCAAAATAGCGCGAGTGTAAACTGTACAAACCAGTGCGATGCGCAAAATAGCGCATTTGATAAACTGCACAAAACAGTGCGATGCGCAAAATAGCGCGAGTGTGAACTGCACAAAACAGTGCGCATTGCAAAATAGCGCGAGTGTAAACTGCACAAAACAGAGCGATGCGCAAAATAGCTCGTTTGGTAAACAGCACAAAACAGTGCGATGCGCAAAATAGCGAGAGTGTAAACAGCACAAAACTGTGCGATGCGCAAAATAGGAGGAGTGTAAACTGCACAAAACAGTGCGATGCCCCAAAATAGCGAGAGTGTAAACAGCACAAAACAGTGCAATGCGCAAAATAGCGAAAGTGTAAACTGCACAAAACAGTGCGATGCGCAAAATAGCGCGAGTGTAAACTGCACAAAACGGTGCGATGCGCAAAATAGCTCGTTTGGTAAACAGCACAAAATAGTGCGATGCGCAAAATAGCGAGAGTGTAAACAGCACAAAACAGTGCGATGCGCAAAACAGTACGAGTGTAAACAGCACAAAACAGTGCGATGCGCAAAATAGCGAGATTGTAAACATCACAAAATAGTGCGATGCGTGAAATTGCGCGAGTGTAAACTGCACAAAACAGTGCGCTGCGCAAAATAGGGCGAGTGTAAACTGTACAAAACTGTGCGTTGCGCAAAATAGCGCGAGTGTAAACTGCACAAAATAGTATGATGCGCAAAATAGCGCGAGTGTAAACTGCACAAAACAGTGCGATGCGCAAAATAGCTCGAGTGTAAACTGCATAAACAGTGCGCTGCGCAAAATAGCGGGATTGTAAACAGCACAAAACAGTGCGATGCGCAAAATAGCGCGAGTGTAAACTGTACAAACCAGTACGATGCGCAAAATAGCGCATTTGATAAACTGCACAAAACAGTGCGATGCGCAAAATAGCGCGAGTGTGAACTGCACAAAACAGTGCGCAGCGCAAAATAGCGCGAGTGTAAACTGCACAAAACAGTACGATGCGCAAAATAGCTCGTTTGGTAAACAGCACAAAACAGTGCAATGCGCAAAATAGCGAGAGTGTAAACAGCACAAAACTGTGCGATGCGCAAAATAGGAGGAGTGTAAACTGCACAAAACAGTGCGATGCGCAAAAATAGCGAGAGTGTAAACAGCACAAAACAGTGCAATGCGCAAAATAGCGAGGGTGTAAACTGCACAAAACAGTGCGATGCGCAAAATAGCGCGAGTGTAAACTGCACAAAACGGTGCGATGCGCAAAATAGCTCGTTTGGTAAACAGCACAAAACAGTGCGATGCGCAAAATAGCGAGAGTGTAAACAGCACAAAACAGTGCGATGCGCAAAATAGTACGAGTGTAAACAGCACAAAACAGTGCGATGCGCAAAATAGCAAGAGTGTAAACATCACAAAACAGTGCGATGCGCGAAATTGCGCGAGTGTAAACTGCACAAAACAGTGCGCTACGCAAAATAGTGCGAGTGTAAACTGTACACAACAGTGCGTTGCGCAAAATAGCGCGAGTGTAAACTGCACAAAATAGTGTGATGCGCAAAATACCGCGAGTGTAAACTGCACAAAACAATGCGATACGCAAAATAGCACATTTCATAAACTGCACAAAACAGTGCGATGCACAAAATAGCTCGAGTGTAAACTGCACAAACAGTGCGCTGCGCAAAATAGCGGGAGTGTAAACAGCACAAAACCGTGCGATGTGCAAAATAGCGCGAGTGTAAACTGTACAAACCAGTGCGATGCGCAAAATAGCGCGAGTGTGAACTGCACAAAACAGTGCGCAGCGCAAAATAGCGCGAGTGCAAACTGCACAAAACAGTGCGATGCGCAAAATAGCTCGTTTGGTAAACAGCACAAAACAGTGCGATGCGCAAAATAGCGAGAGTGTAAACAGCACAAAACTGTGCGATGCGCAAAATAGGAGGAGTGTAAACTGCACAAAACAGTGCGATGCGCAAAAATAGCGGGAGTGTAAACAGCACAAAACAGTGCAATGCGAAAAATAGCGAGAGTGTAAACTGCACAAAACAGTGCGATGCGCAAAATAGCGCGAGTGTAAACTGCACAAAACGGTGCGATGCGCAAAATTGCTCGTTTGGTAAACAACACAAAACAGTGCGATGCGCAAAATAGCGAGATTGTAAACATCACAAAATAGTGCGATGCGTGAAATTGCGCGAGTGTAAACTGCACAAAACAGTGCGCTGCGCAAAATCGTGCGAGTGTAAACTGTACAAAACTGTGCGTTGCGCAAAATAGCGCGAGTGTAAACAGCACAAAATAGTATGATGCGCAAAATAGCGCGAGTGTAAACTGCACAATACAGTGCGATGCGCAAAATAGCTCGACTGCAAACTGCACAAACAGTGCGCTGCGCAAAATAGCGGGATTGTAAACGGCACAAAACAGTGCGATGCGCAAAATAGCGCGAGTGTAAACTGTACAAACCAGTGCGATGCGCAAAATAGCGCATTTGATAAAATGCACAAAACAGTGCGATGTGCAAAATAGCGCGAGTGTGAACTGCACAAAACAATGCGCAGCGCAAAATAGCGCGAGTGTAAACTGCACAAAACAGTGCGATGCGCAAAATAGTTCGTTTGGTAAACAGCACAAAACAGTGCGATGCGCAAAATAACGAGAGTGTAAACAGCACAAAACTGTGCGATGCGCAAAATAGGAGGAGTGTAAACTGCACAAAACAGTGCGATGCGCAAAAATAGCGAGAGTGTAAACAGCACAAAACAGTGCAATGCCCAAAATAGCGAGAGTGTAAACTGCACAAAACAGTGCGATGCGCAAAATAGCACGAGTGTAAACTGCACAAAACGGTGCGATGCGCAAAATAGCTCGTTTGGTAAACAGCACAAAACAGTGCGATGCGCAAAATAGCGAGAGTGTAAACAGCACAAAACAGTGCGATGCGCAAAATAGTACGAGTGTAAACAGCACAAAACAGTGCGATGCGCAAAATAGCGAGATTGTAAACATCACAAAATAGTGCGATGCGCGAAATTGCGCGAGTGTAAACTGCACAAAACAGTGCGCTGCGCAAAATAGTGCGAGTGTAAACTGTACACAACAGTGCGTTGCGCAAAATAGCGCGAGTGTAAACTGCACAAAATAGTGTGATGCGCAAATACCGCGAGTGTAAACTGCACAAAACAATGCGATGCGCAAAATAGCACATTTCATAAACTGCACAAAACAGTGCGATGCACAAAATAGCTCGAGTGTAAACTGCACAAACAGTGCGCTGCGCAAAATAGCGGGAGTGTAAACAGCACAAAACCGTGCGATGTGCAAAATAGCGCGAGTGTAAACTGTACAAACCAGTGCGATGCGCAAAATAGCGCGAGTGTGAACTGCACAAAACAGTGCGCAGCGCAAAATAGCGCGAGTGCAAACTGCACAAAACAGTGCGATGCGCAAAATAGCTCGTTTGGTAAACAGCACAAAACAGTGCGATGCGCAAAATAGCGAGAGTGTAAACAGCACAAAACTGTGCGATGCGCAAAATAGGAGGAGTGTAAACTGCACAAAACAGTGCGATGCGCAAAAATAGCGGGAGTGTAAACAGCACAAAACAGTGCAATGCGAAAAATAGCGAGAGTGTAAACTGCACAAAACAGTGCGATGCGCAAAATAGCGCGAGTGTAAACTGCACAAAACGGTGCGATGCGCAAAATTGCTCGTTTGGTAAACAACACAAAACAGTGCGATGCGCAAAATAGCGAGATTGTAAACATCACAAAATAGTGCGATGCGTGAAATTGCGCGAGTGTAAACTGCACAAAACAGTGCGCTGCGCAAAATCGTGCGAGTGTAAACTGTACAAAACTGTGCGTTGCGCAAAATAGCGCGAGTGTAAACAGCACAAAATAGTATGATGCGCAAAATAGCGCGAGTGTAAACTGCACAATACAGTGCGATGCGCAAAATAGCTCGAGTGCAAACTGCACAAACAGTGCGCTGCGCAAAATAGCGGGATTGTAAACAGCACAAAACAGTGCGATGCGCAAAATAGCGCGAGTGTAAACTGTACAAACCAGTGCGATGCGCAAAATAGCGCATTTGATAAAATGCACAAAACAGTGCGATGTGCAAAATAGCGCGAGTGTGAACTGCACAAAACAATGCGCAGCGCAAAATAGCGCGAGTGTAAACTGCACAAAACAGTGCGATGCGCAAAATAGCTCGTTTGGTAAACAGCACAAAACAGTGCGATGCGCAAAATAACGAGAGTGTAAACAGCACAAAACTGTGCGATGCGCAAAATAGGAGGAGTGTAAACTGCACAAAACAGTGCGATGCGCAAAAATAGCGAGAGTGTAAACAGCACAAAACAGTGCAATGCCCAAAATAGCGAGAGTGTAAACTGCACAAAACAGTGCGATGCGCAAAATAGCACGAGTGTAAACTGCACAAAACGGTGCGATGCGCAAAATAGCTCGTTTGGTAAACAGCACAAAACAGTGCGATGCGCAAAATAGCGAGAGTGTAAACAGCACAAAACAGTGCGATGCGCAAAATAGTACGAGTGTAAACAGCACAAAACAGTGCGATGCGCAAAATAGCGAGATTGTAAACATCACAAAATAGTGCGATGCGAGAAATTGCGCGAGTGTAAACTGCACAAAACAGTGCGCTGCGCAAAATAGTGCGAGTGTAAACTGTACAAAACAGTGCGTTGCGCAAAATAGCGCGAGTGTAAACTGCACAAAATAGTGTGATGCGCAAAATAGCGCGACTGTAAACTGCACAAAACAGTGCGATGCGCAAAATAGCACATTTCATAAACTGCACAAAACAGTGCGATGCGCAAAATTGCTCGAGTGTAAACTGCACAAACAGTGCGCTGCGCAAAATAGCGGGATTGTAAACAGCACAAAACCGTGCGATGCGCAAAATAGCGCGAGTGTAAACTGTACAAACCAGGGCGATGCGCAAAATAGCGCATTTGATAAACTGCACAAAACAGTGCGATGCGCAAAATAGCGCGAGTGTGAACTGCACAAAACAGTGCGCAGCGCAAAATAGCGCGAGTGCAAACTGCACAAAACAGTGCGATGCACAAAATAGCTCGTTTGGTAAACAGCACAAAACAGTGCGATGCGCAAAATAGCGAGAGTGTAAACAGCACAAAACTGTGCGATGCGCAAAATAGGAAGAGTGTAAACTGCACAAAACAGTGCGATGCGCAAAAATAGCGAGAGTGTAAACAGCACAAAACAGTGCAATGCGCAAAATAGCGAGAGTGTAAACTGCACAAAACAGTGCGATGCGCAAAATAGCGCCAGTGTAAACTGCACAAAACGGTGCGATGCGCAAAATAGCTCGTTTGGTAAACAGCACAAAACAGTGCGATGCGCAAAATAGCGAGAGTGTAAACAGCACAACACAGTGCGATGCGCAAAATAGTACGAGTGTAAACAGCACAAAACATTGCGATGCGCAAAATAGCGAGATTGTAAACATCACAAAATAGTGCGATGCGCGAAATTGCGCGAGTGTAAACGGCACAAAACAGTGCGCTGCGCAAAATAGTGCGAGTGTAAACTGTACAAAACAGTGCGTTGCGCAAAATAGCGCGAGTGTAAACTGCACAAAATAGTGTGATGCGCAAAATAGCGCGACTGTAAACTGCACAAAACAGTGCGATGCGCAAAATAGCACATTTCATAAACTGCACAAAACAGTGCGATGCGCAAAATTGCTCAAGTGTAAACTGCACAAACAGTGCGCTGCGCAAAATAGCGGGATTGTAAACAGCACAAAACAGTGCGATGCGCAAAATAGCGCGAGTGTAAACTGTACAAACCAGTGCGATGCGCAAAATAGCGCATTTGATAAACTGCCCAAAACAGTGCGATGCGCAAAATAGCGCGAGTGTGAACTGCACAAAACAGTGCGCAGCGCAAAATAGCGCGAGTGCAAACTGCACAAAACAGTGCGATGCACAAAATAGCTCGTTTGGTAAACAGCACAAAACAGTGCGATGCACAAAATAGCGAGAGTGTAAACAGCACAAAACTGTGCGATGCGCAAAATAGGAGGAGTGTAAACTGCACAAAACAGTGCGATGCGCAAAAATAGCGAGAGTGTAAACAGCACAAAACAGTGCAATGCGCAAAATAGCGAGAGTGTAAACTGCACAAAACAGTGCGATGCGCAAAATAGCACCAGTGTAAACTGCACAAAACGGTGCGATGCGCAAAATAGCTCGTTTGGTAAACAGCACAAAACAGTGCGATGCGCAAAATAGCGAGAGTGTAAACAGCACAACACAGTGCGATGCGCAAAATAGTACGAGTGTAAACAGCACAAAACAGTGCGATGCGCAAAATAGCGAGATTCTAAACATCACAAAATAGTGCGATGCGTGAAATTGCGCGAGTGTAAACTGCACAAAACAGTGCGATGCGCAAAATAGCGCGAGTGTGAACTGCACAAAACAGTGCGCAGCGCAAAATAGCGCGAGTGCAAACTGCACAAAACAGTGCGATGCGCAAAATAGCTCGTTTGGTAAACAGCACAAAACAGTGCGATGCGCAAAATAGCGAGAGTGTAAACAGCACAAAACTGTGCGATGCGCAAAATAGGAGGAGTGTAAACTGCACAAAACAGTGCGATGCGCAAAAATAGCGAGAGTGTAAACAGCACAAAACAGTGCAATGCGCAAAATAGCGAGAGTGTAAACTGCACAAAACAGTGCGATGCGCAAAATAGCGCGAGTGTAAACTGCACAAAACGGTGCGATGCGCAAAATAGCTCGTTTGGTAAACAGCACAAAACAGTGCGATGCGCAAAATAGCGAGAGTGTAAACAGCACAACACAGTGCGATGCGCAAAATAGTACGAGTGTAAACAGCACAAAACAGTGCGATGCGCAAAATAGCGAGATTGTAAACATCACAAAATAGTGCGATGCGTGAAATTGCGCGAGTGTAAACTGCAGAAAACAGTGCGCTGCGAAAAATAGTGCGAGTGTAAACTGCACAAAACAGTGCGATGCGCAAAATAGCTCGAGTGTAAACTGCACAAACAGTGCGCTGCGCAAAATAGCGGGATTGTAAACAGCACAAAACAGTGCGATGCGCAAAATAGCGCGAGTGTAAACTGTACAAACCAGTGCGATGTGCAAAATAGCGCATTTGATAAACTGCACAAAACAGTGCGATGCGCAAAATAGCGCGACTGTGAACTGCACAAAACAGTGCGCAGCGCAAAATAGCGCGAGTGTAAACTGCACAAAACAGTACGATGCGCAAAATAGCTCGTTTGGTAAACAGCACAAAACAGTGCGATGCGCAAAATAGCGAGAGTGTAAACAGCACAAAACTGTGCGATGCGCAAAATAGCTCGAGTGTAAACTGCACAAACAGTGCGCTGCGCAAAATAGCGGGATTGTAAACAGCACAAAACAGTGCGCTGCGCAAAATAGCGCGAGTGTAAACTGCAGAAAATAATGTGATGCGCAAAATAGCGCGAGTGTAAACTGCACAAAACAGTGCGATGCGCAAAATAGCACATTTCATAAACTGCACAAAACAGTGCGATGCACAAAATAGCTCTTGTGTAAACTGCACAAACAGTGCGCTGCGCAAAATTGCGGGATTGTAAACAGCACAAAACAGTGCGATGCGCAAAATAGCGTGAGTGTAAACTGTACAAACCAGTGCGATGCGCAAAATAGCGCATTTGATAAACTGCACAAAACAGTGCGATGCGCAAAATAGCGCGAGTGTGAACTGCACAAAACAGTGCGCTGCGCAAAATAGCGCGAGTGTCAACTGCACAAAACAGTGCGATGCGCAAAATAGCTCATTTGATAAACAGCACAAAACAGTGCGATGCGCAAAATAGCGAGAGTGTAAACAGCACAAAACTGTGCGATGCGCAAAATAGGAGGAGTGTAAACTGCACAAAGCAGTGCGATGCGCAAAAATAGCGAGAGTGTAAACAGCACAAAACAGTGCAATGCGCAAAATAGCGAGAGTGTAAACTGCACAAAACAGTGCGATGCGCAAAATAGCGCGAGTGTAAACTGCACAAAACGGTGCGATGCGCAAAAAACTGTGCGATGCGCAAAATAGCGAGAGTGTAAACAGCACATAACAGTGCGATGCGCAAAATAGTACGAGTGTAAACAGCACAAAACAGTGCGATGCGCAAAATAGCAAGAGTGTAAACATCACAAAATAGTGCGATGCGCGAAATTGCGCGAGTGTAAACTGCACAAAACAGTGCGCTGCGCAAAATAGTGCGGGTGTAAACTGTACAAAACAGTGCGTTGCGCAAAATAGCGCGAGTGTAAACTGCACAAAATAGTGTGATGCGCAAAATAGCGCGAGTGTAAACTGCACAAAACAGTGCGATGCGCAAAATAGCACATTTCATAAACTGCACAAAACAGTGCGATGCGCAAAATAGCTCGAGTGTAAACTGCACAAACAGTGCACTGCGCAAAATAGCGGGATTGTAAACAGCACAAAACAGTGCGATGCGCAAAATAGCGCGAGTGTAAACTGTACAAACCAGGGCGATGCGCAAAATAGCGCATTTGATAAACTGCCCAAAACAGTGCGATGCGCAAAATAGCGCGATTGTGAACTGCACAAAACAGTGCGCTGCGCAAAATTGTGCGAGTGTAAACTGCACAAAACAGTGCGATGCGCAAAATAGCTCGTTTGGTAAACAGCACAAAACAGTACGATGCGCAAAATAGCGAGAGTGTAAACAGCACAAAACTGTGCGATGCGCAAAATAGGAGGAGTGTAAACTGCACAAAACAGTGCGATGCGCAAAAATAGCGAGAGTGTAAACAGCACAAAACAGTGCAATGCGCAAAATAGCGAGAATGTAAACTGCACAAAACAGTGCGATGCGCAAAATAGCGTGAGTCTAAACTGCACAAAACAGTGCGATGCGCAAAATAGCTCGTTTGGTAAACAGCACAAAACAATGCGATGCGCAAAATAGCGAGAGTGTAAACAGCACAAAACAATGCGATGCGCAAAATAGTACGAGTGTAAACAGCCCAAAACAGTGCGATGCGCAAAATAGCAAAAGTGTGAACATCACAAAATAGTGCGATGCGCAAAATTGCGCGAGTGTAAACTGCACAAAACAGTGCGCTGCGAAAAATAGTGCGAGTGTAAACTGTACAAAACAGTGCGTTGTGCAAAATAGCTCGTTTGGTAAACAACACAAAACAGTGCGATGCGCAAAATAGCGAGAGTGTAAACAGCACAACACAGTGCGATGCGCAAAATAGTACGAGTGTAAACAGCACAAAACAGTGCGATGCGCAAAATAGCGAGATTGTAAACATCACAAAATAGTGCGATGCGTGAAATTGCGCGAGTGTAAACTGCACAAAACAGTGCGCTGCGCAAAATAGGGCGAGTGTAAACTGTACAAAACTGTGCGTTGCGCAAAATAGCGCGAGTGTAAACTGCACAAAATAGTATGATGCGCAAAATAGCGCGAGTGTAAACTGCACAAAACAGTGCGATGCGCAAAATAGCTCGAGTGTAAACTGCACAAACAGTGCGCTGCGCAAAATAGCGGGATTGTAAACAGCACAAAACAGTGCGATGCGCAAAATAGCGCGAGTGTAAACTGTACAAACCAGTACGATGCGCAAAATAGCGCATTTGATAAACTGCACAAAACAGTGCGATGCGCAAAATAGCGCGAGTGTGAACTGCACAAAACAGTGCGCAGCGCAAAATAGCGCGAGTGTAAACTGCACAAAACAGTGCGATGCGCAAAATAGCTCGTTTGGTAAACAGCACAAAACAGTGCGATGCGCAAAATAGCGAGAGTGTAAACAGCACAAAACTGTGCGATGCGCAAAATAGGAGGAGTGTAAACTGCACAAAACAGTGCGATGCGCAAAAATAGCGAGAGTGTAAACAGCACAAAACAGTGCAATGCGCAAAATAGCGAGGGTGTAAACTGCACAAAACAGTGCGATGCGCAAAATAGCGCGAGTGTAAACTGCACAAAACGGTGCGATGCGCAAAATAGCTCGTTTGGTAAACAGCACAAAACAGTGCGATGCGTAAAATAGCGAGAGGGTAAACAGCACAAAACAGTGCGATGCGCAAAATAGTACGTGTGTAAACAGCACAAAACAGTGCGATGCGCAAAATAGCAAGAGTGTAAACATCACAAAACAGTGCGATGCGCAAAATAGCACATTTCATAAACTGCACAAAACAGTGCGATGCGCAAAATAGCTCGAGTGTAAACTGCACAAACAGTGCGCTGCGCAAAATAGCGGGATTGTAAACAGCACAAAACAGTGCGATGCGCAAAATAGCGCGAGTGTAAACTGTACAAACCAGGGCGATGCGCAAAATAGCGCATTTGATAAACTGCCCAAAACAGTGCGATGCGCAAAATAGCGCGATTGTGAACTGCACAAAACAGTGCGCTGCGCAAAATTGCGCGAGTGTAAACTGCACAAAACAGTGCGATGCGCAAAATAGCTCGTTTGGTAAACAGCACAAAACAGTGCGATGCGCAAAATAGCGAGAGTGTAAACAGCACAAAACTGTGCGATGCGCAAAATAGCTCGAGTGTAAACTGCACAAACAGTGCGCTGCGCAAAATAGCGGGATTGTAAACAGCACAAAACAGTGCGCTGCGCAAAATAGCGCGAGTGTAAACTGCAGAAAATAATGTGATGCGCAAAATAGCGCGAGTGTAAACTGCACAAAACAGTGCGATGCGCAAAATAGCACATTTCATAAACTGCACAAAACAGTGCGATGCACAAAATGGCTCTTGTGTAAACTGCACAAACAGTGCGCTGCGCAAAATTGCGGGATTGTAAACAGCACAAAACAGTGCGATGCGCAAAATAGCGTGAGTGTAAACTGTACAAACCAGTGCGATGCGCAAAATAGCGCATTTGATAAACTGCACAAAACAGTGCGATGCGCAAAATAGCGCGACTGTAAACTGCACAAAATAGTGTGATGCGCAAAATAGCGCGACTGTAAACTGCACAAAACAGTGCGATGCGCAAAATAGCACATTTCATAAACTGCACAAAACAGTGCGATGCGCAAAATTGCTCAAGTGTAAACTGCACAAACAGTGCGCTGCGCAAAATAGCGGGATTGTAAACAGCACAAAACCGTGCGATGCGCAAAATAGCGCGAGTGTAAACTGTACAAACCAGTGCGATGCGCAAAATAGCGCATTTGATAAACTGCCCAAAACAGTGCGATGCGCAAAATAGCGCGAGTGTGAACTGCACAAAACAGTGCGCAGCGCAAAATAGCGCGAGTGCAAACTGCACAAAACAGTGCGATGCACAAAATAGCTCGTTTGGTAAACAGCACAAAACAGTGCGATGCACAAAATAGCGAGAGTGTAAACAGCACAAAACTGTGCGATGCGCAAAATAGGAGGAGTGTAAACTGCACAAAACAGTGCGATGCGCAAAAATAGCGAGAGTGTAAACAGCACAAAACAGTGCAATGCGCAAAATAGCGAGAGTGTAAACAGCACAAAACAGTGCGATGCGCAAAATAGCGCCAGTGTAAACTGCACAAAACGGTGCGATGCGCAAAATAGCTCGTTTGGTAAACAGCACAAAACAGTGCGATGCGCAAAATAGCGAGAGTGTAAACAGCACAACACAGTGCGATGCGCAAAATAGTACGAGTGTAAACAGCACAAAACAGTGCGATGCGCAAAATAGCGAGATTCTAAACATCACAAAATAGTGCGATGCGTGAAATTGCGCGAGTGTAAACTGCACAAAACAGTGCGATGCGCAAAATAGCGCGAGTGTGAACTGCACAAAACAGTGCGCAGCGCAAAATAGCGCGAGTGCAAACTGCACAAAACAGTGCGATGCGCAAAATAGCTCGTTTAGTAAACAGCACAAAACAGTGCGATGCGCAAAATAGCGAGAGTGTAAACAGCACAAAACTGTGCGATGCGCAAAATAGGAGGAGTGTAAACTGCACAAAACAGTGCGATGGGCAAAAATAGCGAGAGTGTAAACAGCACAAAACAGTGCAATGCGCAAAATAGCGAGAGTGTAAACTGCACAAAACAGTGCGATGCGCAAAATAGCGCGAGTGTAAACTGCACAAAACGGTGCGATGCGCAAAATAGCTCGTTTGGTAAACAGCACAAAACAGTGCGATGCGCAAAATAGCGAGAGTGTAAACAGCACAACACAGTGCGATGCGCAAAATAGTACGAGTGTAAACAGCACAAAACAGTGCGATGCGCAAAATAGCGAGATTGTAAACATCACAAAATAGTGCGATGCGTGAAATTGCGCGAGTGTAAACTGCAGAAAACAGTACGCTGCGAAAAATAGTGCGAGTGTAAACTGCACAAAACAGTGCGATGCGCAAAATAGCTCGAGTGTAAACTGCACAAACAGTGCGCTGCGCAAAATAGCGGGATTGTAAACAGCACAAAACAGTGCGATGCGCAAAATAGCGCGAGTGTAAACTGTACAAACCAGTGCGATGTGCAAAATAGCGCATTTGATAAACTGCACAAAACAGTGCGATGCGCAAAATAGCGCGACTGTGAACTGCACAAAACAGTGCGCAGCGCAAAATAGCGCGAGTGTAAACTGCACAAAACAGTACGATGCGCAAAATAGCTCGTTTGGTAAACAGCACAAAACAGTGCGATGCGCAAAATAGCGAGAGTGTAAACAGCACAAAACTGTGCGATGCGCAAAATAGCTCGAGTGTAAACTGCACAAACAGTGCGCTGCGCAAAATAGCGGGATTGTAAACAGCACAAAACAGTGCGCTGCGCAAAATAGCGCGAGTGTAAACTGCAGAAAATAATGTGATGCGCAAAATAGCGCGAGTGTAAACTGCACAAAACAGTGCGATGCGCAAAATAGCACATTTCATAAACTGCACAAAACAGTGCGATGCACAAAATAGCTCTTGTGTAAACTGCACAAACAGTGCGCTGCGCAAAATTGCGGGATTGTAAACAGCACAAAACAGTGCGATGCGCAAAATAGCGTGAGTGTAAACTGTACAAACCAGTGCGATGCGCAAAATAGCGCATTTGATAAACTGCACAAAACAGTGCGATGCGCAAAATAGCGCGAGTGTGAACTGCACAAAACAGTGCGCTGCGCAAAATAGCGCGAGTGTCAACTGCACAAAACAGTGCGATGCGCAAAATAGCTCATTTGATAAACAGCACAAAACAGTGCGATGCGCAAAATAGCGAGAGTGTAAACAGCACAAAACTGTGCGATGCGCAAAATAGGAGGAGTGTAAACTGCACAAAGCAGTGCGATGCGCAAAAATAGCGAGAGTGTAAACAGCACAAAACAGTGCAATGCGCAAAATAGCGAGAGTGTAAACTGCACAAAACAGTGCGATGCGCAAAATAGCGCGAGTGTAAACTGCACAAAACGGTGCGATGCGCAAAAAACTGTGCGATGCGCAAAATAGCGAGAGTGTAAACAGCACATAACAGTGCGATGCGCAAAATAGTACGAGTGTAAACAGCACAAAACAGTGCGATGCGCAAAATAGCAAGAGTGTAAACATCACAAAATAGTGCGATGCGCGAAATTGCGCGAGTGTAAACTGCACAAAACAGTGCGCTGCGCAAAATAGTGCGGGTGTAAACTGTACAAAACAGTGCGTTGCGCAAAATAGCGCGAGTGTAAACTGCACAAAATAGTGTGATGCGCAAAATAGCGCGAGTGTAAACTGCACAAAACAGTGCGATGCGCAAAATAGCACATTTCATAAACTGCACAAAACAGTGCGATGCGCAAAATAGCTCGAGTGTAAACTGCACAAACAGTGCACTGCGCAAAATAGCGGGATTGTAAACAGCACAAAACAGTGCGATGCGCAAAATAGCGCGAGTGTAAACTGTACAAACCAGGGCGATGCGCAAAATAGCGCATTTGATAAACTGCCCAAAACAGTGCGATGCGCAAAATAGCGCGATTGTGAACTGCACAAAACAGTGCGCTGCGCAAAATTGCGCGAGTGTAAACTGCACAAAACAGTGCGATGCGCAAAATAGCTCGTTTGGTAAACAGCACAAAACAGTACGATGCGCAAAATAGCGAGAGTGTAAACAGCACAAAACTGTGCGATGCGCAAAATAGGAGGAGTGTAAACTGCACAAAACAGTGCGATGCGCAAAAATAGCGAGAGTGTAAACAGCACAAAACAGTGCAATGCGCAAAATAGCGAGAATGTAAACTGCACAAAACAGTGCGATGCGCAAAATAGCGTGAGTCTAAACTGCACAAAACAGTGCGATGCGCAAAATAGCTCGTTTGGTAAACAGCACAAAACAATGCGATGCGCAAAATAGCGAGAGTGTAAACAGCACAAAACAATGCGATGCGCAAAATAGTACGAGTGTAAACAGCCCAAAACAGTGCGATGCGCAAAATAGCAAAAGTGTGAACATCACAAAATAGTGCGATGCGCAAAATTGCGCGAGTGTAAACTGCACAAAACAGTGCGCTGCGAAAAATAGTGCGAGTGTAAACTGTACAAAACAGTGCGTTGTGCAAAATAGCTCGTTTGGTAAACAGCACAAAACAGTGCGATGCGCAAAATAGCGAGAGTGTAAACAGCACAACACAGTGCGATGCGCAAAATAGTACGAGTGTAAACAGCACAAAACAGTGCGATGCGCAAAATAGCGAGATTGTAAACATCACAAAATAGTGCGATGCGTGAAATTGCGCGAGTGTAAACTGCACAAAACAGTGCGCTGCGCAAAATAGGGCGAGTGTAAACTGTACAAAACTGTGCGTTGCGCAAAATAGCGCGAGTGTAAACTGCACAAAATAGTATGATGCGCAAAATAGCGCGAGTGTAAACTGCACAAAACAGTGCGATGCGCAAAATAGCTCGAGTGTAAACTGCACAAACAGTGCGCTGCGCAAAATAGCGGGATTGTAAACAGCACAAAACAGTGCGATGCGCAAAATAGCGCGAGTGTAAACTGTACAAACCAGTACGATGCGCAAAATAGCGCATTTGATAAACTGCACAAAACAGTGCGATGCGCAAAATAGCGCGAGTGTGAACTGCACAAAACAGTGCGCAGCGCAAAATAGCGCGAGTGTAAACTGCACAAAACAGTGCGATGCGCAAAATAGCTCGTTTGGTAAACAGCACAAAACAGTGCGATGCGCAAAATAGCGAGAGTGTAAACAGCACAAAACTGTGCGATGCGCAAAATAGGAGGAGTGTAAACTGCACAAAACAGTGCGATGCGCAAAAATAGCGAGAGTGTAAACAGCACAAAACAGTGCAATGCGCAAAATAGCGAGGGTGTAAACTGCACAAAACAGTGCGATGCGCAAAATAGCGCGAGTGTAAACTGCACAAAACGGTGCGATGCGCAAAATAGCTCGTTTGGTAAACAGCACAAAACAGTGCGATGCGTAAAATAGCGAGAGGGTAAACAGCACAAAACAGTGCGATGCGCAAAATAGTACGTGTGTAAACAGCACAAAACAGTGCGATGCGCAAAATAGCAAGAGTGTAAACATCACAAAACAGTGCGATGCGCAAAATAGCACATTTCATAAACTGCACAAAACAGTGCGATGCGCAAAATAGCTCGAGTGTAAACTGCACAAACAGTGCGCTGCGCAAAATAGCGGGATTGTAAACAGCACAAAACAGTGCGATGCGCAAAATAGCGCGAGTGTAAACTGTACAAACCAGGGCGATGCGCAAAATAGCGCATTTGATAAACTGCCCAAAACAGTGCGATGCGCAAAATAGCGCGATTGTGAACTGCACAAAACAGTGCGCTGCGCAAAATTGCGCGAGTGTAAACTGCACAAAACAGTGCGATGCGCAAAATAGCTCGTTTGGTAAACAGCACAAAACAGTGCGATGCGCAAAATAGCGAGAGTGTAAACAGCACAAAACTGTGCGATGCGCAAAATAGCTCGAGTGTAAACTGCACAAACAGTGCGCTGCGCAAAATAGCGGGATTGTAAACAGCACAAAACAGTGCGCTGCGCAAAATAGCGCGAGTGTAAACTGCAGAAAATAATGTGATGCGCAAAATAGCGCGAGTGTAAACTGCACAAAACAGTGCGATGCGCAAAATAGCACATTTCATAAACTGCACAAAACAGTGCGATGCACAAAATGGCTCTTGTGTAAACTGCACAAACAGTGCGCTGCGCAAAATTGCGGGATTGTAAACAGCACAAAACAGTGCGATGCGCAAAATAGCGTGAGTGTAAACTGTACAAACCAGTGCGATGCGCAAAATAGCGCATTTGATAAACTGCACAAAACAGTGCGATGCGCAAAATAGCGCGAGTGTGAACTGCACAAAACAGTGCGCTGCGCAAAATAGCGCGAGTGTAAACTGCACAAAACAGTGCGATGCGCAAAATAGCTCATTTGGTAAACAGCACAAAACAGTGCGATGCGCAAAATAGCGAGAGTGTAAACAGCACAAAACTGTGCGATGCGCAAAATAGGAGGAGTGTAAACTGCACAAAACTGTGCGATGCGCAAAATAGGAGGAGTGTAAACTGCACAAAGCAGTGCGATGCGCAAAAATAGCGAGAGTGTAAACAGCACAAAACAGTGCAATGCGCAAAATACCGTGAGTGTAAACTGCACAGAACAGTGCGATGCGCAAAATAGCGCGAGTGTAAACTGCACAAAACGGTGCGATGCGCAAAAAACAGTGCGATGCGCAAAATAGCGAGAGTGTAAACAGCACATAACAGTGCGATGCGCAAAATAGTACGAGTGTAAACAGCACAAAACAGTGCGATGCGCAAAATAGCAAGAGTGTAAACATCACAAAATAGTGCGATGCGCGAAATTGCGCGAGTGTAAACTGCACAAAACAGTGCGCTGCGCAAAATAGTGCGGGTGTAAACTGTACAAAACAGTGCGTTGCGCAAAATAGCGCGAGTGTAAACTGCACAAAATAGTGTGATGCGCAAAATAGCGCGAGTGTAAACTGTACAAAACAGTGCAATGCGCAAAATAGCACATTTCATAAACTGCACAAAACAGTGCGATGCGCAAAATAGCTCGAGTGTAAACTGCACAAACAGTGCGCTGCGCAAAATAGCGGGATTGTAAACAGCACAAAACAGTGCGATGCGCAAAATAGCGCGAGTGTAAACTGTACAAACCAGGGCGATGCGCAAAATAGCGCATTTGATAAACTGCCCAAAACAGTGCGCATGCGCAAAATAGCGCGATTGTGAACTGCACAAAACAGTGCGCTGCGCAAAATTGCGCGAGTGTAAACTGGACAAAACAGTGCGATGCGCAAAATAGCTCGTTTGGTAAACAGCACAAAACAGTACGATGCGCAAAATAGCGAAAGTGTAAACAGCACAAAACTGTGCGATGCGCAAAATAGGAGGAGTGTAAACTGCACAAAACAGTGCGATGCGCAAAAATAGCGAGAGTGTAAACAGCACAAAACAGTGCAATGCGCAAAATAGCGAGAGTGTAAACTGCACAAAACAGTGCGATGCGCAAAATAGCGTGAGTGTAAACTGCACAAAACAGTGCGATGCGCAAAATAGCTCGTTTGGTAAACAGCACAAAACAATGCGATGCGCAAAATAGCGAGAGTGTAAACAGCACAAAACAATGCGATGCGCAAAATAGTACGAGTGTAAACAGCCCAAAACAGTGCGATGCGCAAAATAGCAAAAGTGTGAACATCACAAAATAGTGCGATGCGCAAAATTGCGCGAGTGTAAACTGCACAAAACAGTGCGCTGCGAAAAATAGTGCGAGTGTAAACTGTACAAAACAGTGCGTTGTGCAAAATAGCTCGTTTGGTAAACAGCACAAAACAGTGCGATGCGCAAAATAGCGAGAGTGTAAACAGCACAACACAGTGCGATGCGCAAAATAGTACGAGTGTAAACAGCACAAAACAGTGCGATGCGCAAAATAGCGAGATTGTAAACATCACAAAATAGTGCGATGCGTGAAATTGCGCGAGTGTAAACTGCACAAAACAGTGCGCTGCGCAAAATAGGGCGAGTGTAAACTGTACAAAACTGTGCGTTGCGCAAAATAGCGCGAGTGTAAACTGCACAAAATAGTATGATGCGCAAAATAGCGCGAGTGTAAACTGCACAAAACAGTGCGATGCGCAAAATAGCTCGAGTGTAAACTGCACAAACAGTGCGCTGCGCAAAATAGCGGGATTGTAAACAGCACAAAACAGTGCGATGCGCAAAATAGCGCGAGTGTAAACTGTACAAACCAGTACGATGCGCAAAATAGCGCATTTGATAAACTGCACAAAACAGTGCGATGCGCAAAATAGCGCGAGTGTGAACTGCACAAAACAGTGCGCAGCGCAAAATAGCGCGAGTGTAAACTGCACAAAACAGTGCGATGCGCAAAATAGCTCGTTTGGTAAACAGCACAAAACAGTGCGATGCGCAAAATAGCGAGAGTGTAAACAGCACAAAACTGTGCGATGCGCAAAATAGGAGGAGTGTAAACTGCACAAAACAGTGCGATGCGCAAAAATAGCGAGAGTGTAAACAGCACAAAACAGTGCAATGCGCAAAATAGCGAGGGTGTAAACTGCACAAAACAGTGCGATGCGCAAAATAGCGCGAGTGTAAACTGCACAAAACGGTGCGATGCGCAAAATAGCTCGTTTGGTAAACAGCACAAAACAGTGCGATGCGTAAAATAGCGAGAGGGTAAACAGCACAAAACAGTGCGATGCGCAAAATAGTACGTGTGTAAACAGCACAAAACAGTGCGATGCGCAAAATAGCAAGAGTGTAAACATCACAAAACAGTGCGATGCGCAAAATAGCACATTTCATAAACTGCACAAAACAGTGCGATGCGCAAAATAGCTCGAGTGTAAACTGCACAAACAGTGCGCTGCGCAAAATAGCGGGATTGTAAACAGCACAAAACAGTGCGATGCGCAAAATAGCGCGAGTGTAAACTGTACAAACCAGGGCGATGCGCAAAATAGCGCATTTGATAAACTGCCCAAAACAGTGCGATGCGCAAAATAGCGCGATTGTGAACTGCACAAAACAGTGCGCTGCGCAAAATTGCGCGAGTGTAAACTGCACAAAACAGTGCGATGCGCAAAATAGCTCGTTTGGTAAACAGCACAAAACAGTGCGATGCGCAAAATAGCGAGAGTGTAAACAGCACAAAACTGTGCGATGCGCAAAATAGCTCGAGTGTAAACTGCACAAACAGTGCGCTGCGCAAAATAGCGGGATTGTAAACAGCACAAAACAGTGCGCTGCGCAAAATAGCGCGAGTGTAAACTGCAGAAAATAATGTGATGCGCAAAATAGCGCGAGTGTAAACTGCACAAAACAGTGCGATGCGCAAAATAGCACATTTCATAAACTGCACAAAACAGTGCGATGCACAAAATGGCTCTTGTGTAAACTGCACAAACAGTGCGCTGCGCAAAATTGCGGGATTGTAAACAGCACAAAACAGTGCGATGCGCAAAATAGCGTGAGTGTAAACTGTACAAACCAGTGCGATGCGCAAAATAGCGCATTTGATAAACTGCACAAAACAGTGCGATGCGCAAAATAGCGCGAGTGTGAACTGCACAAAACAGTGCGCTGCGCAAAATAGCGCGAGTGTAAACTGCACAAAACAGTGCGATGCGCAAAATAGCTCATTTGGTAAACAGCACAAAACAGTGCGATGCGCAAAATAGCGAGAGTGTAAACAGCACAAAACTGTGCGATGCGCAAAATAGGAGGAGTGTAAACTGCACAAAACTGTGCGATGCGCAAAATAGGAGGAGTGTAAACTGCACAAAGCAGTGCGATGCGCAAAAATAGCGAGAGTGTAAACAGCACAAAACAGTGCAATGCGCAAAATACCGTGAGTGTAAACTGCACAGAACAGTGCGATGCGCAAAATAGCGCGAGTGTAAACTGCACAAAACGGTGCGATGCGCAAAAAACAGTGCGATGCGCAAAATAGCGAGAGTGTAAACAGCACATAACAGTGCGATGCGCAAAATAGTACGAGTGTAAACAGCACAAAACAGTGCGATGCGCAAAATAGCAAGAGTGTAAACATCACAAAATAGTGCGATGCGCGAAATTGCGCGAGTGTAAACTGCACAAAACAGTGCGCTGCGCAAAATAGTGCGGGTGTAAACTGTACAAAACAGTGCGTTGCGCAAAATAGCGCGAGTGTAAACTGCACAAAATAGTGTGATGCGCAAAATAGCGCGAGTGTAAACTGTACAAAACAGTGCAATGCGCAAAATAGCACATTTCATAAACTGCACAAAACAGTGCGATGCGCAAAATAGCTCGAGTGTAAACTGCACAAACAGTGCGCTGCGCAAAATAGCGGGATTGTAAACAGCACAAAACAGTGCGATGCGCAAAATAGCGCGAGTGTAAACTGTACAAACCAGGGCGATGCGCAAAATAGCGCATTTGATAAACTGCCCAAAACAGTGCGCATGCGCAAAATAGCGCGATTGTGAACTGCACAAAACAGTGCGCTGCGCAAAATTGCGCGAGTGTAAACTGGACAAAACAGTGCGATGCGCAAAATAGCTCGTTTGGTAAACAGCACAAAACAGTACGATGCGCAAAATAGCGAAAGTGTAAACAGCACAAAACTGTGCGATGCGCAAAATAGGAGGAGTGTAAACTGCACAAAACAGTGCGATGCGCAAAAATAGCGAGAGTGTAAACAGCACAAAACAGTGCAATGCGCAAAATAGCGAGAGTGTAAACTGCACAAAACAGTGCGATGCGCAAAATAGCGTGAGTGTAAACTGCACAAAACAGTGCGATGCGCAAAATAGCTCGTTTGGTAAACAGCACAAAACAATGCGATGCGCAAAATAGCGAGAGTGTAAACAGCACAAAACAATGCGAGGCGCAAAATAGTACGAGTGTAAACAGCACAAAACAGTGCGATGCGCAAAATAGCAAAAGTGTGAACATCACAAAATAGTGCGATGCGCAAAATTGCGCGAGTGTAAACTGCACAAAACAGTGCGCTGCGAAAAATAGTGCGAGTGTAAACTGTACAAAACAGTGCGTTGTGCAAAATAGCTCGTTTGGTAAACAGCACAAAACAGTGCGATGCGCAAAATAGCGAGAGTGTAAACAGCACAACACAGTGCGATGCGCAAAATAGTACGAGTGTAAACAGCACAAAACAGTGTGATGCGCAAAATAGCGAGATTGTAAACATCACAAAATAGTGCGATGCGTGAAATTGCGCGAGTGTAAACTGCACAAAACAGTGCGCTGCGCAAAATAGGGCGAGTGTAAACTGTACAAAACTGTGCGTTGCGCAAAATAGCGCGAGTGTAAACTGCACAAAATAGTATGATGCGCAAAATAGCGCGAGTGTAAACTGCACAAAACAGTGCGATGCGCAAAATAGCTCGAGTGTAAACTGCACAAACAGTGCGCTGCGCAAAATAGCGGGATTGTAAACAGCACAAAACAGTGCGATGCGCAAAATAGCGCGAGTGTAAACTGTACAAACCAGTACGATGCGCAAAATAGCGCATTTGATAAACTGCACAAAACAGTGCGATGTGCAAAATAGCGCGAGTGTGAACTGCACAAAACAGTGCGCAGCGCAAAATAGCGCGAGTGTAAACTGCACAAAACAGTGCGATGCGCAAAATAGCTCGTTTGGTAAACAGCACAAAACAGTGCGATGCGCAAAATAGCGAGAGTGTAAACAGCACAAAACAGTGCGATGCGCAAAATAGTACGAGTGTAAACAGCACAAAACAGTGCGATGCGCAAAATAGCGAGAGTGTAAACATCACAAAATAGTGCGATGCGCGAAATTGCGCGAGTGTAAACTGCACAAAACAGTGCGCTGCGCAAAATAGTGCGAGTGTAAACTGTACAAAACAGTGCGTTGCGCAAAATAGCGCGAGTGTAAAATGCACAAAATAATGTGATGCGCAAAATAGCGCGAGTGTAAACTGCACAAAACAGTGCGATGCGCAAAATAGCACATTTCATAAACTGCACAAAACAGTGCGATGCACAAAATAGCTCTTGTGTAAACTGCACAAACAGTGCGCTGCGCAAAATTGCGGGATTGTAAACAGCACAAAACAGTGCGATGCACAAAATAGCGCGAGTGTAAACTGTACAAACTAGTGCGATGCGCAAAATAGCGCATTTGATAAACTGCACAAAACAGTGCGATGCGCAAAATAGCGCGAGTGTGAACTGCACAAAATAGTGCGCTGCGCAAAATGGCGCGAGTGTAAACTGCACAAAACAGTGCGATGCGCAAAATAGCTCATTTGGTAAACAGCACAAAACAGTGCGATGCGCAAAATAGCGAAAGTGTAAACAGCACAAAACTGTGCGATGCGCAAAATAGGAGGAGTGTAAACTGCACAAAACAGTGCGATGCGCAAAAATAGCGAGAGTGTAAACAGCACAAAACAGTGCAATGCGCAAAATACCGAGAGTCTAAACCGCACAAAACAGTGCGATGCGCAAAATAGCGCGAGTGTAAACTGCACAAAACAGTGCGATGCGCAAAATAGCTCGTTTGGTAAACAGCACAAAACAGTGCGATGCGCAAAATAGCGAGAGTGTAAACAGCACAAAACAGTGCGATGCCCAAAATAGTACGAGTGTAAACCGCACAAAACAGTACGATGCGCAAAATAGCAAGAGTCTAAACATCACAAAATAGTGCGATGCGCGAAATTGCGCGAGTGTAAACTGCACAAAATAGTGCGCTGCGCAAAATAGTGCGAGTGTAAACTGTACAAAACAGTGCGTTGCGCAAAATAGCGTGAGTGTAAACTGCACAAAATAGTGTGATGCGCAAAATAGCGCGAGTGTAAACTGCACAAAACAGTGCGATGCGCAAAATAACACATTTCATAAACTGCACAAAACAGTGCGGTGTGCAAAATAGATCGAGTGTAAACTGTACAAACAGTGCGCTGCGCAAAATAGCGGGAGTGTAAACAGCACAAAACAGTGCGATGCGCAAAATAGCGCGAGTGTAAACTATACAAACCAGTGCAATGCGCAAAATAGCGCATTTGATACACTGCACAAAACAGTGCGATGCGCAAAATAGCGCGAGTGTGAACTGGACAAAACAGTGCACAGCGCAAAATAGCGCGAGTGTAAACTGCACAAAACAGTGCGATGCGCAAAATAGCTCGTTTGGTAAACAGCACAAAACAGTGCGATGCGCAAAATAGCGAGAGTGTAAACAGCACAAAACTGTGCGATGCGCAAAATAGGAGGAGTGTAAACTGCACAAAACAGTGCGATGCGCAAAAATAGCGAGAGTGTAAACAGCACAAAACAGTGCTGTGCGCAAAATAGCGAGAGTGTAAACTGCACAAAACAGCGCGATGCGCAAAATAGCGCGAGTGTAACCTGCACAAAACAGTGCGATGCGCAAAATAGCGAGAGTGTAAACAGCACAAAACACTGCGATGCGCAAAATAGTACGAGTGTAAACAGCACAAAACAGTGCGATGCGCAAAATAGCAAGAGTGTAAACATCACAAAATAGTGCGATGCGGGAAATTGCGCGACTGTAAACAGGACAAAACAGTGCGATGTGCAAAATAGCGTGAGTGTAAACTGTACAAACCAGTGCGATGCGCAAAATAGCGCATTTGATAAACTGCACAAAACAGTGCGATGCGCAAAATAGCGCGAGTGTGAACTGCACAAAACAGTGCGCTGCGGAAAATAGCGCGAGTGTAAACTGCACAAAACAGTGCGATGCGCAAAATAGCTCATTTGGTAAACAGCACAAAACAGTGCGATGCGCAAAATAGCGAGAGTGTAAACAGCACAAAACTGTGCGATGCGCAAAATAGGAGGAGTGTAAACTGCAAAAAACTGTGCGATGCGCAAAATAGGAGGAGTGTAAACTGCACAAAGCAGTGCAATGCGCAAAAATAACGAGAGTGTAAACAGCACAAAACAGTGCGATGCGCAAAATAGCGAGAGTGTAAACTGCACAAAACAGTGCGATGCGCAAAATAGCGCGAGTGTAAACTGCACAAAACGGTGCGATGCGCAAAAAACAGTGCGATGCGCAAAATAGCGAGAGTGTAAACAGCACATAACAGTGCGATGCGCAAAATAGTACGAGTGTAAATAGCACAAAACAGTGCGATGCGCAAAATAGCAAGAGTGTAAACATCACAAAATAGTGCGATGCGCGAAATTGCGCGAGTGTGAACTGCACAAAACAGTGCGCTGCGCAAAATGGCGCGAGTGTAAACTGCACAAAACAGTGCGATGCGCAAAATAGCTCATTTGGTAAACAGCACAAAACAGTGCGATGCGCAAAATAGCGAAAGTGTAAACAGCACAAAACTGTGTGATGCGCAAAATAGGAGGAGTGTAAACTGCACAAAACAGTGCGATGCGCAAAAATAGCGAGAGTGTAAACAGCACAAAACAGTGCAATGCGCAAAATACCGAGAGTGTAAACCGCACAAAACAGTGCGATGCGCAAAATAGCGCGAGTGTAAACTGCACAAAACAGTGCGATGCGCAAAATAGCTCGTTTGGTAAACAGCACAAAACAGTGCGATGCGCAAAATAGCGAGAGTGTAAACAGCACAAAACAGTGCGATGCCCAAAATAGTACGAGTGTAAACAGCACAAAACAGTACGATGCGCAAAATAGCAAGAGTGTAAACATCACAAAATAGTGCGATGCGCGAAATTGCGCGAGTGTAAACTGCACAAAACAGTGCGCTGCGCAAAATAGTGCGAGTGTAAACTGTACAAAACAGTGCGTTGCGCAAAATAGCGTGAGTGTAAACTGCACAAAATAGTGTGATGCGCAAAATAGCGCGAGTGTAAACTGCACAAAACAGTGCGATGCGCAAAATAACACATTTCAGAAACTGCACAAAACAGTGCGATGCGCAAAATAGCTCGAGTGTAAACTGGACAAACAGTGCGCTTCGCAAAATAGCGGGAGTGTAAACAGCACAAAACAGTGCGATGCGCAAAATAGCGCGAGTGTAAACTATACAAACCAGTGCAATGCGCAAAATAGCGCATTTGATACACTGCACAAAACAGTGCGATGCGCAAAATAGCGCGAGTGTGAACTGCACAAAACAGTGCACAGCGCAAAATAGCGCGAGTGTAAACTGCACAAAACAGTGCGATGCGCAAAATAGCTCGTTTGGTAAACAGCACAAAACAGTGCGATGCGCAAAATAGCGAGAGTGTAAACAGCACAAAACTGTGCGATGCGCAAAATAGGAGGAGTGTAAACTGCACAAAACAGTGCGATGCGCAAAAATAGCGAGAGTGTAAACAGCACAAAACAGTGCTCTGCGCAAAATAGCGAGAGTGTAAACTGCACAAAACAGCGCGATGCGCAAAATAGCGCGAGTGTAACCTGCACAAAACAGTGCGATGCGCAAAATAGCGAGAGTGTAAACAGCACAAAACACAGCGATGCGCAAAATAGTACGAGTGTAAACAGCACAAAACAGTGCGATGCGCAAAATAGCAAGAGTGTAAACATCACAAAATAGTGCGATGCGCGAAATTGCGCGAGTGTAAACTGCACAAAACAGTGCGCTGCGCAAAATAGTGCGGGTGTAAACTGTACAAAACAGTGCGTTGCGCAAAATAGCGCGAGTGTAAACTGCACAAAATAGTGTGATGCGCAAAATAGCGCGAGTGTAAACTGTACAAAACAGTGCAATGCGCAAAATAGCACATTTCATAAACTGCACAAAACAGTGCGATGCGCAAAATAGCTCGAGTGTAAACTGCACAAACAGTGCGCTGCGCAAAATAGCGGGATTGTAAACAGCACAAAACAGTGCGATGCGCAAAATAGCGCGAGTGTAAACTGTACAAACCAGGGCGATGCGCAAAATAGCGCATTTGATAAACTGCCCAAAACAGTGCGATGCGCAAAATAGCGCGATTGTGAACTGCACAAAACAGTGTGCTGCGCAAAATTGCGCGAGTGTAAACTGGACAAAACAGTGCGATGCGCAAAATAGCTCGTTTGGTAAACAGCACAAAACAGTACGATGCGCAAAATAGCGAAAGTGTAAACAGCACAAAACTGTGCGATGCGCAAAATAGGAGGAGTGTAAACTGCACAAAACAGTGCGATGCGCAAAAATAGCGAGAGTGTAAACAGCACAAAACAGTGCAATGCGCAAAATAGCGAGAGTGTAAACTGCACAAAACAGTGCGATGCGCAAAATAGCGTGAGTGTAAACTGCACAAAACAGTGCGATGCGCAAAATAGCTCGTTTGGTAAACAGCACAAAACAATGCGATGCGCAAAATAGCGAGAGTGTAAACAGCACAAAACAATGCGAGGCGCAAAATAGTACGAGTGTAAACAGCACAAAACAGTGCGATGCGCAAAATAGCAAAAGTGTGAACATCACAAAATAGTGCTATGCGCAAAATTGCGCGAGTGTAAACTGCACAAAACAGTGCGCTGCGAAAAATAGTGCGAGTGTAACTTGTACAAAACAGTGCGTTGTGCAAAATAGCTCGTTTGGTAAACAGCACAAAACAGTGCGATGCGCAAAATAGCGAGAGTGTAAACAGCACAACACAGTGCGATGCGCAAAATAGTACGAGTGTAAACAGCACAAAACAGTGCGATGCGCAAAATAGCGAGATTGTAAACATCACAAAATAGTGCGATGCGTGAAATTGCGCGAGTGTAAACTGCACAAAACAGTGCGCTGCGCAAAATAGGGCGAGTGTAAACTGTACAAAACTGTGCGTTGCGCAAAATAGCGCGAGTGTAAACTGCACAAAATAGTATGATGCGCAAAATAGCGCGAGTGTAAACTGCACAAAACAGTGCGATGCGCAAAATAGCTCGAGTGTAAACTGCACAAACAGTGCGCTGCGCAAAATAGCGGGATTGTAAACAGCACAAAACAGTGCGATGCGCAAAATAGCGCGAGTGTAAACTGTACAAACCAGTACGATGCGCAAAATAGCGCATTTGATAAACTGCACAAAACAGTGCGATGCGCAAAATAGCGCGAGTGTGAACTGCACAAAACAGTGCGCAGCGCAAAATAGCGCGAGTGTAAACTGCACAAAACAGTGCGATGCGCAAAATAGCTCGTTTGGTAAACTGCACAAAACAGTGCGATGCGCAAAATAGCGAGAGTGTAAACAGCACAAAACAGTGCGATGCGCAAAATAGTACGAGTGTAAACAGCACAAAACAGTGCGATGCGCAAAATAGCGAGAGTGTAAACATCACAAAATAGTGCGATGCGCGAAATTGCGCGAGTGTAAACTGCACAAAACAGTGCGCTGCGCACAATAGTGCGAGTGTAAACTGTACAAAACAGTGCGTTGCGCAAAATAGCGCGAGTGTAAAATGCACAAAATAATGTGATGCGCAAAATAGCGCGAGTGTAAACTGCACAAAACAGTGCGATGCGCAAAATAGCACATTTCATAAACTGCACAAAACAGTGCGATGCACAAAATAGCTCTTGTGTAAACTGCACAAACCGTGCGCTGCGCAAAATTGCGGGATTGTAAACAGCACAAAACAGTGCGATGCACAAAATAGCGCGAGTGTAAACTGTACAAACTAGTGCGATGCGCAAAATAGCGCATTTGATAAACTGCACAAAACAGTGCGATGCGCAAAATAGGGCGAGTGTGAACTGCACAAAATAGTGCGCTGCGCAAAATGGCGCGAGTGTAAACTGCACAAAACAGTGCGATGCGCAAAATAGCTCATTTGGTAAACAGCACAAAACAGTGCGATGCGCAAAATAGCGAAAGTGTAAACAGCACAAAACTGTGCGATGCGCAAAATAGGAGGAGTGTAAACTGCACAAAACAGTGCGATGCGCAAAAATAGCGAGAGTGTAAACAGCACAAAACAGTGCAATGCGCAAAATACCGAGAGTGTAAACCGCACAAAACAGTGCGATGCGCAAAATAGCGCGAGTGTAAACTGCACAAAACAGTGCGATGCGCAAAATAGCTCGTTTGGTAAACAGCACAAAACAGTGCGATGCGCAAAATAGCGAGAGTGTAAACAGCACAAAACAGTGCGATGCCCAAAATAGTACGAGTGTAAACAGCACAAAACAGTACGATGCGCAAAATAGCAAGAGTCTAAACATCACAAAATAGTGTGATGCGCGAAATTGCGCGAGTGTAAACTGCACAAAACAGTGCGCTGCGCAAAATAGTGCGAGTGTAAACTGTACAAAACAGTGCGTTGCGCAAAATAGCGTGAGTGTAAACTGCACAAAATAGTGTGATGCGCAAAATAGCGCGAGTGTAAACTGCACAAAACAGTGCGATGCGCAAAATAACACATTTCATAAACTGCACAAAACAGTGCGGTGTGCAAAATAGCTCGAGTGTAAACTGTACAAACAGTGCGCTGCGCAAAATAGCGGGAGTGTAAACAGCACAAAACAGTGCGATGCGCAAAATAGCGCGAGTGTAAACTATACAAACCAGTGCAATGCGCAAAATAGCGCATTTGATACACTGCACAAAACAGTGCGATGCGCAAAATAGCTCATTGGGTAAACAGCACAAAACAGTGCGATGCGCAAAATAGCGAGAGTGTAAACAGCACAAAACTGTGCGATGCGCAAAATAGGAGGAGTGTAAACTGCAAAAAACTGTGCGATGCGCAAAATAGGAGGAGTGTAAACTGCACAAAGCAGTGCGATGCGCAAAAATAGCGAGAGTGTAAACAGCACAAAACAGTGCAATGCGCAAAATAGCGAGAGTTTAAACTGCACAAAACAGTGCGATGCGCAAAATAGCGCGAGTGTAAACTGCACAAAACGGTGCGATGCGCAAAAAACAGTGCGATGCGCAAAATAGCAAGAGTGTAAATAGCACATAACAGTGCGATGCGCAAAATAGTACGAGTGTAAACAGCACAAAACAGTGCGATGCGCAAAATAGCAAGAGTGTAAACATCACAAAATAGTGCGATGCGCGAAATTGCGCGAGTGTGAACTGCACAAAACAGTGCGCAGCGCAAAATGGCGCGAGTGTAAACTGCACAAAACAGTGCGATGCGCAAAATAGCTCATTTGGTAAACAGCACAAAACAGTGCGATGCGCAAAAATAGCGAGAGTGTAAACAGCACAAAACAGTGCAATGCGCAAAATACGGAGAGTGTAAACCGCACAAAACAGTGCGATGCGCAAAATAGCGCGAGTGTAAACTGCACAAAACAGTGCGATGCGCAAAATAGCTCGTTTGGTAAACAGCACAAAACAGTGCGATGCGCAAAATAGCGAGAGTGTAAACAGCACAAAACAGTGCGATGCCCAAAATAGTACGAGTGTAAACAGCACAAAACAGTACGATGCGCAAAATAGCAAGAGTCTAAACATCACAAAATAGTGCGATGCGCGAAATTGCGCGAGTGTAAACTGCACAAAACAGTGCGCTGCGCAAAATAGTGCGAGTGTAAACTGTACAAAACAGTGCGTTGCGCAAAATAGCGTGAGTGTAAACTGCACAAAATAGTGTGATGCGCAAAATAGCCCGAGTGTAAACTGCACAAAACAGTGCGATGCGCAAAATAACACATTTCATAAACTGCACAAAACAGTGCGATGCGCAAAATAGCTCGAGTGTAAACTGTACAAACAGTGCGCTGCGCAAAATAGCGGGAGTGTAAACAGCACAAAACAGTGCGATGCGCAAAATAGCGCGAGTGTAAACTATACAAACCAGTGCAATGCGCAAAATAGCGCATTTGATACACTGCACAAAACAGTGCGATGCGCAAAATAGCGCGAGTGTGAACTGCACAAAACAGTGCACAGCGCAAAATAGCGCGAGTGTAAACTGCACAAAACAGTGCGATGCGCAAAATAGCTCGTTTGGTAAACAGCACAAAACAGTGCGATGCGCAAAATAGCGAGAGTGTAAACAGCACAAAACTGTGCGATGCGCAAAATAGGAGGAGTGTAAACTGCACAAAACAGTGCGATGCGCAAAAATAGCGAGAGTGTAAACAGCACAAAACAGTGCTGTGCGCAAAATAGCGAGAGTGTAAACTGCACAAAACAGCGCGATGCGCAAAATAGCGCGAGTGTAACCTGCACAAAACAGTGCGATGCGCAAAATAGCGAGAGTGTAAACAGCACAAAACACTGCGATGCGCAAAATAGTACGAGTGTAAACAGCACAAAACAGTGCGATGCGCAAAATAGCAAGAGTGTAAACATCACAAAATAGTGCGATGCGCGAAATTGCGCGAGTGTAAACTGCACAAAACAGTGCGCTGCGCAAAATAGTGCGGGTGTAAACTGTACAAAACAGTGCGTTGCGCAAAATAGCACGAGTGTAAACTGCACAAAATAGTGTGATGCGCAAAATAGCGCGAGTGTAAACTGTACAAAACAGTGCAATGCGCAAAATAGCACATTTCATAAACTGCACAAAACAGTGCGATGCGGAAAATAGCTCGAGTGTAAACTGCACAAGCAGTGCGCTGCGCAAAATAGCGGGATTGTAAACAGCACAAAACAGTGCGATGCGCAAAATAGCGCGAGTGTAAACTGTACAAACCAGGGCGATGCGCAAAATAGCGCATTTGATAAACTGCCCAAAACAGTGCGATGCGCAAAATAGCGCGATTGTGAACTGCACAAAACAGTGCGCTGCGCAAAATTGCGCGAGTGTAAACTGGACAAAACAGTGCGATGCGCAAAATAGCTCGTTTGGTAAACAGCACAAAACAGTACGATGCGCAAAATAGCGAAAGTGTAAACAGCACAAAACTGTGCGATGCGCAAAATAGGAGGAGTGTAAACTGCACAAAACAGTGCGATGCGCAAAAATAGCGAGAGTGTAAACAGCACAAAACAGTGCAATGCGCAAAATAGCGAGAGTGTAAACTGCACAAAACAGTGCGATGCGCAAAATAGCGTGAGTGTAAACTGCACAAAACAGTGCGATGCGCAAAATAGCTCGTTTGGTAAACAGCACAAAACAATGCGATGCGCAAAATAGCGAGAGTGTAAACAGCACAAAACAATGCGAGGCGCAAAATAGTACGAGTGTAAACAGCACAAAACAGTGCGATGCGCAAAATAGCAAAAGTGTGAACATCACAAAATAGTGCTATGCGCAAAATTGCGCGAGTGTAAACTGCACAAAACAGTGCGCTGCGAAAAATAGTGCGAGTGTAAACTGTACAAAACAGTGCGTTGTGCAAAATAGCTCGTTTGGTAAACAGCACAAAACAGTGCGATGCGCAAAATAGCGAGAGTGTAAACAGCACAACACAGTGCGATGCGCAAAATAGTACGAGTGTAAACAGCACAAAACAGTGCGATGCGCAAAATAGCGAGATTGTAAACATCACAAAATAGTGCGATGCGTGAAATTGCGCGAGTGTAAACTGCACAAAACAGTGCGCTGCGCAAAATAGGGCGAGTGTAAACTGTACAAAACTGTGCGTTGCGCAAAATAGCGCGAGTGTAAACTGCACAAAATAGTATGATGCGCAATATAGCGCGAGTGTAAACTGCACAAAACAGTACGATGCGCAAAATAGCTCGAGTGTAAACTGCACAAACAGTGCGCTGCGCAAAATAGCGGGATTGTAAACAGCACAAAACAGTGCGATGCGCAAAATAGCGCGAGTGTAAACTGTACAAACCAGTACGATGCGCAAAATAGCGCATTTGATAAACTGCACAAAACAGTGCGATGCGCAAAATAGCGCGAGTGTGCACTGCACAAAACAGTGCGCAGCGCAAAATAGCGCGAGTGTAAACTGCACAAAACAGTGCGATGCGCAAAATAGCTCGTTTGGTAAACTGCACAAAACAGTGCGATGCGCAAAATAGCGAGAGTGTAAACAGCACAAAACAGTGCGATGCGCAAAATAGTACGAGTGTAAACAGCACAAAACAGTGCGATGCGCAAAATAGCGAGAGTGTAAACATCACAAAATAGTGCGATGCGCGAAATTGCGCGAGTGTAAACTGCACAAAACAGTGCGCTGCGCAAAATAGTGCGAGTGTAAACTGTACAAAACAGTGCGTTGCGCAAAATAGCGCGAGTGTAAAATGCACAAAATAATGTGATGCGCAAAATAGCGCGAGTGTAAACTGCACAAAACAGTGCGATGCGCAAAATAGCACATTTCATAAACTGCACAAAACAGTGCGATGCACAAAATAGCTCTTGTGTAAACTGCACAAACAGTGCGCTGCGCAAAATTGCGGGATTGTAAACAGCACAAAACAGTGCGATGCACAAAATAGCGCGAGTGTAAACTGTACAAACTAGTGCGATGCGCAAAATAGCGCATTTGATAAACTGCACAAAACAGTGCGATGCGCAAAATAGCGCGAGTGTGAACTGCACAAAATAGTGCGCTGCGCAAAATGGCGCGAGTGTAAACTGCACAAAACAGTGCGATGCGCAAAATAGCTCATTTGGTAAACAGCACAAAACAGTGCGATGCGCAAAATAGCGAAAGTGTAAACAGCACAAAACTGTGCGATGCGCAAAATAGGAGGAGTGTAAACTGCACAAAACAGTGCGATGCGCAAAAATAGCGAGAGTGTAAACAGCACAAAACAGTGCAATGCGCAAAATACCGAGAGTCTAAACCGCACAAAACAGTGCGATGCGCAAAATAGCGCGAGTGTAAACTGCACAAAACAGTGCGATGCGCAAAATAGCTCGTTTGGTAAACAGCACAAAACAGTGCGATGCGCAAAATAGCGAGAGTGTAAACAGCACAAAACAGTGCGATGCCCAAAATAGTACGAGTGTAAACAGCACAAAACAGTACGATGCGCAAAATAGCAAGAGTCTAAACATCACAAAATAGTGCGATGCGCGAAATTGCGCGAGTGTAAACTGCACAAAACAGTGCGCTGCGCAAAATAGTGCGAGTGTAAACTGTACAAAACAGTGCGTTGCGCAAAATAGCGTGAGTGTAAACTGCACAAAATAGTGTGATGCGCAAAATAGCGCGAATGTAAACTGCACAAAACAGTGCGATGCGCAAAATAACACATTTCATAAACTGCACAAAACAGTGCGGTGTGCAAAATAGCTCGAGTGTAAACTGTACAAACAGTGCGCTGCGCAAAATAGCGGGAGTGTAAACAGCACAAAACAGTGCGATGCGCAAAATAGCGCGAGTGTAAACTATACAAACCAGTGCAATGCGCAAAATAGCGCATTTGATACACTGCACAAAACAGTGCGATGCGCAAAATAGCTCATTGGTTAAACAGCACAAAACAGTGCGATGCGCAAAATAGCGAGAGTGTAAACAGCACAAAACTGTGCGATGCGCAAAATAGGAGGAGTGTAAACTGCAAAAAACTGTGCGATGCGCAAAATAGGAGGAGTGTAAACTGCACAAAGCAGTGCGATGCGCAAAAATAGCGAGAGTGTAAACAGCACAAAACAGTGCAATGCGCAAAATAGTGAGAGTTTAAACTGCACAAAACAGTGCGATGCGCAAAATAGCGCGAGTGTAAACTGCACAAAACGGTGCGATGCGCAAAAAACAGTGCGATGCGCAAAATAGCGAGAGTGTAAACAGCACATAACAGTGCGATGCGCAAAATAGCAAGAGTGTAAACATCACAAAATAGTGCGATGCGCGAAATTGCGCGAGTGTGAACTGCACAAAACAGTGCGCAGCGCAAAATGGCGCGAGTGTAAACTGCACAAAACAGTGCGATGCGCAAAATAGCTCATTTGGTAAACAGCACAAAACAGTGCGATGCGCAAAAATAGCGAGAGTGTAAACAGCACAAAACAGTGCAATGCGCAAAATACGGAGAGTGTAAACCGCACAAAACAGTGCGATGCGCAAAATAGCGCGAGTGTAAACTGCACAAAACAGTGCGATGCGCAAAATAGCTCGTTTGGTAAACAGCACAAAACAGTGCGATGCGCAAAATAGCGAGAGTCTAAACAGCACAAAACAGTGCGATGCCCAAAATAGTACGAGTGTAAACAGCACAAAACAGTACGATGCGCAAAATAGCAAGAGTGTAAACATCACAAAATAGTGCGATGCGCGAAATTGCGCGAGTGTAAACTGCACAAAACAGTGCGCTGCGCAAAATAGTGCGAGTGTAAACTGTACAAAACAGTGCGTTGCGCAAAATAGCGTGAGTGTAAACTGCACAAAATAGTGTGATGCGCAAAATAGCCCGAGTGTAAACTGCACAAAACAGTGCGATGAGCAAAATAACCCATTTCATAAACTGCACAAAACAGTGCGATGCGCAAAATAGCTCGAGTGTAAACTGTACAAACAGTGCGCTGCGCAAAATAGCGGGAGTGTAAACAGCACAAAACAGTGCGATGCGCAAAATAGCGCGAGTGTAAACTTTACAAACCAGTGCAATGCGCAAAATAGCGCATTTGATACACTTCACAAAACAGTGCGATGCGCAAAATAGCACGAGTGTGAACTGCACAAAACAGTGCACAGCGCAAAATAGCGCGAGTGTAAACTGCACAAAACAGTGCGATGCGCAAAATAGCTCGTTTGGTAAACAGCACAAAACAGTGCGATGCGCAAAATAGCGAGAGTGTAAACAGCACAAAACTGTGCGATGCGCAAAATAGGAGGAGTGTAAACTGCACAAAACAGTGCGATGCGCAAAAATAGCGAGAGTGTAAACAGCACAAAACAGTGCTGTGCGCAAAATGGCGAGAGTGTAAACTGCACAAAACAGCGCGATGCGCAAAATAGCGCGAGTGTAACCTGCACAAAACAGTGCGATGCGCAAAATAGCGAGAGTGTAAACAGCACAAAACACTGCGATGCGCAAAATAGTACGAGTGTAAACAGCACAAAACAGTGCAATGCGCAAAATAGCAAGAGTGTAAACATCACAAAATAGTGCGATGCGCGAAATTGCGCGAGTGTAAACAGGACAAAACAGTGCGATGCGCAAAATGGCGTGAGTGTAAACTGTACAAACCAGTGCGATGCGCAAAATAGCGCATTTGATAAACTGCACAAAACAGTGCGATGCGCAAAATAGCGCGAGTGTGAAGTGCACAAAACAGTGCGGTGCGGAAAATAGCGCGAGTGTAAACTGCACAAAACAGTGCGATGCGCAAAATAGCTCATTTGGTAAACAGCACAAAACAGTGCGATGCGCAAAATAGCGAGAGTGTAAACAGCACAAAACTGTGCGATGCGCAAAATAGGAGGAGTGTAAACTGCAAAAAACTGTGCGATGCGCAAAATAGGAGGTGTGTAAACTGCACAAAGCAGTGCGATGCGCTAAAATAGCGAGAGTGTAAACAGCACAAAACAGTTCCATGCGCAAAATAGCGAGAGTGTAAACTGCACAAAACAGTGCGATGCGCAAAATAGCGCGAGTGTAAACTGCACAAAACGGTGCGATGCGCAAAAAACAGTGCGATGCGCAAAATAGCGAGAGTGTAAACAGCACATAACAGCGCGATGCGCAAAATAGTACGAGTGTAAACAGCACAAAACAGTGCGATGCGCAAAATAGCAAGAGTGTAAACATCACAAAATAGTGCGATGCGCGAAATTGCGCGAGTGTAAACTGCACAAAACAGTGCGCTGCGCAAAATAGTGCGGGTGTAAACTGTACAAAACAGTGCGTTGCGCAAAATAGCGCGAGTGTAAACTGCACAAAATAGTGTGATGCGCAAAATAGCGCGAGTGTAAACTGCACAAAACAGTGCGATGCGCAAAATAGCTCGAGTGTAAACTGCACAAACAGTGCGCTGCGCAAAATTGCGGGATTGTAAACAGCACAAAACAGTGCGATGCGCAAAATAGCGCGAGTGTAAACTGTACAAACCAGGGCGATGCGCAAAATAGCGCATTTGATAAACTGCCCAAAACAGTGCGATGCGCAAAATAGCGCGATTGTGAACTGCACAAAACAGTGCGCTGCGCAAAATTGCGCGAGTGTAAACTGCACAAAACAGTGCGATGCGCAAAATAGCTCGTTTGGTAAACAGCACAAATAAGTACGATGCGCAAAATAGCGAGAGTGTAAACAGCACAAAACTGTGCGATGCGCAAAATAGGAGGAGTGTAAACTGCACAAAACAATGCGATGCGCAAAAATAGCGAGAGTGTAAACAGCACAAAACAGTGCAATGCGCAAAATAGCGAGAGTGTAAACTGCACAAAACAGTGCGATGCGCAAAATAGCGTGAGTGTAAACTGCACAAAACAGTGCGATGCGCAAAATAGCTCGTTTGGTAAACAGCACAAAACAATGCGATGCGCAAAATACCGAGAGTGTAAACAGCACAAAACAATGCGATGCGCAAAATAGTACGAGTGTAAACAGCACAAAACAGTGCGATGCGCAAAATAGCAAAAGTGTGAACATCACAAAATAGTGCGATGCGCAAAATTGCACGAGTGTAAACTGCACAAAACAGTGGGCTGCGAAAAATAGTGCGAGTGTAAACTGTACAAAACAGTGCGTTGTGCAAAATAGCGCGAGTGTAAACTGCACAAAATAGTGTGATGCGCAAAATAGCGCGAGTGTAAACTGCACAAAACCGTGCGATGCGCAAAATAGCACATTTCATAAACTGCACAAAACAGTGCGATGCGCAAAATGTCCCGAGTGTGAACTGCGCAAAACAGTGCGCAGCGCAAAATAGCGCGAGTGTAAACTGCACAAAACAGTGCGATGCGCAAAATAGCGCGTTTGGTAAACAGCACAAAACAGTGCGATGCACAAAATAGCTAGAGTGTAAACAGCACAAAACTGTGCGATGCGCAAAATAGGAGGAGTGTAAACTGCACAAAACAGTGCGATGCGCAAAAATAGCGAGAGTGTAAACAGCACAAAACAGTGCAATGCGTAAAATAGCTCGAGTGTAAACTGCACAAATAGTGCGATGCGCAAAATAGCGCGAGTGTAAACTACACAAAACGGTGCGATGCGCAAAATAGCTCGTTTGGTAAACTGCATAAAACAGTGCGATGCGCAAAATAGCGAGAGTGTAAACAGCACAAAACAGTGCGATGCGCAAAATAGTACGAGTGTAAACAGCACAAAACAGTGCGATGCGCAAAATAGCGAGAGTGTAATCATCACAAAATAGTGCGATGCGCGAAATTGCGCGAGTGTAAACTGCACAAAACACTGCGCTGCGCAAAATAGTGCGAGTGTAAACTGTACAAAACAGTGCGTTGCGCAAAATAGCGCGTGTGTAAAATGCACAAAATAATGTGATGCGCAAAATAGCGCGAGTGTAAACTGCACAAAACAGTGCGATGCGCAAAATAGCACATTTCATAAACTGCACAAAACAGTGCGATGCACAAAATAGCTCTTGTGTAAACTGCACCAACAGTGCGCTGCGCAAAATTGCGGGATTGTAAACAGCACAAAACAGTGCGATGCGCAAAATAGCGCGAGTGTAAACTGTACAAACCAGTGCGACGCGCAAAATAGCGCATTTGATAAACTGCACAAAACAGTGGATGCGCAAAATAGCGCGAGTGTGAACTGCACAAAACAGTGCGCTGCGCAAAATGGCGCGAGTGTAAACTGCACAAAACAGTGCGATGCGCAAAATAGCTCATTTGGTAAACAGCACAAAACAGTGCGATGCGCAAAATAGAGAAAGTGTAAACAGCACAAAACTGTGCGATGCGCAAAATAGGAGGAGTGTAAACTGCACAAAACAGTGCGATGCGCAAAAATAGCGAGAGTGTAAACAGCACAAAACAGTGCAATGCGCAAAATACCGAGAGTGTAAACCGCACAAAACAGTGCGATGCGCAAAATAGCGCGAGTGTAAACTGCACAAAACAGTGCGATGCGCAAAATAGCTCGTTTGGTAAACAGCACAAAACAGTGCGATGCGCAAAATAGCGAGAGTGTAAACAGCACAAAACAGTGCGATGCGCGAAATTGCAAGAGTGTAAACATCACAAAATAGTGCGATGCGCGAAATTGCGCGAGTGTAAACTGCAGAAAACAGTGCGATGCGCAAAATAGTGCGAGTGTAAACTGTACAAAACAGTGCGTTGCGCAAAATAGCGTGAGTGTAAACTGCACAAAATAGTGTGATGCGCAAAATAGCGCGAGTGTAAACTACACAAAACAGTGCGATGCGCAAAATAACCCATTTCATAAACTGCACAAAACAGTGCGATGCGCAAAATAGCTCGAGTGTAAACTGTACAAACAGTGCGCTGCGCAAAATAGCGGGAGTGTAAACAGCACAAAACAGTGCGATGCGCAAAATAGCGCGAGTGTAAACTATACAAACCAGTGCAATGCGCAAAATAGCGCATTTGATACACTGCACAAAACAGTGCGATCCGCAAAATAGCGCGAGTGTGAACTGCACAAAACAGTGCACAGCGCAAAATAGCGCGAGTGTAAACTGCACAAAACAGTGCGATGCGCAAAATAGCTCGTTTGGTAAACAGCACAAAACAGTGCGATGCGCAAAATAGCGAGAGTGTAAACAGCACAAAACTGTGCGATGCGCAAAATAGGAGGAGTGTAAACTGCACAAAACAGTGCGATGCGCAAAAATAGCGAGAGTGTAAACAGCCCAAAACAGTGCTGTGCGCAAAATAGCGAGAGTGTAAACTGCACAAAACAGCGCGATGCGCAAAATCGCGCGAGTGTAACCTGCACAAAACAGTGCGATGCGCAAAATAGCGAGAGTGTAAACAGCACAAAACAGTGCGATGCGCAAAATAGTACGAGTGTAAACAGCACAAAACAGTGCGATGCGCAAAATAGCAAGAGTGTAAACATCACAAAATAGTGCGATGCGCGAAATTGCGCGAGTGTAAACTGCACAAAATAGTGCGCTGCGCAAAATAGCACGAGTGTAAACAGCACAAAATAGTACGACTGCAAACTGTACAAAACAGTGCGTTGCGCAAAATAGCGGGAGTGTAAACAGCACAAAACAGTGCGATGCGCAAAATAGTACGAGTGTAAACAGCACAAAACAGTGCGCTGCGCAAAATAGCACGAGTGTAAACTGCACAAAATAGTGTGATGCACAAAATAGCGCGAGTGTAAACTGCACAAAACAGTGCGATGCGCAAATAGCAAATTTCATAAACTGAACAAAATAGTGCGATGCGCAAAATAGCTCGAGTGTAAACTGCACAAACAGTGCGCTACGCAAAATAGTGGGAGTGTAAACAGCACAAAACAGTGCGATGCGCAAAATAGCGCGAGTGTGAACTGCACAAAACAGTGCGCAGCGCAAAATAGCGCAAGTCTAAACTGCACAAAACAGTGCGATGCGCAAAATAGCTCGTTTGGTAAACAGCACAAAACAGTGCGATGCGCAAAATAGCGAGAGTGTAAACAGCACAAAACTGTGCGATGCCCAAAATAGGAGGAGTGTAAACAGCACAAAACAGTGCGATGCGCAAAAATAGCGAGAGTGTAAACAGCAGAAAACAGTGCAATGCGCAAAATAGCGAGAGTGTAAACTGCACAAAACAGTGCGATGCGCAAAATAGGGCGAGTGTAAACTGCCCAAAATGGTGCGATGCGCAACATAGCTCGTTTGGTAAACAGCACAAAACAGTGCGATGCGCAAAATAGCGAGAGTGTAAACAGCACAAAACAGTGCGATGCGCAAAATAGTACGAGTGTAAACAGCACAAAACAGTGCGATGCGCAAAATCACGAGAGTGTAAACATCACAAAATAGTGCGATGCGCGAAATTGCGCGAGTGTAAACTGCACAAAACAGTGCGCTGCGCAAAATAGTGCGAGTGTAAATTGTACAAAACAGTGCGTTGCGCAAAATAGCGCGGGTGTAAACTGCACAAAATAGCGCGAGTGTAAACTGCACAAAACAGTGCGATGCGCCAAATAGCACATTTCATAAACTGCACAAAACAGTGCGATGCGCAAAATAGCTCGAGTGTAAACTGCACAAACAGTGCGCTGCGCAAAGTAGCGGGATTGTAAACAGCACAAAAACAGTGCGATGCGCAAAATAGCGCGAGTGTAAACTGTACAAACCAGTGCGATGCGCAAAATAGCGCATTTCATAAACTGCACAAAACAGTGCGATGCGCAAAATAGCGCGAGTGTGAACTGCACAAAACAGTGCGCTGCGCAAAATAGCGCGAGTGTAAACTGCACAAAACAGTGCGATGCGCAAAATAGCTCGTTTGGTAAACAGCACAAAAAAGTGCGCTGCGCAAAATAGCGAGAGTGTAAACAGCACAAAACAGTGCGATGCGCAAAAATAGCGAGAGTGTAAACAGCCCAAAACAGTGCCATGCGCAAAATAGCGAGAGTGTAAACTGCACAAAACAGTGCGATGTGCAAAATAGCGCGAGTGTAAACTGCACAAAACGGTGCGATGCGCAAAATAGCTCGTTTGGTAAACAGCACAAAACAGTGCGATGCGCAAAATAGCGAGAGTGTAAACAGCACAAAACAGTGCGATGCGCAAAATAGTACGAGTGTAAACAGCACAAAACAGTGCGATGCACACAATAGCGAGAGTGTAAACATCACAAAATTGTGCGATGCGCGAAATTGCGCGAGTGTAAACTGCAATAAACAGTGCGCTGCGCAAAATAGTGCGAGTGTAAATTGTACAAAACAGTGCGTTGCGCACAATAGCGAGAGTGTAAACTGCACAAAATAGCGCGAGTGTAAACTGCACAAAACAGTGCGATGCGCAAAATAGCACATTTCATAAACTGCACAAAACAGTGCGATGCGCAAAATAGCTCGAGTGTAAACTGCACAAACAGTGCGCTGCGCAAAATAGCGGGATTGTAAACAGCACAAAACAGTGCGATGCGCAAAATAGCGCGAGTGTAAACTGTACAAACCAGTGCGATGCGCAAAATAGCGCATTTCGTAAACTGCACAAAACAGTGCGATGCGCAAAATAGCGCGAGTGTGAACTGCACAAAACAGTGCGCTGCGCAAAATATCGCAAATGTAAACTGCACAAAACAGTGTGATGCGCAAAATAGCTCGTTTGGTAAACAGCACAAAACAGTGCGATGCGCAAAATAGCGAGAGTGTAAACAACACAAAACTGTGCGATGCGCAAAATAGGAGGAGTGTAAACTGCACAAAACAGTGCGATGCGCAAAAATAGCGAGAGTGTAAACAGCACAAAACAGTGCAACGCGCAAAATAGCGAGAGTGTAAACAGCACAAAACAGTGCTATGCGCAAAATAGCGAGAGTGTAAACTGCACAAAACAGTGCGATGCGCAAAATAGCTCGTTTGGTAAACAGCACAAAACAGTGCGATGCGCAAAATAGCGAGAGTGTAAACAGCACAAAACAGTGCGATGCGCAAAATAGGAGGAGTGTAAACTGCACAAAACAGTGCGATGCGCAAAAATAGCGAGAGTGTAAACAGCCCAAAACAGTGCCATGCGCAAAATAGCGAGAGTGTAAACTGCACAAAACAGTGCGATGTGCAAAATAGCGCGAGTGTAAACTGCACAAAACGGTGCGATGCGCAAAATAGGTCGTTTGGTAAACAGCACAAAACAGTGCGATGCGCAAAATAGCGAGAGTGTAAACAGCACAAAACAGTGCGATGCGCAAAATAGTACGAGTGTAAACAGCACAAAACAGTGCGATGCACAAAATAGCGAGAGTGTAAACATCACAAAATTGTGCGATGCGCGAAATTGCGCGCGTGTAAACTGCAATAAACAGTGCGCTGCGCAAAATAGTGCGAGTGTAAATTGTACAAAACAGTGCGTTGCGCACAATAGCGCGAGTGTAAACTGCACAAAATAGCGCGAGTGTAAACTGCACAAAACAGTGCGATGCGCAAAATAGCACATTTCATAAACTGCACAAAACAGTGCGATGCGCAAAATAGCTCGAGTGTAAACTGCACAAACAGTGCGCTGCGCAAAATAGCGGGATTGTAAACAGCACAAAACAGTGCGATGCGCAAAATAGCGCGAGTGTAAACTGTACAAACCAGTGCGATGCGCAAAATAGCGCATTTCGTAAACTGCACAAAACAGTGCGAGGCGCAAAATAGCGCGAGTGTGAACTGCACAAAACAGTGCGCTGCGCAAAATAGCGCAAATGTAAACTGCACAAAACAGTGCGATGCGCAAAATAGCTCGTTTGGTAAACAGCACAAAACAGTGCGATGCGCAAAATAGCGAGAGTGTAAACAGCACAAAACTGTGCGATGCGCAAAATAGGAGGAGTGTAAACTGCACAAAACAGTGCGATGCGCAAAAATAGCGAGAGTGTAAACAGCACAAAACAGTGCAATGCGTAAAATAGCTCGAGTGTAAACTGCACAAATAGTGCGATGCGCAAAATAGCGCGAGTGTAAACTACACAAAACGGTGCGATGCGCAAAATAGCTCGTTTGGTAAACTGCATAAAACAGTGCGATGCGCAAAATAGCGAGAGTGTAAACAGCACAAAACAGTGCGATGCGCAAAATAGTACGAGTGTAAACAGCACAAAACAGTGCGATGCGCAAAATAGCGAGAGTGTAATCATCACAAAATAGTGCGATGCGCGAAATTGCGCGAGTGTAAACTGCACAAAACACTGCGCTGCGCAAAATAGTGCGAGTGTAAACTGTACAAAACAGTGCGTTGCGCAAAATAGCGCGTGTGTAAAATGCACAAAATAATGTGATGCGCAAAATAGAGCGAGTGTAAACTGCACAAAACAGTGCGATGCGCAAAATAGCACATTTCATAAACTGCACAAAACAGTGCGATGCACAAAATAGCTCTTGTGTAAACTGCACCAACAGTGCGCTGCGCAAAATTGCGGGATTGTAAACAGCACAAAACAGTGCGATGCGCAAAATAGCGCGAGTGTAAACTGTACAAACCAGTGCGACGCGCAAAATATCGCATTTGATAAACTGCACTAAACAGTGCGATGCGCAAAATAGCGCGAGTGTGAACTGCACAAAACAGTGCGCTGCGCAAAATGGCGCGAGTGTAAACTGCACAAAACAGTGCGATGCGCAAAATAGCTCATTTGGTAAACAGCACAAAACAGTGCGATGCGCAAAATAGAGAAAGTGTAAACAGCACAAAACTGTGCGATGCGCAAAATAGGAGGAGTGTAAACGGCACAAAACAGTGCGATGCGCAAAAATAGCGAGAGTGTAAACAGCACAAAACAGTGCAATGCGCAAAATACCGAGAGTGTAAACCGCACAAAACAGTGCGATGCGCAAAATAGCGCGAGTGTAAACTGCACAAAACAGTGCGATGCGCAAAATAGCTCGTTTGGTAAACAGCACAAAACAGTGCGATGCGCAAAATAGCGAGAGTGTAAACAGCACAAAACAGTGCGATGCCCAAAATAGTACGAGTGTAAACAGCACAAAACAGTACGATGCGCAAAATAGCAAGAGTGTAAACATCACAAAATAGTGCGATGCGCGAAATTGCGCGAGTGTAAACTGCACAAAACAGTGCGCTGCGCAAAATAGTGCGAGTGTAAACTGTACAAAACAGTGCGTTGCGCAAAATAGCGTGAGTGTAAACTGCACAAAATAGTGTGATGCGCAAAATAGCGCGAGTGTAAACTGCACAAAACAGTGCGATGCGCAAAATAACACATTTCATAAACTGCACAAAACAGTGCGATGCGCAAAATAGCTCGAGTGTAAACTGTACAAACAGTGCGCTGCGCAAAATAGCGGGAGTGTAAACAGCACAAAACAGTGCGATGCGCAAAATAGCGCGAGTGTAAACTATACAAACCAGTGCAATGCGCAAAATAGCGCATTTGATACACTGCACAAAACAGTGCGATGCGCAAAATAGCGCGAGTGTGAACTGCACAAAACAGTGCAAAGCGCAAAATAGCGCGAGTGTAAACTGCACAAAACAGTGCGATGCGCAAAATAGCTCGTTTGGTAAACAGCACAAAACAGTGCGATGCGCAAAATAGCGAGAGTGTAAACAGCACAAAACTGTGCGATGCGCAAAATAGGAGGAGTGTAAACTGCACAAAACATTGCGATGCGCAAAAATAGCGAGAGTGTAAACAGCCCAAAACAGTGCTGTGCGCAAAATAGCGAGAGTGTAAACAGCACAAAACAGTGCGATGCGCAAAATAGTACGAGTGTAAACAGCACAAAACAGTGCGATGCGCAAAATAGCGAGAGTGTAATCATCACAAAATAGTGCGATGCGCGAAATTGCGCGAGTGTAAACTGCACAAAACACTGCGCTGCGCAAAATAGTGCGAGTGTAAACTGTACAAACCAGTGCGACGCGCAAAATATCGCATTTGATAAACTGCACTAAACAGTGCGATGCGCAAAATAGCGCGAGTGTGAACTGCACAAAACAGTGCGCTGCGCAAAATGGCGCGAGTGTAAACTGCACAAAACAGTGCGATGCGCAAAATAGCTCATTTGGTAAACAGCACAAAACAGTGCGATGCGCAAAATAGAGAAAGTGTAAACAGCACAAAACTGTGCGATGCGCAAAATAGGAGGAGTGTAAACGGCACAAAACAGTGCGATGCGCAAAAATAGCGAGAGTGTAAACAGCACAAAACAGTGCAATGCGCAAAATACCGAGAGTGTAAACCGCACAAAACAGTGCGATGCGCAAAATAGCGCGAGTGTAAACTGCACAAAACAGTGCGATGCGCAAAATAGCTCGTTTGGTAAACAGCACAAAACAGTGCGATGCGCAAAATAGCGAGAGTGTAAACAGCACAAAACAGTGCGATGCCCAAAATAGTACGAGTGTAAACAGCACAAAACAGTACGATGCGCAAAATAGCAAGAGTGTAAACATCACAAAATAGTGCGATGCGCGAAATTGCGCGAGTGTAAACTGCACAAAACAGTGCGCTGCGCAAAATAGTGCGAGTGTAAACTGTACAAAACAGTGCGTTGCGCAAAATAGCGTGAGTGTAAACTGCACAAAATAGTGTGATGCGCAAAATAGCGCGAGTGTAAACTGCACAAAACAGTGCGATGCGCAAAATAACACATTTCATAAACTGCACAAAACAGTGCGATGCGCAAAATAGCTCGAGTGTAAACTGTACAAACAGTGCGCTGCGCAAAATAGCGGGAGTGTAAACAGCACAAAACAGTGCGATGCGCAAAATAGCGCGAGTGTAAACTATACAAACCAGTGCAATGCGCAAAATAGCGCATTTGATACACTGCACAAAACAGTGCGATGCGCAAAATAGCGCGAGTGTGAACTGCACAAAACAGTGCAAAGCGCAAAATAGCGCGAGTGTAAACTGCACAAAACAGTGCGATGCGCAAAATAGCTCGTTTGGTAAACAGCACAAAACAGTGCGATGCGCAAAATAGCGAGAGTGTAAACAGCACAAAACTGTGCGATGCGCAAAATAGGAGGAGTGTAAACTGCACAAAACATTGCGATGCGCAAAAATAGCGAGAGTGTAAACAGCCCAAAACAGTGCTGTGCGCAAAATAGCGAGAGTGTAAACAGCACAAAACAGTGCGATGCGCAAAATAGTACGAGTGTAAACAGCACAAAACAGTGCGATGCGCAAAATAGCGAGAGTGTAATCATCACAAAATAGTGCGATGCGCGAAATTGCGCGAGTGTAAACTGCACAAAACACTGCGCTGCGCAAAATAGTGCGAGTGTAAACTGTACAAAACAGTGCGTTGCGCAAAATAGCGCGTGTGTAAAATGCACAAAATAATGTGATGCGCAAAATAGCGCGAGTGTAAACTGCACAAAACAGTGCGATGCGCAAAATAGCACATTTCATAAACTGCACAAAACAGTGCGATGCACAAAATAGCTCTTGTGTAAACTGCACCAACAGTGCGCTGCGCAAAATTGCGGGATTGTAAACAGCACAAAACAGTGCGATGCGCAAAATAGCGCGAGTGTAAACTGTACAAACCAGTGCGACGCGCAAAATATCGCATTTGATAAACTGCACAAAACAGTGCGATGCGCAAAATAGCGCGAGTGTGAACTGCACAAAACAGTGCGCTGCGCAAAATGGCGCGAGTGGAAACTGCACAAAACAGTGCGATGCGCAAAATAGCTCATTTGGTAAACAGCACAAAACAGTGCGATGCGCAAAATAGAGAAAGTGTAAACAGCACAAAACTGTGCGATGCGCAAAATAGGAGGAGTGTAAACTGCACAAAACAGTGCGATGCGCAAAAATAGCGAGAGTGTAAACAGCACAAAACAGTGCAATGCGCAAAATACCGAGAGTGTAAACCGCACAAAACAGTGCGATGCGCAAAATAGCGCGAGTGTAAACTGCACAAAACAGTGCGATGCGCAAAATAGCTCGTTTGGTAAACAGCACAAAACAGTGCGATGCGCAAAATAGCGAGAGTGTAAACAGCACAAAACAGTGCGATGCCCAAAATAGTACGAGTGTAAACAGCACAAAACAGTACGATGCGCAAAATAGCAAGAGTGTAAACATCACAAAATAGTGCGATGCGCGAAATTGCGCGAGTGTAAACTGCACAAAACAGTGCGCTGCGCAAAATAGTGCGAGTGTAAACTGTACAAAACAGTGCGTTGCGCAAAATAGCGTGAGTGTAAACTGCACAAAATAGTGTGATGCGCAAAATAGCGCGAGTGTAAACTGCAGAAAACATTGCGATGCGCAAAATAACACATTTCATAAACTGCACAAAACAGTGCGATGCGCAAAATAGCTCGAGTGTAAACTGTACAAACAGTGCGCTGCGCAAAATAGCGGGAGTGTAAACAGCACAAAACAGCGCGATGCGCACAAAACAGTGCGATGCGCAAAATAGCTCGTTTGGTAAACAGCACAAAACAGTGCGATGCGCAAAATAGCGAGAGTGTAAACAGCACAAAACTGTGCGATGCGCAAAATAGGAGGAGTGTAAACTGCACAAAACAGTGCGATGCGCAAAAATAGCGAGAGTGTAAACAGCCCAAAACAGTGCTGTGCGCAAAATAGCGAGAGTGTAAACTGCACAAAACAGCGCGATGCGCAAAATCGCGCGAGTGTAACCTGCACAAAACAGTGCGATGCGCAAAATAGCGAGAGTGTAAACAGCACAAAACAGTGCGATGCGCAAAATAGTACGAGTGTAAACAGCACAAAACAGAGCGATGCGCAAAATAGCAAGAGTGTAAACATCACAAAATAGTGCGATGCGCGAAATTGCGCGAGTGTAAACTGCACAAAATAGTGCGCTGCGCAAAATAGCACGAGTGTAAACAGCACAAAATAGTACGACTGCAAACTGTACAAAACAGTGCGTTGCGCAAAATAGCGGGAGTGTAAACAGCACAAAACAGTGCGATGCGCAAAATAGTACGAGTGTAAACAGCACAAAACAGTGCGCTGCGCAAAATAGCACGAGTGTAAACTGCACAAAATAGTGTGATGCACAAAATAGCGCGAGTGTAAACTGCACAAAACAGTGCGATGCGCAAATAGCAAATTTCATAAACTGAACAAAACAGTGATGCGCAAAATAGCTCGAGTGTAAACTGCACAAACAGTGCGCTACGCAAAATAGTGGGAGTGTAAACAGCACAAAACAGTGCGATGCGCAAAATAGCGCGAGTGTGAACTGCACAAAACAGTGCGCAGCGCAAAATAGCGCAAGTCTAAACTGCACAAAACAGTGCGATGCGCAAAATAGCTCGTTTGGTAAACAGCACAAAACAGTGCGATGCGCAAAATAGCGAGAGTGTAAACAGCACAAAACTGTGCGATGCCCAAAATAGGAGGAGTGTAAACAGCACAAAACAGTGCGATGCGCAAAAATAGCGAGAGTGTAAACAGCAGAAAACAGTGCAATGCGCAAAATAGCGAGAGTGTAAACTGCACAAAACAGTGCGATGCGCAAAATAGCGCGAGTGTAAACTGCCCAAAATGGTGCGATGCGCAAAATAGCTCGTTTGGTAAACAGCACAAAACAGTGCGATGCGCAAAATAGCGAGAGTGTAAACAGCACAAAATAGTGCGATGCGCAAAATAGTACGAGTGTAAACAGCACAAAACAGTGCGATGCGCAAAATCACGAGAGTGTAAACATCACAAAATAGTGCGATGCGCGAAATTGCGCGAGTGTAAACTGCACAAAACAGTGCGCTGCGCAAAATAGTGCGAGTGTAAATTGTACAAAACAGTGCGTTGCGCAAAATAGCGCGGGTGTAAACTGCACAAAATAGCGCGAGTGTAAACTGCACAAAACAGTGCGATGCGCCAAATAGCACATTTCATAAACTGCACAAAACAGTGCGATGCGCAAAATAGCTCGAGTGTAAACTGCACAAACAGTGCGCTGCGCAAAATAGCGGGATTGTAAACAGCACAAAAACAGTGCGATGCGCAAAATAGCGCGAGTGTAAACTGTACAAACCAGTGCGATGCGCAAAGTAGCGCATTTCATAAACTGCACAAAACAGTGCGATGCGCAAAATAGCGCGAGTGTGAACTGCACAAAACAGTGCGCTGCGCAAAATAGCCCGAGTGTAAACTGCACAAAACAGTGCGATGCGCAAAATAGCTCGTTTGGTAAACAGCACAAAAAAGTGCGATGCGCAAAATAGCGAGAGTGTAAACAGCACAAAACAGTGCGATGCGCAAAAATAGCGAGAGTGTAAACAGCCCAAAACAGTGCCATGCGCAAAATAGCGAGAGTGTAAACTGCACAAAACAGTGCGATGTGCAAAATAGCGCGAGTGTAAACTGCACAAAACGGTGCGATGCGCAAAATAGCTCGTTTGGTAAACAGCACAAAACAGTGCGATGCGCAAAATAGCGAGAGTGTAAACAGCACAAAACAGTGCGATGCGCAAAATAGTACGAGTGTAAACAGCACAAAACAGTGCGATGCGCAAAATAGCGAGAGTGTAAACATCACAAAATTGTGCGATGCGCGAAATTGCGCGAGTGTAAACTGCAATAAACAGTGCGCTGCGCAAAATAGTGCGAGTGTAAATTGTACAAAACAGCGCGTTGCGCACAATAGCGAGAGTGTAAACTGCACAAAATAGCGCGAGTGTAAACTGCACAAAACAGTGCGATGCGCAAAATAGCACATTTCATAAACTGCACAAAACAGTGCGATGCGCAAAATAGCTCGAGTGTAAACTGCACAAACAGTGCGCTGCGCAAAATAGCGGGATTGTAAACAGCACAAAACAGTGCGATGCGCAAAATAGCGCGAGTGTAAACTGTACAAACCAGTGCGATGCGCAAAATAGCGCATTTTGTAAACTGCACAAAACAGTGCGATGCGCAAAATAGCGCGAGTGTGAACTGCACAAAACAGTGCGCTGCGCAAAATAGCGCAAATGTAAACTGCACAAAACAGTGCGATGCGCAAAATAGCTCGTTTGGTAAACAGCACAAAACAGTGCGATGCGCAAAATAGCGAGAGTGTAAACAACACAAAACTGTGCGATGCGCAAAATAGGTGGAGTGTAAACTGCACAAAACAGTGCGATGCGCAAAAATAGCGAGAGTGTAAACAGCACAAAACAGTGCAACGCGCAAAATAGCGAGAGTGTAAACAGCACAAAACAGTGCTATGCGCAAAATAGCGAGAGTGTAAACTGCACAAAACAGTGCGATGCGCAAAATAGCTCGTTTGGTAAACAGCACAAAACAGTGCGATGCGCAAAATAGCGAGAGTGTAAACAGCACAAAACAGTGCGATGCGCAAAATAGGAGGAGTGTAAACTGCACAAAACAGTGCGATGCGCAAAAATAGCGAGAGTGTAAACAGCCCAAAACATTGCCATGCGCAAAATAGCGAGAGTGTAAACTGCACAAAACAGTGCGATGTGCAAAATAGCGCGAGTGTAAACTGCACAAAACGGTGCGATGCGCTAAATAGCTCGTTTGGTAAACAGCACAAAACAGTGCGATGCGCAAAATAGCGAGAGTGTAAACAGCACAAAACAGTGCGATGCGCAAAATAGTACGAGTGTAAACAGCACAAAACAGTGCGATGCACAAAATAGCGAGAGTGTAAACAACACAAAATTGTGCGATGCGCGAAATTGCGCGAGTGTAAACTGCAATAAACAGTGCGCTGCGCAAAATAGTGCGAGTGTAAATTGTACAAAACAGTGCGTTGCGCACAATAGCGCGAGTGTAAACTGCACAAAATAGCGCGAGTGTAAACTGCACAAAACAGTGCGATGCGCAAAATAGCACATTTCATAAACTGCACAAAACAGTGCGATGCGCAAAATAGCTCGAGTGTAAACTGCACAAACAGTGCGCTGCGCAAAATAGCGGGATTGTAAACAGCACAAAACAGTGCGATGCGCAAAATAGCGCGAGTGTAAACTGTACAAACCTGTATGATGCGCAAAATAGCGCATTTCGTAAACTGCACAAAACAGTGCGATGCGCAAAATAGCGCGAGTGTGAACTGCACAAAACAGTGCGCTGCGCAAAATAGCGCAAATGTAAACTGCACAAAACAGTGCGATTCGCAAAATAGCTCGTTTGGTAAACAGCACAAAACAGTGCGATGCGTAAAATAGCGAGAGTGTAAACAGCACAAAACTGTGCGATGCGCAAAATAGGAGGAGTGTAAACTGCACAAAACAGTGCGATGCGCAAAAATAGCGAGAGTGTAAACAGCACAAAACAGTGCAACGCGCAAAATAGCGAGAGTGTAAACAGCACAAAACAGTGCTATGCGCAAAATAGCGAGAGTGTAAACTGCACAAAACAGTGCGATGCGCAAAATAGCTCGTTTGGTAAACAGCACAAAACAGTGCGATGCGCAAAATAGCGAGAGTGTAAACCGCACAAAACAGTGCGATGCGCAAAATAGCGAGAGTGTAAACATCACAAAATTGTGCGATGCGCGAAATTGCGCAAGTGTAAACTGCAATAAACAGTGCGCTGCGCAAAATAGTGCGAGTGTAAATTGTACAAAACAGTGCGTTGCGCACAATAGCGCGAGTGTAAACTGCACAAAATAGCGCGAGTGTAAACTGCACAAAACAGTGCGATGCGCAAAATAGCACATTTCATAAACTGCACAAAACAGTGCGATGCGCAAAATAGCTCGAGTGTAAACTGCACAAACAGTGCGCTGCGCAAAATAGCGGGATTGTAAACAGCACAAAACAGTGCGATGCGCAAAATAGCGCGAGTGTAAACTGTACAAACCAGTGCGATGCGCAAAATAGCGCATTTCGTAAACTGCACAAAACAGTGCGATGCGCAAAATAGCGCGAGTGTGAACTGCACAAAACAGTGCGCTGCGCAAAATAGCGCAAATGTAAACTGCACAAAACAGTGCGATGCGCAAAATAGCTCGTTTGGTAAACAGCACAAAACAGTGCGATGCGCAAAATAGCGAGAGTGTAAACAGCACAAAACTGTGCGATGCGCAAAATAGGAGGAGTGTAAACTGCACAAAACAGTGCGATGCGCAAAAATAGCGAGAGTGTAAACAGCACAAAACAGTGCAACGCGCAAAATAGCGAGAGTGTAAACAGCACAAAACAGTGCTATGCGCAAAATAGCGAGAGTGTAAACTGCACAAAACAGTGCGATGCGCAAAATAGCTCGTTTGGTAAACAGCAAAAACAGTGCGATGCGCAAAATAGCGAGAGTGTAAACAGCACAAAACAGTGCGATGCGCAAAATAGTACGAGTGTAAACAGCACAAAACAGTGCGATGCGCAAAATAGCAAGAGTGTAAACATCACAAAATAGTGCGATGCGCGAAATTGCGCGAGTGTAAACTGCACAAAACAGTGCGCTGCGCAATATAGTGCGAGTGTAAACTGTACACAACAGTGCGTTGCGCAAAATAGCGCGAGTGTAATCTGCACAAAATAGTGTGATGCGGAAAATACCGCGAGTGTAAACTGCACAAAACAATGCGATGCGCAAAATAGCACATTTCATAAACTGCACAAAACAGTGCGATGCACAAAATAGCTCGAGTGTAAACTGCACAAACAGTGCACTGCGCAAAATAGCGGGAGTGTAAACAGCACAAAACAGTGCGATCCGCAAAATAGCGCGAGTGTAAACTGTACAAACCAGTGCGATGCGCAAAATAGCGCATTTGATAAACTGCACAAAACAGTGCGATGCGCAAAATAGCGCGAGTGTGAACTGCACAAAACAGTGCGCTGTGCAAAATAGCGCGAGTGTAAACTGCACAAAACAGTGCGATGGGCAAAATAGCACATTTCATAAACTGCACAAAACAGTGCGATGCACAAAATAACTCGGGTGTAAACTGCACAAACAGTGCGCTGCGCAAAATAGCAGGAGTGTAAATAGCACAAAACAGTGCGATGCGCAAAAATAGCGAGAGTGTAAACACCACAAAACAGTGCAATGCGCAAAATAGCGAGAGTGTAAACAGCACAAAACAGTGCGATCCGCAAAATAGCGCGAGTGTAAACTGTACAAACCAGTGCGATGCGCAAAATAGCGCATTTGATAAACTGCACAAAACAGTGCGATGCGCAAAATAGCGCGAGTGTGAACTGCACAAAACAGTGCGCTGTGCAAAATAGCGCGAGTGTAAACTGCACAAAACAGTGCGATGGGCAAAATAGCACATTTCATAAACTGCACAAAACAGTGCGATGCACAAAATAACTCGGGTGTAAACTGCACAAACAGTGCGCTGCGCAAAATAGCAGGAGTGTAAATAGCACAAAACAGTGCGATGCGCAAAAATAGCGAGAGTGTAAACAGCACAAAACAGTGCAATGCGCAAAATAGCGAGAGTGTAAACTGCACAAAACAGTGCGATGCGCAAAATAGCGCGAGTGTAAACTGCACAAAACAGTGCGATGCGCAAAATAGCTCGTTTGGTAAATAGCACAAAACAGTGCGATACGCAAAATAGCGAGAGTGTAAGCAGCACAAAACAGTGCGATGCGCAAAATAGTACGAGTGTAAACAGCACAAAACAGTGCGATGCGCAAAATAGCAAGAGTGTAAACATCACAAAATAGTGCGATGCGCGAAATTGCGCGAGTGTAAACTGAACAAAACAGTGCGCTGCGCAAAGTAGTGTGAGTGTAAACCGTACAAAACAGTGCGTTGCGCAAAATAGCGCGAGTGTAAACTGCACAAAATAGTGTGATGCGCAAAATAGCGCGAGTGTAAACTGTACAAAACAGTGCGATGCGCAAAATAACAAATTTCATAAACTGCACAAAACAGTGCAATGCGCAAAATAGCTCGAGTGTAAACTCCACAAACAGTGCGCTGCGCAAAATAGCGGGAGTGTAAACAGCACAAAATAGTGCGATGCGCAAAATAGCGCGAGCGTAAACTGTACAAACCAATGCGATGCGCAAAATAGCGCATTTGATAAACTGCACAAAACAGTGCGATGCGCAAAATAGTGCGAGTGTGAACTGCACAAAACACTGCGCAGCGCAAAATAGCGCGAGTGTAAACTGCACAAAACAGTGCGATGCGCAAAATAGCTCGTTTGGTAAACAGCACAAAACAGTGCGATGCGCAAAATAGCGAGAGTGTAAATAGCACAAAACTGTGCGATGCGCAAAATAGTACGAGTGTAAACTGCACAAAACAGTGCGATGCGCAAAAATAGCGAGAGTGTAAACAGCACAAAACAGTGCCATGCGCAAAATAGCGAGAGTGTAAACTGCACAAAACAGTGCGATGTGCAAAATAGCGCGAGTGTAAACTGCACAAAACGGTGCGATGCGCAAAATAGCTCGTTTGGTAAACAGCACAAAACAGTGCGATGCGCAAAATAGCGAGAGTGTAAACAGCACAAAACAGTGCGATGCGCAAAATAGTACGAGTGTAAACAGCACAAAACAGTGCGATGCGCAAAATAGCGAGATTGTAAACATCACAAAATAGTGCGATGCGCGAAATTGCGCGAGTGTAAACTGCACAAAACAGTGCGCTGCGCAAAATAGTGCGAGTGTAAACTGTACAAAACAGTGCGCTGCGCAAAATAGCGGGATTGTAAACAGCACAAAACCGTACGATGCGCAAAATAGCGCGAGTGTAAACTGTACAAACCAGTGCGATGCGCAAAATAGCGCATTTGATAAACTGCACAAAACAGTGCGATGCGCAAAATAGCGCGAGTGTGAACTGCCCAAAACAGTGCGCAGCGCAAAATAGCGCGAGTGTCAACTGCACAAAACAGTGCGATGCGCAAAATAGCTCGTTTGGTAAACAGCACAAAACAGTGCGATGCGCAAAATAGCGAGAGTGTAAACAGCACAAAACTGTGCGATGCGCAAAATAGGAGGAGTGTAAACTGCACAAAACAGTGCGATGCGCAAAAATAGCGAGAGCGTAAACATCACAAAATAGTGCGATGCGCGAAATTGCGCGAGTGTAAACTGCACAAAACAGTGCGCTGCGCAAAATAGTGCGAGTGTAAACTGTACAAAACAGTGCGTTGCGCAAAATAGCGCGAGTGTAAAATGCACAAAATAATGTGATGCGCAAAATAGCGCGAGTGTAAACTGCACAAAACAGTGCGACGCGCAAAATAGCACATTTCATAAACTGCACAAAACAGTGCGATGCACAAAATAGCTCTTGTGTAAACTGCAAAAACAGTGCGCTGCGCAAAATTGCGGGATTGTAAACAGCACAAAACAGTGCGATGCGCAAAATAGCGCGAGTGTAAACTGTACAAACCAGTGCGATGCGCAACATAGCGCATTTGATAAACTGCACAAAACAGTGCGATGCGCAAAATAGCGCGAGTGTGAACTGCACAAAACAGTGCGCTGCGCAAAATAGCGCGAGTGTAAACTGCACAAAACAGTGCGATGCGCAAAATAGCTCATTTGGTAAACAGCACAAAACAGTGCGATGCGCAAAATAGCGAAAGTGTAAACAGCACAAAACTGTGCGATGCGCAAAATAGGAGGAGTGTAAACTGCACAAAACAGTGCGATGCGCAAAAATAGCGAGAGTGTAAACAGCACAAAACAGTGCAATGCGCAAAATACCGAGAGTGTAAACCGCACAAAACAGTGCGATGCGCAAAATAGCGCGAGTGTAAACTGCACAAAATAGTGCGATGCGCAAAATAGCTCGTTTGGTAAATAGCACAAAACAGTGCGATGCGCAAAATAGCGAGAGTGTAAACAGCACAAAACAGTGCGATGCCCAAAATAGTACGATTGTAAACAGTACAAAACAGTGCGATGCGCAAAATAGCAAGAGTGTAAACATCACAAAATAGTGCGATGCGCGAAATTGCGCGAGTGTAAACTGCACAAAACAGTGCGCTGCGCAAAATAGTGCGAGTGTAAACTGTACAAAATAGTGCGTTGCGCAAAATAGCGTGAGTGTAAACTGCACAAAATAGTGTGATGCGCAAAATAGCGCGAGTGTAAACTGCACAAAACAGTGCGATGCGCAAAATAACACATTTCATAAACTGCACAAAACAGTGCGATGCGCAAAATAGCTCGAGTGTAAACTGCACAAACAGTGCGCTGCGCAAAATAGCGGGAGTGTAAACAGCACAAAACAGTGCGATGCGCAAAATAGCGCGAGTGAAAACTATACAAACCAGTGCAATGCGCAAAATAGCGCATTTGATACACTGCACAAAACAGTGTGATGCGCAAAATAGCGCGAGTGTGAACTGCACAAAACAGTGCACAGCGCAAAATAGCGCGAGTGTAAACTGCACAAAACAGTGCGATGCGCAAAATAGCTCGTTTGGTAAACAGCACAAAACAGTGCGATGCGCAAAATAGCGAGAGTGTAAACAGCACAAAACTGTGCGATGCGCAAAATAGGAGGAGTGTAAACTGCACAAAACAGTGCGATGCGCAAAAATAGCGAGAGTGTAAACAGCACAAAACAGTGCTGTACGCAAAATAGCGAGAGTGTAAACTGCACAAAACAGCGCGATGCGCAAAATAGCGCGAGTGTAACCTGCACAAAACAGTGCGATGCGCAAAATAGCGAGAGTGTAAACAGCACAAAACAGTGCGATGCGCAAAATAGTACGAGTGTAAACAGCACAAAACAGTGCGATGCGCAAAATAGCAAGAGTGTAAACATCACAAAATAGTGCGATGCGCGAAATTGCGCGAGTGTAAACTGCACAAAATAGTGCGCTGCGCAAAATAGCACGAGTGTAAACAGCACAAAATAGTACGACTGCAAACTGTACAAAACAGTGCGTTGCGCAAAATAGCGAGAGTGTAAACAGCACAAAACAGTGCGATGCGCAAAATAGTACGAGTGTAAACAGCACAAAACAGTGCGCTGCGCAAAATAGCACGAGTGTAAACTCCACAAAATAGTGTGATGCGCAAAATAGCGCGAGTGTAAACTGCACAAAACAGTGCGATGCGCAAAATAGCACATTTCATAAACTGCACAAAACAGTGCGATGCGCAAAATAGCTCGAGTGTAAACTGCACAAACAGTGCGCTGCGCAAAATAGCGGGAGTGTAAACAGCACAAAACAGTGCGATGCGCAAAATAGCGCGAGTGTGAACTGCACAAAACAGTGCGCAGCGCAAAATAGCGTGAGTCTAAACTGCACAAAACAGTGCGATGCGCAAAATAGCTCGTTTGGTAAACAGCACAAAACAGTGCGATGCGCAAAATAGCGAGAGTGTAAACAGCACAAAACTGTGCGATGCGCAAAATAGGAGGAGTGTAAACAGCACAAAACAATGCGATGCGCAAAAATAGCGAGAGTGTAAACAGCACAAAACAGTGCAATGCGCAAAATAGCGAGAGTGTAAACTGCACAAAACAGTGCGATGCGCAAAATAGCGCGAGTGTAAACTGCACAAAACGGTGCGATGCGCAAAATAGCTCGTTTGGTAAACAGCACAAAACAGTGCGATGCGCAAAATAGCGAGAGTGTAAACAGCACAAAACAGTGCGATGCGCAAAATAGTACGAGTGTAAACAGCACAAAACAGTGCGATGCGCAAAATAGCTCCTTTGGTAAACAGCACAAAACAGTGCGATGCGCAAAATAGCGAGAGTGTAAACCGCACAAAACAGTGCGATGCGCAAAATAGCGAGAGTGTAAACATCACAAAATTGTGCGATGCGCGAAATTGCGCGAGTGTAAACTGCAATAAACAGTGCGCTGCGCAAAATAGTGCGAGTGTAAATTGTACAAAACAGTGCGTTGCGCACAATAGCGCGAGTGTAAACTGCACAAAATAGCGCGAGTGTAAACTGCACAAAACAGTGCGATGCGCAAAATAGCACATTTCATAAACTGCACAAAACAGTGCGATGCGCAAAATAGCTCGAGTGTAAACTGCACAAACAGTGCGCTGCGCAAAATAGCGGGATTGTAAACAGCACAAAACAGTGCGATGCGCAAAATAGCGCGAGTGTAAACTGTACAAACCAGTGCGATGCGCAAAATAGCGCATTTCGTAAACTGCACAAAACAGTGCGATGCGCAAAATAGCGCGAGTGTGAACTGCACAAAACAGTGCGCTGCGCAAAATAGCGCAAATGTAAACTGCACAAAACAGTGCGATGCGCAAAATAGCTCGTTTGGTAAACAGCACAAAACAGTGCGATGCGCAAAATAGCGAGAGTGTAAACAGCACAAAACTGTGCGATGCGCAAAATAGGAGGAGTGTAAACTGCACAAAACAGTGCGAAGCGCAAAAATAGCGAGAGTGTAAACAGCACAAAACAGTGCAACGCGCAAAATAGCGAGAGTGTAAACAGCACAAAACAGTGCTATGCGCAAAATAGCGAGAGTGTAAACTGCACAAAACAGTGCGATGCGCAAAATAGCTCGTTTGGTAAACAGCACAAAACAGTGCGATGCGCAAAATAGCGAGAGTGTAAACAGCACAAAACAGTGCGATGCGCAAAATAGTACGAGTGTAAACAGCACAAAACAGTGCGATGCGCAAAATAGCAAGAGTGTAAACATCACAAAATAGTGCGATGCGCGAAATTGCGCGAGTGTAAACTGCACAAAACAGTGCGCTGCGCAATATAGTGCGAGTGTAAACTGTACACAACAGTGCGTTGCGCAAAATAGCGCGAGTGTAATCTGCACAAAATAGTGTGATGCGGAAAATACCGCGAGTGTAAACTGCACAAAACAATGCGATGCGCAAAATAGCACATTTCATAAACTGCACAAAACAGTGCGATGCACAAAATAGCTCGAGTGTAAACTGCACAAACAGTGCACTGCGCAAAATAGCGGGAGTGTAAACAGCGCAAAACAGTGCGATCCGCAAAATAGCGCGAGTGTAAACTGTACAAACCAGTGCGATGCGCAAAATAGCGCATTTGATAAACTGCACAAAACAGTGCGATGCGCAAAATAGCGCGAGTGTGAACTGCACAAAACAGTGCGCTGTGCAAAATAGCGCGAGTGTAAACTGCACAAAACAGTGCGATGGGCAAAATAGCACATTTCATAAACTGCACAAAACAGTGCGATGCACAAAATAACTCGGTTGTAAACTGCACAAACAGTGCGCTGCGCAAAATAGCAGGAGTGTAAATAGCACAAAACAGTGCGATGCGCAAAAATAGCGAGAGTGTAAACACCACAAAACAGTGCAATGCGCAAAATAGCGAGAGTGTAAACAGCACAAAACAGTGCGATCCGCAAAATAGCGCGAGTGTAAACTGTACAAACCAGTGCGATGCGCAAAATAACGCATTTGATAAACTGCACAAAACAGTGCGATGCGCAAAATAGCGCGAGTGTGAACTGCACAAAACAGTGCGCTGTGCAAAATAGCGCGAGTGTAAACTGCACAAAACAGTGCGATGGGCAAAATAGCACATTTCATAAACTGCACAAAACAGTGCGATGCACAAAATAACTCGGGTGTAAACTGCACAAACAGTGCGCTGCGCAAAATAGCAGGAGTGTAAATAGCACAAAACAGTGCGATGCGCAAAAATAGCGAGAGTGTAAACAGCACAAAACAGTGCCATGCGCAAAATAGCGAGAGTGTAAACTGCACAAAACAGTGCGATGCGCAAAATAGCGCGAGTGTAAACTGCACAAAACAGTGCGATGCGCAAAATAGCTCGTTTGGTAAATAGCACAAAACAGTGCGATACGCAAAATAGCGAGAGTGTAAGCAGCACAAAACAGTGCGATGCGCAAAATAGTACGAGTGTAAACAGCACAAAACAGTGCGATGCGCAAAATAGCAAGAGTGTAAACATCACAAAATAGTGCGATGCGCGAAATTGCGCGAGTGTAAACTGAACAAAACAGTGCGCTGCGCAAAGTAGGGTGAGTGTAAACCGTACAAAACAGGGCGTTGCGCAAAATAGCGCGAGTGTAAACTGCACAAAATAGTGTGATGCGCAAAATAGCGCGAGTGTAAACTGTACAAAACAGTGCGATGCGCAAAATAACAAATTTCATAAACTGCACAAAACAGTGCAATGCGCAAAATAGCTCGAGTGTAAACTCCACAAACAGTGCGCTGCGCAAAATAGCGGGAGTGTAAACAGCACAAAATAGTGCGATGCGCAAAATAGCGCGAGTGTAAACTGTACAAACCAATGCGATGCGCAAAATAGCGCATTTGATAAACTGCACAAAATAGTGCGATGCGCAAAATAGTGCGAGTGTGAACTGCACAAAACAGTGCGCAGCGCAAAATAGCGCGAGTGTAAACTGCACAAAACAGTGCGATGCGCAAAATAGCTCGTTTGGTAAACAGCACAAAACAGTGCGATGCGCAAAATAGCGAGAGTGTAAATAGCACAAAACTGTGCGATGCGCAAAATAGTACGAGTGTAAACTGCACAAAACAGTGCGATGCGCAAAAATAGCGAGAGTGTAAACAGCACAAAACAGTGCCATGCGCAAAATAGCGAGAGTGTAAACTGCACAAAACAGTGCGATGTGCAAAATAGCGCGAGTGTAAACTGCACAAAACGGTGCGATGCGCAAAATAGCTCGTTTGGTAAACAGCACAAAACAGTGCGATGCGCAAAATAGCGAGAGTGTAAACAGCACAAAACAGTGCGATGCGCAAAATAGTACGAGTGTAAACAGCACAAAACAGTGCGATGCGCAAAATAGCGAGATTGTAAACATCACAAAATAGTGCGATGCGCGAAATTGCGCGAGTGTAAACTGCACAAAACAGTGCGCTGCGCAAAATAGTGCGAGTGTAAACTGTACAAAACAGTGCGCTGCGCAAAATAGCGGGATTGTAAACAGCACAAAACCGTACGATGCGCAAAATAGCGCGAGTGTAAACTGTACAAACCAGTGCGATGCGCAAAATAGCGCATTTGATAAACTGCACAAAACAGTGCGATGCGCAAAATAGCGCGAGTGTGAACTGCCCAAAACAGTGCGCAGCGCAAAATAGCGCGAGTGTCAACTGCACAAAACAGTGCGATGCGCAAAATAGCTCGTTTGGTAAACAGCACAAAACAGTGCGATGCGCAAAATAGCGAGAGTGTAAACAGCACAAAACTGTGCGATGCGCAAAATAGGAGGAGTGTAAACTGCACAAAACAGTGCGATGCGCAAAAATAGCGAGAGCGTAAACATCACAAAATAGTGCGATGCGCGAAATTGCGCGAGTGTAAACTGCACAAAACAGTGCGCTGCGCAAAATAGTGCGAGTGTAAACTGTACAAAACAGTGCGTTGCGCAAAATAGCGCGAGTGTAAAATGCACAAAATAATGTGATGCGCAAAATAGCGCGAGTGTAAACTGCACAAAACAGTGCGACGCGCAAAATAGCACATTTCATAAACTGCACAAAACAGTGCGATGCACAAAATAGCTCTTGTGTAAACTGCAAAAACAGTGCGCTGCGCAAAATTGCGGGATTGTAAACAGCACAAAACAGTGCGATGCGCAAAATAGCGCGAGTGTAAACTGTACAAACCAGTGCGATGCGCAACATAGCGCATTTGATAAACTGCACAAAACAGTGCGATGCGCAAAATATCGCGAGTGTGAACTGCACAAAACAGTGCGCTGCGCAAAATAGCGCGAGTGTAAACTGCACAAAACAGTGCGATGCGCAAAATAGCTCATTTGGTAAACAGCACAAAACAGTGCGATGCGCAAAATAGCGAAAGTGTAAATAGCACAAAACTGTGCGATGCGCAAAATAGGAGGAGTGTAAACTGCACAAAACAGTGCGATGCGCAAAAATAGCGAGAGTGTAAACAGCACAAAACAGTGCAATGCGCAAAATACCGAGAGTGTAAACCGCACAAAACAGTGCGATGCGCAAAATAGCGCGAGTGTAAACTGCACAAAATAGTGCGATGCGCAAAATAGCTCGTTTGGTAAATAGCAGAAAACAGTGCGATGCGCAAAATAGCGAGAGTGTAAACAGCACAAAACAGTGCGATGCCCAAAATAGTACGAGTGTAAACAGCACAAAACAGTGCGATGCGCAAAATAGCAAGAGTGTAAACATCACAAAATAGTGCGATGCGCGAAATTGCGCGAGTGTAAACTGCACAAAACAGTGCGCTGCGCAAAATAGTGCGAGTGTAAACTGTACAAAATAGTGCGTTGCGCAAAATAGCGTGAGTGTAAACTGCACAAAATAGTGTGATGCGCAAAATAGCGCGAGTGTAAACTGCACAAAACAGTGCGATGCGCAAAATAACACATTTCATAAACTGCACAAAACAGTGCGATGCGCAAAATAGCTCGAGTGTAAACTGCACAAACAGTGCGCTGCGCAAAATAGCGGGAGTGTAAACAGCACAAAACAGTGCGATGCGCAAAATAGCGCGAGTGAAAACTATACAAACCAGTGCAATGCGCAAAATAGCGCATTTGATACACTGCACAAAACAGTGTGATGCGCAAAATAGCGCGAGTGTGAACTGCACAAAACAGTGCACAGCGCAAAATAGCGCGAGTGTAAACTGCACAAAACAGTGCGATGCGCAAAATAGCTCGTTTGGTAAACAGCACAAAACAGTGCGATGCGCAAAATAGCGAGAGTGTAAACAGCACAAAACTGTGCGATGCGCAAAATAGGAGGAGTGTAAACTGCACAAAACAGTGCGATGCGCAAAAATAGCGAGAGTGTAAACAGCACAAAACAGTGCTGTACGCAAAATAGCGAGAGTGTAAACTGCACAAAACAGCGCGATGCGCAAAATAGCGCGAGTGTAACCTGCACAAAACAGTGCGATGCGCAAAATAGCCAGAGTGTAAACAGCACAAAACAGTGCGATGCGCAAAATAGTACGAGTGTAAACAGCACAAAACAGTGCGATGCGCAAAATAGCAAGAGTGTAAACATCACAAAATAGTGCGATGCGCGAAATTGCGCGAGTGTAAACTGCACAAAATAGTGCGCTGCGCAAAATAGCACGAGTGTAAACAGCACAAAATAGTACGACTGCAAACTGTACAAAACAGTGCGTTGCGCAAAATAGCGAGAGTGTAAACAGCACAAAACAGTGCGATGCGCAAAATAGTACGAGTGTAAACAGCACAAAACAGTGCGCTGCGCAAAATAGCACGAGTGTAAACTCCACAAAATAGTGTGATGCGCAAAATAGCGCGAGTGTAAACGGCACAAACAGTGCGCTGCGCAAAATAGCGGGAGTGTAAACAGCACAAAACAGTGCGATGCGCAAAATAGCGCGAGTGTGAACTGCACAAAACAGTGCGCAGCGCAAAATAGCGTGAGTCTTAACTGCACAAAACAGTGCGATGCGCAAAATAGCTCGTTTGGTAAACAGCACAAAACAGTGCGATGCGCAAAATAGCGAGAGTGTAAACAGCACAAAACTGTGCGATGCGCAAAATAGGAGGAGTGTAAACAGCACAAAACAGTGCGATGCGCAAAAATAGCGAGAGTGTAAACAGCACAAAACAGTGCAATGCGCAAAATAGCGAGAGTGTAAACTGCACAAAACAGTGCGATGCGCAAAATAGCGCGAGTGTAAACTGCACAAAACGGTGCGATGCGCAAAATAGCTCGTTTGGTAAACAGCACAAAACAGTGCGATGCGCAAAATAGCGAGAGTGTAAACAGCACAAAACAGTGCGATGCGCAAAATAGTACGAGTGTAAACAGCACAAAACAGTGCGATGCGCAAAATCACGAGAGTGTAAACATCACAAAATAGTGCGATGCGCGAAATTGCGCGAGTGTAAACTGCACAAAACAGTGCGCTGCGCAAAATAGTGCGAGTGTAAATTGTACAAAACAGTGCGTTGCGCAAAATAGCGCGAGTGTAAACTGCACAAAATAGCGCGAGTGTAAACTGCACAAAACAGTGCGATGCGCAAAATAGCACATTTCATAAACTGCACAAAACAGTGCGATGCGCAAAATAGCTCGAGTGTAAACTGCACAAACAGTGCTCTGCGCAAAATAGCGGGATTGTAAACAGCACAAAACAGTGCGATGCGCAAAATAGCGCGAGTGTAAACTGTACAAACCAGTGCGATGCGCAAAATAGCGCATTTCATAAACTACACAAAACAGTGCGATCCGCAAAATAGCGCGAGTGTGAACTGCACAAAACAGTGCGCTGCGCAAAATAGCGCGAGTGTAAACTGCACAAAACAGTGCGATGCGCAAAATAGCTCGTTTGGTAAACAGCACAAAAAAGTGCGATGCGCAAAATAGCGAGAGTGTAAACAGCACAAAACAGTGCGATGCGCAAAATAGGAGGAGTGTAAACTGCACAAAACAGTGCGATGAGCAAAAATAGCGAGAGTGTAAACAGCACAAAACAGTGCAATGCGCAAAATAGCGAGAGTGTAAACTGCACAAAACAGTGCGATGCGCAAAATAGCGCGAGTGTAAACTGCACAAAACGGTGCGATACGCAAAATAGCTCGTTTGGTAAACAGCACAAAACAGTGCGATGCGCAAAATAGCGAGAGTGTAAACAGCACAAAATAGTGCGATGCGCAAAATAGTACGAGTGTAAACAGCACAAAACAGTGCGATGCGCAAAATAGCGAGAGTGTAAACATCACAAAATTGTGCGATGCGCGAAATTGCGCGAGTGTAAACTGCAATAAACAGTGCGCTGCGCAAAATAGTGCGAGTGTAAATTGTACAAAACAGTGCGTTGCGCACAATAGCGCGAGTGTAAACTGCACAAAATAGCGCGAGTGTAAACTGCACAAAACAGTGCGATGCGCAAAATAGGTCGAGTGTAAACTGCACAAACAGTGCGCTGCGCAAAATAGCGGGATTGTAAACAGCACAAAACAGTGCGATGCGCAAAATAGCGCGAGTGTAAACTGTACAAACCAGTGCGATGCGCAAAATAGCGCATTTCGTAAACTCCACAAAACAGTGCGATGCGCAAAATAGCGCGAGTGTGAACTGCACAAAACAGTGCGCTGCGCAAAATAGCGCAAATGTAAACTGCACAAAACAGTGCGATGCGCAAAATAGCTCGTTTGGCAAACAGCACAAAACAGTGCGATGCGCAAAATAGCGAGAGTGTAAACAGCACAAAACTGTGCGATGCGCAAAATAGGAGTGTAAACTGCACAAAACAGTGCGATGCGCAAAAATAGCGAGAGTGTAAACAGCACAAAACAGTGCAACGCGCAAAATAGCGAGAGTGTAAACAGCACAAAACAGTGCTATGCGCAAAATAGCGAGAGTGTAAACTGCACAAAACAGTGCGATGCGCAAAATAGCTCGTTTGGTAAACAGCACAAAACAGTGCGATGCGCAAAATAGCGAGAGTTTAAACAGCACAAAACAGTGCGATGCGCAAAATAGTACGAGTGTAAACAGCACAAAACAGTGCGATGCGCAAAATAGCAAGAGTGTAAACATCACAAAATAGTGCGATGCGCGAAATTGCGCGAGTGTAAACTGCACAAAACAGTGCGCTGCGCAATATAGTGCGAGTGTAAACTGTACACAACAGTGCGTTGCGCAAAATAGCCCGAGTGTAAACTGCACAAAATAGTGTGATGCGCAAAATACCGCGAGTGTAAACTGCACAAAACAATGCGATGCGCAAAATAGCACATTTCATAAACTGCACAAAACAGTGCGATGCACAAAATAGCTCGAGTGTAAACTGCACAAACAGTGCGCTGCGCAAAATAGCGGGAGTGTAAACAGCACAAAACAGTGCGATCCGCAAAATAGCTCGAGTGTAAACTGTACAAACCAGTGCGATGCGCAAAATAGCGCATTTGATAAACTGCACAAAACAGTGCGATGCGCAAAATAGCGTGAGTGTGAACTGCACAAAACAGTGCGCTGTGCAAAATAGCGCGAGTGTAAACTGCACAAAACAGTGCGATGGGCAAAATAGCACATTTCATAAACTGCACAAAACAGTGCGATGCACAAAATAACTCGGGTGTAAACTGCACAAACAGTGCGCTGCGCAAAATAGCAGGAGTGTAAATAGCACAAAACAGTGCGATGCGCAAAATAGCGAGAGTGTAAACAGCACAAAACAGTGCAATGCGCAAAATAGCGAGAGTGTAAACAGCACAAAACAGTGCGATCCGCAAAATAGCGCGAGTGTAAACTGTACAAACCAGTGCGATGCGCAAAATAGCGCATTTGATAAACTGCACAAAACAGTGCGATGCGCAAAATAGCGCGAGTGTGAACTGCACAAAACAGTGCGCTGTGCAAAATAGCGCGAGTGTAAACTGCACAAAACAGTGCGATGGGCAAAATAGCACATTTCATAAACTGCACAAAACAGTGCGATGCACAAAATAACTCGGGTGTAAACTGCACAAACAGTGCGCTGCGCAAAATAGCAGGAGTGTAAATAGCACAAAACAGTGCGATGCGCAAAAATAGCGAGAGTGTTAACAGCACAAAACAGTGCAATGCGCAAAATAGCGAGAGTGTAAACTGCACAAAACAGTGCGATGCGCAAAATAGCGCGAGTGTAAACTGCACAAAACAGTGCGATGCGCAAAATAGCTCGTTTGGTAAACAGCACAAAACAGTGCGATACGCAAAATAGCGAGAGTGTAAGCAGCACAAAACAGTGCGATGCGCAAAATAGTACGAGTGTAAACAGCACAAAACAGTGCGATGCGCAAAATAGCAAGAGTGTAAACATCACAAAATAGTGCGATGCGCGAAATTGCGCGAGTGTAAACTGCACAAAACAGTGCGCTGCGCAATATAGTGCGAGTGTAAACTGTACACAACAGTGCGTTGCGCAAAATAGCGCGAGTGTAAACTGCACAAAATAGTGTGATGCGCAAAATACCGCGAGTGTAAACTGCACAAAACAATGCGATGCGCAAAATAGCACATTTCATAAACTGCACAAAACAGTGCGATGCACAAAATAGCTCGAGTGTAAATTGCACAAACAGTGCGCTGCGCAAAATAGCGGGAGTGTAAACAGCACAAAACAGTGCGATCCGCAAAATAGCGCGAGTGTAAACTGTACAAACCAGTGCGATGCGCAAAATAGCGCATTTGATAAACTGCACAAAACAGTGCGATGCGCAAAATAGCGCGAGTGTGAACTGCACAAAACAGTGCGCTGTGCAAAATAGCGCGAGTGTAAACTGCACAAAACAGTGCGATGGGCAAAATAGCACATTTCATAAACTGCACAAAACAGTGCGATGCACAAAATAACTCGGGTGTAAACTGCACAAACAGTGCGCTGCGCAAAATAGCAGGAGTGTAAATAGCACAAAACAGTGCGATGCGCAAAAATAGCGAGAGTGTAAACAGCACAAAACAGTGCAATGCGCAAAATAGCGAGAGTGTAAACAGCACAAAACAGTGCGATCCGCAAAATAGCGCGAGTGTAAACTGTACAAACCAGTGCGATGCGCAAAATAGCGCATTTGATAAACTGCACAAAACAGTGCGATGCGCAAAATAGCGCGAGTGTGAACTGCACAAAACAGTGCGCTGTGCAAAATAGCGCGAGTGTAAACTGCACAAAACAGTGCGATGGGCAAAATAGCACATTTCATAAACTGCACAAAACAGTGCGATGCACAAAATAACTCGGGTGTAAACTGCACAAACAGTGCGCTGCGCAAAATAGCAGGAGTGTAAATAGCACAAAACAGTGCGATGCGCAAAAATAGCGAGAGTGTAAACAGCACAAAACAGTGCAATGCGCAAAATAGCGAGAGTGTAAACTGCACAAAACAGTGCGATGCGCAAAATAGCGCGAGTGTAAACTGCACAAAACAGTGCGATGTGCAAAATAGCTCGTTTGGTAAACAGCACAAAACAGTGCGATACGCAAAATAGCGAGAGTGTAACCAGCACAAAACAGTGCGATGCGCAAAATAGTACGAGTGTAAACAGCACAAAACAGTGCGATGCGCAAAATAGCAAGAGTGTAAACATCACAAAATAGTGCGATGCGCGAAATTGCGCAAGTGTAAACTGAACAAAACAGTGCGCTGCGCAAAGTAGTGTGAGTGTAAACTGTACAAAACAGTGCGTTGCGCAAAATAGCGCGAGTGTAAACTGCACAAAATAGTGTGATGCGCAAAATAGCGCGAGTGTAAACTGTACAAAACAGTGCGATGCGCAAAATAACAAATTTCATAAACTGCACAAAACAGTGCAATGCGCAAAATAGCTCGAGTGTAAACTCCACAAACAGTGCGCTGCGCAAAATAGCGGGAGTGTAAACAGCACAAAATAGTGCGATGCGCAAAATAGCGCGAGTGTAAACTGTACAAACCAATGCGATGCGCAAAATAGCGCATTTGATAAACTGCACAAAACAGTGCGATGCGCAAAATAGCGCGAGTGTGAACTGCACAAAACAGTGCGCAGCGCAAAATAGCGCGAGTGTAAACTGCACAAAACAGTGCGATGCGCAAAATAGCTCGTTTGGTAAACAGCACAAAACAGTGCGATGCGCAAAATATCGAGAGTGTAAATAGCACAAAACTGTGCGATGCGCAAAATAGTACGAGTGTAAACTGCACAAAACAGTGCGATGCGCAAAAATAGCGAGAGTGTAAACAGCACAAAACAGTGCCATGCGCAAAATAGCGAGAGTGTAAACTGCACAAAACAGTGCAATGCGCAAAATAGCGCGAGTGTAAACTGCACAAAACGGTGCGATGCGCAAAATAGCTCGTTTGGTAAACAGCACAAAACAGTGCGATGCGCAAAATAGCGAGAGTGTAAACAGCACAAAACAGTGCGATGCGCAAAATAGTACGAGTGTAAACAGCAGAAAACAGTGCGATGCGCAAAATAGTACGAGTGTAAACAGCACAAAACAGTGCGATGCGCAAAATAGCGAGATTGTAAACATCACAAAATAGTGCGATGCGCGAAATTGCGCGAGTGTAAACTGCACAAAACAGTGCGCTGCGCAAAATAGTGCGAGTGTAAACTGTACAAAACAGTGCGCTGCGCAAAATAGCGGGATTGTAAACAGCAGAAAACCGTACGATGCGCAAAATAGCGCGAGTGTAAACTGTACAAACCAGTGCGATGCGCAAAATAGCGCATTTGATAAACTGCACAAAACAGTGCGATGCGCAAAATAGCGCGAGTGTGAACTGCACAAAACAGTGCGCAGCGCAAAATAGCGCGAGTGTAAACAGCACAAAACAGTGCGATGCGCAAAATAGCTCATTTGGTAAACAGCACAAAACAGTGCGATGCGCAAAATAGCGAGAGTGTAAACAGCACAAAACTGTGCGATGCGCAAAATAGGAGGAGTGTAAACTGCACAAAACAGTGCGATGCGCAAAAATAGCGAGAGTGTAAACAGCACAAAACAGTGCAATGCGCAAAATACCGAGAGTATAAACTGCACAAAACAGTGCGATGCGCAAAATAGCGCGAGTGTAAACTGCCCAAAACGGTGCGATGCGCAAAATAGCTCGTTTGGTAAACAGCACAAAACAGTGCGACGCGCAAAATAGCGAGAGTGTAAACAGCACAACACAGTGCGATGCGCAAAATAGTACGAGTGTAAACAGCACAAAACAGTGCGATGCGCAAAATAGCGAGATTGCAAACATCACAAAATAGTGTGATACGTGAAATTGCGCGAGTGTAAACTGCACAAAATAGTGCGCTGCGCAAAATAGTGCGAGTGTAAACTGTACAAAACTGTGCGTTGCGCAAAATAGCGCGAGTGTAAACTGCACAAAATAGTATGATGCGCAAAATAGCGCGAGTGTAAACTGCACAAAACAGTGCGATGCGCAAAATAGCTCGAGTGCAAACTGCACAAACAGTGCGCTGCGCAAAATAGCGGGATTCTAAACAGCACAAAACAGTGCGATGCGCAAAATAGCGCGAGTGTAAACTGTACAAACCAGTGCGATGCGCAAAATAGCGCATTTCGTAAACTGCACAAAACAGTGCGATGCGCAAAATAGCGCGAGTGTGAACTGCACAAAACAGTGCGCTACGCAAAATGGCGCGAATGTAAACTGCACAAAACAGTGCGATGCGCAAAATAGCTCGTTTGGTAAACAGCACAAAACAGTGCGATGCGCAAAATAGCGAGAGTGTAAACAGCACAAAACTGTGCGATGCGCAAAATAGGAGGAGTGTAAACTGCACAAAACAGTGCGATGCGCAAAAATAGCGAGAGTGTAAACAGCACAAAACAGTGCTATGCGCAAAATAGCGAGGGCGTAAACTGCACAAAACAGTGCGATGCGCAAAATAGCGTGAGTGTAAACTGCACAAAACAGTGCGATGCGCAAAATAGCTCGTTTGGTAAACAGCACAAAACAATGCGATGCGCAAAATAGCGAGAGTGTAAACAGCACAAAACAGCGCGATGCGCAAAAATAGTACGAGTGTAAACAGCGCAAAACAGTGCGATGCACAAAATAGCAAGAGTGTAAACATCACAAAATAGTGCGATGCGCGAAATTGCGCGAGTGTAAACTGCACAAAACAGTGCGCGGCGCAAAATAGTGCGAGTGTAAACTGTACACAACAGTGCGTTGCGCAAAATAGCGCGAGTGTAAACTGCACAAAATAGTGTGATGCGCAAAATACCGCGAGTGTAAACTGCACAAAACAATGCGATGCGCAAAATAGCACATTTCATAAACTGCACAAAACAGTGCGATGCACAAAATAGCTCGAGTGTAAACTGCACAAACAGTGCGCTGCGCAAAATAGCGGGAGTGTAAACAGCACAAAACAGTGCGATCCGCAAAATAGCGCGAGTGTAAACTGTACAAACCAGTGCGATGCGGAAAATAGCGCATTTGATAAACTGCACAAAACAGTGCGATGCGCAAAATAGCGCGAGTGTGAACTGCACAAAACAGTGCGCTGTGCAAAATAGCGCGAGTGTAAACTGCACAAAATAGTGCGATGGGCAAAATAGCACATTTCATAAACTGCACAAAACAGTGCGATGCACAAAATAACTCGGGTGTAAACTGCACAAACAGTGTGCTGCGCAAAATAGCAGGAGTGTAAATAGCACAAAACAGTGCGATGCGGAAAAATAGCGAGAGTGTAAACAGCACAAAACAGTGCAATGCGCAAAATAGCGAGAGTGTAAACTGCACAAAACAGTGCGATGCGCAAAATAGCGCGAGTGTACACTGCACAAAACAGTGCGATGCGCAAAATAGCTCGTTTGGTAAACAGCACAAAACAGTGCGATACGCAAAATAGCGAGAGTGTAAACAGCACAAAACAGTGCGACGCGCAAAATAGTACGAGTGTAAACAGCACAAAACAGTGCGATGCGCAAAATAGCAAGAGTGTAAACATCACAAAATAGTGCGATGCGCGAAATTGCGCGAGTGTAAACTGAACAAAACAGTGCGCTGCGCAAAATAGTGCGAGTGTAAACTGTACAAAACAGGGCGTTGCACAAAATAGCGCGAGTGTAAACTGCACAAAATAGTGTGACGCGCAAAATAGCGCGAGTGTAAACTGTACAAAACAGTGCGATGCGCAAAATAACAAATTTCACAAACTGCACAAAACAGTGCAATACGCAAAATAGCTCGAGTGTAAACTCCACAAACAGTACGCTGCGCAAAATAGCGGGAGTGTAAACCGCACAAAACAGTGCGATGCGCAAAATAGCGCGAGTGTAAACTGTACAAACCAGTGCGATGCGCAAAATAGCGTATTTGATAAACTGCACAAAACAGTGCGATGCACAAAATAGCGCGAGTGTGAACTGCACAAAACAGTGCGCAGCGCAAAATAGCGCGAGTGTAAACTGCACAAAACAGTGCGATGCGCAAAATAGCTCGTTTGGTAAACAGCACAAAACAGTGCGATGCGCAAAATAGCGAGAGTGTAAACAGCACAAAACTGTGCGATGCGCAAAATAGGAGGAGTGTAAACTGCACAAAACAGTGCGATGCGCAAAAATAGCGAGAGTGTAAACAGCACAAAACAGTGCCATGCGCAAAATAGCGAGAGTGTAAACTGCACAAAACAGTGCAATGCGCAAAATAGCGCGAGTGTAAACTGCACAAAACGGTGCGATGCGCAAAATAGCTCGTTTGGTAAACAGCACAAAACAGTGCGATGCGCAAAATAGCGAGAGTGTAAACAGCACAAAACAGTGCGATGCGCAAAATAGTACGAGTGTAAACAGCACAAAACAGTGCGATGCGCAAAATAGCGAGATTGTAAACATCACAAAATAGTGCGATGCGCGAAATTGCGCGAGTGTAAACTGCACAAAACAGTGCGATGCGCAAAATAGTGCGAGTGTAAACTGTACAAAACAGTGCGCTGCGCAAAATAGCGGGATTGTAAACAGCACAAAACCGTACGATGCGCAAAATATCGAGAGTGTAAATAGCACAAAACTGTGCGATGCGCAAAATAGTACGAGTGTAAACTGCACAAAACAGTGCGATGCGCAAAAATAGCGAGAGTGTAAACAGCACAAAACAGTGCCATGCGCAAAATAGCGAGAGTGTAAACTGCACAAAACAGTGCAATGCGCAAAATAGCGCGAGTGTAAACTGCACAAAACGGTGCGATGCGCAAAATAGCTCGTTTGGTAAACAGCACAAAACAGTGCGATGCGCAAAATAGCGAGAGTGTAAACAGCACAAAACAGTGCGATGCGCAAAATAGTACGAGTGTAAACAGCAGAAAACAGTGCGATGCGCAAAATAGTACGAGTGTAAACAGCACAAAACAGTGCGATGCGCAAAATAGCGAGATTGTAAACATCACAAAATAGTGCGATGCGCGAAATTGCGCGAGTGTAAACTGCACAAAACAGTGCGCTGCGCAAAATAGTGCGAGTGTAAACTGTACAAAACAGTGCGCTGCGCAAAATAGCGGGATTGTAAACAGCAGAAAACCGTACGATGCGCAAAATAGCGCGAGTGTAAACTGTACAAACCAGTGCGATGCGCAAAATAGCGCATTTGATAAACTGCACAAAACAGTGCGATGCGCAAAATAGCGCGAGTGTGAACTGCACAAAACAGTGCGCAGCGCAAAATAGCGCGAGTGTAAACAGCACAAAACAGTGCGATGCGCAAAATAGCTCGTTTGGTAAACAGCACAAAACAGTGCGATGCGCAAAATAGCGAGAGTGTAAACAGCACAAAACTGTGCGATGCGCAAAATAGGAGGAGTGTAAACTGCACAAAACAGTGCGATGCGCAAAAATAGCGAGAGTGTAAACAGCACAAAACAGTGCAATGCGCAAAATACCGAGAGTATAAACTGCACAAAACAGTGCGATGCGCAAAATAGCGCGAGTGTAAACTGCCCAAAACGGTGCGATGCGCAAAATAGCTCGTTTGGTAAACAGCACAAAACAGTGCGACGCGCAAAATAGCGAGAGTGTAAACAGCACAACACAGTGCGATGCGCAAAATAGTACGAGTGTAAACAGCACAAAACAGTGCGATGCGCAAAATAGCGAGATTGCAAACATCACAAAATAGTGTGATACGTGAAATTGCGCGAGTGTAAACTGCACAAAATAGTGCGCTGCGCAAAATAGTGCGAGTGTAAACTGTACAAAACTGTGCGTTGCGCAAAATAGCGCGAGTGTAAACTGCACAAAATAGTATGATGCGCAAAATAGCGCGAGTGTAAACTGCACAAAACAGTGCGATGCGCAAAATAGCTCGAGTGCAAACTGCACAAACAGTGCGCTGCGCAAAATAGCGGGATTCTAAACAGCACAAAACAGTGCGATGCGCAAAATAGCGCGAGTGTAAACTGTACAAACCAGTGCGATGCGCAAAATAGCGCATTTCGTAAACTGCACAAAACAGTGCGATGCGCAAAATAGCGCGAGTGTGAACTGCACAAAACAGTGCGCTACGCAAAATGGCGCGAATGTAAACTGCACAAAACAGTGCGATGCGCAAAATAGCTCGTTTGGTAAACAGCACAAAACAGTGCGATGCGCAAAATAGCGAGAGTGTAAACAGCACAAAACTGTGCGATGCGCAAAATAGGAGGAGTGTAAACTGCACAAAACAGTGCGATGCGCAAAAATAGCGAGAGTGTAAACAGCACAAAACAGTGCTATGCGCAAAATAGCGAGGGCGTAAACTGCACAAAACAGTGCGATGCGCAAAATAGCGTGAGTGTAAACTGCACAAAACAGTGCGATGCGCAAAATAGCTCGTTTGGTAAACAGCACAAAACAATGCGATGCGCAAAATAGCGAGAGTGTAAACAGCACAAAACAGCGCGATGCGCAAAAATAGTACGAGTGTAAACAGCGCAAAACAGTGCGATGCACAAAATAGCAAGAGTGTAAACATCACAAAATAGTGCGATGCGCGAAATTGCGCGAGTGTAAACTGCACAAAACAGTGCGCGGCGCAAAATAGTGCGAGTGTAAACTGTACACAACAGTGCGTTGCGCAAAATAGCGCGAGTGTAAACTGCACAAAATAGTGTGATGCGCAAAATACCGCGAGTGTAAACTGCACAAAACAATGCGATGCGCAAAATAGCACATTTCATAAACTGCACAAAACAGTGCGATGCACAAAATAGCTCGAGTGTAAACTGCACAAACAGTGCGCTGCGCAAAATAGCGGGAGTGTAAACAGCACAAAACAGTGCGATCCGCAAAATAGCGCGAGTGTAAACTGTACAAACCAGTGCGATGCGGAAAATAGCGCATTTGATAAACTGCACAAAACAGTGCGATGCGCAAAATAGCGCGAGTGTGAACTGCACAAAACAGTGCGCTGTGCAAAATAGCGCGAGTGTAAACTGCACAAAATAGTGCGATGGGCAAAATAGCACATTTCATAAACTGCACAAAACAGTGCGATGCACAAAATAACTCGGGTGTAAACTGCACAAACAGTGTGCTGCGCAAAATAGCAGGAGTGTAAATAGCACAAAACAGTGCGATGCGGAAAAATAGCGAGAGTGTAAACAGCACAAAACAGTGCAATGCGCAAAATAGCGAGAGTGTAAACTGCACAAAACAGTGCGATGCGCAAAATAGCGCGAGTGTACACTGCACAAAACAGTGCGATGCGCAAAATAGCTCGTTTGGTAAACAGCACAAAACAGTGCGATACGCAAAATAGCGAGAGTGTAAACAGCACAAAACAGTGCGACGCGCAAAATAGTACGAGTGTAAACAGCACAAAACAGTGCGATGCGCAAAATAGCAAGAGTGTAAACATCACAAAATAGTGCGATGCGCGAAATTGCGCGAGTGTAAACTGAACAAAACAGTGCGCTGCGCAAAATAGTGCGAGTGTAAACTGTACAAAACAGTGCGTTGCACAAAATAGCGCGAGTGTAAACTGCACAAAATAGTGTGACGCGCAAAATAGCGCGAGTGTAAACTGTACAAAACAGTGCGATGCGCAAAATAACAAATTTCACAAACTGCACAAAACAGTGCAATACGCAAAATAGCTCGAGTGTAAACTCCACAAACAGTACGCTGCGCAAAATAGCGGGAGTGTAAACCGCACAAAACAGTGCGATGCGCAAAATAGCGCGAGTGTAAACTGTACAAACCAGTGCGATGCGCAAAATAGCGTATTTGATAAACTGCACAAAACAGTGCGATGCACAAAATAGCGCGAGTGTGAACTGCACAAAACAGTGCGCAGCGCAAAATAGCGCGAGTGTAAACTGCACAAAACAGTGCGATGCGCAAAATAGCTCGTTTGGTAAACAGCACAAAACAGTGCGATGCGCAAAATAGCGAGAGTGTAAACAGCACAAAACTGTGCGATGCGCAAAATAGGAGGAGTGTAAACTGCACAAAACAGTGCGATGCGCAAAAATAGCGAGAGTGTAAACAGCACAAAACAGTGCCATGCGCAAAATAGCGAGAGTGTAAACTGCACAAAACAGTGCAATGCGCAAAATAGCGCGAGTGTAAACTGCACAAAACGGTGCGATGCGCAAAATAGCTCGTTTGGTAAACAGCACAAAACAGTGCGATGCGCAAAATAGCGAGAGTGTAAACAGCACAAAACAGTGCGATGCGCAAAATAGTACGAGTGTAAACAGCACAAAACAGTGCGATGCGCAAAATAGCGAGATTGTAAACATCACAAAATAGTGCGATGCGCGAAATTGCGCGAGTGTAAACTGCACAAAACAGTGCGATGCGCAAAATAGTGCGAGTGTAAACTGTACAAAACAGTGCGCTGCGCAAAATAGCGGGATTGTAAACAGCACAAAACCGTACGATGCGCAAAATAGCGCGAGTGTAAACAGTACAAACCAGTGCGATGCGCAAAATAGCGCATTTGATAAACTGCACAAAACACTGCGATGCGCAAAATAGCGCGAGTGTGAACTGCACAAAACAGTGCGCAGCGCAAAATAGCGTGAGTGTAAACTGCACAAAACAGTGCGATGCGCAAAATAGCTCGTTTGGTAAACAGCACAAAACAGTGCGATGCGCAAAATAGCGAGAGTGTAAACAGCACAAAATTGTGCGATGCGCAAAATAGGAGGAGTGTAAACTGCACAAAACAGTGCGATGCGCAAAAATAGCGAGAGTGTAAACAGCACAAAACAGTGCCATGCGCAAAATAGCGAGAGTGTGAACTGCACAAAACAGTGCGCTACGCAAAATGGCGCGAATGTAAACTGCACAAAACAGTGCGATGCGCAAAATAGCTCGTTTGGTAAACAGCACAAAACAGTGCGATGCGCAAAATAGCGAGAGTGTAAACAGCACAAAACTGTGCGATGCGCAAAATAGGAGGAGTGTAAACCGCACAAAACAGTGCGATGCGCAAAAATAGCGAGAGTGTAAACAGCACAAAACAGTGCTATGCGCAAAATAGCGAGGGCGTAAACTGCACAAAACAGTGCGATGCGCAAAATAGCGTGAGTGTAAACTGCACAAAACAGTGCGATGCGCAAAATAGCTCGTTTGGTAAACAGCACAAAACAATGCGATGCGCAAAATAGCGAGAGTGTAAACAGCACAAAACAGCGCGATGCGCAAAAATAGTACGAGTGTAAACAGCGCAAAACAGTGCGATGCACAAAATAGCAAGAGTGTAAACATCACAAAATAGTGCGATGCGCGAAATTGCGCGAGTGTAAACTGCACAAAACAGTGCGCGGCGCAAAATAGTGCGAGTGTAAACTGTACACAACAGTGCGTTGCGCAAAATAGCGCGAGTGTAAACTGCACAAAATAGTGTGATGCGCAAAATACCGCGAGTGTAAACTGCACAAAACAATGCGATGCGCAAAATAGCACATTTCATAAACTGCACAAAACAGTGCGATGCACAAAATAGCTCGAGTGTAAACTGCACAAACAGTGCGCTGCGCAAAATAGCGGGAGTGTAAACAGCACAAAACAGTGCGATCCGCAAAATAGCGCGAGTGTAAACTGTACAAACCAGTGCGATGCGGAAAATAGCGCATTTGATAAACTGCACAAAACAGTGCGATGCGCAAAATAGCGCGAGTGTGAACTGCACAAAACAGTGCGCTGTGCAAAATAGCGCGAGTGTAAACTGCACAAAATAGTGCGATGGGCAAAATAGCCCATTTCATAAACTGCACAAAACAGTGCGATGCACAAAATAACTCGGGTGTAAACTGCACAAACAGTGTGCTGCGCAAAATAGCAGGAGTGTAAATAGCACAAAACAGTGCGATGCGGAAAAATAGCGAGAGTGTAAACAGCACAAAACAGTGCAATGCGCAAAATAGCGAGAGTGTAAACTGCACAAAACAGTGCGATGCGCAAAATAGCGCGAGTGTAAACTGCACAAAACAGTGCGATGCGCAAAATAGCTCGTTTGGTAAACAGCACAAAACAGTGCGATGCGCAAAATAGCGAGAGTGTAAACAGCACAAAACTGTGCGATGCGCAAAATAGGAGGAGTGTAAACTGCACAAAACAGTGCGATGCGCAAAAATAGCGAGAGTGTAAACAGCACAAAACAGTGCCATGCGCAAAATAGCGAGAGTGTAAACTGCACAAAACAGTGCAATGCGCAAAATAGCGCGAGTGTAAACTGCACAAAACGGTGCGATGCGCAAAATAGCTCGTTTGGTAAACAGCACAAAACAGTGCGATGCGCAAAATAGCGAGAGTGTAAACAGCACAAAACAGTGCGATGCGCAAAATAGTACGAGTGTAAACAGCACAAAACAGTGCGATGCGCAAAATAGCGAGATTGTAAACATCACAAAATAGTGCGATGCGCGAAATTGCGCGAGTGTAAACTGCACAAAACAGTGCGATGCGCAAAATAGTGCGAGTGTAAACTGTACAAAACAGTGCGCTGCGCAAAATAGCGGGATTGTAAACAGCACAAAACCGTACGATGCGCAAAATAGCGCGAGTGTAAACAGTACAAACCAGTGCGATGCGCAAAATAGCGCATTTGATAAACTGCACAAAACACTGCGATGCGCAAAATAGCGCGAGTGTGAACTGCACAAAACAGTGCGCAGCGCAAAATAGCGTGAGTGTAAACTGCACAAAACAGTGCGATGCGCAAAATAGCTCGTTTGGTAAACAGCACAAAACAGTGCGATGCGCAAAATAGCGAGAGTGTAAACAGCACAAAATTGTGCGATGCGCAAAATAGGAGGAGTGTAAACTGCACAAAACAGTGCGATGCGCAAAAATAGCGAGAGTGTAAACAGCACAAAACAGTGCAATGCGCAAAATAACGAGAGTGTGAACTGCACAAAACAGTGCGCTACGCAAAATGGCGCGAATGTAAACTGCACAAAACAGTGCGATGCGCAAAATAGCTCGTTTGGTAAACAGCACAAAACAGTGCGATGCGCAAAATAGCGAGAGTGTAAACAGCACAAAACTGTGCGATGCGCAAAATAGGAGGAGTGTAAACTGCACAAAACAGTGCGATGCGCAAAAATAGCGAGAGTGTAAACAGCACAAAACAGTGCCATGCGCAAAATAGCGAGGGCGTAAACTGCACAAAACAGTGCGATGCGCAAAATAGCGTGAGTGTAAACTGCACAAAACAGTGCGATGCGCAAAATAGCTCGTTTGGTAAACAGCACAAAACAATGCGATGCGCAAAATAGCGAGAGTGTAAACAGCACAAAACAGCGCGATGCGCAAAAATAGTACGAGTGTAAACAGCGCAAAACAGTGCGATGCACAAAATAGCAAGAGTGTAAACATCACAAAATAGTGCGATGCGCGAAATTGCGCGAGTGTAAACTGCACAAAACAGTGCGCGGCGCAAAATAGTGCGAGTGTAAACTGTACACAACAGTGCGTTGCGCAAAATAGCGCGAGTGTAAACTGCACAAAATAGTGTGATGCGCAAAATACCGCGAGTGTAAACTGCACAAAACAATGCGATGCGCAAAATAGCACATTTCATAAACTGCACAAAACAGTGCGATGCACAAAATAGCTCGAGTGTAAACTGCACAAACAGTGCGCTGCGCAAAATAGCGGGAGTGTAAACAGCACAAAACAGTGCGATCCGCAAAATAGCGCGAGTGTAAACTGTACAAACCAGTGCGATGCGGAAAATAGCGCATTTGATAAACTGCACAAAACAGTGCGATGCGCAAAATAGCGCGAGTGTGAACTGCACAAAACAGTGCGCTGTGCAAAATAGCGCGAGTGTAAACTGCACAAAATAGTGCGATGGGCAAAATAGCACATTTCATAAACTGCACAAAACAGTGCGATGCACAAAATAACTCGGGTGTAAACTGCACAAACAGTGTGCTGCGCAAAATAGCAGGAGTGTAAATAGCACAAAACAGTGCGATGCGGAAAAATAGCGAGAGTGTAAACAGCACAAAACAGTGCAATGCGCAAAATAGCGAGAGTGTAAACTGCACAAAACAGTGCGATGCGCAAAATAGCGCGAGTGTAAACTGCACAAAACAGTGCGATGCGCAAAATAGCTCGTTTGGTAAACAGCACAAAACAGTGCGATGCGCAAAATAGCGAGAGTGTAAACAGCACAAAACTGTGCGATGCGCAAAATAGGAGGAGTGTAAACTGCACAAAACAGTGCGATGCGCAAAAATAGCGAGAGTGTAAACAGCACAAAACAGTGCCATGCGCAAAATAGCGAGAGTGTAAACTGCACAAAACAGTGCAATGCGCAAAATAGCGCGAGTGTAAACTGCACAAAACGGTGCGATGCGCAAAATAGCTCGTTTGGTAAACAGCACAAAACAGTGCGATGCGCAAAATAGCGAGAGTGTAAACAGCACAAAACAGTGCGATGCGCAAAATAGTACGAGTGTAAACAGCACAAAACAGTGCGATGCGCAAAATAGCGAGATTGTAAACATCACAAAATAGTGCGATGCGCGAAATTGCGCGAGTGTAAACTGCACAAAACAGTGCGATGCGCAAAATAGTGCGAGTGTAAACTGTACAAAACAGTGCGCTGCGCAAAATAGCGGGATTGTAAACAGCACAAAACCGTACGATGCGCAAAATAGCGCGAGTGTAAACAGTACAAACCAGTGCGATGCGCAAAATAGCGCATTTGATAAACTGCACAAAACACTGCGATGCGCAAAATAGCGCGAGTGTGAACTGCACAAAACAGTGCGCAGCGCAAAATAGCGTGAGTGTAAACTGCACAAAACAGTGCGATGCGCAAAATAGCTCGTTTGGTAAACAGCACAAAACAGTGCGATGCGCAAAATAGCGAGAGTGTAAACAGCACAAAATTGTGCGATGCGCAAAATAGGAGGAGTGTAAACTGCACAAAACAGTGCGATGCGCAAAAATAGCGAGAGTGTAAACAGCACAAAACAGTGCAATGCGCAAAATAGCGAGAGTGTGAACTGCACAAAACAGTGCGCTACGCAAAATGGCGCGAATGTAAACTGCACAAAACAGTGCGATGCGCAAAATAGCTCGTTTGGTAAACAGCACAAAACAGTGCGATGCGCAAAATAGCGAGAGTGTAAACAGCACAAAACTGTGCGATGCGCAAAATAGGAGGAGTGTAAACTGCACAAAACAGTGCGATGCGCAAAAATAGCGAGAGTGTAAACAGCACAAAACAGTGCCATGCGCAAAATAGCGAGGGCGTAAACTGCACAAAACAGTGCGATGCGCAAAATAGCGTGAGTGTAAACTGCACAAAACAGTGCGATGCGCAAAATAGCTCGTTTGGTAAACAGCACAAAACAATGCGATGCGCAAAATAGCGAGAGTGTAAACAGCACAAAACAGCGCGATGCGCAAAAATAGTACGAGTGTAAACAGCGCAAAACAGTGCGATGCACAAAATAGCAAGAGTGTAAACATCACAAAATAGTGCGATGCGCGAAATTGCGCGAGTGTAAACTGCACAAAACAGTGCGCGGCGCAAAATAGTGCGAGTGTAAACTGTACACAACAGTGCGTTGCGCAAAATAGCGCGAGTGTAAACTGCACAAAATAGTGTGATGCGCAAAATACCGCGAGTGTAAACTGCACAAAACAATGCGATGCGCAAAATAGCACATTTCATAAACTGCACAAAACAGTGCGATGCACAAAATAGCTCGAGTGTAAACTGCACAAACAGTGCGCTGCGCAAAATAGCGGGAGTGTAAACAGCACAAAACAGTGCGATCCGCAAAATAGCGCGAGTGTAAACTGTACAAACCAGTGCGATGCGGAAAATAGCGCATTTGATAAACTGCACAAAACAGTGCGATGCGCAAAATAGCGCGAGTGTGAACTGCACAAAACAGTGCGCTGTGCAAAATAGCGCGAGTGTAAACTGCACAAAATAGTGCGATGGGCAAAATAGCACATTTCATAAACTGCACAAAACAGTGCGATGCACAAAATAACTCGGGTGTAAACTGCACAAACAGTGTGCTGCGCAAAATAGCAGGAGTGTAAATAGCACAAAACAGTGCGATGCGGAAAAATAGCGAGAGTGTAAACAGCACAAAACAGTGCAATGCGCAAAATAGCGAGAGTGTAAACTGCACAAAACAGTGCGATGCGCAAAATAGCGCGAGTGTAAACTGCACAAAACAGTGCGATGCGCAAAATAGCTCGTTTGGTAAACAGCACAAAACAGTGCGATACGCAAAATAGCGAGAGTGTAAACAGCACAAAACAGTGCGACGCGCAAAATAGTACGAGTGTAAACAGCACAAAACAGTGCGATGCGCAAAATAGCAAGAGTGTAAACATCACAAAATAGTGCGATGCGCGAAATTGCGCGAGTGTAAACTGAACAAAACAGTGCGCTGCGCAAAATAGTGCGAGTGTAAACTGTACAAAACAGTGCGTTGCGCAAAATAGCGCGAGTGTAAACTGCACAAAATAGTGTGACGCGCAAAATAGCGCGAGTGTAAACTGTACAAAACAGTGCGATGCGCAAAATAACAAATTTCACAAACTGCACAAAACAGTGCAATACGCAAAATAGCTCGAGTGTAAACTCCACAAACAGTACGCTGCGCAAAATAGCGGGAGTGTAAACAGCACAAAACAGTGCAATGCGCAAAATAGCGCGAGTGTAAACTGCACAAAACGGTGCGATGCGCAAAATAGCTCGTTTGGTAAACAGCACAAAACAGTGCGATGCGCAAAATAGCGAGAGTGTAAACAGCACAAAACAGTGCGATGCGCAAAATAGTACGAGTGTAAACAGCACAAAACAGTGCGATGCGCAAAATAGCGAGATTGTAAACATCACAAAATAGTGCGATGCGCGAAATTGCGCGAGTGTAAACTGCACAAAACAGTGCGATGCGCAAAATAGTGCGAGTGTAAACTGTACAAAACAGTGCGCTGCGCAAAATAGCGGGATTGTAAACAGCACAAAACCGTACGATGCGCAAAATAGCGCGAGTGTAAACAGTACAAACCAGTGCGATGCGCAAAATAGCGCATTTGATAAACTGCACAAAACACTGCGATGCGCAAAATAGCGCGAGTGTGAACTGCACAAAACAGTGCGCAGCGCAAAATAGCGTGAGTGTAAACTGCACAAAACAGTGCGATGCGCAAAATAGCTCGTTTGGTAAACAGCACAAAACAGTGCGATGCGCAAAATAGCGAGAGTGTAAACAGCACAAAATTGTGCGATGCGCAAAATAGGAGGAGTGTAAACTGCACAAAACAGTGCGATGCGCAAAAATAGCGAGAGTGTAAACAGCACAAAACAGTGCAATGCGCAAAATAACGAGAGTGTGAACTGCACAAAACAGTGCGCTACGCAAAATGGCGCGAATGTAAACTGCACAAAACAGTGCGATGCGCAAAATAGCTCGTTTGGTAAACAGCACAAAACAGTGCGATGCGCAAAATAGCGAGAGTGTAAACAGCACAAAACTGTGCGATGCGCAAAATAGGAGGAGTGTAAACTGCACAAAACAGTGCGATGCGCAAAAATAGCGAGAGTGTAAACAGCACAAAACAGTGCCATGCGCAAAATAGCGAGGGCGTAAACTGCACAAAACAGTGCGATGCGCAAAATAGCGTGAGTGTAAACTGCACAAAACAGTGCGATGCGCAAAATAGCTCGTTTGGTAAACAGCACAAAACAATGCGATGCGCAAAATAGCGAGAGTGTAAACAGCACAAAACAGCGCGATGCGCAAAAATAGTACGAGTGTAAACAGCGCAAAACAGTGCGATGCACAAAATAGCAAGAGTGTAAACATCACAAAATAGTGCGATGCGCGAAATTGCGCGAGTGTAAACTGCACAAAACAGTGCGCGGCGCAAAATAGTGCGAGTGTAAACTGTACACAACAGTGCGTTGCGCAAAATAGCGCGAGTGTAAACTGCACAAAATAGTGTGATGCGCAAAATACCGCGAGTGTAAACTGCACAAAACAATGCGATGCGCAAAATAGCACATTTCATAAACTGCACAAAACAGTGCGATGCACAAAATAGCTCGAGTGTAAACTGCACAAACAGTGCGCTGCGCAAAATAGCGGGAGTGTAAACAGCACAAAACAGTGCGATCCGCAAAATAGCGCGAGTGTAAACTGTACAAACCAGTGCGATGCGGAAAATAGCGCATTTGATAAACTGCACAAAACAGTGCGATGCGCAAAATAGCGCGAGTGTGAACTGCACAAAACAGTGCGCTGTGCAAAATAGCGCGAGTGTAAACTGCACAAAATAGTGCGATGGGCAAAATAGCACATTTCATAAACTGCACAAAACAGTGCGATGCACAAAATAACTCGGGTGTAAACTGCACAAACAGTGTGCTGCGCAAAATAGCAGGAGTGTAAATAGCACAAAACAGTGCGATGCGGAAAAATAGCGAGAGTGTAAACAGCACAAAACAGTGCAATGCGCAAAATAGCGAGAGTGTAAACTGCACAAAACAGTGCGATGCGCAAAATAGCGCGAGTGTAAACTGCACAAAACAGTGCGATGCGCAAAATAGCTCGTTTGGTAAACAGCACAAAACAGTGCGATACGCAAAATAGCGAGAGTGTAAACAGCACAAAACAGTGCGACGCGCAAAATAGTACGAGTGTAAACAGCACAAAACAGTGCGATGCGCAAAATAGCAAGAGTGTAAACATCACAAAATAGTGCGATGCGCGAAATTGCGCGAGTGTAAACTGAACAAAACAGTGCGCTGCGCAAAATAGTGCGAGTGTAAACTGTACAAAACAGTGCGTTGCGCAAAATAGCGCGAGTGTAAACTGCACAAAATAGTGTGACGCGCAAAATAGCGCGAGTGTAAACTGTACAAAACAGTGCGATGCGCAAAATAACAAATTTCACAAACTGCACAAAACAGTGCAATACGCAAAATAGCTCGAGTGTAAACTCCACAAACAGTACGCTGCGCAAAATAGCGGGAGTGTAAACAGCACAAAACAGTGCGATGCGCAAAATAGCGCGAGTGTAAACTGTACAAACCAGTGCGATGCGCAAAATAGCGTATTTGATAAACTGCACAAAACAGTGCGATGCGCAAAATAGCGCGAGTGTGAACTGCACAAAACAGTGCGCAGCGCAAAATAGCGCGAGTGTAAACTGCACAAAACAGTGCGATGCGCAAAATAGCTCGTTTGGTAAACAGCACAAAACAGTGCGATGCGCAAAATAGCGAGAGTGTAAACAGCACAAAACTGTGCGATGCGCAAAATAGGAGGAGTGTAAACTGCACAAAACAGTGCGATGCGCAAAAATAGCGAGAGTGTAAACAGCACAAAACAGTGCCATGCGCAAAATAGCGAGAGTGTAAACTGCACAAAACAGTGCAATGCGCAAAATAGCGCGAGTGTAAACTGCACAAAACGGTGCGATGCGCAAAATAGCTCGTTTGGTAAACAGCACAAAACAGTGCGATGCGCAAAATAGCGAGAGTGTAAACAGTACAAAACAGTGCGATGCGCAAAATAGTACGAGTGTAAACAGCACAAAACAGTGCGATGCGCAAAATAGCGAGATTGTAAACATCACAAAATAGTGCGATGCGCGAAATTGCGCGAGTGTAAACTGCACAAAACAGTGCGATGCGCAAAATAGTGCGAGTGTAAACTGTACAAAACAGTGCGCTGCGCAAAATAGCGGGATTGTAAACAGCACAAAACCGTACGATGCGCAAAATAGCGCGAGTGTAAACAGTACAAACCAGTGCGATGCGCAAAATAGCGCATTTGATAAACTGCACAAAACACTGCGATGCGCAAAATAGCGCGAGTGTGAACTGCACAAAACAGTGCGCAGCGCAAAATAGCGTGAGTGTAAACTGCACAAAACAGTGCGATGCGCAAAATAGCTCGTTTGGTAAACAGCACAAAACAGTGCGATGCGCAAAATAGCGAGAGTGTAAACAGCACAAAATTGTGCGATGCGCAAAATAGGAGGAGTGTAAACTGCACAAAACAGTGCGATGCGCAAAAATAGTGAGAGTGTAAACAGCACAAAACAGTGCAATGCGCAAAATAGCGAGAGTGTAAACTGCACAAAACAGTGCGATGCGCAAAATAGCGAGATTGCAAACATCACAAAATAGTGCGATGCGTGAAATTGCGCGAGTGTAAACTGCACAAAACAGTGCGCTGCGCAAAATAGTGCGAGTGTAAACTGTACAAAACTGTGCGTTGCGCAAAATAGCGCGAGTGTAAACGGCACAAAATAGTATGATGCGCAAAATAGCGCGAGTGTAAACTGCACAAAACAGTGCGATGCGCAAAATAGCTCGAGTGCAAACTGCACAAACAGTGCGCTGCGCAAAATAGCGGGGTTGTAAACAGCACAAAACAGTGCGATGCGCAAAATAGCGCGTGTGTAAACTGTACAAACCAGTGCGATGCGCAAAATAGCGCATTTGATAAACTGCACAAAAAAGTGCGATGCGCAAAATAGCGCGAGTGTGAACTACACAAAACAGTGCTCAGCGCAAAATAGCGCGAGTGTAAACTGCACAAAACAGTGCGATGCGCAAAATAGCTCGTTTGATAAACAGCACAAAACAGTGCGATGCGCAAAATAGCGATAGTGTAAACAGCACAAAACTGTGCGATGCCGAAAATAGGAGGAGTATAAACTGCACAAAACAGTGCGATGCGCAAAAATAGCGAGAGTGTAAACAGCACAAAACAGTGCAATGCGCAAAATAGCGAGAGTGTAAACTGCACAAAACAGTGCGATGCGCAAAATAGCGAGATTGCAAACATCACAAAATAGTGCGATGCGTGAAATTGCGCGAGTGTAAACTGCACAAAACAGTGCGCTGCGCAAAATAGTGCGAGTGTAAACTGTAATAAACTGTGCGTTGCGCAAAATAGCGCGAGTGTAAACGGCACAAAATAGTATGATGCGCAAAATAGCGCGAGTGTAAACTGCACAAAACAGTGCGATGCGCAAAATAGCTAGAATGCAAACTGCACAAACAGTGCGCTGCGCAAAATAGCGGGATTGTAAACAGCACAAAACAGTGCGATGCGCAAAATAGCGCGAGTGTAAACTGTACAGACCAGTGCGATGCGCAAAATAGCGCATTTGATAAACTGCACAAAACAGTGCCATGCGCAAAATAGCGCGAGTGTGAACTACACAAAACAGTGCGCAGCGCAAAATAGCGCGAGTGTAAACTGCACAAAACAGTGCGATGCGCAAAATAGCTCGTTTGGTAAACAGCACAAAACAGTGCGATGCGCAAAATAGCGAGAGTGTAAACAGCACAAAACTGTGCGATGCCGAAAATAGGAGGAGTATAAACTGCACAAAACAGTGCGATGCGCAAACATAGCGAGAGTGTAAACAGCACAAAACAGTGCAATGCGCAAAATAGCGAGAGTGTAAACTGCACAAAACAGTGCGATGCGCAAAATAGCGCGAGTGTAAACTGCACAAAACAGTGCGACGCGCAAAATAGCTCGTTTGGTAAACAGCACAAAACAGTGCGATGCGCAAAATAGCAAGAGTGTAAACAGCACAAAACAGTGCGATGCGCAAAATAGCGAGAGTGTAAACATCACAAAATAGGGCGATGCGCGAAATTGCGCGAGTGTAAACTGCACAAAACAGTGCGCTGCGCAAAATAGTGCGAGTGTAAACTGTACAAAACAGTGCGTTGCGCAAAATAGCGCGAGTGTAAACTGCACAAAATAATGTGATGCGCAAAATAGCGCGAGTGTAAACTGCACAAAACAGTGCGATGCGCAAAATAGCACATTTCATAAACTGCACAAAACAGTGCGATGCGCAAAATAGCTCGTTTGGTAAACAGCACAAAACAGTGCGATGCGCAAAATAGCGAGAGTGTAAACAGCACAAAACTGTGCGATGCCGAAAATAGGAGGAGTATAAACTGCACAAAACAGTGCGATGCGCAAAAATAGCGAGAGTGTAAACAGCACAAAACAGTGCAATGCGCAAAATAGCGAGAGTGTAAACTGCACAAAACAGTGCGATGCGCAAAATAGCGAGATTGCAAACATCACAAAATAGTGCGATGCGTGAAATTGCGCGAGTGTAAACTGCACAAAACAGTGCGCTGCGCAAAATAGTGCGAGTGTAAACTGTACAAAACTGTGCGTTGCGCAAAATAGTGCGAGTGTAAACGGCACAAAATAGTATGATGCGCAAAATAGCGCGAGTGTAAACTGCACAAAACAGTGCGATGCGCAAAATAGCTCGAGTGCAAACTGCACAAACAGTGCGCTGCGCAAAATAGCGGGGTTGTAAACAGCACAAAACAGTGCGATGCGCAAAATAGCGCGAGTGTAAACTGTACAAACCAGTGCGATGCGCAAAATAGCGCATTTGATAAACTGCACAAAAAAGTGCGATGCGCAAAATAGCGCGAGTGTGAACTACACAAAACAGTGCGCAGCGCAAAATAGCGCGAGTGTAAACTGCACAAAACAGTGCGATGCGCAAAATAGCTCGTTTGGTAAACAGCACAAAACAGTGCGATGCGCAAAATAGCGAGAGTGTAAACAGCACAAAACTGTGCGATGCCGAAAATAGGAGGAGTATAAACTGCACAAAACAGTGCGATGCGCAAAAATAGCGAGAGTGTAAACAGCACAAAACAGTGCAATGCGCAAAATAGCGAGAGTGTAAACTGCACAAAACAGTGCGATGCGCAAAATAGCGCGAGTGTAAACTGCACAAAACAGTGCGACGCGCAAAATAGCTCGTTTGGTAAACAGCACAAAACAGTGCGATGCGCAAAATAGCAAGAGTGTAAACAGCACAAAACAGTGCGATGCGCAAAATAGTACGAGTGTAAACAGCACAAAACAGTGCGATGCGCAAAATAGCGAGAGTGTAAACATCACAAAATAGTGCGATGCGCGAAATTGCGCGAGTGTAAACTGCACAAAACAGTGCGCTGCGCAAAATAGTGCGAGTGTAAACTGTACAAAACAGTGCGTTGCGCAAAATAGCGCGAGTGTAAACTGCACAAAATAATGTGATGCGCAAAATAGCGCGAGTGTAAACTGCACAAAACAGTGCGATGCGCAAAATAGCACATTTCATAAACTGCACAAAACAGTGCGACGCACAAAATAGCTCTTGTGTAAACTGCACAAACAGTGCGCTGCGCAAAATTGCGGGATTGTAAACAGCACAAAACAGTGCGATGCGCAAAATAGCGCGAGTGTAAACTGTACAAACCAGTGCGATGCGCAAAATAGCGCGAGTGTGAACTGCACAAAACAGTGCGCTGCGCAAAATAGCGCGAGTGTAAACTGCACAAAACAGTGCGATGCGCAAAATAGCTCATTTGGTAAACAGCACAAAACAGTGCGATGCGCAAAATAGCGAGAGTGTAAACAGCACAAAACTGTGCGATGCGCAAAATAGGAGGAGTGTAAACTACACAAAACAGTGCGATGCGCAAAAATAGGGAGAGTGTAAACAGCACAAAACAGTGCGATGCCCAAAATAGTACGAGTGTAAACAGCACAAAACAGTGCGATGCGCAAAATAGCAAGAGTGTAAACATCACAAAATAGTGCGATGCGTGAAATTGCGCGAGTGTAAACTGCACAAAACAGTGTGCTGCGCAAAATAGTGCGAGTGTAAACTGTACAAAACAGTGCGTTGCGCAAAATAGCGTGAGTGTAAACTGCACAAAATAGTGTGATGCGCAAAATAGCGCGAGTGTAAACTGCACAAAACAGTGCGATGCGCAAAATAACACATTTCATAAACTGCACAAAACAGTGCGATGCGCAAAATAGCTCGAGTGTAAACTGCACAAACAGTGCGCTGCGCAAAATAGCGGGAGTGTAAACAGCACAAAACAGTGCGATGCGCAAAATAGCGCGAGTGTAAACTATACAAACCAGTGCAATGCGCAAAATAGCGCATTTGATACACTGCACAAAACAGTGCGATACGCAAAATAGCGCGAGTGTGAACTGCACAAAACAGTGCGCAGCGCAAAATAGCGCGAGTGTAAACTGCACAAAACAGTGCGATGCGCAAAATAGCTCGTTTCGTAAACAGCACAAAACAGTGCGATGCGCAAAATAGCGAGAGTGTAAACAGCACAAAACTGTGCGATGCGCAAAATAGGAGGAGTGTAAACTGCACAAAACAGTGCAATGCGCAAAATAGCGAGAGTGTAAACTGCACAAAACAGTGCGATGCGCAAAATAGCGCGAGTGTAAACTGCACAAAACGGTGCGATGCGCAAAATAGCTCGTTTGGTAAACAGCACAAAACAGTGCGACGCGCAAAATAGCGAGAGTGTAAACAGCACAACACAGTGCGATGCGCAAAATAGTACGAGTGTAAACAGCACAAAACAGTGCGATGCGCAAAATAGCGAGATTGCAAACATCACAAAATAGTGCGATGCGTGAAATTGCGCGAGTGTAAACTGCACAAAACAGTGCGCTGCGCAAAATAGTGCGAGTGTAAACTGTACAAAACTGTGCGTTGCGCAAAATAGCGCGAGTGTAAACTGCACAAAATAGTATGATGCGCAAAATAGCGCGAGTGTAAACTGCACAAAACAGTGCGATGCGCAAAATAGCTCGAGTGCAAACTGCACAAACAGTGCGCTGCGCAAAATAGCGGGATTGTAAACAGCACAAAACAGTGCGATGCGCAAAATAGCGCGAGTGTAAACCGTACAAACCAGTGCGATGCGCAAAATAGCGCATTTGATAAACTGCACAAAACAGTGCGATGCGAAAAATAGCGCGAGTGTGAACTGCACAAAACAGTGCGCAGCGCAAAATTGCGCGAGTGTAAACTGCACAAAACAGTGCGATGCGCAAAATAGCTCGTTTGGTAAACAGCACAAAACAGTGCGATGCGCAAAATAGCGAGAGTGTAAACAGCACAAAACTGTGCGATGCGCAAAATAGGAGTATAAACTGCACAAAACAGTGCGATGCGCAAAAAAAGCGAGAGTGTAAACAGCACAAAACAGTGCAATGCGCAAAATAGCGAGAGTGTAAACTGCACAAAACAGTGCGATGCGCAAAATAGCGCGAGTGTAAACTGCACAAAACAGTGCGACGCGCAAAATAGCTCGTTTGGTAAACAGCACAAAACAGTGCGATGCGCAAAATAGCGAGAGTGTAAACAGCACAAAACAGTGCGATGCGCAAAGTAGTACGAGTGTAAACAGCACAAAACAGTGCGATGCGCAAAATAGCGAGAGTGTAAACATCACAAAATAGTGCGATGCGAGAAATTGCGCGAGTGTAAACTGCACAAAACAGTGCGCTGTGCAAAATAGTGCGAGTGTAAACTGTACAAAACAGTGCGTTGCGCAAAATAGCGCGAGTGTAAACTGCACAAAATAATGTGACGCAAAATAGCGCGAGTGTAAACTGCACAAAACAGTGCGATGCGCAAAATAGCACATTTCATAAACTGCACAAAACAGTGCGATGCACAAAATAGCTCTTGTGTAAACTGCACAAACAGTGTGCTGCGCAAAATTGCGGGATTGTAAACAGCACAAAACAGTGCGATGCGCAAAATAGCGCGAGTGTAAACTGTACAAACCAGTGCGATGCGCAAAATAGCGCGAGTGTGAACTGCACAAAACAGTGCGCTGCGCAAAATAGCGCGAGTGTAAACTGCACAAAACAGTGCGATGCGCAAAATAGCTCATTTGGTAAACAGCACAAAACAGTGCGATGCGCAAAATAGCGAGAGTGTAAACAGCAGAAAACTGTGCGATGCGCAAAATAGGAGGAGTGTAAACTGCACAAAACAGTGCGATGTGCAAAAATAGCGAGAGTGTAAACAGCACAAAACAGTGCGATGCCCAAAATAGTACGAGTGTAAACAGCACAAAACAGTGCGATGCGCAAAATAGCAAGAGTGTAAACATCACAAAATAGTGCGATGCGCGAAATTGCGCGAGTGTAAACTGCACAAAACAGTGCGCTGCGCAAAATAGTGCGAGTGTAAACTGTACAAAACAGTGCGTTGCGCAAAATAGCGTGAGTGTAACTGCACAAAATAGTGTGATACGCAAAATAGCGCGAGTGTAAACTGCACAAAACAGTGCGATGCGCAAAATAACACATTTCATGAACTGCACAAAACAGTGCGATACGCAAAATAGCTCGAGTGTAAACTGCACAAACAGTGCGCTGCGCAAAATAGCGGGAGTATAAACAGCACAAAACAGTGCGATGCGCAAAATAGCGCGAGTGTAAACTATACAAACCAGTGCAATGCGCAAAATAGCGCATTTGATACACTGCACAAAACAGTGCGATGCGCAAAATAGCGCGAGTGTGAACTGCACAAAACAGTGCACAGCGCAAAATAGCGCGAGTGTAAACTGCACAAAACAGTGCGATGCGCAAAATAGCTCGTTTGGTAAACAGCACAAAACAGTGCGATGCGCAAAATAGCGAGAGTGTAAACAGCACAAAACTGTGCGATGCCCAAAATAGGAGGAGTGTAAACTGCACAAAACAGTGCGGTGCGCAAAAATAGCGAGAGTGTAAACAGCACAAAACAGTGCTATGCGCAAAATAGCGAGAGTGTAAACTGCACAAAACAGCGCGATGCGCAAAATAGCGCGAGTGTAACCTGCACAAAACAGTGCGATGCGCAAAATAGCGAGAGTGTAAACAGCACAAAACAGTGCGATGCGCAAAATAGTACGAGTGTAAACAGCACAAAACAGTGCGATGCGCAAAATAGCAAGAGTGTAAACATCACAAAATAGTGCGATGCGCGAAATTGCGCGAGCGTAAACTGCACAAAACAGTGCGCTGCGCAAAATAGTACGAGTGCAAACTGTACAAAACAGTGCGTTGCGCAAAATAGCGAGAGTGTAAACAACACAAAACAGTGCGATGCGCAAAATAGTACGAGTGTAAACAGCACAAAACAGTGCGCTGCGCAAAATAGCACGAGTGTAAACTGCACAAAATAGTGTGATGCGCAAAATAGCGCGAGTGTAAACTGCACAAAACAGTGCGATGCGCAAAATAGCACAATTCATAAACTGCACAAAACAGTGTGATGCGCAAAATAGCTCGAGTGTAAACTGCACAAACAGTGCGCTGCGCAAAATAGCGGGAGTGTAAACAGCAGAAAACAGTGCGATGCGCAAAATAGCGCGAGTGTAAACTGTACAAACCAGTGCGATGCGCAAAATAGCGCATTTGATAAACTGCACAAAACAGTGCGAGTGTGAACTGCACAAAACAGTGCGCAGCGCAAAATAGCGCATTTGATAAACTGCACAAAACAGTGCGAGTGTGAACTGCACAAAACAGTGCGCAGCGCAAAATAGCGCGAGTCTAAACTGCACAAAACAGTGCGATGCGCAAAATAGCTCGTTTGGTAAACAGCACAAAACAGTGCGATGCGCAAAATAGGAGGAGTGTAAACAGCACAAAACAGTGCGATGCGCAAAAATAGCGAGAGTGTAAAGAGCACAAAACAGTGCAATGCGCAAAATAGCGAGAGTGTAAACTGCACAAAACAGTGCGATGCGCAAAATAGCGCGAGTGTAAACCGCACAAAACGGTGCGATGCGCAAAATAGCTCGTTTGGTAAACTGCACAAAACAGTGCGATGCGCAAAATAGCGAGAGTGTAAACAGCACAAAACAGTGCGATGCGCAAAATAGTACGAGTGTAAACAGCACAAAACAGTGCGATGCGCAAAATCGCGAGAGTGTAAACATCACAAAATAGTGCGATGCGCGAAATTGCGCGAGTGTAAACTGCACAAAACAGTGCGCTGCGCAAAATAGTGCGAGTGTAAATTGTACAAAACAGTGCGTTGCGCAAAATAACGCGAGTGTAAACTGCACAAAATAGCGCGAGTGTAAACTGCACAAAACAGTTCGATGGGCAAAATAGCACATTTCATAAACTGCACAAAACAGTGCGATGCGCAAAATAGCGAGAGTGTAAACTGCACAAACAGTGCGCTGCGCAAAATAGCGGGATTGTAAACAGCACAAAACAGTGCGATGAACAAAATAGCGCGAGTGTAAACTGTACAAACCAGTGCGATGCGCAAAATAGCGCATTTCATAAACTGCAGAAAACAGTGCGATGCGCAAAATAGCGCGAGTGTGAACTGCACAAAACAGTGCGCTGCGCAAAATAGCGCGAGTGTAAACTGCACAAAACAGTGCGATGCGCAAAATAGCTCGTTTGGTAAACAGCACAAAACAGTGCGATGCGCAAAATAGGAGGAGTGTAAACTGCACAAAACAGTGCGATGCGCAAAAATAGCGAGAGTGTAAACAGCACAAAACAGTGCAATGCGCAAAATAGCGAGAGTGTAAACTGCACAAAACAGTGCGATGCGCAAAATAGCGCGAGTGTAAACTGCACAAAACGGTGTGATGCGCAAAATAGCTCGTTTGGTAAACAGCACAAAACAGTGCGATGCGCAAAATAGCGAGAGTGTAAACAACACAAAATAGTGCGATGCGCAAAATAGTACGACTGTAAACAGCACAAAACAGTGCGATGCGCAAAATAGCGAGAGTGTAAACATCACAAAATAGTGCGATGCGCGAAATTGCGCGAGTGTAAACTGCAATAAACAGTGCGCTGCGCAAAATAGTGCGAGTGCAAGATTGTACAAAACAGTGCGTTGCGCACAATAGCGCGAGTGTAAATTGCACAAAATAGCGCGACTGTAAACTGCACAAAACAGTGCGATGCGCAAAATAGCACATTTCATAAACTGCACAAAACAGTGCGATGCGCAAAATAGCTCGAGTGTAAACTGCACAAACAGTGCGCTGCGCAAAATAGCGGGATTGTAAACAGCACAAAACAGTGCGATGCGCAAAATAGCGCGAGTGTAAACTGTACAAACCAGTGCGATGCGCAAAATAGCGCATTTCATAAACTGCACAAAACAGTGCGTTGCGCAAAATAGCGCGAGTGTGAACTGCACAAAACAGTGCGCTGCGCAAAATAGCGCGAGTGTAAACTGCACAAAACAGTGCGATGCGCAAAATAGCTCGTTTGGTAAACAGCACAAAACAGTGCGATGCGCAAAATAGCGAGAGTGTAAACAGCACAAAACAGTGCGATGCGCAAAATAGGAGGAGTGTGAACTGCACAAAACAGTGCGATGCGCAAAAATAGCGAGAGTGTCAACAGCACAAAACAGTGCAATGCGCAAAATAGCGAGAGTGTAAACTGCACAAAACATTGCGATGCGCAAAATAGCGCGAGTGTAAACTGCACAAAACGGTGCGATGCGCAAAATAGCTCGTTTGGTAAACAGCACAAAACAGTGCGATGCGCAAAATAGCGAGAGTGTAAACAGCACAAAACAGTGCGATGCGCAAAATAGTACGAGTGTAAACAGCACAAAACAATGCGATGCGCAAAATAGCGAGAGTGTAAACATCACAAAATAGTGCGATGCGCGAAATTGCGCGACTGTAAACTGCAATAAACAGTGCGCTGCGCAAAATAGTGCGAGTGTAAATTGTACAAAACAGTGCGTTGCGCACAATAGCGCGAGTGTAAACTGCACAAAATAGCGCGAGTGTAAACTGCACAAAACAGTGCGATGCGCAAAATAGCACATTTCATAAACTGCACAAAACAGAGCGATGCGCAAAATAGCACGAGTGTAAACTGCACAAACAGTGCGCTGCGCAAAATAGCGGGATTCTAAACAGCACAAAACAGTGCGATGCGCAAAATAGCGCGAGTGTAAACTGTACAAACCAGTGCGATGCGCAAAATAGCGCATTTCGTAAACTGCACAAAACGGTGCGATGCGCAAAATAGCGCGAGTGTGAACTGCACAAAACAGTGCGCTGCGCAAAATAGCGCGAATGTAAACTGCACAAAACAGTGCGATGCGCAAAATAGCTCGTTTGGTAAACAGCACAAAATAGTGCGATGCGCAAAATAGGAGGAGTGTAAACTGCACAAAACAGTGCGATGCGCAAAAATAGCGAGAGTGTAAACAGCACAAAACAGTGCTATGCGCAAAATAGCGAGAGTGTAAACTGCACAAAACAGTGCGATGCGCAAAATAGCTCGTTTGGTAAACAGCACAAAACAGTGCGATGCGCAAAATAGCGAGAGTGTAAACAGCACAAAACAGTGCGATGCGCAAAATGGTACGAGTGTAAACAGCACAAAACAGTGCGATGCGCAAAATAGCAAGAGTGTAAACATCACAAAATAGTGCGATGCGCGAAATTGCGCGAGTGTAAACTGCACAAAACAGTGCGCTGCGCAAAATAGTGCGAGTGTAAACTGTACAAAACAGTGCGTTGCGCAAAATAGCGCGAGTGTAAACTGCACAAAATAATGTGATGCGCAAAATAGCGCGAGTGTAAACTGCACAAAACAGTGCGATGCGCAAAATAGCACATTTCATAAACTGCACAAAACAGTGCGACGCACAAAATAGCTCTTGTGTAAACTGCACAAACAGTGCGCTGCGCAAAATTGCGGGATTGTAACCAGCACAAAACAGTGCGATGCGCAAAATAGCGCGAGTGTAAACTGTACAAACCAGTGCGATGCGCAAAATAGCGCGAGTGTGAATTGCACAAAACAGCGCGCTGCGCAAAATAGCGCGAGTGTAAACTGCACAAAACAGTGCGATGCGCAAAATAGCTCATTTGGTAAACAGCACAAAACAGTGCGATGCGCAAAATAGCGAGAGTGTAAACAGCACAAAACTGTGCGATGCGCAAAATAGGAGGAGTGTAAACTGCACAAAATAGTGCGATGCGCAAAAATAGGGAGAGTGTAAACAGCACAAAACAGTGCGATGCCCAAAATAGTACGAGTGTAAACAGCACAAAACAGTGCGATGCGCAAAATAGCAAGAGTGTAAACATCACAAAATACTGCGATGCGCGAAATTGCGCGAGTGTAAACTGCACAAAACAGTGCGCTGCGCAAAATAGTGCGAGTGTAAACTGTACAAAACAGTGCGTTGCGCAAAATAGCGTGAGTGTAAACTGCACAAAATAGTGTGATGCGCAAAATAGCGCGAGTGTAAACTGCACAAAACAGTGCGATGCGCAAAATAACACATTTCATAAACTGCACAAAACAGTGCGATGCGCAAAATAGCTCGAGTGTAAACTGCACAAAACAGTGCGCAGCGCAAAATAGCGCGAGTGTAAACTGCACAAAACAGTGCGATGCGCAAAATAGCTCGTTTCGTAAACAGCACAAAACAGTGCGATGCGCAAAATAGCGAGAGTGTAAACAGCACAAAACTGTGCGATGCGCAAAATAGGAGGAGTGTAAACTGCACAAAACAGTGCAATGCGCAAAATAGCGAGAGTGTAAACTGCACAAAACAGTGCGATGCGCAAAATAGCGCGAGTGTAAACTGCACAAAACGGTGCGATGCGCAAAATAGCTCGTTTGGTAAACAGCACAAAACAGTGCGACGCGCAAAATAGCGAGAGTGTAAACAGCACAACACAGTGCGATGCGCAAAATAGTACGAGTGTAAACAGCACAAAACAGTGCGATGCGCAAAATAGCGAGATTGCAAACATCACAAAATAGTGCGATGCGTGAAATTGCGCGAGTGTAAACTGCACAAAACAGTGCGCTGCGCAAAATAGTGCGAGTGTAAACTGTACAAAACTATGCGTTGCGCAAAATAGCGCGAGTGTAAACTGCACAAAATAGTATGATGCGCAAAATAGCGCGAGTGTAAACTGCACAAAACAGTGCGATGCGCAAAATAGCTCGAGTGCAAACTGCACAAACAGTGCGCTGCGCAAAATAGCGGGATTGTAAACAGCACAAAATAGTGCGATGCGCAAAATAGCGCGAGTGTAAACTGTACAAACCAGTGCGATGCGCAAAATAGCGCATTTGATAAACTGCACAAAACAGTGCGATGCGAAAAATAGCGCGAGTGTGAACTGCACAAAACAGTGCGCAGCGCAAAATTGCGCGAGTGTAAACTGCACAAAACAGTGCGATGCGCAAAATAGCTCGTTTGGTAAACAGCACAAAACAGTGCGATGCGCAAAATAGCGAGAGTGTAAACAGCACAAAACTGTGCGATGCGCAAAATAGGAGTATAAACTGCACAAAACAGTGCGATGCGCAAAAATAGCGAGAGTGTAAACAGCACAAAACAGTGCAATGCGCAAAATAGCGAGAGTGTAAACTGCACAAAACAGTGCGATGCGCAAAATAGCGCGAGTGTAAACTGCACAAAACAGTGCGACGCGCAAAATAGCTCGTTTGGTAAACAGCACAAAACAGTGCGATGCGCAAAATAGCGAGAGTGTAAACAGCACAAAACTGTGCGATGCGCAAAATAGGAGGAGTGTAAACTGCACAAAATAGTGCGATGCGCAAAAATAGGGAGAGTGTAAACAGCACAAAACAGTGCGATGCCCAAAATAGTACGAGTGTAAACAGCACAAAACAGTGCGATGCGCAAAATAGCAAGAGTGTAAACATCACAAAATAGTGCGATGCGCGAAATTGCGCGAGTGTAAACTGCACAAAACAGTGCGCTGCGCAAAATAGTGCGAGTGTAAACTGTACAAAACAGTGCGTTGCGCAAAATAGCGTGAGTGTAAACTGCACAAAATAGTGTGATGCGTAAAATAGCGCGAGTGTAAACTGCACAAAACAGTGCGATGCGCAAAATAACACATTTCATAAACTGCACAAAACAGTGCGATGCGCAAAATAGCTCGAGTGTAAACTGCACAAACAGTGCGCTGCGCAAAATAGCGGGAGTGTAAACAGCACAAAACAGTGCGATGCGCAAAATAGCGCGAGTGTAAACTATACAAACCAGTGCAATGCGCAAAATAGCGCATTTGATACACTGCACAAAACAGTGCGATACGCAAAATAGCGCGAGTGTGAACTGCACAAAACAGTGCGCAGCGCAAAATAGCGCGAGTGTAAACTGCACAAAACAGTGCGATGCGCAAAATAGCTCGTTTCGTAAACAGCACAAAACAGTGCGATGCGCAAAATAGCGAGAGTGTAAACAGCACAAAACTGTGCGATGCGCAAAATAGGAGGAGTGTAAACTGCACAAAACAGTGCAATGCGCAAAATAGCGAGAGTGTAAACTGCACAAAACAGTGCGATGCGCAAAATAGCGCGAGTGTAAACTGCACAAAACGGTGCGATGCGCAAAATAGCTCGTTTGGTAAACAGCACAAAACAGTGCGACGCGCAAAATAGCGAGAGTGTAAACAGCACAACACAGTGCGATGCGCAAAATAGTACGAGTGTAAACAGCACAAAACAGTGCGATGCGCAAAATAGCGAGATTGCAAACATCACAAAATAGTGCGATGCGTGAAATTGCGCGAGTGTAAACTGCACAAAACAGTGCGCTGCGCAAAATAGTGCGAGTGTAAACTGTACAAAACTGTGCGTTGCGCAAAATAGCGCGAGTGTAAACTGCACAAAACAGTGCGATGCGCAAAATAGCTCGAGTGCAAACTGCACAAACAGTGCGCTGCGCAAAATAGCGGGATTGTAAACAGCACAAAACAGTGCGATGCGCAAAATAGCGCGAGTGTAAACTGTACAAACCAGTGCGATGCGCAAAATAGCGCATTTGATAAACTGCACAAAACAGTGCGATGCGAAAAATAGCGCGAGTGTGAACTGCACAAAACAGTGCGCAGCGCAAAATTGCGCGAGTGTAAACTGCACAAAACAGTGCGATGCGCAAAATAGCTCGTTTGGTAAACAGCACAAAACAGTGCGATGCGCAAAATAGCGAGAGTGTAAACAGCACAAAACTGTGCGATGCGCAAAATAGGAGTATAAACTGCACAAAACAGTGCGATGCGCAAAAATAGCGAGAGTGTAAACAGCACAAAACAGTGCAATGCGCAAAATAGCGAGAGTGTAAACTGCACAAAACAGTGCGATGCGCAAAATAGCGCGAGTGTAAACTGCACAAAACAGTGCGACGCGCAAAATAGCTCGTTTGGTAAACAGCACAAAACAGTGCGATGCGCAAAATAGCGAGAGTGTAAACAGCACAAAACAGTGCGATGCGCAAAATAGTACGAGTGTAAACAGCACAAAACGGTGCGATGCGCAAAATAGCGAGAGTGTAAACATCACAAAATAGTGCGATGCGCGAAATTGCGCGAGTGTAAACTGCACAAAACAGTGCGCTGTGCAAAATAGTGCGAGTGTAAACTGTACAAAACAGTGCGTTGCGCAAAATAGCGCGAGTGTAAACTGCACAAAATAATGTGATGCGCAAAATAGCGCGAGTGTAAACTGCACAAAACAGTGCGATGCGCAAAATAGCACATTTCATAAACTGCACAAAACAGTGCAATGCACAAAATAGCTCTTGTGTAAACTGCACAAACAGTGCGCTGCGCAAAATTGCGGGATTGTAAACAGCACAAAACAGTGCGATGCGCAAAATAGCGCGAGTGTAAACTGTACAAACCAGTGCGATGCGCAAAATAGCGCGAGTGTGAACTGCACAAAACAGTGCGCTGCGCAAAATAGCGCGAGTGTAAACTGCACAAAACAGTGCGATGCGCAAAATAGCTCATTTGGTAAACAGCACAAAACAGTGCGATGCGCAAAATAGCGAGAGTGTAAACAGCAGAAAACTGTGCGATGCGCAAAATAGGTGGAGTGTAAACTGCACAAAACAGTGCGATGTGCAAAAATAGCGAGAGTGTAAACAGCACAAAACAGTGCGATGCCCAAAATAGTACGAGTGTAAACAGCACAAAACAGTGCGATGCGCAAAATAGCAAGAGTGTAAACATCACAAAATAGTGCGATGCGCGAAATTGCGCGAGTGTAAACTGCACAAAACAGTGCGCTGCGCAAAATAGTGCGAGTGTAAACTGTACAAAACAGTGCGTTGCGCAAAATAGCGTGAGTGTAAACTGCACAAAATAGTGTGATACGCAAAATAGCGCGAGTGTAAACTGCACAAAACAGTGCGATGCGCAAAATAACACATTTCATGAACTGCACAAAACAGTGCGATACGCAAAATAGCTCGAGTGTAAACTGCACAAACAGTGCGCTGCGCAAAATAGCGGGAGTATAAACAGCACAAAACAGTGCGATGCGCAAAATAGCGCGAGTGTAAACTATACAAACCAGTGCAATGCGCAAAATAGCGCATTTGATACACTGCACAAAACAGTGCGATGCGCAAAATAGCGCGAGTGTGAACTGCACAAAACAGTGCACAGCGCAAAATAGCGCGAGTGTAAACTGCACAAAACAGTGCGATGCGCAAAATAGCTCGTTTGGTAAACAGCACAAAACAGTGCGATGCGCAAAATAGCGAGAGTGTAAACAGCACAAAACTGTGCGATGCCCAAAATAGGAGGAGTGTAAACTGCACAAAACAGTGCGATGCGCAAAAATAGCGAGAGTGTAAACAGCACAAAACAGTGCTATGCGCAAAATAGCGAGAGTGTAAACTGCACAAAACAGCGCGATGCGCAAAATAGCGCGAGTGTAACCTGCACAAAACAGTGCGATGCGCAAAATAGCGAGAGTGTAAACAGCACAAAACAGTGCGATGCGCAAAATAGTACGAGTGTAAACAGCACAAAACAGTGCGATGCGCAAAATAGCAAGAGTGTAAACATCACAAAATAGTGCGATGCGCGAAATTGCGCGAGCGTAAACTGCACAAAACAGTGCGCTGCGCAAAATAGTACGAGTGCAAACTGTACAAAACAGTGCGTTGCGCAAAATAGCGAGAGTGTAAACAGCACAAAACAGTGCGATGCACAAAATAGTACGAGTGTAAACAGCACAAAACAGTGCGCTGCGCAAAATAGCACGAGTGTAAACTGCACAAAATAGTGTGATGCGCAAAATAGCGCGAGTGTAAACTGCACAAAACAGTGCGATGCGCAAAATAGCACAATTCATAAACTGCACAAAACAGTGCGATGCGCAAAATAGCTCGAGTGTAAACTGCACAAACAGTGCGCTGCGCAAAATAGCGGGAGTGTAAACAGCAGAAAACAGTGCGATGCGCAAAATAGCGCAAGTGTAAACTGTACAAACCAGTGCGATGCGCAAAATAGCGCATTTGATAAACTGCACAAAACAGTGCGAGTGTGAACTGCACAAAACAGTGCGCAGCGCAAAATAGCGCATTTGATAAACTGCACAAAACAGTGCGAGTGTGAACTGCACAAAACAGTGCGCAGCGCAAAATAGCGCGAGTCTAAACTGCACAAAACAGTGCGATGCGCAAAATAGCTCGTTTGGTAAACAGCACAAAACAGTGCGATGCGCAAAATAGCGAGAGTGTAAAGAGCACAAAACAGTGCAATGCGCAAAATAGCGAGAGTGTAAACTGCACAAAACAGTGCGATGCGCAAAATAGCGCGAGTGTAAACTGCACAAAACGGTGCGATGCGCAAAATAGCTCGTTTGGTAAACTGCACAAAACAGTGCGATGCGCAAAATAGCGAGAGTGTAAACAACACAAAACAGTGCGATGCGCAAAATAGTACGAGTGTAAACAGCACAAAACAGTGCGATGCGCAAAATCGCGAGAGTGTAAACATCACAAAATAGTGCGATGCGCGAAATTGCGCGAGTGTAAACTGCACAAAACAGTGCGCTGCGCAAAATAGTGCGAGTGGAAATTGTACAAAACAGTGCGTTGCGCAAAATAACGCGAGTGTAAACTGCACAAAATAGCGCGAGTGTAAACTGCACAAAACAGTGCGATGGGCAAAATAGCACATTTCATAAACTGCACAAAACAGTGCGATGCGCAAAATAGCTCGAGTGTAAACTGCACAAACAGTGCGCTGCGCAAAATAGCGGGATTGTAAACAGCACAAAACAGTGCGATGAACAAAATAGCGCGAGTGTAAACTGTACAAACCAGTGCGATGCGCAAAATAGCGCATTTCATAAACTGCACAAAACAGTGCGATGCGCAAAATAGCGCGAGTGTGAACTGCACAAAACAGTGCGCTGCGCAAAATAGCGCGAGTGTAAACTGCACAAAACAGTGCGATGCGCAAAATAGCTCGTTTGGTAAACAGCACAAAACAGTGCGATGCGCAAAATAGGAGGAGTGTAAACTGCACAAAACAGTGCGATGCGCAAAAATAGCGAGAGTGTAAACAGCACAAAACAGTGCAATGCGCAAAATAGCGAGAGTGTAAACTGCACAAAACAGTGCGATGCGCAAAATAGCGCGAGTGTAAACTGCACAAAACGGTGTGATGCGCAAAATAGCTCGTTTGGTAAACAGCACAAAACAGTGCGATGCGCAAAATAGCGAGAGTGTAAACAACACAAAATAGTGCGATGCGCAAAATAGTACGACTGTAAACAGCACAAAACAGTGCGATGCGCAAAATAGCGAGAGTGTAAACATCACAAAATAGTGCGATGCGCGAAATTGCGCGAGTGTAAACTGCAATAAACAGTGCGCTGCGCAAAATAGTGCGAGTGCAAAATTGTACAAAACAGTGCGTTGCGCACAATAGCGCGAGTGTAAATTGCACAAAATAGCGCGACTGTAAACTGCACAAAACAGTGCGATGCGCAAAATAGCACATTTCATAAACTGCATAAAACAGTGCGATGCGCAAAATAGCTCGAGTGTAAACTACACAAACAGCGCGCTGCGCAAAATAGCGGGATTGTAAACAGCACAAAACAGTGCGATGCGCAAAATAGCGCGACTGTAAACTGTACAAACCAGTGCGATGCGCAAAATAGCGCATTTCATAAACTGCACAAAACAGTGCGTTGCGCAAAATAGCGCGAGTGTGAACTGCACAAAACAGTGCGCTGCGCAAAATAGCGCGAGTGTAAACTGCACAAAACAGTGCGATGCGCAAAATAGCTCGTTTGGTAAACAGCACAAAACAGTGCGATGCGCAAAATAGCGAGAGTGTAAACAGCACAAAACAGTGCGATGCGCAAAATAGGAGTGTGAACTGCACAAAACAGTGCGATGCGCAAAAATAGCGAGAGTGTCAACAGCACAAAACAGTGCAATGCGCAAAATAGCGAGAGTGTAAACTGCACAAAACATTGCGATGCGCAAAATAGCGCGAGTGTAAACTGCACAAAACGGTGCGATGCGCAAAATAGCTCGTTTGGTAAACAGCACAAAACAGTGCGATGCGCAAAATAGCGAGAGTGTAAACAGCACAAAACAGTGCGATGCGCAAAATAGTACGAGTGTAAACAGCACAAAACAATGCGATGCGCAAAATAGCGAGAGTGTAAACATCACAAAATAGTGCGATGCGCGAAATTGCGCGACTGTAAACTGCAATAAACAGTGCGCTGCGCAAAATAGTGCGAGTGTAAATTGTACAAAACAGTGCGTTGCGCACAATAGCGCGAGTGTAAACTGCACAAAATAGCGCGAGTGTAAACTGCACAAAACAGTGCGATGCGCAAAATAGCACATTTCATAAACTGCACAAAACAGAGCGATGCGCAAAATAGCACGAGTGTAAACTGCACAAACAGTGCGCTGCGCAAAATAGCGGGATTCTAAACAGCACAAAACAGTGCGATGCGCAAAATAGCGCGAGTGTAAACTGTACAAACCAGTGCGATGCACAAAATAGCGCATTTCGTAAACTGCACAAAACAGTGCGATGCGCAAAATAGCGCGAGTGTGAACTGCACAAAACAGTGCGCTTCGCAAAATAGCGCGAATGTAAACTGCACAAAACAGTGCGATGCGCAAAATAGCTCGTTTGGTAAACAGCACAAAACAGTGCGATGCGCAAAATAGGAGGAGTGTAAACTGCACAAAACAGTGCGATGCGCAAAAATAGCGAGAGTGTAAACAGCACAAAACAGTGCTATGCGCAAAATAGCGAGAGTGTAAACTGCACAAAACAGTGCGATGCGCAAAATAGCTCGTTTGGTAAACAGCACAAAACAGTGCGATGCGCAAAATAGCGAGAGTGTAAACAGCACAAAACAGTGCGATGCGCAAAATAGTACGAGTGTAAACAGCACAAAACAGTGCGATGCGCAAAATAGCAAGAGTGTAAACATCACAAAATAGTGCGATGCGCGAAATTGCGCGAGTGTAAACTGCACAAAACAGTGCGCTGCGCAAAATAGTGCGAGTGTAAACTGTACACAACAGTGCGTTGCGCAAAATAGCGGGAGTGTAAACAGCACAAAACAGTGCGATCCGCAAAATAGCGCGAGTGTAAACTGTCCAAACCAGTGCGATGCGAAAAATAGCGCATTTGATAAACTGCACAAAACAGTGCGATGCGCAAAATAGCGCGAGTGTGAACTGCACAAAACAGTGCGCTGTGCAAAATAGCGCGAGTGTAAACTGCACAAAACAGTGCGATGGGCAAAATAGCACATTTCATAAACTGCACAAAACAGTGCGATGCACAAAATAACTCGGGTGTAAACTGCACAAACAGTGCGCTGCGCAAAATAGCAGGAGTGTAAATAGCACAAAACAGTGCGATGCGCAAAAATAGCGAGAGTGTAAACAGCACAAAACAGTGCAATGCGCAAAATAGCGAGAGTGTAAACTGCACAAAACAGTGCGATGCGCAAAATAGCGCCAGTGTAAACTGCACAAAACAGTGCGATGCGCAAAATAGCTCGTTTGGTAAACAGCACAAAACAGTGCGATGCGCAAAATAGCGAGAGTGTAAACAGCACAAAACAGTGCGATGCGCAAAATAGTACGAGTGTAAACAGCACAAAACAGTGCGATGCGCAAAATAGCGAGAGTGTAAACATCACAAAATAGTGCGATGCGCGAAATTGCGCGAGTGTAAACTGCAATAAACAGTGCGCTGCGCAAAATAGTGCGAGTGTAAATTGTACAAAACAGTGCGTTGCGCACAATAGCGCGAGTGTAAACTGCACAAAATAGCGCGAGTGTAAACTGCACAAAACAGTGCGATGCGCAAAATAGCACATTTCATAAACTGTACAAAACAGTGCGATGCGCAAAATAGCTCGAGTGTAAACTGCACAAACAGTGCGCTGCGCAAAATAGCGGGATTGTAAACAGCACAAAACAGTGCGATGCGCAAAATAGCGCGAGTGTAAACTGTACAAACCAGTGCGATGCGCAAAATAGCGCATTTCGTAAACTGCACAAAACAGTGCGATGCGCAAAATAGCGCGAGTGTGAACTGCACAAAACAGTGCGCTGCGCAAAATAGCGCGAATGTAAACTGCACAAAACAGTGCGATGCGAAAAATAGCTCGTTTGGTAAAGAGCACAAAACAGTGCGATGCGCAAAATAGCGAGAGTGTAAACAGCACAAAACTCTGCGATGCGCAAAATAGGAGGAGTGTAAACTGCACAAAACAGTGCGATGCGCAAAAATAGCGAGAGTGTAAACAGCACAAAACAGTGCGATGCCCAAAATAGTACGAGTGTAAACAGCACAAAACAGTGTGATGCGCAAAATAGCAAGAGTGTAAACATCACAAAATAGTGCGATGCGCGAAATTGCGCGAATGTAAACTGCACAAAACAGTGCGCTGCGCAAAATAGTGCGAGTGTAAACTGTACAAAACAGTGCGTTGCGCAAAATAGCGTGAGTGTAAACTGCACAAAACAGTGCGATGCGCAAAATAACACATTTCACGAACTGCACAAAACAGTGCGATGCGCAAAATAACTCGAGTGTAAACTGCACAAACAGTGCGCTGCGCAAAATAGCGGGAGTATAAACAGCACAAAACAGTGCGATGCGCAAAATAGCGCGAGTGTAAGCTATACAAACCAGTGCAATGCGCAAAATAGCGCATTTGATACACTGCACAAAACAGTGCGATGCGCAAAATAGCGCGAGTGTGAACTGCACAAAACAGTGCACAGCGCAAAATAGCGCGAGTGTAAACTGCACAAAACAGTGCGATGCGCAAAATAGCTCGTTTGGTAAACAGCAGAAAACAGTGCGATGCGCAAAATAGCGAGAGTGTAAACAGCACAAAACTGTGCGATGCCCAAAATAGGAGGAGTGTAAACTGCACAAAACAGTGCGATGCGCAAAAATAGCGAGAGTGTAAACAGCACAAAACAGTGCTATGCGCAAAATAGCGAGAGTGTAAACTGCACAAAACAGCGCGATGCGCAAAATAGCGCGAGTGTAACCTGCACAAAACAGTGCGATGCGCAAAATAGCGAGAGTGTAAACAGCACAAAACAGTGCGATGCGCAAAATAGTACGAGTGTAAACAGCACAAAACAGTGCGATGCGCAAAATAGCAAGAGTGTAAACATCACAAAATAGTGCGATGCGCGAAATTGCGCGAGTGTAAACTGCACAAAACAGTGCGCTGCGCAAAATAGTACGAGTGCAAACTGTACAAAACAGTGCGTTGCGCAAAATAGCGAGAGTGTAAACAGCACAAAACAGTGCGATGCGCAAAATAGTACGAGTGTAAACAGCACAAAACAGTGCGCTGCGCAAAATAGCACGAGTGTAAACTGCACAAAATAGTGTGATGCGCAAAATAGCGCGAGTGTAAACTGCACAAAACAGTGCGATGCGCAAAATAGCACATTTCATAAACTGCACAAAACAGTGCGATGCGCAAAATAGCTCGAGTGTAAACTGCACAAACAGTGCGCTGCGCAAAATAGCGGGAGTGTAAACAGCAGAAAACAGTGCGATGCGCAAAATAGCGCGAGTGTAAACTGTACAAACCAGTGCGATGCGCAAAATAGCGCATTTGATAAACTGCACAAAACAGTGCGAGTGTGAACTGCACAAAACAGTGCGCAGCGCAAAATAGCGCATTTGAGAAACTGCACAAAACAGTGCGAGTGTGAACTGCACAAAACAGTGCGCAGCGCAAAATAGTGCGAGTCTAAACTGCACAAAACAGTGCGATGCGCAAAATAGCTCGTTTGGTAAACAGCACAAAACAGTGCGATGCGCAAAATAGCGAGAGTGTAAACAGCACAAAACTGTGCGATGCGCAAAATAGGAGGAGTGTAAACAGCACAAAACAGTGCGATGCGCAAAAATAGCGAGAGTGTAAACTGCACAAAACAGTGCGATGCGCAAAATAGCGCGAGTGTAAACTGCACAAAACGGTGCGATGCGCAAAATAGGTCGTTTGGTAAACAGCACAAAACAGTGCGATGCGCAAAATCGCGAGAGTGTAAACATCATAAAATAGTGCGATGCGTGAAATTACGCGAGTGTAAACTGCACAAAACCGGGCGCTGCGCAAAATAGTGCGAGTGTAAATTGTACAAAACAGTGCGTTGCGCAAAATAGCGCGAGTGTAAACTGCACAAAATAGCGCGAGTGTAAACTGCACAAAACAGTGCGATGCGCAAAATAGCACATTTCATAAACTGCACAAAACAGTGCGATGCGCAAAATAGCTCGAGTGTAAACTGCACAAACAGTGCGCTACGCAAAATAGCGGGATTGTAAACAGCACAAAACAGTGCGATGCGCAAAATAGCGCGAGTGTAAACTGTACAAACCAGTGCGATGCGCAAAATAGCGCATTTCATAAACTGCACAAAACAGTGCGATGCGCAAAATAGCGCGAGTGTGAACTGCACAAAACAGTGCGCTGCGCAAAATAGCGCGAGTGTAAACTGCACAAAACAGTGCGATGCGCAAAATAGCTCGTTTGGTAAACAGCACAAAACAGTGCGATGCGCAAAATAGGAGGAGTGTAAACTGCACAAAACAGTGCGATGCGCAAAAATAGCGAGAGTGTAAACAGCACAAAACAGTGCAATGCGCAAAATAGCGAGAGTGTAAACTGCACAAAACAGTGCGATGCGCAAAATAGCGCGAGTGTAAACTGCACAAAACGGTGCGATGCGCAAAATAGCTCGTTTGGTAAACAGCACAAAACAGTGCGATGCGCAAAATAGCGAGAGTGTAAACAGCACAAAACAGTGCGATGCGCAAAATAGTACGAGTGTAAACAGCACAAAACAGTGCGATGCGCAAAATCGCGAGAGTGTAAACATCACAAAATAGTGCGATGCGTGAAATTGCGCGAGTGTAAACTGCACAAAACAGTGCGCTGCGCAAAATAGTGCGAGTGTAAATTGTACAAAACAGTGCGTTGCGCAAAATAGCGCGAGTGTAAACTGCACAAAACAGTGCGATGCGCAAAATAGCACATTTCATAAACTGCACAAAACAGTGCGATGCGCAAAATAGCTCGAGTGTAAACTGCACAAACAGTGCGCTGCGCAAAATAGCGGGATTGTAAACAGCACAAAACAGTGCGATTCGCAAAATAGCGCGAGTGTAAACTGTACAAACCAGTGCGATGCGCAAAATAGCGCATTTCATAAACTGCACAAAACAGTGCGATGCGCAAAATAGCGCGAGTGTGAACTGCACAAAACAGTGCGCTGCGCAAAATAGCGCGAGTGTAAACTGCACAAAACAGTGCGATGCGCAAAATAGCTCGTTTGGTAAACAGCACAAAACAGTGCGATGCGCAAAATAGGAGGAGTGTAAACTGCACAAAACAGTGCGATGCGCAAAAATAGCGAGAGTGTAAACAGCACAAAACAGTGCAATGCGCAAAATAGCGAGAGTGTAAACTGCACAAAACAGTGCGATGCGCAAAATAGCGCGAGTGTAAACTGCACAAAACGGTGCGATGCGCAAAATAGCTCGTTTGGTAAACAGCACAAAACAGTGCGATGCGCAAAATAGCGAGAGTGTAAACAGCACAAAACAGTGCGATGCGCAAAATAGTACGAGTGTAAACAGCACAAAACAGTGCGATGCGCAAAATAGCGAGAGTGTAAACATCACAAAATAGTGCGATGCGCGAAATTGCGCGAGTGTAAACTGCAATAAACAGTGCGCTGCGCAAAATAGTGCGAGTGTAAATTGTACAAAACAGTGCGTTGCGCACAATAGCGCGAGTGTAAATTGCACAAAATAGCGCGAGTGTAAACTGCACAAAACAGTGCGATGCGCAAAATAGCACATTTCATGAACAGCACAAAACAGTGCGATACGCAAAATAGCTCGAGTGTAAACTGCACAAACAGTGCGCTGCGCAAAATAGCGGGAGTATAAACAGCACAAAACAGTGCGATGCGCAAAATAGCGCGAGTGTAAACTATACAAACCAGTGCAATGCGCAAAATAGCGCATTTGATACACTGCACAAAACAGTGCGATGCGCAAAATAGCGCGAGTGTGAACTGCACAGAACAGTGCCCAGCGCAAAATAGCGCGAGTGTAAACTGCACAAAACAGTGCGATGCGCAAAATAGCTCGTGTGGTAAACAGCAGAAAACAGTGCGATGCGCAAAATAGCGAGAGTGTAAACAGCACAAAACTGTGCGATGCCGAAAATAGGAGGAGTGTAAACTGCACAAAACAGTGCGATGCGCAAAAATAGCGAGAGTGTAAACAGCACAAAACCGTGCTATGCGCAAAATAGCGAGAGTGTAAACTGCACAAAACAGCGCGATGCGCAAAATAGCGCGAGTGTAACCTGCACAAAACAGTGCGATGCGCAAAATAGCGAGAGTGTAAACAGCACAAAACAGTGCGATGCGCAAAATAGTACGAGTGTAAACAGCACAAAACAGTGCGATGCGCAAAATAGCAAGAGTGTAAACATCACAAAATAGTGCGATGCGTGAAATTGCGCGAGTGTAAACTGCACAAAACAGTGCGCTGCGCAAAATAGTGCGAGTGTAAATTGTACAAAACAGTGCGTTGCGCAAAATAGCGCGAGTGTAAACTGCACAAAACAGTGCGATGCGCAAAATAGCACATTTCATAAACTGCACAAAACAGTGCGATGCGCAAAATAGCTCGAGTGTAAACTGCACAAACAGTGCGCTGCGCAAAATAGCGGGATTGTAAACAGCACAAAACAGTGCGATGCGCAAAATAGCGCGAGTGTAAACTGTACAAACCAGTGCGATGCGCAAAATAGCGCATTTCATAAACTGCACAAAACAGTGCGATGCGCAAAATAGCGCGAGTGTGAACTGCACAAAACAGTGCGCTGCGCAAAATAGCGCGAGTGTAAACTGCACAAAACAGTGCGATGCGCAAAATAGCTCATTTGGTAAACAGCACAAAACAGTGCGATGCGCAAAATAGGAGGAGTGTAAACTGCACAAAACAGTGCGATGCGCAAAAATAGCGAGAGTGTAAACAGCACAAAACAGTGCAATGCGTAAAATAGCGAGAGTGTAAACTGCACAAAACAGTGCGATGCGCAAAATAGCGCGAGTGTAAACTGCACAAAACGGTGCGATGCGCAAAATAGCTCGTTTGGTAAACAGCACAAAACAGTGTGATGCGCAAAATAGCGAGAGTGTAAACAGCACAAAACAGTGCGATGCGCAAAATAGTACGAGTGTAAACAGCACAAAACAGTGCGATGCGCAAAATAGCGAGAGTGTAAACATCACAAAATAGTGCGATGCGCGAAATTGCGCGAGTGTAAACTGCAATAAACAGTGCGCTGCGCAAAATAGTGCGAGTGTAAATTGTACAAAACAGTGCGTTGCGCACAATAGCGCGAGTGTAAATTGCACAAAATAGCGCGAGTGTAAACTGCACAAAACAGTGCGATGCGCAAAATAGCACATTTCATGAACTGCACAAAACAGTGCGATGCGCAAAATAGCTCGAGTGTAAACTGCACAAACAGTGCGCTGCGCAAAATAGCGGGAGTATAAACAGCACAAAACAGTGCGATGCGCAAAATAGCGCGAGTGTAAACTATACAAACCAGTGCAATGCGCAAAATAGCGCATTTGATACACTGCACAAAACAGTGCGATGCGCAAAATAGCGCGAGTGTGAACTGCACAGAACAGTGCCCAGCGCAAAATAGCGCGAGTGTAAACTGCACAAAACAGTGCGATGCGCAAAATAGCTCGTGTGGTAAACAGCAGAAAACAGTGCGATGCGCAAAATAGCGAGAGTGTAAACAGCACAAAACTGTGCGATGCCGAAAATAGGAGGAGTGTAAACTGCACAAAACAGTGCGATGCGCAAAAATAGCGAGAGTGTAAACAGCACAAAACCGTGCTATGCGCAAAATAGCGAGAGTGTAAACTGCACAAAACAGCGCGATGCGCAAAATAGCGCGAGTGTAACCTGCACAAAACAGTGCGATGCGCAAAATAGCGAGAGTGTAAACAGCACAAAACAGTGCGATGCGCAAAATAGTACGAGTGTAAACAGCACAAAACAGTGCGATGCGCAAAATAGCAAGAGTGTAAACATCACAAAATAGTGCGATGCGTGAAATTGCGCGAGTGTAAACTGCACAAAACAGTGCGCTGCGCAAAATAGTGCGAGTGTAAATTGTACAAAACAGTGCGTTGCGCAAAATAGCGCGAGTGTAAATTGCACAAAACAGTGCGATGCGCAAAATAGCACATTTCATAAACTGCACAAAACAGTGCGATGCGCAAAATAGCTCGAGTGTAAACTGCACAAACAGTGCGCTGCGCAAAATAGCGGGATTGTAAACAGCACAAAACAGTGCGATGCGCAAAATAGCGCGAGTGTAAACTGTACAAACCAGTGCGATGCGCAAAATAGCGCATTTCATAAACTGCACAAAACAGTGCGATGCGCAAAATAGCGCGAGTGTGAACTGCACAAAACAGTGCGCTGCGCAAAATAGCGCGAGTGTAAACTGCACAAAACAGTGCGATGCGCAAAATAGCTCATTTGGTAAACAGCACAAAACAGTGCGATGCGCAAAATAGGAGGAGTGTAAACTGCACAAAACAGTGCGATGCGCAAAAATAGCGAGAGTGTAAACAGCACAAAACAGTGCAATGCGTAAAATAGCGAGAGTGTAAACTGCACAAAACAGTGCGATGCGCAAAATAGCGCGAGTGTAAACTGCACAAAACGGTGCGATGCGCAAAATAGCTCGTTTGGTAAACAGCACAAAACAGTGCGATGCGCAAAATAGCGAGAGTGTAAACAGCACAAAACAGTGCGATGCGCAAAATAGTACGAGTGTAAACAGCACAAAACAGTGCGATGCGCAAAATAGCGAGAGTGTAAACATCACAAAATAGTGCGATGCGCGAAATTGCGCGAGTGTAAACTGCAATAAACAGTGCGCTGCGCAAAATAGTGCGAGTGTAAATTGTACAAAACAGTGCGTTGCGCACAATAGCGCGAGTGTAAATTGCACAAAATAGCGCGAGTGTAAACTGCACAAAACAGTGCGATGCGCAAAATAGCACATTTCATGAACTGCACAAAACAGTGCGATGCGCAAAATAGCTCGAGTGTAAACTGCACAAACAGTGCGCTGCGCAAAATAGCGGGAGTATAAACAGCACAAAACAGTGCGATGCGCAAAATAGCGCGAGTGTAAACTATACAAACCAGTGCAATGCGCAAAATAGCGCATTTGATACACTGCACAAAACAGTGCGATGCGCAAAATAGCGCGAGTGTGAACTGCACAGAACAGTGCCCAGCGCAAAATAGCGCGAGTGTAAACTGCACAAAACAGTGCGATGCGCAAAATAGCTCGTGTGGTAAACAGCAGAAAACAGTGCGATGCGCAAAATAGCGAGAGTGTAAACAGCACAAAACTGTGCGATGCCGAAAATAGGAGGAGTGTAAACTGCACAAAACAGTGCGATGCGCAAAAATAGCGAGAGTGTAAACAGCACAAAACCGTGCTATGCGCAAAATAGCGAGAGTGTAAACTGCACAAAACAGCGCGATGCGCAAAATAGCGCGAGTGTAACCTGCACAAAACAGTGCGATGCGCAAAATAGCGAGAGTGTAAACAGCACAAAACAGTGCGATGCGCAAAATAGTACGAGTGTAAACAGCACAAAACAGTGCGATGCGCAAAATAGCAAGAGTGTAAACATCACAAAATAGTGCGATGCGCGAAATTGCGCGAGTGTAAACTGCACAAAACAGTGCGCTGCGCAAAATAGTACGAGTGCAAACTGTACAAAACAGTGCATTGCGCAAAATAGCGAGAGTGTAAACAGCACAGAACAGTGCGATGCGCAAAATAGTACGAGTCTAAACAGCACAAAACAGTGCGCTGCGCAAAATAGCACGAGTGTAAACTGCACAAAATAGTGTGATGCGCAAAATAGCGCGAGTGTAAACTGCACAAAACAGTGCGATGCGCAAAATATCACATTTCATAAACTGCACAAAACAGTGCGATGCGCAAAATAGCTCAAGTGTAAACTGCACAAACAGTGCGCTGCGCAAAATAGCGGGAGTGTAAACAGCAGAAAACAGTGCGATGCGCAAAATAGCGCGAGCGTAAACTGTACAAACCAGTGCGATGCGCAAAATAGCGCGAGTGTAAATTGTACAAAACAGTGCGTTGCGCAAAATAGCGCGAGTGTAAACTGCACAAAATAGCGCGAGTGTAAACTGCACAAAACAGTGCGATGCGCAAAATAGCACATTTCATAAACTGCACAAAACAGTGCGATGCGCAAAATAGCTCGAGTGTAAACTGCACAAACAGTGCGCTACGCAAAATAGCGGGATTGTAAACAGCACAAAACAGTGCGATGCGCAAAATAGCGCGAGTGTAAACTGTACAAACCAGTGCGATGCGCAAAATAGCGTATTTCATAAACTGCACAAAACAGTGCAATGCGCAAAATAGCGAGTGTGAACTGCACAAAACAGTGCGCTGCGCAAAATAGCGCGAGTGTAAACTGCACAAAACAGTGCGATGCGCAAAATAGCTCGAGTGTAAACTGCACAAACAGTGCGCTACGCAAAATAGCGGGATTGTAAACAGCACAAAACAGTGCGATGCGCAAAATAGCGCGAGTGTAAACTGTACAAACCAGTGCGATGCGCAAAATAGCGCATTTCATAAACTGCACAAAACAGTGCGATGCGCAAAATAGCGCGAGTGTGAACTGCACAAAACAGTGCGCTGCGCAAAATAGCGCGAGTGTAAACTGCACAAAACAGTGCGATGCGCAAAATAGCTCGTTTGGTAAACAGCACAAAACAGTGCGATGCGCAAAATAGGAGGAGTGTAAACTGCACAAAACAGTGCGATGCGCAAAAATAGCGAGAGTGTAAACAGCACAAAACAGTGCAATGCGCAAAATAGCGAGAGTGTAAACTGCACAAAACAGTGCGATGCGCAAAATAGCGCGAGTGTAAACTGCACAAAACGGTGCGATGCGCAAAATAGCTCGTTTGGTAAACAGCACAAAACAGTGCGATGCGCAAAATAGCGAGAGTGTAAACAGCACAAAACAGTGCGATGCGCAAAATAGTACGAGTGTAAACAGCACAAAACAGTGCGATGCGCAAAATCGCGAGAGTGTAAACATCACAAAATAGTGCGATGCGTGAAATTGCGCGAGTGTAAACTGCACAAAACAGTGCGCTGCGCAAAATAGTGCGAGTGTAAATTGTACAAAACAGTGCGTTGCGCAAAATAGCGCGAGTGTAAACTGCACAAAACAGTGCGATGCGCAAAATAGCACATTTCATAAACTGCACAAAACAATGCGATGCGCCAAATAGCTCGAGTGTAAACTGCACAAACAGTGCGCTGCGCAAAATAGCGGGATTGTAAACAGCACAAAACAGTGCGATGCGCAAAATAGCGCGAGTGTAAACTGTACAAACCAGTGCGATGCGCAAAATAGCGCATTTCATAAACTGCACAAAACAGTGCGATGCGCAAAATAGCGCGAGTGTGAACTGCACAAAACAGTGCGCTGCGCAAAATAGCGCGAGTGTAAACTGCACAAAACAGTGCGATGCGCAAAATAGCTCGTTTGGTAAACAGCACAAAACAGTGCGATGCGCAAAATATGAGGAGTGTAAACTGCACAAAACAGTGCGATGCGCAAAAATAGCGAGAGTGTAAACAGCACAAAACAGTGCAATGCGCAAAATAGCGAGAGTGTAAACTGCACAAAACAGTGCGATGCGCAAAATAGCGCGAGTGTAAACTGCACAAAACGGCGCGATGCGCAAAATAGCTCGTTTGGTAAACAGCACAAAACAGTGCGATGCGCAAAATAGCGAGAGTGTAAACAGCACAAAACAGTGCGATGCGCAAAATAGCACGAGTGTAAACTGCACAAAATAGTGTGATGCGCAAAATAGCGCGAGTGTAAACTGCACAAAACAGTGCGATGCGCAAAATATCACATTTCATAAACTGCACAAAACAGTGCGATGCGCAAAATAGCTCAAGTGTAAACTGCACAAACAGTGCGCTGCGCAAAATAGCGGGAGTGTAAACAGCAGAAAACAGTGCGATGCGCAAAATAGCGCGAGCGTAAACTGTACAAACCAGTGCGATGCGCAAAATAGCGCGAGTGTAAATTGTACAAAACAGTGCGTTGCGCAAAATAGCGCGAGTGTAAACTGCACAAAATAGCGCGAGTGTAAACTGCACAAAACAGTGCGATGCGCAAAATAGCACATTTCATAAACTGCACAAAACAGTGCGATGCGCAAAATAGCTCGAGTGTAAACTGCACAAACAGTGCGCTACGCAAAATAGCGGGATTGTAAACAGCACAAAACAGTGCGATGCGCAAAATAGCGCGAGTGTAAACTGTACAAACCAGTGCGATGCGCAAAATAGCGCATTTCATAAACTGCACAAAACAGTGCGATGCGCAAAATAGCGCGAGTGTGAACTGCACAAAACAGTGCGCTGCGCAAAATAGCTCGAGTGTAAACTGCAGAAAACAGTGCGATGCGCAAAATAGCTCGAGTGTAAACTGCACAAACAGTGCGCTACGCAAAATAGCGGGATTGTAAACAGCACAAAACAGTGCGATGCGCAAAATAGCGCGAGTGTAAACTGTACAAACCAGTGCGATGCGCAAAATAGCGCATTTCATAAACTGCACAAAACAGTGCGATGCGCAAAATAGCGCGAGTGTGAACTGCACAAAACAGTGCGCTGCGCAAAATAGCGCGAGTGTAAACTGCACAAAACAGTGCGATGCGCAAAATAGCTCGTTTGGTAAACAGCACAAAACAGTGCGATGCGCAAAATAGGAGGAGTGTAAACTGCACAAAACAGTGCGATGCGCAAAAATAGCGAGAGTGTAAACAGCACAAAACAGTGCAATGCGCAAAATAGCGAGAGTGTAAACTGCACAAAACAGTGCGATGCGCAAAATAGCGCGAGCGTAAACTGCACAAAACGGTGCGATGCGCAAAATAGCTCGTTTGGTAAACAGCACAAAACAGTGCGATGCGCAAAATAGCGAGAGTGTAAACAGCACAAAACAGTGCGATGCGCAAAATAGTACGAGTGTAAACAGCACAAAACAGTGCGATGCGCAAAATCGCGAGAGTGTAAACATCACAAAATAGTGCGATGCGTGAAATTGCGCGAGTGTAAACTGCACAAAACAGTGCGCTGCGCAAAATAGTGCGAGTGTAAATTGTACAAAACAGTGCGTTGCGCAAAATAGCGCGAGTGTAAACTGCACAAAACAGTGCGATGCGCAAAATAGCACATGTCATAAACTGCACAAAACAGTGCGATGCGCAAAATAGCTCGAGTGTAAACTGCACAAACAGTGCGCTGCGCAAAATAGCGGGATTGTAAACAGCACAAAACAGTGCGATGCGCAAAATAGCGCGAGTGTAAACTGTACAAACCAGTGCGATGCGCAAAATAGCGCATTTCATAAACTGCACAAAACAGTGCGATGCGCAAAATAGCGCGAGTGTGAACTGCACAAAACAGTGCGCTGCGCAAAATAGCGCGAGTGTAAACTGCACAAAACAGTGCGATGCGCAAAATAGCTCGTTTCGTAAACAGCACAAAACAGTGCGATGCGCAAAATAGGAGGAGTGTAAACTGCACAAAACAGTGCGATGCGCAAAAATAGCGAGAGTGTAAACAGCACAAAACAGTGCAATGCGCAAAATAGCGAGAGTGTAAACTGCACAAAACAGTGCGATGCGCAAAATAGCGCGAGTGTAAACTGCACAAAACGGTGCGATGCGCAAAATAGCTCGTTTGGTAAACAGCACAAAACAGTGCGATGCGCAAAATAGCGAGAGTGTAAACAGCACAAAACAGTGCGATGCGCAAAATAGTACGAGTGTAAACAGCACAAAACAGTGCGATGCGCAAAATAGCGAGAGTGTAAACATCACAAAATAGTGCGATGCGCGAAATTGCGCGAGTGTAAACTGGAATAAACAGTGCGCTGCGCAAAATAGTGCGAGTGTAAATTGTACAAAACAGTGCGTTGCGCACAATAGCGCGAGTGTAAATTGCACAAAATAGCGCGAGTGTAAACTGCACAAAACAGTGCGATGCGCAAAATAGCACATTTCATGAACTGCACAAAACAGTGCGATGCGCAAAATAGCTCGAGTGTAAACTGCACAAACAGTGCGCTGCGCAAAATAGCGGGAGTATAAACAGCACAAAACAGTGCGATGCGCAAAATAGCGCGAGTGTAAACTATACAAACCAGTGCAATGCGCAAAATAGCGCATTTGATACACTGCACAAAACAGTGCGATGCGCAAAATAGCGCGAGTGTGAACTGCACAGAACAGTGCCCAGCGCAAAATAGCGCGAGTGTAAACTGCACAAAACAGTGCGATGCGCAAAATAGCTCGTGTGGTAAACAGCAGAAAACAGTGCGATGTGCAAAATAGCGAGAGTGTAAACAGCACAAAACTGTGCGATGCCCAAAATAGGAGGAGTGTAAACTGCACAAAACAGTGCGATGCGCAAAAATAGCGAGAGTGTAAACAGCACAAAACAGTGCTATGCGCAAAATAGCGAGAGTGTAAACTGCACAAAACAGCGCGATGCGCAAAATAGCGCGAGTGTAACCTGCACAAAACAGTGCGATGCGCAAAATAGCGAGAGTGTAAACAGCACAAAACAGTGCGATGCGCAAAATAGTACGAGTGTAAACAGCACAAAACAGTGCGATGCGCAAAATAGCAAGAGTGTAAACATCACAAAATAGTGCGATGCGCGAAATTGCGCGACTGTAAACTGCACAAAACAGTGCGCTGCGCAAAATAGTACGAGTGCAAACTGTACAAAACAGTGCATTGCGCAAAATAGCGAGAGTGTAAACAGCACAGAACAGTGCGATGCGCAAAATAGTACGAGTGTAAACAGCACAAAACAGTGCGCTGCGCAAAATAGCACGAGTGTAAACTGCACAAAATAGTGTGATGCGCAAAATAGCGCGAGTGTAAACTGCACAAAACAGTGCGATGCGCAAAATATCACATTTCATAAACTGCACAAAACAGTGCGATGCGCAAAATAGCTCAAGTGTAAACTGCACAAACAGTGCGCTGCGCAAAATAGCGGGAGTGTAAACAGCAGAAAACAGTGCGATGCGCAAAATAGCGCGAGCGTAAACTGTACAAACCAGTGCGATGCACAAAATAGCGCATTTGATAAACTGCACAAAACAGTGCGAGTGTGAACTGCACAAAACAGTGCGCAGCGCAAAATAGCGCATTTGATAAACTGCACAAAATAGTGCGAGTGTGAACTGCACAAAACAGTGCGCAGCGCAAAATAGCGCGAGTCTAAACTGCACAAAACAGTGCGATGCGCAAAATAGCTCGTTTGGTAAACAGCACAAAACAGTGCGATGCGCAAAATAGCGAGAGTGTAAACAGCACAAAACTGTGCGATGCGCAAAATAGGAGGAGTGTAAACAGCACAAAACAGTGCGATGCGCAAAAATAGCGAGAGTGTAAACAGCACAAAACAGTGCAATGCGCAAAATAGCGAGAGTGTAAACTGCACAAAACAGTGCGATGCGCAAAATAGCGCGAGTGTAAACTGCACAAAACGGTGCGATGCGCAAAATAGCTCGTTTGGTAAACAGCACAAAACAGTGCGATGCGCAAAATAGCGAGAGTGTAAACAGCACAAAACAGTGCGATGCGCAAAATAGTACGAGTGTAAACAGCACAAAACAGTGCGATGCGCAAAATCGCGAGAGTGTAAACATCACAAAATAGTGCGATGCGTGAAATTGCGCGAGTGTAAACTGCACAAAACAGTGCGCTGCGCAAAATAGTGCGAGTGTAAATTGTACAAAACAGTGCGTTGCGCAAAATAGCGCGAGTGTAAACTGCACAAAATAGCGCGAGCGTAAACTGCACAAAACAGTGCGATGCGCAAAATAGCACATTTCATAAACTGCACAAAACAGTGCGATGCGCAAAATAGCTCGAGTGTAAACTGCACAAACAGTGCGCTGCGCAAAATAGCGGGATTGTAAACAGCACAAAACAGTGCGATGCGCAAAATAGCGCGAGTGTAAACTGTACAAACCAGTGCGATGCGCAAAATAGCGCATTTCATAAACTGCACAAAACAGTGCGATGCGCAAAATAGCGCGAGTGTGAACTGCACAAAACAGTGCGCTGCGCAAAATAGCGCGAGTGTAAACTGCACAAAACAGTGCGATGCGCAAAATAGCTCGTTTGGTAAACAGCACAAAACAGTGCGATGCGCAAAATAGGAGGAGTGTAAACTGCACAAAACAGTGCGATGCGCAAAAATAGCGAGAGTGTAAACAGCACAAAACAGTGCAATGCGCAAAATAGCGAGAGTGTAAACTGCACAAAATAGTGCGATGCGCAAAATAGCGCGAGTGTAAACTGCACAAAACGGTGCGATGCGCAAAATAGCTCGTTTGGTAAACAGCACAAAACAGTGCGATGCGCAAAATAGCGAGAGTGTAAACAGCACAAAACAGTGCGATGCGCAAAATAGCGAGAGTGTAAACATCACAAAATAGTGCGATGCGCGAAATTGCGCGAGTGTAAACTGCAATAAACAGTGCGCTGCGCAAAATAGTGCGAGTGTAAATTGTACAAAACAGTGCGTTGCGCACAATAGCGCGAGTGTAAATTGCACAAAATAGCGCGAGTGTAAACTGCACAAAACAGTGCGATGCGCAAAATAGCACATTTCATGAACTGCACAAAACAGTGCGATGCGCAAAATAGCTCGACTGTAAACTGCACAAACAGTGCGCTGCGCAAAATAGCGGGAGTATAAACAGCACAAAACAGTGCGATGCGCAAAATAGCGCGAGTGTAAACTATACAAACCAGTGCAATGCGCAAAATAGCGCATTTGATACACTGCACAAAACAGTACGATGCGCAAAATAGCGCGAGTGTGAACTGCACAGAACAGTGCCCAGCGCAAAATAGCGCGAGTGTAAACTGCACAAAACAGTGCGATGCGCAAAATAGCTCGTGTGGTAAACAGCACAAAACAGTGCGATGCGCAAAATAGCGAGAGTGTAAACAGCACAAAACTGTGCGATGCCCAAAATAGGAGGAGTGTAAACTGCACAAAACAGTGCGATGCGCAAAAATAGCGAGAGTGTAAACAGCACAAAACAGTGCTATGCGCAAAATAGCGAGAGTGTAAACTGCACAAAACAGCGCGATGCGCAAAATAGCGCGAGTGTAACCTGCACAAAACAGTGCGATGCGCAAAATAGCGAGAGTGTAAACAGCACAAAACAGTGCGATGCGCAAAATAGTACGAGTGTAAACAGCACAAAACAGTGCGATGCGCAAAATAGCAAGAGTGTAAACATCACAAAATAGTGCGATGCGCGAAATTGCGCGAGTGTAAACTGCACAAAACAGTGCGCTGCGCAAAATAGTACGAGTGCAAACTGTACAAAACAGTGCGTTGCGCAAAATAGCGAGAGTGTAAACAGCACAAAACAGTGCGATGCGCAAAATAGTACGAGTGTAAACAGCACAAAACAGTGCGCTGCGCCAAATAGCACGAGTGTAAACTGCACAAAATAGTGTGATGCGCAAAATAGCGCGAGTGTAAACTGCACAAAACAGTGCGATGCGCAAAATATCACATTTCATAAACTGCACAAAACAGTGCGATGCGCAAAATAGCTCGAGTGTAAACTGCACAAACAGTGCGCTGCGCAAAATAGCGGGAGTGTAAACAGCACAAAACAGTGCGATGCGCAAAATAGCGCGAGTGTAAACTGTACAAACCAGTGCGATGCGCAAAATAGCGCATTTCATAAACTGCACAAAACAGTGCTAGTGTGAACTGCACAAAACAGTGCGCAGCGCAAAATAGCTGTAATAACCCTCACATTGTCCTAACCATACTCATGTGCATTTTGTATGATTTTGCTTTGATAAGTTTGCATTTCAAATCTTGACTTGTCTTGCATAAGTATTACTTGGATGCTATGTTCTTTTGGTGTGTGTGTTTTAGCCAAGGTTGTCCTGAGCCTAGGTCGTCCCTTTGATACTCTTACACTTAGGACCATCTTGAGATTTCTTTGGCTGACCTCCACCCTTGCCCTGACATGTTGGCCGAGATGATTATCATCTGGGCCGAGGTGTGTATCGCCGAGGCCGAGGTGTGTGTTATCTAGGCCGAGATGTTATCTTGAACCCAAGTGATCTCGTCCTGGAATGGTATGAGCTAGGCCGAGGTATGGCACAAAACAGTGCGATGCGCAAAATAGCGCGAGTGTAAACTGCACAAACAGTGCGCTGCGCAAAATAGCGGGATTGTAAACAGCACAAAACAGTGCGATGCGCAAAATAGTGCGAGTGTAAACTGTACAAACCAGTGCGATGCGCAAAATAGCGCATTTCGTAAACTGCACAAAACAGTGCGATGCGCAAAATAGCGCGAGTGTGAACTGCACAAAACAGTGCGCTGCGCAAAATAGCGCGAATGTAAACTGCACAAAACAGTGCGATGCGCAAAATAGCTCGTTTGGTAAACAGCACAAAACAGTGCGATGCGTAAAATAGCGAGAGTGTAAACAGCACAAAACTGTGCGATGCGCAAAATAGGAGGAGTGTAAACTGCACAAAACAGTGCGATGCGCAAAAATAGCGAGAGTGTAAACAGCACAAAACAGTGCGATGCCCAAAATAGTACGAGTGTAAACAGCACAAAACAGTGCGATGCGCAAAATAGCAAGAGTGTAAACATCACAAAATAGTGCGATGCGCGAAATTGCGCGAGTGTAAACTGCACAAAACAGTGCGCTGCGCAAAATAGTGCGAGTGTAAACTGTACAAAACAGTGCGTTGCGCAAAATAGCGTGAGTGTAAACTGCACAAAATAGTGTGATGCGCAAAATAGCGCGAGTGTAAACTGCACAAAACAGTGCGATGCGCAAAATAACACATTTCATGAACTGCACAAAACAGTGCGATGCGCAAAATGGCTCGAGTGTAAACTGCACAAACAGTGCGCTGCGCAAAATAGCGGGAGTATAAACAGCACAAAACAGTGCGATGCGCAAAATAGCGCGAGTGTAAACTATACAAACCAGTGCAATGCGCAAAATAGCGCATTTGACACACTACACAAAACAGTGCGATGCGCAAAATAGCGCGAGTGTGAACTGCACAAAACAGTGCACAGCGCAAAATAGCGCGAGTGTAAACTGCACAAAACAGTGCGATGCGCAAAATAGCTCGTTTGGTAAACAGCACGAAACAGTGCGATGCGCAAAATAGCGAGAGTGTAAACAGCACAAAACTGTGCGATGCCCAAAATAGGAGGAGTGTAAACTGCACAAAACAGTGCGATGCGCAAAAATAGCGAGAGTGTAAACAGCACAAAACAGTGCGATGCGCAAAATAGCGCGAGTGTAAACTGCACAAAACAGTGCGATGCGCAAAATAGGAGTGTGAACTGCACAAAACAGTGCGATGCGCAAAAATAGCGAGAGTGTAAACAGCACAAAACAGTGCAATGCGCAAAATAGCGAGTGTGTAAACTGCACAAAACATTGCGATGCGCAAAATAGCGCGAGTGTAAACTGCACAAAACGGTGCGATGCGCAAAATAGCTCGTTTGGTAAACAACACAAAACAGTGCGATGCGCGAAATAGCGAGAGTGTAAACAGCACAAAACAGTGCGATGCGCAAAATAGTACGAGTGTAAACAGCACAAAACAATGCGATGCGCAAAATAGCGAGAGTGTAAACATCACAAAATAGTGCGATGCGCGAAATTGCGCGAGTGTAAATTGCAATAAACAGTGCGCTGCGCAAAATAGTGCGAGTGTAAATTGTACAAAACAGTGCGTTGCGCACAATAGCGCGAGTGTAAACTGCACAAAACAGTGCGATGCGCAAAATAGCACATTTCATAAACTGCACAAAACAGAGCGATGCGCAAAATAGCTCGAGTGTAAACTGCACAAACAGTGCGCTGCGCAAAATAGCGGGATTCTAAACAGCACAAAACAGTGCGATGCGCAAAATAGCGCGAGTGTAAACTGTACAAACCAGTGCGATGCGCAAAATAGCGCATTTCGTAAACTGCACAAAACAGTGCGATGCGCAAAATAGCGCGAGTGTGAACTGCACAAAACAGTGCGCTGCGCAAAATAGCGCGAATGTAAACTGCACAAAACAGTGCGATGCGCAAAATAGCTCGTTTGGTAAACAGCACAAAACAGTGCGATGCGCAAAATAGGAGGAGTGTAAACTGCACAAAACAGTGCGATGCGCAAAAATAGCGAGAGTGTAAACAGCACAAAACAGTGCTATGCGCAAAATAGCGAGAGTGTAAACTGCACAAAACAGTGCGATTCGCAAAATAGCTCGTTTGGTAAACAGCACAAAACAGTGCGATGCGCAAAATAGCGAGAGTGTAAACAGCACAAAACAGTGCGATGCGCAAAATAGTACGAGTGTAAACAGCACAAAACAGTGCGATGCGCAAAATAGGAAGAGTGTAAACATCACAAAATAGTGCGATGCGCGAAATTGCGCGAGTGTAAACTGCACAAAACAGTGCGCTGCGCAAAATAGTGCGAGTGTAAACTGTACACAACAGTGCGTTGCGCAAAATAGCGCGAGTGTAAACTGCACAAAATAGTGTGATGCGCAAAATACCGCGAGTGTCAACTGCACAAAACAATGCGATGCGCAAAATAGCACATTTCATAAACTGCACAAAACAGTGCGATGCACAAAATAGCTCGAGTGTAAACTGCACAAACAGTGCGCTGCGCAAAATAGCGGGAGTGTAAACAGCACAAAACAGTGCGATCCGCAAAATAGCGCGAGTGTAAACTGTCCAAACCAGTGCGATGCGCAAAATAGCGCATTTGATAAACTGCACAAAACAGTGCGGTGCGCAAAATAGCGCGAGTGTGAACTGCACAAAACAGTGCGCTGTGCAAAATAGCGAGAGTGTAAACTGCACAAAACAGTGCAATGGGCAAAATAGCACATTTCATAAACTGCACAAAACAGTGCGATGCACAAAATAACTCGGGTGTAAACTGCACAAACAGTGCGCTGCGCAAAATAGCAGGAGTGTAAATAGCACAAAACAGTGCGATGCGCAAAAATAGCGAGAGTGTACACAGCACAAAACAGTGCAATGCGCAAAATAGCGAGAGTGTAAACTGCACAAAACAGTGCGATGCGCAAAATAGCGCCAGTGTAAACTGCACAAAACAGTGCGATGCGCAAAATAGCTCGTTTGGTAAACAGCACAAAACAGTGCGATGCGCAAAATAGCGAGAGTGTAAACAGCACAAAACAGTGCGATGCGCAAAATAGTACGAGTGTAAACAGCACAAAACAGTGCGATGCGCAAAATAGCGAGAGTGTAAACATCACAAAATAGTGCGATGCGCGAAATTGCGCGAGTGTAAACTGCAATAAACAGTGCACTGTGAACTGCACAAAACAGTGCGCAGCGCAAAATAGCGCGAGTGTAAACTGCACAAAACAGTGCGATGCGCAAAATAGCTCGTTTGGTAAACTGCACAAAACAGTGCGATGCGCAAAATAGCGAGAGTGTAAACAGCACAAAACTGTGCGATGCGCAAAATAGGAAGAGTGTACACTGCACAAAACAGTGCAATGCGCAAAATAGCGAGAGTGTAAACTGCACAAAACAGTGCGATGCGCAAAATAGCGCGAGTGTAAACTGCACAAAACAGTGCGATGCGCAAAATAGCTCGTTTGGTAAACAGCACGAAACAGTGCGATGCGCAAAATAGCTCGTTTGGTAAACAGCACAAAACAGTGCGATGCGCAAAATAGTACGAGTGTAAATAGCACAAAACAGTGCGATGCGCAAAATAGCGAGAGTGTAAACATCACAAAATAGTGCGGTGCGCGAAATTGCGCGAGTGTAAACTGCACAAAACAGTGCGCTGCGCAAAATAGTGCGAGTGTAAACTGTACAAAACAGTGCGTTGCTCAAAATAGCGCGAGTGTAAACTGCACAAAATAGTGGGATGCGCAAAATAGCGCGAGTGTAAACTGCACAAAACAGTGCGATGCGCAAAATAGCACATTTCATAAACTGCACAGAACAGTGCGATGCGCAAAATAGCTCGAGTGTAAACTGCACAAACAGTGCGCTGCGCAAAATAGCGGGAGTGTAAACAGCAGAAAACAGTGCGCTGCGCAAAATAGCGCGAGTGTAAACTGTACAAACCAGTGCGACGCGCAAAATAGCGCATTTGATAAGCTGCACAAAACAGTGCGATGCGCAAAATAGCGCGAGTGTGAACTGTACAAAATAGTGCGCTGCGCAAAATAGCGCGAGTGTAAACTGCATAAAACAGTGCGATGCGCAAAATAGCTCGTTTGGTAAACAGCACAAAACAGTGCGATGCGCAAAATAGCGACAGTGTAAACAGCACAAAACTGTGCGATGCGCAAAATAGGAGGAGTGTAAACTGCACAAAACAGTGCGATGCCCGAAAATAGCGAGAGTGTAAACACCACAAAACAGTGCAATGCGCAAAATAGCGAGAGTGTAAACTGCACAAAACAGTGCGATGCGCAAAATAGCGCGAGTGTAAACAGCAGAAAACAGTGCGATGCGCAAAATAGCGCGAGTGTAAACTGTACAAACCAGTGCGACGCGCGAAATAGCGCATTTGATAAGCTGCACAAAACAGTGCGATGCGCAAAATAGCGCGAGTGTGAACTGTACAAAATAGTGCGCTGCGCAAAATAGCGCGAGTGTAAACTGCATAAAACAGTGCGATGCGCAAAATAGCTCGTTTGGTAAACAGCACGAAACAGTGCGATGCGCAAAATAGCGAGAGTGTAAACAGCACAAAACAGTGCGATGCGCAAAATAGTACGAGTGTAAACAGCACAAAACAGTGCGATGCGCAAAATAGCGAGAGTGTAAACATCACAAAATAGTGCGATGCGCGAAATTGCGCGAGTGTAAACTGCACAAAACAGTGCGCTGCGCAAAATAGTGCGAGTGTAAACTGTACAAAACAGTGCGTTGCTCAAAATAGCGCGAGTGTAAACTGCACAAAATAGTGGGATGCGCAAAATAGCGCGAGTGTAAACTGCACAAAACAGTGCGATGCGCAAAATAGCACATTTCATAAACTGCACAGAACAGTGCGATGCGCAAAATAGCTCGAGTGTAAACTGCACAAACAGTGCGCTGCGCAAAATAGCGGGAGTGTAAACAGCAGAAAACAGTGCGATGCGCAAAATAGCGCGAGTGTAAACTGTACAAACCAGTGCGACGCGCAAAATAGCGCATTTGATAAGCTGCACAAAACAGTGCGATGCGCAAAATAGCGCGAGTGTGAACTGTACAAAATAGTGCGCTGCGCAAAATAGCGCGAGTGTAAACTGCATAAAACAGTGCGATGCGCAAAATAGCTCGTTTGGTAAACAGCACAAAACAGTGCGATGCGCAAAATAGCGACAGTGTAAACAGCACAAAACTGTGCGATGCGCAAAATAGGAGGAGTGTAAACTGCACAAAACAGTGCGATGCCCGAAAATAGCGAGAGTGTAAACACCACAAAACAGTGCAATGCGCAAAATAGCGAGAGTGTAAACTGCACAAAACAGTGCGATGCGCAAAATAGCGCGAGTGTAAACAACAGAAAACAGTGCGATGCGCAAAATAGCGCGAGTGTAAACTGTACAAACCAGTGCGACGCGCAAAATAGCGCATTTGATAAGCTGCACAAAACAGTGCGATGCGCAAAATAGCGCGAGTGTGAACTGTACAAAATAGTGCGCTGCGCAAAATAGCGCGAGTGTAAACTGCATAAAACAGTGCGATGCGCAAAATAGCTCGTTTGGTAAACAGCACGAAACAGTGCGATGCGCAAAATAGCGAGAGTGTAAACAGCACAAAACAGTGCGATGCGCAAAATAGTACGAGTGTAAACAGCACAAAACAGTGCGATGCGCAAAATAGCGAGAGTGTAAACATCACAAAATAGTGCGATGCGCGAAATTGCGCGAGTGTAAACTGCACAAAACAGTGCGCTGCGCAAAATAGTGCGAGTGTAAACTGTACCAAACAGTGCGTTGCGCAAAATAGCGCGAGTGTAAACTGCACAAAATAGTGTGATGCGCAAAATAGCGCGAGTGTAAACTGCACAAAACAGTGCGATGTGCAAAATAGCACATTTCATAAACTGCACAAAACAGTGCGATACGCAAAATAGCTCGAGTGTAAACTGCACAAACAGTGCGCTGCGCAAAATAGCGGGAGTGTAAACAGCACAAAACAGTGCGATGCGCAAAATAGCGCGAGTGTAAACTGTACAAACCAGTGCGATGCGCAAAATAGCGCATTTGATAAACTGCACAAAATAGTGCGATGCGCAAAATAGCGCGACTGTGAACTGCACAAAACAGTGCGCAGCGCAAAATAGCGCGAGTGTCAACTGCACAAAACAGTGCGATGCGCAAAATAGCTCGTTTGGTAAACAGCACAAAACAGTGCGATGCGCAAAATAGGAGGAGTGTAAACTGCACAAAACAGTGCGATGCGCAAAAATAGCGAGAGTGTAAACAGCACAAAACAGTGCAATGCGCAAAATAGCGAGAGTGTAAACTGCACAAAACAGTGCGATGCGCAAAATAGCGCGAGTGTAAACTGCACAAAACAGTGCGATGCGCAAAATAGCTCGTTTGGTAAACAGCACAAAACAGTGCGATGCGCAAAATAGCGAGAGTGTAAACAGCACAAAACAGTGCGATGCGCAAAATAGTACGACTGTAAACAGTACAAAACAGTGCGATGCGCAAAATAGCGAGAGTGCAAACATCACAAAATAGTGCAATGCGCGAAATTGCGCGAGTGTAAACTGCACAAAACAGTGCGCTGCGCAAAATAGGGCGAGTGTAAACTGTACAAAATAGTGCGTTGCGCAAAATAGCGCGTGTGTAAACTGCACAAAATAGTGCGCTGCGCAAAATAGCGGGAGTGTAAACAGCACAAAACAGTGCGATGCGCAAAATAGCGCGAGTGTAAACTGTACAAACCAGTGCGATGCGCAAAATAGCGCATTTGATAAACTGCACAAAACAGTGCGATGCGCAAAATAGCGCGAGTGTGAACTGCACAAAATAGTGCGCTGCGCAAAATAGCGCGAGTGTAAACTGCACAAAGCAGTGCGATGCGCAAAATAGCTCGTTTGGTAAACAGCACAAAACAGTGCGATGCGCAAAATAGCGAGAGTGTAAACAGCACAAAACTGTGCGATGCGCAAAATAGGAGGAGTGTAAACTGCACAAAACAGTGCGATGCGCGAAAATAGCGAGAGTGTAAACACCACAAAACAGTGCAATGCGCAAAATAGCGAGAGTGTAAACTGCACAAAACAGTGCGATGCGCAAAATAGCGCGAGTGTAAACTGCACAAAACAGTGCGATGTGCAAAATAGCTCGTTTGGTAAACAGCACAAAACAGTGCGATGCGCGAAATAGCGAGAGTGTAAACAGCACAAAATAGTGCGATGCGCAAAATAGTACGAGTGTAAACAGCACAAAACAGTGCGATGCGCAAAATAGCGAGAGTGTAAACATCACCAAATAGTGCGATGCGCGAAATTGCGCGAGTGTAAACTGCACAAAACAGTGCGCTGCGCAAAATAGTGCGAGTGTAAACTGTACAAAACAGTGCGTTGCGCAAAATAGCGCGAGTGTAAACTGCACAAAATAGTGTGATGCGCAAAATAGCGCGAGTGTAAACTGCACAAAACAGTGCGATGTGCAAAATAGCACATTTCATGAACTGCACAAAACAGTGCGATGCGCAAAATAGCTCGAGTGTAAACTGCACAAACAGTGCGCTGCGCAAAATGGCGGGAGTGTAAACAGCACAAAACAGTGCGATGCGCAAAATAGCGCGAGTGTAAACTGTACAAACCAGTGCGATGCGCAAAATAGCGCATTTGATAAACTGCACAAAACAGTGCGATGCGCAAAATAGCGCGAGTGTGAACTGCACAAAATAGTGCGCTGCGCAAAATAGCGCGAGTGTAAACTGCACAAAGCAGTGCGATGCGCAAATAGCTCGTTTGGTAAACAGCACAAAACAGTGCGATGCGTAAAATAGCGAGAGTGTAAACAGCACAAAACTGTGCGATGCGCAAAATAGGAGGAGTGTAAACTGCACAAAACAGTGCGATGCGCGAAAATAGCGAGAGTGTAAACACCACAAAACAGTGCAATGCGCAAAATAGCGAGAGTGTAAACTGCACAAAACAGTGCGATGCGCAAAATAGCGCGAGTGTAAACTGCACAAAACAGTGCGATGTGCAAAATAGCTCGTTTGGTAAACAGCACAAAACAGTGCGATGCGCGAAATAGCGAGAGTGTAAACAGCACAAAATAGTGCGATGCGCAAAATAGTACGAGTGTAAACAGCACAAAACAGTGCGATGCGCAAAATAGCGAGAGTGTAAACATCACCAAATAGTGCGATGCGCGAAATTGCGCGAGTGTAAACTGCACAAAATAGTGCGCTGCGCAAAATAGTGCGAGTGTAAACTGTACAAAACAGTGCGTTGCGCAAAATAGCGCGAGTGTAAACTGCACAAAATAGTGTGATGCGCAAAATAGCGCGAGTGTAAACTGCACAAAACAGTGCGATGTGCAAAATAGCACATTTCATAAACTGCACAAAACAGTGCGATGCGCAAAATAGCTCGAGTGTAAACTGCACAAACAGTGCGCTGCGCAAAATAGCGGGAGTGTAAACAGCACAAAACAGTGCGTTGCGCAAAATAGCGCGAGTGTAAACTGTACAAACCAGTGCGATGCGCAAAATAGCGCCTTTGATAAACTGCACAAAACAGTGCGATGCGCAAAATAGCGCGAGTGTGAACTGCACAAAATAGTGCGCTGCGCAAAATAGCGCGAGTGTAAACTGCACAAAATAGTGCGATGCGCGAAATAGCTCGTTTGGTAAACAGCACAAAACAGTGCGATGCGCAAAATAGCGAGAGTGTAAACAGCACAAAACAGTGCGATGCGCAAAATAGTACGACTGTAAACAGTACAAAACAGTGCGATGCGCAAAATAGCGAGAGTGCAAACATCACAAAATAGTGCAATGCGCGAAATTGCGCGAGTGTAAACTGCACAAAACAGTGCGCTGCGCAAAATAGGGCGAGTGTAAACTGTACAAAATAGTGCGTTGCGCAAAATAGCGCGTGTGTAAACTGCACAAAATAGTGCGCTGCGCAAAATAGCGGGAGTGTAAACAGCACAAAACAGTGCGATGCGCAAAATAGCGCGAGTGTAAACTGTACAAACCAGTGCGATGCGCAAAATAGCGCATTTGATAAACTGCACAAAACAGTGCGATGCGCAAAATAGCGCGAGTGTGAACTGCACAAAATAGTGCGCTGCGCAAAATAGCGCGAGTGTAAACTGCACAAAGCAGTGCGATGCGCAAAATAGCTCGTTTGGTAAACAGCACAAAACAGTGCGATGCGCAAAATAGCGAGAGTGTAAACAGCACAAAACTGTGCGATGCGCAAAATAGGAGGAGTGTAAACTGCACAAAACAGTGCGATGCGCGAAAATAGCGAGAGTGTAAACACCACAAAACAGTGCAATGCGCAAAATAGCGAGAGTGTAAACTGCACAAAACAGTGCGATGCGCAAAATAGCGCGAGTGTAAACTGCACAAAACAGTGCGATGTGCAAAATAGCTCGTTTGGTAAACAGCACAAAACAGTGCGATGCGCGAAATAGCGAGAGTGTAAACAGCACAAAATAGTGCGATGCGCAAAATAGTACGAGTGTAAACAGCACAAAACAGTGCGATGCGCAAAATAGCGAGAGTGTAAACATCACCAAATAGTGCGATGCGCGAAATTGCGCGAGTGTAAACTGCACAAAACAGTGCGCTGCGCAAAATAGTGCGAGTGTAAACTGTACAAAACAGTGCGTTGCGCAAAATAGCGCGAGTGTAAACTGCACAAAATAGTGTGATGCGCAAAATAGCGCGAGTGTAAACTGCACAAAACAGTGCGATGTGCAAAATAGCACATTTCATGAACTGCACAAAACAGTGCGATGCGCAAAATAGCTCGAGTGTAAACTGCACAAACAGTGCGCTGCGCAAAATGGCGGGAGTGTAAACAGCACAAAACAGTGCGATGCGCAAAATAGCGCGAGTGTAAACTGTACAAACCAGTGCGATGCGCAAAATAGCGCATTTGATAAACTGCACAAAACAGTGCGATGCGCAAAATAGCGCGAGTGTGAACTGCACAAAATAGTGCGCTGCGCAAAATAGCGCGAGTGTAAACTGCACAAAGCAGTGCGATGCGCAAATAGCTCGTTTGGTAAACAGCACAAAACAGTGCGATGCGTAAAATAGCGAGAGTGTAAACAGCACAAAACTGTGCGATGCGCAAAATAGGAGGAGTGTAAACTGCACAAAACAGTGCGATGCGCGAAAATAGCGAGAGTGTAAACACCACAAAACAGTGCAATGCGCAAAATAGCGAGAGTGTAAACTGCACAAAACAGTGCGATGCGCAAAATAGCGCGAGTGTAAACTGCACAAAACAGTGCGATGTGCAAAATAGCTCGTTTGGTAAACAGCACAAAACAGTGCGATGCGCGAAATAGCGAGAGTGTAAACAGCACAAAATAGTGCGATGCGCAAAATAGTACGAGTGTAAACAGCACAAAACAGTGCGATGCGCAAAATAGCGAGAGTGTAAACATCACCAAATAGTGCGATGCGCGAAATTGCGCGAGTGTAAACTGCACAAAATAGTGCGCTGCGCAAAATAGTGCGAGTGTAAACTGTACAAAACAGTGCGTTGCGCAAAATAGCGCGAGTGTAAACTGCACAAAATAGTGTGATGCGCAAAATAGCGCGAGTGTAAACTGCACAAAACAGTGCGATGTGCAAAATAGCACATTTCATAAACTGCACAAAACAGTGCGATGCGCAAAATAGCTCGAGTGTAAACTGCACAAACAGTGCGCTGCGCAAAATAGCGGGAGTGTAAACAGCACAAAACAGTGCGTTGCGCAAAATAGCGCGAGTGTAAACTGTACAAACCAGTGCGATGCGCAAAATAGCGCCTTTGATAAACTGCACAAAACAGTGCGATGCGCAAAATAGCGCGAGTGTGAACTGCACAAAATAGTGCGCTGCGCAAAATAGCGCGAGTGTAAACTGCACAAAATAGTGCGATGCGCGAAATAGCTCGTTTGGTAAACAGCACAAAACAGTGCGATGCGCAAAATAGCGAGAGTGTAAACAGCACAAAACAGTGCGATGCGCAAAATAGTACGACTGTAAACAGTACAAAACAGTGCGATGCGCAAAATAGCGAGAGTGCAAACATCACAAAATAGTGCAATGCGCGAAATTGCGCGAGTGTAAACTGCACAAAACAGTGCGCTGCGCAAAATAGGGCGAGTGTAAACTGTACAAAATAGTGCGTTGCGCAAAATAGCGCGTGTGTAAACTGCACAAAATAGTGCGCTGCGCAAAATAGCGGGAGTGTAAACAGCACAAAACAGTGCGATGCGCAAAATAGCGCGAGTGTAAACTGTACAAACCAGTGCGATGCGCAAAATAGCGCATTTGATAAACTGCACAAAACAGTGCGATGCGCAAAATAGCGCGAGTGTGAACTGCACAAAATAGTGCGCTGCGCAAAATAGCGCGAGTGTAAACTGCACAAAGCAGTGCGATGCGCAAAATAGCTCGTTTGGTAAACAGCACAAAACAGTGCGATGCGCAAAATAGCGAGAGTGTAAACAGCACAAAACTGTGCGATGCGCAAAATAGGAGGAGTGTAAACTGCACAAAACAGTGCGATGCGCGAAAATAGCGAGAGTGTAAACACCACAAAACAGTGCAATGCGCAAAATAGCGAGAGTGTAAACTGCACAAAACAGTGCGATGCGCAAAATAGCGCGAGTGTAAACTGCACAAAACAGTGCGATGTGCAAAATAGCTCGTTTGGTAAACAGCACAAAACAGTGCGATGCGCGAAATAGCGAGAGTGTAAACAGCACAAAATAGTGCGATGCGCAAAATAGTACGAGTGTAAACAGCACAAAACAGTGCGATGCGCAAAATAGCGAGAGTGTAAACATCACCAAATAGTGCGATGCGCGAAATTGCGCGAGTGTAAACTGCACAAAACAGTGCGCTGCGCAAAATAGTGCGAGTGTAAACTGTACAAAACAGTGCGTTGCGCAAAATAGCGCGAGTGTAAACTGCACAAAATAGTGTGATGCGCAAAATAGCGCGAGTGTAAACTGCACAAAACAGTGCGATGTGCAAAATAGCACATTTCATGAACTGCACAAAACAGTGCGATGCGCAAAATAGCTCGAGTGTAAACTGCACAAACAGTGCGCTGCGCAAAATAGCGGGAGTGTAAACAGCACAAAACAGTGCGATGCGCAAAATAGCGCGAGTGTAAACTGTACAAACCAGTGCGATGCGCAAAATAGCGCATTTGATAAACTGCACAAAACAGTGCGATGCGCAAAATAGCGCGAGTGTGAACTGCACAAAATAGTGCGCTGCGCAAAATAGCGCGAGTGTAAACTGCACAAAGCAGTGCGATGCGCAAATAGCTCGTTTGGTAAACAGCACAAAACAGTGCGATGCGCAAAATAGCGAGAGTGTAAACAGCACAAAACTGTGCGATGCGCAAAATAGGAGGAGTGTAAACTGCACAAAACAGTGCGATGCGCGAAAATAGCGAGAGTGTAAACACCACAAAACAGTGCAATGCGCAAAATAGCGAGAGTGTAAACTGCACAAAACAGTGCGATGCGCAAAATAGCGCGAGTGTAAACTGCACAAAACAGTGCGATGTGCAAAATAGCTCGTTTGGTAAACAGCACAAAACAGTGCGATGCGCGAAATAGCGAGAGTGTAAACAGCACAAAATAGTGCGATACGCAAAATAGTACGAGTGTAAACAGCACAAAACAGTGCGATGCGCAAAATAGCGAGAGTGTAAACATCACCAAATAGTGCGATGCGCGAAATTGCGCGAGTGTAAACTGCACAAAATAGTGCGCTGCGCAAAATAGTGCGAGTGTAAACTGTACAAAACAGTGCGTTGCGCAAAATAGCGCGAGTGTAAACTGCACAAAATAGTGTGATGCGCAAAATAGCGCGAGTGTAAACTGCACAAAACAGTGCGATGTGCAAAATAGCACATTTCATAAACTGCACAAAACAGTGCGATGCGCAAAATAGCTCGAGTGTAAACTGCACAAACAGTGCGCTGCGCAAAATAGCGGGAGTGTAAACAGCACAAAACAGTGCGTTGCGCAAAATAGCGCGAGTGTAAACTGTACAAACCAGTGCGATGCGCAAAATAGCGCCTTTGATAAACTGCACAAAACAGTGCGATGCGCAAAATAGCGCGAGTGTGAACTGCACAAAATAGTGCGCTGCGCAAAATAGCGCGAGTGTAAACTGCACAAAATAGTGCGATGCGCGAAATAGCTCGTTTGGTAAACAGCACAAAACAGTGCAATGCGCAAAATAGCGAGAGTGTAAACAGCACAAAACTGTGCGATGCGCAAAATAGGAGGAGTGTAAACTGCACAAAACAGTGCGATGCACGAAAATAGCGAGAGTGTAAACACCACAAAACAGTGCAATGCGCAAAATAGCGAGAGTGTAAACTGCACAAAACAGTGCGATGCGCAAAATAGCGCGAGTGTAAACTGCACAAAACAGTGCGATGTGCAAAATAGCTCGTTTGGTAAACAGCACAAAACAGTGCGATGCGCGAAATAGCGAGAGTGTAAACAGCACAAAATAGTGCGATGCGCAAAATAGTACGAGTGTAAACAGCACAAAACAGTGCGATGCGCAAAATAGCGAGAGTGTAAACATCACCAAATAGTGCGATGCGCGAAATTGCGCGAGTGTAAACTGCACAAAATAGTGCGCTGCGCAAAATAGTGCGAGTGTAAACTGTACAAAACAGTGCGCTGCGCAAAATAGCGGGAGTGTAAACAGCACAAAACAGTGCGATGCGCAAAATAGCGCGAGTGTAAACTGTACAAACCAGTGCGATGCGCAAAATAGCGCATTTGATAAACTGCACAAAACAGTGCGATGCGCAAAATAGCGCGGGTGTGAACTGCACAAAACAGTGCGCAGCGCAAAATAGCGCGAGTGTAAACTGCACAAAACAGTGCGATGCGCAAAATAGCTCGTTTGGTAAACAGCACAAAACAGTGCGATGCGCAAAATAGCGAGAGTGTAAACAGCACAAAACTGTGCGATGCGCAAAATAGGAAGAGTGTAAACTGCACAAAACAGTGCAATGCGCAAAATAGCGAGAGTGTAAACTGCACAAAACAGTGCGATGCGCAAAATAGCGCGAGTGTAAACTGCACAAAACAGTGCGATGCGCAAAATAGCTCGAGTGTAAACTGTACAAACCAGTGCGATGCGCAAAATAGCGCATTTGATAAACTGCACAAAACAGTGCGATGCGCAAAATAGCGCGACTGTGAACTGCACAAAACAGTGCGCAGCGCAAAATAGCGCGAGTGTAAACTGCACAAAACAGTGCGATGCGCAAAATAGCTCGTTTGGTAAACTGCACAAAACAGTGCGATGCGCAAAATAGCGAGAGTGTAAACAGCACAAAACTGTGCGATGCGCAAAATAGGAAGAGTGTACACTGCACAACACAGTGCAATGCGCAAAATAGCGAGAGTGTAAACTGCACAAAACAGTGCGATGCGCAAAATAGCGCGAGTGTAAACTGCACAAAACAGTGCGATGCGCAAAATAGCTCGTTTGGTAAACAGCACGAAACAGTGCGATGCGCAAAATAGCTCGTTTGGTAAACAGCACAAAACAGAGCGATGCGCAAAATAGTACGAGTGTAAACAGCACAAAACAGTGCGATGCGCAAAATAGCGAGAGTGTAAACATCACAAAATAGTGCGGTGCGCGAAATTGCGCGAGTGTAAACCGCACAAAACAGTGCGCTGCGCAAAATAGTGCGAGTGTAAACTGTACAAAACAGTGCGTTGCTCAAAATAGCGCGAGTGTAAACTGCACAAAATAGTGGGATGCGCAAAATAGCGCGAGTGTAAACTGCACAAAACAGTGCGATGCGCAAAATAGCACATTTCATAAACTGCACAGAACAGTGCGATGCGCAAAATAGCTCGAGTGTAAACTGCACAAACAGTGCGCTGCGCAAAATAGCGGGAGTGTAAACAGCAGAAAACAGTGCGATGCGCAAAATAGCGCGAGTGTAAACTGTACAAACCAGTGCGACGCGCAAAATAGCGCATTTGATAAGCTGCACAAAACAGTGCGATGCGCAAAATAGCGCGAGTGTGAACTGCACAAAATAGTGCGCTGCGCAAAATAGCGCGAGTGTAAACTGCATAAAACAGTGCGATGCGCAAAATAGCTCGTTTGGTAAACAGCACAAAACAGTGCGATGCGCAAAATAGCGACAGTGTAAACAGCACAAAACTGTGCGATGCGCAAAATAGGAGGAGTGTAAACTGCACAAAACAGTGCGATGCCCGAAAATAGCGAGAGTGTAAACACCACAAAACAGTGCAATGCGCAAAATAGCGAGAGTGTAAACTGCACAAAACAGTGCGATGCGCAAAATAGCGCGAGTGTAAACAGCACAAAACAGTGCGATGCGCAAAATAGCTCGTTTGGTAAACAGCACGAAACAGTGCGATGCGCAAAATAGCGAGAGTGTAAACAGCACAAAACAGTGCGATGCGCAAAATAGTACGAGTGTAAACAGCACAAAACAGTGCGATGCGCAAAATAGCGAGAGTGTAAACATCACAAAATAGTGCGATGCGCGAAATTGCGCGAGTGTAAACTGCACAAAACAGTGCGCTGCGCAAAATAGTGCGAGTGTAAACTGTACCAAACAGTGCGTTGCGCAAAATAGCGCGAGTGTAAACTGCACAAAATAGTGTGATGCGCAAAATAGCGCGAGTGTAAACTGCACAAAACAGTGCGATGTGCAAAATAGCACATTTCATAAACTGCACAAAACAGTGCGATACGCAAAATAGCTCGAGTGTAAACTGCACAAACAGTGCGCTGCGCAAAATAGCGGGAGTGTAAACAGCAGAAAACAGTGCGATGCGCAAAATAGCGCGAGCGTAAACTGTACAAACCAGTGCGATGCGCAAAATAGCGCATTTGATAAACTGCACAAAATAGTGCGATGCGCAAAATAGCGCGACTGTGAACTGCACAAAACAGTGCGCAGCGCAAAATAGCGCGAGTGTCAACTGCACAAAACAGTGCGATGCGCAAAATAGCTCGTTTGGTAAACAGCACAAAACAGTGCGATGCGCAAAATAGCGAGAGTGTAAACAGCACAAAACTGTGCGATGCGCAAAATAGGAGGAGTGTAAACTGCACAAAACAGTGCGATGCGCAAAAATAGCGAGAGTGTAAACAGCACAAAACAGTGCAATGCGCAAAATAGCGAGAGTGTAAACTGCACAAAACAGTGCAATGCGCAAAATAGCGCGAGTGTAAACTGCACAAAACAGTGCGATGCGCAAAATAGCTCGTTTGGTAAACAGCACAAAACAGTGCGATGCGCAAAATAGCGAGAGTGTAAACAGCACAAAACAGTGCGATGCGCAAAATAGTACGACTGTAAACAGTACAAAACAGTGCGATGCGCAAAATAGCGAGAGTGCAAACATCACAAAATAGTGCAATGCGCGAAATTGCGCGAGTGTAAACTGCACAAAACAGTGCGCTGCGCAAAATAGGGCGAGTGTAAACTGTACAAAATAGTGCGTTGCGCAAAATAGCGCGTGTGTAAACTGCACAAAATAGTGCGCTGTGCAAAATAGCGGGAGTGTAAACAGCACAAAACAGTGCGATGCGCAAAATAGCGCGAGTGTAAACTGTACAAACCAGTGCGATGCGCAAAATAGCGCATTTGATAAACTGCACAAAACAGTGCGATGCGCAAAATAGCGCGAGTGTGAACTGCACAAAATAGTGCGCTGCGCAAAATAGCGCGAGTGTAAACTGCACAAAGCAGTGCGATGCGCAAAATAGCTCGTTTGGTAAACAGCACAAAACAGTGCGATGCGCAAAATAGCGAGAGTGTAAACAGCACAAAACTGTGCGATGCGCAAAATAGGAGGAGTGTAAACTGCACAAAACAGTGCGATGCGCGAAAATAGCGAGAGTGTAAACACCACAAAACAGTGCAATGCGCAAAATAGCGAGAGTGTAAACTGCACAAAACAGTGCGATGCGCAAAATAGCGCGAGTGTAAACTGCACAAAACAGTGCGATGTGCAAAATAGCTCGTTTGGTAAACAGCACAAAACAGTGCGATGCGCGAAATAGCGAGAGTGTAAACAGCACAAAATAGTGCGATGCGCAAAATAGTACGAGTGTAAACAGCACAAAACAGTGCGATGCGCAAAATAGCGAGAGTGTAAACATCACCAAATAGTGCGATGCGCGAAATTGCGCGAGTGTAAACTGCACAAAATAGTGCGCTGCGCAAAATAGTGCGAGTGTAAACCGTACAAAACAGTGCGTTGCGCAAAATAGCGCGAGTGGAAACTGCACAAAATAGTGTGATGCGCAAAATAGCGCGAGTGTAAACTGCACAAAACAGTGCGATGTGCAAAATAGCACATTTCATAAACTGCACAAAACAGTGCGATGCGCAAAATAGCTCGAGTGTAAACTGCACAAACAGTGCGCTGCGCAAAATAGCGGGAGTGTAAACAGCACAAAACAGTGCGTTGCGCAAAATAGCGCGAGTGTAAACTGTACAAACCAGTGCGATGCGCAAAATAGCGCATTTGATAAACTGCACAAAACAGTGCGATGCGCAAAATAGCGCGAGTGTGAACTGCACAAAATAGTGCGCTGCGCAAAATAGCGCGAGTGTAAACTGCACAAAACAGTGCGATGCGCGAAATAGCTCGTTTGGTAAACAGCACAAAACAGTGCGATGCGTAAAATAGCGAGAGTGTAAACAGCACAAAACTGTGCGATGCACAAAATAGGAGGAGTGTAAACTGCACAAAACAGTGCGATGCGCGAAAATAGCGAGAGTGTAAACACCACAAAACAGTGCAATGCGCAAAATAGCGAGAGTGTAAACTGCACAAAACATTGCGATGCGCAAAATAGCGACAGTGTAAACAGCACAAAACTGTGCGATGCGCAAAATAGGAGGAGTGTAAACTGCACAAAACAGTGCGATGCCCGAAAATAGCGAGAGTGTAAACACCACAAAACAGTGCAATGCGCAAAATAGCGAGAGTGTAAACTGCACAAAACAGTGCGATGCGCAAAATAGCGCGAGTGTAAACAGCACAAAACAGTGCGATGCGCAAAATAGCTCGTTTGGTAAACAGCACGAAACAGTGCGATGCGCAAAATAGCGAGAGTGTAAACAGCACAAAACAGTGCGATGCGCAAAATAGTACGAGTGTAAACAGCACAAAACAGTGCGATGCGCAAAATAGCGAGAGTGTAAACATCACAAAATAGTGCGATGCGCGAAATTGCGCGAGTGTAAACTGCACAAAACAGTGCGCTGCGCAAAATAGTGCGAGTGTAAACTGTACCAAACAGTGCGTTGCGCAAAATAGCGCGAGTGTAAACTGCACAAAATAGTGTGATGCGCAAAATAGCGCGAGTGTAAACTGCACAAAACAGTGCGATGTGCAAAATAGCACATTTCATAAACTGCACAAAACAGTGCGATACGCAAAATAGCTCGAGTGTAAACTGCACAAACAGTGCGCTGCGCAAAATAGCGGGAGTGTAAACAGCAGAAAACAGTGCGATGCGCAAAATAGCGCGAGCGTAAACTGTACAAACCAGTGCGATGCGCAAAATAGCGCATTTGATAAACTGCACAAAATAGTGCGATGCGCAAAATAGCGCGACTGTGAACTGCACAAAACAGTGCGCAGCGCAAAATAGCGCGAGTGTCAACTGCACAAAACAGTGCGATGCGCAAAATAGCTCGTTTGGTAAACAGCACAAAACAGTGCGATGCGCAAAATAGCGAGAGTGTAAACAGCACAAAACTGTGCGATGCGCAAAATAGGAGGAGTGTAAACTGCACAAAACAGTGCGATGCGCAAAAATAGCGAGAGTGTAAACAGCACAAAACAGTGCAATGCGCAAAATAGCGAGAGTGTAAACTGCACAAAACAGTGCAATGCGCAAAATAGCGCGAGTGTAAACTGCACAAAACAGTGCGATGCGCAAAATAGCTCGTTTGGTAAACAGCACAAAACAGTGCGATGCGCAAAATAGCGAGAGTGTAAACAGCACAAAACAGTGCGATGCGCAAAATAGTACGACTGTAAACAGTACAAAACAGTGCGATGCGCAAAATAGCGAGAGTGCAAACATCACAAAATAGTGCAATGCGCGAAATTGCGCGAGTGTAAACTGCACAAAACAGTGCGCTGCGCAAAATAGGGCGAGTGTAAACTGTACAAAATAGTGCGTTGCGCAAAATAGCGCGTGTGTAAACTGCACAAAATAGTGCGCTGCGCAAAATAGCGGGAGTGTAAACAGCACAAAACAGTGCGATGCGCAAAATAGCGCGAGTGTAAACTGTACAAACCAGTGCGATGCGCAAAATAGCGCATTTGATAAACTGCACAAAACAGTGCGATGCGCAAAATAGCGCGAGTGTGAACTGCACAAAATAGTGCGCTGCGCAAAATAGCGCGAGTGTAAACTGCACAAAGCAGTGCGATGCGCAAAATAGCTCGTTTGGTAAACAGCACAAAACAGTGCGATGCGCAAAATAGCGAGAGTGTAAACAGCACAAAACTGTGCGATGCGCAAAATAGGAGGAGTGTAAACTGCACAAAACAGTGCGATGCGCGAAAATAGCGAGAGTGTAAACACCACAAAACAGTGCAATGCGCAAAATAGCGAGAGTGTAAACTGCACAAAACAGTGCGATGTGCAAAATAGCTCGTTTGGTAAACAGCACAAAACAGTGCGATGCGCGAAATAGCGAGAGTGTAAACAGCACAAAATAGTGCGATGCGCAAAATAGTACGAGTGTAAACAGCACAAAACAGTGCGATGCGCAAAATAGCGAGAGTGTAAACATCACCAAATAGTGCGATGCGCGAAATTGCGCGAGTGTAAACTGCACAAAATAGTGCGCTGCGCAAAATAGTGCGAGTGTAAACCGTACAAAACAGTGCGTTGCGCAAAATAGCGCGAGTGGAAACTGCACAAAATAGTGTGATGCGCAAAATAGCGCGAGTGTAAACTGCACAAAACAGTGCGATGTGCAAAATAGCACATTTCATAAACTGCACAAAACAGTGCGATGCGCAAAATAGCTCGAGTGTAAACTGCACAAACAGTGCGCTGCGCAAAATAGCGGGAGTGTAAACAGCACAAAACAGTGCGTTGCGCAAAATAGCGCGAGTGTAAACTGTACAAACCAGTGCGATGCGCAAAATAGCGCATTTGATAAACTGCACAAAACAGTGCGATGCGCAAAATAGCGCGAGTGTGAACTGCACAAAATAGTGCGCTGCGCAAAATAGCGCGAGTGTAAACTGCACAAAACAGTGCGATGCGCGAAATAGCTCGTTTGGTAAACAGCACAAAACAGTGCGATGCGTAAAATAGCGAGAGTGTAAACAGCACAAAACTGTGCGATGCACAAAATAGGAGGAGTGTAAACTGCACAAAACAGTGCGATGCGCGAAAATAGCGAGAGTGTAAACACCACAAAACAGTGCAATGCGCAAAATAGCGAGAGTGTAAACTGCACAAAACAGTGCGATGCGCAAAATAGCGCGAGTGTAAACTGCACAAAACAGTGCGATGTGCAAAATAGCTCGTTTGGTAAACAGCACAAAACAGTGCGATGCGCGAAAGAGCGAGAGTGTAAACAGCACAAAATAGTGCGATGCGGAAAATAGTACGATTGTAAACAGCACAAAACAGTGCGATGCGCAAAATAGCGAGAGTGTAAACATCACCAAATAGTGCGATGCGCGAAATTGCGCGAGTGTAAACTGCACAAAACAGTGCGCTGCGCAAAATAGTGCGAGTGTAAACTGTACAAAACAGTGCGTTGCGCAAAATAGCGCGAGTGTAAACTGCACAAAATAGTGTGATGCGCAAAATAGCGCGAGTGTAAACTGCACAAAATAGTGCGATGTGCAAAATAGCACATTTCATAAACTGCACAAAACAGTGCGATGCGCAAAATAGCTCGAGTGTAAACTGCACAAACAGTGCGCTGCGCAAAATAGCGGGAGTGTAAACAGCACAAAACAGTGCGTTGCGCAAAATAGCGCGAGTGTAAACTGTACAAACCAGTGCGATGCGCAAAATAGCGCATTTGATAAACTGCACAAAACAGTGCGATGCGCAAAATAGCGCGAGTGTGAACTGCACAAAATAGTGCGCTGCGCAAAATAGCGCGAGTGTAAACTGCACAAAACAGTGCGATGCGCGAAATAGCTCGTTTGGTAAACAGCACAAAACAGTGCGATGCGTAAAATAGCGAGAGTGTAAACAGCACAAAACTGTGCGATGCACAAAATAGAAGGAGTGTAAACTGCACAAAACAGTGCGATGCGCGAAAATAGTGAGAGTGTAAACACCACAAAACAGTGCAATGCGCAAAATAGCGAGAGTGTAAACTGCACAAAACAGTGCGATGGGCAAAATAGCGCGAGTGTAAACTGCACAAAACAGTGCGATGTGCAAAATAGCTCGTTTGGTAAACAGCACAAAACAGTGCGATGCGCGAAATAGCGAGAGTGTAAACAGCACAAAATAGTGCGATGCGCAAAATAGTACGAGTGTAAACAGCACAAAACAGTGCGATGCGCAAAATAGCGAGAGTGTAAACATCACCAAATAGTGCGATGCGCGAAATTGCGCGAGTGTAAACTGCACAAAACAGTGCGCTGCGCAAAATAGTGCGAGTGTAAACTGTACAAAACAGTGCGTTGCGCAAAATAGCGCGAGTGTAAACTGCACAAAATAGTGTGATGCGCAAAATAGCGCGAGTGTAAACTGCACAAAACAGTGCGATGTGCAAAATAGCACATTTCATAAACTGCACAAAACAGTGCGATGCGCAAAATAGCTCGAGTGTAAACTGCACAAACAGTGCGCTGCGCAAAATAGCGGGAGTGTAAACAGCACAAAACAGTGCGTTGCGCAAAATAGCGCGAGTGTAAACTGTACAAACCAGTGCGATGCGCAAAATAGCGCATTTGATAAACTGCACAAAGCAGTGCGATGCGCAAAATAGCGCGAGTGTGAACTGCACAAAATAGTGCGCTGCGCAAAATAGCGCGAGTGTAAACTGCACAAAACAGTGCGATGCGCGAAATAGCTCGTTTGGTAAACAGCACAAAACAGTGCGATGCGTAAAATAGCGAGAGTGTAAACAGCACAAAACTGTGCGATGCACAAAATAGGAGGAGTGTAAACTGCACAAAACAGTGCGATGCGCGAAAATAGCGAGAGTGTAAACACCACAAAACAGTGCAATGCGCAAAATAGCGAGAGTGTAAACTGCACAAAACAGTGCGATGCGCCAAATAGCGCGAGTGTAAACTGCACAAAACAGTGCGATGTGCAAAACAGCTCGTTTGGTAAACAGCACAAAACAGTGCGATGCGCGAAATAGCGAGAGTGTAAACAGCACAAAATAGGGCGATGCGCAAAATAGTACGAGTGTAAACAGCACAAAACAGTGCGATGCGCAAAATAGCGAGAGTGTAAACATCACCAAATAGTGCGATGCGCGAAATTGCGCGAGTGTAAACTGCACAAAACAGTGCGCTGCGCAAAATAGTGCAAGTGTAAACTGTACAAAACAGTGCGTTGCGCAAAATAGCGCGAGTGTAAACTGCACAAAATACTGTGATGCGCAAAATAGCGCGAGTGTAAACTGCACAAAACAGTGCGATGTGCAAAATAGCACATTTCATAAACTGCACAAAACAGTACGATGCGCAAAATAGCTCGAGTGTAAACTGCACAAACAGTGCGCTGCGCAAAATAGCGGGAGTGTAAACAGCACAAAACAGTGCGATGCGCAAAATAGCGTGAGTGTAAACTGTACAAACCAGTGCGATGCGCACAATAGCGCATTTGATAAACTGCACAAAACAGTGCGATGCGCAAAATAGCGCGAGTGTGAACTGCACAAAACAGTGCGCAGCGCAAAATAGCGCGAGTGTAAACTGCACAAAACAGTGCGATGCGCAAAATAGCTCGTTTGGTAAACAGCACAAAACAGTGCGATGCGCAAAATAGCGAGAGTGTAAACAGCACAAAACTGTGCGATGCGCAAAATATGAAGAGTGTAAACTGCACAAAACAGTGCAATGCGCAAAATAGCGAGAGTGTAAACTGCACAAAACAGTGCGATGCGCAAAATAGCGCGAGTGTAAACTGCACAAAACAGTGCGATGCGCAAAATAGCTCGTTTGGTAAACAGCACGAAACAGTGCGATGCGCAAAATAGCGAGAGTGTAAACAGCACAAAACAGTGCGATGCGCAAAATAGCGAGAGTGTAAACATCACAAAATAGTGCGGTGCGCGAAATTGCGCGAGTGTAAACTGCACAAAACAGTGCGATGCGCAAAATAGCTCGTTTGGTAAACTGCACAAAACAGTGCGATGCGCAAAATAGCGAGAGTGTAAACAGCACAAAACTGTGCGATGCGCAAAATAGGAAGAGTGTACACTGCACAAAACAGTGCAATGCGCAAAATAGCGAGAGTGTAAACTGCACAAAACAGTGCGATGCGCAAAATAGCGCGAGTGTAAACTGCACAAAACAGTGCGATGCGCAAAATAGCTCGTTTGGTAAACAGCACGAAACAGTGCGATGCGCAAAATAGCTCGTTTGGTAAACAGCACAAAACAGTGCGATGCGCAAAATAGTACGAGTGTAAATAGCACAAAACAGTGCGATGCGCAAAATAGCGAGAGTGTAAACATCACAAAATAGTGCGGTGCGCGAAATTGCGCGAGTGTAAACTGCACAAAACAGTGCGCTGCGCAAAATAGTGCGAGTGTAAACTGTACAAAACAGTGCGTTGCTCAAAATAGCGCGAGTGTAAACTGCACAAAATAGTGGGATGCGCAAAATAGCGCGAGTGTAAACTGCACAAAACAGTGCGATGCGCAAAATAGCACATTTCATAAACTGCACAGAACAGTGCGATGCGCAAAATAGCTCGAGTGTAAACTGCACAAACAGTGCGCTGCGCAAAATAGCGGGAGTGTAAACAGCAGAAAACAGTGCGATGCGCAAAATAGCGCGAGTGTAAACTGTACAAACCAGTGCGACGCGCAAAATAGCGCATTTGATAAGCTGCACAAAACAGTGCGATGCGCAAAATAGCGCGAGTGTGAACTGCACAAAATAGTGCGCTGCGCAAAATAGCGCGAGTGTAAACTGCATAAAACAGTGCGATGCGCAAAATAGCTCGTTTGGTAAACAGCACAAAACAGTGCGATGTGCAAAATAGCGACAGTGTAAACAGCACAAAACTGTGCGATGCGCAAAATAGGAGGAGTGTAAACTGCACAAAACAGTGCGATGCCCGAAAATAGCGAGAGTGTAAACACCACAAAACAGTGGAATGCGCAAAATAGCGAGAGTGTAAACTGCACAAAACAGTGCGATGCGCAAAATAGCGCGAGTGTAAACAGCACAAAACAGTGCGATGCGCAAAATAGCTCGTTTGGTAAACAGCACGAAACAGTGCGATGCGCAAAATAGCGAGAGTGTAAACAGCACAAAACAGTGCGATGCGCAAAATAGTACGAGTGTAAACAGCACAAAACAGTGCGATGCGCAAAATAGCGAGAGTGTAAACATCACAAAATAGTGCGATGTGCGAAATTGCGCGAGTGTAAACTGCACAAAACAGTGCGCTGCGCAAAATAGTGCGAGTGTAAACTGTACCAAACAGTGCGTTGCGCAAAATAGCGCGAGTGTAAACTGCACAAAATAGTGTGATGCGCAAAATAGCGCGAGTGTAAACTGCACAAAACAGTGCGATGTGCAAAATAGCACATTTCATAAACTGCACAAAACAGTGCGATACGCAAAATAGCTCGAGTGTAAACTGCACAAACAGTGCGCTGCGCAAAATAGCGGGAGTGTAAACAGCACAAAACAGTGCGATGCGCAAAATAGCGCGAGTGTAAACTGTACAAACCAGTGCGATGCGCAAAATAGCGCATTTGATAAACTGCACAAAATAGTGCGATGCGCAAAATAGCGCGACTGTGAACTGCACAAAACAGTGCGCAGCGCAAAATAGCGCGAGTGTCAACTGCACAAAACAGTGCGATGCGCAAAATAGCTCGTTTGGTAAACAGCACAAAACAGTGCGATGCGCAAAATAGCGAGAGTGTAAACAGCACAAAACTGTGCGATGCGCAAAATAGGAGGAGTGTAAAATGCACAAAACAGTGCGATGCGCAAAAATAGCGAGAGTGTAAACAGCACGAAACAGTGCAATGCGCAAAATAGCGAGAGTGTAAACTGCACAAAACAGTGCGATGCGCAAAATAGCGCGAGTGTAAACTGCACAAAACAGTGCGATGCGCAAAATAGCTCGTTTGGTAAACAGCACAAAACAGTGCGATGCGCAAAATAGCGAGAGTGTAAACAGCACAAAACAGTGCGATGCGCAAAATAGTACGACTGTAAACAGTACAAAACAATGTGATGCGCAAAATAGCGAGAGTGCAAACATCACAAAATAGTGCAATGCGCGAAATTGCGCGAGTGTAAACTGCACAAAACAGTGCGCTGCGCAAAATAGGGCGAGTGTAAACTGTACAAAATAGTGCGTTGCGCAAAATAGCGCGTGTGTAAACTGCACAAAATAGTGCGCTGCGCAAAATAGCGGGAGTGTAAACAGCACAAAACAGTGCGATGCGCAAAATAGCGCGAGTGTAAACTGTACAAACCAGTGCGATGCGCAAAATAGCGCATTTGATAAACTGCACAAAACAGTGCGATGCGCAAAATAGCGCGAGTGTGAACTGCACAAAATAGTGCGCTGCGCAAAATAGCGCGAGTGTAAACTGCACAAAGCAGTGCGATGCGCAAAATAGCTCGTTTGGTAAACAGCACAAAACAGTGCGATGCGCAAAATAGCGAGAGTGTAAACAGCACAAAACTGTGCGATGCGCAAAATAGGAGGAGTGTAAACTGCACAAAACAGTGCGATGCGCGAAAATAGCGAGAGTGTAAACACCACAAAACAGTGCAATGCGCAAAATAGCGAGAGTGTAAACTGCACAAAACAGTGCGATGCGCAAAATAGCGCGAGTGTAAACTGCACAAAACAGTGCGATGTGCAAAATAGCTCGTTTGGTAAACAGCACAAAACAGTGCGATGCGCGAAATAGCGAGAGTGTAAACAGCACAAAATAGTGCGATGCGCAAAATAGTACGAGTGTAAACAGCACAAAACAGTGCGATGCGCAAAATAGCGAGAGTGTAAACATCACCAAATAGTGCGATGCGCGAAATTGCGCGAGTGTAAACTGCACAAAATAGTGCGCTGCGCAAAATAGTGCGAGTGTAAACCGTACAAAACAGTGCGTTGCGCAAAATAGCGCGGGTGTAAACTGCACAAAATAGTGTGATGCGCAAAATAGCGCGAGTGTAAACTGCACAAAACAGTGCGATGTGCAAAATAGCACATTTCATAAACTGCACAAAACAGTGCGATGCGCAAAATAGCTCGAGTGTAAACTGCACAAACAGTGCGCTGCGCAAAATAGCGGGAGTGTAAACAGCCCAAAACAGTGCGTTGCGCAAAATAGCGCGAGTGTAAACTGTACAAACCAGTGCGATGCGCAAAATAGCGCATTTGATAAACTGCACAAAACAGTGCGATGCGCAAAATTGCACGAGTGTGAACTGCACAAAATAGTGCGCTGCGCAAAATAGCGCGAGTGTAAACTGCACAAAACAGTGCGATGCGCGAAATAGCTCGTTTGGTAAACAGCACAAAACAGTGCGATGCGTAAAATAGCGAGAGTGTAAACAGCACAAAACTGTGCGATGCACAAAATAGGAGGAGTGTAAACTGCACAAAACAGTGCGATGCGCGAAAATAGCGAGAGTGTAAACACCACAAAACAGTGCAATGCGCAAAATAGCGAGAGTGTAAACTGCACAAAACAGTGCGATGCGCAAAATAGCGCGAGTGTAAACTGCACAAAACAGTGCGATGTGCAAAATAGCTCGTTTGGTAAACAGCACAAAACAGTGCGATGCGCGAAATAGCGAGAGTGTAAACAGCACAAAATAGTGCGATGCGCAAAATAGTACGAGTGTAAACAGCACAAAACAGTGCGATGCGCAAAATAGCGAGAGTGTAAACATCACCAAATAGTGCGATGCGCAAAATTGCGCAAGTGTAAACTGCACAAAACAGTGCGCTGCGCAAAATAGTGCGATTGTAAACTGTACAAAACAGTGCGTTGCGCAAAATAGCGCGAGTGTAAACTGCACAAAATAGTGTGATGCGCAAAATAGCACGCGAGTGTAAACTGCACAAAACAGTGCGATGTGCAAAATAGCACATTTCATAAACTGCACAAAACAGTGCGATGCGCAAAATAGCTCGAGTGTAAACTGCACAAACAGTGCGCTGCGCAAAATAGCGGGAGTGTAAACAGCACAAAACAGTGCGTTGCGCAAAATAGCGCGAGTGTAAACTGTACAAACCAGTGCGATGCGCAAAATAGCGCATTTGATAAACTGCACAAAACAGTGCGATGCGCAAAATAGCGCGAGTGTGAACTGCACAAAATAGTGCGCTGCGCAAAATAGCGCGAGTGTAAACTGCACAAAACAGTGCGATGCGCGAAATAGCTCGTTTGGTAAACAGCACAAAACAGTGCAATGCGTAAAATAGCGAGAGTGTAAACAGCACAAAACTGTGCGATGCACAAAATAGAAGGAGTGTAAACTGCACAAAACAGTGCGATGCGCGAAAATAGTGAGAGTGTAAACACCACGAAACAGTGCAATGCGCAAAATAGCGAGAGTGTAAACTGCACAAAACAGTGCGATGGGCAAAATAGCGCGCGTGTAAACTGCACAAAACAGTGCGATGTGCAAAATAGCTCGTTTGGTAAACAGCACAAAACAGTGCGATGCGCGAAATAGCGAGAGTGTAAACAGCACAAAATAGTGCGATGCGCAAAATAGTACGAGTGTAAACAGCACAAAACAGTGCGATGCGCAAAATAGCGAGAGTGTAAACATCGCCAAATAGTGCGATGCGCGAAATTGCGCGAGTGTAAACTGCACAAAACAGTGCGCTGCGCAAAATAGTGCGAGTGTAAACTGTACAAAACAGTGCGTTGCGTAAAATAGCGCGAGTGTAAACTGCACAAAATAGTGTGATGCGCAAAATAGCGCGAGTGTAAACTGCACAAAACAGTGCGATGTGCAAAATAGCACATTTCATAAACTGCACAAAACAGTGCGATGCGCAAAATAGCTCGAGTGTAAACTGCACAAACAGTGCGCTGCGCAAAATAGCGGGAGTGTAAACAGCACAAAACAGTGCGTTGCGCAAAATAGCGCGAGTGTAAACTGTACAAACCAGTGCGATGCGCAAAATAGCGCGAGTGTGAACTGCACAAAATAGTGCGCTGCGCAAAATAGCGCGAGTGTAAACTGCACAAAACAGTGCGATGCGCGAAATAGCTCGTTTGGTAAACAGCACAAAACAGTGCGATGCGTAAAATAGCGAGAGTGTAAACAGCACAAAACTGTGCGATGCACAAAATAGGAGGAGTGTAAACTGCACAAAACAGTGCGATGCGCGAAAATAGCGAGAGTGTAAACACCACAAAACAGTGCAATGCGCAAAATAGCGAGAGTGTAAACTGCACAAAACAGTGCGATGCGCCAAATAGCGCGAGTGTAAACTGCACAAAACAGTGCGATGTGCAAAACAGCTCGTTTGGTAAACAGCACAAAACAGTGCGATGCGCGAAATAGCGAGAGTGTAAACAGCACAAAATAGTGCGATGCGCAAAATAGTACGAGTGTAAACAGCACAAAACAGTGCGATGCGCAAAATAGCGAGAGTGTAAATATCACCAAATAGTGCGATGCGCGAAATTGCGCGAGTGTAAACTGCACAAAACAGTGCGCTGCGCAAAATAGTGCAAGTGTAAACTGTACAAAACAGTGCGTTGCGCAAAATAGCGCGAGTGTAAACTGCACAAAATAGTGTGATGCGCAAAATAGCGCGAGTGTAAACTGCACAAAACAGTGCGATGTGCAAAATAGCACATTTCATAAACTGCACAAAACAGTACGATGCGCAAAATAGCTCGAGTGTAAACCGCACAAACAGTGCGCTGCGCAAAATAGCGGGAGTGTAAACAGCACAAAACAGTGCGATGCGCAAAATAGCGCGAGTGTAAACTGTACAAACCAGTGCGATGCGCACAATAGCGCATTTGATAAACTGCACAAAACAGTGCGATGCGCAAAATAGCGCGAGTGTGAACTGCACAAAACAGTGCGCAGCGCCAAATAGCGCGAGTGTAAACTGCACAAAACAGTGCGATGCGCAAAATAGCTCGTTTGGTAAACAGCACAAAACAGTGCGATGCGCAAAATAGCGAGAGTGTAAACAGCACAAAACTGTGCGATGCGCAAAATAGGAAGAGTGTAAACTGCACAAAACAGTGCAATGCGCAAAATAGCGAGAGTGTAAACTGCACAAAACAGTGCGATGCGCAAAATAGCGCGAGTGTAAACTGCACAAAACAGTGCGATGCGCAGAATAGCTCGTTTGGTAAACAGCACGAAACAGTGCGATGCGCAAAATAGCGAGAGTGTAAACAGCACAAAACAGTGCGATGCGCAAAATAGTACGAGTGTAAACAGCACAAAACAGTGCGATGCGCAAAATAGCGAGAGTGTAAACATCACAAAATAGTGCGGTGCGCGAAATTGCGCGAGTGTAAACTGCACAAAACAGTGCGCTGCGCAAAATAGTGCGAGTGTAAACTGTACAAAACAGTGCGTTGCACAAAATAGCGCGAGTGTAAACTGCACAAAATAGTGTGATGCGCAAAATAGCGCGAGTGTAAACTGCACAAAACAGTGCGATGTGCAAAATAGCACATTTCATAAACTGCACAAAACAGTGCGATGCGCAAAATAGCTCGAGTGTAAACTGCACAAACAGTGCGCTGCGCAAAATAGCGGGAGTGTGAACAGCACAAAACAGTGCGATGCGCAAAATAGCGCGAGTGTAAACTGTACAAACTAGTGCGATGCGCAAAATAGCGCATTTGATAAACTGCACAAAACAGTGCGATGCGCAAAATAGCGCGAGTGTGAACTGCACAAAACAGTGCGCAGCGCAAAATAGCGCGAGTGTAAACTGCACAAAACAGTGCGATGCGCAAAATAGCTCGTTTGGTAAACAGCACAAAACAGTGCGATGCGCAAAATAGCGAGAGTGTAAACAGCACAAAACTGTGCGATGCGCAAAATAGGAAGAGTGTAAACTGCACAAAACAGTGCAATGCGCAAAATAGCGAGAGTGTAAACTGCACAAAACAGTGCGATGCGCAAAATAGCGCGAGTGTAAACTGCACAAAACAGTGCGATGCGCAAAATAGCTCGTTTGGTAAATAGCACGAAACAGTGCGATGCGCAAAATAGTGAGAGTGTAAACAGCACAAAACAGTGCGATGCGCAAAATAGTACGAGCGTAAACAGCACAAAACAGTGCGATGCGCAAAATAGCGAGAGTGTAAACATCACAAAATAGTGCGGTGCGCGAAATTGCGCGAGTGTAAACTGCACAAAACAGTGCGCTGCGCAAAATAGTGCGAGTGTAAACTGTACAAAACAGTGCGTTGCGCAAAATAGCGCGAGTGTAAACTGCACAAAATAGTGTGATGCGCAAAATAGCGCGAGTGTAAACTGCACAAAACAGTGCGATGTGCAAAATAGCACATTTCATAAACTGCACAAAACAGTGCGATGCGCAAAATAGCTCGAGTGTAAACTGCACAAACAGTGCGCTGCGCAAAATAGCGGGAGTGTAAACAGCACAAAACAGTGCGATGCGCAAAATAGCGCGAGTGTAAACTGTACAAACCAGTGCGATGCGCAAAATAGCGCATTTGATAAACTGCACAAAACAGTGCGATGCGCAAAATAGCGCGAGTGTGAACTGCACAAAACAGTGCGCAGCGCAAAATAGCTCGTTTGATAAACAGCACAAAACAGTGCGATGCGCAAAATAGCGAGAGTGTAAACAGCATAAAAACTGTGCGATGCGCAAAATAGGAAGAGTGTAAACTGCACAAAACAGTGCAATGCGCAAAATAGCGAGAGTGTAAACTGCACAAAACAGTGCGATGCGCAAAATAGCGCGAGTGTAAACTGCACAAAACAGTGCGATGCGCAAAATAGCTCGTTTGGTAAACAGCACGAAACAGTGCGATGCGCAAAATAGCGAGAGTGTAAACAGCACAAAACAGTGCGATGTGCAAAATAGTACGATTGTAAACAGCACAAAACAGTGCGATGCGCAAAATAGCGAGAGTGTAAACATCACAAAATAGTGCGGTGCGCGAAATTGCGCGAGTGTAAACTGCACAAAACAGTGCGCTGCGCAAAATAGTGCGAGTGTAAACTGTACAAAACAGTGCGTTGCTCAAAATAGCGCGAGTGTAAACTGCACAAAATAGTGGGATGCGCAAAATAGCGCGAGTGTAAACTGCACAAAACAGTGCGATGCGCAAAATAGCACATTTCATAAACTGCACAGAACAGTGCGATGCGCAAAATAGCTCGAGTGTAAACTGCACAAACAGTGCGCTGCGCAAAATAGCGGGAGTGTAAACAGCAGAAAACAGTGCGATGCGCAAAATAGCGCGAGTGTAAACTGTACAAACCAGTGCGACGCGCAAAATAGCGCATTTGATAAGCTGCACAAAACAGTGCGATGCGCAAAATAGCGCGAGTGTGAACTGCACAAAATAGTGCGCTGCGCAAAATAGCGCGAGTGTAAACTGCATAAAACAGTGCGATGCGCAAAATAGCTCGTTTGGTAAACAGCACAAAACAGTGCGATGTGCAAAATAGCGACAGTGTAAACAGCACAAAACTGTGCGATGCGCAAAATAGGAGGAGTGTAAACTGCACAAAACAGTGCGATGCCCGAAAATAGCGAGAGTGTAAACACCACAAAACAGTGGAATGCGCAAAATAGCGAGAGTGTAAACTGCACAAAACAGTGCGATGCGCAAAATAGCGCGAGTGTAAACAGCACAAAACAGTGCGATGCGCAAAATAGCTCGTTTGGTAAACAGCACGAAACAGTGCGATGCGCAAAATAGCGAGAGTGTAAACAGCACAAAACAGTGCGATGCGCAAAATAGTACGAGTGTAAACAGCACAAAACAGTGCGATGCGCAAAATAGCGAGAGTGTAAACATCACAAAATAGTGCGATGCGCGAAATTGCGCGAGTGTAAACTGCACAAAACAGTGCGCTGCGCAAAATAGTGCGAGTGTAAACTGTACCAAACAGTGCGTTGCGCAAAATAGCGCGAGTGTAAACTGCACAAAATAGTGTGATGCGCAAAATAGCGCGAGTGTAAACTGCACAAAACAGTGCGATGTGCAAAATAGCACATTTCATAAACTGCACAAAACAGTGCGATACGCAAAATAGCTCGAGTGTAAACTGCACAAACAGTGCGCTGCGCAAAATAGCGGGAGTGTAAACAGCACAAAACAGTGCGATGCGCAAAATAGCGCGAGTGTAAACTGTACAAACCAGTGCGATGCGCAAAATAGCGCATTTGATAAACTGCACAAAATAGTGCGATGCGCAAAATAGCGCGACTGTGAACTGCACAAAACAGTGCGCAGCGCAAAATAGCGCGAGTGTCAACTGCACAAAACAGTGCGATGCGCAAAATAGCTCGTTTGGTAAACAGCACAAAACAGTGCGATGCGCAAAATAGCGAGAGTGTAAACAGCACAAAACAGTGCGATGCGCAAAATAGTACGACTGTAAACAGTACAAAACAATGTGATGCGCAAAATAGCGAGAGTGCAAACATCACAAAATAGTGCAATGCGCGAAATTGCGCGAGTGTAAACTGCACAAAACAGTGCGCTGCGCAAAATAGGGCGAGTGTAAACTGTACAAAATAGTGCGTTGCGCAAAATAGCGCGTGTGTAAACTGCACAAAATAGTGCGCTGCGCAAAATAGCGGGATTGTAAACAGCACAAAACAGTGCGATGCGCAAAATAGCGCGAGTGTAAACTGTACAAACCAGTGCGATGCGCAAAATAGCGCATTTGATAAACTGCACAAAACAGTGCGATGCGCAAAATAGCGCGAGTGTGAACTGCACAAAATAGTGCGCTGCGCAAAATAGCGCGAGTGTAAACTGCACAAAGCAGTGCGATGCGCAAAATAGCTCGTTTGGTAAACAGCACAAAACAGTGCGATGCGCAAAATAGCGAGAGTGTAAACAGGACAAAACTGTGCGATGCGCAAAATAGGAGGAGTGTAAACTGCACAAAACAGTGCGATGCGCGAAAATAGCGAGAGTGTAAACACCACAAAACAGTGCAATGCGCAAAATAGCGAGAGTGTAAACTGCACAAAACAGTGCGATGCGCAAAATAGCGCGAGTGTAAACTGCACAAAACAGTGCGATGTGCAAAATAGCTCGTTTGGTAAACAGCACAAAACAGTGCGATGCGCGAAATAGCGAGAGTGTAAACAGCACAAAATAGTGCGATGCGCAAAATAGTACGAGTGTAAACAGCACAAAACAGTGCGATGCGCAAAATAGCGAGAGTGTAAACATCACCAAATAGTGCGATGCGCGAAATTGCGCGAGTGTAAACTGCACAAAATAGTGCGCTGCGCAAAATAGTGCGAGTGTAAACCGTACAAAACAGTGCGTTGCGCAAAATAGCGCGGGTGTAAACTGCACAAAATAGTGTGATGCGCAAAATAGCGCGAGTGTAAACTGCACAAAACAGTGCGATGTGCAAAATAGCACATTTCATAAACTGCACAAAACAGTGCGATGCGCAAAATAGCTCGAGTGTAAACTGCACAAACAGTGCGCTGCGCAAAATAGCGGGAGTGTAAACAGCACAAAACAGTGCGTTGCGCAAAATAGCGCGAGTGTAAACTGTACAAACCAGTGCGATGCGCAAAATAGCGCATTTGATAAACTGCACAAAACAGTGCGATGCGCAAAATTGCACGAGTGTGAACTGCACAAAATAGTGCGCTGCGCAAAATAGCGCGAGTGTAAACTGCACAAAACAGTGCGATGCGCGAAATAGCTCGTTTGGTAAACAGCACAAAACAGTGCGATGCGTAAAATAGCGATAGTGTAAACAGCACAAAACTGTGCGATGCACAAAATAGGAGGAGTGTAAACTGCACAAAACAGTGCGATGCGCGAAAATAGCGAGAGTGTAAACACCACAAAACAGTGCGATGCGTAAAATAGCGATAGTGTAAACAGCACAAAACTGTGCGATGCACAAAATAGGAGGAGTGTAAACTGCACAAAACAGTGCGATGCGCGAAAATAGCGAGAGTGTAAACACCACAAAATAGTGCAATGCGCAAAATAGCGAGAGTGTAAACTGCACAAAACAGTGCGATGCGCAAAATAGCGCGAGTGTAAACTGCACAAAACAGTGCGATGTGCAAAATAGCTCGTTTGGTAAACAGCACAAAACAGTGCGATGCGCGAAATAGCGAGAGTGTAAACAGCACAAAATAGTGCGATGCGCAAAATAGTACGAGTGTAAACAGCACAAAACAGTGCGATGCGCAAAATAGCGAGAGTGTAAACATCACCAAATAGTGCGATGCGCAAAATTGCGCAAGTGTAAACTGCACAAAACAGTGCGCTGCGCAAAATAGTGCGATTGTAAACTGTACAAAACAGTGCGTTGCGCAAAATAGCGCGAGTGTAAACTGCACAAAATAGTGTGATGCGCAAAATAGCACGCGAGTGTAAACTGCACAAAACAGTGCGATGTGCAAAATAGCACATTTCATAAACTGCACAAAACAGTGCGATGCGCAAAATAGCTCGAGTGTAAACTGCACAAACAGTGCGCTGCGCAAAATAGCGGGAGTGTAAACAGCACAAAACAGTGCGTTGCGCAAAATAGCGCGAGTGTAAACTGTACAAACCAGTGCGATGCGCAAAATAGCGCATTTGATAAACTGCACAAAACAGTGCGATGCGCAAAATAGCGCGAGTGTGAACTGCACAAAATAGTGCGCTGCGCAAAATAGCGCGAGTGTAAACTGCACAAAACAGTGCGATGCGCGAAATAGCTCGTTTGGTAAACAGCACAAAACAGTGCAATGCGTAAAATAGCGAGAGTGTAAACAGCACAAAACTGTGCGATGCACAAAATAGAAGGAGTGTAAACTGCACAAAACAGTGCGATGCGCGAAAATAGTGAGAGTGTAAACACCACGAAACAGTGCAATGCGCAAAATAGCGAGAGTGTAAACTGCACAAAACAGTGCGATGGGCAAAATAGCGCGCGTGTAAACTGCACAAAACAGTGCGATGTGCAAAATAGCTCGTTTGGTAAACAGCACAAAACAGTGCGATGCGCGAAATAGCGAGAGTGTAAACAGCACAAAATAGTGCGATGCGCAAAATAGTACGAGTGTAAACAGCACAAAACAGTGCGATGCGCAAAATAGCGAGAGTGTAAACATCGCCAAATAGTGCGATGCGCGAAATTGCGCGAGTGTAAACTGCACAAAACAGTGCGCTGCGCAAAATAGTGCGAGTGTAAACTGTACAAAACAGTGCGTTGCGTAAAATAGCGCGAGTGTAAACTGCACAAAATAGTGTGATGCGCAAAATAGCGCGAGTGTAAACTGCACAAAACAGTGCGATGTGCAAAATAGCACATTTCATAAACTGCACAAAACAGTGCGATGCGCAAAATAGCTCGAGTGTAAACTGCACAAACAGTGCGCTGCGCAAAATAGCGGGAGTGTAAACAGCACAAAACAGTGCGTTGCGCAAAATAGCGCGAGTGTAAACTGTACAAACCAGTGCGATGCGCAAAATAGCGCGAGTGTGAACTGCACAAAATAGTGCGCTGCGCAAAATAGCGCGAGTGTAAACTGCACAAAACAGTGCGATGCGCGAAATAGCTCGTTTGGTAAACAGCACAAAACAGTGCGATGCGTAAAATAGCGAGAGTGTAAACAGCACAAAACTGTGCGATGCACAAAATAGGAGGAGTGTAAACTGCACAAAACAGTGCGATGCGCGAAAATAGCGAGAGTGTAAACACCACAAAACAGTGCAATGCGCAAAATAGCGAGAGTGTAAACTGCACAAAACAGTGCGATGCGCCAAATAGCGCGAGTGTAAACTGCACAAAACAGTGCGATGTGCAAAACAGCTCGTTTGGTAAACAGCACAAAACAGTGCGATGCGCGAAATAGCGAGAGTGTAAACAGCACAAAATAGTGCGATGCGCAAAATAGTACGAGTGTAAACAGCACAAAACAGTGCGATGCGCAAAATAGCGAGAGTGTAAATATCACCAAATAGTGCGATGCGCGAAATTGCGCGAGTGTAAACTGCACAAAACAGTGCGCTGCGCAAAATAGTGCAAGTGTAAACTGTACAAAACAGTGCGTTGCGCAAAATAGCGCGAGTGTAAACTGCACAAAATAGTGTGATGCGCAAAATAGCGCGAGTGTAAACTGCACAAAACAGTGCGATGTGCAAAATAGCACATTTCATAAACTGCACAAAACAGTACGATGCGCAAAATAGCTCGAGTGTAAACCGCACAAACAGTGCGCTGCGCAAAATAGCGGGAGTGTAAACAGCACAAAACAGTGCGATGCGCAAAATAGCGCGAGTGTAAACTGTACAAACCAGTGCGATGCGCACAATAGCGCATTTGATAAACTGCACAAAACAGTGCGATGCGCAAAATAGCGCGAGTGTGAACTGCACAAAACAGTGCGCAGCGCAAAATAGCGCGAGTGTAAACTGCACAAAACAGTGCGATGCGCAAAATAGCTCGTTTGGTAAACAGCACAAAACAGTGCGATGCGCAAAATAGCGAGAGTGTAAACAGCACAAAACTGTGCGATGCGCAAAATAGGAAGAGTGTAAACTGCACAAAACAGTGCAATGCGCAAAATAGCGAGAGTGTAAACTGCACAAAACAGTGCGATGCGCAAAATAGCGCGAGTGTAAACTGCACAAAACAGTGCGATGCGCAGAATAGCTCGTTTGGTAAACAGCACGAAACAGTGCGATGCGCAAAATAGCGAGAGTGTAAACAGCACAAAACAGTGCGATGCGCAAAATAGTACGAGTGTAAACAGCACAAAACAGTGCGATGCGCAAAATAGCGAGAGTATAAACATCACAAAATAGTGCGGTGCGCGAAATTGCGCGAGTGTAAACTGCACAAAACAGTGCGCTGCGCAAAATAGTGCGAGTGTAAACTGTACAAAACAGTGCGTTGCACAAAATAGCGCGAGTGTAAACTGCACAAAATAGTGTGATGCGCAAAATAGCGCGAGTGTAAACTGCACAAAACAGTGCGATGTGCAAAATAGCACATTTCATAAACTGCACAAAACAGTGCGATGCGCAAAATAGCTCGAGTGTAAACTGCACAAACAGTGCGCTGCGCAAAATAGCGGGAGTGTGAACAGCACAAAACAGTGCGATGCGCAAAATAGCGCGAGTGTAAACTGTACAAACTAGTGCGATGCGCAAAATAGCGCATTTGATAAACTGCACAAAACAGTGCGATGCGCAAAATAGCGCGAGTGTGAACTGCACAAAACAGTGCGCAGCGCAAAATAGCGCGAGTGTAAACTGCACAAAACAGTGCGATGCGCAAAATAGCTCGTTTGGTAAACAGCACAAAACAGTGCGATGCGCAAAATAGCGAGAGTGTAAACAGCACAAAACTGTGCGATGCGCAAAATAGGAAGAGTGTAAACTGCACAAAACAGTGCAATGCGCAAAATAGCGAGAGTGTAAACTGCACAAAACAGTGCGATGCGCAAAATAGCGCGAGTGTAAACTGCACAAAACAGTGCGATGCGCAAAATAGCTCGTTTGGTAAATAGCACGAAACAGTGCGATGCGCAAAATAGTGAGAGTGTAAACAGCACAAAACAGTGCGATGCGCAAAATAGTACGAGCGTAAACAGCACAAAACAGTGCGATGCGCAAAATAGCGAGAGTGTAAACATCACAAAATAGTGCGGTGCGCGAAATTGCGCGAGTGTAAACTGCACAAAACAGTGCGCTGCGCAAAATAGTGCGAGTGTAAACTGTACAAAACAGTGCGTTGCGCAAAATAGCGCGAGTGTAAACTGCACAAAATAGTGTGATGCGCAAAATAGCGCGAGTGTAAACTGCACAAAACAGTGCGATGTGCAAAATAGCACATTTCATAAACTGCACAAAACAGTGCGATGCGCAAAATAGCTCGAGTGTAAACTGCACAAACAGTGCGCTGCGCAAAATAGCGGGAGTGTAAACAGCACAAAACAGTGCGATGCGCAAAATAGCGCGAGTGTAAACTGTACAAACCAGTGCGATGCGCAAAATAGCGCATTTGATAAACTGCACAAAACAGTGCGATGCGCAAAATAGCGCGAGTGTGAACTGCACAAAACAGTGCGCAGCGCAAAATAGCTCGTTTGATAAACAGCACAAAACAGTGCGATGCGCAAAATAGCGAGAGTGTAAACAGCATAAAAACTGTGCGATGCGCAAAATAGGAAGAGTGTAAACTGCACAAAACAGTGCAATGCGCAAAATAGCGAGAGTGTAAACTGCACAAAACAGTGCGATGCGCAAAATAGCGCGAGTGTAAACTGCACAAAACAGTGCGATGCGCAAAATAGCTCGTTTGGTAAACAGCACGAAACAGTGCGATGCGAAAAATAGCGAGAGTGTAAACAGCACAAAACAGTGCGATGTGCAAAATAGTACGATTGTAAACAGCACAAAACAGTGCGATGCGCAAAATAGCGAGAGTGTAAACATCACAAAATAGTGCGGTGCGCGAAATTGCGCGAGTGTAAACTGCACAAAACAGTGCGCTGCGCAAAATAGTGCGAGTGTAAACTGTACAAAACAGTGCGTTGCACAAAATGGCGCGAGTGTAAACTGCACAAAATAGTGTGATGCGCAAAATAGCGCGAGTGTAAACTGCACAAAACAGTGCGATGTGCAAAATAGCACATTTCATAAACTGCACAAAACAGTGCGATGCGCAAAATAGCTCGAGTGTAAACTGCACAAACAGTGCGCTGCGCAAAATAGCGGGAGTGTAAACAGCACAAAACAGTGCGATGCGCAAAATAGCGCGAGTGTAAACTGTACAAACCAGTGCGATGCGCAAAATAGCGCATTTGATAAACTGCACAAAACAGTGCGATGCGCAAAATAGCGCGAGTGTGAACTGCACAAAACAGTGCGCAGCGCAAAATAGCGCGAGTGTAAACTGCACAAAACAGTGCGATGCGCAAAATAGCTCGTTTGATAAACAGCACAAAACAGTGCGATGCGCAAAATAGCGAGAGTGTAAACAGCACAAAACTGTGCGATGCGCAAAATAGGAAGAGTGTAAACTGCACAAAACAGTGCAATGCGCAAAATAGCGAGAGTGTAAACTGCACAAAACAGTGCGATGCGCAAAATAGCGCGAGTGTAAACTGCACAAAACAGTGCGATGCGCAAAATAGCTCGTTTGGTAAATAGCACGAAACAGTGCGATGCGCAAAATAGTGAGAGTGTAAACAGCACAAAACAGTGCGATGCGCAAAATAGTACGAGCGTAAACAGCACAAAACAGTGCGATGCGCAAAATAGCGAGAGTGTAAACATCACAAAATAGTGCGGTGCGCGAAATTGCGCGAGTGTAAACTGCACAAAACAGTGCGCTGCGCAAAATAGTGCGAGTGTAAACTGTACAAAACAGTGCGTTGCGCAAAATAGCGCGAGTGTAAACTGCACAAAATAGTGTGTTGCGCAAAATAGCGCGAGTGTAAACTGCACAAAACAGTGCGATGTGCAAAATAGCACATTTCATAAACTGCACAAAACAGTGCGATGCGCAAAATAGCTCGAGTGTAAACTGCACAAACAGTGCGCTGCGCAAAATAGCGGGAGTGTAAACAACACAAAACAGTGCGATGCGCAAAATAGCGCGAGTGTAAACTGTACAAACCAGTGCGATGCGCAAAATAGCGCATTTGATAAACTGCACAAAACAGTGCGATGCGCAAAATAGCGCGAGTGTGAACTGCACAAAACAGTGCGCAGCGCAAAATAGCGCGAGTGTAAACTGCACAAAACAGTGCGATGCGCAAAATAGCTCGTTTGATAAACAGCACAAAACAGTGCGATGCGCAAAATAGCGAAAGTGTAAACAGCACAAAACTGTGCGATGCGCAAAATAGGAAGAGTGTAAACTGCACAAAACAGTGCAATGCGCAAAATAGCGAGAGTGTAAACTGCACAAAACAGTGCGATGCGCAAAATAGCGCGAGTGTAAACTGCACAAAACAGTGCGATGCGCAAAATAGCTCGTTTGGTAAACAGCACGAAACAGTGCGATGCGCAAAATAGCGAGAGTGTAAACAGCACAAAACAGTGCGATGCGCAAAATAGTACGATTGTAAACAGCACAAAACAGTGCGATGCGCAAAATAGCGAGAGTGTAAACATCACAAAATAGTGCGGTGCGCGAAATTGCGCGAGTGTAAACTGCACAAAACAGTGCGCTGCGCAAAATAGTGCGAGTGTAAACTGTACAAAACAGTGCGTTGCGCAAAATAGCGCGAGTGTAAACTGCACAAAATAGTGTGATGCGCAAAATAGCGCGAGTGTAAACTGCACAAAACAGTGCGATGTGCAAAATAGCACATATCATAAACTGCACAAAACAGTGCGATGCGCAAAATAGCTCGAGTGTAAACTGCACAAACAGTGCGCTGCGCAAAATAGCGGGAGTGTAAACAGCACAAAACAGTGCGATGCGCAAAATAGCGCGAGTGTAAACTGTACAAACCAGTGCGATGCGCAAAATAGCGCATTTGATAAACTGCACAAAACAGTGCGATGCGCAAAATAGCGCGAGTGTGAACTGCACAAAACAGTGCGCAGCGCAAAATAGCGCGAGTGTAAACTGCACAAAACAGTGCGATGCGCAAAATAGCTCGTTTGGTAAACAGCACAAAACAGTGCGATGCGCAAAATAGCGAGAGTGTAAACAGCACAAAACTGTGCGATGCGCAAAATAGGAAGAGTGTAAACTGCACAAAACAGTGCAATGCGCAAAATAGTGAGAGTGTAAACTGCACAAAACAGTGCGATGCGCAAAATAGCGCGAGTGTAAACTGCACAAAACAGTGCGATGCGCAAAATAGCTCGTTTGGTAAATAGCACGAAACAGTGCGATGCGCAAAATAGCGAGAGTGTAAACAGCACAAAACAGTGCGATGCGCAAAATAGTACGAGCGTAAACAGCACAAAACAGTGCGATGCGCAAAATAGCGAGAGTGTAAACATCACAAAATAGTGCGGTGCGCGAAATTGCGCGAGTGTAAACTGCACAAAACAGTGCGCTGCGCAAAATAGTGCGAGTGTAAACTGTACAAAACAGTGCGTTGCGCAAAATAGCGCGAGTGTAAACTGCACAAAATAGTGTGATGCGCAAAATAGCGCGAGTGTAAACTGCACAAAACAGTGCGATGTGCAAAATAGCACATTTCATAAACTGCACAAAACAGTGCGATGCGCAAAATAGCTCGTTTGGTAAACAGCACAAAACAGTGCGATGCGCAAAATAGCGAGAGTGTAAACAGCACAAAACTGTGCGATGCGCAAAATAGGAAGAGTGTAAACTGCACAAAACAGTGCAATGCGCAAAATAGCGAGAGTGTAAACTGCACAAAACAGTGCGATGCGCAAAATAGCGCGAGTGTAAACTGCACAAAACAGTGCGATGCGCAAAATAGCTCGTTTGGTAAACAGCACGAAACAGTGCGATGCGCAAAATAGCGAGAGTGTAAACAGCACAAAACAGTGCGATGCGCAAAATAGTACGATTGTAAACAGCACAAAACAGTGCGATGCGCAAAATAGCGAGAGTGTAAACATCACAAAATAGTGCGGTACGCGAAATTGCGCGAGTGTAAACTGCACAAAACAGTGCGCTGCGCAAAATAGTGCGAGTGTAAACTGTACAAAACAGTGCGTTGCGCAAAATAGCGCGAGTGTAAACTGCACAAAATAGTGTGATGCGCAAAATAGCGCGAGTGTAAACTGCACAAAACAGTGCGATGCGCAAAATAGCGCATTTCATAAACTGCACAAACAGTGCGCTGCGCAAAATAGCGGGAGTGTAAGCAGGGCATTTTCCATAATTAACATCTCAACCCCTAGGGTTCCATTTTCATCAATGTTTCAACATTAATACCACTTTTTCACATCAAACATGCATATAGGTTTTATATATTTAAAAACCCCAACTTTTGTAAAATTTCACAAAGGCCCAAACTTTCTCAAAAATTACCCAACAACCCCCAACATATCAAAACTCTAAAATTTAAAGACAACGCTCATAAAGAGGAGTAGGATATCCCTACCTCGAAGTTAGAGCTCGAAAGGAGAAGAGACCAAAACCAAGGTGCTCCAAAAACCAAACTTCACGGATCAAAATGACGCCCTCGACGATCAACACAACTTTTACAAAAGCCGAAGAGAAGGAGGACACTCTAACTAGATCAAACCCAAGAGAGAAGGGAGTTTCCAGAGAGAGAGGCTTTCAAAATATCTTTTTAGAAAGCAAGGGAGAGAGAGAAAGTGTAGAAAGTGATTCAAAAGTGCCCAGCTGCTCTCTATTATACGACATTCCCGCTCGAGCGTAAAACACAATGCTCGAGCGTCAAGAACAAAAAACTAAGTCCACTCGAGCGCAAAAAGTACCGCTCGAGCGCAGAGACACAAGAATAAAGTACATCCGCTCGAGCGCGAAAACCAGTCCGCTCGAGCGCAGATTTCCCCCTCCCAGAACTTACACCAAGAATGTACTACCCGCTCGAGCGCCAATAATCCCGCTCGAGCACAACCCGCTCGAGCGCAGAAAATTCGCTCGAGCGTAAAAATCACCCCTGCAGCAGTTTTGCAGAGCACAAAAATACTGGGAGTGTGCAATCCCCGCTCGAGCGCCAGAAAACCCGCTCGAGCGGACAGTCTAAAAACTGGACAACAAGGGACTGAAACCAAGGCCTAACCAACCTGTAACAACTCTCCCCAATACATCCTAAAACTCAAACAAAAGGAATTAAAGGATGACAACAAGGTACACAACCATTAACTCCATGGAACTAAAGTCCAAAATACAACAAATACAGAAAGGAAAATCGGGATCGCTATAACCTTCCCCCCTTACAGAATTTCGTCCCCAAAATTAAATACAAGTTTTCAAAAACCAATTTTCTCTATTCCCAACAATATTACAATATAATATTAAACAACTCGACCCATCACCGGTCAATCTTACCTCATTTCAAGAGGCAATTCACATTATTTGCAACAACCTGCATTATCAACATGCATTCCTTTGAAATTTACCAATTTCAACACATTTTCCACAATTGTACAGCACATGCAACATTAATATCATGCTTGCATTTCCACAATATACTTAACATACACAATGTTAAAACAACTTCCATTTCTCAAAACATTCACAATGTTTTACAACTTAAGACATATATAATGTTCTTAAAGCTCAATATTATTACAAAATTTCAACACATGATTACACATCAACAAACATGTCCGGATACTTTTCACGGACTTCCAACTCACGTTCCCAAGTGGCCTCCTCCACTCCGTGATGTTTCCACAAGACTTTCACCAAGGGAATGGTCTTGCCTCGCAAAACTTGATCCCGCCTATCCAAGACCCGAACCGGTCTCTCCTCATACGAGGCATCCTCATCTACCTCCAAATCGGTCCAATCCAACACATGGGACGGATCCGGCTCGTACTTCCGAAGCATACTAACATGAAACACGTCATGTACTCCGGATAACTGTGGTGGCAAAGCCAAACGATACGCAACTTCCCCAATCCTTTCAAGGATTTCAAAGGGACCTATAAACCGAGGGGATAACTTCCCGCTCTTCTCGAACCTCATCAAACCCCGCCTAGGTGATATCTTCAGAAAGACATGATCACCTATCTCAAATGCCAAAGGCCTCCTCCGACAGTCGGCATAAGATTTCTGACGACTCTAAGCTGTAACAAGCCTCCTACGGATAAGCTCAACTTTCTCCGTCGTTTCCCTCACCAACTCCGGACCCAACAAAGGTGCATCACCCACCTCGGCCCAACAGACTAGAGACCTACACGGTCTGTAATAACCCTCACATTGTCCTAACCATACTCATGTGCATTTTGTATGATTTTGCTTTGATAAGCTTGCATTTCAAATCTTGACTTGTCTTGCATAAGTATTACTTGGATGCTATGTTCTTTTGGTGTATGTGTTTTAGCCGAGGTTGTCCTGAGCCTAGGTCGCCCCTTCGATACTCTTACACTTAGGACCATCTTGAGATTTCTTTGGCTGACCTCCACCCTTGCCCTGACATGTTGGCCGAGATGATTATCATCTGGGCCGAGGTGTGTATCGCCGAGGCCGAGGTGTGTGTTATCTAGGCCGAGATGTTGTCTTGAACCCAAGTGATCTTGTCCTGGAATGGTATGACCATGACCGAGGTGTGGCACATCTAGGCCAAGGTGTGGCACAGCTAGGCCAAGTGTTGTTCTTCCTAGCCGAGATCATTATTCCTTGACTTGCCGAAGCTTTACCCTTAGCCGAAGTCATTGTCCCTTGCCGATGTCATTCTTGCCGGAGTGTTTGCTGAGTAGCTTGTTGAACACACCTTGTCAGAGTGTTGTCTTTTCAATCAGTCACCTTTTTGAGCTGAACCAACCAACCATTGCCACGTGTCCGAGCTGAGTGCTATATCAGCCGGCAGAGAGAGAGATGTATCATTCTTGTCTCATATCTTGTTCTTGAGGAGAGAGAAGCTCTAGGAGAAGAGGGAGGAGTTCTAGAGTGAGAAAGTCGATTTGCAAGCTTGATCCTTAGAGTTCAACCGTTAGATCCTTGATTTGAGGTTAGAATCTTGACCTACTCTTGTTGTTTTCATTGATCATTTAGTTGCATTGCTTGATCGGATCTGTTCTTCATGCCATGCATTGATTTAAAGTTGGTCTTAGAAAGAGAAAATGATGTTCATATGTTTTTGAAGAAAACTCTTGTTTTGATCCGAAGGTTCACATCGGAAATCATGTTTTTGTGTTTGTCCTCGTAAGATCTTCTATCACGGGTACCCAGGTCCATGTTTTTAAACTCATAGCATGAAATCTCAGGTTTTATAATCATAAGTTGTGATTCTTGCATTCATCTCCTTCATGATCTTCATGTTCATGTTCTTGATGTTCTTGAGCTGAGGGAAACCCAGATTTTTCCCGACCTCATTTGTCCTCGAATGTGGGCCTCGGGACCACACCTCGGCGAGGAGGTGTGGGACCTCGGCCAAGACCTGGTTAGTGCCCAGCATGTTCCCCGAGATGAGGAACAGTGTTTGTTTTGGTTTGACTTAGTCTTGTAGAACGCCGAGGTCATTTTGTGTGTGCATGTGAAGCTTGTTTGAAAGTGCATTCAACAGACTTTTGCCATGTGTTTGTAGGACTTGGACTTGCCTTGACCCCGACGTCTGAAGAATTATGTGAGTGGTATTTTAATAAAGTTATGTTGTAAAGCTTTGATAAAACCTTGTTTTGCTTTGATTTGAATATTGCTTACTAGCATGAATGATTATTCCTACTTGCAATGAGTATTATATCTTGTTTTGATGACATTCTCGGAAAGTCCGTACGTGCCAGGGGACTATAAGCACTTGTGGCACCAGTCCGTACGTGCCAGGGGACTATAAGCACTTGTGGCACCAGTCCGTACGTGCCAGGGGACTATAAGCACTTGTGGCACCAGTCCGTACGTGCTAGGGGACTATAAGCACTTGTAGCACAAGTCCTTAGTGTTCGGGGACTATAATGCAACGACACCCTTGTTAGAGATCTCTCTTGTCTTGTCTTGCCTTGCCACTGACGGTTTTACCGCGTGGGTTTGTTTGTCCGAGATGTCACCTCTTGTATTATATTGATGTTAGTAAACATCCCTTGAAGTTTGAAAGATTTGTACTGTTTTGTTAAAGACCTCGGATGTCATTCATGTAAACCCCTTTATTATTTATGCCATTCACTGAGTATCCAAGCTCACCCTCTCTATATATATGTAGGTGATGAGCAGGGCGGCGGCGACGCCTAGATGTATTAGCCGATGTGTTCTTTTGCCGATGTGTTTTGCTGATGTGTTTGCCGACGTGTTTCGGATTGCATTTTTGCAGCATCTTGAAGATCATGCTTCTTGGTTATTTTCTTTGTATTTTGTATTTGATGGCTGAGAAGCCTTTTGGTCAAGATGTATTTTTATACTTCATTTGTTGTATTAAAAGCTATGTAATGATGTATGACATTTCATTCAACTTATGCACTGCTCTTATGGATTACTTAGTCTGGATTTATTGCTTCCGCATTTGTAAGCCCCATATGTATACTCTGATTTGTGTGTGGATTCTTGTAAGTGGCCTTTGGTAATCCCAAATTACTGGCCATCATGGCACCATTCTACTAGGGGCGGAATGGGGTCGTGACAGATTGGTATCAGAGCACAAGTTCCTCATAGTACGTTATTCACACACTTTGAGTCCTAAAGAGCATAGGATTTCCCTTAGAAAGATGTTAGGATTGCACCATGTTGCTTGCTACTTGACAATATGTGCATTATCTCGGCATGACTGTTTGTTGCTTGCATACATACTTTATGGCGCATTTTGTTTTAAAGTCACATTTTGCATACTCATAGCACTATGAGGAGAGGAAGACCACCAGTTGGCCGAGATCAATCAGAAGACAGACTGGACCGATTAGAAAGACTAATGGAAGGGTTAACTCGGGAATTGAGACAAGTAAGGCAACAGAATACTAGTGCTACAACTACCCAGGCCGAACAGACGAATGGCCGACATGCAGTTCCGCCCCCACCCCCTCCAGTGCCTCAAGCGCCTCCACAGCCAGCCTTGTATGGGGAGGGAACCTTGACTTTGATTAAGGAGTTTAAGAAGATGAACCCCCCGAGATTCCAAGGGGGCATAGAGCCGATGAAAGCCGAAGCGTGGGTTTTGGGAATGGAGAAGCTGTTTGAGATCTTTCCCAGCACCGATGCACAGAAAGTGGCATTGGCCGCATTTACGTTGGATGACGACGCCCGAAGATGGTGGATGTTGACCCGAGAAGAAAATCCTGACTTAACTTGGGTTAAATTCTTGGAGTTATTTTATAACAAGCATTTCCCTATCAGTGTTCGAGATCGCAAGACCACGGAGTTCCAGAATTTGACACAAGGGAACAAGACAGTAGCAGAGTACGACCGTGCCTTCACCGAATTAGCGAGGTATGCGCCTCATATGATCAGTGATGAATATAGGAAAGCTAGGAAATTTGAAAGCGGATTGCGTGGACCGATACAGGACAGAGTCAACATGCTCAACATGCCGACTTATGCAGGAGTTTTGGACAAGGCTATTCTTGCAGAGGCCAACTTGAACCGATATCAGAATACAGGAGAGAATCAGAGGAAGAGACAGAGCTATGATAATCGCCGAGTTCCGTTTAATGCCAAGAAGAGAACAAATGTGGGCAGCTCCAGTAACTCGAACCAGGAAGGAAATACTAGGCCGATGTGTACAAGTTGTGGGAAGCCGCATTCCGGAGTTTGCCGTTGGGCGTCAGGTGCCTGTTTTGAATGCGGAGAAATAGGTCACCGTGTGAAGGACTGTCCGAAGTCAAGAATTGATGATGGTAAGAAAAGTGGGAGCACCTCGGGCTCTGCACAGGGAAACAACGTCGGAAGGACACAGATGAGGCAGGGCAGAGTTTTTGCGCTAGTACCAGGAGACACCCAAAATGCTGAGACAGTAGTGTCAGGTATACTCCCAATCTGCTCTCAAGATGCATACATATTGATTGATTCGGGTTCTACGCATTCATTTGTATCTGCTAGGTTTGCCGAGAAGTTAAATAGAGAACGAGAACCCCTTGATTATGTGTTATATGTGTCTGCTCCATCTGGGAGAACTATGATTGTTGTATCTATTTATAAGGCGTGTGTTGTTGTGATTGAGGGTGTAGAACTGTTAGTTGATTTGATGCCGTTAAACATGACTCACTTTGACGTCATATTAGGAATGGACTGGTTAGCAATGAATCATGCATCTATAAATTGTGTTTCGAAGAATGTCACATTGAAACCCCCAAACCAAGCCGAGGTTATTTTCCAAGGTAAAGGAGTAGTACCCCCACCATACTTGATTTCGTCCATTAAAGCCTATAAGCTAATTCGGAAAGGTTGTCATGGCTACTTGTGTAGTATACTGAGTGATCAGAGTGGAGACGTCAGTTTAGCCGATGTTCCAGTTGTTAATGAATTCCCCGACGTCTTTCCAAATGAACTGCCTGGCCACTTAATCGATAGAGAAATAGAGTTTACCGTGGACATTGTGTCAGGAACACAGCCGATCTCCAAAACACCCTATAGAATGGCCCCAGCCGAGCTTAAGGAATTAAAAGTGCAGCTACAGGAATTGTTAAACAAGGGTTTTATTAGGCCGAGCACTTCACCGTGGGGAGCACCAGTCCTGTTTGTTAAGAAAAAGGATGGCACACTTCGCCTTTGCATAGATTACAGAGAACTCAACAAGGTAACCATTAAAAATAAATACCCGTTGCCTAGGATTGACGATTTGTTAGACCAACTACAAGGAGCACGAGTCTTTTCCAAGATTGACCTTAGGTCGGGCTACCATCAGCTGAAGGTTAAAGCCGAAGATGTTGAGAAGACTGCTTTTCGGACGAGGTATGGCCACTACGAATTTCTGGTGATGCCTTTTGGAGTGACTAATGCACCGGCAGCATTCATGGATTTGATGAACAGAGTCTTCAAGCCGTACTTGGACGAATTTGTAGTTGTTTTCATTGACGACATATTGATCTACTCCAAGAGTACAGTTGAGCACGAGAGTCATCTGAGACTTGCCTTACAGACCCTGAGGGACAGGAAATTGTATGCTAAGTTGAGTAAGTGTGAGTTTTGGCTTTCCAGCATTTCATTTTTGGGGCATGTAATTAATGAAGAGGGTATCTCTGTTGATCCCAGCAAGATTGAAGCCGTGGTAAATTGGCCGACGCCGACCAACGTGTCCGAGGTTCGTAGTTTTCTGGGTTTGGCAGGTTACTACAGAAAGTTTGTAAAGGACTTCTCAAGGATTGCAGTACCATTGACACAGTTGACTCAGAAGGGAGTGGCATACGAATGGACCAAGGTTAGAGAATCAGCCTTTCAAGAGTTGAAGACGAGGTTAGTTACAGCACCAGTTCTTGTACTTCCATCAGGTAATGAAGAATTTCAGATTTATAGCGATGCTTCACATAAGGGTTTGGGTTGTGTGTTAATGCAAGGAGGTAAGGTCATAGCATATGCATCTCGTCAGTTGAAACCTCATGAGAAGAATTATCCTACCCATGACTTGGAGCTAGCAGCCGTGGTATTTGCTTTGAAGATTTGGCGTCATTACTTATATGGAGCTTCTTGCCAAGTTTTCACGGATCACAAGAGTTTGAAGTACTTATTTACTCAGAAGGAACTTAATTTGAGGCAGAGAAGATGGCTGGAACTATTGAAGGACTACGACGTGCAGATCCAGTATCATCCAGGTAAAGCAAACTCAGTCGCCGACGCGTTGAGTAGGAAGTCAGTGGGGAGTTTGGCATGCTTGACCATGATTTCAGTAGAACCGACTATCATTGAGGAAGTAAAAGCAAGACAAATGGAGGATGAATTCCTGAAGAAGGTAGCCGACGAGATCATCGCCAAGCCGAGGTCAGGTTACACCTTTGAGAATAGAGTGCTCAAGTTTGAAGGAAGATTGTGCGTAGCCGACGTCCCCGAGTTAAAAAGGAAAATTTTGCAAGACTCTCATGGTTCCAAAATTGCTGTTCATCCAGGGAACACTAAGATGTATCATGATGTTAAGCAGACCTTTTGGTGGCCAAACATGAAGAGGGAAATAGCCGAGTTCGTATCCCAATGCCTGCAATGCCAGCAAGTGAAAGCAGAACATCAAAGACCAGCCGGGCTTCTTCAACCCTTGCCGATTCCTGAATGGAAATGGGAACACATCTCTATGGACTTTGTGATTGGTTTGCCGAAGATGCAGAAGGGAATGGATTCAATTTGGGTCATAATTGACAGATTAACTAAGTCAGCACACTTCTTGCCTGTTCAGACTACATTTAATGCTGACCGACTAGCTGTACTGTATATGAATGAGATTGTGAGACTTCATGGAGTGCCGATGTCTATTGTTTCAGACCGAGATCCGAAGTTTGTTTGTAGATTTTGGCAAAGTTTGCAGAGAGCCTTGGGAACTGAGTTGAAGTTTAGCACAGCTTTTCACCCCCAAACTGATGGGCAAACAGAAAGAACGATTCAGACACTTGAAGATATGCTTCGACTATGTGTATTGGATTTCAAGGGGAGTTGGGAAACGCATTTGCCGTTAGTAGAATTTGCTTACAACAACAGTTATCAAGCTAGCATTGGCATGGCACCGTACGAAGCTTTGTATGGGAGGAAGTGCAGATCGCCGATATGTTGGACTGAAGTAGGAGACAAAGTTTTGATCGGCCCCGAGCTGATTCAAGCGACAACCGAAAAGATTAAACTCATTCGACAGAGAATCAGAACTGCCCAGAGTCGACAGAAGAGCTATGCCGACCAAAGAAGAAGAGAATTGGAGTTTGAAGTTGGGGACCATGTATTCCTGAAGATTTCGCCGACGAAAGGAGTCTCCAGATTTGGGAAGAAAGGCAAGTTAGCACCTCGTTACATCGGGCCGTTTGAAATTCTTGAGAAGATTAATACGACTGCCTACAGACTTGCTTTACCACCTGAACTGAGTCAAGTTCACAATGTGTTCCATATTTCGATGTTGAGGAAGTACATTCGGGATCCCTTGCACGTGATTGATCATTTTGGGATTGTGGTTGATGAAGAATTGAGTTATGAAGAGAGGCCAGTACGTGTTATTGATAGGCAAGTGAAACAGTTGAGAAATAAGGCAATACCAATGGTGAAAATTGAATGGAAGGAGCATTACGGCAAGGATGCCACTTGGGAAATGGAAGAAGAAATGAAAGTTCGATATCCGGAGTTGTTTCCGAATCAAGGTAACTCAAGTTTGGGGACCAAACTTCTTTAAGGGGGGAAGGATGTAATAACCCTCACATTGTCCTAACCATACTCATGTGCATTTTGTATGATTTTGCTTTGATAAGCTTGCATTTCAAATCTTGACTTGTCTTGCATAAGTATTACTTGGATGCTATGTTCTTTTGGTGTATGTGTTTTAGCCGAGGTTGTCCTGAGCCTAGGTCGCCCCTTCGATACTCTTACACTTAGGACCATCTTGAGATTTCTTTGGCTGACCTCCACCCTTGCCCTGACATGTTGGCCGAGATGATTATCATCTGGGCCGAGGTGTGTATCGCCGAGGCCGAGGTGTGTGTTATCTAGGCCGAGATGTTGTCTTGAACCCAAGTGATCTTGTCCTGGAATGGTATGACCATGACCGAGGTGTGGCACATCTAGGCCAAGGTGTGGCACAGCTAGGCCAAGTGTTGTTCTTCCTAGCCGAGATCATTATTCCTTGACTTGCCGAAGCTTTACCCTTAGCCGAAGTCATTGTCCCTTGCCGATGTCATTCTTGCCGGAGTGTTTGCTGAGTAGCTTGTTGAACACACCTTGTCAGAGTGTTGTCTTTTCAATCAGTCACCTTTTTGAGCTGAACCAACCAACCATTGCCACGTGTCCGAGCTGAGTGCTATATCAGCCGGCAGAGAGAGAGATGTATCATTCTTGTCTCATATCTTGTTCTTGAGGAGAGAGAAGCTCTAGGAGAAGAGGGAGGAGTTCTAGAGTGAGAAAGTCGATTTGCAAGCTTGATCCTTAGAGTTCAACCGTTAGATCCTTGATTTGAGGTTAGAATCTTGACCTACTCTTGTTGTTTTCATTGATCATTTAGTTGCATTGCTTGATCGGATCTGTTCTTCATGCCATGCATTGATTTAAAGTTGGTCTTAGAAAGAGAAAATGATGTTCATATGTTTTTGAAGAAAACTCTTGTTTTGATCCGAAGGTTCACATCGGAAATCATGTTTTTGTGTTTGTCCTCGTAAGATCTTCTATCACGGGTACCCAGGTCCATGTTTTTAAACTCATAGCATGAAATCTCAGGTTTTATAATCATAAGTTGTGATTCTTGCATTCATCTCCTTCATGATCTTCATGTTCATGTTCTTGATGTTCTTGAGCTGAGGGAAACCCAGATTTTTCCCGACCTCATTTGTCCTCGAATGTGGGCCTCGGGACCACACCTCGGCGAGGAGGTGTGAGACCTCGGCCAAGACCTGGTTAGTGCCCAGCATGTTCCCCGAGATGAGGAACAGTGTTTGTTTTGGTTTGACTTAGTCTTGTAGAACGCCGAGGTCATTTTGTGTGTGCATGTGAAGCTTGTTTGAAAGTGCATTCAACAGACTTTTGCCATGTGTTTGTAGGACTTGGACTTGCCTTGACCCCGACGTCTGAAGAATTATGTGAGTGGTATTTTAATAAAGTTATGTTGTAAAGCTTTGATAAAACCTTGTTTTGCTTTGATTTGAATATTGCTTACTAGCATGAATGATTATTCCTACTTGCAATGAGTATTATATCTTGTTTTGATGACATTCTCGGAAAGTCCGTACGTGCCAGGGGACTATAAGCACTTGTGGCACCAGTCCGTACGTGCCAGGGGACTATAAGCACTTGTGGCACCAGTCCGTACGTGCCAGGGGACTATAAGCACTTGTGGCACCAGTCCGTACGTGCTAGGGGACTATAAGCACTTGTAGCACAAGTCCTTAGTGTTCGGGGACTATAATGCAACGACACCCTTGTTAGAGATCTCTCTTGTCTTGTCTTGCCTTGCCACTGACGGTTTTACCGCGTGGGTTTGTTTGTCCGAGATGTCACCTCTTGTATTATATTGATGTTAGTAAACATCCCTTGAAGTTTGAAAGATTTGTACTGTTTTGTTAAAGACCTCGGATGTCATTCATGTAAACCCCTTTATTATTTATGCCATTCACTGAGTATCCAAGCTCACCCTCTCTATATATATGTAGGTGATGAGCAGGGCGGCGGCGACGCCTAGATGTATTAGCCGATGTGTTCTTTTGCCGATGTGTTTTGCTGATGTGTTTGCCGACGTGTTTCGGATTGCATTTTTGCAGCATCTTGAAGATCATGCTTCTTGGTTATTTTCTTTGTATTTTGTATTTGATGGCTGAGAAGCCTTTTGGTCAAGATGTATTTTTATACTTCATTTGTTGTATTAAAAGCTATGTAATGATGTATGACATTTCATTCAACTTATGCACTGCTCTTATGGATTACTTAGTCTGGATTTATTGCTTCCGCATTTGTAAGCCCCATATGTATACTCTGATTTGTGTGTGGATTCTTGTAAGTGGCCTTTGGTAATCCCAAATTACTGGCCATCATGGCACCATTCTACTAGGGGCGGAATGGGGTCGTGACACGGTCGGCCATACAAGGCCTCAAACGGTGCTATACCGATGCTAGACTGAAAACTGTTGTTGTAGGCAAACTCCACTAAGGGCAAGTGCCTCTCCCACGTCCCACTAAAGTCAAGGACACAACCTCGAAGCATATCCTCAAGGATCTGAATAGTATGCTCGGACTGCCCGTCAGTCTGAGGATGATAAGCCGTACTAAAGGTCAACTTAGTGCCCAAGGCACTCTGCAAACTTTGCCATAACCTAGCAGTAAAATGAGGATCTCTATATGAGACAATCATCACTGGGACCCCGTACAACCTCACTATGTCCCGAACATACAAATCGGCAAGGTGATCTACCGAATCTCTCACGCGCATAGGGATAAAGTGCGCCGACTTAGTTAACCGGTCTACAACCACCCAAATAGCATCACTACCCCGCTGAGTCCTCGGAAGACCCACAACGAAGTCCATAGTGACATGCTCCCACTTCCACTCGGCAATAGGCAAGGGTTGCAACAAACCCGCTGGCCTTTGATGCTCGGCCTTCACTTGCTGACAAGTAAGGCACTTCGATACAAAAACTGCCACATCTCTCTTCATACCCCACCACCAAAATCGACGGCCCAAATCCCGATACATCTTAGTGCCTCTCGGATGCAACGCAAGGCGCGAATGATGAAACTCTCGGAGTACTTCCTCTCGGCACGACTCCGGCACAAACAAACGGTCTCAGTATCTCACACTCTGGTCGGGATACACCGTCAAACCCTTCTCAACCTTTCCACTGGAGATCTTCTCTCGGAGGGATTCTATCTTGAGGTCACCTCTCTGTGCCTTTAACACTCGAGTCACAAGTGTAGGCTGCGCAACTACGAAAAATAAGGCCGCAGCCTCAACATATTCGCCTAGTAGCAAATCAAACTCGCCAAGTGCACCCAACATCTCCCATTCCTGGATGGCTATACAAGCTACGTCACTAATGGATTTCCTACTAAGGGCATTGGCCACAACATTGGCCTTTCCTGGGTGATAGCGTAACTCAAAATCGTAGTCCGCAATGAACTCCATCCACCTTCTCTGCCTCAAATTGAAGTCTCTCTGTGTAAACAGAAACTTCAAACTCTTGTGGTCCGAGAACACCTTGAACCTCTCACCATAAAGGTAGTGCCTCCAAATCTTCAAGGCAAAGATCACAGCTGCTAACTCTAGGTCGTGTGTAGGGTAATTCTTCTCGTGTATTTTCAACTGACGTGAGCCATAAGCTACTACTTTCCCTTCTTGCATCAACACACAACCCAAACCCTCTCGTGAGGCATCACAATAAACCGCATAACCCAGTCCTCTCTCCGGGATAATCAAGACTGGAGCGGTGGTCAATCTAACTTTCAACTCTTGGAACGACTTTTCACAAGTTTCACTCCACAGAAACTTAACCCCTTTCCTCGTCAATCTAGTCAACGGCGAAGCTAGTCTGGAGAAATCTTTCACAAACCGGTGATAATACCCAGCTAATCCCAGAAAACTGCGGATCTCAAAAACACTCTTAGGCTGTGCCCAATCTTGCACTGCCTCGACCTTGGATGTATCAACAAACACCCCTTCCCTGGAAACCACATGGCCTAAGAACCTGACTTCCTCTAGCCAGAACTCACACTTCCCAGCCTTGGCATACAGCCTATGGGCTCTAAGTAATTCAAGCACCACTCTCAAGTGTTCATCGTGCTCCTCCTCTGAAGGTAAATAGATCAGAATGTCGTCCACGAAGACGACTACAAAGCGATCTAGAAATTCCTGGAAGATCCGGTTCATCAAGTCCATAAAGACTGCCGGTGCGTTGGTAAGCCCAAATGGCATCACCAGAAACTCATAATGGCCATACCGCGTACGGAATGCCGTCTTCGGAATATCCCCCTCCCTAACCCTCAACTGGTGGTAAGCCGATCTCAAGTCTATCTTAGAGAAACAATGGGAACCCTTCAACTGGTCAAACAAATCATCTATACGGGGCATAGGGTACTTATTCTGAACCGTAGCCCGATTCAACTTCCGGTAGTCGATACACAATCTCAAGGCACAATCTTTCTTTTTAGCAAAGAGGGCCGGTGCTCCACACGGTGAAACACTAGGGCGAACAAAGCCCTTATCTAACAATTCCTGTAGCTGAATCTTTAACTCACTCAACTCTGCTGGGGCGAAACGATAAGGTGCCATAGAAATCGGCGCCGTACCGGGCACTAAATCAATGAAGAACTCAATCTCTCGGTGAGGTGGCAAACTAACGAGATCCTTGGGAAAGACATCCAAATACTCGCAAACCACCCTCGGTAATACAATCTGGGTCTCATCACACTCACCACTCTCAAAGCTAGCAAGTAGACCACTAAGCTCACCCCGCTCTCACGGATCATACACAGGTGGCAACACACTACCAACCCGGTCCCCCAAGAAATGGAAACACTCCCCGTTCAAGGAACAAACTGTAACCCTCTGACAGTAGCAATCGATAACAGCCCGGTATGACGCTAGCCAGTCCACACCCAAAATAACATCAAAGCCCTTCGTGGGCATAACTACAAAAGGAAAAGGAAGCCTACGGTCGGCGACCTCTATATCACAACCTCTACATCCATGTTTCAAAATCAACTCACCCCCAACAGGTAACACAACACAAATAGGAGATGCTAACAATGCTAACTCCAACTCCAACACAGATGCAAATGCAGCAGATACAAAAGAATGAGACGCACCCGTATCAATTAACACACTAGCAACCGAGTTACAAAACAGAAAGGCACCTCTCACTACTGATGGAGCCGGTACTAGGTCTTGTGCGGTAACAGCATACACGCGCCCTGTAGGCCCCTGATCCACCTGCTCACCTCTAGGAGCAAAAGACTGCTGCACAGACTAGGATAATGAAGCTCCCAGATTGGCCCTCGAGGCCTGTACAAACTGAGCTAGCTGATAACTCTGCGTCTGCCTAGAACCAGACGCTCCCGAAGTGGCACTCAACTGTGGGCAAAACCTCTTCAGGTGCCCGGGCTGACCACACTAATAGCAAGACAAAGACTGGCCCCTGCCCTGACTCTGGCCCTGAGGTCTAGCTGAAGAAGAAGCAGCTCGTTGACCCCCTCCCTTCTGTGGGCAAACCGAAACCTTGTGACCCAGCTGGCCACACTTGTAACAGGTGAAATCTCCCTGACTACCTCTCCCAGAGCCTGCATTCGGCACTGGAAAGGTCGATCTAGCCAAGCCTCCCTGAGACTGCTGAGGGTTGAAACCCCTCTGTCTCCTGCCATCACCCTGGCCATCTTGGCTCCTCTTGGAGCCGCTATGTTTCTCCTCATCCTCTTCCTACATCATAATCTCCATATGAGCTGCAGCATCAACCAAACGTCTGTACTCTCGAATGAACGACCCTCCAACCCTCAACTTGAGTCCACGTCTCAACTTCCGCTCAAACTCAAAGCAACGGCGTTCCTCGGACGCCACGAGTTCAGGTGCAAACCTGGACAAACTGGTAAAAGTAGCCTCAAACTCGGCTACTGACAAACCCTGCTGTTTAAGCCGGCAAAACTGATCCCTCAGCTTCTCCCTAGCAGCTGAAGATAAAAACTTCTCCTGGAAGGCGGTCACAAAAGCCTCCCATGCACCACCTACATTGCCCTTCTCGTACTTCCACCATTGACCCGCATCTTCCTTCAATTGGAAGGATGCCAAGGTCACCTTTAGAGTCCCATCCTCGATGCCAAGCATCTCGAATGTCTTCTCCATCTATTCCAACCACTCGTCAGCCTTAAATGGCTCCTCCGGATCCCCAATAAACTCGTCCGGGTTAGACCGAAAGAATTCCCTCTTCAAGAAGGAAGGCCCTGCCTCAGCTGCGTGGGCCTGATCCCGATTCCCTGTTCTGAGAATACCCAAAGCTCCTGCTATCTCTCGGGCCAAGGCACCCATAGCCTGCTGACCCGCTGGCGCAGCCACATTGGCCTGACCAACTCCCTCCTGCACTGTCGGAACATTATCCGGTAAAGGTACTTCCTGCCTCGCAGGCCTACCACGTCTACCACCTCGTCCACGTCCTGACATCCTATTAAAGGTAACGAAGACGTTAGCACATTCACAAATGTGCCGAAGCTATAACACTCACGTCCTAATGTATGGACAACTATAATTCATTCCACGTAAATACATAAACACATAAGCACTTACGAATTTCATTTCCAGATAATGATAGTCATGATAGTCCCGAGGCGTTACTACAGTTCCGATTAGAAACAGCATTGATCAAGTGCTTTTCCAACAAGACTCCCAGAAACCCAAGGATCCAATCAATATCCTAGAAACTAAATCATATACCCAAATAATCACATAAACATGTTATCACATAAACACTTAACACTACATCTAAGTCTCTAACCAAGCGAGACAAACCCATTGTGATCCTAATCGCTTCCCACGTACCCCAACTATTCGAACCCAGTACGCTCTGATACCAAGTTGTCACGCCCTCAAAATAATAACATCCAACCCATCAATATAGACATGCATTGATATACAAAAGACCAACATTTTCTATTCATCAGAGTATTTCTTTACAACAGGTATTACATGTTAACAACAAAAGCAAATGCCCTACGGGCTTACAGCTTTCCAAGTTAACACTTGGTTACAAAAGAGAGCACTAGCTCAATTACACATTAAGCCCTTGGCTTGAATCTATATGTAATACATCAAAAGAAAATAGATAACAAAAGTCTATCCGCCTCTAGCCTCTTAAGCTATGTCCTTGGAGGTGGCATGCTACCTGTACTTGAAAATGATGTTCCCATATAGGGTGAGCCACAGCCCAGTAGAAATACACTAAACCAACTATGAACAATGACTAAAAGATTAGCAGTTGATAGATGGCCAACACTGATACGTCCACTTATACCATGTTACAATTTCATGACTTACAAGTCCATGTCACTTTTCATTTTCCATTTTTCAATAAATAAGCATATTAGCTATATCAACACACTAACAGATAAGCATATAAGCTATATCACACTACCAAAGATAAGCATATGAGCTATATCTACACTTCTCTAGACAAGCATATTAGCTGTATCCACACTTCTCAAAGATAAGCATATGAGCTGTATCCACACTTCTCTAGACAAGCATATGAGCTGTATCTACAGAGTCCATCCCCCATCTCCTCCCAACACTATCCGGTTTAGAGGTCCATCCCCCATCTTCCCCTAAACCGCGGAGTACATCCCCCATCTCCTCCTTTACACATAATGCATATAAACACATAGGTTCTATATAATATCAATCAATACATAAAGTTAATGTATTCTACCAACCGTCATACTCTATGAAACATTCCATTGATTAGTTTTCGTTTGCCTAATCATCATGCATTGTCTACAACAATCAAGATTATCCTCTACCGATAGCCCAAAGTAGTTATTTCTAAACAGAAAATAAATGCACAAAATGGATATTAAATCAACATTTCAATTAGGTGAGCGATGAATGGTCCAACTACACCCTCTAATCCCTTACCTTTCCAATTTCAACATTCTCAATTCAATTCCTCATTTCCAACAATTAATTATACAAATTAATTAATCAATGTAATTAGGGCATTTTCCATAATTAACATCTCAACCCCTAGGGTTCCATTTTCATCAATGTTTCAACATTAATACCACTTCTTCACGTCAAACATGCATATAGGTTTTATATATTTAAAAACCCCAACTTTTGTAAAATTTCACAAAGGCCCAAACTTTCTCAAAAATTACCCAACAACCCCCAACATATCAAAACTCTAAAATTTAAAGACAACGCTCATAAGAGGAGTAGGATATCCCTACCTCGAAGTTAGAGCTCGAAAGGAGAAGAGACCAAAACCAAAGTGCTCCAAAAACCAAACTTTACGGATCAAAATGACGCCCTCGACGATCAACACAACTTTTACAAAGGCCGAAGAGAAGGAGGACACTCTAACTAGATCAAACCCTAGTGAGAAGGGAGTTTCTAGAGAGAGAGGCTCTCAAAATATCTTTTTAGAAAGCAAGGGAGAGAGAGGAAGTGTAGAAAGTGATTCAAAAGTGCCCAGTTGCTCTTTATTATACGACATTCACGCTCGAGCGTAAAACACAATGCTCGAGCGTCAAGAACAAAAAACTAAGTCCGCTCGAGTGCAACAAGTACCACTCAAGCGCAGAGACACAAGAATAAAGTACATCCGCTCGAGCGCGAAACCAGTCCGCTCGAGCGCAGATTTCCCCCTCCCAGAACTTACACCAAGAATGTACTACTGTAGACGCGCCCCGTGGGCCTCATGCTACAATTTGGACTCGATTTGTCACGGTTCTTAATCTAAACCAAAGAGTCCATATCCGGCAAATTGTTTTGAGAAAAAATAGATTTTTTTGAAAGAAGTGCCAAACATGGACTGCTTTGCTAGATACAGAGTCGCCACCTAAATATTTTTTAAAGGGGGAATTTAGGAAACCCTGACTCGGTGCCAAAGGCCACGTGTCCGTCATCACCAAAGTTACCTCGGCTCGGGAACTTGGGTACGATTGGGGAAGGTCAGCTATGAGCACCCCCTCTCGCCCGATCCGAAGATCGGCCTCTACTAACCATGATATCCAATTTTGAAAACGTTTATGTGTTCTTATTCCGATTAATTAGCTAGATTTTACTAGGTGATGCGCACAACACACAAGTATAGACCAAATCGCCTAAATTGGGACAAAACATTGCATGTTTGTTTTGAAAATGGTTTGCTACTCGCAAGTAGGCTAAAATGCAGGTTTTGCCACCCTCAAGTGGGCTTTTAGAAAAGATGGTTTTGCCACTAGCTAGTGGGCTTAAAACTCACAGTTTTAATGCATTATTCCAATTTAGGTAATTCAACCTCCATCCACAGGCATTCAAGCAGTTATATCACATAAGCAGCTAGCCTCATGGTAATCATGCAGTTATGGCAACACTCACACGCATGCGGTATGCTAAAGCATAAAAGCTCACCTAGTACTCCAAGCTAAAACAAAAACTAGTTAGTAATCATATGCATGATCCTAGTTCATGTTCAAGATGGCTAATGTAACACATGCAAAGATGCAATCTGGACAGGCTCGGCCATCCTAAACATGGCATGTGAAATGCTGCAACTATCAAATACTCAACTTGGAATTGAAATACAAGTGCAGTTAGCATGATGTGCCGAGCCCGGTGTATGTAAGACAAATGTATGGATGCACGAATGCATAACATAAGGTATGCTAAATTAAATATGCCTTAATACTAACCATCGAAAGCAGGTAAGTAAAAGGGAAGAAAGACGTGGGGTTGGAAGACATGCACGCACTCACACACACTTATTACACAATTGCCCTCGCTCGGAGGGTCCGAATAAATATTACAGCCCGAAAGAATAATACTGAACTAATTATTATAGAACTTCTAATTTAATTAATAAATCAAATGCAAAAGGGAAAAGGCCGCAGCCCCGCCTCGGAATGCGCGAATGATGCATGCTCGGATTCGTCTTGCCCGGAAAGCCCGTACCATACCACTGCTGCCTCTGTTTATACTGCCCTGCTTCTCTGAAAAACTGCCAAAGTCCTGGGACAGGTTCCCTGCACACTTTAGAACACCATCGGCTGAAGGGAATGCCCACCGACCATGTAACATTTCCATCGGCTGGGGTTTCATGTTATCGGCCCCCAATCCATGGCCGGTTGGCACTCTTTACTGCCGGTCGGCCAAAACTCCGTGCAGAAACTGGTTTTTGACAGCAACAATGACAGACAGTGTATGGCATGGAATTTCAAGCAAATGTATGCACGGGCACACTCCTTATCATGCAAGGGACTCAAGGGAGTATGGCCCTCAACCCTCGGGCCATCAATTGTGCATTTTGATGCATGATGGCCCAAGAGGCCAAGGTTGCAATTCAATGTAAAATGCAGGCAACACACAAATGAATACCAACACCCTATCATGTTGGGGTCAAGGGGATTGGCGACCGAGGGTTGAGACGTATTACATCACTTGGAGTATGAACATTTCTCAATCCTCACACTTGGTTTGACACCCCTAATTAAGCAATACAATGCATGTCATGCAAACATGGCTCAAAGACGCAACATGAGACTAAGATGCAAGGCATGCCAAATGCAATGCAACTTATCATGGCAAGTATGCAACGCTAGATATGCAAGATGCAAATGCAATGCAAACATGGACAATTTATGCAAAGGACTAGCGTGTGACAACGCATCATGAACCAAACATGCAACAAACATGTGACAAATAAGCGATGGTGAACTTAAACCATGAAGGGGTAGACCTCAGCCCACCCCCAAAACAGTGGCCAAAAGCATCCCAAATGGTGGACAAAATGCACAACAGACATGCAAGTCAAAGAGGCCCAAAGCTAAGGTATAACAAAGGGGCACTCTACTACCACTACCCCAAGCAAACATGGCATGAACCATACAACCAAAATAGAATTTTATCATGCAAAATAAGCCCTGAATACCCCTAATATGGCAGTCCGAAAGCCTCAAACATAAGACTATGCACAATGACCTATTCCTAGTCATGTAAGGCCAACCCTTCAACGCATGAATGAGATGATAAATGGAGACATGTAAGCATGGTATAGGGACTGAAATAGCATGTTAAATGATTCCAAATCATTGAAATAGCCTAACCGATGCATGTTTATGATTCACACATTCAAAGCTCACAAGCCAAAATGCGAAGCAACTATACCAAACATTCTAAACAAGACCAAATCAGTGGCCAACAGACCTTAACATGATAAAATATGGCCAAGAACTTCACAAAGTAAAGCCAAGATATGAGAGCATGGTAGTCAAAAGTCATGATGCATTTCTAGGCACAAACAAGGGAATACAAAGCAAGTATGTTAAGCATGCAAAGGGCCACAAATCTGACCAAAAACAGAGATAACATGTGACCTAAATAGCACCAAAAACATCTGATATGGAGCCAAGGACAAACCAAACATGCATGTTGCCTTTTAAGCCAAAACAAGGATAAAAGAGGGACAAAGGGGAGAGGGGTGTCCCTCCCCTATACAACACTTCAAACCCTCCTCTTTACCACTGAAAATCTGCTAGATTTCAGTGGTGAAAAGAACAAAACACTCTAGCAAATCAAGCCTAGCAATGAAAGCACCAAAAGGGCCAAATAAGGCCTAAGAGGGTGATTTCAACCTCAAACCACAAAATGACCTGAATGAAGTATTTAAAGCATGCAAATATAAGACTTTTTCTAGTTATACACAAAACTCAAATCATCATGCAAGACAAGTAAAAAGCTGTTGTAAAATTGGGGAAACTAAAGCAAAGTAGTTACCCTTGAAGAACACCTCAAGAACAGCAGGTCCAACCACTCTTTTCTGGTCAAAACAAGTCCAAGAACTCAAGAATAAACCCTCTAAGTCCCTCAAGGTCGAAGTAAGGTGTGGTAGTGTGTGTGTGAGTGCAAAACTAAGGTAAAACTACACTTTTAGGCCACAAAACACACACAAAAGGGGAGAGAGAGGGAGATATAGAGAGAGAATATGTTTGACAGATATATATATATATGTATATCTCTAGTTTTCTTGCTCAAAAACTCTAACCTTCGACAAAGGAGGAAGAAGGGCTCTTATATAAGCAAAAAAAAGGCTCTAAGCTTCTTAAGGAAGCTTAAATGAAAAGGGGCAAAGGGTGCAAAGGGTTTGTGGCTTCTTGAAGAAGCTGGGACAGCTGGCCAAGCTTCTCCAAGAAGCTTGGCCAAGGGTTCACCCTTCTAGAAGGAACTAGGGTGTCAAGGGTGCAAAGTGGTCATCCCCATGTATGGGGAGGAGTGATGGTGCATTCCAGTTGGCACAGCTGGCATGCACCATGCCTGAAGGGTGGAAAAGGGTCACACCGGCCAGCAAAAGAGGTCACCGGCCAAACAAAGTACCTGTCGGCCAAATATAATGCCGACCGGCCATTGGTATCATGAAACCACGGCCGGTGGCACCAATAAGCAGCCGGTGATGCAAGGGGAAGGCCGGTGGGATGAGGGGATGGCTAAAAAGCCATCCCCTGCCCTTAAAGGCAAAAACACGAGTGTTTGGTGCCAAACCAAACACGAAACAGTCGAGTCAAGAGATCCTGAGGCAAGGCGCATAGCCGAGACCTCTGGGAACTCAAGACGAACACAGACAAGGATGATCACCGAGTGCTGAAGCGGTGACGTCCAAGTCTTGAGGACGGTAAAAAATGGGGTGTCTACAGTTGCCCCTCTTTGACAGAACTCGGAAGTCATAACAATGACGGGAGTGAATGTCAAAGCCCAGAGACGACCCATTTTTGGCAAGGTCAAAGACTTAGACAAAGCGTGCAAGACAAACAAGATATGCGCCCGAAGGCGGGGGCAAAATGCAACTGAAAATGCAAGAAGCCGAACATAACTTATGATCATGCAAAGAAAGCTGTAATGAAGCACATCATGCGACAGTTTGAAGCTAGCATCCACCAAACCACACTACAATGCAGAAAGGATGTAAGAGAATTATGCAATTCTCGATACGTCTCACTCGGAGGATACAATACCTGTGCGGCTCGTCTGGTTGCACCAGCCTCAAATGAACCATACATACAATATCGTGCCTGCAAAGAAAGCAAGCTTAATAGGTACAATATTGTTAGCAACATGTATATTGATGCAATTGAAAATGCGTGACAACGCAAAGCAAGTGGGAAGCATAACAATGCTGCGAAGGCTCAAACACATGTGAGTAAAGAGCACGCGGCAACGTGCACAACGTGTATAAAATGGAACTTCAACACATGTAAACAACGCACGTTTGCATGCAATGTGTATAAAGAGAAGTTGAGCATATATAAGTAAAGCTATGCACGCATGCACGCAATGTGTATGAGAAAGAATTGAACACATATGAGTAAAGCTATGCACGCATGCACGCAATGTGTATGAGAAAGAATTGAACACATATAAGTAAAGCTATGCACGCATGCACACAATGTGTATAAGAAAAATTGAACACATATAAGTAAAGCTATGCACGCATGCACGCAATGTGTATAGAAAGAATTGAACACATATAAGTAAAGCTATGCACGCATGCATGCAATGTGTATAGAAAGAATTGAACACATATAAGTAAAGCTATGCACGCATGCACGCAATGTGTATGAGAAGAATTGAACACATATAAGTAAAGCTATGCACGCATGCACGCAATGTGTATAAGAAAGAATTGAATGTACACATGTAAGTAAAGCATGCAGTCACGCCGGCAATGTGTAACAAGAAATTGAAATGTAATGGAAACATATTATTCATGATGCTAGAATGCAACATACTGCAACACAGTACAAATGAAGCAACTTGTGGAATTCACAAGATATGAAAAGGATACGAGAAGGGACGTTCTTCGCACGCACCGAGCATCGCTCATGGAAGTTGTGGCCCGAGGTCAACTCGAAGGTTCACGTTTCAAAAGTGTGCTTTCCCACATTGTCTCGAGTGGTGAAGGTGCCAAACCATGTAGTTGACCCGAGCAAAGGTGCGGAAGGTGCGTTGACCGCAAGGGGAGTTTTACTGGTATCAATTCCGACACTTTGCTACCCTGCCATTCTATGCTTTACTTTCCTTTTTACTGGTAGTTTAAGCACATTGCACTGCCTTGGGCAGGTTTTACTCTTTCTCAAAATTACATATTTCGCAAAACACGTGATGGGAATGAAATAGCCATTTTGTTCAAAAGATGTTGCATTTGCGCCTTCTGTGCATCATATCACAAGGTATCACACAACAATGTGAACGAGATTGAAATTTCATTTGAAAACAGAGCATTCACATCGTAATAATCAGGTAGTGAACCGATTACAACTCGATAAGCAAAATAAGGAGACTCGATATAACCGACCGAGCTCGAATACAACTTGATAAGCAACACAAAGACTTAAAGAGAGCGAAATACAACTCGATAAACAAATGTACAACAACTCGATAAGCAAACAGGTGTGACTTCGCAAGAATCGATCACCAGGGGGGATTGGAGGTGGTGGAGTTCCCCAATCCCTAGCATAAACAGCTCAGGGAACAAGGAGGAAGACCATCGACCAGGGGTAGAGGCCATCGGCCACGAGAAATGGCCATTGGCCAGAAATTTGTTCGATCGGCAAAAAGTGATGGCCGGTCGGCACAATATTTGGCCGGCCAGCCATGAATGAAGGAATCACCAGAATGTTGACACCTGTCCTCCACCCAACCTTATCTCCTACAAAAGACCTCAGCTTCGTAGTTTTTCTTAATTCCACACTGATTCGCTCTAATGGAAGAGTTTCTTGCTCAAAATCTCATAATTTGGATTGCTAGCTTGGATGGCTCGGAAAAGTTGAATTTTCGGGGTTTCGACATAAATGCACTATTCACTCTGGGTCGTACCCCGTTGCACCTTCCGTTTCTTCATGACGCGGCAAGGTTTTGGAATCCGGTGACGCATGTTTTTAGCTTCGCTGGGCAAGAGATGTGTCCTACCTTCGAAGATTTCCGAGCCTTAATGGAGTCCGAGCGCAACAAGGAGCTCATGCCCCAGCTTAATTTTGTCCATGCCCAATCCTTAGGGAAAATGTGTGGACTCATTACACGTGACGCTCGGTCTCTGATTTGTGGCGGGATGCTGGATATTCTGAGTTTGATCGATCGGTTTTCTGATGCCGGTGATCGCAACGACCATCATTGGCAAGGCTTCCGGCGACACGCCCTCTATTTGTGCATGCTATCTCATTTTCTATTTGTTTTATGCTCTGGTGAATCTAGTGTCTGGCTGACCGAGGTTGCCCAAGGCTTGAAAGAGGGCAAGAGTTGTATTGCCATGACTCTGGCTGAGACGTTGATGGGCTTAGACGCCTTTTATCGTCGAGAGACGACCAGATTAGCAGGGAGTCCACTACTACTACAGGTAATGTTTACCACCCAATCTCACATATGTATCGCTCACATCACTCGGCCCTCAAGCTCGGTTCTTCTCACAAAGACCCTATTCTCAGTTTTCTCTCATCGCACATCTCTCTATTCTTTATTCTCTCATTTTTCATCCCTTCCCAGGTATGGTTGATGGACAAACTGCAGGTTGTGGACTCTTGCCCAACATATTCAACACGCGGCTACTTCTTCCGGCGCCGTCTAGTCAATGCCCTTGATGAGGAATGGTGGTTCGCTTGGATGTGCCGCTTGTCCGCAGACCATATTGCCTGGCGGTGCCCTTGGCTCAGCCTTCCGGCAATGAGTTACAACATGTCCCAGCAGACTGGGATTTAGTTGATTGGTCTCACTCACTGTGTATTCTACTTCCCATTTCGGATCCAACGCCAATTTGGCCATGATCAGACTTGTCCACCAGAAGGGATAGAATATCTAGCTGCCTTCCCGTTCCGAGGTGCACAGCTTGTCTGGCAGGCCACTGCGTGGAGGACAAGGGGACTCCTGGACCCCGCTCCCACTTTCAGCTATACTTTGTCTGACGAATGCTTGGATTGGCTCAATGAAGAGGCGTAGATCGGGCCTAGCTTGGCATCAGAGGCTTCGACCAGCTCTGGGAGGGGGCGCGGGGATAACTGACTTGACTATGCCTCAGATTTATTGCTTTATTAGTACTTTCAAGTTTTCTTTACGAATGTAATAAAAAGCAACTTCAGTTTGTATGCAAGAGCAGGAGAACTCTGTATTGAAATCAAATGAAATTGAAGGTTGTGGTACTGAAATTTTTTCGCTTTGGTCCAGAAATGGTTTTAGTTGTAAAAAGATTAATTTGAACAAAAGTCAACTTTTATCAAAACTTTTCAAAACTATTTTTGGTATGGATCAGAACTGGACACGCCTGAGATCTGTCACTGAGATACACAACCCTGGATTCCAGCAACTGGAAAATTGCCCCTAGTTTGCATAGTACTGCACCGGAGATTATAATCGAAGCTTCTGAATGCTGATAGACAAAGATGACCGAGATGATCAAATGGACAGAGTTGATCAGGGAAAAGTTTATGGCTGAACTCCAGAATGAAGTTGCCTATGTATCCCAAGGATGGGAATCAAGCCTTACGTAGTTCAGGCTTGGGTTCACTCGGGTATTTTCACTCTCCTTTTACGCTCTAACTTTTGCCAAGGCCGCCCTTTGCGGGTTTTCAACCTTGCAAGCTCAGTTTTTATATTTTCCAATTTTTTTGTGCTCTAACTTTTGCCTAGGTCGCCCTTTCGGGTTTTCGGCCTAGCGAGCCTCTCAGGGATAATATTTCTTCAACTTGTCCATGTTGATCGGTTGGGAGAACTCTAGGCCATCTAGGTCCATCAGAACCACAGCTCCACCCGACCAGATGGACTTCATGATGTAGGGACCAGTCCAATTGGGTCTGAACTTGCCCCTTGGGTCATGGATGGGAGCTCGGTTGTCCTTGAGCACCAAATCTCCTTCCTTCAAATTCCTGGACTTAACTTTCTTGTTGAAAGCCCGGGCAATTCTGCGCTGATAACTTTGAACATGATACAGTGCTTTCAGTCTTCTCTCATCAAAAAGCATGAGTTCCTCAAACTTGCTCTGCTGCCAATCTGCTTCGGCTATTTGACATTCAGCCAATACTCGCAATGACGGAACCTCAATCTCGATAGGTAGAACGACTTCCATCCCATAGACTAATGAATACGGAGTCGCTCCAGTAGAAGTTCTGATTGAAGTCCGGTAGCCCCATAGAGCAAATGGCAGCTTATCTGGCCAATCCCGGTAGGTTTCCACCATCTTCTGCAATATGTGTTTGATATTCTTGTTGGCGGCCTCAACTGCTCCATTGGTTTGCAGCCGGTATGTGGATGACTTATGAAAAGCCACGTTGTATTTCTCCAACAAATCAATCACTTCCTTCTTGAAGTGGGAACCGTTATCTGAAATTATCTTGTTCGGGACCCCATAACGACAGATGACGTTGTTTCTGATGAACTTTGCGACGTGCGACGCCTTTAATACCGCATAAGATTGGGCCTCAACCCACTTCGTAAAATAATCTATCGCGACCAGGATGAACTCATGCCCATTCGACCCCTTCGGAGTGACAGCCCCGATCATATCAATTCCCCAAACTGAAAAAGGCCATGGTGAAGTCATGTTGTATAGCTTCGATGGCGGGATGTTCATGCGGTTTGCATGGATCTGACACTTATGACATCGCCAAACAAAACCGATACAATCCTCCTCCATGGTGGACCAATAGTAACCCTGTCTGAGGATCTTCCGTGCTAACATTACCCCGTTCATGTGTGCACCGCATTCTCCTCCATGGATGGCCTCCATTAGACGCTTCGATTCTTCGGCTTTGACACACAGCTTGTGCATTCCCAGATGACCTCTCTTATACAGCTTACCCTCACAGATGATGAACTGAACGGCCATTCTTCTGATTGCCCTTTTATCCTTGGCATTTGCCCCTGGTGGATACGCCTCTTTCTCCAAGAAGTTCCAAATGTCGTAATACCAAGGGTTTTTGTCCTGAACCTCATCTATGGCGGCGATTGATTCATAGGCTAGCACAAATTTCTGATCAATGATAACTGGACGCATCCGGACTCCAGACGGGATGTCTATCATGGAAGATAGAGTTGCTAGTGAATCTGCGAACCTGTTGTTCTCTCTTACTAGATGAGTGAAAGTTAGCTTCTCAAACCGAGGAATTAACAAATCCAAGGTCTAGTGGTAAATTATCATCTTTTCTTCTTTGACTTTCTAGTCTCCTTTTGTTTGAGACACAACAAAGTTTGAATCCCCAATGAGGTCCAATCGTCTTGCCCCTAGTTCTAGGGCTGCTTCCAGGCCGGCAATGCATGCCTCATATTCTGCTTCGTTGTTCGAGACTTTGAATCGGAGTTTGAAGGCTAGCGGGATACGGGAATTATCAGGTGCTATCAGCCACACTCCTATCCCATACCCATATTGGTTTGACGCTCCGTCAAAGTACATCGTCCGAAATTCGTCATCGATATGCAAAATGGCTTCATCTGGGAATAAGTACTCAACTGCTTCACCCTCTTCCACTGGACGGTCGGCTAAGAATTATGCTACCGCTCTTCCTTTGACTGACTTGCGCGTCACATATTCCAGATCGAATTCGGAGAGCAACAGCAACCAACGAGCTAGCCTACCCGTAAGTGCTGGTTTCTCGAAAAGATATTTGATGGGATCGAGTCGTGAAACCAACATTACGGAGTGAGCTAACAGGTAGTGTCGCAGCTTCCTGGTAGCCCATACCAAAGCTAAACAAGCCTTCTCCAATGGTGTGTAGCGAGTCTCATACTCTAGCATTTTCTTGCTCAGGTACTAGATGGCTCTCTCCACTCTGTCCTCTGACTCCTGCACGAGCATACAGCCCATTGTGGTCTCAGTTACTGATAGGTACAATATCAACGGCTTCCCTGGTTCTGGCGGTGACAACACGGGTGGGTTCTATAAATATTCTTTAATCTGTTCAAAAGCAGCTTGGCATCGGCCGTCCCACTGGAATTTCTTTCCTTTCTTGAGGAGACCAAAAAGTGGTTCACAAGTCAAGGTTAATTTTGAGATAAACCGTCTTATGAATTGCACTTTACCCAGAAAGCCTAGCACCTCCTTTTCAGTCCTCGGTGGTGGCATTTCTAAAATGGCCTTGATTTTGGAAGGGTCAACTTCGATGCCCCTTTGTGTAATTAGGAATCCCAGCATCTTTCCCGCTGTAACACCAAATGTACATTTCTGAGGATTTAGCCGCAGCCGGAATTCTTTGATCCTTTGAAAGAACTTTTGCAAGGCGGTGTAGTGGCCCTCTCTTTCTTTGGACTTGACAATCATGTCGTCCACATACAGCTCAACCTCTTTGTGGATCATGTCATGTAATATTGTGGTCGCAGCTCGTTGATATGTAGCTCCAGCATTCTTCAACCCAAATGGCATCACCCTATAACAGTAAGTCCCCCACGGCGTGGTGAAGGCAGTCTTTTCCCAATCTTCAGGTGCCATCACTATCTGATTGTAGCCTGAGAAGCCATCCATGAATGAGAGCAAAGCATGCCCTGCTGTAAAATCCACTAACTCATCAATATGCGGCAAGGGAAAGTCGTCCTTCGGACTAGCTCTGTTCAAATCCTTGAAATCCACGCATACTTGAATCTTGCCATCCTTCTTCGGCACTGGAACAATGTTAGCCAACCAAGTCGGGTATTCGGATACTAACAGGAAGCCTACGTCAATTTGCTTGGTGACCTCTTCCTTAATCTTAAGAGCCCAGTCTGGGCGGATCCTCCTAAGTTTTTGTTTGATAGGTCGGGCCTCGGGGTCAAGAGGGATCCGGTGCTGTACAATCTCAGGATTGATTCCAGGAATGTCTTCGTAGGACCATGCGAAAACATCTTTGAAATCTTTTAATAAAGCGACTAAGCGCTCGCGTTCCTCCGAAGACAACGTGGACCCGATCTGGACCAGCTGCGGGTCCTTCTCAGTACCAACATTCACAGTAGTGATTTCATCCATTAAGGGTTTAACAAATCTTTCATGCTCTTGATCAATTAATCGTTGCAAAACCGGAGGAATTTCTTCCTCGTCGTTTTCACCAAAATTTTGAAAGTCCTAATTTAAGCAATAAATCGAAGGCACGGAAAAGTACTCAGAAACCACATCCACATCATTCTCATTAAATACTTCCAAGCCGTCCGATTCTTCTGTTACAACAGACTCAAAAGAGAAAGAAAAAGACGACCTAGACAGGACTGTGGCATCCGGGTTATCACCCCCAGGAATACCGGACTCAGACTCAGTCGAGCTGGAACCTGATTTCGACTCACAAGACTCGGTGGAATCAGATTCCGGCTCACTACCTGACCCGGTGTTGCTTGACAAAAAGCCCTCTTCATATTGCCAAATGAGAGAGGGTGCGATAGATGCATCCAAAATAGTTGATGGCAGGCCCGCAGCCGTTTCATTCCCAATCACGGACACCGAGGAGTCATCTCCCAAGCACTTTTGGTCGATCGGAGGATCTGAAAGTAGACATGCCAATGCTACCCCCATTTCAATTTCGGCGCCTTCGGAATCCACTTCCCCAGACTGCTCAACCTCAGCTGATGGGTCTGTCTATCCTTCGGCAACGTCATCCCTAGATATTTGCAGGTCGAAGAAGATCTCGAAACCCGGCACGCGTTCCTTCTCCGCGTTCAGCCACGGCTCTGGGAAGCCGCAAAACTGAAAATCCTCCCCCTCCCGAACGAAACGTCCATTTAGGGTACCCCAAATGGGCCTATGTATCAACTCAAAAGGCCTCCCAGTCTGCTTTGCTCTGGCTCTTCCAGCCATTTCTTTTCCCTTCCTTATCTAATCCTCTTTGGTGGGTAGATAACCCAATCCAAATGTATGAGGGTTGTGTGGCACTTCGACCAGTGTCACGACGCCTTTCCAGCCGCTTCTTCCCAATCCCATCCCGGGGATGTGTTGGAGCTTGTTCATGAGATACACTGCTTGAGCACTAACATATATCCCTTCATTAGCTGCCATGATGTTCTGTACAACCTGAGCCTCAGCCAAGGTAAAACCCGATATGAACACATCCTCCGTGCCATGTTCGATCTCCAAGAGTGGTGTGGACACCTCCGGCGGCGGATGGATTGACGAATTCCCAAAAACAATAGCTACCCCTTTCCCGTGAGGGTACTTCAGCATCTGATGCAAGGTGGAAGAGACTGCCTTGACCTGGTGCAACCACGGTCGCCCCAAAAGTAGGTTAAAGGTTGCGGGAACGTCCAAGACATAGAATTCAATATTGTGTTGTCCTGGACCAACCTGGGTCTGAATCTTGATAGTCCCCATCACTTCCCTGCTTGTGTTATCATAGGCTTTGATCACTTGAGTAGTTGGTACGAAGTCTGAGGGCTTCAACCCGATTGCATATGCCGTCCTCGACGGGCATACATTAATAGCGGATCCCATATCAACGAGAACCACTGGTACCCATTTGCCTCTACATTCCACCGAGATGAAGAGAGGTTTGTTGTGATTTATACCCTCAGGCGGTAGCTCTTTCTCAGAAAAGGTCAACGTCGGGGAACCTCCTCCCAGAAAAACCAATCCAACCAACTGCTCCGGTGTAGTCTCTATCGAGAGTTTGGTCTTGTCCATGGCTGAAAGGAGAGCCTGTCTGTGTACTCGAGAAGCCATAAGCAGTCCCCAGATAGAGATGTCTGCTTGTATCTTTTTCAACTGTCTCAATACGGCCTCATCCTCGAGTTGCATTCCTTTTTGCTTCTCTGCCCTGTCTTTTCCAGACGCCTCTGGTTAATCTAGGTGTGGAGGCTTGAAATACCGTCCACTCCTAGTCATCTGATCGACTTCGCCAACATACCAGGTATCATCTGGTTGGCTACTTCCCCAATCTTCGTTTGTGTGGGCAAGACATAGATCATCGTCCTCCCACCACATTCCATCTGCAGCTGACAGGCACCTGTCCGGCTCTGACATGACTGTTCTCATACTCGCAGTGCCTTCTATCCCTATGCTCGCAGCATTCTCTATTTCTGTGCTTGCGGCAGTCTCAGTCCCCACACGGGCCTTTGCCTTCCTGACTCTCTCGGAATCTGCAAACTTTTCCTGTTCTGACTGTGTTATTACAGTTGGCTGTTCGATAATCCCTGTAGACAAGATGCTCCAATCCTGAGCGAAATTCTTCATACCGGCGCTCTCCGGCAACGTGCTCTGACTTTCGGCCCCTCCGGCCTCAACTGATACGCTTGCCCCTGCCGGGCCCCGTTTTGGTTGGAACTCTTCCACCATATCTGGTTGATCATCCAGCCATCCAATGGCCTCTACCGATTCCTCATAATCGAACCAGTTGAGCGCCGAGTCTCCTGGATCTTGGTCACTGTAGAATTGGAGATTGGCAAGGTTTTCTTCCGCAATCGTCAAATTATCTGTCCCCTGCTCAAATCTATCCCCCCGGATCAAGCACAATTCTGCTCTTTCTGGAAATTCTATACCTGGTTTAGGCTGTCCTACTGATAGGATGTAACCACTTGGATCGTGAGCTTCCCCAGCGAAATTTCCAGACTGCTCAAACCCCGACTCAATGGTTCTATCCTCCTTCGCAAACTCCCCTGTACCCTCTCCAATGGCCACCACCACTGGCTCAGGTTGGGTTGTAGAGATGTCCAGCATGCACAAAAAGTCAGTGCAGTCGAGAAGGAACACCTCTGGCTTAGGTAGATGGGAAGGAGTAATATAGATGCGAGGATCGTAAGACACGACCCCAGTCTGGATACAATTGATTCTTTTGGGAGGTGGAGCTTGGTTGTGTGTAGGGAGTGGGTTGGTTGCAACATTAGGTTTCTCGGGAGGCATAATCACCCCGTTATCGATGAGATCTTGAATCTCATGACGTAATCGGTAACACAGGTCGGTATCGTGACCGTGCTGTTGGTGAAATGCGCAATACTTGGCTGGATTGTGGGTAGGGGGAAGTTTTTCCGGTAATGGCCGCGGCTCCAGGGGCTTCAAGTGCCCTTTTCTGATCAAAACCCCCAGAGCTTTAGACAGGGGCATATATAGCGGAGGGAAGGTTCTTGTATTTTTGGGTAGGTATTTGGCTGTTTGTGGATGGCTTCCGGACGCGCCGGAAAATGGCGTGGCGGCCATGGTTCTTGGAGAGGGGTTGGTGGTGACCATACTCACTTTGGAGGTCCTGGTGGTCATAGCGCCGCTCGGGCCTGTATTAGTGTTGCGGTTGAAAGTTCTTCGGGGTTGCTCCCAGTCATTATCAATTAAGCCTTGCTTCAAAGCATCCTCAATCTGTACCCCCATTTCATGTAGGTCAGCAAAAGTAGGAAAAGGGAGTACAATCATCTTCTGCATCAACTTCGGTTGCAGATTGCGCACAATCATCCGAATCTGATCTTTGTCTGTGGGTCTCAAGGTCATCATCGAAGCCTTGGCCCTCCATCTGGTTACAAATTCTGAGAAGCTCTCTTTAGGCTCTTGCCTTGTTGTCTCGAGATCACAGGTTGTAATCTCGATTTGTGTATTGTATGAGCATTGCAAGATGAAGGCCTCAGCCATTTCGTCCTAGTTTCTCTTGACGTCATCTTCTAATTTGGCATACCATATGGCCGCCACACCCGACAGGGTCTGGCCAAACAAAGACAACTTATGTAGTCTTGTGAGGCCCATCGGCCTTAGAACATCTGAAAACAATCTTAGGTGCACCATGGGGTCCCCGGATCCATCAAACCGGTCGATATGAGGCATTTTGAATCTGTCAGGCAACATCACAGCTGCGTCCGTATATCCATCTTCAATGTCGGGGATGGTCTTGACTCCTTGGGACCTTTTGAATAGCTTTTCAAGTTTACTCAGCTTCAGCGCTGTGGGATCCATCTCGAACTCAAAGGGAGAGTCCGACAGGTTGGTGGGTGTTTTGGACAACTGGGGTTGGATTTGGGGTAGGGTCGGGGGTGGAGGTGGTCCTGTGGGAATATCTGTATCATTCTGAACATTAGCTGTCTCCCCGAGGGTTGGAGCTCCTAGCGGGGGAGGGACTTGTTGTGAAGCAGATGCTCCGGTTTGCTGTTGTAACCTCACGATTAACTCTGCTTGTTCATTCATGACCATGGCCTGTTGCTTGGTGAACTCTGCCTGTCGGACAGCATCCTGATGCATCATTTTCATGCTCTCTTGAAGTTGGCGCACCACCTCCTCTAAACCAGCCATACTGTTCTGATCTGATTATATTACTGGTATATATTCCCTCTCTGTGGGTGAAACAGAACCCTGATCCCTACTGTACTCAGGTGGGGTAGATAAGACCCTCTGAACTGACTGCTGGACTGATGCCCTCTGCTTAACTGCCCTCCGTTTAGCAACTGGGGGTAAAGAATGGTACACTGGTTGTCCGTCTACCAGATCCTCAGATCGATGGAGTCGGCGACCTCAAGTCGAGAGTGCTTGGGGAATATCTACCGGGTTGGAAGCAATCGTGCTAAACGACCCTACCAAAAAGATAAAATAAAGCAATAAATAACCAGACAAACGGACAACATAACGACGTAAAATAAATACACACAACACACAGTCGGGTATTTATAACACACAGTTGGTAAGCCGACTACACTGTTTCTCGATACTGATTATTGTCCCCAAATCATTGTTCCGAAAACTGAACCTGATACCCGTAGATAACTGATACTGGTGCCCTCGGGCCTGATACTCAAACTTGCAAACTGACATGCGCGTTCCCTGTAGAGACACACTCTAAAAGCACATAGCAGATAAGTGAGAGCCAAAACACCCCTGTGTTGGGGTAGGGTTTCCCTGTCCTATTTTGTCAGGAGCTAGGGTTTCACTACGCACGCAGTGGTTTCAAACAACCTATATCGGGTAAGCAACCTGTCCTAGTTTGGAATGGTCACTATGGATTTCGATATGCACTAGGTCGAATGGTCGAAAAGGGTGCCCCGGTAAAACCAGGGTTTGTGTTCCCATACTGTCAGAGCCCACAACCGGTCAGCCTTATGGTCATGCCTTGACAAGACAAGCCTCCGGCAAACCGTTCAGGAATGGCAGATGGCAAACACGGTGTCCTAGGCGCACCAATGCAAATGCAATGCAAAGAAACACACAAGTGTAGTCAAAATAGGATATCACGAGTTCGAGTCAAGCTCTCCTAATCCCCAGCAGAGTCGCCAGAAACTGTAGACGCGCCCCATGGGCCTTATGCTACAGTTCGGACTCGATTTGTCACGGTTCTTAATCTGAACCAAAGACTCCAAATCCGGAAAATCGTTTTGAGAAAAAATAGATTTTTTTGAAAGAAGTGCCAAACATGGACTGCTTTGCCAGATACAGAGTCGCCACCTAAATATTTTTTAAAGGGGGAATTTAGGAAACCCAGACTCAGTGCCAAAGGCCACGTGTCCGTCATCACCAAAGTTACCTCGGCTCGGGAACTTGGGTATGATTGGGGAAGGTCAGCTATGAGCACCCCTCTCGCCCGATCCGAAGATCGGCCTCTACTAACCATGATATCCAATTTTGAAAACGTTTATGTGTTCTTATTCCGATTAATTAGCTAGATTTTACTAGGTGATGCGCACAACACACAAGTATAGACCAAATCGCCTAAATTGGGACAAAACATTGCATGTTTATTTTGAAAATGGTTTGCTACTCGCAAGTAGGCTAAAATGCAGGTTTTGCCACCCTCAAGTAGGCTTTTAGAAAAGATGGTTTTGCCACTAGCTAGTGGGCTTAAAACTCACAGTTTTAATGCATTATTCCAATTTAGGTAATTCAACCTCCATCCACAGGCATTCAAGTAGTTATATCACATAAGCAGCTAGCCTCATGGTAATCATGCAGTTATGGCAACACTCACACGCATGCGGTATGCTAAAGCATAAAAGCTCACCTAGTACTCCAAGCTAAAACAAAAACTAGTTAGTAATCATATGCATGATCCTAGTTCATGTTCAAGATGGCTAATGTAACACATGCAAAGATGCAATCTAGACAGGCTCGGCCATCCTAAACATGGCATGTGAAATGCTGCAACTATCAAGTACTCAACTTGGAATTGAAATACAAGTGCAGTTAGCATGATGTGCCGAGCCCGGTGTATGTAAGACAAATGTATGGATGCACGCATGCATAACATAAGGTATGCTAAATTAAATATGCCTTAATACTAACCATCGAAAGCAGGTAAGTAAAAGGGAAGAAAGACGTGGGGTTGGAAGACATACACGCACTCACACACACTTATTACACAATTGCCCTCGCTCGGAGGGTTCAAATAAATATTACAGCCCGAAAGAATAATACTGAACTAATTATTACAGAACTTCTAATTTAATTAATAAATCAAATGCAAAAGGGAAAAGGCCGCAGCCCCGCCTCGGAATGCGCGAATGATGTATGCTCGGATTCGTCTTGCCCGGAAAGCCCGTACCATACCACTGCTGCCTCTGTTTATACTGCCCTGCTTCTCTGAAAAACTGCCAAAGTCCTGGGACAGGTTCCCTGCACACTTTAGAACACCATCGGCTGAAGGGAATGCCCACCGGCCATGTAACATTTCCATCGGCTGGGGTTTCATGTTATCGGCCACCAATCCATGGCCGGTCGGCACTCTTTACTGCCGGTCGGCCAAAACTCCGTGCAGAAACTGGTTTTTGACAGCAACAAGGACAGACAGTGTATGGCATGGAATTTCAAGCAAATGTATGCACGGGCACACTCCCTATCATGCAAGGGACTCAAGGGAGTATGGCCCTCGACCCTCGGGCCATCAATTGCGCATTTTGATGCATGATGGCCCAAGAGGCCAAGGTTGCAATTCAATGTAAAATGCAGGCAACACATAAATGAATACCAACACCCTATCATGTTGGGGTCAAGGGGATTGGCGACTGAGGGTTGAGACGTATTACATCAATTGGAGTATGAACATTTCTCAATCCTCACACTTGGTTTGACACCCCAAATCAAGCAATACAATGCATGTCATGCAAACATGGCTCAAAGACGCAACATGAGACTAAGATGCAAGGCACGCCAAATGCAATGCAACTTATCATGGCAAGTATGCAACGCTAGATATGCAAGATGCAAATGCAATGCAAACATGGACAATTTATGCAAAGGATTAGCGTGTGACAACGCATCATGAACCAAACATGCAACAAACATGTGACAAATAAGCGATGGTGAACTTAAACCATGAAGGTGTAGACCTCAGCCCACCCCCAAAACAGTGGCCAAAAGCATCCCAAATGGTGGACAAAATGCACAACAGACATGCAAGTCAAAGAGGCCCAAAGCTAAGGTATAACAAAGGGGCACTCTACTACCACTACCCCAAGCAAACATGGCATGAACCATACAACCAAAACAGAATTTTATCATGCAAAATAAGCCCTCAATACCCCTAATATGGCAGTCCGAAAGCCTCAAACATAAGACTATGCACAATGACCTATTCCTAGTCATGTAAGGCCAACTCTTCAACGCATGAATGAGATGATAAATAGAGACATGTAAGCATGGTATAGGGACTGAAATAGCATGTTAAATGATTCCAAATCATTGAAATAGCCTAACCGATGCATGTTTATGATTCACACATTCAAAGCTCACAAGCCAAAATGTGAAGCAACTATACCAAACATTCTAAACAAGACCAAATCAGTGGCCAACAGACCTTAAGCATGATAAAATTTGGTCAAGAATTTCCCAAAGTAAAGCCAAGATATGAGAGCATGGTAGTCAAAAGTCATGATGCATTTCTAGGCACAAACAAGGGAATACAAAGCAAGTATGTTAAGCATGCAAAGGGCCACAAATCCGACCAAAAACAGAGATAACATGTGACCTAAATAGCACCAAAAACATCTGATATGGAGCCAAGGACAAGCCAAACATGCATGTTGCCTTCTAAGCCAAAACAAGGATAAAAGAGGGACAAAGGGAAGAGGGGTGTCCCTCCCCTATACAAGACTTCAAACCCTCCTCTTTACCACTGAAAATCTGCTAGATTTCAGTGGTGAAAAGAACAAAACACTCAAGCAAATCAAGCCTAGCAATGGAAGCACCAAAAGGGCCAAATAAGGCCTAAGAGGGTGATTTCGACCTCAAACCACAAAATGACCTTAATGAAGTATTTAAAGCATGCAAATATAAGACTTTTTCTAGTTATACACAAAACTCAAATCATCATGCAAGACAAGTAAAAAGCTGTTGCAAAATTGGGGAAACTAAAGCAAAGTAGTTACCCTTGAAGAACACCTCAAGAACAGCAGGTCCAGCCACTCTTTTCTGGTCAAAACAAGTCCAAGAACTCAAGAATAAACCCTCTAAGTCCCTTAAGGTCGAAGTAAGGTGTGGTAGTGTGTGTGTGAGTGCAAAACTAAGGTAAAAGTACACTTTTAGGCCACAAAACACACACAAAATGGGAGAGAGAGGGAGATATATAGAGAGAATATATTTGACAGATATATATATATGTATATCTCTGGTTTTCTTGCTCAAAAACTCTAACCTTCAACAAAGGAGGAAGAAGGGCTCTTATATAAGCAAAAAAAAGGCTCTAAGCTTCTCAAGGAAGCTTAAATGAAAAGAGGCAAAGGGTGCAAAGGGTTTGTGGCTGCTTGAAGAAGCTGGGACAGCTAGCCAAGCTTCTCCAAGAAGCTTGGCTAAGGGTTCATCCTTCTAGAAGGAACTAGGGGGTCAAGGGTGCAAAGTGGTCATCCCCGTGTATGGGGAGGAGTGATGGTGCATTCCAGCTGGCACAGCTGGCATGCACCATGCCTGAAGGGTGCAAAGGCGTCACACCGGCCAGCAAAAGAGGTCACCGGCCAAACAAAGTGCCGGTCGGCCAAATATAATGCCGGCCGGCCATTGGTATCACGAAACCACGGCCGGTGGCACCAATAAGCAGCCGGTGATGCAAGGGGAAGGCCGGTGGGATGTGGGGATGGCTAAAAAGCCATCCCCTGCCCTTAAAGGCAAAAACACGAGTGTTTGGTGCCAAACCAAACACGAAACAGTCGAGTCAAGAGATCCTGAGGTAAGGCGCGCAGCCGAGACCTCCGGGAACTCAAGATGAACATAGACAAAGATGATCATCGAGTGCTCAAGCGGTGACGTCCAAGTCTTGAGGACGGTCAAAAATGGGGTGTCTACAATACCCGCTCGAGCGCAACCCGCTCGAGCGCAGAAAATCCGTTCGAGCGTAAAAATCACCCCTGTAGTAGTTTTGCAGAGCACGAAAATATTGGGAGTGTGCAATCCCCGCTCGAGAGCCAGAAGACCCGCTCAAGCGGACAGTCTAAAAACTGGACAACAAGGGATTGAAACCAAGGCCTAACCAACCTGTAACAACTATAGCGTTCCCGGTTTCCCTTTTCTTAATTGTTGTATCCGGACTTAGGTTCCGTGGAGTTGGTTGTTGTGTATATCTTGTTTACATTGTTTACTCTTTGTATTTGAGTCTTGGGTTGTGTTGGGCAGGTTTGAAACAGGTTGGTTGACTTAGAAACCAAAACTAGATGCCCAGATTTTGGCTTGTCCGCTTGAGCGGAGCTTTTGACGCTTGAGCGGGGCCTTTGTTGTAGCTTGTCTGCTCGAGCGGGGGTTTTGGCGCTCGAGCGGAAACATCACCCTTCCAATATCTCCTTTGTAGTGTTTTATGCTCAAGTGGGAGTTTGGACGCTCGAGCGCGAGTGTGTGTGTGACGCTCGAGGGGAGAGTTGGACGCTCGAGTGGGGACCTGGTTCTGCAAAAGTACTGGGAGTGCGTATCCAACGCTCGAGCGGCGGTTTGGACGCTCGAGCGGGAGTCTGTGAGTGACGCTCGAGCGGGGGTTTCCACGCTCAAGCAGGGCGACTCTTATTTAAAAATCGAGATCCGACTTTTGGATCACTTTTTCAACTCCTTTTCTCTCTCTTACTTTTCCAAAAAGCCATTTGAGAGCTCCTCTCTCAAAAACCATAACTTCTCTCTAAGTATTGATCTAGCTAGGGTGTTTTCCTCACCTTTGGTCTTTACAAAAGTTGGGTTGATCGTCGAGGGCTTTACTTTGATCTGAAAATTTTGAGTTTTGGTGCACATTGAGTTCCGTCATCTTCTTCCCTTGAGCTCCAAATTTGAGGTAGGGATTCCTACTCACTCCTACGGTCTTTAACATAGATTTTTGGTTGTTTTGATAAAGCGTTGAAGTTGGGAAGTTTTGGGACTTAGGGTTTCAAAATATTAAAAGTGGGTTTTGTTATGTTGATTCTAAAAACGTGTATTTTGGTTTCAAAAGGATGATATTGTTGTTGATTATTGATATATGGACCATTGGGTTAATATTGGAAAAGAGGGTAGAAAGCCCTAAATTGTTGTGTAAATTAATTGGTACAATTAATTTGGGAAATGTGTTGATATGTGGAATTGAGTTGGAAACAATGAAATTGGCTCATTATATAGTAGAATAGTGCAGTAGGATTTATTAATCGTTCACTTTTGAAAACATTGATATTTTATCTGTTGGAGCTTTTATTATCTGTTTAGAAATAATTGCTTGGGATATCGGTGGAGGGTAGTTTGATTGTTGTAGACAATGCATGATGATTAGGCAAACTAAAAATAATCAATTGGTTATGTCATAGAGTATGACGGTTGATAGAATACATTAACGTTATGTATTGATTGATTGAGTATATGACCTATGTGTATATACGTTGCATGTGTGGGAGAAGATAGGGGATGTACTCCACGGTATAGGGGAAGATAGGGGATGGACCTCTAAACCGGATGTTCTTTGGGAGGAGATAGGGGATGAACTCCATTGATACAGCTCTTATGCTAGTCAGTTAATGTGTTGATATAGCTTGTATGCTTATCTATGGAAGTGTTGATACAGCTCATAAGCTTATCTTTGGGAGTGTTGATATAGCTAATATGCGTATCTATTGAGATGTTGATATAACTCGTATGTTTGTTTACTGAAAAATGGGAAATGTTTAATATGAGTCATTGTCTCATATAAGCGGCTGGCCAAGTTCTGAGCCATGGATGTAGATTGTGAAGGTGATAAGAAATGGAAATGAAATGAAACGTGAACATAGTGGTCATGAAATGGAAATGGGTTATAAATTGATTTATGGAAATTGAACGTTTATCAATTGCTAATGTCTTAGTTATTGCTCATACTGTGTTTAGCATATCTCTACTGGGCGTTGGCTCACCCTATATGGGACATTATTTTCAGGTACAGGTAGCATGCCACCTCCAAGGACATAGCTTGGATGATGGTGAGAGTTGAAGACTCTTTTGTTTATTTTGTTTGTGTTACATGTACCTCAAGCCGAGGACTTATTTTGTATAGAGTTAGTACTCTTCTTTTGTGTAACCAAGTGTTAACTTGGAAAGCTGTAAGCCCATAGGGCGTTTGCTTTGTTTGTTAACATGTAATACTGTTGTAAGAACTGCTCTGATGAATGGAAATGGTTGGTTTATTTTATATCAATGCATGTCTTTAGTGATGGGTTTTATGGATTTTTTGAGGACGTTACAACAACTCTGCCCAATACATCCTAAAACTCAAACAAAAGGAATTAAAGGATGACAACAAGGTACACAACCATCAACTCCACGGAGCTGAAGTCCGAAATACAACAAATACAGAAAAGGAAAACCGGGATCGCTATAACTCGACAGAGCCAAAGATGGAGTATTCGTTAATCAATAGTGATAGATTAAAAATTACTATAGGTATAATATAACTCTTCAAGAATTTGAATTATTTGCACCATAAAATATTTTCTGTCGATTGTGGTAAACCACCTTATATATCTGTTGGCTACATATTTTGTACAAGCCAGTTATAATTCAACACGTGGCAGAATAAGGGTAATATAGGAAGGCTATTCAGGTCTTCGATCCTGATCGTACACATGGCAGTTAGTATTGGTTCTCACATGGTCTGAGTCACACTGGATCATTGAAGAGGTGCAAGGTGACATGGCTTCAACGGTTACCCAGATTCAAATTCAAAATACAGGAGAGAAGCCCAACTGCAAATGATGGCGTAGTGGAACTACTTACAAGGTAACATGATCAGTGATCATGGAGGAGCAGTTCGACGGTTTGAAGTGCATTTCGAAGGTCATCATTGACAAGTATAAATAGCAAAGAAGCTCCCAGAAAAAAGCCCCCAGACTCAGATCATACAAAACCAGTCTTACTTTACATATTTTCTTTTCAAGTTTTTACACTTCCAGTCTTTAAATACCTGCACTTTAATACATGTTCTTTACATTCCTGCACTTTAAATACCTGCACTGCACTTCCTTCATAGGAGTAGTTTCAAGTAGATTCAAGTAGATTGTTGCTGTAAACCTCTACGAGGTTGAGTTTGGACCATTGTAAGTTTTCATTTTAATAAAATACTTCGATTGTTCTTCATATTAACTGTTATTTCTCTTAATTTCTCCTAAGTCAAGCCACCAGTAAAAGTCCTCTTCATTGAGGCTGAAAGAACTAAAACATAATCGCCTGATAATTGGTTGGCAATTATAATTTCTGTAAGGACTAATTGATCCTTGCTGGCACGCTCGCATTTACAAAACTACCCTTTGAAAAGCCAAAAAGCCAACATATATTTTTGGCACGCCCAGTGGGACTCATTAAAATGGCTAGAAGAAGACGACAAGGAGAAAATGAACGCTTGGAAGAAGGCGTAGAAGGAGAGGTAGAAATACCTAATCCAGAGGATAATGTGGTAACACATCCTGTGGAAACTCTCATGTTCTCAGAACCTATGGTCGAACAGACCAGTACTTCTAGACAAGAACCATATGTTCATAATATTGGACGAAACCAAGGAATTGGACCATCCACTATTCCATCTACTCAGCCAACAAATCCATAGGATGGTTTAGTAGATGCCATGGGACAACAATTAATGAACACAATGGAAAGGTGGGCAACATCCTTTTTGGATCGAATGAATAACCACCAACCAACAAACATAAGACACGCAGAGGAAGTTTTAAATGTCCCTCAGCAAAGATTGGCTAGAGATAAACAGCCTATGCAAGTTAATGGACATTTTAATGGTCAAACTAGTAATCAGAATTATGAAAGACTATCACCTCAATCTTGGTATGAACCCATTTCGAGGCCTATAGCAGGCCAAAATGCCTCAGTACTTAACAATGAAGCCACACAAGTTGGTGGATCTGGCCAAGTACAAGAAACTGGCATAAGAATGGTTGCAAATCCCATGTTCGAAGCCATACCTGGCACTAGGGGATATACTAATCCCTTATTCGAATTTATACCCGGGGGGTTGGAAGGTTTGTCTTCAAATGGAAGAGACACAACTCCTGTTCCAGCACCTTTCGCAGGTCTTTTCGCAGGACAGGCTCAAAGGGGTTACCCACACCCCCAACAGCAACCTGTACCGCAAGGACAACCAGCCCCAAATTTACCACCTTATGGACCAAGAGGACCACAAGCACAAGTTTGTCCACCAAATCCTGTGTTTGCCCCTCCAGTGGTGGTTCAACAGGCACAAAATATGGTCCCTAGGGACCAAATTGCTGATATTGTTAGGGAGATGTGTGGACCGATAGCTTAGGGGGTCCAGACTCCTGTATACAGAAAACCATACCCAGAATGGGTAGATAGGGTACATGAATACTCAAGGGGGTTCAGGATACCAGATTTTACCCTTTTTTATGGGACTGGAAATCAATCAACAATAGAACATATTGCTAGGTTTGCTGCTCAATGCGGTGAATTTACTAATCATGATTATATGAAACTACGATTATTCCCAAATTCTCTAACTGGGGGAGCATTTGTATGGTACATCAACCTTACACCTGGCTCCATTCAAAATTGGCAACAAATGGAAGAGGCATTTCATGCCCAATTCTTCCAATCGGAGCCAGAAGTATCCATGGCAGACTTGGCTAGATTGAGTCAAATGCCTGAAGAAAAGGCTACTCAGTTTATTGCTAGATTTAAAAGGGCTCGAAATAAATGTAGAGTCATCTTGCCAGAGCCAGAATTCGTAAGATTGGCTCAAATGGTTTAGAGTTCAAGCTTCGAAAGAAGTTTGACTCAACTGAATTCAGAGATCTGGTGGAATTAACCGATAAGGTGTCTAGGTATGAAGCATTACTAGAGGAGGAACAAGATCGAAATAATGCATCATACAAGACATATTATAGAGATCCTAATTATGAGATAGATGCAGCAGAGATTGTAGGCAAAGAGCCTGTCATCTGTGAAGCATTAATTCATAAGGATACAACAATTGACCAGCAGTTTAAAAAGAAAGACCTTCACAGAAAGTACTCTTTCGATTTAACAAAAGCAGATGACATTTTTGATCATTTGCTTGCGGCCAATTTCCTTAAGTTACCAAAAGGAGTAAAACTGCCATCTCCAGATAAACTTAAAGGAAAAGTATACTGTAAATGGCATAACTCTTGGTCTCACTCGACTAAAAACTGCATTGTTTTTCGAGACAGGATCCAAGAACAAATTCGGAAAGGAAGTTTGAAATTCCCAGCCAAAGCAGAAAAGGCCATGGGGGTTGACAGTGACCCATTTCCAAAAGTTGGAGAGGTGGCAACCAATGTCATTACGTCAGATTTCCAGAACTTGTTCTTGACAGAATTGGAAGACGTCAATGTGCAGATGCATGTTGCCAACCAGACAACCATCAAGAAGGACACTAGGAACCCACCTGTTATTGGACAAGGTTTCTCACATCAAAAGGAACACTCTGATGAAGAATCACTGGATGATGATTCCTTGGAGGCAACAGTAATGCAAAGGATGTGTCCCAGGTGCAGACTGAGTTATAAGTGGTTAAAAGGGCTTCCAACTAATGGGAAGCAATACTACAGGGATGTTCAGAGACGCCCTAAATCAACCAATGCTTACAATAAAAGGCCGTATCCGGCTAGTGATAGGTAGAGACCACCAGTGGTTGAGCCTGCAATGGACAAAGTGCATGCTAAAGGCAAAAGGCCCTTACATGAATCCAGGCCACATAACTATTACAGAATGGAGAGCAGTCATTCTGAAAGGAGAATGGAGAGAGGCTCGGTTCATGGGATCAAAGCCAGGGATTGGCCCCCTAGACCAGCTTCACACAGGACAGAAAGTGGCTACCATCATCGAAGGTCTGAATCAGACCCAAAACATGAGGTCAGAGCCAAGCCCTTACCTTCACGGCCAGCTTCGAAGATGGCTTCGGATGTAGAAAAGAATAGTTCAACGTTTGAGTCAGCAAGTTCGTGGGTACCTAGAGTCCCAGACTGGTTTGTAATGCAAAACAAACCTAGGGAAATGCCTGTTCGGAGAGATGTTCGAATCCAAGGCAGGATGGTCAAGCCTCCTTTAGTGGCTCCTAACAATTGGGTATTACTTAAACACCCAAAGACAAAAGAACTAGGTTTGATCCCAGTCATTTCGAGATCACAAAGGAGAAAGATTCAACGCAGGTACACTCAGTACCAGAACGAGATGAAAGAAAATGGAGAGAGCTCTTCATTGGTCCAGACAAAAGGAAAGAAGGTTCCGAAGTTAGACCATACTCCAAAGTCAACTCTACAAAGCAAAGTGGGTTGCAGCAGAGGACAATTGGCCAAGGTTCATTCTGAACTAAAAGCCAGAGAGAAGTCTAGCTTAGCAGGATTGGAGAAAGCTCTGATGGAAAGTGATAGCGAGACCGAAGAAGAAATTGGCATAAGCCAGAAGAAAGAAATGGTGGAGGAAGAAATGTTTGAAGCCTTTATGGCCGAACAAACATTTTTGGTTGAAAACCCAGTTGAGAAAGATCCTTCGAAGGAATCAGTTAACAACGAAGTACCAGAGTGCAGCATGGAGAATGCTGTTGAAGCAACTGGACAAGGTGGCCAGGAAGGGAAACAAGTACAGCCAGCCATCCAATTTGGCTCATTTCCTCCAGTATCAGTTAACATGGTACACATATTGCCTCATGAGTTCCAAGTTGGATATGAGGACCAAGATGATCAAGACATGGATCCTATTCCTGTCTCTAGTGAAGACTCACAAGTAAGTATGGTACAAGATGATCCTGGGATGGCTACCCCAATGGAGATGGAATATGAGAGTGAGGAGGAGGTGAGCATTAACCTCTCGTATCCTTTTGAGTATCCCTCGAATTCTATGACACAGCATGTCAAGCCTTTGTACATCAAGGCTTTCTTTGATGGAATACAGCTGAACCGAGTCCTGATAGACAATGGGGCAGCAGTGAATCTACTACCGAAATCTTCTTTGAAGAAACTAGAAAAAAAGAATCCCAGGCTGATTCCAACCAACACAACCATCGCTGGTTTTGCTGGAGACAAGCAGATGGCTCAGGGGATTCTACCCATTAATTTGAGTGTGGGAACCAGGGACTGCATGACAGCATTCTTTGTAATCGACAGTAATGCTAAATATAATGCTTTACTTGGGAGAGATTGGATCCACACTAACAAATGTGTGCCTTCCTCTTTGCATCAGAAAATTATGATGGCCTTAGGCAATGGAGAAACAGAGGAAATTGATGCAGATCCTCAACCCTTCATAGCCTGTGCAGACTTTGCAGAGGCCAAATTGTATATTGAGGGGGTGACACCACTCAGTATACTGAGGAAAGCTGATGGCTCAGCCGAAGTGACGGCTGATGAGGAAGTGACACACCTAAAGCACTTAGTTCAAGAAAGTGCTGACGAAGAAGTTATCGTTAAGGATGACAATGATGCCTGGTTGTAGGCAAAGAGATAAGGTACAAGAAGCCAAGTCCTTGGCTCTAATTCAATTCTCAACATTGGACGTGAAAGCAATAGTCCAAAAAGTGCAGGAGCAAGAGAGAGAGGCCATGATGATTGGCTGCAAACAGCAGCAACAACAGGTCAGAGTCTTGACTCTTGACTCTTGGTAAATACTGTGCATTGGACATTGAAACAAAAGTCCAGGAGATACAGGAAGAGGAAGCCTTGTGGACAGATTTTGTCTATGAAGAAGAGGGCAGAGATATTGAATTAAAGAACCTAGGAGCAGACCAGTGCAAGGATGTTGCTTCGAAGGTAGCAGAAACCAAAGAAGAAGCTTCAATAAGTTCTCAGACACAAGACCCCTTAGAAGAAATAAATTTAGGAGAAGGTTCTTTACAACAGCCCACATATATAAGTGCTTGTTTAAATGTTCTGGACATAGACCAGTTGTTGGTTGTTCTAAAGAAATACAAAGATTGCTTTGCGTGGTCTTATAATGAACTGCCAGGATTGGATAGGTCATTAGTAGAACATAGACTCCCTATGAAGTCTGATTTCAAGCCATATAAGCAGAAACCAAGAAGCATGAGTCCAGAAGTAATTCAGAAGGTCAAGGAAGAGATTCTAAGACTACTCAAGGCAAGCTTTATTCGGACAGCCAGGTATGTTGAATGGCTATCTAATATTGTGCCTGTAGTTAAGAGGAATGGTAAAATGAGGGTGTGCATTGATTTTAGAAACTTGAATCTAGCAACTCCGAAAGATGAGTACCCTATGCCTATAGTAGATTTGCTGGTAGACAGTTCAGCAGGGCATCAAGTTTTATCAATGATGGATGGGCACTTTGGTTATAATCAAATCTGCATTGCAGAGGAGGATGTCCACAAGACAGCATTCAGATGTCATGAAAATATTGGCACCTTCGAGTGGGTTAAGATGACATTTGGCCTGAAGAATGCTGGGGCTACATATCAGAGGGCTATGAACACCATCTTTCATGACCTCATTGGATGGTATCTAGAGTGTTATATTGATGACATTGTAGTGAAATCCCAGTCCATGGAGGAGCATCTGTTTCATTTAGAAGCAGCTTTTGAAAGAATGAGGAAGTTCAAATTGAAACTCAATCCTCTTAAATGTGCTTTTGGTGTATCATCTGGAAACTTCTTGGGTTATGTAGTGCACAAGAAAGGAATACAGATTGACCAGAATAAAGCCAAAGCCATTATTGAAGCCAGGCCTCCATCAAGTAAGAAAGAATTACAAAGGTTCCTTGGACAGGTTAACTTTTTTCGAAGGTTCATTTCTAACACTGCAGGGAAAACTAAAGTATTTTCTTCCTTGTTAAGGCTGAAAGATGAAGAGGAATTTGTGTGGACAGCAGAGCATCAAATTGCTTTCGAAGGTATTAAAGCCTACTTGGCCAACCCTCCAGTACTGATGCCACCAAAGGGGAATAAGCCCTTGAAGTTGTACATAGCTGCAGCAGAAGATTCATTAGGAGTTTTCTTGGCCCAAGACAATGAAGAAGGCAAGGAGCAAGCTGTTTATTACCTTAGTAGGTTTTTAAATTCTTGTGAATGTAAATACTCAGCTGTTGAAAAACTATGTCCTGCTTTGTATTTTGCTGCAATGAAATTAAGGTATTATCTTTTGCCAACAACTGTCTTGGTAATTGCAACCACGGATTTGGTTAAGTACATGTTATCTAGACCTATGTTGAGGGGAAGAATTGGCAAGTGGATACTAGCTTTGTCAGAATTTCATCTAGAATATGTCCCTCAAAGGGCAGTGAAAGTGTAATAACCCACATTCATATCTTGGTCATGTTCATGTGCATTTGCATGATTTCATCTTGTTAAGCTTGCATTTGTAGACTTTGACTTGTTTCTTTCCAAGTAAAGGTCCCTGTCTTCTTTTGTGCTTACGTGATTTGCCTAAGTGTTGTATGCATGCTTTGTTCCTTCCTTTCTGTCTCGAGCGTAGGTCATGTTAAGCCTAGGTCATGCCAAGCCTAGGTCATGCCAAGCCTAGGTCATGTTAAGCCTAGGTCATGCCAAGCCTAGGTCATGCCAAGCCTAGGTCATGTTAAGCCTAGGTCATGCCAAGCCTAGGTCATGCCAAGCCTAGGTCATGTTAAGCCTAGGTCATGTCAAGCCTAGGTCATGCCAAGCCTAGGTCATGCCAAGCCTAGGTCATGTTAAGCCTAAGTCATTCCAAGCCGAGGTCATCTTAAGCCTAGGACCATCTTGGAACCACCTTGGTTGACCTCCACCATCACCTAGGCATATTGGCCGAGATGTCATCATCTAGGCCGAGGTGTGCATCACCTAGGCCGAGATATGCATCATCTAGGCCGAGATGTTATCATCTAGGCATCCGAGATCCTTAATCCTTGCACCTAGTGATCTTGTTCTGGGACTGGAATGACCTAGACCGAGGTGTGGCACATCTAGGCCGAGGTGTGGCACAGCTTGGCCAAGTGTTATCCTTCCTAGCCGAGGTCATTGAGACCTTACTTGCCGAAGCCTATGTCCTTAGCCGAGATCATTACTTGCCGGAGTGTTTGCTGTGAAGCTTGTTAGATACGCTTTGTCAGAACCTTGTCTTGTCAATCAGTCACCTTTTTGAGGAGGACCAACCCGGTAGCGCCACGTGGCTGAGCTGAGTGTTAAGTCAGCCGTTGGAGAGAGAAATCTATCATTTGTTATATCTTTGTTCTAAGGAGGAGAGAGAAGCTCTAGGAGAGGAAGAGGAGTTCTTGAGGGAGAGTAGATTTCCAAACTTGATTCCAAGAGATCGAACCGTTAGATCCGTGTTCTAAGGTTAGATTCTTGATCTGCTCAAGTTGTTCTTTATGATCATGTTATTGCATTGCACGATTGAATATGATTTGTAAGTCATGCATTGCTTTGAAGTTCGGTTTTAGAAAGAGAAAGTGGTATTCATGTGTTCTTCAAGAAAAGTCATGTTTTGATCCAAGAGTTTGCACCAAGATCCATGTTTTCATGTTTGTTTTCATATGATCTTCAAGTATGGGTACCCAGGTCCATGTTTTCGAACTCATAGCATGAAATCCCAGATTTTGTAATGACAAGTTATGATTTTAACATTCATGTTCTTCATGTTCTTCATGATCATGTTCTTCATGTTCTTCAAGGAGGAAACCCAGATTTCCAGACTTCTTTTCCCTAGGTGTGATCACCGAGACCACTCTTGCCTAGATCATTTCTGTGCATCCATTCCAGGACCTGGTTGGTACCCAGCATGTTTTCCCTAGGTCATTGCCAGCATGTTTTCCCTAGGTCATCATTGCCAGCATGTTTTCCCTAGGTCATTATTGCCAGCATGTTTTCCCTAGGTCATTTCCAGCATGTTTTCCCTAGGTCATTATTGCCAGCATGTTTTCCCTAGGTCATTTCCAGCATGTTTTCCCTAGGTCATTGCCAGCATGTTTTCCCTAGGTCATTATTGCCAGCATGTTTTCCCTAGGTCATTTCCAGCATGTTTTCCCTAGGTCATTTCCAGCATGTTTTCCCTAGGTCATTGCCAGCATGTTTTCCCTAGGTCATTTCCAGCATGTTTTCCCTAGGTCATTGCCAGCATGTTTTCCCTAGGTCATTTCCAGCATGTTTTCCCTAGATCATTTGCATGCATGTAAAGCTTGTTTTGAGAATGTGATTGCCATGTGTTTGTAGGGCGTGGACCTTTGCCTTGATCCCGACGTCCCAAGAACTATGTGAGTGGTATTTTTAATAAAGCTACGTTATCATGTTTTGATAAGCCTTGCTTTGCTTTGTTTTGACAAGTATTTGTTAAGCATGAATGATTACCCTTATTTTATGTATCAAGTATAAGCTTTGTTTTGGATGACATTCTTGGAACCGTCCTTTCGTGTTAGGGGACGTTAAGCCTAAGTAACACCGTCCTTTCGTGTTAGGGGACGTTAAGCCCAAGTAACATAGTCCTTCCGTGCTAGGGGACTTTAAGCCCAAGTAGCATAGTCCTTCCGTGCTAGGGGACTTTAAGCCCAGGTAGCACCGTCCTTTCGTGCTAGGGGACGTTAAGCCCAAGTAGCACCCTTGTTAAGATATCGGCCACCGACGGACTATGAACGGGTGTGCTCGATGCCGAGGTTATGCTTTTGTTTTGCCCGAAATGTCATCACCCCAAGTACATGTTTAGATACAAGTTATGCCAAGTACGTGTTTTGAACAAGCTATGATATATGTATTGTTTTGACAAGACCTCGGGAATCATTCATTAAACCCTTTATTACTTGTACCATTCACTGAGTATCCAAGCTCACCCTCTCCTTATATATATGTAGGTGGCAAGCAAGAAGGCGGTGACGCCTAAGATGTTATGTGCAAGATGTTTGATTCATGTTTCGTAACGTCTTGAAGATTATGCTTCTTAGTTGTAATTCATGTCTTTTGTATACTTCGGCTTGAGAAGCCTTTTGATCAAGATGTAACATGTACTTTATTTTATTTGTATCCAAGTTGTAAACTATATTAAGATGTATGTCATTTCATTTGATCTATGCACAGCTCTTGTGGACTAATTAGATTTATATATATTGCTTCCGCACATGCTAGCCCCATATGTAATACTCTGATTGTGTGTGAATTTTGAAAGTTGGCCTTCGGTAATCTCGGATTACTGGCCATCACGGCACCATTCTACTAGGGGCGGAAAGGGGTCGTGACAGAAAGGGAAAGTTTTAGTCAATTTTTTGGCAGACCATCCATCTCAAACAGAGAGCCAAGAGATAATGAAACTTGGTATGGCCAGTGTTGAGCCATGGCAAATGTGGTTCGATGGGTCAAAAGCCAATGGCCTAATTGGAATTGGTGTTGTGATCAAGTCTCCACAAGGGGTAGAGACCACACATGGTTTCAGAGTGGATGAAGCTACCTGTTCCAACAACCAGGCTGAATATGAAGCCTTAATAGTGGGACTAGAAATTCTTATTGGATTGCAAGTACATGCAGTTGACATATTTGGAGACTCTCAATTGGTGGTTAACCAAGTAAAAGGGATTTTCAAGTATCAAAGCATAAGTATCTTGCCATATTATGTTGTTGCATTACATCTGCTTTCTCAATTCCAAATAGCAAATGTGACTCATGTCCCAAGATTCTTGAATGAGAGGGTCAATGATGTGGCTCAGAAAGCTTCGAATTTCAAGAGAAGGGATAATGTCCAAAGGGATGTAAGTCAAACAACATACCAGAGACTAATACAGCCTTTGAATAAAAGGAATGTGGTCTTGGAAGCCAATCGTAATGACTTACAAGAACAAGATTGGAGGCATCCAATAATGCAGTACTTGGCTGGTCCATCTTCGAAGGCCAACAGAAAAGTTAAATTGCAGTCTATGCAATATATGATATATGGTAATGCTCTCTACAAGAGGGGTGGAGATGGTTTATTGCTGGAATGTTTAGGTCCAACAGAAGCATTAACAGCTATGGCTGAGGTTCATGGAGGCATCTGTGGTGCCCATCAGCCTGGTGTAAAAATGAGGTGGTTGCTTCGAAGGCATTCCTATTATTGGCCAACCATCCTTAAAGACTGCATAAAATATGCAAAGGGTTGCAAGACATGTCAAAAGCATGGCACACTAAGGCATGTGCCCATAACTGACCTACAGGCAGTAGTGAAGCCCTGGCCATTCAAAGGATGGGCCATGGATATGATGGGAAAAATACACCCACCTTCTTCGAAGCATCATTGTTTCATTCTAGTGGCCACTGATTACTTCACTAAGTGGGTCGAAGCTAAGCCATACAAAACTGTAGACCAGACTGAAGTCATTGGGTTCATTAAAGATTTGATCCATAGATTTGGCATCCCACAAACCATAACTGTGGACAATGGGACTGTGTTCGATGGGAAAATGGTGAAATCTTTTGTGGCAGAATTTGGAATTAGCCTTGTTAATTCCACACCCTATTATGCACAAGCTAATGGTCAAGCTGAATCATCCAATAAGTCCTTGAAAAAGGGGATACAAAAGGTTGTGGAGGACAATCCTAGAGATTGGCATAACCTGTTGCTGGATGTTTTATGGGCATATAGAACCTCACCAAGATCAAGCACAGGAGTCACTCCTTATGCCTTAGTATATGGGCATGATGCAGTGTTACCTGTGGAGATTAATGTTAAATCTTTGAGGGTAAGATGCCAAGATCAATTAGATCCTGAACAATACCATCAAAGTTTATGCTTGGAGTTAGAAGGCATAGATGAAGCCAGAATTTTGGCTTTAAACAGTATTCTTTTCCAAAAGAAGAAAGCAGCCAAAAATTATAACAAGAAAGTCAAACACATTGGCTTTGATGAAGGGGATTTGGTATGGAAAACAATACTCCCAATAGGAATTAAAAGCCATAAGTTTGGCAAATGGTCACCTAACTGGGAAAGACCATATCAAGTTCATAGGGTTCTGCCTTTTGGAGCATACCATTTAAGAAATTTGAATGGATATGTACATCCCAAAAAGATTAATGGCAGGTATTTGAAGCCTTATTTTCCAACCATTTGGGAAACACAAGGAATAGAATAAACACTAAGTACAAAAACACAAGACTACTCAGATGATAGACAAGAATTTGATTTTTTCATAAAGAATCAAATACATTATGCCACAAATTGGCCCAAAAGTCATTACAATGTTTCAATTGTTTTTGTACAGTAGATTTTCTATTTGTAAAAGATGGAAATAATTGAATAGCTGTAGCCATTTCTTCTTTTCGATTAGCCAGTCCCTGGTTGGTGATTTGCAATTTGGTGTCAGTTCGAACCAAGGCCTGGTTTACTGCAGCTAACTCCTCCTCAAGTTGAGGTTTCTTCTCCAGCAGCTGAATTCGAAACTGGGAGGCAGAGGAATATTGTTCCTTGAGGTCTGATACTTCAAAGAAGAAGTGATAATTGGGATTTCTTTGGGAGGAGGAGGAGGAGCAAGACTCGAAGGAGAAGTGAATTGAGAAATGAGCTCAGTAGTTATTGCTGCAAAGAAATATACAATAATGTCAAGTCTCAACATTAAAGATTCAACGAGAAAAGGATAGAGGCATGAAAGAAATTACTTGGTCCAGAAACGCTGGCACTAGTAGGAGAGCTTCGAAGAGAGTATTGTTCGGCAGCCTGCTGCTGTCTTGTAGCTTCCCTTGGTGGTGTGTCAGCAGCAGCAGCTTCCTCTCTCAGAAATTGTTGCTGCCGTCTCTTCTCAGCTCTTTCAAAGACGATTATGGCCTTAGAGTACTCTTGTTCTACGGCCTTAGTAACTACTTCGTGGAAGGAATCTTCAACCAATTTAGTAGCTGAAGCAGCCGCTTTCCTTCTTTTGCCTATTTCTTCGGCAATAGTCTCAGAATCAGAGTCTTCAATGAAATCAGAAGGAGAGACAGTTATCTTTTTTCTCTTTCTTCTCTGTGTTGGTTTTGTTGGCTCCTTCTCAATTTCCTTCTCAATTTCATCAGCTTGAGATTCGGATGCCCTAGGGAAGAGCTCTTCTTCTTCTTCTTCTTCTTCTTCTTCTTCTTCTTTTTCTTCTTCTTCTTTTCCTTTTTCTTCTTTTTCTTCTACTTGAACTTCAGGCATCTCCTCTTCTAGCTCAAGGAGTCTCCTCTTCTTTTGCTTTTGACCACCTTCACAGAAGAAGAATCAAGAGTAAGGTAACCATCATAATAAGGAAAATCGAAGGAAAGAAAACAAAGGTATATACCTTTCTTCGAAACAGCTCGGGTAACTTTAGGAGGAGTTATGGCAGCAGCAATGGACTGGGTTGTGAGAGGCATGGAAGAAGTATCAGTTTCAGCTCCCTTGGGCTTGGGCACGTCCAACACCTTCAGTAGGTTTTGAGGTGAAATGGCCAAATAGATTTCCATATTGTTCGCCCACCAATTTTGGTATCTTTTCAGTACGGTACCTTGAGGAATGAAATGGGTATACTCAAAAGTGGCCAGGTCATCCAGAAATTTGAAAGTTGCCTCTTCTAACCTCGACCTCTGAACCTTCAGATCTCTCTTAGTAAGGCTTAAATTGGTGTTGCTACAGAGAGGTATTGGGACCCCTTGTGTGAAGCCAAATTGTCTAGCAAATTGAGCAAGACAATAAGGCTCAGCTATGCATTTATAAGCTCTGGGATTCGTAGTCCCGATAAATAGCTCTCTGGGAAGAAGAAGCGAAGCCCATATGTCCTTGTAAACAGGTGAGGCACAAAACCTGTCACTTAGGAAATTATTCAACCAAATTGGACCAATGCTGGGTTCGAAGGGGCGAAAGAAGTGAGTAAGAAGGGCAGCTGGTAGATGATGAAAGAAGGAGAGATAAAAGGCAAAAGTAGAAGGAGAAAGCGAAGCATTGTCCAGTTTTATGCCATGGGTAAGGGAGTGTAGCCCAAAGAATTTAAGGCACTTGGATTGCAATTCAGTAAAATAGGCAAAAAGCCAAAGCTGAAGGATCCAGAATAGCCCCCCTTGATTAGCATCTAAGGGTTTCTCGCAAAAGAGGGAACAAACTCTATACACATGACCTAAAATGTAGGGGGCCAGGGCAACCTTTTGCTGCAAAACAAGGGCTTTAGCAAGAGGGACAAATTCAGGCATGATTCTTTGGGAGGAGGTGCAAAAGAGGAATTTGCAAAGCCAATACAGTAAGAATGAAAAGAATTCCCTATCAGTTACCAAGCCCTCTCTTTTATTCTCAGCTTTAACAAAATCACTGTAAGATGAGTTAAGAGAGGGGAGGGAGAAAGGGACTGCTAAGTCAGGGAAGTCTGGTGTAATAGGGGTACCAATAGGGGACACTCCTAGTAGATAGCAGATATCAAGAACAGTGGGGGCCATCATCCCGCATCTAAATTGAAAGAAATTAAAGATGGGGTTCCTAAAACATAAAGCAGCAGGAACTAAGAAAGGATCCTCTGGGATAGTTACCCTAGATAACCGGAGAGCGTTGAGGAGGTAGAGCTCTTGAAGGTCCAGTGTCCTAGCAGGAATGACCCGGTCATACCATTCTTGCCACTCCGGTCTCACCGTGGGCCAGCATCGGTGAGGGCAATTGATCCTCCAGTTTCCCCAATCGAGACCACTTTCTTAAAGAAGACATTGGTTCTCCAGACGAGGATACAGGGCTGGGAGCTCATTAAGGATCTCCTTAAATATGGGCCCGAGCACGTAATCTTGCTGCGCATGGCGACGAGGGACAAAAATACGCCCATCAATAGCGCTTTTTTCCCCAGCCTTGTACTTCTCACATTCTGCATCGATGAGCCTTTTCAAGGCCACAGATGAGCTCACACGCTCTATGACTGGCATTTTTGGTGAAGAAGAAGCCATTGATAACACGTCCTTTCAGAAAGGGAAGAAGAGAGTAGAAAGAAGTGGAAGACTGATGAGGGTTAGTGCAAGTAATGTCGGAGTGCAAAACAAAAGGGTTTTAAAAGGCCTTTTGTGTCTGGAAAATATAGCCCATAAGTCGTTAAGTACTAAAAGTACGAATACGAGGAATCTCTTTCGATATTGATAATTTTTGGAGGGAAGAGCACATTTCTAATGGTGATGTCAGCTTCGAAACAAGATGTTTAGCTTCGAAACCAGATGTTGGCGCCAAAAATCAAACAACAACAGCTTCGAAATACAGAAGTCGGCTTCAAGGCATACTACATGTCCAAATTTGCAAATATACTCAAAAGTAGATTCACTTCGAAGAGATTAGGAACCTGTAGTAGGCTTCCTAAACAGAAGTAATGCCTTTGATGCAAAATTTGAAGACCTTTGAGGAAGTAAATAGTTGTTCGAAAACATCTAAACCAATAGTTGGTTTATATATGTACAGAGAATTGTTTGTTCGGTTAAAACAGTGTATCCCAAGAGCAGTTTCCATATTGTTGTGAGTTTGGACTGTTGTAAAACTAATCAGTACTAACCATGACTAGATTGTGGTTATGATTAGAACAGGCTTTGTGGGGAAAGATTGTTAAATTCGAAGCATCAATTCTAGACAAAATTCAAACAAGAGTTGGTAACCATGGTCCATAAATTGGAAAATTCATCTCTGCATCCTTATTAGGATTGATTGGATCTATATTCAAAGGTTAAGATCGTTGAATTCAAAGCATTGTTTCTAAATAAAAATCGGCAAAATTGTCAATTTATATTCCACAAAGTTGGAAGAATTCATGTTGATTTTAGTGTTGTAGCAATTGTGTCCAGTTTCGAAAGATAAGTTTGTTCAGAAAGAAATTCTGGAAATTGCCTTTAGGACTAAGATGGAGACAAACAATGCTAAAAACAATTTTAGTTGTATTAAAGAAAATCAATTACATCGAATGACCTTATCTGGGTACAAATTCAAGTTCATAAAAATAAGGAATGGAATAAATAACAAGGTCATGAAATTTGATCCAACAATGATCGATGAATTGTTGCTCTTTCTTTATTATCTCTTCTATTTCCTCTAACGTTGGCTGCATGAGCTGATGTGCTCTTACTTCATAGTAGAGTTTTTCAGCCTTTATTTCGAAAGCTTCCTCTCTTAATCTCTGTTTCAGTTCGTCTATGACCAAGTCATCCCAATATGCAGAGTCTTTATTCTTGAAGTCATCAAAATCTTCGATGAAGTTCTCTGGTTCGTATTGGGCCTGGATTCGAAGAGATGAAAGTTGGTCTAGAGATTGTAGATTGACCATAGAATTTCGGTGCCAGTAGAGGAGCAGTGGAAGTTGATCCAGAAACATGTGAAGTTCCGCTTGAGCAAGAGGATTAAGGACATGGCTCCTAGTCAGAATATCACAGGCCCAATGAAGGTTCTTGAGAGGGATTTCGTCCTCAACAACATTAAAGGGCAAGTGAGAGAAAGCTGCAAGCAGAAGTAGAGCTTGTTTCCGCTCAGTTGGAGTAGGAGAAGGAAGAGGTTTGTAAGGTGGAAAAGCTTTATCCATAGGAAGGGCAAGCCTCAGTTTCTCTGTCCAGCTAATAGTCGGCGAAGAAGAAGGTGTAGATGCTTCTGTTTCGGAGGATGAAGAAGAAGATGTGGATGTTTCTATCTTTGGAGATGGCACAGGAGCGGAAGGAACAAAGGCATTAATATATTCTAGCCAGTCAGAAGAACAAATCTTCTCCTTTTTGGCCAAGAATGACGGATTATACCCTTGTGCCTCTTCAAGGCGCCGAGCGACGTTCACTATCTTTGTAGGCATGGAAGATGTGTACCATGCTACAAGCAGATTCTCCTCCAAACTACGACAATGATCAATGGGCACGTAGGGATAGACCACTGAGCTTCGAGCGTAGGAAGGAAATTCTAAGGGATCAGTGAACTCCACAAAATGATGGTTGATTCGTTCCCTCAGATCATAAGTCTCAGATGTTGACCAGTTTGTCCAGTCAAAGCCCCCAGAAGAGGAAGAAGTTGCAGTAGTGTCCCATGCAGAGTTTTGTGAGGAAGAATTTCCCAAATCCATGTTTGCAACTTTCCAAATCAAAGGCTTGAGGACAGTTTGTTCGAGATACAAGGAAGACTGGGGAGAGGAATTGCTTGTATCTATATCTGCAACTTTTCGAATCAAAGGATTAAGAGCAATGTGCTCGTAATCCAAAGGTTGGTAATTTGCAAAGGCTTCCATGACCTGAATATAGAAAGGTGGATAGAAGTGGCTAATTAATGCATGGAAGTTCTTTTGAGGAAGGACAACATCATCGTATAACTCTTCGTGTGCTTGATCAATGGAGAGGATTGGTTTTGCCATAGAAAATGCATCAGTCTGTTTGAATACTAAGGTGGTGGAGGTATTCAAAAGATTGAAGGAGGATTTAATGCAGAGGATGAATGACAGTTGCATTTCTAGGGGAATGCAAACCCTATACACGTTCTAAAAAACGCGGGAGAAAAGCTGCGATCCACTAATATCACCAAGTATTGGATATATTAGTGCGGGGGGTAATGTTGGCTACATATTTTGTACAAGCCAGTTATAATTCATCACGTGGCAGAATAAGGGTAATATATGAAGGCTATTCAGGTCTTTGATCCTGATCGTACATGTGGCAGTTAGTATTGGTTCTCACATAGTCTGAGTCACACTGGATCATTGAAGAGGTGCAAGGTGACATGGCTTCAACGGTTACCCAGATTCAAATTTAAAATACAGGAGAGAAGCCCAACTACAAATGATGGCGTAGTGGAACTACTTACAAGGTAACATGATCAGTGATCATGGAGGAGCAGTTCGACGGTTTGAAGTGCATTTCGAAGGTCATCATTGACAAGTATAAATAGCAAGGAAGCTCCCAGAAAAAGCCCCAGACTCAGATCATACAAAACCAGTCTTACTTTACATATTTTCTTTTCCAGTTTTTACACTTCCAGTCTTTAAATACCTGCACTTTAATACCTGTTATTTACATTCCTGCACTTTAAATACCTGCACTGCACTTCCTTCATAGGAGTAGTTTCAAGTAGATTCAAGTAGATTGTTGCTGTAAACCTCTACGAGGCTGAGTTTGGACCATTGTAAGTTTTCATTTTAATGAAATACTTCGATTGTTCTTCATATTAACTGTTATTTCTCTTAATTTCTCCTAAGTCAAGCCACCAGTAAAAGTCCTCTTCATTGAGGCTGAAAGAACTAAAACATAATCGTCTGATAATTGGTTGGCAATTATAATTTCTGTAAGGACTGATTGATCCTTGCTGGCACGCTCGCATTTACAAAACTACCCTTCGAAAAGCCAAAAAGCCAACAATATCATTTAATTAGATTTCATTTTTCAATCCATTTAAATGAGGAGGCATTATTTGCACCACATTTTATTTTTCTGTCGATTGTGGTCTATTAATTATGGCCTGTCAATTGAAATCATAAACTATTTTCAAAGAATAACATTGACCACATTTGTTTTTATTATTATTATTTTTGTCGATAGACATGCTAACGTGACATGATAGATGTGTTAAGGACATGACATGATGACATGTTAAATGAAGGGTTAGAAAATTAGCAATTGCAGCAATTTGAAAGTTAGTTGCTAAGATCAAGGAGTTAAAATCAAATCAAGCACTAAATTTGCAAAATAGTTTCTATCAAACATGGGATATGGATAATATTGAGAAAATCATGGACTTGTTGAGGAAATCGTGAGCTTAGGCTATCTCTTTCTCTCATGTAACTTAACCTATAAATAGGCCAAGAGAGATACAAAGAGAGATTGATCAATCAACAACCACTCAAAAATCGTGAAGAATTATTTAGGAGTATCTTAAGTAAACCATTTTAGGAGTAGATTAAGCAATTTTCCAAACCCCATTTCTTTTCTTCTGTCGATTGCTGGATTTGTCATTTCTTTGTTCTTATTTAAGTTCTTATAATTAGTAACAAGTGACAATTTAATCAAATAAATACATATTATGTTTTGTTCCATTCCTTCTTTACTTAATTACCTCTAGGGAAGTCCTTAATCTGTTTAAGACATAGAACTCAACCACAAAGTTTGATATTTTATGTTTATAAAATCTATTTAACTCTATTGATCAATGACTGTCGATTGGGTTTAAACAGAATTTTTGTTGACATCAGCATTGACAATTTGTAAAAATATTGGCTAACATAATTTGGTGCTGCGAACACCATTTGAGCACCTCCAAACATGCCTTTGCCTCTGCCACTAGTGCTGATGATGCTGTAAAATAAAATTGCTGCTTTATGAGTGGATTTTCGTTGTAGTCCATCGCAACCCATGTAGCCCCGGCTTGAGATGATTGTTTCCTCAATGCTCCATCAGTCAAAAATCCATGCACAATAGAATCTGGACACCAACTAGTATTTTTAGTAATAATAAAAGAAAATCCCCCCTATTTTGGACAGAATTAATCCCCATCAATTTGCCATGAACTCATCTATTTGAAGGTAAATCCAGGTGATTAATCCACTCAATAGTCCAAATCAGATGCTCAATATCCTTTTGAAATACAGCCTTGTTCCTGTGGATCCATATTTTCCATAAAACCTTAATTGCTTCCACTATAGCCTGCTCATCTGGTGCATTTCAAAACCACCACTCAATCCATTCCTGAACCAATAAAAATTTCCCAGATTCAAAATTCAGACTTAACTGTAAACCCCTTCAAATGTGCTTGGCAAAAGGGCATTGAAAATAAAGATGTTCCACAGATTCCTCTTCCTCCAAACATCTTGGGCATCGAATATCAACCCCCACTCCTCTACTAATTAAAGCAACATTAGCAGGTAAAATTCTATGAATTAATTTCCATAGAAATAAAGCCCATTTCGCCAGAATTTGAAGGTTTCGTAACTTCTTCCAACACCAACAACTGACCCCTATTCCATGAACTTCAGAGAGAGACCCGGCAATTTTTGTGTATTGATTTGACTTTTTTTGGCCTAAATAACTTCAAAGTGAATATGTTTGTTTTATTTTAAACATTAAAGCTTTTAGATATTCAGAATTTTGTAGCTGAATATGAGGAAACACACTGACCCACTAATTATTGTCAATTAAAATATGTGATCATGAAAACTTCATTTTGTGACAATTTTTTTTTCTATAATTTTTTTTATTTTTTATTTTTTATTTCATTTCAGTAAACCTATTATGATAGGTTTTTTCATCAATATATTGTGACAAAATATTACAACAAATTGAGGTTTAGAGATAAATTTAGGGACAAAATTACTTTGTAGGTATGAGATATATTAGTTACAAAAAGTGTTAATCTTTTTATTTTTATTTTTTATGATGAAATGGACATCTAGTGACGAAATACTATCCTTTGCAAGATCCAATTAAGAATTTCGTGTTTAAAAAAAAGGATATTTTTCGTTTTTTCTTTTTTTTATATTAACTCTATTTATATATAAAATTTATACCAAAAAAAAAATACAAAAATGATGTTATAAATAAGAGGAAATTTCATTTTACCCCTAAATTATATCTCAATGATCAGTTTAACCTATGTACTTATAATTTTAATTTTATACTTAAACGATTTGATTTTGAATCAATTTCATCACAGCCGTTAGCTACCGTTTATAATTAGAATAAAGTTGATGGCGTGACACTCAAATTTCGTTTGAAATTTTATTTTGTTTATTTTGCCCCCCAAACTATTTTTAAAATATCGATTAGACTGCCAAATCTCATATTGTTTAAGGGTCTAGTTAATATTTTGGGGATAGCTCAAGGGCTAAAATGTAGTCTCAAATGAAAAGAACAGCAAGTGTTGTTTAATTACAAATGGTAGCTAATGGTAGGGATGAAATTGATCTAAAATTAAATAGTTTAGGTATAAAATTAAAATCATAAGTGCATTAATTAAATTGATCATCAGGGTATAATTTGAAGAGCAAAATGAAATTCTCTATAAATAAAAAGCATCTTCATAGATATTTTATTTTAAAGTAAAAATTTCATATTAAATTACATCATTTATACAAATGTATGATTTTTTTATATCATTATCAAAAAAAAAAAAAATGAGATCATAATATTTATTATGTCAATAAAATTAGCTCACTATATTTTTACATGATATTTAATGTGTGACTTACACAATGATTGTTGTAATGGTATCCATATAAGTTATTGCCCCAGTGGTAAGGGCGCACACGTGACTGTGTGGGTAAGGCGCACGGTCACGGGTTCGATTCCCCACTGGGTGAGTGCTTGCAGCAGTTTGTTTTGTTTTAAACATTAAAGCTTTTAGATATTCAGAATTTTGTAGCTGAATATGAGGAAACACACTGACCCACTAATTACTGTCAATTAAAATATGTGATCATGAAAACTTCATTTTGTGACAAATTTTTTTCTATAATTTTTTTTTTATTTTTTATTTCATTTCAATAAACCTATTATGATAGTTTTTTCATCAATATATTGTGACAAAATATTACAACCAATTGAGGTTTAGAGATAAATTTAGGGACAAAATTACTTTGTAGGTATGAGATATATTAGCTACAAAAAGTGTTAATCTTTTTATTTTTATTTTTTATGAAGAAATGGACATCTAGTGATGAAATACTATCCTTTGCAAGATTCAATTAAGAATTTCGCGTTTAAAAAAAAGCATATTTTTCATTTTTTCTTTTTTTATATTAACTTTATTTATATATAAAATTTATACAAAAAAAAATACAAAAATGATGTTATAAATAAGTGGAAATTTCATTTACCCCCAAATTATATCTCAATGATCAGTTTAACCTATGTACTTGTAATTTTAATTTTATACTTAGTGGTATTTTGGAAAGATGGTAAAAATTAACTTTTTTGCTTTTAACCAAGCTTTTTGGGAGTGATTTGAAAAATTAGTAAAAAATTACTTTTTTATCTAGATTAATATTTATATATGGTGTCACATCACACTAAAATGACTAAAATACCCTCACCCAACTTAAAAAATTACATTTTACCCATTTATACAAAATATAAACATTGAGGGTAATTACGTAATTTTTCAACTTATAGGATCAAATGATTCCCATCCCATCGCCAAATATTTTGATAAGCAAATTGCTATCGATCTTTCCACATCATCAGCAAGAAGAACCGAAAATCGATCCTTCTCGTGTACAATTTTCGAAGACAGCTTTCAAATCCCTAAAGGCAGTTTATCAGCCTGCGATAAAGCCTGTGACCAACAGCTTCAAGAATGGTCCGTATTTCCTCTCTCTCTCTCTCTCTCTCTCTCTCTAAATCTCTCTCTCTATATGGATTTGTGATGATTCGTTTGTGCTCGTAATAGATTGTGAGAGGAGGGTCCAAGAAGATTAAGCAAACTAGTGGAGGAGCTAAAACAGCCTTTGTGAGGTACTTCTGTAGGAAATGTGCACCAAATGTGAGGAAGATCAACCTGAAGGTACCCCCAAGAGGCCGCCTCCATAGCTCAAGGTCTCAATCAGGTTATCAAGCAACACGGCCCTCTCACTGTCTCCAACACTTGGAACCACGCCAAGGTTATAGATAGTGAGAGGGCCGTGTTGCTTGATAACCTGATAAAGACCTTGAGCTATGGAGGCGGCCTCTTGGGGGGGTACCTTCGAGTTGATCTTCCTCACATTTGGTGCACATTTCCTTCAGAAGTACCTCACAAAGGTTGTTTTAGCTCCTCCACCAGTTTGCTTAATCTTCTTGGACCCTCCTCTCACAATCTACTACGAGCACAAACGAATCATCACAAATCCATATAGAGAGAGAGATTTAGAGAGAGAGAGAGAGAGAGAGAGAGAGAGAGAGAGAGAGGAAATAGGGACCATTCTTGAAGTTGTTGGTCACAGGCTTTATCGCAGGCTGATAGACCGCCTTGAGCGATTTGAAAGCTGTCTTCGAAAACTGTACACGAGAAGGATCGATTTTCGGTTCTTCTTGCTGATGATGTGGAATGATCGATAGCAGTTTGCTTATGAAAATATTTGGCGATGGGATCAGAATCATTTGATCCTACAAGTTGAAAAATTACGTAATTACCCTCAATGTTTATATTTTGTATAAATGGGTAAAATGTAATTTTTTATGTTGGGTGAGGGTATTTTAGTCATTTTAGTGTGATGTGACACCATAAATAAATATTAATCTAGAGAAAAAAGCAACTTTTTATTAACTTCCCAACACTTGAAATATATTTTTAACATCATTAAAAACTATTAATTTACTTGATGATTTATTAATAAAAGAGACAATTTATTATAAAATTAGAAACCTCAGGGAGTAGAATGTTATTTTCAAAATTGTAGGGAGCGATTCGTATTTTAATCAAATCTCAGGAGATGTATTTGTAATTTATTCTATACTGAACGGTTTTCATAAATGTGGCATTGTTTTTTTAAACTAAAGCGGCACTGTTTTACCAATAGAACCCTTCTCTCGCTCGCTCTAAACCCTCTCTAAACCTTAATTTAAAAACCCTAATTTATTGAACGGCTTTTATAAATGTGGCATCTATCTATCTATAAATTATATAAGAAAAAGAGAATTTTTAAGAAGAAACCTCCTACGAGTTTCAAATCCTCATTCTAAACTTATTGAATTTTCTTAATTTTAAAGAATTAAAAAAAATCATTGGTTAGTTTCCATTTATCTTTTATTTTACAATCCGACATCAAAAAAATACAGAAAAACTGAATCGTTTCACTTACATAAGGTGAATCTTATACAACCATTTATATAAGCAAAAGGAGGTTTTTAGTAAAAAGCCTTAGGATCAATATCTCATACTAATTTTTTTGATTTTCTTAATTTCAAACAATTAAGAAAATCCTAATTGGCTATCTTTCATTTAATTTTATTTTACAATCTCACATAGAGGTTTTGATTTTAAAAATAATTTTATATGAGGTTTTGATGTTAGAACTAAAATAATTTTAATTCAGAAAGAAGAATACCTCCTGCCATGATGTTCAAGCCTTTTGAATCTTTATCCTTGAATGATCAAATCTTGAATGTATAAAGAAGCCCACTCGCAGAACACATTTACAGAGCCATATGAGAAAAGTGAAAGGGACAGAGTTTCAAGCCTATTCTATGCACAAAACAATGTCTATGTTTGATGGCTATCACAGGCATATATATAGATAGGCTTGGACCCATATCCAAGTGTAACTCTTTATAACTTCCCACCATCAGGGAAGTTATAAAGTCCCATGAAACCACCATATGGGATATTAAACAGACATCAGTTACCTATTAACCATTAAACTAATTAATTGGTCATTAAACCAATTAATTAGTCATTAAACCAATTAATTATATATAATAAATATATATAATATAAATAAAACAAACATGTGACATATGGGCCACTTTATGGATATTCTTACATTTGAAACTCTCATAATATCTCTCCTTAAAAGTATTCTTTTGTAAAATATATAGATATAGTGATAATCTCAACGTCACTCTTATTGCTCCTTAATATAAAATTATGAAATAATTGATAATTTTAAATTTGTATTTAAAACTTATAAATCATGAGATATATTATTATAATTTTAAATTTATATTGTGTCAATTTTAATTTTAAATTAATAAATTGCTTTCCATATTTAGTGACAGTATAAATTTTAATAAAATAAAATTTAAAAATTTTAATTAATTAATTTTTGTGTAAGTTGGTAAGTCTTTTAACCTAACTGATTAAGTATAGCGACCCCGGTCTTTTTCCCATTTGATTATAGTATCCGGACTTGCGTTCCGTGGATTCCGCTGTTATATTTGTTGTTGTTGTCCTTTAATTCCTTATTCTCGGGTTATAGGATGTGTTTAGCAGGTTGGTTGCAGATTGGTTGGGTTTAGAAACCAAGTCTGCATGTTCAGTTTTTGGCTTGGTCGCTCGAGCGAGCTTATCTTCGCTCGAGCGAGGTCTTCCTTTTTGGTTCGTCGCTCGAGCGAGCCTTTCTTGGCTCGAGCGAGGATTGCGTCCAGTACCTAGACCTGAACGCAGTGTTTGTTGGCTCGAGCGAGCTTTTCTTCGCTCGAGCGAGGTCAGTTTCTTGTGTCTGGTCGCTCGAGCGACCAGGTCTTCGCTCGAGCGAGCCTATCCAGTATTTAAACACAACAGCGGGATTTTTAGGGCAGTTTTTCATTCTTTTTGATCTCAAACCCTAAAGTCCGACTTTTCTTCTTCTCCAAACACCTTTTCTCCTAGGTTTGATCTAGTTAGGGTGTGTTTCTACCCTAGTTCTTTTACAAATAAGGTAGAGGAGAGTGAGGGCTTTCATTTAATCTGAACAAACTTGGATTTGGAGCACTTTGAAGTTTTGGGCATCATCTTCATCTTCTTCTTTTTGAGTTATATCTTCGAGGTAGGGATTTCCTACTCCATTTATACGTTTTAATCCTAAGTGGTGGTATTTTGGTATGTGGGGGTAGTTTGGTAATTTTGGGAGAAACCTTAGGGTTTGTCATAGATTAATTTATATAATTAATTTAAGGGAAGATTGTGATATTGGGTTTAATTCATGTGATTGGGGAAATTAGTGGTTTAATGATGTATTTGGTTAGTTTAAACACTTACCTTTGAGAATGTTGAAATTACACTTGTTGTTATATTTATTTCTTGTTTAGAAATAATTGTTTGGGGCTATCGGTGGAGGATAGCCACGATTGTTGTAGACATTGCATGTGGATTAGGCAAAATTGAAACTAATCATTTGGTTAAGTTGTTGAGTATAAAGGTTGGAATAATACATTAAATTTATGTATTGATTTATTGTGTATATGACTTTATGTTTATATGCATTACTTGTGTATGGGAGGAGGTAGGGGATGTACTCCACGGTTTAGGGGAAGATGGGGGATGTACCTCTAAACCGGTTAATGATTATGGGAAGATAGGGGATGAACCCAGGGTTGCTGCTTATATGCGCGCCTATAGCAGAGATATAGCTCATATGCTTATCTATTTGATATGATACATCATCAAAATATGTATCTGTTGGGAAGTATGGAAGTGAATTTGATTGTGATTGATACAATACCAACTTGTGTATTTGTTATGTTATATGAGAGGTTTAACTTGATGTGTTATCCCTGTTGAATTGGAAAGATTGTTAATAAGAGATGAAATCCCCGTTGAGTTATTTGGGCCAGGTTCTGAGCCATAGTTGGAAGGTGAATTATGCCATAGACAAAGTGTCATAGGCAATGTAGACATTTGTGTCATGAAATTGTAAATGGATTATTTTGTGTTAACCATGTATCAGATGCTACTGCTTTAGTTAATCCTTATGCTTGGTTTAGTATTTCTCTACTGGGCTGTGGCTCACCCTATATGGGAACTTCATTTTCAGGTTCAGGTGGTTCACTACCTCCAAGGACTTAGCTTATGAGGATTTGGACTCGAAGACTTGTTTTATTTTATTTGTTTTATTTGAACTTTATGTAAACATTCAAGCCTAGGGCTTTATTTGTTTTGAGTTAGAACTCATGAAATTGTGTCCAAGTATTGGCTTGGCAAGATGTAAGCCCGTAGGGCATTTATTATGATGTTTTATTTCGTAATACTCTGATGATTGAAATAATATAATGTTTTCTTTTAATGATGCATGTCTTGTTTTATATTTAATGGGTTTAATTTTGAGGGCGTTACAACTTGGTATCAGAGCTTACCGGGTTTGAATACTTTGGGTACGTGGGAAGTGATCAGTATCACAACGGGTTCGTCTCGTTTGATAGAGACTTAGTATAATGATTATATGCTTATATGATAACATGTTTATGTGACTATGTGGGTATGGAATGTAGTTTCTAGGATGTTGATTGGACCCTTGAGTCTCTAAAAGTCTTGTTGGAAAGGCACTTGATCAATGTTGTTTCTAACCGGAACTTTAGTGACGCCTTGGGACTATCATTATCCAGGGATGAAATTCGTAGGTGCTTATGTGATTATGTGCTTACGTGGTATGACTTATTATTGTCCAATGTATTAGGACGTGAGTGTTATAGTTTTGGCACATTATTTAGAGTGCTAATGTCTTTGTTTCCTTTATTAGGATGTCAGGACGAGGGAGTTTGGATTTTCCTCCTTCCGCTCGGGAAGAATTGAGGAAACAGTTTGTGGGATTACGCCAGGGTACTACACCTTTGGTACAGTTTGAAGTGTGGTTTGCTAACCTGTCAATGTTTGCTCCAGAGTTGGTGGAGACGGAGGAATTGCGTTGTTCGGAGTTTGAGAGTAAGCTGTGTGATGATATCCGTGTAAGGATTGCGGGGTCTTGGCATAGGAGTTACAGTGTGCTTGTTAAGGCTGCGACTCATGTGGAGGCAGCGGTGCTAGCTATGGGGCAGAATAGAGAAGAACCCACGGTTGTGAATGTTGGTCGGGTTAGGGAGGAGGTCATCTCGGCGACTCCTGTGATTCAGAGTGTTGGTAGGCCTTCTAAGAAACAGAAGGGTTTTAATCCGCAGCAATTTCAGAGAGCTTTGTCTGGCTCCACTTTTCCAGTGCCTAGTCTAGATTCGGGTAAGGATGAACGGGAGGTTGTTACTTGTTTCAAGTGTGGTCTGCTGGGCCACAAGGTTTCGGTTTGCCCTCAGAAGAAGAGGGCTAGATTGGCAGTTCGACCAGTAGTAGCACCACTACAATCTTTTGGCCAACCGGGCTCAGTGGAGAAGCAGTTGTTGGGGTCTTCATCCCAGACTTTGAACCAATCTCGTACTCAGGCACCGCCTACTTGTTGGATGTGTAACCAGCCAGGTCATATTCGACGTTTTTGTAAACAGCCGGGGGCTTCTTTAAGGGTTTTGCAACCTAGTCAGGCTCAGTTTCATTCGACTGGGCAGGAGCAGTGTTGTTTTGGGGGACTAGCAGGCCAGACTTCGCGGACCTCAGTAGAGTCGAGTTCCAAAGCCCCAGTTGGGGAAGTTTGTGGTTGTTCCCGATGTGGACAGAGGGGACACGTCGGTAGTTCTTGTCCGTGGCTTGGGAGCTCGTAGATTATCTTATGTTTGGAGTTGACCAACTTTGGTGGTCTAGCAAGGGGCAGCAGTGGTGGTGATACCGATGGGCTGATTTTATTTTGACTAATTCGTTTTGTCATCAGTGGATTATTGTTTTGTGACTATTAGGTTCGGTTGTGTAACCTATGTGTTCTGGGAATGTTGAAACATTTAAACTGTTTGGTTATCTATATATATATATATGCCTTGTTTGTTAATTTCCATGGATTTGGTGGATTGGAGCTAGTTATAGCTCTAAAGTTTTATTAATGTAATAAATTGCTATAAGACCATAAAATTTTTGGCATTAATGCATTTTTTTTATGCGTGTGACTTGATTTGGGAAAGATAAGGGCTGAGGAGCCATGTTTTCAAAAGTTGGGAACCACCGAGGAATACGTGTCTTAGCCAAGGCAATATTGGGGCGAGAACTGTTTTACTTGCCGAGTGCGTGGAATTTCAGGGGTGTTACCATTTAAAATTTTGTGCGTGGTATAGATTTTGGTCTACTGTCGGGTGAACTCGAGAGGATGTGAGGTGTGCGATTAATACTAGATATAGTCTGTATTTAATATGGTGTCCTACGGGGGCATATCGTATAATTTTGTTAGGGTTGGTTTTGTACCTTCGTGGTAGGTAGCATTGACGAGATCGCATATGTACAGATTGGCTGTTATGAGTGAGGGGATGTTAGTCCCTATATACGGTAGTGGTCGTGGCGTCAGGAGTAGTATGTTGTGAGTAACTGGTGCTATACTTCGGGCAGTGGTATAATTGGTGTGTCTTTGAAAGCCTTATTGGCGATATGTAACGATGTCGGAGTTGGTTCATGACGGTTGCCTAGTGATAGATTAGCTAGTGGTTTGGCTCGAGATTGGGTGTCTGAATTGTACTCTCGGGGTGAGTGACACGTAAGATTTGGAATGAAAGGTGGACCCTATAGGTCGTTAGCGGATGAAGATACGGTATTAGTTTGTATTCGGTACGAACGGTGACTTGGTAGTGGTGAACGCCCCGGTGTAGCAAACCCAGTTAGTTAACTCAGTACGGGGGGAAAGGAGTAAGCAAATTTTGTTACTCCAAGATCGGTCGAGGTGGTGAGTGAAATCTCTGAATGAGGGAGTTTTGCACCGTGCGATGCACGATAGTGTGTGGTCAGTATATGCTGTTTAGTTGATGAATAGAAGGAAATTAATCATAGGAAATTCCAGAAAATTCCTTAGTGAGGTGGTAAGGTTGTGAAGAGTAAGTGGGCCACCCTATTAGAATTATTTTGACTAGTTCGGCTCGTATTTGTGTGGTGTGAGACACGAGGGTATGCAATGTTATCCTTTAGGTCGTGCGTTGTTGGTGGCCGTATAAATCCTAATAATTTTGCCTTGAAAATGGGAAGCTATTTAGCATTATATATGTTAAATGTGTTGTAGGAATGTAAGGGCATCATTAATATTGAAGGTGTTATAAAATTTTGGACCATCCATGTTTGTTGTTATGTAATCTTGTATCTAGATTTCATCATATTGGTGGACTTAAGAGCTTTATATATGTCTTAAGTTGTAAAACATTGTGAATGTTTTGAGTTGATGATAGTTGTTTGAAACTTGCATCATAATGGAAGTGGAATATAGCAGTTATATAATTGAATGTGTTGTTTATAACATGAAATTGAATATGATATGGAAATTGTTAATATGAAAGGAATAATGCATAATATTGATGCAGGTTGACATATATGTTGATTTATATATATTGTGAGATGCCTCTTGATAAGAGATGAAGTGACCGGTATTGGGTCAAGCTGTTGTTTATTATAATATCATTGGGAATTGAGAAAAACTTGTTTTTTTACAAACCTATGCTTAATTTCGGGGACGAAATTCTTTTAAGGGGGGGAGGTTATAGCGACCCCGGTCTTTTTCCCATTTGATTATAGTATCCGGACTTGCGTTCCGTGGATTCCGCTGTTATATTTGTTGTTGTTGTCCTTTAATTCCTTATTCTCGGGTTATAGGATGTGTTTAGCAGGTTGGTTGCAGATTGGTTGGGTTTAGAAACCAAGTCTGCATGTTCAGTTTTTGGCTTGGTCGCTCGAGCGAGCTTATCTTCGCTCGAGCGAGGTCTTCCTTTTTGGTTCGTCGCTCGAGCGAGCCTTTCTTGGCTCGAGCGAGGATTGCGTCCAGTACCTAGACCTGAACGCAGTGTTTGTTGGCTCGAGCGAGCTTTTCTTCGCTCGAGCGAGGTCAGTTTCTTGTGTCTGGTCGCTCGAGCGACCAGGTCTTCGCTCGAGCGAGCCTGTCCAGTATTTAAACACAACAGCGGGATTTTTAGGGCAGTTTTTCATTCTTTTTGATCTCAAACCCTAAAGTCCGACTTTTCTTCTTCTCCAAACACCTTTTCTCCTAGGTTTGATCTAGTTAGGGTGTGTTTCTACCCTAGTTCTTTTACAAATAAGGTAGAGGAGAGTGAGGGCTTTCATTTAATCTGAACAAACTTGGATTTGGAGCACTTTGAAGTTTTGGGCATCATCTTCATCTTCTTCTTTTTGAGTTATATCTTCGAGGTAGGGATTTCCTACTCCATTTATACGTTTTAATCCTAAGTGGTGGTATTTTGGTATGTGGGGGTAGTTTGGTAATTTTGGGAGAAACCTTAGGGTTTGTCATAGATTAATTTATATAATTAATTTAAGGGAAGATTGTGATATTGGGTTTAATTCATGTGATTGGGGAAATTAGTGGTTTAATGATGTATTTGGTTAGTTTAAACACTTACCTTTGAGAATGTTGAAATTACACTTGTTGTTATATTTATTTCTTGTTTAGAAATAATTGTTTGGGGCTATCGGTGGAGGATAGCCACGATTGTTGTAGACATTGCATGTGGATTAGGCAAAATTGAAACTAATCATTTGGTTAAGTTGTTGAGTATAAAGGTTGGAATAATACATTAAATTTATGTATTGATTTATTGTGTATATGACTTTATGTTTATATGCATTACTTGTGTATGGGAGGAGGTAGGGGATGTACTCCACGGTTTAGGGGAAGATGGGGGATGTACCTCTAAACCGGTTAATGATTATGGGAAGATAGGGGATGAACCCAGGGTTGCTGCTTATATGCGCGCCTATAGCAGAGATATAGCTCATATGCTTATCTATTTGATATGATACATCATCAAAATATGTATCTGTTGGGAAGTATGGAAGTGAATTTGATTGTGATTGATACAATACCAACTTGTGTATTTGTTATGTTATATGAGAGGTTTAACTTGATGTGTTATCCCTGTTGAATTGGAAAGATTGTTAATAAGAGATGAAATCCCCGTTGAGTTATTTGGGCCAGGTTCTGAGCCATAGTTGGAAGGTGAATTATGCCATAGACAAAGTGTCATAGGCAATGTAGACATTTGTGTCATGAAATTGTAAATGGATTATTTTGTGTTAACCATGTATCAGATGCTACTGCTTTAGTTAATCCTTATGCTTGGTTTAGTATTTCTCTACTGGGCTGTGGCTCACCCTATATGGGAACTTCATTTTCAGGTTCAGGTGGTTCACTACCTCCAAGGACTTAGCTTATGAGGATTTGGACTCGAAGACTTGTTTTATTTTATTTGTTTTATTTGAACTTTATGTAAACATTCAAGCCTAGGGCTTTATTTGTTTTGAGTTAGAACTCATGAAATTGTGTCCAAGTATTGGCTTGGCAAGATGTAAGCCCGTAGGGCATTTATTATGATGTTTTATTTCGTAATACTCTGATGATTGAAATAATATAATGTTTTCTTTTAATGATGCATGTCTTGTTTTATATTTAATGGGTTTAATTTTGAGGGCGTTACATTAAGTTAAATTTATTTTTTGTTTGAATGATTTGTTGGTTTAACCATGATTTTAGTGGTTTTATCAAAATATATTGGTTAGATTTATTTGATTTGAAATAAACGAAAGATTAACCTAAATAAAGATTGAAATGCTGAGATTACTTGATTAGAAATAAATTTCTTGCGCTAAACAACTGTTAATTTTTATTTTACAATCTCATATCAGGAAAAGAAGAAAAAAAAAAGTGAGTTGTTTCACTTATATAAAGTGAATCTTATAAATGGGGTTTTGAAGGAGAAACCTTTTAGAAGTTTCAAACCCTCAGTCTAAAACTATTGAATTTTCTGAAGTTTAAACAATTAAGAAAATTTCCATTGGCTAGCTTCTATTTACGTTTTATTTTACAATCCCACATAAAAAAGAAAAAAGAAAAGGGTAAATTATTTCACTTATATAAAGTAGATCTTATACTCTCATTTATATATATTATTAAATTTTCTTAATTTTAAGCAATTAAGAAAATCTTCATTAACTAGCTTACATTTAACTTTTAATTTACAATCGCACATCGGAAAAAGAAGAAAAATGTGAATTGTTTCACTTACATAAAGTGAATCATATGCTCCCATTTATATAAGTAAAAAGAGATTTTTAATGAGAAGTTTTATGATCAATATCTCATACCAATTTTTATTTATTTATTAATTTTAAACAATTAAGAAAATCCACATTGACTAACTTTCATTTAATTTTTATTTTATAATTCCACATAGAGGTTTTGATTTTAAAAATAATTTGGTATGAGATTTTGAAACTCTCATAATATTTAACTTTAAAATAATTGCAATCCTACATCGAGAAAGAAAGAAAAAATGAGTTGCTTCACTTATATAAAGTCAATCTTATATTCCCATTTAATATTGTAGTATTGTATATGCTTCAGTTCAAGATTGTCTAAATTTAATATTCCCATTGTAAATTGGTTGGTCTTTTAACTTAGCTGATTGGGCTGAATCGTTTTTGTTTGACTGATTCGCTAGTTTAACCTCGATTTTAGCAGTTTTATCAAAATTTATTAGTTAAATTTGTTTGATTTGAAATAAATTAAAGATTGACATAATTAAAAATGAAACGGTTGTGATTGCTTGATTCGAAATAAACGCCCAAACAATTGTTAACTTTTATTTTACAATCTCACATAGAAGTTTTGATTTTAAAAATAATTTTATATGAGGTTTTGATGTTAGAACTAAAATAATTTTAATTCAGAAAGAAGAATACCTCCTGCCATGATGTTCAAGCCTTTTGAATCTTTATCCTTGAATGATCAAATCTTGAATGTATAAAGAAGCCCACTCGCAGAACACTTTTACAGAACCATATGAGAAAAGTGAAAGGGATAGAGTTTCAAGCCTATTCTATGCACAAAACATTGTCTATGTTTGATGGCTATCACAGACATATATATAGATAGGCTTGGACCCATATCCAAGTGTAACTCTTTATAACTTCCCACCATCAGGGAAGTTATAAAGTCCCATGAAACCACCATATGGGATATTAAACAGACATCAGTTACCTATTAACCATTAAACTAATTAATTGGTCATAAAACCAATTAATTAGTCATTAAACCAATTAATTATATGTAATAAGTATATATAATATAAATAAAACAAACATGTGACATATGGGCCACTTTATGGATATTCTTACATTTGAAACTCTCATAATATCTCTCCTTAAAAGTATTCTTTTGTAAAATATATAGATATAGTGATAATATCAACGTCACTCTTATTGCTCCTTAATATAAAATTATGAAATAATTGATAATTTTAAATTTGTATTTAAAACTTATAAATCATGAGATATATTATTATAATTTTAAATTTATATTCTGTCAATTTTAATTTTAAATTAATAAATTGCTTTCCATATTTAGTGACAGTATAAATTTTAATAAAATAAAATTTAAAAATTTTAATTAATTAATTTTTGTGTAAGTTGGTAAGTCTTTTAACCTAACTGATTAAGTTAAATTTATTTTTTGTTTGAATGATTTGTTGGTTTAACCATGATTTTAGTGGTTTTATCAGAATATATTGGTTAGATTTATTTGATTTGAAATAAACGAAAGATTAACCTAAATAAAGATTGAAATGCTTAGATTACTTGATTAGAAATAAATTTCTTGCGCTAAACAATTGTTAATTTTTATTTTACAATCTCATATCAAGAAAAGAAGAAAAAAAAAAAAAGTGAGTTGTTTCACTTATATAAAGTGAATCTTATAAATGGGGTTTTGAAGGAGAAACCTTTTAGAAGTTTCAAACCCTCATTCTAAAACTATTGAATTTTCTGAAGTTTAAACAATTAAGAAAATTTCCATTAGCTAGCTTCTGTTTACGTTTTATTTTACAATCCCACATAAAAAAGAAAAAAGAAAAGGGTAAATTATTTCACTTATATAAAGTGGATCTTATACTCTCATTTATATAAATTATTAAATTTTCTTAATTTTAAGAAATTAAGAAAATCTTCATTAACTAGCTTACATTTAACTTTTATTTTACAATCGCACATCAGAAAAAGAAGAAAAATGTGAATTGTTTCACTTACATAAAGTGAATCATATGCTCCCATTTATATAAGTAAAAAGAGATTTTTAATGAGAAGTTTTATGATCAATATCTCATACCAATTTTTATTTATTTATTAATTTTAAACAATTAAGAAAATCCACATTGACTAACTTTCATTTAATTTTTATTTTATAATTCCACATAGACGTTTTGATTTTAAAAATAATTTGGTATGAGATTTTGAAACTCTCATAATATTTAACTTTAAAATAATTGCAATCCTACATCGAAAAAGAAAGAAAAAATGAGTTGCTTCACTTACATAAAGTCAATCTTATATTCCCATTTAATATTGTAGTATTGTATATGTTTCAGTTCAAGATGGTTTAAATTTAATATTCCCATTGTAAATTGGTTGGTCTTTTAACTTAGCTGATTGGGCTGAATCGTTTTTTGTTTGACTGATTCGCTAGTTTAACCTCGATTTTAGCAGTTTTATCAAAATATATTAGTTAAATTTGTTTGATTTGAAATAAATTAAAGATTGACATAATTAAAAATGAAATGGTTGTGATTGCTTGATTCGAAATAAACTCCCAAACAATTGGTAACTTTTATTTTACAATCTCACATAGAGGTTTTGATTTTAAAAATAATTTTATATGAGGTTTTGATGTTAGAACTAAAATAATTTTAATTCAGAAAGAAGAATACCTCCTGCCATGATGTTCAAGCCTTTTGAATCTTTATCCTTGAATGATCAAATCTTGAATGTATAAAGAAGCCCACTCGCAGAACACTTTTACAGAACCATATGAGAAAAGTGAAAGGGACAGAGTTTCAAGCCTATTCTATGCACAAAACAATGTCTATGTTTGATGGCTATCACAGGCATATATATAGATAGGCTTGTACCCATATCCAAGTGTAACTCTTTATAACTTCCCACCGTCAGGGAAGTTATAAAGTCCCATGAAACCACCATATGGGATATTAAACAGACATCAGTTACCTATTAACCATTAAACTAATTAATTGGTCATTAAACCAATTAATTAGTCATTAAACCAATTAATTATATATAATAAATATATATAATATAAATAAAACAAACATGTGACATATGGGCCACTTTATGGATATTCTTACATTTGAAACTCTCATAATATCTCTCCTTAAAAGTATTCTTTTGTAAAATATATAGATATAGTGATAATCTCAACGTCACTCTTATTGCTCCTTAATATAAAATTATGAAATAATTGATAATTTTAAATTTGTATTTAAAACTTATAAATCATGAGATATATTATTATAATTTTAAATTTATATTGTGTCAATTTTAATTTTAAATTAATAAATTGATTTCCATATTTAGTGACAGTATAAATTTTAATAAAATAAAATTTAAAAATTTTAATTAATTAATTTTTGTGTAAGTTGGTAAGTCTTTTAACTTAACTGATTAAGTTAAATTTATTTTTTGTTTGAATGATTTGTTGGTTTAACCATGATTTTAGTGGTTGTATCAAAATATATTGGTTAGATTCATTTGATTTGAAATAAACGAAAGATTAACCGAAATAAAGATTGAAATGCTGAGATTACTTGATTAGAAATAAATTTCTTGAGCTAAACAACTGTTAATTTTTATTTTACAATCTCATATCAGGAAAAGAAGAAAGAAAAAAAAAAGTGAATTGTTTCACTTATATAAAGTGAATCTTATAAATGGGGTTTTGAAGGAGAAACCTTTTAGAAGTTTAAAACCCTCATTCTAAAACTATTGAATTTTCTGAAGTTTAAACAATTAAGAAAATTTCCATTAGCTAGCTTCTGTTTACGTTTCATTTTACAATCCCACATAAAAAAAGAAAAAAGAAAAGGGTAAATTATTTCACTTATATAAAGTGGATCTTATACTCTCATTTATATAAATTATTAAATTTTCTTAATTTTAAGAAATTAAGAAAATCTTCATTAACTAGCTTACATTTAACTTTTATTTTACAATCGCACATCAGAAAAAGAAGAAAAATGTGAATTGTTTCACTTACATAAAGTGAATCATATGCTCCCATTTATATAAGTAAAAAGAGATTTTTAATGAGAAGTTTTATGATCAATATCTCATACCAATTTTTATTTATTTATTAATTTTAAACAATTAAGAAAATCCACATTGACTAACTTTCATTTAATTTTTATTTTATAATTCCACATAGAGGTTTTGATTTTAAAAATAATTTGATATGAGATTTTGAAACTCTCATAATATTTAACTTTAAAATAATTGCAATCCTACATCGAAAAAGAAAGAAAAAATGAGTTGCTTCACTTACATAAAGTCAATCTTATATTCCCATTTAATATTGTAGTATTGTATATGTTTCAGTTCAAGATGGTTTAAATTTAATATTCCCATTGTAAATTGGTTGGTCTTTTAACTTAGCTGATTGGGCTGAATCGTTTTTTGTTTGACTGATTCGCTAGTTTAACCTCGATTTTAGCAGTTTTATCAAAATATATTAGTTAAATTTGTTTGATTTGAAATAAATTAAAGATTGACATAATTAAAAATGAAATGGTTGTGATTGCTTGATTCGAAATAGACTCCCAAACAATTGTTAACTTTTATTTTACAATCTCACATAGAGGTTTTGATTTTAAAAATAATTTTATATGAGGTTTTGATGTTAGAACTAAAATAATTTTAATTCAGAAAGAAGAATACCTCCTGCCATGATGTTCAAGCCTTTTGAATCTTTATCCTTGAATGATCAAATCTTGAATGTATAAAGAAGCCCACTCGCAGAACACTTTTACAGAACCATATGAGAAAAGTGAAAGGGATAGAGTTTCAAGCCTATTCTATGCACAAAACAATGTCTATGTTTGATGGCTATCACAGGCATATATATGGATAGGCTTGGACCCATATCCAAGTGTAACTCTTTATAACTTCCCACCATCAGGGAAGTTATAAAGTCCCATGAAACCACCATATGGGATATTAAACAGACATCAGTTACCTATTAACCATTAAACTAATTAATTGGTCATTAAACCAATTAATTAGTCATTAAACCAATTAATTATATATAATAAATATATATAATATAAATAAAACAAACATGTGACATATGGGCCACTTTATGGATATTCTTACATTTGAAACTCTCATAATATCTCTCCATAAAAGTATTCTTTTGTAAAATATATAGATATAGTAATAATCCCAACGTCACCCTTATTGCTCCTTAATATAAAATTATGAAATAATTGATAATTTTAAATTTGTATTTAAAACTTATAAATCATGAGATATATTATTATAATTTTAAATTTATATTGTGTCAATTTTAATTTTAAATTAATAAATTACTTTCCATATTTAGTGACAGCATAAATTTTAATAAAATAAAATTTAAAAATTTTAATTAATTAATTTTTGTGTAAGTTGGTAAGTCTTTTAACTTAACTGATTAAGTTAATTTTTTTTTTGTTTGAATGATTTGTTGGTTTAACCATGATTTTAGTGGTTGTATCAAAATATATTGGTTAGATTCATTTGATTTGAAATAAACGACAGATTAACCGAAATAAAGATTGAAATGCTGAGATTACTTGATTAGAAATAAATTTCTTGAGCTAAACAACTGTTAATTTTTATTTTACAATCTCATATCAGGAAAAGAAGAAAGAAAAAAAAAGTGAGTTGTTTCACTTCTATAAAGTAAATCTTATAAATGGGGTTTTGAAGGAGAAACCTTTTAGAAGTTTCAAACCCTCATTCTAAAACTATTGAATTTTCTGAAGTTTAAACAATTAAGAAAATTTCCATTGGCTAGCTTCTATTTACGTTTTATTTTACAATCCCACATAAAAAAGAAAAAAGAAAAGGGTAAATTATTTCACTTATATAAAGTGGATCTTATACTCTCATTTATATAAATTATTAAATTTTCTTAATTTTAAGCAATTAAGAAAATCTTCATCAACTAGCTTACATTTAACTTTTATTTTACAATCACACATCGGAAAAAGAAGAAAAATGTGAATTGTTTCACTTACATAAAGTGAATCATATGCTCCCATTTATATAAGTAAAAGGAGATTTTTAATGAGAAGTTTTGTGATCAATATCTCATACCAATTTTTATTTATTTATTAATTTTAAACAATTAAGAAAATCCACATTGACTAACTTTCATTTAACTTTTATTTTGTAATTCCACATAGAGGTTTTGATTTTAAAAATAATTTGGTATGAGATTTTGAAACTCTCATAATATTTAACTTAAAAATAATTGCAATCCTACATCGAAAAAGAAAGAAAAAATGAGTTGCTTCACTTATATAAAGTCAATCTTATATTCCCATTTAATATGGTAGTATTGTGTATGTTTCAGTTCAAGATGGTTTAAATTTAATATTCCCATTGTAAATTGGTTGTTCTTTTAACTTAGCTGATTGGGCTGAATCGTTTTTTGTTTGACTGATTCGCTAGTTTAACCTCGATTTTAGCAGTTTTATCAAAATATATTAGTTAAATTTGTTTGATTTGAAATAAATTAAAGATTGACATAATTAAAAATGAAACGGTTGTGATTGCTTGATTCGAAATAAACTCCCAAACAATTGTTAACTTTTATTGTACACAATCCCGTAATAGAAAAAGAATGAAAAAGTGAGTTATTTCACTGATATACTATATAAGGAAAATGAGGTTTTTAGAGAGAAGCTTTGTGGGGGCTCCTCATAAGTCCCATATTGAAAAATGTTACTCCATCTAGTGCTGAGTGTTTTTTTATAAACCATTTAGTCCTTTTTTTACATCACAACATCATCATCAAAACAACATCAAACATCACAACATCAACTCACAACAACCCACTTCTTTTGTTTTTTCTGGTAGTTGTAGAATAGATAAGTTCTTAATTTGTAAACTCAAAAATATTCTTTTGGATCGATTTCAACTTCGGATGTCTTGGTGTTCTAAATTCTGAACTCCTTCAAATTCTCTTCTTAGAAAACCAGAGACGATGACATCATCATCAAACATCACAACATCAACTCACAACAACCCATTTCTTTTGTTTTTTCTGGTAGTTGTGGAATAGATAAGTTCTTAATTTGTAAACTCAAAAATATTCTTATGGATCGATTTCAACTTCAGATGTCTTGGTGTTCTAAATTTTGAAATCCTTCAAATTCTCTTCTTAGAAAACCAGAGACGATGGAACCACCGCCACTGCCACTCTCCCAAAACCCGCCATTATCGCCACCACAAGATCTCATAGACCCATCGATCTCGATTTCCCATTTTTGAACCAGGAATCTGATCCAGACATTGTGGGTATCCGTAATGGTCTAGTTTGTATCAGTGTATCTCAATTTGGGAAACCCTTGTTTCTCTGTAACCCTGCAACAAAACAGTTTCGTCGAATTCCGGGTTACAAATGGTGGGATGAGAGGAGTGTGAAATTGAAAAGGGTCACTTTTGGATTTGGGTTCCATCCCAGTGCTAAAGATTATAAATTGGTGAGGATTGCTTATTATTCTTGTTTCGATGCGAGGGTCATTGTTCGAGCTAAGGTTTTCAGTGTGAGGACCGGTAATTGAAGTCTCTCTCTCTCTCTCTATATATATATACAAATTGCAGAGAATAGAATGTTTGATGGTGATGATGTTTGATGTTACACAATATTGATGATTAATGTTGCACAATATTGATTAATCGTTATTTAAAAAATTATTTAATCGTTATTTTGATGATGATATTGTGATGTTTGATGTTGTTTTGATGATGATGTTGTAATGTTTGATATTGTTTTGATGATGATGTTTGATGTTGTTTCGATGATGTTACTCATAAATCTGATGTTTGATGTTTGATGGATAATGTTTGATGTTTGATGAATAATCCTAATGTTTAATGGTTCAGAATCTGTGTTTGATGTTTGATGAATAATCCTAATGTTTAGTGGTTGATGTTTGATGAATAATCCTAATGTTTAGTGGTTGATGTTTGATGAATAATCCTGACGTTGCTAATGTTTGATGTAGGATGAATAATGTTTGATGTTTGAAAAGAAGGGAAATCATAAAAAAGCCTATAGTAAGCTTTTTGGAAAATAGAACCTATTAGTCCAACAAAAAACCTTCGGGACTAAATAGGTTAACATTCCCAAATTTGAGATTTATTGGTGCTTTCCCCAAACCCTTATTCTAAAATTGGCTACACTCGCAAGTATGCAGGTAGGGCCACAATTTATGGTGGCAGAAATGCTTGTGTCTATGTAAGCTTTTAACTTTTTGTCAATTTTTTTGTTTCTTTCCATTATTTCCCAAAATGAAAACTTCTCCAATGGTTGAATACAAATCCTGTCATTGGCATCAAACACAGGATTTATTTCTTCAATTGTCAATTGAAAAAAGCTTTGTCAAATTTAACAGTTAAATTTTAGCAAAACATTTTCTCGTGGCCCATAAATGACAATTTTTATTTGATTTTTCAATAAAAAATAAATAAATAGAAGAAGTGACATTTACAACATTGAAACAATATTACATAATAAAAAAAAGAAGGTGATATTAACCAATAAATCTCATATCGTTATCTTATGACCCGGTTAATCCTATTCAAATTCTTATAATCCATTTGAAAACAAAAATTTTATACAGTAAATTCTACTAAAATAATGTGTCGATAATAATTTCGAAATAATTCTGAAAAAAATAAATATAAATTGACATATTTTTATTTATTTATAAACTTTAGGTATTATTTTAATATTTGTTTATATTTACTTTTACTAAAAATGCAAACCATTAAAAATGCTGTGATTATATGTAAAAGTTGTGTGGGTGAGCACCAGCAGAGGGAATCTCTTTGACCTTTCAGCCAAATACATTAAACATCAATCATCTATCATTCCCATATATTTTCTGATATAACAATTACAAAATTTTCTAGAGGTGGGTTCGAGTGGAGAGGAGTGGTGTGGAGTTTAAACCACACAACTCATGGCTTTGTGGAGGAAGAATCTCCTCTATTGATATGATATCATCATAATAACCACCATTCCCCAATATGTAACGCCCTCAAAAAAAATACATAAAACCCATCACTAAAGACATGCATTGATATAAAATAAACCAACCATTTCTATTCATCAGAGTAGTTCTTACAACAGTTGTCACGACCCCAACCCGCCCCTAGTAGGATGGTGCCGTGATGGCCAGTAATTCCGTGAATCACCGAAGGCCAACCGATCAAAACAACACAATCAGAGTATAATGTATGGGGCTCACAAATGCGGAAGCAAATAAATCAAATACAAGTGGTCCAATAGAGCTGTGCTTAGATCAAATGATGAAACATATACAATATGGTTCAAATCCAAGTTCATATATAACAAAATACAATTTTGATCTTGATCAAAAGGCTTCTCGGCCGACAAGGACAAAATACAGCAATTACAAGCCAAGAAGCATGATTTTCAAGAGTTGCCGACGTAAGTACAAAAATGCCGACATAAAAACAACACAGCCGATGTAAGCACAAAACTGCCGACGTAAAACAAGTCAGGCCGAGATGCCAAGAGTCCAAAACAAGCTTTGCAAAATAGAACTAGGCATCTCCGCCGTCCTGCTCATCACCTACATATATATAGAGAGGGTGAGTTTGGCAACTCAGTGAATGGTACAAGTAATAAAGGTTTTGCATGAATATAGCCGAAATCCTCCTAGGCAAAACAAACATTCCAAACCATACAAATATTAGCCGAGGTCTTTACAAAACAAGACATATCGAACTTTACCAAAACGAAGGATGAACCGTATTCATCTAACAGGTCTTACAAAACTCAAGGGATGCTTACCAACATCGGCGAAATACAAACCAAGATTTTACCAAGTCAAGGGATGAACCGTATTCATCAATCAAATCTTACCATACTCGAGGGATGCTTATTAACATCGGCGAACAAGGGACTGTACGATCCGTAATCGATTCATCAAGGGTACTGCGAAAGTTTAAAGTCCTCCAGCACAAGGGACTTGTGTTACTTAGGCCCGTAGCCCTTTTTAACACGTTGGCTTTTCCAAGAAAGGACCGTATCCTTTTTAACACGAACTAATGTCACTTAGGCCCGTAGCCCTTTTTGACAAGGTGGTGCTGCGAAAGTTTATAGTCCTCCAGCCAAGGGACTTTCATACTCGGTACTGCAAAAGTTTATAGTCCTCCAGTACAAGGGACTTTTACAAGTAGTGCTGCGAAAGTTTATAGTCCTCCAGCCAAGGGACTCTTACACTTAACATCAAAGCAAGGCTATTACTCGATACATCAAAATAGGCTAATCATTCATGCTTATCAAAGACTTTCATCAAAACAAAGCAAGACAAGATTTTATCAAAACATTATAACATAGCTTTATTAAAAGCACCACTCACCTAGATCTTCAGGTGTAGGCTCAAAGCAAAGATCAAGGTCCTGGCAATCACAAGGCAAACCACATTCTCAAAACAAGCTTCATATGCACATAAGGATCTCGGCACTCTTACCGAATCCAAGCCAAAAGCAAAGCAAAGCATGTCAAGAGTCAAAACGCTGTTTCCATCTCATGGAAACACACTGGGTACTACCCAGGTCTAGCCGAGGTCCCACACCTCCTTGCCGAGGTGTGAACCTGATGGCCACATACAAAACGAAATCGGGAAAAACCTGGGTTTCCCTTTGGAGAATGCAAATGACAGAATAATCAAGAACATCAAGAACATGCATGCTGGAGTTCATAACTAGTACATTCAAAATCTGAGATCCCATACAAAGAGCTCAAAACATGGACCTGGGTACTCGTACAAGGAAAACATGCAAGAACAAACACAAAAACATGGTTCTGGTTCCAAACTTTCGGATCAAAACGAGGCTTTACTCAAGAACACATGAACATCAACTTCCTCTTTCAAAACCGACTTGAAATCGTTGCATGGCATGCAAAACAAACACAATCATGCAATGCAGCTTGATAACCAATAAGAGCAATCAAAATAGAGCAAGAATCTAACCTCAAAACTCAGATCCAACGGTTGGATCGCCAAAGATCAAGATCGAAAATCAACTTCTCACTCTAGAACTCTTTCTCTCTTCCTTGAGAGCTCCTCTCTCTAGAGACAAAGATTTGAGACAAAATGATTTGTCTCCAAGTCTGCCGGCTGTCTATACACACAGCTCGGACACGTGGCTCAACCGGGTTGGCTCAGCTCAAAAGGTGACTGATTGATAAGACAAGTCTCTGACAAAGCGTACTCAACAAGCTAGATGGCAAGACACATCGGCAAGCAAGGACATCGGCTAGAGTCAAACTTCGGCAACGGGGTAACAAAGACATCGGCTAAGGAGGACGGCACTTGACTAAGTTGTGCCGCGCTCGGCCTGGGTCATACCCGCCCAAGGGCAAAGACCACAAGTACAAAACATCTCGGCCTTGGTTCCAAGCACCTCGGCCCAAAGAGTAACATCTCGGCAAACATGCCGAGGTGTAGATGGAGGTCAACAGATGGCTCCAAAATAGTTCTAAGTACAAAGGTACAAAGGTGGACTACACTGAGCTGACCTCGGCCACGCACCAAGCAAGGAACAAGATCAAGCAAGTACACATAACAAAGCAAGCCGAAACAAGATTAACAAGATTTGTAACGTATCAAGACAAGGTCTTACATGAGTGTATGCAAGTATAGCTAAGTCAACAATGAGGGTCGTTACAACAGTATTACATGTTAACAAACAAAGCAAACACCCTATGGGCTTACAGCTTTCCAAGTTAACACTTGGTTACACAAAAGAAGAGTACTAACTCTATACAAAATAAGCCCTCGACGATCAACCCAACTTTTGTAAAGACCAAAGGTGAGGAAAACACCCTAGCTAGATCAATACTTAGAGAGAAGTTATGGTTTTAGAGAGAGGAGCTCTCAAATGGCTTGTTGGAAAAGTAAGAGAGAGAAAAGGAGTTGAAAAAGTGATCCAAAAGTCGGATCTCGGTTTTTAAATAAGATTCGCCCCGCTCGAGCGTGGAAATCCCCGCTCGAGCGTCACTTACAGACTCCCGCTGGAGCGTCCAAACCACCGCTCGAGCGCCGGATACACGCTCCCAGAACTTTTGCAGAACCAGGTCCCCCGCTCGAGCGTCCAACTCTCCGCTCGAGCGTCACACACACACTCCCACTTGAGCGTCCAAACTCCCGCTCGAGCATAAAACACTACAAAGGAGATACTAGAAGGGTGATATTTCCGCTCGAGCGCCAAAACCCCCGCTCGAGTGGACAAGCTACAACAAAGGCCCCGCTCGAGCATCAAAAGCTCCGCTCGAGCGGACAGACCAAAATCTGGGTATCTAGTTTTGGTTTCTAAGTCAACCAACCTGTTTCAAACCTGCCCAACACAACCCAAGACTCAATTACAAAGAGTAAAGGATGTAAACAAGATATACACAACAACCAACTCCACGAAACCTAAGTCCGGATACAACAATTAAAGAAAATGGAAACCGGGATCGCTATAACCTCCCCCCCTTAAAGAATTTCGTCTCCGAAATTAAACACAAGTTTTTCAAAAACAAGCTTTCTCCAGTTCCAACAATATTACAGCATAATATTAAACATTTCGACCCATTACCGGTCAATCCCATCTCTTTTCAAGAGGCATTTCACATTATACATAACAACTTGCATTATGAACATGCATTCCTTTGAAATTTACCAATTTCAACACATTTTCCACAATATACTTAACACACACAATGTTAAAACAACTTCCATTTCTCAAAACATTCACAATGTTTTACAACTTAAGACACATGCAATGTTCTTAAAGTTCAATGTTATTACAAAGTTTCAATACATGATTACACATTAACAAACATGTCCGGATACTTTTCACGGACTTCCAACTCACGTTCCCAAGTGGCTTCCTCCACTCTGTGATGTTTCCACAAGACCTTTACCAAGGGAATGGTCTTGCCTCGCAAGACTTGCTCCCGCCTATCCAGGACCCGAACCGGTCTCTCTTCATACGAGGCATCCTCATCTACCTCCAAATCGGTCCAATCCAACACATGGGACGGATCCGGCTCGTACTTCTGAAGCATACTAACATGAAACACATCATGAACCCCGGACAACTGCGGTGGCAAAGCCAACTGATAAGCAACCTCCCCAATCCTCTCAAAGATCTCAAAGGGACCGATAAACCGAGGGGATAACTTCCCACTCTTCCTGAACCTCATCAAACCTCGTCTAGGTGATATTTTCAAGAAGACGTGATCACCTATCTCAAACGCCAAAGGCCTCCTCCTACGGTCGGCATAACTCTTCTAGCGACTCTAGGCTGTGACAAGCCTCCTACGGATAAGCTCAACTTTCTCCGTTGTCTCCCTAACCAACTCCGGACCCAACAAAGGTGCATCACCCACCTCGGCCCAACAGACTGGAGACCTACAAGGTCGGCCATACAAGGACTCAAACGGTGCCATACCGATGCTAGACTAGAAACTGTTGTTGTAGGCAAACTCTACCAAGGGTAAGTGCCTCTCCCACGTCCCACTAAAGTCAATGACACAACCTCGAAGCATATCCTCAAGGATCTGAATAGTACGCTCGGACTGCCCGTCAGTCTGGGGATGGTAAGCTGTACTAAAGGTCAACTTAGTGCCCAAGGCACTCTGCAAACTCTGCCACAACCTAGCAGTAAAACGAGGGTCTCTATTTGAGACGATCGTCACTGGGACCCCGTGCAATCTCACTATGTCCCGAATATACAAGTCGGCGAGATGATCTACCGAATCTCTCACGCGCATAGGAATAAAGTGCGCTGACTTAGTCAACATGTCCATGACCACCCAAATAGCATCACTACCCCGCTGAGTCCTCGGAAGACCTACAACGAAGTCCATAGTGACATGCTCCCACTTCCACTCGGCAATAGGCAAGGGTTGCAACAAACCCGTTGGTTTCTGATACTCGGCCTTCACTTGCTAGCAAGTAAGGCACTTCGACACGAAAACAGCTACATCTCTCTTCATACCCCGCCACCAAAACTGGCGACCCAAATCCCGATACATCTTGGTGCCTCCCGGATGCGCCGCAAGACGTGAATGGTGAAACTCTCGAAGTACTTCCTCTCGACAAGACTCCGGTACAAACAAACGGTCTCGGTATCTCACACTCTGGTCGGGATACACCGTCAAACCCTTCTCAACCTTCCCACTGGAGATCTTCTCTCGGAGAGACTCTACTTCAAGGTCACCTCTCTGTGCCTCTAACACTCGAGTCACAAGTGTAGGCTGCGCAACTACAGAAAACAAGGCCGCAGCCTCAACGGATTCGCCCAGTAGCAAATCAAACTCGCCAAGTGCACCCAACATCTCCCATTCCTGAATGGCTATACAAGCTACATCACTAATGGATTTCCTACTAAGGGCATCGGCCACAACATTGGCCTTCCCCGGGTGATAGTGCAACTCAAAATCATAGTCCTCAATGAATTCCATCACCTTCTCTGCCTCAAATTCAAGTCCCTTTGTGTAAACAGATACTTCAAACTCTTGTGGTCTGAGAACACTTCGAAACTCTCACCATAAAGGTAGTGCCTCCAAATCTTTAAGGCAAAGATCACTGCTGCTAGTTTTAGCTCATGCGTAGGGTAATTCTCCTCGTGTATTTTCAACTGACGTGAGCCATAAGCTACCACTTTCCCCTCTTGCATCAACACACACCCCAAACCCTCTCGTGAGGCATCACAATAAACCGCATAACCCAACCCTCTCTCCAGAATAATCAATACCGGAGCGGTGGTCAATCTAACCTTCAACTCTTGGAACGACTTTTCACAAGTCTCATCCCACACAAACTTGACCCCTTTCTGCGTCAATCTAGTCAACGACGAAGCTAGCCTGGAGAAATCTTTCACAAACTGACGGTAGTACCCAGCTAATCCGAGAAAACTGCAGATCTCAAACACACTCTTACGTTGTGCCCAATCTTGCACTGCCTCAACCTTGGATGTATCAACAGACACCCCTTCCCCGGATACCACATGGCCTAAGAATTTGACTTTCCCTAGCCAGAACTCACACTTTCCAAACTTGGCATACAGCCTACGGGCTCTAAGCAACTCAAGTACCACTCTCAAGTGTTCCTCGTGCTCCTCCTCAGAAGGCGAATAGATGAGAATGTCGTCCACGAAGACAACCACAAATTGATCTAGGAATTCCCAGAAGATCCGGTTCATCAAGTCCATAAAGACTGCCGGTGCATTAGTGAGCCCAAACGGCATCACCAAAAACTCATAATGGCCATACCGCATACAGAATACCATCTTCGGAATATCCTCCTCTCTGACCCTCAACCGGTGGTAACCCGATCTCAAGTCTATCTTAGAGAAACTATAGCGATCCTGGTTTCCCTTTTTCTTTAATTGTTGTATCCAGACTTGGGTTCTGAGGAGTTGGTTGTTGTGTTCACATTGTTTATATCCTTTACTCTTTATAATTGAGTCTTAGGTTGTGTTGGGCAAGTTTGTTACAGGTTGGTTGAGTTTAGAAACCAAAACTAGTTGCCCAGATTTTGACCTGTCCGCTCGAGCGAGGAGTTTGACGCTCGAGCGGGGAACCTTTTGTTGCTTGTCCGCGCGAGCGGAGGTTTTGGCGCTCGAGCGGGAATATCACCTATCCAGTATTCCTGTGCAGTGTTGGACGCTCGAGTGTGGTATTGGCCGCTCGAGCGGGAGTGTGTGAGTGCCGCTCGAGCGGGGAGTTGGACGCTCGAGCGGGAGACCTGTCTGCAAAAGTGCTGGGAGTGTGCATTTGGCGCTCAAGCGGGGGATTGGCCGCTCGAGCGGGAGTCTGTGAGTGGTGCTAGAGCGGGGGTTTCGACGCTCGAGCGGGCGACTGGGTTTAAGTTCCGGGTTTTAGCATTTTTAAATCACTTTTTCTTGTTCTTTCTCTCTCTTACTTTCCCAAACACACATTTGAGAGCCTCTCTCTCTAAAACCTTAACTACTCTCTTAGATTTGATCTAGTAGGAGTTGTTTGCTCACTTTTGGTCTTTACGAAAGTTGAGTTGATCGTCGAGGGCTACATTTTAATCTGAAAATTTCATAATTTGGAGCATTTTTGTTTTGGTCTTCATCTCCGTTGGAGCTCAAACTTTGAGGTAGGGATACCCTACTCCTCTCTATGGATTTTGTCTTTAAATTTTAGTATTTTGAGATGTTGGGGTTGATTTGGTAATTTTGTGAAAGTTTGGGGCTTTTGTGTAATTTTACAAGAGTTGGGGTTTAATTTATAATAAACCTAGATGCATGTTTGGCATAGAGACATGGAATAAGTGTAGGAACATTGATGAAAATGGAACCTAAGGGTTATAATGTTAATTATGGAAAATGTCCTAATTACATTGATTAATTAATTGGGATAATTAATTGTGAGAAATGAGGAATTGAAGTGGAAATGTTGAGATTGGGAGTATGTGGGTCTAAAGGGTGTAGTTGAATTACTTATCACTCACCGAATTAAAATGTTGATATATTATCCATTTTGTGCATTTATTTTCTGTATAGAAATAACTGCTTTGGGCTATCGGTGGAGGATAGTCTTGATTGTTGTAGACAATGCATGATGATTAGGCAAACTGAAACTAATCACTGGGATGTGCCATTGAGTATGATGGTTGAAAGAATACATTAAATTTATGTATTGATTGATGATGTGTATAATTATTGTTTATATGCATTGTGTGGTGTTGGAGGAGATAGGGGATGTACTCCACGGTTTAGGGGATGATAGGGGATGGACCTCTAAACCGGATGTTGTTTGGGAGGAGATAGGGGATGGACTCCATAGATAGAGCTCATATGCTTATCTAGCGATGTGTTGACACAGCTCATATGCTTGTCTTTGGAAGTGTGATAGTGCTCTTATGCATATCTATGGAAGCAATGATATAGCTTGTATGCTTATCTGTTGGTGTGTGATATAGCTAGTATGCTTATCTATTATGAAATGGGAAAATGTTTAATATGAGTTACTGTCTCATATAAGTTGTTTGGCCAGGTTCTGAGCCATGGTTATAAATTGAGAATTGAAAAGAATTGGAAAATGGACTGTAACATGGACTTGTATGTCATGAAACTGTAAAGTGTTATAAGTGAAAGTATCAGTGTTGGCCATCTATCAATTGCTAATCTTTTAGTCATTGTTCATATTTGGTTTAGTGTATTTCTACTGGGCTGTGGCTCACCCTATATGGGAATATCATTTTCAGGTACAGGTAGCATGCCACCTCCAAGGACGTAGCTTGGGAGGCTAGAGGCGAGCAGACTTTTGTTGTTTAGTTTCTTTTGATGTATTACATGTATATTCAAGCCAAGGGCTTAATGTGTAAATGAGTTAGCACTCTTTTGTTGTAACCAAGTGTTAACTTGGAAAGCTGTAAGCCCTTAGGGCATTTGCTTTTGTCGTTAACAAGTAATACTTTTTGTAATGAAACTCTGATGAATAGAAGAATGTGGAGCTTTTATATATCAATGCATGTCTATATTGATGGGTTTAGTGTTATTATTTTGAGGCCGTTATAGAAACAACGGGAACCCTTCAATTGGTCAAACAGATCATCTATACGAGGCATAGGGTACTTATTCTTAACCGTAGCCCGATTCAATTTCCGGTAGTCGATACACAATCTCAAGGAACCATCTTTCTTTTTGGCAAAGAGGGCCGGTGCTCCCCACGGTGAAACACTAGGGCGAACAAAACCCTTATCTAGCAATTCCTGGAGCTGAATCTTCAACTCACTCAACTCGGCTAGGGCAAAACGGTAAGGTGCCATAGAAATCGGCGCTGTGCCAGGCACTAAATCAATAGAGAACCCTATCTCTCGGTGAGGTGGCAAACTAACGAGATCCTCGGGAAAAACATCCGAATACTCACAAACCACAAACCACCCTCGGTAATACAATCTGGGCCTCATCGCACTCACCACTCATAAAGCTAGCAAGTAGACCACTAAGCTCACCCTGCCCTCGCGGATCATACACCGGTGGCAACACACTACCAACCTGATCCCCCAAGAAATGGAAACACTCCCCGCTCAAGGTACAAACTGCAACCCTCTGGCGGTAGCAGTCGATAATAGCTCGGTATGACGATAGCCAGTCCATACCCAAAATAACATCAAAACCCTTCATGGGCATAACAACAAAGGGCAAAGGAAGCCTACGGTCGGCGACCTCTATATCACAACCTTTACACCCGTGTGTCAAAATCAATTCACCCCAACAGGTGATACTACACATATAGGAGATGCTAATAGTGCCAACTCCAACTCCAACACAGATGCAAATGCAACAGATACAAAAGAATGAGACGCACCCGTATAAATCAATACACTAGCAACCGAGTTGCAAAACAGAAAGGTAACTCTCACTACTGATGGAGCCGATACTAGGTCCTGCACGGTAACAGCATACACACGCCCTGTGGGCCCCTGATCCACCTGCTCACCTCTAGGAGTAAAAGTGTAACAACCCACATTTCATGCCTTAGTCACGCTTGCATGCACTTATATGATTTCGCCATGTTAAGATTTGCATTCATGAATTCTTGCCTTGTTTTGTGCTTATGAGATTTGCCTAAGTGTATATGTATGCTTTGTTCCTCCCTTGTATTGCCAAGCCTAAGTTATGTTAAGACTAAGTCATGCCAAGCCTAAGTCATGTGAAGCCTAGGTTGATCCAAGCCGAGGTCATCTTAAGCCTTTAACTGTTTTGGAATCCCTTTGTTGACCTCCACCTTTGTCCTAGCATAATGGCCGAGATGATTATCATCTGGGCCGAGGTGTGTATCGCCGAGGCCGAGGTGTGTATTATCTGGGCCGAGATGTTATCTTGAACCCAAGTGATCTTGTCCTGGAAGTGGTATGACCTAGGCCGAGGTGTGGCACATCTAGGCCGAGGTGTGGCACAGTTCAGTCAAGTGTTGTCCTTCCTAGCCGAGATCATTGTCATCTTAGTTGCCGAGGCTCTGTCCTTCCTAGCCGATGTCATTGTTATCTTACTGCCGAAGTGTTGTTCTTAGCTGAGGTCATTGCCCTTTGCTAGCCGATGTCTTGTCCTTGCCGATGTCATTCATTGCCGGAGTGTTTGCTGTGTAGCTTGTTGAGTACGCTTTGTCAGAACCTTGTCTTGTCAATCAGTCACCTTTTGAAGAGGACCAACCCGGTAGTGCCACGTGGCCGAGCTGAGTGTTAAATCAGCCGGCAGAGAGAGAAACCCCTCATTTGTTGTGTTTTGTTCTAAGGAAGAAGAGAGAGAAGCTCTAGGAAGAGGGAGAGGAGTCCTAGAGAGAGAGTAGAGATCCAAGCTTGATTCCGAGAGATCCAACCGTTAGATTCGTGTTCTAAGGTTAGATTCTTGATCCTCTCATGTTGTTCTTTATGTTTATGATGTTACATTGCATGATTGAATATGTTTTGAAAGCCATGCATCGTTTTGAAGTTCGGTTTTGGAAAGAGGAAAATGGTATTCAAGTGTTCTTCAAGAAAAGTCATGTTTTGATCCGAAAGCTCATGCCAAGATTCATGTTTTCATGTTTGTTTTCATATGATCTTCAAGTATGGGTACCCAGGTCCATGTTTTCAAACTCATAGCATTGAAAATCCAGATTTTGAATAAGGAAGTTATGGTTTTGGCATTCATCTCATTCATGTTTTTCATGTTCATGTTCTTCATGTTCTTCACGGGTGGAAACCCAGATTCCCAGACTTCACTTCCCGAAGTGTAGTCGCCGAGATCATTCTCACCTTGGCCTACCTTGCATGATCACTTGCACCTTTGGTTTGTCTTGTATGAACCTCGGCATGCAGTTGCACGCCGAAGCCGTGGCAACCACACCTCGGCCAGGAGGTGTGGGACCTCGGCAAAGGCCTGGTTGGTACCCAGCATGTCTCCTTGACATGTAAAACAGTGTTTTGACTCCCAGCATGTTTTCCGAGATCATTTACATGCATGTAAGACTTGTTCTGAGAAGTATGTTCAGTAGACTTGTTATGTGTTTGTAGGACTTGGACCTTTGCTGTGAATCCGACGTCCCAAGAACTAAGTGAGTGGTATTTTTAATAAAGTTATGTTATAAGGTTTTGATAAGCTTTGTTTTGTCTTGTTTTGAAAGTATTTGATAAGCATGAATGAATACCCCTATTTTATGTATCAAGTATAAGTTTTGCTTGCCAAGTATAAGCTCTGTTTTGGATGACATTCTCGGAAAGTCCGTACGTGCTAGGGGACTATAAGCGCTTGTAGCACAAGTCCTTAGTGTCGGGGACTATAATGCAACGATACCCTTGTCTTGAAAGTCCTTAGTGTCGGGGACTATAATGCAACGATACCCTTGTCTTGAAAGTCCTTAGTGTCGGGGACTATAATGCAACGATACCCTTGTCTTGAAAGTCCTTAGTGTCGGGGACTATAATGCAACGACACCCTTGTTAGAGATCTCTCTTGTCTTGTCTTGCCTTGCCACTGACGGTGTTACCGCGTGGGCTTGTTTGTCCGAGATGTCACCTCTTGTATTGTATTGATGTTAGTAAGCATCTCTTGGAGCCTTGAAAGATTTGAAATGAGCTTGATTTATTTCATGTATTGTTTGTTAAAAGATCTCGGGTATCATTCATGTAAACCCTTTATTATTTATGCCATTCACTGAGTATCCAAGCTCACCCTCTCTATGTATATATGTAGGTTCCAAGCTAGAAGTCGGCTTCGCCGAGATGTTGTTTGTGCCCGATGTTTTGTATGCATGCTTATGTCGGCATTTTGTATGTTTAGGTCGGCTACCCTGTATTTACGTCGGCAGTGTTGAAGATCTTGCTCCTGGACTTGTATTCGCTTTGTTTTGTATATGTCGGCTGTGAAGCCCTTTTGTTAAGATGTCATGTATAATTTAATTTGCTTATATCCAAATTGTAAAGTTATGTAATGATGTATGCCATTCCATTTGACTTATGCACAGCTCTTATGGACCACTTGTATTTTGTTATTGCTTCCGCTCTTGTTAGCCCCATATATTATACTCTGATTGTGTGTGATTTTGAAAGTTGGCCTTTGGTAATCTCGGATTACTGGCCATCACGGCACCATCCTACTAGGGGCGGGTTGGGGTCGTGACAGAATGGTATCAGAGCACAAGTTCCTCATAGTACGTTGTTCACACACTTGAGTCCTAAAGAGCATAGGGTTTCCCTTAGACTTGATACTAAGGTTGCATCATATTGCTTGCTACTTGACAAGGTGTGCATCATCTCGGCATGGTCATTTGTGATTTACATACATGTTTATTTGTTCATTTTGTTTTGAGAATTGCATTTTGCATACCTTTAGCATCATGAGGAGAGGTAGACCCCCAGTTAGCCGAGATCAGTCCGAAGACAGGTTGGACAGACTAGAAAGGATTGTTGAAGGTTTGGTTGGTGAGTTAAGGCAAGCAAGACAACAGAACATTGGTGCTACATCTACTCAGGCCGAGCAGACTGATGGCCGACGTGCGAATCCGCCTCCACCTCCTCTAGTGCAGCAAGTGCAGCCGCAGCCAGCTTTGTATGGAGACGACACATTGACTTTGATTAAAGAATTCAAGAAGATGAAACCACCGAAGTTCCAAGGAGGTATAGAGCCGATGAAGGCAGAAGCATGGGTTCTTGAGATGGAGAAGTTGTTTGAGGTTTTTCCCAGCACCGACGCCCAGAAGGTGGCATTGGCAGCGTTTACTTTGGAAGATGATGCTCGCAGATGGTGGATGATGATCCGAGAAGGTAATACAGACTTGACTTGGGCCAGATTTTTAGAGTTGTTCTACAACAAACATTTCCCCCTAAGTGTTCGAAACCAGAAGGCTACCGAATTTCAGATTTTGATGCAAGGCAACCGCACAGTGGCGGAGTATGATCGCGTTTTTACTGAATTGGCGAGGTTTGCACCTCACATGGTCAACGATGAATATATGAAGGCTAGAAAGTTTGAGAGTGGACTTCGTGGACCAATACAAGACCGAGTTAATCTGCTCAACATGCCGACGTACGCTGGAGTATTAGATAAAGCCATTTTGGCAGAAGCCAACCTGAACAGAAGTCAGAGTTCAGGAGAAAGTCAGAAGAGGAAGCAGGCCTGTAACAATCAGAAAAAGAGGTCGACTTATGACAATCGCGAAGAGGAAGCAGACCTGGATGATGCCGAGGAAAAGACGAAGGAGGATCGTCTCAACAACGCGAATCCGGAAGGTGACATCAGGCCGAAGTGTGCAACTTGTGGGAAACAACATTTTGGGGTTTGTTTTCGGGCAACTGGAGCATGTTTTGGATGCGGTGAGAGGGGTCATCGTATTAAGGATTGTCCCAGAGCAAAAGCTAGGAATGATAAGAGGAAATGAGAATCTGACATGCAGAGATGTTTTGGGAACATGGTAAGTTAAGTTTGGGGACCAAACTTCTTTAAGGGGGGAAGGATGTAACAACCCACATTTCATGCCTTAGTCACGCTTGCATGCACTTATATGATTTCGCCATGTTAAGATTTGCATTCATGAATTCTTGCCTTGTTTTGTGCTTATGAGATTTGCCTAAGTGTATATGTATGCTTTGTTCCTCCCTTGTATTGCCAAGCCTAAGTTATGTTAAGACTAAGTCATGCCAAGCCTAAGTCATGTGAAGCCTAGGTTGATCCAAGCCGAGGTCATCTTAAGCCTTTAACTGTTTTGGAATCCCTTTGTTGACCTCCACCTTTGTCCTAGCATAATGGCCGAGATGATTATCATCTGGGCCGAGGTGTGTATCGCCGAGGCCGAGGTGTGTATTATCTGGGCCGAGATGTTATCTTGAACCCAAGTGATCTTGTCCTGGAAGTGGTATGACCTAGGCCGAGGTGTGGCACATCTAGGCCGAGGTGTGGCACAGTTCAGTCAAGTGTTGTCCTTCCTAGCCGAGATCATTGTCATCTTAGTTGCCGAGGCTCTGTCCTTCCTAGCCGATGTCATTGTTATCTTACTGCCGAAGTGTTGTTCTTAGCTGAGGTCATTGCCCTTTGCTAGCCGATGTCTTGTCCTTGCCGATGTCATTCATTGCCGGAGTGTTTGCTGTGTAGCTTGTTGAGTACGCTTTGTCAGAACCTTGTCTTGTCAATCAGTCACCTTTTGAAGAGGACCAACCCGGTAGTGCCACGTGGCCGAGCTGAGTGTTAAATCAGCCGGCAGAGAGAGAAACCCCTCATTTGTTGTGTTTTGTTCTAAGGAAGAAGAGAGAGAAGCTCTAGGAAGAGGGAGAGGAGTCCTAGAGAGAGAGTAGAGATCCAAGCTTGATTCCGAGAGATCCAACCGTTAGATTCGTGTTCTAAGGTTAGATTCTTGATCCTCTCATGTTGTTCTTTATGTTTATGATGTTACATTGCATGATTGAATATGTTTTGAAAGCCATGCATCGTTTTGAAGTTCGGTTTTGGAAAGAGGAAAATGGTATTCAAGTGTTCTTCAAGAAAAGTCATGTTTTGATCCGAAAGCTCATGCCAAGATTCATGTTTTCATGTTTGTTTTCATATGATCTTCAAGTATGGGTACCCAGGTCCATGTTTTCAAACTCATAGCATTGAAAATCCAGATTTTGAATAAGGAAGTTATGGTTTTGGCATTCATCTCATTCATGTTTTTCATGTTCATGTTCTTCATGTTCTTCACGGGTGGAAACCCAGATTCCCAGACTTCACTTCCCGAAGTGTAGTCGCCGAGATCATTCTCACCTTGGCCTACCTTGCATGATCACTTGCACCTTTGGTTTGTCTTGTATGAACCTCGGCATGCAGTTGCACGCCGAAGCCGTGGCAACCACACCTCGGCCAGGAGGTGTGGGACCTCGACAAAGGCCTGGTTGGTACCCAGCATGTCTCCTTGACATGTAAAACAGTGTTTTGACTCCCAGCATGTTTTCCGAGATCATTTACATGCATGTAAGACTTGTTCTGAGAAGTATGTTCAGTAGACTTGTTATGTGTTTGTAGGACTTGGACCTTTGCTGTGAATCCGACGTCCCAAGAACTAAGTGAGTGGTATTTTTAATAAAGTTATGTTATAAGGTTTTGATAAGCTTTGTTTTGTCTTGTTTTGAAAGTATTTGATAAGCATGAATGAATACCCCTATTTTATGTATCAAGTATAAGTTTTGCTTGCCAAGTATAAGCTCTGTTTTGGATGACATTCTCGGAAAGTCCGTACGTGCTAGGGGACTATAAGCGCTTGTAGCACAAGTCCTTAGTGTCGGGGACTATAATGCAACGATACCCTTGTCTTGAAAGTCCTTAGTGTCGGGGACTATAATGCAACGATACCCTTGTCTTGAAAGTCCTTAGTGTCGGGGACTATAATGCAACGATACCCTTGTCTTGAAAGTCCTTAGTGTCGGGGACTATAATGCAACGACACCCTTGTTAGAGATCTCTCTTGTCTTGTCTTGCCTTGCCACTGACGGTGTTACCGCGTGGGCTTGTTTGTCCGAGATGTCACCTCTTGTATTGTATTGATGTTAGTAAGCATCTCTTGGAGCCTTGAAAGATTTGAAATGAGCTTGATTTATTTCATGTATTGTTTGTTAAAAGATCTCGGGTATCATTCATGTAAACCCTTTATTATTTATGCCATTCACTGAGTATCCAAGCTCACCCTCTCTATGTATATATGTAGGTTCCAAGCTAGAAGTCGGCTTCGCCGAGATGTTGTTTGTGCCCGATGTTTTGTATGCATGCTTATGTCGGCATTTTGTATGTTTAGGTCGGCTACCCTGTATTTACGTCGGCAGTGTTGAAGATCTTGCTCCTGGACTTGTATTCGCTTTGTTTTGTATATGTCAGCTGTGAAGCCCTTTTGTTAAGATGTCATGTATAATTTAATTTGCTTATATCCAAATTGTAAAGTTATGTAATGATGTATGCCATTCCATTTGACTTATGCACAGCTCTTATGGACCACTTGTATTTTGTTATTGCTTCCGCTCTTGTTAGCCCCATATATTATACTCTGATTGTGTGTGATTTTGAAAGTTGGCCTTTGGTAATCTCGGATTACTGGCCATCACGGCACCATCCTACTAGGGGCGGGTTGGGGTCGTGACAAAAAGACTGCTGCACAGACTGGGATGACGAAGCTCCCGGATTGGCCCTCGAGGCCTGCACAGACTGAGCTGGCTGATAACTCTGCGTCTGTCTAGAACCAAACGCCCCCGAAGTGGCACTCAACTGCGGGCAAAACCTCTTCAGGTGCCTGGGCTGACCATACTGATAGCAAGACAAGGACTGGCCCCTGCCCTGACTCTGGCCCTGAGGTCTAGTTGAAGAAGAAGCAGCTCATTGACCCCCTCCTTTCTGTGGGCGCACTTTAGACTTGTGACCCAGTTGGCCACATGCAAAACAAGTCAAGCCTCCCTGACTACCTCTCCCAGATCCTGCACTCGGCACTAGAAAGGTCGATCTAGGCAAACCACCCTGAGACTGCGGAGGGTTAGAACCCCTCTGTCTCCTGCTGTCACCCTGACCATCCTGGCTCCTCTTGGAGCCTCTCTGCTCTTCCTCCTCCTCTTGCATCATAATCTCCATATGAGCTGCAGCATCTACCATACGTCTATACTCTTGAATAAACGATCCCCCAACCCTCAACTTGAGTCCACGCCTCAACTTCTGCTCAAACTCAATGCAACGGCGTTCCTCGGACGCCACAAGTTCAGGTGCAAACCTGGACAGACTGGTAAAAGAGGCCTCAAACTCGGCCATTGACAAGCCCTGCTGTTTAAGCTGGCAAAACTGATCCCTCAGCTTCTCCCTAGCAGCAAAAGACAAAAACTTCTCCTGGAAGGCAGTCACAAAAGCCTCCCATGCACCACCAACATTACCCTTCTCGTACTTCCACCATTGACCCGCATCTCCCTTCAGTTGGAAGGATGCCAAGGTCACCTTTAGAGCCCCATCCTCGATGCCAAGCATCTCGAATGTCTTCTCCATCTGTTCCAACCAATCGTCAACCTTAAGTGGCTCCTTCAGATCCCCAGCAAACTCGTCCGGGTTAGACCGGAAGAATTCTCTCTTCAAGAACGAAGGCCTCGTATCAACCTGGGCCTGAACCTGATTCCCAACTCTGAGAATACCCAAAGCTCCTGCTATTTCTCAAGCCAAGGCACTCATAGCCTGCTGACCCGCTAGCTTGGCCACATTGGCCTGACCAACTCCCTCCTACACTGCCAGAACATGATCCGGTGTAGGCATCTCCTGCCTACCACGCCTGCTGCGCCTACCATGTCCTCGTCCTGACATCCTAATAAAGGCAACCAAGACTATTAGCACATTCACAAACGTGCCGAAGCTATAACACTCGCGTCCTAATGCATGGACAACTGTAATTCACTCCACACAAGCACATAAACACATAAGCAATTACGAATTTCATTCCCGGATAATGACAGTCCCGAGGCGTTACTAGAGTTCCGGTTAGAAACAGCATTGATCAAGTGCTTTTCCAACAAGACTCCTAGAAACCCAAGGATCCAATCAACATCCTAGAAACTACATTCCATACCCACATAGTCACATAAACATGTTATCAATTAAACACATGGCATATGACACTACTTCTAAGTCTCTATCAAGCGAGACAAACCCATTGTGATGCTAATCACTTCCCACATACCCAAAGTATTCAAACCCGGTACACTCTGATATCAAGTTGTAACGCCCTCAAAAAAAATACATAAAACCCATCACTAAAGACATGCATTGATATAAAATAAACCAACCATTTCCATTCATCAGAGTAGTTCTTACAACAGCATTACATGTTAACAAACAAAGCAAACACCCTATGGGCTTACAGCTTTCCAAGTTAACACTTGGTTACACAAAAGAAGAGTACTAACTCTATACAAAATAAGCCCTCGACGATCAACCCAACTTTTGTAAAGACCAAAGGTGAGGAAAACACCCTAGCTAGATCAATACTTAGAGAGAAGTTATGGTTTTAGAGAGAGGAGCTCTCAAATGGCTTTTTGGAAAAGTAAAAGAGAGAAAAAGAGTTGAAAAGTGATCCAAAAGTCGGATCTCGGTTTTTAAATAAGAGTCGCCCCGCTCGAGCGTGGAAATCCCTGCTTATGCGTCACTCACAGACTCCCGCTCGAGCGTCCAAACCGCCGCTCGAGCGTCGGATACACGCTCCCAGAACTTTTGCAGAACCAGGTCCCCTACTCGAGCGTCCAACTCTCCGCTCGAGCGTCACACACACACTCCCGCTCGAGCGTCCAAACTCCCACTCGAGCGTAAAACACTACAGAGGAGATACTGGAAGGGTGATATTTCCGCTCGAGTGCCAAAACCCCCGCTCGAGCGGACAAGCTACAACAAAGGCCCCGCTCGAGAGGACAGGCCAAAATCTGGGTATCTAGTTTTGGTTTCTAAGTCAACCAACCTGCCCAACATAACCCAAGACTCAAATACAAAGAGTAAAGGATGTAAACAAGATATACACAACAACCAACTCCACGGAACCTAAGTCCGGATACAACAATTAAAGAAAAGGGAAACCGTGATCGCTATAACAGGAGAATGAAACAAGAAAACAAGAAAAAGAAATAATTTGATAGGTCAATATATATGTCTGTCTGTCAAGCCAGGTTCTGCTCACTGAGCTTTGACAGTGATAATTTTGTTGAAAATAATGCCAATAAATTATTGCACAGTATACCTATGATGAATTCTTTATAAAGTATCTTTTGCAAAGTTCTTTCACCCTAGTACATAAAACCAATTTTAATTATTGCTACTGTTTTAAGTGTTTTATTATTTATTTATTTATTTATTTATTTTTAAATATTACAATGAAGTGCAATGAAATTCAGTCATCAAATATAATATATAATTAATATAAAAAATTCTCAAAATGAGAAACAAATCCTAAACAAATACATGAAAAATAAGACTTACACGCAAATAAAGAGATTCGAACTACTTACCTCGTAATAAAGTAGACTTGTTTTAACTAATCAATTAACCATATTTGGTTCTTTAAGACCATGTTTGATTGCAAGATGAGATTAATTGGGATTATGAGTAGGTAAGATTGAGTGATGAAATTACTAATTGTAATACTATGTTGGAGATACAAGGTCTCGTGTACTCGTTTGTACACTATTATTGTGGTATTAATTATTTAAGATTAAATATTTAAAATTATGTAAAAGTCTTTATTATATAAAATATGACAGTTATTTTATAAAATGAGCGTAAAGTGGTATTTAACCGTCTAATCCAATGATTGGATTGTGAATGCCAACCCTTATGAGATACTAATCCTCTCTGGCAATGAAACATGACCTCAGGTCGTTGAGGTCAATTTTTGAGTTTTTAGGAGTGGATTGGGATTGAATACACGGACAAAGGAAAATAAAAGCAGCACAAATTGGCATTGACCAATTAACTTCCAAGGTTCTAATCATCATAAATAGAAATAGAATAGGATAAGAGTGTATTTACTTGTAACTAGTTAGCTAGCTCCTCTATTTAAGCAACAAGTTTGAGCGAGGTGAGACTACTCAAGCATATATATATATGATATTTGTTTTTGCTCTTTCTTATTTATACTTTTAATGTCGATTTAGTTATGTTGGAACTTTTGTAATACGCCTTGAAGCAGTTGAATTCTTTCATTACTCGATACAAATAACATAACAATATCAGTAGGAGCCATGAACACGGAATCAGAACCAAATGAGAAGAGAGAGATAGAGAAGGTGGACAATACGGAAGCAGTAGTCGATGAAATTGATGATGTTTCGAAGAGAATCCCACCATGGACGAAGCAGGTAACAGTGAGGGGAGTCATTGCTAGCATTGTGATTGGTTGCGTTTATAGCGTCATAGCCATGAAACTGAACCTCACAACTGGGCTTACCCCGCACCTGAACATCTCTGACACCCTCCTCGCCTTCATATTCATGCGAGCTTGGACTAAGCTCCTTGGAAAGGCCGAGATTGTCTCAACTCCGTTCACTTGCCAAGAGAATACTATGATTCAGACATGTTCAGTTGCTTGTTACACCATTGCTGTTGGAGGTTAGTTTAGTTTTGGAGGCCTTGCATCTTTTCAGTTTCAACTTTTTGGTTTTCCTAAATAATTTTTTCTTTTTTTTTTTTTTGGTAATCGGTTCAAGCGGGTTTGGGTCATATCTATTGGCATTAAACAAGAAAACATATGAGCAGACAGGGGTTAACACTGTAGGGAATTCTCCGGGGAGTTACAAGGAGCCCGGATTTGGTTGGATGACAGGATTCCTTTTCGTTGTTTGTTTCATTGGTCTTTTTGTTTTGATTCCTCTCAGAAAGGTATGCATATGATATGATGCTTATTTCTTTTTTATTACTTTATAAAACTTCAATAATCCGATTCTTTGTTTAAAAGATTTTGACCAGATTTCCATTACTTACTTACCAATGACTTGTTTTTATTGGTATGTTTTTTTTAGTCTGTGTAAATATATTTCATGCAAAGGCTTCAGAGAAAATTTAAAATTACTTGGTAATTTATGACATGATACGATAACACGATTTGAACCTTGCACAAAATTAGCCGGTCCACCCCTTTCATCACAAACTAGTTGTTTGTTCTTCATAATATAAATCCACGAAGATATGTTTGAACATATAAATAGCTTCTTATTGATCACTGAAGTGAGATTAAGCAATACAAAAAATGTACTGTATTTTTGGTATTTAGTGAATTTTTAAAAGGTTTTTTTCACAATTTTTTTTACTTTTTAGGTATATTTATGTTAGGTATGTCTAAAAAGTAAAAAAAAAAAAATTACTTAGAATATTAAAAAAATTTACTAAAAGCAAAAAAATACGAAAAATAAGAAAGTAGAATTTTCTGAAAAGTGTTTTTGGAAAAACACAACCAAGCAAGTTGATTTTTTTTCCCGACAAGTGCCACACATACAAAAATACTGTACGGAAATATATGGCTAACTGTTTCCCTTTCATTCAAAATCAAAAGGCCCATCATATTATCAAATTAATTTACAATTATGCTATTGCCATATCATTTTGAAAGCTAATTTGTATGAAAATTCTAGTGATATATATGGCTCAACATGGAATTTTCACTTTAAACAAAACACTCATGAAATTTTACAAAAATTACATTAACATATCATTATTGTAATGTTTTTTTGTATGAATTTAAGAATGAAGAGAGTTTCCCAAACAATACAAATACAAGACTCAAATTTTTCCAAAAAAATTGTCGAAAATTAATGTTGTGTGAAAGCACTGCATTCATTTTGGATGTGATCACTCACATGGATGAATGAAACACATCATTCTAAACACTTTGTGATTTTTTGGGGGGATTTTGTCAATTGCTATAAGTTGACTTAGCTGGATTGGTCCACAGATCTTGATAGTGGACTACAAATTGACGTTTCCAAGCGGGATGGCGACTGCTATTCTCATTAATGGATTTCATAATCAGGGAGAGAAGATGGCTAGGTACCTTTAATTAAATAATTTCGTTATATTCTTTTTAATGATTATGACAGCTTTTTTTTTTTTATAAAAAAAAGAAAAAAAGAAAAGAAAAAAAAAAGCGCAGAGTGCTAAAAACAGAGGAGTTGAATCATGAATTTGGTTGTAGAAAGCAAGTACATGGATTCATGAAGGTTTTCTCAGTGAGTTTCTTCTGGGGTTTTTTCCAATGGTTCTACTCCGGAAAAGACATCTGTGGCTTCGCACAGTTCCCTACTTTTGGATTGCGAGCATGGAAGAATACGTATGCATATATATATATTCATTGATATCATAATCTACTATTCCTCATATATATATATATAGTATGCATGTGTCTCTTTTGTGCTGATGCCAGCTGAATTGTTATTTGATCATTGATTATTAACAATTAATTTTGGAGTGTTTGTTTGTTGTTTTTGTGTTTTTGGGGGGTTAGATTCTACTTTGATTTTAGCATGACGTACGTGGGAACAGGAACGATATGTCCACACATAGTGAACTTGTCAACACTGCTTGGAGCAGTGCTTTCATGGGGTGTCATGTGGCCACTTCTTGCTAACTTTAAAGGACTCTGGTTCCCTTCTACTATTCCCGAATCCAGCATGAAAAGCTTGAATGGCTACAAGGTATATATATATATCTAACTCACCCAACCCAAAACCCCAATTCCTCATAATTATGATTATTTGAATTTATTATTTGAAAAGCTTTTCTGTTTGTTTTTCTTTCTTTGTATTTTGCATCTCACCATTCTTGAGTTGGGTGTTATGTGGATTCATGAAATATTTATGATTTCTTTGGAAGGTCTTTCTCTCTATAGCTCTGCTCCTAGGTGATGGAATCTACAATTTCATCAAGGTTATTTGTATTACATTCTTAAGTATCCATGGAAAATTGAAACAAAAGAACCTCAAATCAGGTAAAAAACCACATGGCCCTCCAGAAGTGAATCTCAAGTGAAATTGAATTAGTATGATAGATCAAACCTTACAAAGTGAAGTAAGCTTCATACCATCAAACCAAAGCTTGCTCAATTGTTTGAATTTTGGTTTGACAACATATACGTATGTTTTGTGGCTGCAGCTGCGGAAGAAGAAAGCAGTGTCAAGTCCCTTGACATTCTGAAACAAAATGAAGTCTTCATTAGAGAAAGCATTCCCTTGTGGGTAGGAGCCAGTGGATACATTCTCTTCACCTTCATCTCAGTAATCGTTATTCCTTTCATATTCCGTGAGGTTAAATGGTACTATGTCATCATGTCCTACCTTTTGGCTCCATCTTTAGCCTTTTGCGATGCTTATGGAGCCGGTCTAATTGATATCAACATGAGCTACAATTACGATAAGGTGGGTCTCTTTGCACTAGCTGCATTGGCCGGGAAACAGCACGGTGTTGTGGCAGGGCTTGCCAAGTGTGGACTCATGAAATCTGTTATTTCTGTTTCCTGCATTTTGATGCAAGATTTGAAAACAGGGAATCTAACTTGACATCCCCATGGACAATGTTGGTGAGCCAGGCCATTGGCACTGCCATTGGCTGCGTGGTATCTCTTCTCTACTTCTTACTGTTCTACAAGGGTTTTGACGTGGGCAACCCAAATGGTGAATACAAGGCTCCTTATGCTGTAATCTATAGAAACATCGCGATTCTAGGAGTTCAAGGATTCTCGGCTTTGCCATACCATTGCTTGTAACTTTGCTATGGCTTCTTCGCATTTGCAGTAGGGATCAACCTAGTGAAGGACTTTTCCCCAATGAGGATTGGGAAATGGATGCCTCTACCAATGGCTATGGCTGTGCCCTTTTTGGTCGGTGCCTACTTCTCTATTGATATGTGTGTGGGGACTCTGATTGTGTTTGTGTGGCACAAACTTAACCCTAAGAAGGCTGAGTTGATGGTTCCAGTAGTTGCCTCTGGTTTGATATGCGGCGAAGGTCTGTGGACACTTCCTGAATCAATTCTTTCTTTGGCCGGAGTAAATCCTCCAATGTGCATGAAATTCGTGGCTTCTTAGACAAACCCTCCATGTTAATGGAAATTAGAAGAATCCTGTAATTTACAAGAACTCCTACCATTGCAATGTCCAATTTGTAATGGAAACTTCTTTTTTTGTTGTTGCTGAGTTAATTAGGCTTTTTGGACATTAGGGAGGTAATATGTTAACTAGTCTATTTTGTCATTCAGTTCAATTTCATAGACAAGCAATGCCACAATACAAAAATATTAACAAATTACGAAAACATTATGTACTCGTAACAATATTTTGAAATTCAAAATGAAATGTAATAACAACACCATTACTAAATGCAATCAACGGAGAACATACATATCCAATCTAGAAAGATTTGCATCCATAAAACTTGCATCAACCTCAACATTATGCTTGTTCAATTAATCGCCCCTATCAAAACAAAAAAAAAAAAAAAAACAAAAGAAGAAGAAGAAGAAGAAGAAGAAGAAGAAGAAGAAGAAGAAGAAAAGTCTCAATGCTCATCAAGATGGAAGCTAAGAAAGAACAAACAAATTAAATGAGAAGGAGGTTGAATGTTTTCATTGACAAGTAAAACGACAACAAAATGGATTCCACATATCTTCAACCAAAACTACTTTATGTTTATCGAACTTTCTATGTAGCTTCACATGCTGTAGACTCAATTGATAAAGTAGTCAAACCTAGTGGAAAAACAAATTCAAATAATTTAGGTTTCGCTGTGTTTATCCTAAAAATGGAGACAAAAATACTAGAGACAAAAGAGATAGCTACACATTACACGACACATATATAAAGGAGTTGAAGGAATAAAAAAGTAGAATTAATACAATCAGGTAGCTTCCATATCATATGGGTGGCTAGGCTACGTGTAAATGTAATGTATAGACAAACACTAGTCTCTTCATTGAGGTAACAGCTGGCATAGAGCAAACACATTTTACGGGCAGCATCACCACCAGTATTATCATCTCACCAAAATCGATGAGAAAGCTCTGGAAATTAACTTCATCCTGGCGATGACCGTCCGCCTAAATTTTCTCAGCAAGGAAGGAAGGGTAACCAAACCACCATAGGATAGGATTTGACATTCATCTTGGGACAATTCTCTTATCAATCAATGCTGCAGATGCTTATTATTAATTTATGAGGATGAAACCCTCTCTTTCTCTCTCTCTCCCCCCCTAATTTACTCATATTTACACGCCGATGCCATATTCGACTATCCATCTGCATATATAAAATAAATAATACTCTTCAATCATCATCCTTCTTCTTCCTCCACATCTTCAAAATCTCTCTCTCTCTCTCTCTCTCTCTCTCTCTCTCTCTCTTTCTCTCAGGTAGAGTAGACGTCGTTCAGAATCGATCAACTGGCAGAGATTCTTGAGAGAGAGTTTAAAATGTGATTTAGGCCATGTTTGGCAAGTGATAATTTTAGCCAAGAATTCTAAAGTCACACAAAAAGTCAAAAAGTCAACAACTTATATCAAAAAGTCAAAAATTTCATTCTCTCTACTTTTTGCACATTTTTTCATAAAAAATCAAGGATTAATTATCAAAAAGCCCTATCTACATATTTGGTGGTAGCTTAGGTCCTGTCAAAAAGTTTTTAAACAGGCATGGTTTGGCAAGTGGGTTTGGATAGGTTTGGAGCTATTTTAGCCACAAAAAACAAAATAGGCTATTTTTGTCATAACAAACAAAACATCACATCCAACCCATAATCATTACACTCTTCTCTCACAAAAAAAAGTCAAAAAAGCCAAAAAGTTCTTCCCAAACCAAGCTTTTTAGCCAAAGCTAAAATAGCCAAAAAACTAAAAAGTCAACCCACTTCCCAAAAATTGAGAATGTTCTCAATTTTAAAACTGATAATTTTCTCAATTTATAATTATCAAAAATAAGAAATTTCTCAATTTTTTTTTTAGTATGAACTAAGAATATTATCAAAATTAAGAAATTTATAATTATCAATTTTGAGAAATTTCTCAATTTTTTTCATGATTGAAATTGAGAATATTATAAACTGAGAAGGTTATCAATTTCAAAAAACCCCAGATCTCTCTCTCTTTCTAATGGCAATGGCATCTGTGAACTCAGTGAAAACCGAGACCTCACAATCAATGGGACTCATCACCTTCCGGATGAGTTTCCGATGCCAGCTCCGAGTCTCATTTTCCTGTGGACTCTCATAAGCAACAGCCGCAGATCCACCAAATTCTTCACCTAACCCTCACAGAGACCTTGAATTTCAGGCGGTGACGAGGCTGATCGGCGGCGATGGAGAGAGGTAGATCTGTTCAGAGACAGATCAACAACAACCTCAACCTCACGCATGAGCCACTTGTAGATTTGAGTTCTTCATCTTCATCGACGACGATGACACTACAGATCTGAGTTAGGGAAGGAGGCGGTGGTTCTGGCGGCGGAGCTGGACTTCCAACAACGGAGCTCTGTCAAGGACGTCGATAGAAGACTTGAGGATAGAAGGGAGAGGGAAGGCGATATCGAGAGAGCTTGCCTGGAGTTTGTTAGAAGGGTAAATTGGTCTATTAAAAATTAGTGGGACTTGAAGGAGCAAATAATTTTATCTAGGACTTAATGGATTATAAGTTCACAAAATGAGACTTGTATGTAAATGACCCAAAAATCAAGAAGTCATCCCAAAAATACTAGTTTTTTTTACGTCATATTTTAGTCAAAAAGTCAAAAAATTATTAAACTAGTCTGTTTCCAAACAAGCCTTAATTTTGGCCAAATTACAATTTATTTTGGTTCCAATTTTCACACTTTAATTTTTTTTTTAAAATTGAATTTTTTTGAAGTGTTTGGGAAGAAAGTTGAGCTAAAATAATCTATTAAAAGAGAAAATAGTTAAAATAGTCAATAAAACAAAATATCACATTCAATCTATAACTATTTCACTTTTTCTTTCACAATCATCAAATCAATGAAAAAAAAATCAATTATCTTCCCAAACACAATTATTTTAGCCATGCTAAAATAGTCCAAAAAATCAACTAAAATAGCCTACTTTTCAAACAAGGCAAACGGTTTTTTTTTTTTTTTTTTTTTTTTTTTTTTTTTTTTTTTTTTTAATGTTTTCACTGAATTTTTTAATATTTTCAATAATTTTTTTTTAAATTTTAGTTACACTTAATATGAATACAATTATAAAGTATAATATTTGTGAATTTTTTTTTTATAAAGATTTACCAGATACAAAAAAAACTAGTACATTTGTATTTTTGTATATTTATTAATCTTCTAAAATATTTTTACAAATATTTTATTCTTTAGATACATCTAGGTTAGGTGCATCTAAAAAGAAAAGAAAAAAAATTGCTTAAAATATTTATAAAAAAATCACTAAAAAATAAAAAATATGAAAAATTAAAAATTCAATTATCAAAAAATTAAATTCTGAAAATTAGAACCAAATAAGGTTTTAGTTATTTATTGATTTTTTTTTTAACCAAAAAAATCTTTCGCCAAATGGGACATAGTCTGTTCAATCAAAAATATTTACAAAATTATATGACTCTGTAATTCTTTTTTGGGAGCTTTTTTGATAAATCAATTTTCTAAGAGCTTTATTCCATCCAACCCATATTCTTTTTGACTATTCCATTAGGTCCAATTTGAGATAAGAAGACCAAAATACCCTTTCCATCTACTTATGTTCCATTTAGTTCACATTATTTTCTTATGTTTCAATAAGTCCTATGGGTGACATAATTACCAAAATACCCTTAATGTGAATGTTCAGACCGTCAATGTAAATGTTCATATCGTCAATGTGTAGGGGCTCGGCCCATGTCGATCCTCGTAGGTGTCCGGAAAAATTTGAGTTGGGCCGGGCCGGCCCACAGGCCAAAAAAATAGGCCCGGCCCGGCCCGTTGATAATATGAATATTCACATTGACAAGTTAACATTCACATTGATAGGAGTGTAAAATTGGCCTGTGGCCCGTGGGCGGCCCGAAACCAGCCCGCCGCCCGGGGCAGGCCCGGGCCCCCCCGTTCACAATGTGAATATTCACATTGACATATTAACATTAACATTAACATTGACAAGAGTGTAAAATTGGCCCGTGACCCGAGGGCAGCTCTGGCCCGGGTCGGGGCGGGCCCGGCCCGTTAACAATGTAATATTCACAATGACATGTTAACATTCACATTGATAGGAGGGTAAAATTAGCCCGCGGCCTGTGGTCGGCCCGAAACCCGCCCGCGACTCGTGGGCTGCCCTGGGCGGACTCGGCCCGACCCGTTGATAATGTGAATATTCACATTGATATGTTAACATTCACATTGATAAGAGTATAAAATTAGCCCGCGCCCCGTGGCTGCCCGAAACTAGCACACGGCCCGGGGCGGGCCCGGCCCGGCCTGTTGACAATGTGAATATTCACATTGACATGTTAACATTCACATTGATAAGAGTGTAAAATTGACTCGCGTCCCATGGGCGGCCTGGGGCGAATCCGGTCCGGCCCGTTGATAATGTGAATATTCACATTGACATACTAACATTCACATTGATAGGAGTGTAAAATTGGTCCGTGGCCCGTGGGCGGCCCGAAGCCCGCCCGCTGCCCAGGGTGGGCCCGGCCCGACCCGTTGATAATGTGAATATTCACATTGACATGTTAACATTCACATTGATAAGAGTATAAAATTAGCCCGCGCCCCGTGGCTGCCCGAAACTAGCCCACGGCCCGAGGCGGGCCCAGCCCGGCCTGTTGACAATGTGAATATTCACATTGACATGTTAACATTCACATTGATAAGAGTGTAAAATTGACTCGCGTCCCATGGGCGGCCCGGGGCGAATCCGGTCCGGCCCGTTGATAATGTGAATATTCACATTGACATACTAACATTCACATTGATAGGAGTGTAAAATTGGTCCGTGGCCCGCGGGCGGTCCGTGGCCCGCGGGCGGCCCGAAGCCCGCCCGCTGCCCAGGGCGGGCCTGGCCCGACCCGTTGATAATGTGAATATTCACATTGACATGTTAACATTCACATTGATAAGAGTATAAAATTAGCCCGCGCCCCGTGGCTGCCCGAAACTAGCCCACGGCCCAGGGCGGGCCCAGCCCGGCCTGTTGACAATGTGAATATTCACATTGACATGTTAACATTCACATTGATAAGAGTGTAACATTAGCCCGTGCCCCGTTGCTGCCCGAAACACGCCCACAGCCCGTGGGCGGCCCGAGGTGGGCCCGGCCCAGCCTGTTGACAATGTGAATATTCACATTGATATGTTAAGATTCACATTGATAAGAGTGTAAAATTGACTCGCGTCCCATGGGCGGCCCGGGTTTGGGTCCAGGCCTACCCCGGGCCGGGGGCGAGCTTCGGGCAGCGCACAAATCTTACACTCCTATCAATGTTAATGTTAACATGTCAATGTGAATATTCACATTGTCACGGGTCGGGCCAAGCCCGCCTCGGGCTACGGTCGGGCTTCGGGCCGGCCACGGGCTGCGGGCCAATTTTACACTCCTATCAATGTGAATGTTAACATGTCAATGTCAATATTCACATTGCCAACGGGCCGGGCCCGCCCCGACCCGAGGTCGGGCTTCGGGCGGCCCACGGGTCACGGGCCAATTGTACACTCTTATCAATGTGAATGTTAACATGTCAATGTGAATATTCACATTGTCAACGGGCCGGGCCGGGCCCGCCCTGGGCCGCCCACAGGCCGTGGGCAGCTTTCGGGCAGCCACGGGGCGCGAGCTAATTTTACACTCCTATCAATGTGCATGTTAACATGTCAATGTGAATATTCACATTGTCACGGGTCGGGCCAAGCCCGCCTTGGGCTGCAGTCGCGCTTTGGGCCGCCCATGGGCTGCGGGCCAATTTTACACTCTTATCAATGTGAATGTTAACATGTCAATGTGAATATTCACATTGTCAACGGGCCGGGCCGGGCTTGCACTGGGCCGCGGGCAGGCTTTTGGCCGTCCATGGGCCGCGGGCCAATTTTATACTCTTATCAATGTAAATGTTAACATGTCAATGTGAATATTCACATTGTCAACTGGCCGGACCGGGCCCGCCCCGGGCCGCCCATGGGCCACGGGCGGGTTTCGCCTCGCCACGGGACGGGGGCCAATTTTACACTCCTATTAATGTGAATGTTAACATGTTATTGTGAATATTCACATTGTCAACGGCACGGGCCGGGTCGGGCCCGCCTTGTAACGCCCTCAAAAAGAACCCATAACATACGCAATAATAGCATGCATTATTTAAGAAAATAAAACAATATTTCATTCATCAGAGTATCCATAATAAAAGACATTACATGTAATAATGAAAGTAAATGCCCTACGGGCTTACATCTTTCCAAGCCAACACTTGGACACAAATTGTGAGTACTAACTCAACTACAAATTAAGCCCTCGGCTTGTAATTACATGTAAAATCAAACTAAAACAACTAACTAAACTACGTCCTCAAATCCAAGTCCTTCCAAGCTAAGTCCTTGGAGGTAGCACATCACCTGAACCTGAAAATGGTGTTCCCATATAGGGTGAGCCACAGCCCAGGAGGAATATACTAAACCAAATATAAGCATTGAATAAAGCATTAGCATTCAATAGATGGTTAACCAAGATAATCAATTATATCATTATACAGTCTCATGACACTAACGTCTATGACACGTTTCACTTTTCATTATTTAACAATATGGCTCAGAACCTGGCCAAACTTACAACAGTGAACTATATATCATATTCACATTACTTTCAATATCAACAACTCAAATGAGACTCAGGCTCATATCAAAACACTTCATACTTCCCGTTTGATACACATTTTAGTGCTGTATCAATAACATGTAAAAACACTTCAATATAACAAGCACACATAATAGTGATGCTAATGGAGTCCATCCCCTATCTCCTCCCAAACAAAATCCGGTTTAGAGGTCCATCCCCTATCTTCCCCTAAACCGTGGAGTACATCCCCTATCTCCTCCCATACAATACAATGTAAGTAAACATATAACATATACAATACACAATCAATACACGAAATTTCTGTATTAATTCAACAGTCAAAACAATGACTCAATCAATGTGATTAGTTTCAGTTATCCCTAATCCACATGCAATGTCTACAACAATCACGACTATCCTCCACCGATAGCCCAAAACAGTTATTTCTAGACTGGAAATAAATATATCAACAATTCAATAGGCGAGTGATTTAAATAATCCAACTACACCATTTAATCAATAAATTCCTCAATTTCATGATATTAACTAAATTCCGCAATTTTCCTCAAATTAATTATACAAATTAATTTATTAAAACAATTAGGGTTTTCCCAAAATTACCAAAATACCTCCAACATATCAAAATACCAAAACTTAGAACAAAACTTTTAGATGGAGTAGGAAATCCCTACCTCGAAGAAAATAACACAAATGGAGAAGACGAAGATGATGACCCAAACTCCAAAGGGCTCCAAATCCACAAACTCTCAGATTAAAACGAAGCTCTCGACTCACTCTATCTTTTTAACAAAGGATCTGGGGTAGAAATACACTCTAGGTAGATCAAACCTAAGAGAGAAGGTGAGTAGAGAAAGAGAGAACTCGGAACTAGGGTTTTTGGATCAAAAGGATGTGAAAAAACGTTTTAAAAACCGCTGCTGCGTATTTAAACTGGACAGGCTCGCTCGAGCGACCAGACACAATAAATCCTCGCTCGAGCGAAGAAAAGCTCGCTCGAGCCAAAAACTCGATGCTTCAGGTCTGCAACCCAGAAGCTCGTTCGAGCGAAGAAAAGCTCGCTCGAGCGAAGAACTCGAAAACATACACCTCGCTCGCTCGAGCGAAGGAAAGCTCGCCCGAGCCAAGAAACACAACTCTCAGGTCCTAAACCCAGACGCAGACTCTCGCTCGAGCGACCAAACCTTGGCTCGAGCGAAGGACAAAAACAACAGCTCGCTCGAGCGACCAATTCCTCGCTCGAGCGAAGGTCCAAAAATCTGGACAGCAACACTTGGTTTCTAACCCAACCAACCTGTAACAAACTGCCCAACAGATCCCATAACTCAAAATAAGAAATTAAAGGACGATAATAATAATTTGATAACAACGGAATCTATGGAACATAAGTCCGAATACAATAATCACACGGAAAAGACCGGGGTCGCTATAACCTCCCCCCTTAAAAGAATTTCGTCCCCGAAATTAAGCATAAGTTTTCGAAAACAGGTTTTTCTCAAATTCCAACAATATGACATTACAATATTGAACAACTTGACCCAATACTGGTCATTTCACCTTTTATCAAGAGGCATCTCAAATACATTTTAACCTGCATTATTAATATGCAATTTTCCTTTCAATTTCAACAGTTTTCAATATCATATTCAATTTCATGATATAACTCTAATTCAACATATATTCAAAATATAACTATTACACTAAACTTCCATATCGAAGCAAGTTTCAAAATACGAACATTAAACCAAAACATTCTCAATGTTTTCCAACTTAAGACATATTTAAAACTCTTAAGTTCAACAATATTCCAAAATCGAAATACAGATTACAAATCAATAAACATATCCGGATATTTCTCGCAGACTTCCAATTCACGTTCCCAAGTGGCTTCCTCCACTCCGTAATGCTTCCATAGAACCTTCACCAAAGGGATGGTTTTGCCTTGCAAAACTTGATCCCGCCTATCCAAGACCCGAACCGGTCTCTCCTCATACGAGACATCCTCGTCAACCACTAAATCGGTCCAATCCAACACATGTGATGGATCCGGCTCATACTTCCGAAGCATACTCACATGAAACACGTCATGTACTCCGGACAACTGCGGTGGCAAGGCTAAACGATAGGCAGCCTCGCCAATCCTCTCAAGGATCTCAAAAGGACCAATGAACCGAGGGGACAACTTCCCGCTCTTCCCAAACCTCATCAATCCCTGTCTAGGTGATATCTTCAGAAAGACATGATCACCCACCTCAAACACCAAAGGTCTCCTCTTACGGTCGGCATAAGATTTCTGACGACTCTAGGCTGTAATGAGCCTCTTACGGATAAGCTCAACTTTCTCCGTCATTTCCCTCACCAACTCCGGACCCAACAAAGGTGCATCACCCACCTCGGCCCAACAAACAGGAGATCTACATGGTCGGCCATACAAGGCCTCAAACGGTGCCATACCGATACTAGACTGGAAACTGTTGTTGTAGGCAAACTCCACCAATGGCAAGTGCCTCTCCCACGACCCACTGAAGTTAAGGACACAACCCCGAAGCATATCCTCAAGGATCTGAATAGTACGCTCGGACTGCCCGTCAGTCTGAGGATGATAAGCCGTGCTAAAGGTCAACTTAGTGCCTAAGGCACTCTGCAAGCTCTGCCACAACCTAGCAGTAAAACGAGGATCTCTATCGGAGACGATTGTCACTGGAACCCCGTGCAACCTCACTATGTCCCGAATATATAAGTCGGCAAGATGATCTACCGAATCTCTCACGTGCATAGGAATGAAGTGCGCCGACTTAGTCAACCGGTCTACAACCACCCAGATAGCATCACTACCCCGCTGAGTTCTCGGAAGACCCACAACGAAGTCCATAGTGACATGCTCCCACTTCCACTCGGCAATAGGCAAGGGTTGCAACAAACCCGCTGGCCTCTGATGTTTGGCCTTCACTTGCTGACAAGTAAGGCATTTAGACACGAAAGCTGCCACATCTCTCTTCATACCTCGCCACCAAAACTGGCGACCCAAATCCCAATACATCTTACGGCCTCCCGGATGCACCGCAAGGCGCGAATGATGAAACTCTCGGAGTACCTCCTCTCTGCAAGACTCCGGCACAAACAGACGGTCTCGGTATCTCACACTCAGGTCGAGATACACCGTCACACCCTTCTCAACCTTCCCACTGGAGATCTTCTCTCGGAGGGATTCTACCTCAAGGTCACCCCTCTGAGCCTCTAACACTCGAGTCACAAGTGTAGGCTGTGCAACAACAGAAAACAAGGCTGCAGCCTCAACAGATTCGCCCAGAAGCAAATCAAACTCCCCAAGTGCACCCAACATCTCCCACTCCCGGATGGCTATACTAGCTATGTCTCCAATAGGTTTCCTGCTAAGGGCGTCGGCCACCACATTGGCCTTTCCCAGATGATAATGCAACTCGAAGTCATAATCCTCAATGAACTCCATCCACCTCCTCTGCCTCAAGTTCAAGTCTTTCTGTGTGAACAAATATTTCAGACTCTTATGATCCAAGAATACCTCGAACCTCTCACCGTAAAGATAATGCCTCCAAATCTTCAAGGCAAATATCACAGCCGCTAACTCTAAATCATGCGTAGGGTAATTCTTCTCGTGAATTTTCAACTGACGTGAGCCATAGGCAACCACATTCCCCTCTTGCATCAACACATAACCCAGACCCTCTCGGGAGGCGTCGCAATAAACTGCATAACCCAACCCTCTCTTTGGAATAATCAAGACTGGAGCGGTGGTCAGTCTAACTTTCAACTCCTAAAACGACGTTTCACAAGTCTCACTCCACACAAATTTGACTCCCTTCCGAGTCAATCTAGTCAAAGGCGAAGCTAACTGTAGACACTCCATTTTTGACCGTCCTCAAGACTTGGACGTCATCGTTTGAACACTCGGTGATCATCCCTGTTTGTGTTCGTCTTGAGTTCTCGGAGGTCTCGGCTCGCGCGCCTTGCCTCAGAATCTCTCGACTCGACTGTTTGTGTCTGGTTTTGCACCAAACACTTGTGTTTTGCCTTGGAAGGGCAGGGAATGCCTTGTGAGGCATCCCCATACACCACCGGCCATGGCTTGAGGCCACCGGCTGGCTCTTGTGTCCATCGGCCAAATATTTGGCCGACCGGCACTAAATTTTGTCAAAATGACATTTTTTGCCGGCCGAACACTGTGCAGCTGCTTTTTCAGATATTTTGAGACAGCTGTATAGCTTTAGCTTCCCCTCCATACACGTGTATGGAGGGATGCACTTGTTGTTTGCTTAGTGGCTAAGCTTACAAGATTGCCTCCTCTATAAGAGGAGGCCTTGTCTCCCTTGCTTAAGGGTTAGAGAATTGAAAAAGAGGGTGAAGAAGCTCTGGTTTTAGGGTTCCAAATTAGTGTATCTAATTTGTATCTATACCTCTCCCTCTCTTACTATTCTAGGTGTTTTACTCCATACTTTTGCACACAAACACCTAGTCTTTCACCTTTTCTTGATTCCTTGAAGGATCAGAGCTTGTTCTTGAGGTTCTTGGCTGGATTTGAGTCCAAGGAAGCAACAACATCAACCTTTGTGAAGGTGGTCTTCAAGGGTAAGAAACTAGTCCTTTTTACCCCATTTTTTGCTTTGTATTTTTGGCCATCTTAGAACTGTTTTTAAGCTTGGTCTTTAATACATAATAGTTCTATTTTTAGGGTCTCTTTATAGTTTATTAAGAGTGTTTTGTGCTTTGGGGGAGTTTGATCCCTCTTAGGCCTTGAAAAGGCCTCATTTTGTGCCATTTTGTGAGAGCTCCGGGATTTTGGTGTTGGGGTCTCTTCACCACTGAAATCTTGAGCGATTTCAGTGGTGAAGATGATGCCTTGAAGTCCCAAGAAGGAGAGGGCCACCCCCTCTCCTTGTTGTCCTTGAAAAGGACCAATTTTGCCTCTTGAGGGAGCCCTATGTTTGGTTGTTTGTTGATCATGTTTGAACTGTTTTTCATGCTTATAATGCCATGATATAACATCGTTGTGTGTTGGTTTTGGTACTCCATGCATGTTTAGCATACCTACCATGTAATGCCTTGTGATTGCCTTAACATGCCTTAGGTTGTTAGCCCTAGTTGAGCATGCTTTAGGCTTAGATCCATGAAGGTTTTGAGCTTATATTTCCATGTTTAAGGTCTGTCCATAGTGGTTTGGGTCGACCATAGCATGCTTAGTATAGCCTCTTTGCATTTTAGGCTTGTTAGCCTTGAGCATGAATGTGTGGCATGCATTGCTTGCATTAATTTGGTGGTTTGGAACCACCCTACATGTCATTTCCGTCCCTTTGGCATGCTCATATGTTTTCCTTGCATGCCTCTTTGATGTTTCAAGAGCCTATGCTGTACACTCCTTGAAAGTGCATATGTGCATGCCTTTGAATTCAAGTCATTTAGATGCCATCTAAGTGGTCCTTTGGACTTGATTTTGCATGCTAAAACTCTTATTTTAGTTGTTTAAGTCTTGCCATGTTAGGTCTTGTCAAGTGCAGTTCATAATGCCTCTTGCCTTGCTTCAAGTATTTGGGCCATTTGCATGCTAATGTTTGCTTCATTTGAGTTGGTTTGGCGCCACATTCTAGCATGATTTTTAGAGCTTATGTTGCATGCTAATTGTCCATGATATCCCCTTTTGAGTGTGCTTGAAAGTTACTTGTTTAATGCTTAAAGTTTGGGCCATAACATGTGCATGTGTGTTTAGCCTTCCTTTTTGGGCACTTTGGCTACTGATTTTGGGTCTATTTGGAATTGCCTAAGTCATGTTTAAGTCCCCTCCTTTGTTTAGTTTGCATGCTTGTCTTGTATGTGTGTTTGCATGTTAACATCCTTACATTACATTGTCCATGTTGCATGCTAGCTAACATGTTTAGGATTGCATTACATCAGTGCGCATGCTTGGCCTCTTGAGATGAGCATGATAGAGGTTTAGCACCCTTGTGTGTTTGTTTGGTTTGCATGCATTTGAAATTAAAGTTGCACACTTGGTTCCTTGGGCCATCATGCGTGGAAATGCGCGATTGGTGGTCCGAGAATCGAGGCACATTCTCCTTTGAGTCATTAACATGATAAGGAGTGTGATTGGTGCACACATAGCTTGAATTGCATCGCCATGCAAGATTTTGCCCTCTGCTGCTGTGAGTTGCAGTTTCTGCAGGAACTTATTGCCGGCCGGCAGTATTTAGTGCCGACCGGCAGTCAATTGATGGCCGGTGGGCTCATTTTGTGCCGATGGCCACATCCTTCAGCCGGTGGTGTTCCCCCTCAACCGGTGGTGATCCTCGGTGTTCATAGAGGCATCCCTGAGACTTTGGCAGTTTTCAGAGGAGCAGAGCAGGGAAAACCGAGGCAGTCTATGCATGGCAGTGCGATTCCGAGCCAGTCCCGAGCATGCGCTGCATCTGGCCCTCTTCCCGAGGTGGTTTATTGTTTTAATTAGATTAATTAACTTAGTTGATTAATTTAATGGGTCTGTAATATTTAATTAGCTTGCGTAGTTAATTAATTTGTATATTCTTTTGGTCCCTCCGAGTGAGGGCGAATCTATAATAAGTGTGGGTGTGTGGGTATGTATGTCTTCCAACCCCCATTTCTTTCTACCCTTTTATTTACCTGCTTATGATGGTAGATTAGGGCACGTTTATTTTAGCATGCTTTATGCAATGCATGCGTGCATTCATGCATTTGTTTACATGCACCGGGCTCGGTACATCATACCAACTGAATTGTGATTTTCAATTTCAAATTGAATACGTGCATCGAATGATTGCATTTCACATGCCATTTTAGGGTTAGCCGAGCCTACTCTAAATTGCATCCTTGCCTGTGTTGCATTAGCCACTTGACATGAACTAGGGACATGCATGTTTGCTAACTAGTTTATTGTTTTGGCACGGAGTACAATGTAAGTATTTATGCTTTAGCATCTCGCATGCGTGTGAATGTTAACATGACAGTATGCTTGCCATGCGGCTAAGTGCTTATATGAAATAAACTGATTGAATGCCTGTGGGTGGAGGTTGGATTACTTGAGTTGGGACAATTCATTGAAATCCGCATTTTAGCCTACTTGCGAGTAGCAAATTGCAAACGTTTTCCAAACAAACGGATATGCAATGCTTGTTTCCAAATCAGGCAATCTAGTCTATACTTGTTTGCTGCGCGCATAACATAGTAATTCTAGGCTAATTAACCGGAATAAGAACACATAACGTTTTCAAAAACAGATATCATGGTTAGTAGAGGCCGGTCTTCGGACCAGGCGAGAGGGGGTGCCCATAGCTGACCTTCCCCAATCGTACCCAAGTTCCCGAGCCGAGGCAACTTTGGTTATGACGGACACGTGGCCTTCGACACCGAGTCAGGGTTTCCTAAATTCCCCATTTTTTAAAAAAAATTTAGGAGGCGACTCTGTATCTGGCAAAGCAGTCCATGTTTGGCACTTCTTTTCAAAAAATCTGTTTCTCTCAAACCAATTTGCTAGAGTTGGACTCTTTGGTTCAGATTACGAACCGCAACAAATAAAAAGGGAGTCCGAACTGTAGTAGACCGGCAAAACGAACAGAAAGGGAGCTCACCCTCCCGGGGCGTTCGGGGACGTCTACAGTTTCTGGCGACTCTGCTGGGGAGTTTAGAGAGCTTGACTCGAACTGTGATATCCTGCTTTGACTACGCTTGTGTATTTCTTTGCATTGCATGTGCATTGGTGCGCCTAGGAACACAGTGTTTGCCATCTGCCATTCCTGAACGGTTTGCCAGAGGCTTGCCTTGTCAAGGCATGACCATAAGGCTGACCGGTTGTGGGCTCTGACAGCATGGGAACACAAACCCCGGTTTCACCGGGGCACCCTCTTTCGACCATTCGACCTAGTGCATGTTCGGAATCCATAGTGACCATTCCAAACTAGGACAGGTTGCTTACCCGATGCTAAGTTGTTTGAAACCGCTGTGTGCGTAGTGAAACCCTAGCTCCTGACAAAAATAGGACAGGGAAACCCTATCCCAACATAGGGTGTTTTGGTTCTCATTTATCTGCTATGTGCTTTTAGAGTGTATCTCTGCAGGAATGTACATAGCAGTCTGCAAGTTTGAGCCTCAGGCCCGAGGGCACCAGTGTCAGTGTTGTTGAGAATTAGTTATCTGCGGGTATCAGTTCAGTCTTGAGAACAGTGATTCTGGGGAACAGGAATTAGTAGCAGAGATCAGTTGTTTGACTACATCTATTTTTGATCCGTTTGGGCTGAAATGCTGCTCGTTTTTTTTTCCTTTCAAGGTTCAGAGAATTCAGAAAGCCGATACGGGATAGCCAGTGTTTCCCTGGCTGAGGCGGGACCTATGATGACGCAGAATTCGGAAGAGATAGTAGTTATGACAGCTGCGCTAGATCAAGGGATCACCCTACAGGATGAGACCAGTGTTGATCTACCACATCCACCCAGGTCGCCTGTTGCGCACCCGGTCTAGGCATCCCAGTTATATCAGGCTCGCGAGCCCACTACGTTTGAGTTAATGGGGATGATAGGCGATCTTCAAAGGTCCGTGGCGGATCTCGCCTATGGAATGTCAGTTTCATCGCCAGCAACACCATACGCCGGGAATTTTGTACCTCAGGAGCCCCCGCTACTGGGGCGAATTGTGATTGAACTTAGCCAACCGGAGATGGCCTCCAACTATGGCAATGACATACCAATATCAACCCAAACCCTCAATCAGGCTGAGGCCAGAGGCAAAGACAAAGTGAAGGCAGATACCGATCCCATTGAACGGCTGCTGTGGGCAGTCGAGGCTTTGAAAGCCGGAGGAATGAACAAGCAATAGGTATCTGCGATTGTGACCAAAATTGTGGATGATGTTTTCCCTACTCCACCTGAGGGTAGTTCAAGTCAGTCAGAAAACCGGGACAGGCCCCGTCATGCCAGAGTAGTTCCTTCCATTCCCAACCCTACACCGGGGAAAGATCAGAAATCCAAGGCAGTACCTGCCGATCCATTCGCTAGTGCGTCTAGCAAGAGCACTCAGGCTTCCAAGTACCTGCCTCGAGGGCATAGGGCCTTCCATGCTCTGTATATGCCATTGTCAAAGGCGCTTCAGATTCTTGCTGAGAGGGGACATCTTAAACCCTTGGAGCCCCAACCTCTGCCAAAGACTCTCCCAGCAGGCCATGACGCTACTCAGTACTGTGCGTACCACCAGCAGACTGGCCACCCCACTGATAACTGCTTCTGCCTCCGTCATGAGGTACATGATTTGATTGACAACGAGGTTATCCTCCCACCCACCTCAGCTAAATCCGTCACTACCCAGTTGTTGGATTTTGAGGACACCGACACTGCAAGTATGTGATCAAGGAGCGAACCGCCCGCGGGCAGCGCCTCGAGTTGTTTGATGTGGCGTCTGGCACGTATTTTTGAGCATCTGCGAATGCTAGTCTTGTAAATCCTGGCTTGGGTGCCGAGTCAGTGTTTTGTTTTGTTTTAAGTCTATCTCTCTGTCTTGAGTCAGTCCTTTTTGTTTAAGGGTCTGTCTTGTTGTAACGAGTCAGTCCCCCTTTGTATAGAATACCAGGTGATTCTGGGGTTGTTGCCTCGAGCACCGTTTTGCTTTGTAATTATCTTTTTGCTTTCTTTTTGAGTCTGTCTCTACCGTGGAGCCAGTTGCATCCGGGAAACCTAAATGAAACAACTGCGGCTACCTTGTTTCCGTGCTCATTGTTTGTTTTGGGCTAGTTGTGCCAGAGAAATTGAATGGGGCGGCAGCGCATTCCACCTGCTCTCTTGTACCCTGAAAATTATTGCATTGGCCTAAGTTTTTCAAAACCCTTTTTGAACACTGCGGTGATAAAAACGAAGAGGAAGGAATTTCTCGGGATTTGCAAAACTTTGATCAAAATTGAAAGAAAGAGAGGCATGCTAAGCCCTTGATGATTGAAATCATGCTTGTCAGTGTGAGTACTGGGAAGGATCCTGGCTTGACCCAGACTGGTTCCACACTATCTTCAGCGCGAGCGACTCGTCGCTTTCTTAAAACTTTCAAAAACAAAATGTTTTGCGCGGTCCTGCGAAGACCTGTGTGGAATCGCTCTCGAGATTGTGCAGCCAAGGATCGCTCTCAGTCTCAAGATTCCACCTGTCTGTTGGAACCTCCAACTCATTCGGAACATTCAACGGCTAGCTATCAGAGGAGGCCTGTGTGGCCAGTTTTGAAGCAGCCCTCGAACAAGAGGCACCGAAATCAGAGCAAAAGATTAGATCTCACCGGTGGAAGCTTGTGAAGCAACCGTGTTAGATTCTTCCGCGAAAGCATTGCAACAGTCGTTCTCCTAGATACAGAGAGGCTTCAACTTCGAAAACCATTTGGCATGGACTTATCACACTTTTACCCTTCGAGAGGCTCGCTGGGTCGAAAACTCGGAAGGGCGACCCAGGCAAAAGTTAGAGCAAGAAAAAAAAATACAAAAAATACAAAAAAGAAAAAATACAAAAAAGAAAAAAATACAAAAAAAGGAAAATACAAAAAAGAAAAAAGAAAAAGAAAAGAAAAGAAAAAAAAAAGAGAAAAAAATTGATTAAAAAAAAGGAATGAAAAGAAGCACGCAGGGTCGAAAACCCGCATCGGGCGCCTTGGCAAAAGTTAGAGCTAAAAATAGTGAAGGTTAAAATACCCGAGTGTACCTTAACCGGAATACGTAAGGCTTGATTCCCATGTTTGGGATACGTAGGCAACTTCATTCGCGAAGTCCAGCCCTCAGCGCTTTCATAGCGTCTCAGTCCATGTAATGGTTTTGATTACCCGTGCCCCCTCTGAATCCGATGTCTCGGTTGCAACAATTGGAATTACGTGATCAACTTCCTCCTGAAGTCCAGCCACCAGCGCTTTCAAGGTGACTGTGTCCATATATTATTTGTGGCCGTCTCCATCCTCTCCGTGCCTGAGAGCCCGGTCGCGGTCAATCATCGATGAGCATGCCGCGGCGTTATTCAAACAAGGGGCAACTTTCCGTTGCCACGTGTCACCGCAAGTTGCCGTCCAAACCAGGGACAACTTTCCGTTGCCATGCGTCCCTTCAAGCAAGGGGCAATTTTCCAAATTGCCTCCGATCCAAGGTTGCGCACCTCGAGCGTGGATTCCGCGCTTGTCAAGCATTGACCGTTTGCGAAAATAGTTTTTGAAAATTTTTACTAAAGTTGACTATTTTCTCGAAAACTACTCTATTTTCCAAAAATGGACCATTTTCTTGGACCCAAAAAGGAAAATTTTCAGTGCTTACGACCTGACTTGCGTGATTTTCAAATCAAAGATTGAACAAGCATGTTAATCTGACGGCCATTTTAGTCAAAATTGTTTTAGAAAGAAAACAAAAAATGGTCAAAATGATGAACTAGGGGCGCAGTTGAGCTAGGTATCCTGTCTTTCCCCCGCCGTCAACGTACTTGCCAGAAAGGCACTCTATCTACCAGAAGAAATAGCCGGTGAGCTAGCTGTATCGGGCATAAACCCGCAGCCTCCTATTCATCTATCACTCGCCTTGGGGAGGGATGGAAAATGAGAGACTAAAGAATAGAGAGGTGTAAGTTGAGAGGAAAAAGTGAGCAAAAGGTTTGTGAGAAAGAAAAATCGAGCTTGAGAGCCGAGTGATGTGAGAATCGTAAATCAGGAAGGGTGGGAAGGATACCCGGAGGTACTGGCTCCTCGAGATTTGAAGTCTCCCATTTCTGTAAACACGTCCGTGAGTCATGTCCTTCATTTTTGTTTTGGCTTCTGTTGAGTCTTTCCCGAGTGTGTCCTCGTTGTGTTTAGGTCGTGCGCCTTTTGTTTTCTTCACTTGGGTCCCTCCGCTGTGTTCAGATGTAGGCTCGATACCCCGGTTGCGAAACCTTTTTTCTTCCAAAGTCAATCGTTTGTGCTCAGAGTGCTGTGCCATTCTCTACATCCATGCGAGGCAAGAGAAGAAAAGGAAATTTGGGACATCCGAGTGTGTTTCAACTCCAACCGTTCCAGTTTTGTGGTCCGTCTTGTCAGATTGGGCTGTTCGTTCCAAGTTTGCCATGTGCAGAATGAACCGAGTATTGTGTTATGAGCTGTGTGCAGACGAATCCCCAACAGAGTATGGGCTATATGTTCAGTATGAGCAGTGATTCGTCTGAGTTGTTTGCTGTTGGTTGGTTAGTTATCTGATCAGTACAGTGCGAGTGTTCAATCTTCAGACAACAAATCAATTTCATTTACATTTGAGGTGTAATATGATGCAATGCAGTGCAAAGTATGAGGTATGCAAATATAACACTTTTTAGATAAAAAGATCGTTTCATATCGTCATCTTTTCAAGTACAAAGTTTTGAGAACAAAAACCTGCCTGTGGCAGTACAAAGTACTCTATCTACCAAAAAGAGAAAAGTACAAGACAAAAAAATAGCAAAAGTCTGGGTCATCATCATCATCAGTGGCCTCACGCCTGAGGATCTGTCCTCGCCCTCTTCCTGGGCAGAAGTCCAGGAGCATCACCAGAGGTATCACTGTCAGAGTCCGAGCCCGACCTGTCCCCGGCCTCCTCCTCAGATGACTCCGCCTCCGCCTCCGCCTCCGCCTCCGCCTCCGACTCGCCATCGCCTGGAACTGGTGCCCGCGAGCTACTCCCGACATAAGCGTGCCTCCCCCTGGTGCGAGGGTATGCTCTGCCGTCCCAAGTGGAAAGAGAAGGTCCAGCCAGAGCGCCGCCACCTACTGGAGGAATCTGGAAGGGAGGCTGAAAAAGCATAAAGGGCAAATGCATCAGTATATATGAAGCAGTGAATCAGTACAGAATGTAGTCTATGAGTACAGTGTATAAATGCCGTGAGCAGTGAATTAGTACAGAATGCAGTGTATGAGTACAGTGTATAAATGCTGTGAGTAGTGAATCAGTACAGAATGCGGTGTATGAGTAGAGTGTGAATGCCGTGAGCAGTGAATCAGTGCAGAATGCAGTGTATGAGTACAGTGTATGGATGCCGTGAGCGGCTTATCGGGTGTTATGTAATGCATCAGATTGTATGAAACAGTGTATCGTTTGAGACTGTGGTCAGAAGAACATACCGGAATACTGTAGAGGGCCAAGATGTCGAAGGTCCGCTGCAGCATCCCCATCATGGAGGCATTCAGCTCCAGGGACTGCCGAGTGTACTCGAAGGAAGCCTGTAGAAATGTCAGATACATCAGTATTCTGCGGAATATCAAATGAACCGAAATGAAGTAACAATGCAAGATGCAAAGCAAAATAACACATACCGGGGGCAAGACGGGGACACCGACTAGCTCATGATCAGCTGGGGGAGGAGCGAAGGGGATCTGGTAGGTCGCCCCGTCCTACCCTCTGTATGACAGTAAAGTCGGCAAGGTAGGCCAACCCGTCCCTCGCCCTCTCCAAACTCCGCCCCTGCCACGGACTCGGGCTCTCCTCAATGATCCCACTCCTGCTCCTGCCTCTGCCCGAGCCACCGGCGCCGCAGGTCTCTCTCGCTCAGCCGGGCGACCACCGCTCAGAGGCTGCATGATGAAGGTCCGGACGTACTCTGAGTAGTCGCCCTCGCCTCTGTAGCCGCTCTCGTCCCAGCCAATGGTGTAATCCGCCATCTGCGCGGTGGTGAATCTCTCGGTATCCCTCATATGCTCAGGAGGGTACACCGGGACTATCTGCCCAGGTAACCCTAGGGTCTGGCGTAGGAAACGCTCGCCCAGGTACCAAGCCCGACAGACCGGGCCCTCCAGCAAAATCCGAAAACGCTAGGTATCATCGGCACCGGCAAACCGATCCCGCATCGTCGCTGGCAGTGGAGCCCACGGCTGCCAGGTGATCTGGAATTAAAATACAGTTTGTTACCTACTGGTATTGCAATTATACAGCGGAAAAGCGAAGCTTAAATGAACTGCAAGTAAAACATACCTCTGCGGGGGTGATGGTATCGAAGTAACCACGGAAAAAGCTGAATGTCTCTCGAGGCCGCCGCGTGCACCTCCCGTCAAAGCGGCGTAAGAAGGGGACCACCAGAGGAGTCTCCGTCTCTGGCACCGGCTCTAGTCTGGGGAAGTAGGCATAAACCCACAACTGCAAGGTAAATGCAGAACATTTATCAGATAAAGCAGAATATAGAATAAGGCAGAAATAGCAGAGCCGTGTATTGTGCAGTGTATTGTGCAGGGTGTACAATGTGAGCAATGTACAGTCAGTGTAAAGCAGAGTATGTGTGTGCCGTGTGTACAGTATACAGCAAGTGTAAAACAGACTACAGTGTGTGCAGTGTGCAGAGTACAGAAAATATAGAACAGAAATGAAAGGAAGAAAAGGAAATGTACCTCCCAAGCACGCCAATAGCCCCCGAGCAACTGTCCGCTGCCGTGGGAGACCGAGCTCATGTAGCCATAGAGGGTGGCCAGAGCGGCGCTACCCCAGTCGAAACGCAAGATGTCCCTGACGTCCACCAGTGCGCTGAGTAGGCAGAGAGGCACGGTGTTCACCCGGTCAGCGAAAATCGTCGTCCCAAACAGGAACAAGAGAAAGCCGCGTGCGTATCTCTCCATGGCCTCCTGAGTCATCGGGGCTGCATCAACAAGGGTGGGCTGGACCCTGAACTGCACCTCGAACCAGGAATATCTGACGAAGCCTGGACGCGCCAGAGGCGGTGCCTCACCAAGCAAGTAGACCTGAGCGGCGGTCCACTCCTCCATGTCAATGTCGAAGGGGATCGGATCACCCCCTACCCCGATGCCTGTGGGCACCGAGAAATCATAAGGGGTCATCGTCATGTCCCCTGTCGCAGAGAAATGGAATGAATCGGTGGTGTCCCACCACCTCTCCGCCAGAGCGGCAATGAGAGGTCTGCATGCAGTGAGCCTGGAAAGTCCCCTGCAGAAGGCGCCCAAGCCGGCCTGGTCTACGATCTGACGAACTGCATTGGGTAGCTCGGCGTACCACTCACGAGCGACAGTGTTCCCATACCCGCGGATGGTATGGGAACCTCCCTGTTTTCAAACAAATAGTTGTGAAGCAATATGAAATGTACAGTTTTGAAGAAACAGTTAAAATCGGTACAAATCTAGCATGCGTGCAAGCTTTCAGATTCAAACAGATACCGGGTACCGGTGTGCCTATAGCGAACTACAATGTATGATGCGTCAGTGTGTTTGCGTAGTTCGGTACAAATCTAGCATGCGTGCAAGTTTTTCAGATTCAAACAGATACCGGGCGCCGGTGTGCTTACAGTGGACTACCGCGTGTGATGCGTCAGCGTGTTTTGAGTGGTTCAGTGTAAACATGGTGCACGTGTGCACATTTTTCAGATTCGAGCAGATATCAGGTTTCAGTGTACTAGTAGGTGGACCACGGCTTGTGATGTGTCAGTGCTCCTGTGAGGATCAGTATAAACATAGCATGCGTGCATAATTTCAGCTTCAAGCAGATGCTGGGTATTGGTAAGTGTGCAGTGAAATACGGTGTGTGCCGTGTGTTTGGGTGATTAAGGCTAGTACAGTGTATGTGCATGTGCCGGTCTTAAACAGATATCAGTTGTGAGTTTGTCTACGATCAACTACAATATACAGTGTATTAGAGCATTTGAATTAAGCAGCTAAAGAACAGAAGCAACTATGGCAGTTAAAAGTTCTACATTGCAGAAAGTAAAACAGAGAAGAATGTTACCTCAGAAGCGCTGAAGGACAGGTGAGAGGTAGGCTCGTGCAGGAGAAGCGCCGGGTCCAGCGCTCGGTCAGAGCTGCGGAAATGGCGAAGACCATCTGGTGGAAGCACGTGAACCGCCGGCCGGTAGGTCGCCGGGTCGAATGGGCGCTCGCTCAATGGTAGGAGCTCGACCCCGGGATCCATCTCATGATCCGGGGGAGTCCCGACGTGTGAAATGTCGTCAGCCATGGCAATGGTGGTGGGAAAATAGCCGGAGAAAGGAAAATCGAGCAAGAATGCGGAAAGTCAACCGAAAAGTAAACCCCGAGTGGGTGGAAAGTGGCCGGAAAGGTCGGGATGTGAAAAGGCACGGAAATGAAGAGGAAATCGAGGGGAACAAGTCCCAAAAAGGTGGAAATAGCAAAAGGAGCGTCGAAACGAAGTTTCAATCGGTCCAAAATCTTCGAAACGCGATGAACTCCGCGAATCGAACGACGAAAAAGGCGCGAGAACGCAAAGAAATGAGGAAATGAGGAAATGAGGAGAGGGAAAGGCTCTAGAGAGAGAGAGGATTTTCGGCAAAGGAGGAAGTGAAAAATAGGGTTTAGAAACCCTATTTTAAAACACCCAAAGCGAAAAGTCAAAACTGTCCCCGATCAGGCACTTTTGGCCGGTCGACACTATTTTGTGCCGGTCGGCACAATATTGTGCCGGTGGAATTTTTATGCAGTCGGTGGCTTCCTAGCCCGGCCGGTGGTGTTCCCACAGCCTTGTTTAGGCCATATGAGGAGTTTTGGGTCTTCATAGCTCAAGAGAGTGTAAGAAAGTGCATCTCCGACGCTCAACCGGCCTCCGTTTTGACTTCAGACCGTGTCTTCTGCGCGCAGCACTCAAATTCATGCAATGTTGTATCCTTTTGTATCCTTTCGCTTTTTGCAAGATTCAAAAGTTGCCCCGTGTGCGTTGCATGTGTTCATCATGATGACTGGTGCGTCACATCGCGCCGTCATGAACTTCCCTCATGCATTGTCATGCATTTTATTACAAGCATTGTCGTGCATTGTCATGCACCTCAATACATACGTCGCCTCGCACATCATTCGTGTTGTCGTGCATCTCCTTGTTTTGCATTATCGTGCATTTCAAAAAGAAAAAAATGTGCGTTGTCACGCACTCGAGTTCATTTGCATTGTCTTGCATTCCTTGTGGCATGCATGTCACATTTGCATTGTTTTGCATCCATTGTGACTTGCGTTGTCTCGCTCGTCACTAGCATCATTTTCCATCTAAATAAGGTATGCGTGCCTCATTTTGCATTTCATTTTCCATCTAAATGAGGTACGCGTGCCTCATTTTGCATTACATTTTCCATCTAAATGAGGTACGCGTGCCTCATTTTGCATTTCATTTTCCATCTAAATGAGGTACGCGTGCCTCATTTTGCGTTTCATTTTCCATCTCATGAGGTACACGTGCCTCGTTTTGCATTTCATTTTGCAGCTCATTTAGCATTTCATTTTTGCATCATGAGGTATGCGTGCCTCATCTTGCATTTCATTTCGCATCTTATGAGGTATGCGTGCCTCATATGCATCATCTCGCATCCTTTGAGGTATGCGTGCCTCACTTGCATTCCTTTTTTTACATCCACGAGGTATGCGTGCCTCATGTGCATTTCATTCTCACATTCTTGTGAGGCACGTGTGTCTCACTTGCATCTTGCATCCTCGTGAGGCATGCGTGTCTCATTTGCATCGCTTGCATTAGCATACGTGTCTCACTTGCATTGTTTTGCATCCCTTGTGGCACGCGTGTCACATTCGCATTGTCTCCCAAGAAGGGTCCGGCGGGACCGAAAACACGCACGGTCCGGCGGGACCAAAAACACGCCCGGTCTAGGAGACCTTAAATCCTTGGAGGGTGCAAAACCCTTGGTACGTTTTCATGCATCGCATTGTAAATATCGCATTGTCATGCATCATCGTAGGTAGTGCATATGCCATGCATTTCAAAACAAAAAAAAAAAACAAAAAAACAATATACATGCATTGTCTTGCATTTTTCCTAACATCATGCATCATTTGCATTTCAAACGAAAACAAAAAAAACACATGCATTGTCATGCATACATTTTGCATCCCGGTCTAGGAGACCTTAAATCCTCGGAAGGTGCAATTCCTTTGGTGTTTGTCGTGCCCGAACGACTTCCTTGTTTGCGGTGAGTTCCTAGGAGACCAATGGGGACGGTTGAAACTAGAGTTTGAATGGCTCATGCCTAGAACGCAAAGGTTCGGGATTTCCGAGACTAAAGTCTGGTTTAAATACCCAGAGGGTGTACCCTCAGCTTGAAACCTGTATGGAAGCCCCATAGGTTGAGGCGGTGTGTCTACGCCTCAATTCTGGATACTGAACCAACCTAGTATATCGCCCTGTTGGGAGAATAGGGAAAACCACAATCATGGCCATTGCATCATACTGCATTGTCATGCATTCCACTGTAAATACTACATTTACATTCCATCTATTGCATTGTAGTTTGCATGCATTTCACTGCATTGCCTCCATCCATGGCTCGCGCCTTTCTTTGTTGAGCTTGGTCTGGTATGTGCCTATACTTCTCACGTTAAAGCACCGTTCTGTATGCGTGCAGTTCTGTGATTGGACGCGATTTGTATGCGTACATGTCTTTCCTAGGCAAGACTTGGTTTGGGCCCGCGTGCCATATCCATGATATCCATCCCTTTTCATGCATCCACTGCATCCCCCCATTTATGGCTTGCGCCTTTCCTTGTTGAGCTTGGTCTGGTATGTGTCCATACTTTTCACGTCAAAGCACCATTCTGTATGCATGCAGTTCTGTGTTAGACGCGGCTTGTATGCGTACATGCCCTTCCTAGGCGAAATTTGGTTTGGCTCGCGCGCCATATCCATTGTACATATTACATTGTAGTGTAATCGTTGCATCCTGCATTAGGATCATTGTTCTTTCCTCAGCGGGTCGTTACCCCACTTATGTCATTCCACCCATTACCTGTTCTTGTGTCCGTCTACATTACTCATAGTTCTGTATGTGTACGCGCCTTGGTCATTCCACGCTGGTATGTTGGTTTGAGGGTTGCGGCACATTTTCTATGGTAGACGGACTTGTTACCTCCATCAATCTATTTGACATTTGTGTGGTTTTGAACCGCTCATGATTGGATCATGATTCAATTGCATTGCATATTACATTGCATATTATTTGTATTGTTTATATTTGTTTTGTAGTTTTGCATATCATTTGCATTACATTAGATTCAATTGCATATCATCGCACTCTTTTGTGCACTTCATTGCATTTCGCATGCATTTCCATCGCGCTATCTTGCGCACCTCATTTGCACTTGTCAGTGCACTGCGTTGTCACGCAGCTTTCGATTGCATTGTCATGCATATTGCTAACGATATCATACCTGTTAAGTTTGTTTTCTTTTCAGGCACGATATTGTATGTACGGTTCATTTGAAGCTAGCGCAACCAGACGAACCGGACAGGTATTGTATCCTCCGAGCGAGATGTATCGAGAATGGCATAATTCTCTTACATCCCTTCTGCATTGTAGTGTAGTTTGGAGTTTGATAGCTTAAAACTGTTGCATGCGTACTTCGTTACAGCTTTCTTTGCATGATCATAAGTTATGCTCGGCTTCGTGCATTGTCTTGCATTTTGCCCCTGCCTCCGGGCGCTTATCTTACTTGTCTTGCATGTTTGTCTAAGTTTTCGGCCTTGTAAAAAATGGGTCGTCTCTGGGTTTTGACATTCACTCCCGTCATTGTTATGACTTTCGAGTTCTGTCAAAGAGGGGCAACTGTAGACACCCCATTTTTGACCATCCTCAAGACTTGGACGTCACCGTTTGAACACTCGGTGATCATCCCTGTTTGTGTTCGTCTTGAGTTCTCGGAGGTCTCGGCTCGCGCGCCTTGCCTCAGAATCTCTCGACTCGACTATTTGTGTTTGGTTTTGCACCAAACACTTGTGTTTTGCCTTGGAAGGGCAGGGAATGCCTTGTGAGGCATCCCCATACACCACCGGCCATGGCTTGAGGCCACCGGCTGGCTCTTGTGTCCATCGGCCAAACATTTGGCCGACCGGCACTCTTTGTTGCCGACCGGCACTAAATTTTGTCAAAATGACATTTTTTGCCGGCCGGACACTGTGCAGCTGCTTTTTCAGATATTTTGAGACAGCTGTATAGCTTTAGCTTCCCCTCCATACACGTGTATGGAGGGATGCACTTGTTGTTTGCTTAGTGGCTAAGCTTACAAGATTGCCTCCTCTATAAGAGGAGGCCTTGTCTCCCTTGCTTAAGGGTTAGAGAATTGAAAAAGAGGGTGAAGAAGCTCTGGTTTTAGGGTTCCAAATTAGTGTATCTAATTTGTATCTATACCTCTCCCTCTCTTACTATTCTAGGTGTTTTAGTCCATACTTTTGCACACAAACACCTAGTCTTTCACCTTCTCTTGATTCCTTGAAGGATCAGAGCTTGTTCTTGAGGTTCTTGGCTGGATTTGAGTCCAAGGAAGCAACAACATCAACCTTTGTGAAGGTAGTCTTCAAGGGTAAGAAACTAGTCCTTTTTACCCCATTTTTCGCTTTGTATTTTTGGCCATCTTAGAACTGTTTTTAAGCTTGGTCTTTAATACATAATAGTTCTATTTTTAGGCTCTCTTTATAGTTTATTAAGAGTGTTTTGTGCTTTGGGGGAGTTTGATCCCTCTTAGGCCTTGAAAAGGCCTCATTTTGTGCCATTTTGTGAGAGCTCCGGGATTTTGGTGTTGGGGTCTCTTCACCACTGAAATCTTGAGGGATTTCAGTGGTGTAGATGATGCCTTGAAGTCCCAAGAAGGAGAGGGCCACCCCCTCTCCTTGTTGTCCTTGAAAAGGACCTATTTTGCCTCTTGAGGGAGCCCTATGTTTGGTTGTTTGTTGATCATGTTTGAACTGTTTTTCATGCTTATAATGCCATGATATAACATCGTTGTGTGTTGGTTTTGGTACTCCATGCATGTTTAGCATACCTACCATGTAATGCCTTGTGATTGCTTTAACATGCCTTAGGTTGTTAGCCCTAGTTGAGCATGCTTTAGGCTTAGATCCATGAAGGTTTTGAGCTTATATTTCCATGTTTAAGGTCTGTCCATAGTGGTTTGGGTCGACCATAGCATGCTTAGTATAGCCTCTTTGCATTTTAGGCTTGTTAGCCTTGAGCATGAATGTGTGGCATGCATTGCTTGCATTAATTTGGTGGTTTGGAACCACCCTACATGTCATTTCCGTCCCTTTGGCATGCTCATATGTTTTCCTTGCATGCCTCTTTGATGTTTCAAGAGCCTATGCTGTACACTCCTTGAAAGTGCATATGTGCACGCCTTTGAATTCAAGTCATTTAGATGCCATCTAAGTGGTCCTTCGGACTTGATTTTGCATGCTAAAACTCTTATTTTAGTTGTTTAAGTCTTGCCAGGTTAGGTCTTGTCAAGTGCAGTTCATAATGCCTCTTGCCTTGCTTCAAGTATTTGGGCCATTTGCATGCTAATGTTTGCTTCATTTGAGTTGGTTTGGCGCCACATTCTAGCATGATTTTTAGAGCTTATGTTGCATGCTAATTGTCCATGATATCCCCTTTCGAGTGTGCTTGAAAGTTGCTTGTTTAATGCTTAAAGTTTGGGCCATAACATGTGCATGTGTGCATGTGTGTTTAGCCTTCCTTTTTGGGCACTTTGGCTACTGATTTTGGGTCTATTTGGAATTGCCTAAGTCATGTTTAAGTCCCCCCCCCTGCTTTGTTTAGTTTGCATGCTTGTCTTGTATGTGTGTTTGTATGTTAACATCCTTACATTACATTGTCCATGTTGCATGCTAGCTAACATGTTTAGGATTGCATTACATCAGTGCGCATGCTTGGCCTCTTGAGATGAGCATGATAGAGGTTTAGCACCCTTGTGTGTTTGTTTGGTTTGCATGCATTTGAAATTAAAGTTGCACACTTGGTTCCTTGGGCCATCATGCGTGGAAATGCGCGATTGGTGGTCCGAGAATCGAGCCACGTTCTCCTTTGAGTCATTAACATGATAAGGAGTGTGATTGGTGCACACATAGCTTGAATTGCATCGCCATGCAAGATTTTGCCCTCTGTTGCTGTGAGTTGCAGGTTCTGCAGGAACTTATTGCCGGCCGGCAGTATTTAGTGCCGACCGGCAGTCAATTGATGGCCGGTGGGCTCATTTTGTGCCGATGGCCACATCCTTCAGCCGGTGGTGTTCCCCCTCAGCCGGTGGTGATCCTCGGTGTTCATAGAGGCATCCCTGAGACTTTGGCAGTTTTCAGAGGAGCAGAGCAGGGAAAACAGAGGCAGTCTATGCATGGCAGTGCGATTCCGAGCCAGTCCCGAGCATGCGCTGCATCTGGCCCTCTTCCCGAGGCGGTTTATTGTTTTAATTAGATTAATTAACTTAGTTGATTAATTTAATGGGTCTGTAATATTTAATTAGCTTGCGTAGTTAATTAATTTGTATATTCTTTTGGTCCCTCCGAGTGAGGGCAAATCTGTAATAAGTGTGGGTATGTATGTCTTCCAACCCCCATTTCTTTCTACCCTTTTATTTACCTGCTTATGATGGTAGATTAGGGCACGTTTATTTTAGCATACTTTATGCAATGCGTGCGTGCATTCATGCATTTGTTTACATGCACCGGGCTCGGTACATCATACAAACTGCATTGTGATTTTCAATTTCAAATTGAATACGTGCATCGAATGATTGCATTTCACATGCCATTTTAGGGTTAGCCGAGCCTACTCTAAATTGCATCCTTGCCTGTGTTGCATTAGCCACTTGACATGAACTAGGGACATGCATGTTTGCTAACTAGTTTATTGTTTTGGCACGGAGTACAATGTAAGTATTTATGCTTTAGCATCTCGCATGCGTGTGAATGTTAACATGACAGTATGCTTGCCATGCGGCTAAGTGCTTATATGAAATAAACTGATTGAATGCCTGTGGGTGGAGGTTGGATTACTTGAGTTGGGACAATTCATTGAAATCCGCATTTTAGCCTACTTGCGAGTAGCAAATTGCAAACGTTTTCCAAACAAACGGATATGCAATGCTTGTTTCCAAATCAGGCAATCTAGTCTATACTTGTTTGCTGCGCGCATAACATAGTAATTCTAGGCTAATTAACCAGAATAAGAACACATAACGTTTTCAAAAACAGATATCATGGTTAGTAGAGGCCGGTCTTCGGACCAGGCGAGAGGGGGTGCCCATAGCTGACCTTCCCCAATCGTACCCAAGTTCCCGAGCCGAGGCAACTTTGGTGATGACGGACACGTGGCCTTCGACACCGAGTCAGGGTTTCCTAAATTCCCCATTTTTAAAAAAAAATTTAGGAGGCGACTCTGTATCTGGCAAAGCAGTCCATGTTTGGCACTTCTTTTCAAAAAATCTGTTTCTCTCAAAACAATTTGCTAGAGTTGGACTCTTTGGTTCAGATTACGAACCGCAACAAATAAAAATGGAGTCCGAACTGTAGTAGACCCGCAAAACAAACAGAACGGGAGCTCACCCTCCCGGGGCGTTCGGGGACGTCTACACTAACCTGGAGAAATCCTTCACAAACCGGCGATAATACCCAGCTAACCCCAGAAAACTGCGGATCTCAAACACACTCTTAGGCTGTGCCCAATCTTGCACTGCCTCAGTCTTGGATGTATCAACAGACACCCCTTCCCCAGAAACTACATAGCCTAAGAACTTGACCTCCTCTAGCCAGAACTCACACTTCCCAAACTTAGCATAAAGTTTATGGGCTCTAAGTAACTCAAGTACCACTCTCAAGTGTTCCTTGTGCTCCTCCTCCGAAGGTGAATAAATCAAAATGTCGTCCACGAAGATGACTACAAAACGGTCTAAGAATTCCCGGAATATCCGGTTCATCAAATCCATAAACACTGCCGGTGCATTGGTGAGCCCAAATGGCATCACCAGAAACTCATAGTGGCCATACCGCGTACGGAATGCCGTCTTCGGAATATCCTCCTCCCTGACTCTCAACTGATGATAACTCGATCTCAAGTCTATCTTCGAGAAACAACGGGAACCCTTCAACTGATTGAACAGATCATCTATACGAGGCATAGGGTACTTATTCTTAACTGTAGCCCGATTCAATTTCTGGTAATCTACACAAAGTCTCAAAGCACCACCTTTCTTTTTAACAAAGAGGGCTGGTGCTCCCCACGGCGAAACACTAGGACGGATATAGCCCTTATCCAGCAACTCTTGGAGCTGAATCTTCAACTCAACTAACTCGGCTGGGGCAAAACGATAAGGTGCCATAGAAATCGGCGTCGTGCCGGGCGCTAGGTCAATAGAGAACTCAATCTCTTGATGCGGTGGCAAACCAACAAGATCCTCGGGAAAGACGTCCGAGTACTCACAAACCACCCTTGGCAACACAATCTGGGTCTCATCACGCTCACTACTCAAAAAGCTAGCAAGTAGACCACTAAGCTCACTCCGTCCTCGCGAATCATACCCCGGTGGCAAAACACTACCAACCCGGTCCCTCAGAAAATGAAAGCACTCCCCGCTCACGGTACAACAAGTGACCCTCTAGCGGTAGCAATCAATAACTGCCCGGTATGACGATAACCAGTCCATACCCAAAATAACATCGAAGCCCTTCATGGGCATAACTACAAAAGGAAACGGGAGTCTATGATAGTCGACCTCTATATCACAACCCCTAACACCTTGTCTCAAGATCAATTCACCCCCAAGAGGTGACACTACACAAATAGGAGACACAAAGGAATGAGATGCACCTGTATCAATCAAAACATTAGCAACCGAGTTGCAAAACAAGAAAGTACCTCTCACAACAAATGGAGCCGGTACAAGATCCTGCGCGGTAACAGCATACACGCGCCCAGATGACCTCTGATCAACCTGCTCACCCCTAGGAGCATAAGACTGCTGCACAGACTGGGACGATGAAGCCCCCTGATTGGCCCTCGAGGCCTGACCCGACTGAGCTGGCTGCTGACCCTGAGTCTGCCTCAAACCAGATGCACTAGGTGTGCCACCCAACTGCGGGCAATACCTCTTCATGTGCCCTGCCTGACCGCACTGAAAACAAGAGAGCGGCTGGCCCCTACGCTGACTCTGGCTCTAAGATCGAACCGAAGCTGATGCTGCTCTCTGCACTCCTCCCCTCTGAGGACAAACTGGAGACTTGTGGCCCAGCTGGCCACACTTGATACAGGTAATGTCTCCCTGGCTGCCTTTCCCCGAACTAGCACTCTGCACCGGAAAAGTCGATCTAGAGAAGCTACTCTGAGACTGCTGAGGGTTAAAACCCTTCTATCTCCTGCCATCACTCTGGCCATCCTGACTCCTCTTGGAGCCTTTCTGCCCTTCCTCCTCCTCCTGCATCATGATCTCAGTATGGGCTGCAGCATCAACCAGACGCCCATAATCTCGGATCATAGACCCCACAACTCTCAACTTGAGGCCGCGCCTCAACTTCTTCTCGAACTCTATACAACGGCGTTCCTCAGACGCCACCAACTCAGGTGCAAACCTGGACAAGCTAGTAAATGCAGCCTCAAACTCAGCCACTGAAGAACTCGACTGCTTAAGCTGGCAAAACTGGTCTCTCAGCTTCTCCCTAACTACTGGAGATAAAAACTGCTCCTGGAAAGCATTCACAAAAGCCTCCCAAGTACCTCCTATGCGACCCTTAGTGAACTTCCACCACTGACCCGCATCCCCCTTCAGCTGGAAAGATGCCAAGGTCACTTTCAACCCCTCGTCTTCGATGCCAAGCATCTCAAACGTCTTCGTCGTCTGTTCGAGCCATTCATCTGCCTTAAGCGGCTCTTTAGGATCACCCACAAATTCATCCGGATTAGACCGGAAGAACTCCCTCTTCAGAAAGGAAGGTCCTGCATCCGCAACAACAACCTAAGCCTGATTCTCAGCTCTGAGAATGCCTACTGACTCCCTGAATGCCCCCGCTATCTCTCGGGCTAAAGCGCCCATAGCCTGCTGGCCTATTGGCTCGGCCACATTGGCCTGGCCAACCCCCTCCTGTACTGCTGGAATCTCCTCTAGCACCGACACCTCCTGCCTACCCGGCCTACCACGCCTACCGCGTCCTCGTCCTCGTCCAGACATCCTAATAAAGGAAACAAAGATGTTAGCACATTAATAAATGTGCCGAAGCTAAACACTCGCGTCCTAATACATTGGACAACAATAATTCATTCCACGTAAGCACATAATCACATAAGCATCTATGAATTTCATTCCTGGATGATAATAGTCCCAAAGCGTTACTATAGTTCCGGTTGGAAGCAGCATTGATCAAGTGCCTTTCCAACAAGACTACTAGAAACTCAAGGGTTCAATTAACATCCAAGAAACTACGTTCCATACCCACATAATCACATAAACATGTTCTCATATAAGCGTATAACAGTACACTAAGTCTCTATCAAACGAGACGAACCCATTGTGATACTAATCACTTCCCACGTACCCAAAGTATTCAAACCCGGTACGCTCTGATACCAAGTTATAACGCCCTCAAAAATAACCCATAACATACGCAATAATAACATGCATTATTTAAGAAAATAAAACAATATTTCATTCATCAGAGTATCCATAATAAAAGACATTACATGTAATAATGAAAGTAAATGCCCTACGGGCTTACATCTTTCCAAGCCAACACTTGGACACAAATTGTGAGTACTAACTCAACTACAAATTAAGCCCTCGGCTTGTAATTACATGTAAAATCAGACTAAAACAACTAACTAAACTACGTCCTCAAATCCAAGTCCTTCCAAGCTAAGTCCTTGGAGGTAGCACATCGCCTGAACCTGAAAATGGTGTTCCCATATAGGGTGAGCCACAGCCCAGTAGGAATATACTAAACCAAATATAAGCATTGAATAAAGCATTAGCATTCAATAGATGGTTAACCAAGATAATCAATTATATCATTATACAGTCTCATGACACTAACGTCTATGACACGTTTCACTTTTCATTATTTAACAATATGGCTCAGAAGCTGGCCAAACTTACAACAGTGAACTATATATCATATTCACATTACTTCCAATATCAACAACTCAAATGAGACTCAGGCTCATATCAAAACACTTCATACTTCCCGTTTGATACACATTTTAGTGCTGTATCAATAACATGTAAAAACACTTCAATATAATAAGCACACATAATAGTGATGCTAATGGAGTCCATCCCCTATCTCCTCCCAAACAAAATCCGGTTTAGAGGTCCATCCCCTATCTTCCCCTAAACCGTGGAGTACATCCCCTATCTCCTCCCATACAATACAATGTAAGTAAACACATAACTTATACAATACACAATCAATACACGAAATTTCTGTATTAATTCAACAGTCAAAACAATGACTCAATCAATGTGATTAGTTTTAGTTATCCCTAATCCACATGCAATGTCTACAACAATCACGACTATCCTCCACCAATAGCCCAAAACAGTTATTTCTAGACTGGAAATAAATATATCAACAATTCAATAGGCGAGTGATTTAAATAATCCAACTACACCATTTAATCAATAAATTCCTCAATTTCATGATATTAACTAAATTCCGCAATTTTCCTCAAATTAATTATACAAATTAATTTATTAAAACAATTAGGGTTTTTCCAAAATTACCAAAATACCCCCAACATATCAAAATACCAAAACTTAGAACAAAACTTATAGATGGAGTAGGAAATCCCTACCTCGAAGAAAATAACACAAATGGAGAAGACGAAGATGATGACCCAAACTCCAAAAGGCTCCAAATCCACAAACTCTCAGATTAAAACGAAGCTCTCGACTCACTCTATCTTTTTAACAAAGGATCTAGGGTAGAAATACACTCTAAGTAGATCAAACCTAAGAGAGAAGGTGAGTAGAGAAACAGAGAACTCGGAACTAGGGTTTTTGGATCAAAAGGATGTGAAAAAACGTTTTAAAAACCGCTGCTGCGTATTTAAACTGGACAGGCTCGCTCGAGCGAAGACTTGGTCGCTCGAGCGACCCGACACAAGAAATCCTCGCTCGAGCCAAAAACTTGATGCTTCAGGTCTGCAACCTAGAAGCTCGCTCGAGCGAAGAACTCGAAAACATACACCTCGCTCGCTCGAGCGAAGGAAAGCTCGCTCGAGCCAAGAAACACAACTCTCAGGTCCTAAACCCAGACGCAAACTCTCGCTCGAGCGACCAAACCCTGGCTCGAGCGAAGGACAAAAACAACAGCTCGCTCGAGCGACCAATTCCTCGCTCGAGCGAAGGTCCAAAAATCTGGACAGCAACACTTGGTTTCTAACCCAACCAACCTGTAACAAACTGGCCAACACATCCCATAACTAAAAATAAGAAATTAAAGGACGATAATAATAATTTGATAACAACGGAATCTACAGAACATAAGTCCGAATACAATAATCACAAGGAAAAGACCGGGGTCGCTATACGCCCTGGGCTGCTGTCCAGTTTTATACTCTTATCAATGTGAATGTTAACATGTCAATGTGAACATTCACATTGTCAACAAGCCAGGTCGGGCCCGCCCACGGGCCGTGGGCGGGTTTCGGGCAGCCACGAGGCGCGGGCTAATTTTACACTCCTATCAATGTGAATGTTAACATGTCAATGTGAATATTCACATTGTCAACGGGCGGGGCCGCGGGCGAGTTTCGCGCCGCCACGGGACTGGGGGCCAATTTTACACTCCTATTAATGTGAATGTTAACATGTCAATGTGAATATTTACATTGTCAATGGGCCGGGCCCGCCCTGGCTGGCGGGCGGGTTTCGGGCCGCCCACGGGCCAATTTTACATTCCTACCAATGTGAATTTTAAAATATGAATGTTCACATCATTAAATTGCTAATCGTTCAAAAAATATTTATAAGGGTATCAAAATTAAATATAAGGGCATAAGTGTCCAAGAAAATAGTGCAAATCAAGAAAATGGACTTTATGGAATAAAACTATACATACATGAGACTAAATGGGTTAAAAAATTCCTTCATGGACTTGTTGGGTTAAAACACTTCTAAATTGGACTTATCAATAAAAATCCCTTCTTTTTTGTATAACAAGAGTTGCATTCCACCTTTCATAATTTTTTTCTCCCAGAATTCTAATTTCTTCCCCAATATTTCACTCAATCACAAACTACTTAATCTAACGTTTTAAAACAATTGCATAGTCATTTTAATGAAATCAATCAAAACCATATCAGTCTTTTTTCTCTTTTAATCAAATTAAATTGTTGAAAATAATTATTTATCATTTTAATCAAATCAAACAAACCAAATCAAATTGTTTAAATTCAATAGTGAAGTACTTCTCTAGTGGATCGCCCTAGTTTGTGACTACATGCAGCAATGAAATTCTTACAGAAGATTGTGCTCATCAATGCCTCACTCATCAATTTTGTTTTAGCATTACTTAGGTGCTACTTGGTTTTGTTTATTTGAGTTGTTTATATTTTTATATTTTTTATTTTGTAAAAATTTATGTCAAACTATTTGATTATTTGAAAATATGAAGAAGAAAAACAACAATTTTTAAGCATATCGGTTAGTACCGAATCAACACGTAGAGTTGTCTTAGAAGGCGTATGATAAGTTTGGTAATATTTACTGTTGAATCTGACTCAACCATGGCTATCAAGATGCTAGAGAGTGGGTCTCCACCTCAATCTCCATACAAAAGCTTGATGGAGGACTTGAGACACCTGCTATGCTATAATTGCAAGCTACAACATGTCTTGCGTGAAAGAAACCAATGTGCTGACGGGCTTGCTAAATTAGGGGCTGATCAAACTGAGCAATTGGTGGGGACTCTTAATCCACCAGAGGAAATCCATAGTTTGGTTAGGGCAGACTCGATGGGTGTTGAATACCCCAGAGTGTAGTTGTTTGTTGCTTTTTTATTTTTATTTTCTGATGTACCCAGGGAAAAAAATTGTTGGTGTGGTAAGCTCAATTGGTGGAATTATTCAATCACCACAAATTAAAATTTTGTGGATGGATAAAGTATGAAAAGTTGATCTAATTTACCACACAAACATATATATCATCATCACAGGCCCCAATAACTGAGTTCTGGTGGTGGTTGCATGTTTGCCAACAGCACGCAAATACCAAAGAGAGACCAACAGGAAAAGCCTAGCCAGTTTAGAATAGCAAACCCACACAGACAAGACTTTTGACTACAACTGATATTATCAAAAAGATTAATTAACATGCAAAAGTCTTATTTGAACAACCAAATTCAAAGTATTCTACAAAATAGTGAGTCATCTCCACAAAAACATTACTGTAGGCAATTCAATAAAATCGTATGATATAAATTTATCAAGTTAATATACCCGCCATAACATCACTCTTCCCTCGTGCAAAGATTGTGTAAACTAGACGGATCGCATCAAGCCATCCATCCAAGGATTGCCAAGAATCAGCAATCTGTGAAGTATAAATCAGCAAAATTTTCCAATTAAATAAATTTCGTAAGGAAATAAGAAATATAAATATATATATATATATATATTATCTTCCTGGTCCTGTCATCTTTTCCAACAAAAGGAGTTATTTTTTATGTGTGTTTTACATAAAAATGGCAAGCATATTTTCAACATGTCACTGGTACATCTACACAATAAAAGGTCGTGCTCAAAAGCCCCTTTTGTGGTGAGCAAGGGCAAAAGTTCAACAACTAAAACAATGTTTGTAGAGGGGGAAAAGAAAACAGCATGGAAAGGGAAAGAGAACACTTACCAAGAAAACTGGTCCATGAATTGTATCAATGCAGAGTCCTGCACCTCGTGGTAAGGTCAGATCAGCACATGCTGAAACATGTCTGGGACATCAACTTTAATAACTAGTCTATTGGAATTGATGGTATCTCCTGAGTTGCCAGAAAGGCTTCGTGACATCTGCTTCTGCTCAGCTTTGTTAAGCTGCATTAGAAGTTTGAGCGTTTTAGCAGAGAAGGTGAAGTTCAGTCATAGAGATTTGTTTTTGGGGCATGTATAGTTCAGTGATAGACAATTGTTTACTATACAAATAAGGGTTATATTCTTCCAGAAAATTGTGACAAGTGTGTTCAAGAACTAAAGGATATAGCATGCACATGTCTTGAACATTTATACAAAAACTCATCTTAAAAACACTTTTTACAAAGAGAATGTACTTCATGCTAACTGTAGATAAAAGTTTAAGAAAAAAATTGAATCATCATGCTCTCGATGAAATAAAAACAAAAACAGAAAAACAAAAGATGAAAAAGATGCTATCAGATATATTTGTTGTGATATCTTAGGTCACTAAATGCATATCATGGCATCAAAATGATATTCAAAGGTTGAACTCATCCTATTTTGAGCTCCTTACACTTTCATGGGAAAATTTTAGAGATATCAATGGGAAATATAAAATTGCTTTAAAAGTATCACCACAACTCAAACCAGAATATCAGGCTTACTACTGCGTCCTTTGATTAAGACCTTGGGGAGGCTATGTCATCAGAGTTATAGGGGTAGGTATGATATCTTGGAAGGTGTATCATGGCATGCAGTAAGCAAGAGTGTTAGGTTAAAATCTCCTCTCTCTAAGATCGGTCAAAGAAGAGCTATCTTCCTTGGGGAGACAGCTAGGCAACCTTGATAAACCCATGATCCTAGCCTCTAATCCACAATCCTCCGATGATCCCAAGCAGCAAATGCCTAGGCCCTGCTCCCAGCTTAGGCTGCCAAGTGATTGCTATGATAGTAAAAACCATGAGTGATCCCAACTAAGGCATTGAGTGTGAGTGCATAGGGGAGACATAGGCAAGCCAAGGGCTGGGCTATACTACTGCTGAGGGGGAGAGACCTAGTGGAGGTGTGCCCAGGGTTGAGCGGTGCTCCAGGTTGTTCCTGGGCATACCTTATGGGAATGAATGAGGTATGAGCCTGAGGGACCACAGTGAGGTAAGGCTCGTCCAGGCAAGCTGTGGTGCTGCCAAGTATATTGAGAGCCGTGGATCAGCCTCCTCATACTTTGACTAATTAACTTTGGAGCTTTGGCCTGCTAGAGCGGCGGTTGCATTAGTAAGCTTAGCAGCCATACTTGTGTATATGCCCCCTACTTAGGCTAGGCATATGAACCCCATTGTGGTGCCACATGGGTCTTCCATGTAGAGATGATGGTGATGATGACCTGGCACCCGTAGAACTCGCCATGTATCAGGAGCAATGTAGATACCCAAAGGAATAAAACAGAACAGAAACATATTTGAATGTAGCCTTTTGATTAGTATTCATACTGGACGACATGAACTTCTACCTGTTGGATCCCTTCATGATTCAGAATAAACTGTGTTCATTTCCAATCACTGTGGGGTGCAACTGGATTTCCCATAGGTGGTGCAGTCTGATATCCAACCTGTAGATAGGGTAAAGGTAGCTGTCAATGAATAAATCTCGTTAGAACTTCGATATGAAGAATGATTTCCCAGCTAGCCACATGAAATGAACATTTGCAGTGAGGCATGATCGACTAGAAATACTTAACATGCAAGTCAAGGGTACGAGGTCCAATAATTACATTAAGAAGTATTGTGGGGTAAGGATTTCAGCAATGACATTCTCATTTCTTTTTCCGATAAGAAAAAAAATTCCTGAAAATAAGCCCAAACCTTGTACCCTTGAAGCATAATTCTGGTAGGTAGTATATGAATGGTCTTTAAAAAATATTAATAAAAAGTTGTTGAGCTCAATAATACTAACCATGGAGCGCACAAGCTTTAAGGCACTAGTATAAACCTGTATAAAACAAACATCGCAAGAGAAAAGCTTTTAGCTCAGCATAAATTAAATATATATATATATATATATAATCATCTGCTTTTAAGTGCAAAGGGAGTTAAAAGGGGTAACAAATACTATGGCTGGACTCAACTACGTATATCCAGATGAGGACAAATTATACAATACCTCGAACTTGCAAAAAAAAAAAAAAATCAACTTAAAAAGTTCTATATTGAAACAATGCGAGGCACTTACCAAGTAAGCTAAAATACTACCAAAGTTCTATGAGGAATTGATTGAAACAATGTGAGGCACTTATCAAGCAAGCTAATATACTACCAACTTGCATAGAAAAATTAAATGTTCTTAATCTAGCATCAAAGATATGCTTGTGATCTAGACCAAAAATTCAATCTAGGTCCATAAGAAGTTTTATAAGGAACTGTTTGAAACAACGCGAGGCACTTATTGAGTAAGTCGGTTTCAATGCATGAGCAGCAGCAATGTAAATTGTAGATTGGCTGAATAATTCATTAGATGAAACTTCTTTTACATTGACTGATACCCCAATTCTTGAAGTCTCCTCTGCTAATCCATACTGCAAACATGGGACTACAGGTTCAAGCTCTATTTCATATTCTCCAAACTAGATACTCCAAAGAAACGTGTAACTGAAAAGTTAGAATCATGCTAGTTAAAAGGCAAACCTACCAGAACAGTTCCCAGGTTGTAAATTGCCCTATGGAAATCAAATTGCAACTGTATTGCTGCACGAAACTGCAACATAATACAAGTGAAAGGTATCAAAAGCACAGATCATTCAATTTGTTTGTAGAATGGATGGGACAAAAAAATTATAACTTATTTATGTACATCTATCGAAGCAAACCTGATGTTACTAAATAGCTATCGTACCTTATTGATTGAGGTTTTCGCAATTGCTTGCTTTTCTCGTACAGGAACAATTGCACTGAGTTCCTGAAATGCCCATTTATAACATGAAACTAAATAAAAGCTCCAGCACAACCACATGAATTACAAAACAAAACCTTCGTGTAACTGATCTCAAAATAGAGAATACAACTTGAATGAAAAACATAGTTGATTCCTAGCAACTTTGTTTAACTAAAAGTACCTGCAGAGCCAGTCCCCAGTTGTTGAGTGCCTAGAAAAAAATTATTTATCATGAAGTTACCAACAATATTTTAAACATAAACATATTCACAAATTCTCAAGCAAATCATCCAAGAGTTAATGACAGAAAAATGGTAGTAGAAGATAACACTGGAATAGAAGAAAAGGACGAAACTGTGATGAGTAAGATTTTCGGGTTTCGATTTTAAATGGAATAAAATTTTTTAATTTCACAGTTCTAAAAATACTTGCCTGGGGACTGTTCCAATTGAGTTGGACAGCTTTTTCATAGTTTTTCGTCGCCTGCAAATTGAAAGAATAATATTACACTTTACCCACTCCTGTGCCATTCTTTTTCAATGATGAATAGCCGTTAGTTTTAATTCAAAAGAGGATTGCATTCATTGCAGACTAGAACAGAACATGACAAAACAATTTTGTAGAAGGTGCCATTAGATCTTTTCAATGTCACAAGGGCACCTAGGGAACTTTATAATGATACTTAATATTATGAAGTAATATATTGTCTCATAAACACAACATTTAGTAGTTCCAAATGCTAAATTTTATATCAAGCAGCACATAATATGTTGACACGACAAAAGCAGAGCAAAACTAGTTAAATACATGGAAATCAAATAAATGAATTTGATCTTTTTATGTTATCCACATATGCCACGTTTTGTATACTGATTTATCATTATTATGCAGATTGCAAAAAGTAGAACTCAACCAAGATTGCAAAAGTAATGCGTTTGACAATTTGGTCAATCGAAGTAGTAGTATTTATTCTTGAGATTGTATAACATTTATGCTTGCAGTAAAAGTTATCCATGAAGATCTAAATTTTAAAAAAGGCTATGTCATTGTCAATGGATATATCAATCATCAATAAAAAGTATTATTATTATTATTATTATTATTTTGTATTTTAACTTGGGAACATTTTCAAGGAGCTCCGGGAATGTCAGAGACATGATTGAAGATTTAGAAATTTTGTTAGCACATATCATAGATAGCATGTCATTTTTTGAAATTAATATATCACATCGAAACTACAAAATAACTAAATCAATATTTATTCTAAAACAACTTCGTCAGTAGCTCTTAATTGGCTCTCCCCGTGCATTCCTTTTCTCTTGTCTTTTATTTTCTTTCAACTTTCCAAGTGTTTATGACCATAACCAATGTTTCCATAGAATTATCGGTTTGTTTCTTATGGGCCACCAACATTTAGCCTTCGCACATATTCAAGGCAGATAAAATCACAGCAGACAAGCATGCAAGACATCGCAGCCAAAAAAATGAAGATACGCCACTCAAAATTAATAAATCACAGTGATTTGTTTTATTTATTTTATTTCAGTATAATATTTCCACGTAGATATAAATCAAATTTTTTGTAAGAGCTGGGCAGAGCTGAGTTGAGTAAAATAAAAAAGAGTATTTCCTTTTTTTCTTCCTAGACTTCTATTTCTCTCTTTTCGTCTTTTCTTTGTTTCTTTCACCCCACCTTTGTTCCTTCTAGTATCCAAACTGAGTAGCTCTCGAGCTAAATCCACCTCCTTCACATTACTAAGGATGAACTTCACTGCTGTATCGGGTCTATAAAAGTTCATTTACCAGAACAGGATACATTTGCTTATGTTTTTCTCTCTTTTTTCATCAACCAAGGTTTCCTGTCCAACCAGTCTATTGTCAAACAAAAATGGGTGATTTGGTCTGGTCAATGATTCCAAGATAAACATTTAAAAATTCTCATCTTGCTACTTGAACCAATTATGTAGCTGGATGAGAGAAATAACAAGTCTATAACCTCAAATTCAGAAGCGACAATAGAAGTTTTAATTGGAGGTTAATCTGTATCAGAAACTCCTACAGTTGACAATATGGCTTTTAGTTGGTTTTTTTATGTAGAAATATGTACATGTACATGTGTGTGTATGTATGGGTTAAATTTAGAGGGGGGCGGGAGTATTTAGGTTATTTAGTCCACAAAGCACAAACCACAGGGGATTAAGTGGTTATTTCCAAACAGAAAGCTTATGTGCACAGGATGTAAAGTAAAATTTTCCAAAAAAAATAAAAGAGATTAAACAATCATACTGAATACAGTGAACATTTCTACATAAAAATATAAAAGCAAATAGTATGAAGGAATTAAAGAATTAAATGGTGAAACCTGCTTCCACAGTTCTTCAGCCTCCTTTGTACGACCGCACATTTTTGCCCGATCAGAGATTGCTATAGCCCAATTATAATAAGCCTGCCATTTAATGACATTGAAGTACAGAAGTAAAATGAGGTAGATTCATTTTCTGAACAATAAAAAGAAAAAACTTATTTATGGTATCCAAGTCTAATGTGAAGTAAGCAAGCCACGGCGTCTCTACATTTCAAAATAACTATGCAGTGACCTTTCTCCCAAGTGGTTTCTAATCTTGCACACGCACATTTTTCTCCATCACACAACAAAATTTATGTCTACTAGTTCTTTCCCACTTTGATTGCTTCCTTTTTTTGGTCTCATAAGTCATAATAGTTCTCCACTTTGAAAAATAAAACGTAAATTGTTGGCTTTCCTGAAATATCCTTTTGGAAGAGTAGTTTCCAAAATTTCCCCAACAAGCTAACAATATGATTTTTTTTAGCATTCAACAGGCTAATGAAAATAAGATATCTGAATACATACATCATGAAGTGTAGGGCAAAGGTGAGTGGCCTCATCATACTTTTTGCATGCCTCTTCAAGCAAATCATCTTTAGAAGGTGAACTAGAATCCGGACTAACATTATCCTCACTTTCCTGCATAAAAAGGTTCAAAAATATAGATAGGGTAATTTGTACTTGATACGTTTCTAAATTAATACAATATGTGGAGTCCCCAAAATAGTGTTACTAATTTTAGATCTGTGAGTTTAATTAAAAAAACGCATGGATGGGAAAACCATTGAAACCTTAAATATTTGGATGAAAGTGGTGGGACCATCTCTCTACTTTTCTGTTCATTATTGCAATCTAATATGGATAACAAGAAACTTCTGTAGCAATTTGACTTATCATTTTCTAGTAGAAAATTGCACATGATTCGAAAGCCGAAAATAGATATACAAAAAGGGGGGGGGGAAAAAAGAAAAAAAGACATTACAAATGACAAAAGGGTAAATTGAGAAAATAAAATGCAAATTAGTGAAAACAAGATTGGAAGTACCCAAACACAATGTATCATAGAAATAACCATAATGCAGCTTATCTTATTAAAAAAAATTGTTTGTTTATGGCTCCATACGACTACCGTAATGCAGCTGGTCTAACCAAAAAAAAAATTTATTTGTTTACTGGTTCCATATGATTACCAAGTGGGTAAATATTGTTTAATTTCTAAAATAATGAATTACTTCTTGTAGTTGGATTCCACAACAGAAATCTAATTGTAAAGGCATTCCAATCTAGCTAATACAGTGTCTTACCTCCAAACTATCCACTTTGATCCACTAGCCTGGATCCTTCACAACAGTTAAAGAAATTTGGCAAAGCAATTTGCGTAAAATTAACCATGATGAAGAATTTTTGTTTAATTGTTATAAGTAACCAACAATAATGGCAATCCCATGCTCCTAGTATATTCAATTTTCAAGTTAACATGTATGAGCGAGATAGACAGAGGCAGATATAACCTTGGTGTGGTTCCAACTGTTGGAGACAGTGAGAGGGCCGTGTTGCTTGATAACCTGATAGAGACCTTGAGCTATGGAGGCGGCCTCTTGGGGGGGTACCTTCGGGTTGATCTTCCTCACATTTGGTGCACATTTCCTACAGAAGTACCTCACAAAGGCTGTTTTAGCTCCTCCACCAGTTTGCTTAATCTTCTTGGACCCTCCTCTCACAATCTACTACGAGCACAAACGAATCATCACAAATCCATATAGAGAGAGAGATTTAGAGAGAGAGGGAGAGAGAGGAAATAGGGACCATTCTTGAAGCTGTTGGTCACAGGCTTTATCGCAGGCTGATAGACCGCCTTGAGCGATTTGAAAGCTGTCTTCGAAAATTGTACACGAGAAGGATCGATTTTTAGTTCTTCTTGCTGATGATGTGGAATGATCGATAGCCGTTTGCTTATGAAAATATTTGGCGATGGGATCGGAATCATTTGATCCTATAAGTTGAAAAATTACGTAATTACCCTCAATGTTTATATTTTGTATAAATGGGTAAAATGTAATTTTTTAAGTTGGGTGAGGCTATTTTAGTCATTTTAGTGTGATGTGACACCATAAATAAATATTAATCTAGATAAAAAAATAATTTTTTACTAACTTCTCAAATCACTCCCAAAAAGCTTGGTTAAAAGCAAAAAAGTTAATTTTTACCATCTTTCCAAAATACCACTAAGTATAAAATTAAAATTATAAGTACATAGGTTAAACTGATCATTGAGATATAATTTGGGGGTAAAATGAAATTTCCACTTATTTATAACATCATTTTTGTATTTTTTTTTTGTATAAATTTTATATATAAATAAAGTTAATATAAAAAAAAGAAAAAATGGAAAATATGTTTTTTTTTAAACACGAAATTCTTAATTGAATCTTGCAAAGGATAGTATTTCATCAATAGATGTCCATTTCTTCATAAAAAATAAAAATAAAAAGATTAACACTTTTTGTAACTAATATATCTCATACCTACAAAGTAATTTTGTCCCTAAATTTATCTCTAAACCTCAATTGGTTGTAATATTTTGTCACAATATATTGATGAAAAAACTATCATAATAGGTTTATTGAAATGAAATAAAAAATAAAAAAAAATTATAGAAAAAAAATTGTCACAAAATGAAGTTTTCATGATCACATATTTTAATTGACAGTAATTAGTGGGTCAGTTTGTTCCCTCATAGTTAGCTAAGCATGCATGGTGTGTCAGTTTGTTCCCTCATAATTAGTAGGTATGCTAAGCATGCATGGTGTACCAAAACCAACTTACAACAATGTTATCTCATGGAAAAATAAGCATGAAAAACAGTCTAGGCATGATCAACACACACTTGAACAAAGGGCTCCCTTAAGAGGCCAAAAATTGCCCTTTTCAAGGACAACAAGGAGAGGGGGTGGCCCTCTCCTTCTTGAGACTTCAAAGCATCATCCTCACCACTAAAATCCCTTAAGATTTCAGTGGTGAGGAGACCCAAACACCGAAGTCTCGGAGCTCACCCAAAATAGCACAAAACGGGGGCCTCTCAAGGCCTAAGAGGGGTCAAACTCCTCTAAACCACAAAACACTCTTAACAAACTATCAAGAGGGCCTAAAAATAGATCTTCTTTATGTTATACACTAAACACAAAAATAGTTCTAAGATAGGCTAACAAGCTATGCAAAAATGGTGTAAAAGGGACTAGTTTCTTACCCATGAAGAACCTTTCCACAAATGATGATTTTGTTGCTTCCTTGAGCTCAAATCCAGCCAAGAACACCAAGAACAAGCTCTGGTCCTTGAAGAAACCAAGAAAAGGTGAAAGACTATGTGTTTGTGTGCAATAGTATGGACAAAACCACCTAGAACACACACAAGGGAGAGATATAGAGATAGGAGATATATGGAACCCTAAACCTAAATCAGAGCTCCCTCTGAATTTTCTAACCAAAAAACTCTAACCCCCATGCCAAGAGAGGGAGCCCTCTCTTATAGGCAACTCCTCTTGCAAAGCTTAGCAAATAAGCTTCCTAAGAGGGAAATCCCTCTATACACGTGTATGGAGGGGAGCAAAGGTGGGTGCCAGCTATCAAAGCTGGCACAAAATATCTACCAAAAGTAGATGAACAGTAGTCGGCTGGCCAAAATTGTCATTTTGATAAAATTGATTGCCGATCGGCAACAAAGAGTGCCGACCGGCAATAAAAATTGCCGATGGCAACAAAACCTTGGCCGGTGGCCTCTAGCCACGGCCGGTGATCTGTGGGGATGCCTCACAAGGCATTCCCTGCCCCTCCAAGGCAAAACACAAGTGTTTGGTGCAAAACCAGACACAAAACGGTCGAGTTCGGAGATCCAGAGGCGAGACGCGTAGCTGAGACCTCCGGGAACTCCAAACAAACACAAACAAGGATGATCACCGAGTGTTCGATCAGTGACGTCCAAGTCTTAAGGACAGTCAAAAATGGGGTGTCTACAGTTGCCCCTCTTTGACAGAACTCGAAAGTCATAACAATGACGGGAGTGAATGTCAAAGCCCAGAGACGACCCATTTTTGACAAGGCCGAAGACTTAGACAGACTTGCAAGACAAGCAAGGTATGCGCCCGAAGGCAGGGGCAAAATGCAAGACAATGCACGAAGCCGAGCATAACTTATGATCATGCAAAGAAAACTGTAACGAAGCACACATGCAACAATTTTAAGCTAGCATGCTCCAAACTACACTACAATGCAGAAATGGTGTAAGAGAATTGTGCAATTCTCGATACGTCTCACTCAGAGGATACAATACCTGTCCGGCTCGTCTGGTTCCACCAGTTGCGAATGAACCGTACATACAATATCGTGCCTGCAAAGAAAACAAACTTAACAGGTATGATATTGTTAGCAACATGCATGACAGTGCAATCGAAAGCTGCGTGACAACGTAGTGCACTGACAAGTGCAAATGAGGTGCGCAAGATAGCGCGATTGAAATGCAATTGAATCTAATGTAATGCAAATGATATGCAAAACTAAAACAAATATAAACAATGTAAAAAAAATGCAAATAATATGCAATGCAATTGAATCATGATCCAATCATGAGCGGTTCAAAACAACACTAATGTCAAATAGATTGATGGAAGTAACAAGTCCGTCTACCATAGAAAAGGTGCCGCAACCTTCAAAGCGCGGACACATGCAGAACTATGAGTAATGTAGACGGACACAAGAACAAGTATTGGGTGGAATGACATGAGTGGGGTAACGACCCACTGAGGAAAGAACAATGATCCTAATGCAGGATGCAACAATTACACTACAATGTAATATAATAATGGTTATGGCGCGCGGGCCAAACCGTATCTCGCTTAGGGAGGGCATGTACACATACAAGCCATGTCTAACACAGAAAAGGTGCCGCAACCCTCAAACCAAGTTCATCAAGGAATAGGCGCGTACACATGCAGAACTGCACTTCAACGTGAAAAGTATGGGCACATACCAAACCAAGCTCAACAAGGAAAGGCACGAGCCATAAATGGGGGTGATACAATGGAATGCATGCAAGCTACAATGCAACATGCACTGGGATGGAATAGATACAGTGGATATTGCACGCGGGCCAAACCGTGTATTGCCTAGGAAAGGCATGTACGCATACAAATCGCATCTAACACAGAAACGGTGCCGCTACCCTCAAAGCGCGGACACAAAAGCTCGACAAATGTGCTTTGACATGAAAAATATGGGCACATACCAAACCAAGCTCAACATGGAAAGGTGCAAGCCATAGGTGGAAGGCGATGCAGTGAAATGCATGCAATCTACAATGCAATGGATGGAATGTAAATGCATGACAATGCAGTATGATACAATGGTTACGATTGCAGTTTTCCCTATTCTCCCAACAGGGCGATATACTAGGTTGGTTCAGTGTCCAGAACTGAGGCGCAGACATGCTGCCTCAACCTATGGGGCTTCCATACAGATTTCAAGCCGAAGGCACACCCCCTGGGTATTTAAACCAGACTTTAGTCTCGGAAATCCCAAAGCTTTGCGTTCTAGGCATAAGCCATTCGAACTCTAGTTCTCACCGTCCCAGTTGGTCTCCTAGGAACTCACCGCAAACGCAGGCAGGTGGTTTTACCAGACCACCGGAAGTCGTTCGGGCACGACGAACACCGAAGGAATTGCACCTCCAGAGGATTTAAGGTCTCCTAGACCGGGATGCAAAATGTATGCATGACAATGCACGTTTGTTTTTGTTTTTTTTCGAAATGCAAATGATGCATGATGTTTTTTTTTGTTTGTTTTTTTTTTGAATGCAGATGATGCATGAAAATGCGGATGATGCATGTTCTTTTGAAATGCGCGCCAACGCGCGGCTTTTAAGATGCATGATTTCAAAATGTGCGACAACACGCGGCTTTCTGAGATGCATGACAATGCAACCGAGCGGGTTCAAGGTCTCGCCGGACCGGGCGTATTTAAGGTCTCGCCAGACCAGCCTTGGGGCAATGCATGATAATGCAAGTGAATTTGAAATGAGCGACTAAGCACGGCTTGAAATACATGACAATGTATGAATGGTGTGCGTCGAAGCGACGAAGGTCTTGCACCTCCCGAGGATTTAAGGTCTCCTAGACCGCGATGCGATGAGGTGCGCCAAAATAGCGCGATGCGATGCATGCCAAATGCAATGAGGTGTGCACCTTAATGCACCGAAGGTCTTGCACCTCCCGAAGATTTAAGGTCTCCTAGACCGTGATGTGCACAAGACAATGCGATGAAATGCATGCCAAAATGCAAAGGGATGCGCGATAGCGCGATGCGTTAGACAACGCGACTGAAGGTCTTGCACCTCCTGAGGATTTAAGGTCTCCTAGACCGTGATGTGCACAAGACAGTGCGATGAAATGCAAAATGCAAAGGGATGCGCGATAGCGCGATGTGTTAGACAACGCGACTGAAGGTCTTGCACCTCCCGAGGATTTAAGGTCTCCTAGACCGTGATGTGCACAAGACAGTGCGATGAAATGCATGCCAAAATGCAAAGGGATGCGCGATAGCGCGATGCGTTAGACAACACGACTGAAGGTCTTGCACCTCTCGAGGATTTAAGGTCTCCTAGACCGTGATGTGCACAAGACAGTGCGATGAAATGCATGCCAAAATGCAAAGGGATGCGCGATAGCGCGATGCGTTAGACAACGCGACTGAAGGTCTTGCACCTCCCGAGGATTTAAGGTCTCCTAGACCGTGACAGCGCAAGTGAAATGAGTGCACAGCAATGCAACTGTGATGTGCATCCCGGCGCGATGCGACGCGCCAGACAGTATGATGAGTGCATGCAACGCATACGGGGCAATTTTTGAATCTTGTAAAAGGCAAAAGGATACAAAAGGATACAACATTGCATGAATTCGAGTGCCACGCGCAGAAGACACGGTCCGAGGTCAAAACGGAGGCCGGTTGAGCGTCGGAGATGCACTTTTCTTACACTTTCTTGAGCTATGAAGACCAAAAACTACACATATGGCCTGAAAAAGACTGTTGGAAGATCACCGGCCAGACTAGGAAGCCACCGGCTGCCCATCGGCTGCCAAAAAGTTCCATCGGCACAATATTCTGCCGACCGGCCAAAAATTCCTAAATCGAGGGCAGACTTGACATTTCACCTTGGGTCTTTTAAAATAGGGTTCCAAACCCTATTTTGTCACTTCCTCCTGGCCGAAATTTCACACTCTCTCTCTCTAGAGTGTTTTCCCCTCCTCGTTTCCTCGTTTTCTTCGCGTTCTACGCCCGTTTCGTCGTTGGATTCGCGATTCCCTTCGCGTTTCGGACATTTTCAACTGATTAAAACTTTATTTCGGCACGTCCTTTGCTATTTCCGTCTTTTGGGGCTTGTTCCCCTCGAGTTTCTCTCGAGTTTCGTGCCTTTTTCCTATTCTGGCTTTCCCGGCCATTTTCCACCCTCTCGGGGTTGACTTTTCGGTTGACCCTTCGTATTCTAGCCCGGTTTTCCTTCTTTCGGCTATTTTCTCGTCACTCTTAACATGGCTGACGATATTCCACGCGGTGGGACTCCCCCAGATCACGAGATGGATCCCGGGGCCGAGCTCCTTCCTTTGAGCGGGCGCCCGTTCGACCCGGTGACCTACCGGCCGGCGATCCATATTTTGCCCCCCGATGGACTTCGCCAGTTTCGCAGTTTTGACAGGGCGTTGGATCCAGAGGTCCTCTTGCGCGAGCCTGCCTCCCACTTATCTTTCGGCGCTTCCGAGGTATCATTTTTTCTCTGTTTTACTTTCTGCAACGTAGAACTTTAAACTGTCAACTGCCATAGCTGATTACAGTCTTTAATTGCTTTAGCTCAGATGCTCTGATACACTGTGTATTGTAGTCGATCGCAAACACACTTGCAGCTGATATCTGTTTAAGACTAACACATGCACACACACTGCACTAGCCTTAATCACCCAAACACACGGCACACACCGTATTTCACTGCAAACTCTCCAACACCCGGTATCTGTTTGAATCTGAAAAACTCGCACGCATGCTACATTTGCACTGAACCACTCAAACACGCTAAAGCATCACACGTTGTAGTTCACTGTAAACACACCGGCACTCAGTATCTGTTTGAATCTGAAAACATGCACACATGCTGTATTTATCTCAATTCTTCATGCCCTACAAAACTGGTGTATTTAGCATTGCTTCACAACTGTGTTCTTGAAAACAGGGGGATTCCCATACCATCCGCGGGTATGGGAACATCGCCGCTCGAGACTGGTACGCGGAGTTACCCGAGGCGGTTCCCCATATCGTGGACCAGGCCAGTTTTGGCGCATTTTGCAGGGGGCTATCCCGCCTCACTACATGCAGGCCTCTTCTCGCTGCTCTAGCGGAGAGGTGGTGGGACACCACCGACTCGTTCCATCTTTCTGCCATAGGAGACATGACGATGACTCCCTATGATTTCTCGATGCTCACAGGCATCGGGGTAGGGGGTGATCCGATCCCTTTTGACATTGATATGGACGAGTGGACCGCTGCTCAAGTCTACCTGCTTGGCGCGGTGCCGCCTCCTGTCCGTCCAGGCTTCGTCCGATATTCCTGGTTTAAGGTGCAGTTCAGGGTCCAGCCCGCGTTGGGGGAGGAGGCTCCGATGACTGAGGAGGCTGTGGAGTAGTATGCGCGCGGCTTTCTGATGTTTCTGTTGGGGACCACTATTTTCGCCGACCGGGCGAACACTGTGCCCCTCTGCCTGCTCAGCGCACTGGTGGATGTTAGGCACATCTTGCATTATGACTGGGGTGGCGCCGCTCTGGCCACTCTTTATGGATATATGAGCTCAGTCTCCCGTGGCAACGGGCAGTTGCTCGGAGGCTACTGGCGAGCTTGGGAGGTATGTCTTCTTCTCTGCTTCACATTTCTGCTCTATATTTTCTATACTCTGTACTGTACCCTGTAGTTTGCTTCGCACTGACTGTATACTGTACACACGGCACACACATACTCTGCTTTACACTGACTGTACACTGCTCACACTGTACACTTTGCACAATACACAGCTCTGTTATTTTTGCTTTATTCCTCATTCTGCTTTATCTGATAAGCATACTGGTATTTGCTCTGCAGCTGTGGGTCTATGCCTACTTCTCCAGACTGGAGCCAGTGCCGGACACGGAGACTCCTTTGGTCGTCCCTTTCTCGTGCCGCTTCGACGGGAGATGCACACGGAGGCCCCGAGAGACATTTAGCTTCTTCCGCCGCTTCTTCGACACTATCACCCCTGCCGAGGTATGTTTTACTTGCAGTTCATTTAAGCTTCGTCTTTCCACTGTATATTTCAATAACGGTAGATAACAAACTGTATTTCAATTCCAGATCACCTAGTAGCCGTGGGCTCCACTGCCAGCGACGATTCAGGATCGGTTTGCTGGTGCTGAGGAGACCTCGCGTTTCCGGATTCTGCTAGAGGGCCCGGTCTGTCGGGCTTGGTACCTGGGTGAGCGTTTCTTGTGCCAGACCCTGGGTTTACCTGAGCAGATAGTCCCGGTTCACCCTCCCGAGCATATGAGGGATACCGAGAGATTCTCTTCGGAACAGATGGCGGACTACACCATTGGCTAGGACGCGAGCGGCTACAGGGGCGAGGGCGACTATTTAGAGTACGTTCGGACCTTTATCATGTAGTCTCTAAGCGGTGGCCACCGAGCTGAGCGAGAGAGACCTGCGGCGCTGGTGGCTAGGGTAGGGGCAGGAGCAGGAGCACGGGAGAGAGTCCGAGTCCGTGGTAGGGGCGGAGCTCAGAGAGGGCAGGGGACTGGTTGGCCCGCTCTGCCCACTTCACTAGCATACAGAGGGCTGGGTGGGGCGACCTACCAGATTCCCTTTGCTCCTCCGCCGACTGATCACGAGTTAGTCGGTTTCCACGACTTACCCCCGGTACGCATTACTACATTCTTCATTTTGCATCGCCATTTCAATTCAATTTGTTTGATACTCTGTAGAATATCGATGCTGCTAATACTTTTGCAGGCGTCCTCCGAGTACACCCGGCAGTCCCTAGAGCTGAATGCCTCCATGATGGGGATGTTGCAGCGGACCTTCGACCTCTTAGCTCTCTACAGCATTCCGGTATGTTCTTCTGACCACGGTCTCAAACCATACAATGTCTCGTACAATCTGATGCGCTACACAAAACCTGATAAACTGCTTACGATATTCACACACTGTACTCATACACTGCCTTCCATACTGATTTACTGCTCACGGCATTCACACACTGTACTCATCTGCTGCATTCTGCACTGATTTACTGCTCACGACATCCATACACACTACTTATACACTGCATTCTGTACTGATTTACTGTTCACGGCATTCACACACTGTACTCATCTGCTGCATTCTGCACTGACTTACTGCTCACGGCATTCATACACTATACTCATGCACTGCATTCTGTACTGATTTACTGCTCACGGCATTCTGATGTATTCGCCTTTCATGCTTTTTCAGCCTCCCTTCCAGATTCCTCCAGTGGGTGGCGCTCTAGCTGGGCCTTCTGTTTCCACCCGGGATGGCAGAGCATACCCCCGCACCAGAGGGAGGCACACTCATGTCGGGAGTAGCTCGCGGGCTCTAGTCCCAGACGATGAGTCGGAGGCAGAGGCGGAGTCATCTGAGGAGGAGACCGGGGACAGCTCGGGCTCGGGCTCAGATGGTGATGCTTCTGGTGATGCTCCTGGACTTCTGCCCAGGAAGAGGGCGAGGACGGATCCCCAGTCATGAGACCATTGATGCTGCTTCAGATTTTTGCTACTTTTTCCTTCTTTTTGTACTTTTTCTCTTTTTGGTAGTTGGATTACCTTGTACTGCCGCAGGCAGGTTTTTGTTCCCAAAACTTTGTACTTGAAAAAGATTATATGGAATGAAACAAACTTTTGGTCTAAAAAAGAGTGTTATATCTGTATATTTCATACTTTGCACTACATTGCATCATATTACACCTCAAATGCAAATGAAATTGATTTGTTGTCAGAAAATTGAGCACTTGCACTGTGATAATCAGATAACCAACCAACTAACAGCAAACAACTCATACAAACCACTGCTCAACCTGGACACACAACCTATACTCTACTGGGGATTAGTCTGCATACAGCCCATAACACAGTACTCGGTTCATTCTGCACACGGCAAACCCTGAACAAACAGCCCAATCTGACAAGACGGACCACAAAACTGAAACGGTTGAAGTTGAAACACACTCGGATGTCCCAAATTTCCTTTTCTTCTCTTGCCCCGCATAAATGTAGAGAATGGCACAGCATTCTGAGCACACACGATTGACTTATGAAAAGGGTTTCACAACCGGGGTATCGAGCCTACAACTGAACACAGTGGAGGGACTCAAGTGAAGAAAACAAAAGGCGCATGACCTGAACACAACGAGATGCGCTCGGAAAAGACTCAAAGCTAAAGTTGAGATTGACAAATCAAAAGACACGACACACGGACGTGTTTATAGAAAACAAAAGACTTCAGATCTCGAGGAGCCAGTTCCTCCGGGTATGTTTCCCACCCTTTTTGATTTGTGATTATCACATCACTCGGCGCTCAGGCTCGGTTTTTCTCTCAAAAACCCTTTTCTCACTTTTCTCTCATCGTACATCTCTCTATTCTTTATTCTCTCATTTTTGATCCCTCCCCAGGGTGATTGATAGATGAATAGAAAGTCGCGGGTTCATGCCAGACATTGTTAGCTCACGGCTATTTCTTTCGGCGATGTTCAATCGAGGTTCCGGACAGGGAAGGCTTCTTCCGGCGAATAGGGTGCCTTTCTGGCAAGTATGTTGACGGCGGGGGAAAGACAGGATACCTGGCTCAACTGTGCCCCTAGTTCATTACTTTAACCATTTTTTGTTTTCTTTGTAAAACAGTTTTGACCAAAATGAGCGTCAGATTAACATGCTTGTTCAATCTTTGATTTGAAAATTATGCAAGTCAAGTCACGAGCACTGAAAATTTTCCTTTTTTGGGTCCAAGAAAAAGGTCCAATTTTGGAAAATGAAATAATTTTCGAGAAAACAGTCAACCTTAGTAAAAATTTTCAAAAACTTATTTTCGCAAACGGTCATTGCTAAACAAGCACGGAACCTTACCCTCGAGATGCACAACCTCGGATCGGAGGCAACGGAAAATTGCCCCTTGCTTGAAGGGACGCATGGCAACGGAAAGTTGCCCCTGGTTTGGGTGGCAACTTACGGCGACGCGTGGCGACGGAAAGTTGCCCCTTGTTTGGATAATGCCGCGGCATGCTCATCGATGATTGATCGCGACCGGGCTCTCAGGCACGGAGAGAACGGAGACGGCCACAAAAAATATATGGACACAGTCACCTTGAAAGCGTTGGTGGCTGGACTTCAGGAGGAAGTTGATCACGTATTTCCAGTCGTTGCAACCGAGACATCGGATTCGGAGGAGGCACAGGTGATCAAAACCATTACATGGACTGAGACGCTATGAAAGCGTTGGGGACTGGACTTCAGAATGAAGTTGCCTACGTATCCCAATCATGGGAATCAAGCCTTACGTAGTTCCGGTTAAGGTACACTCGGGTATTTTAACCTTCACTTTTCAGGCTCTAACTTTTGCCAAGGCGCCCAATGCGGGTTTTTGACCTTGCGAGCTTCTTTTCATTTTCTTTTTCTTTTCAATTTTTTTATTTCTTTTTCTCTTCTCTTTTGTTTTTCTTTTGTGTTTTTTCTTTTGCTCTAACTTTTGCCTCTTTTTTTTTTCTTTCTTTTTTTTGTATTTTTTTGCGTTTTTCTTTTGCTCTAACTTTTGCCTGGGTCGCCCTTCCGGGTTTTCGACCCAGCGAGCCTCTCAAAGGGTAGAAGTGTAACAAGTCCATGCCAAATGGTTTGCGAAGTTGAAGCCTCTCTGTATCTAGAAGAACGGCTGTTGCAATGCTTTGCAGAAGAATCCATCATGGTTGCTTCACAAGCTTCTTCCGGTGAGATCCAATCTTTTTGCTCTGATTTCGGTGCCTCTTGTTCGAGGGTTGTTTCAAAACTGGCCACATAGGCCTCCTCTGATAGTTGACCATTGAATGTTCCGGATGAGTTCAAGATTTACAAACAAATTGGTTGGACCTTGAGGCTGAGAGTGATCCTAGGCTGCACAATCTCAAGAGCGATTCCACACAAGTCTTCGCAGGATCGCGCAAAACATTTTGTTTTTGAAAATTTTTTAAGAAAGCGACAAATCGCTCGCACTAAAGATAGTGTGGAACCAGTTTGGATCAAGCCAGGGTCCTTCTCAGTACTCACACTGACAAGCATGATTTCAATCATTAAGGGCTTAGCATGCCTCTCTTTCTCTCAATTTGATCAAAGTTTTGCAAATCCCGAGGAATTCCCTCCTCTTCGTTTTTCGTTTTTCGTTTTTTTTTTGTTGTCACCGCAGTGGTCAAAAAGGCCTTGAAAAACTTAGGTCAATGCAATAATTTTCAAGGCACAAGAGAGCAGGTGGAATGTATTGCTGTTCTGTTCAAATCCTTCGGCACAACTAGCCCAAAACAGATAATAAGCACGGAAACATAATAGCCGCAGCTATTTCATTCAGGTTTCTCGGATGCAACTGGCTCCACGGCAGAGACAGACTCAGAAGGAAAACAAAAGGAGTAATTACAAAACAAAACGGTGTTCGAGGCAACAACCCCAGAATCACCTGGCATTCTATACAAAGGGGGACTGACTCGCTACAACAAGACAGACCCTTAAGCAAAAAGGACTGACTCACGACAATGAGACAGACTCAAGAGAAAATAAAAGACTGACTCGACACCCAAGCCAGGACTTACAAAACTAGCATTCGCAGATGCTCAAAAATGCATACCAGACGCCACATCAAAAATACCGGGTGCCGCCCGCAGGTGGTCCAAACCCAATCACATACTCGCAATATCCTCAAAAATCCAACAGCTGAGTAGTAACAGACTTCGTTGAGGTGGGCGGGAAGATGACCTGGTTATCAATCAAATCTTGCACCTCATTACGGAGGCGGAAACAATTATCGGTAGGGTGGCCAGTTTGCTAGTGGTACACGCAGTACTGAGTAGCATCATGGCCTGCTGGAAGAGGACTGGGGAGTGGCCAAGGCTCAAGGGGTTTAAGGTGCCCCCTTTCGGCCAAGATCTGAAGTGCCTTAGACAGCGGCATGTAAAGAGCGTGAAAGGCCCTGCGCCCTCGGGGCAGGTACTTGGGAGTCTGAGTATTCTTGCTAGACGCACTAGCGAACGGATCAGCAGGCATTGCCTTTACTTTCTGATCTTTCCCGGGTACAGGGTTGGGAATGAGAGGAACTGCTCTGGCATGACGGGGCCTGTCCCGGTTTTCTGACTGGCTGGTACTGCTTTCGGTTAGAGTGGGGAAAACATCATCCACAGTTTTGGCCACAGCCGCGGATATTTGTTGCTTGTTCATCCCCCTAGCTTTCAAAGCCTCGACTGCCCACAGCAGTTGTTCAATGGGATCGGCGTCTACCTTTGCTTTGTCTTTTCCTCTGGCCTCCACTTGATCAAGGATTTGGGTCGGCATTGATAGATCGTTGTTGTGGTTGGAGGCCATCTCCGGTTGGTTAAGCTCGATCACTATCCGCCCCAGTAGCGGGGGCTCCTGGGGTACAAAATTCCCGGCATATGGTGCTGCGGATGACGAAGCCGACATTCTATAGGTGAGATCCGCCACGGACCTTTGAAGATCACCTATCATTCCCATTAGTTCGAATGTAGTGGGCTCACGAGCCTGGTACAACTGGGGGGTCCAGACCATGTGCGCGATAGGCGACCTAGGCGGATGCGATACATCAACATTGGTTTCATCCCGCAGGGTGATCCCATGGTCTAGTGCGGCTGTCATAACCACGATCTCTTCTGAATTCTGCGTCATCACAAGTCCTGCCTCGGCAAAGGGGGAACACCGGCTATTCCGTATCGACTTTCTGAATTCTCTAAACTGTAAGGAAAAACAAGCACCATTTCAGCCCCAAACAGATCAAACACAGATGTAGCCGAACAACCGCCCTCTAGTACTGATCACTATTCCCCAGAATCACTGCCTCAAAACACTGAACCAGGTACCCACATACATAGCCGATTCTCACAAATTGATATTGGTGCCCTCAAGCCTGGTACTCAAACTTGCAAACTGATATGTATGTTCCTGCAGAGATACACTCTAAAAGCACATAGCAAGTAAAAGAGAGCCAAAACACCCCTATGTTGGGGTAGGATTCCCCTATCCTATTTTGTCAGGAGCTAGGGTTTCACTATGCACGCAGCAGTTTCAAACAACCTATCATCAGGTAAGTAACCTGTCCTAGTTTGGAATGGTCACTATGGATTCCGAATATGCACTAGGTCGAATGGTCAAAAAGGGTGCCCCGGTAGAACCGGGGTTTGTGTTCCCATGCTGTCAGAGCCCACAACCGGTCAACCTTATGGTCATGTCTTGACAAGACAAGCCTCTAGCAAACCGTTCAGGAATGGCAGATGGCAAACACGGTGTCCTAGGCGCACCAATGCACATGCAATGCAAAGAAACACACAAGTGTAGTCAAAATAGGATATCACGAGTTCGAGTCAAGCTCTCTAAAATCCCCAGCAGACTCGCCAGAAACTGTAGACGTCCCCGAACGCCCCGGGAGGGTGAACTCCCGTTTCGTTCGTTTTGTGGGTCTACTACAGCTCAGACTCAAATTGTCACGGTTCTTAATCTGAACCAAAGAGTCCAAATCTGGGAAATCGTTTTGAGAAAATAGATTTTTGAAAGAAGTGCCAAACATGGACTGCTTTGCCAGATACAGAGTCCCCACCAAAATGTTTTTTAATGGGGAAATTTAGGAAACCCTGACTCGGTGCCAAAGGCCACGTGTCCGTCATCACCAAAGTTGCCTCGGCTTGGGAACTTGGGTACGATTGGGGAAGGTCAGCTATGAGCACCCCCTCTCGCCCGGTCCAAAGACCGGCCTCTACTAACCATGATATCCATTTTTGAAAACGTTATGTGTTCTTATTCCGATTAATTAGCTAGAATTACTATGTGATGCGCACAGCAAACAAGTATAGACTAGATCGTCTAATTTGGAAATAAGCATTGCATATCCGTTTGTTTTGAAAACAGTTTTGAAATTGCTACTTGCGAGTAGGCTAAAATACGGATTTCAACGAGTTATTCCAACTCAAACAATCCAACCTCCACCCACAGGCAATCAAGCAGTAATGTCACGTAAGCATTTAGCCGCATGGCAAGCATACTGTCATGGCAACACTCACACGCATGTGGTATGCTAAAGCATAAAAATACTTACATCGTACTTCGTGCCAAAACAATAACTTGTTAGCAAATCAATGTATGATCTAAGTCCATGTTAAGTGCCTAATGCAGCACATACAAAATGCAACCTAGAGTAGGCTCGACTAATCTAGAAATGGCATGTGAAATGCACTTGTTTGATGCACGTATTCAAGTTAGATTTGAAATACCAATGCAGTTAACATGATGAACCGAGCCCGGTGCATGCAATACTTATGAATGATGCACGCATGCATAGCATAAGGTATGCTAAAATAAATATGTCCTAATACTAACCATCAAAGCAGGTAAGTAAAAGGGAGAAAGAAGTGGGGGTTGGAAGACATGCACACACGCACCCACACTTATTACAGATTTACCCTCGCTCGGAGGGATCAAATAACAATACAATTTGAATAATGAATTAACTATCCTAGCTAATTAATTATTACAGACCAAACTAAACTAATTAAGCAAATTAATTAGTCTAAGAAAGCAATAAATAGCAGCCCCGGGGAGACGGCTCGATGCGACGCATGCTCGGTTTCGCTCAGAAAGTCACTGCCATGCATAGTCTGCCTCTGTTTTCCCTGCTCTGCCCCTCTGAAGACTGCCAAAGTCTCAGAGATGCTTCTCTGAACATTGGAGATCACTACCGGCTGGGGAGGATTTCCACCGGCCGTAAAATAAGGTCATCGGCTACTGATTGAGTTGTCGGCCACTGATGAACGGCCGGTCGGCACTATATGTTGCCGGTCGGCCAAAAATGCCTGCTGAACCTGCAACTTACAGCAGCAGAGGACAAGGCATAGCATGGCAATGCGTTTCAAAGAATATATGCACCTATCACACCCCTTATAATGTTTATGGCTCAAAGGAGGATGTGCCTCGTTTCTCGGACCACCAATCACGCATTTCCTTGCATGATGGTCCAAAGAGTCAAGTGTGCAACTTCAATTTCAAATGAATGCAAACCAAATAAGCACACAAGGAGGCCCAACCTCTATCATACTCATCTCAAGAGGTCTAGCATGCATGCTAATATGATACAATCCTAAGCATGTTGTCTAGTATGCAATCATGGCAATGCTAATGAGCATACAAGCTAATAAGCATGCACGACATGAAACCTCGATGTAAACCAACAAACATGCAATATGCAATGAGGATGTCCAAGCATGCAAACAAGCATGTGACTTCATTCAACCGTGCAAGTTCTAACATGCAACAACTTACCAATATGCTACAACACACGAGGAGCATATGCAACCAACAAAGGGATGGACTTAAACTTGTTTGGGCAGCCCTAACTAGGCCCAAATTCAGTGGCCAAATGCCATGGAAGTGAACGCCAAAATGCATACAAACATGCAAGCATACATGATCCAACACTTAGGCATATCAAAGCAACTTTTAAGGACACTTAAAAGGGACAAACATGGACAATTAGCATGCAACACAAGCTCTGAAATTATGCTAAAGAAGGTGCCAAACCGACTAAACCAAGCAAGCATATCATGCAATTAAGGTTCAAAACCCAAGGCTCACCAAAGGGGCATTGAACTACGCTTATCAAGACCAAACATGGCATGATTTAAGTAACTAAAATCAGGGTTTTAGCATGTCAAAATGAACCCAAAAGACTACTTAGATGGCATCTAAGAAGGCTACACACGATGGCATACACAAATGCACTTTCAAGGAGCATGCAACACAAACATTTGACGCATCAAAAGGGTTATGAAATACAAGCATGCAAACATGTTAAAGAGACTGAAATGGCATGTTAAATAGTTCCAAACCATTAACCAAAGCAAGTAATGCATGTTAGAGGCTCATGTTCTTGAGGCTTACAAGCCTAAAATGCAAAGGGACTATACTAGGCATGCCAAGATCAACCCAAACAACTAAGGATAGACCTTAAACATGGTGAAATAAGCACAAAAGCTTCACAAAGCTAAGCCTAAAACATGCTTGAACAAAGGCTTACAACCTAAGGCATGTTAAGGCCTAAACATGGCATTACAAGGTAGGTATGCTAAGCATGCATGGTGTACCAAAACCAACTTACAACAATGTTATCTCATGGCAAAATAAGTATGAAAAATAGTCTAGGCATGATCAACACACACTTGAACAAAGGGCTCCCTCAAGAGGCCAAAAATTGCCCTTTTCAAGGACAACAAGGAGAGGGGTTGGCCCTCTCCTTCTTGAGACTTCAAAGCATCATCCTCACCACTGAAATCCCTCTAGATTTCAATGGTGAGGAGACCCAAACACCAAAGTCTCGGAGCTCACCCAAAACAGCACAAAATGGGGGCCTCTCAAGGCCTAAGAGGGGTCAAACTCCTGTAAACCAAAAAACACTCTTAACAAACTATCAAGAGGGCCCAAAAATAGATCTTCTTTATGTTATACACTAAACACAAAAACAGTTCTAAGATAGGCTAACAAGCTATGCAAAAAGGGACTAGTTTCTTACCCTTGAAGAACCTCTCCACAAATGATGATTTTGTTGCTTCCTTGAGCTCAAATCCAGCCAAGAACACCAAGAACAAGCTCTGGTCCTTGAAGAAACCAAGAAAATGTGAAAGACTATGTGTTTGTGTGCAATAGTATGGACAAAAGCACCTAGAACACACACAAGGGAGAGATATAGAGATAGGAGATATATGGAACCCTAAACCTAAACCAGAGCTCCCTCTGAATTTTCTAACCAAAAAACTCTAACCCCCATGCCAAGAGAGGGAGCCCTCTCTTATAGGCAACTCCTCTTGCAAAGCTTAGCAAATAAGCTTCCTAAGAGGGAGCAAAGGTGGGTGCCAGCTATCAAAGCTGGCACAAAATATCTACCAAAAGTAGATGAACAGTAGTCGGCTGGCCAAAATTGTCATTTTGACAAAATTGACTGCCGACCGGCAACAAAGAGTGCCGACCGGCAATAAAAATTGCCGATGGCAACAAAACCTTGGCCGGTGGCCTCTAGCCACGGCCGGTGATGTGTGGGGATGCCTCACAAGGCATTCACTGCCCCTCCAAGGCAAAACACAAGTGTTTGGTGCAAAACCAGACACAAAACGGTCGAGTTCGGAGATCCTGAGGCGAGACGCGTAGCCGAGACCTCTGAGAACTCCAAACAAACACAAATAAGGATGATCACCGAGTGTTCGATCAGTGACATCCAAGTCTTGAGGACGGTAAAAAATGGGGTGTCTACAAACACTCGAACACCTACACGGATTCTCCTGCATAGTGGCAGATATGTAAATACGGCGTTTGTTTACCATTTCTCATGCTTTAGGGTTTGAACACTTGAACACCTATACGGATTCTCCTGCATAGTGGCAGATATGTAAATACAGTGTTTACTTACCATTTCTCCCGCATTAGGGTTCGAACACTCGAACACCTATACAGATTCTTCTGCACAGTGGTAGATATGTAAATACGGCATTTACTTACCATTTCTCGTGCATTAGGGTTTGAACACTCGAACACCCATACAGATTCTCCTACACAATGGCTGAGATGTAAATACGGTGCTTACTTACCATTTCTCATGCATTACGGTTCAAACACTCGAACACCTATATGGATTCTCCTGCATAGTGGCTGAGATGTAAATACGGTGTTTACTTACATTTCTCATGCATTACGGTTCGAACCGTCGAACACCTATACGGATTCTCCTACACTGCGGGAGATATGTAAATACGGCATTTACTTACCATTTCTCACGCATTATGGTTCGAACACTGGAACACCTATACGGATTCTTTAGCACAGTGGCAGATATGTAAATACGGCGTTTACTTACCATTTCTCATGCATTACGGTTCGAACACTCGAACAACTATTCGGATTCTCCTGCACAGTGGCAGATATGTAAATACGGCGTTTACTTACCATTTCTCATGCATTAGGGTTCGAACACTCGAACACCTATACAGATTCTCCTGCACAGTGGCTGAGATGTAAATACGGTGCTTACTTACCATTTCTCATGCATTACGGTTCGAACACTCGAACACCTATACGGATTCTCCTGCAGAGTGGGTGAGATGTAAATACGATGTTTACTTACCATTTCTCATGCATTACGGTTCGAACCGTCGAACACCTATACAGATTCTCCTACACAGCGGGAGATATGTAAATACAGAATTACTTACCATTTCTCACGCATTATGGTTCGAACACTCGAACACCTATACAGATTTTGCTTACCATTTCTCAAGCATTACGGTTCGAACACTCGAACACCTATACAGATTCTCCTGCACAGTGGCAGAAATGTAAATACGGCGTTTGATTACCATTTCTCATGCATTAGACTTCGAACACTCGAACACCTATACAGATTCTCCTGCACTGTGGCAGATATGTAAATTCGGGGTTTACTTACCATTTCTCAGGCATTACGGTTCGAACACTCGAACACCTATACAGATTGTCCTGCACAGTGGCTGAGATGTAAATACGGTGTTTACTTACCATTTCTCAGGCATTACGGTTCGAACACTCGAACACCTATATGGATTCTCCTGCACAACAGCAGATATGTAAATAGGGCGTTTACTTTCCATTTCTCAGGCATTACGGTTCGAACACTCGAACAACTATACGGATTCTCCTGCACAGTGGCAGATATGTAAATACGGCGTTTGCTTACCATTTCTCATGCATTACGGTTCGAACACTCGAACACCTATACGGATTCTCCTGCACAGTGGTTGAGATGTAAATACAGTGTTCACTTACCATTTCTCACACATTACGGTTCGAACACTCGAACACCTATACGGATTCTCCTACACTGTGACAGATATGCAAATACGGCGTTTACTTACCATTTCTGATGCATTACGGTTCGAACACTCGAACACCTGTACGGATTCTTCTGCACAGTGGCAGATATGTAAATACGGCGTTTACTTACCATTTCTCATGCATTATGGTTCGAACACTCGAACACCTATACGGATTCTCCTGCACAGTGGCAGATATATAAATACGGCGTTTACTTACCATTTCTCATGCATTAGGGTTCGAACACTCGATCACCTATACGGATTCTCCTGCACAGTGGCTGTGATGTAAATATGGTGTTTATTTACCATTTCTCACGCATTACGGTTCGAACACTCGAACACCTATACGGATTCTCCTGCACCGTGTCACTTTGGTTCTAAAGTTTTAAATTTTATCAATTTATTACCAAAATATTGATGAAAACATGAGATATATATTTACAATACTGAAGGATGAAATTGACAAAATTAAAATTTTAGAGACTAAAATGGTACAAAATGCATACTTTTGGGAATATAGTTCAAATTTATAATTATTCTGTTAGCGATTTAAGCCATCGTTTGACATTAGATTAATTTGTCTGAAATTTAAAATTTTAAAAATGAAATTGATCAATTATATAAATATATTTTATCCCTTAATTTGTTACTGAGTTGCTTTCTCTGCTGTCCATAACTCCTAAAATAATGACACAATAAGCGGCCATGAGAATAAGAATTCCTTTTCACCAATTACAATCATGAATGTTATTAAATTTATGTTGACTTAGACCATCTCTAACGTTGTATCAGACTCAACATCAAATTTGAATTTGATGAAAAAAGTCACATTTTTCCTTTCCAATGGTTTCACCAAACTGATATCAAACTAAGAATGATGTAAAAATTTCATCAAACTGAGAATACACGTATGGTTTCACCATTTTACTGTGCAAGAACGTTGGTGGTGGGGCCACCGGTCAACCAGCCGATCGACCGGCCGGTTGACCCACCGGTCAACTGGCTCCTTTCAAATTAGTAGGTTCAAACAGGGCCCAAAAGGTTCAAACAGGTAAAAAAAAAATATTCTTCGCTTTACCGGTCGACTGGCCGGTCGTCCCCAGCTAGTATTATTTTGATGCAACTGTTGGACCAAATAATACCAAATTGACAAAATCACTTTTTTTTTCATCAGATTTAATGAAAAAAAGGTTCATTGTTAAAGATACTCTTAGATGTCAGCCTTTATATATATAATAATTATAGCAGTGTCACGCATTACAGTTCGAACACTCGAACACGAATATAGATTCTTCTGCACAGTGGCAGATATGTAAATACGGCGTTTACTTACCATTTCTCACGCATTACGATTCGAACACTCGAACACCTATACGGATTCTCTTGCACAGTGGCAGATATGTAAATACGGCGTTTACTTACCATTTCTCATGCATTATAGTTCGAACACTCGAACACCTATACGGATTCTCCTGCACAGTGGCTGATATGTAAATACAGCGTTTGCTTACCATTTCTCATGCTTTACGGTTCGAACACTCGAACACCTATACGGATTCTCTTGCACAGCCGCAGATATGTAAATACAGCATTTACTTACTATTTCTCATGCATTACGGTTCGAACACTCGAACACCTATACGGATTCTCCTGCACAGTGGCAGATATGTAAAATACGGCGTTTACTTACCATTTCTCATGCATTAGGGTTCGAACACTCGAACACCCATACAGATTCTCCTGCACAGTGGCTGAGATGTAAATACGGTGCTTACTTACCATTTCTCACGCATTACGGTTAGAACACTCGAACACCTATACGGATTCTCCTACATAGTGGCTGAGATGTAAATACGGTGTTTACTTACCATTTCTCATACATTACGGTTCGAACCCTCGAACACCTATATGGATTATTCTACAGAGTGAGAGATATGTAAATACAGCGTTTACTTACCATTTCTCACGTATTATAGTTCGAACACTCGAACACCTATACGGATTCTCCAGCACAGTGGCAGATATGTAAATACGGCGTTTACTTACCATTTCACATGCATTACGGTTCGAACACTCGAACAACTATTCGGATTCTCCTGCATAGTGGCATATATGTAAATACGGCGTTTACTCACCATTTCTCATGCATTAGGGTTCGAACACTCGAACACCTATACAGATTCTCCTGCACAGTGGCTGAGATGTAAATACGGTGCTTACTTACCATTTCTCACGCATTACGGTTCGAACACTCGAACACCTATACGGATTCTCCTGCATAGTGGCTGAGATGTAAATACGGTGTTTACTTACCATTTCTCATGCATTACGGTTCGAACCGTCGAACACCTATACAGATTCTCCTACACAGCGGGAGATATGTAAATACGGCGTTTACTTACCATTTCTCACGCATTATGGTTCGAATACTCGAACACCTATACAGATTTTGCTTACCATTTCTCAAGCATTACGGTTCGAAAACTCTAACACCTATACGGATTCTCCTGCACAATGGCAGAAATGTAAATACGGCGTTTGATTACTATTTCTCATGCATGAGACTTCGAACACTCGAACACCTATACGGATTCTCCTGCACTGTGGCAGATATGTAAATTCGGGGTTTACTTACCATTTCTCAGGCATTACAGTTCAAACACTCGAACACCTATACGGATTGTCCTGCACAGTGGCTGAGATGTAAATACGGTGTTTACTTACCATTTCTCAGGCATTACAGTTCGAACACTCGAACACCTATATGGATTCTCCTGCACAGTAGCAGATATCTAAATAGGGCGTTTACTTTCCATTTCTCAGGCATTATGGTTCGAACACTCGAACAACTATACGAATTCTCCTGCACAGTGGCAGAGATGTAAATATGGTGTTCACTTACCATTTCTCACACATTACGGTTCGAACACTCGAACCCCTATACGGATTCTCCTACACTGTGACAAATATGTAAATACGGCGTTTACTTACCATTTCTGATGCATTACGGTTCGAACACTCGAACACCTGTACGGATTCTCCTGCACAGTAGCAGATATGTAAAGACGGAGTTTACTTACCATTTCTCATGCATTACGGTTCGAACACTCGAACACCTATACAGATTCTCCTGCACAGTTGCAGATATGTAAATACGGCGTTTACTTACCATTTCTCATGCATTAGGGTTCGAACACTCGATCACCTATACGGATTCTCCTGCACAGTGGCTGTGATGTAAATATGGTGTTTATTTACCATTTCTCACGCATTACGGTTCGAACACTCGAACACCTATACGGATTCTCCTGTACCGTGTCACTTTGGTTCTAAAGTTTTAAATTTTATCAATTTAATACCAAAAATATTGATGAAAACATGAAATATATATTTACAATATTGAAGGATGAAATTGACAAAATTAAAATTTTAGAGACTAAAATGGTACAAAATGCATACTTTTGGGATTATAGTTCAAATTTATAATTATTCTGTTAGCGATTTAAGCCATCATTTGGCATAAGATTAATTTGTCTCAAATTTAAAATTTTAAAAATGAAATTGATCAATTATATAAATATATTTTATCCCTTAATTTGTTACTGAGTTGCTTTCTCTGCCGTCCATAACTCCTAAAATAATGACACAATAAGCGGCGATGAGAATAAGAATCCCTTTTCACCAATTACAATCATGAATGTTATTAAATTTATGTTGACTTAGACCATCTCTAACGTTGTATCAGACTCAACATCAAATTTGAATTTGATGAAAAAAGTCACATTTTTCCTTTCCAATTGTTTCACCAAACTGATATCAAACTGAGAATGAAGTAAAAATTTCATCAAACTGAGAATACGCGTATGGTTTCACCATTTTACTGTGCAAGAACGTTGGTGGTGGGGCCACCAGTCAACCAGCCGGTCGACCGGCCGGTTGACCTACCGGTCGACTGGCTCCTTTCAAATAAGTAGCTTCAAACAGGGTCCAAAAGGTTCAAACAGGTAAAAAAAAAAATTCTTCACTTTACCGGTCGACCGGCCAGTCGTCCCCACTCTGTATTATTTTGATGCAACTGTTGGAGCAAATAATACCAAATTGAGAAAATCACTCTTTTTTTCATCAGATTTATTGAAAAAAAGGTTCACCGTTAAAGATGCTCTTAGATGTCAGCCTTTATATATATAATAATTATAGTAGTGTTTGTTCCTGGAGCAATTATTCCATTGTCACATATAGCATTGACGCCATCATGTTATAAATAAATGTAAATTTTTACCTATATAGGACCCATGTGAAATTTATTCATAAAATATATTTCAAATATCTTTTGAACCCAAGTTTTGAAACCCAAATATGTTTTCACACAAGTTTTCAAAATCTAATTCGCCAACCCAATTTATTATTATTATTATTATTATTATTATTATTATTATTATTATTATGTTTTTATACTTATCATTATTTAGTAATTTTATAAAAGTTCTTTATAAATGTGAAATACTTTAAATGTATGTAGATTGAGTGGATATGAAATCAGAAAAGAAGTGTTAAATTTTTAAAATGTTCATAAAAAAATTTGGAGTGAAACTTTTCCCTATAAATTAGATTAGATGTATTTAAAAAGTAAATTTAGATTAGTTATATGAAAGAAGTAAACAAAAATTGACTATAATATTGCAAAAAAAAAAAATTGATTACAAGACCAAAAAAAACCCAAAAACTAATTTTGAAAACTTACAACTAAACAAGTTTTGAATTTAATTTTCTAAAAACTATTTTCAAAAGTTATAACCAAACAAATTTTGAATTTTTAAAATACTTTTCAAAATGAATTTGAAAACTAATTTCAAAAGTAAACCAAATGAAACGCACCATTAAACTCTAATTTTCTAGTTTAATGACCAAATTTAAAATTAAAATTAAAATATTAAAATGCAATAATGAGGTGAAATATGGCAATCACAAGTTATTTGTTGGGTATATCATATTAAAAATTAAAAATTGATAGTCAATATTATTTTACTTTTGTTTTTTAATTGGGTTAATTGTTTAGTAAAAGTACAATAAGTCTTATAATTTTTTACATAATTACATTGAGGTCCCTTAAGATTTTAGAGCACATAACACTTAGATTATTTTTTTATCAATAATTTGTTAAAAATGATTTTGTCATTTTTTTTAACACTAAGTTGTATATTGTTCTTTATTTGTTTTTATGATTTTACACTATTTACATTAGTTTAATCAGCTTAATTTTATTAAAAAGAAAATCAGTATAACTATATTAAAATTATAAGACTTAAGCTATTTTTTCCCCTAAATCAGCAGTTTACCCTTAATAAGTTGTTAGGTAAATTGCACTGACCTTCTTTGAAGTTTAGAAAAAATACAACAAATTTCATAGTTTTGATATAATTATATTGAACTCCCGTTTAGTAAAGTTAAATAGACTGAAATTAATGTAAGTTATATGCAATCACAAAAATAAATAAGATAAAATCTACATTTCAATATAAAAAGAGATTGTCTGCAAAAAATTGGTTTTTATCACACAATAAATAACAAACATAAGGTATGCCTACGTCCACCATGAAGAAACGACGAGTCGGGCCTCAGCCTCAGTAAAAGACCTCTTACAATATTTTAAGTGTACAATAAATACAAAACACCTCACAATATAGATTATAATATTAATTTTTCTATTTATACAACTAATTATGATAAAATTTACCTTAATTTGTTATTCAGTGGCCTTCTCAGCCATCTTTAATTCTTAGAATAATGTGACACGGTGATAACGTCATGATACTAAAAAAAATCTACTTCCTTTCCATCAAGAATAGTTTCATATGCACAAATTGATATACCAACTATAATAATTAATGACACTTCATTAGATGTTGATTTTTATTTTTCTAATGTATGTTGACTTAGATAGCAGGGTCTCTTATGCTGTGTTTAGTTGGGGGATTTAGGGAGAGATTTGAAAAGAAAAATGAGAAAGAAAAATGTGTATAAAACTAGGTGAAATTTAAGTATATTTTGTCACGCCCCAAACCCGCCCCTAAAAGTTTGGGCATGACCCATTCAAAAACGGACACTAAACCTGTTATACATATTATACGGGGCCTGAACGGAAGCACTTGATAATCAAAATCTATTCCATTGAGCTACCACTATCATGCCAGGATCACAACATCAGAGTAAGTAAATAATATACAGAAAACATACATACACATACATCAACTCAGCCCATAATTGGGCGTATAACAAAACATATTAATGAAAGACAACCGAAGCATAAACCCCAAAAACTTAACAACACTTTACAAAGTACACGTGCTTCAGTTAGTGCCTGGACACATCGAGGTTGACAAGAGAGAGAGACGAGCCTTAAGGGTTAGGACTGGCTTCCCAGTTGATTACCTACAGAAGCAAACAAAATACAGAATGAGCGAAACTCAGTGAATAATAGTACATAAACAATGTAAAGTGTAACCTGACCAGTAAAGCATAAGACTGCAGAGGCATATGATTTCATTCCGTAATTATTTCAAAACAGCCATGAATCTAGTTTTCTTAACAGAGTGGTTTTAAGCCCAGTATGTACCGAACTGCCATAGGTCTACAGATACAAGATGGCCATCGGCCCAGAATGCAACATAACGGCTTAAAGCCCAAAAATATACATGTATAGACTCAAGAGGTGGCTTCCACCAAAGTGTAGCACTTTGTTCCATACCAAAAGTCAATGAGTTTTAAAACCAGCAATTCATATCATGCCAAATCACAAACAAAACAGAGTGATAGAACAAATTACATAATCAGAATAAATAAACAGAACAGAACAATCCCAAAGTCATATGAATCTTGTCACACCCCGGTGTGCACAAATCATCTCATGGTTTATTACAAATAGACATATTCGTCTCATGTATATCAGAACATTAATAATACTCCTTGATAAGGACGTTATAATTTACCTCGTACCAGTCTTGATTCATTATTAACAAGATAGAATGAGTCGGAATACACGAGCATTATTGCTTCTCTTGTTCACTACCAATCAATAGAAGTAATTTACAAATAACAGAACGTTAGTAATACTGTTAACAGTAAGCAATCCCAATTATATATCAGGTTCCCATTCAAAATATCATTTCCACAAACTCTTTTTGTTAACTTATTCCATCATCTTAATAATTCATATAAATTTATTATGCGCCATCATAACACCTTACCGATAATCCTGAACCGTAATCGGAATACAGAATTAAGTCAACTCTTTCCACGTTCACATAGGTTACACCAATCCTCAATCCACATACGTGTTACCATATTGCCACAGACAACAGAATGCTATTAACAATGATTATTAACGGAAAAGAATGTACATGTGAGGTATTATTACTCACAACGTTGAGATGACGTATTGCTTCCTCTCGTGGTGTGCCCTGCACCCATTTAAATCTTAGACATTAGTTCAGCGTTTTCTCCTCAATTAACTTTTGGTTTCACTTCATTTCGAACGAGCATATCAATATAAAAAAGACATCAAATACATATTCCGACAACATTAGAGGATTCTACACGCAAAACGGAGCAAACAGTACTTTTCAGCATGAGTCGCACGTGCGGCTGTGAGCCCCGCACGTGCGGCAGTTGGCCTCACACGTGCGGCCTTGAGGTCCCGCACGTGCCTTTTAGGCAGAATCAAAACTCAAAAATTGGTTCTCCCGCACGTGCGGCGATTGGCTGCCATACGTGCGGCCATGACTCCTGCACGTGCGGCGATTCTGCATTTGTTCCAGTCCGAAATTCTGCAATATTTCACTTCTTGGTGCATATTTGAGGGGTTTAATTTGGGGCTTTTATGGCTAATTCAAGGGTCAAAAAGCATGTAAATCAAGGTACCAAATACGTCAAATTAAGCTTATGAACACAACCCAATTAATTTGGACAAGAACATGACATAATTGAAATTCATTAACACAAGTTCATTCTTGAGGCTCTTAACTTTACACACATGTATAGATGTACAAAAACATGGTATAAGCATGGATACTAATTTGTTAAGTAAAGAAACAAGATGATTCTCTTCACTAGACAACTTGAATTGGGTTCAAAATACACATATGGTGGGATTATCATGCCAATTCTTCAACACACACCCAAGATTTGTTACAACATCAAAAAATTCCTATTTCAAGTTGAGGAAGAGAATTAAATTAGGGAAATCCAACTTACCTTGGCTTCAATCTCTACTCTCCCTTATTCTTAGTCTCTCTTCATTTTTCTCCCAGGGAGTATGAAAATGAGAAAGTTCCTAAGTCTTAGGTTCCATAAGACTCTTATAAATAAACATATGTCAAGATTGAATAAGGACGAAAATCAATCGTTTAATCATCCCAAATTGAAATTTCACGGAAATGCCTAATATTACTTAAAAATTATTCTGATCACTACCAGATTTGGACATGTCAAATTTGTTTATTACATTAGCTTTAGAAATGTTGATTAGGATATTCATTCAAAATTTTAATTAAAATTTATATAAAAAATTTACATTTTCAATATCTATTGTATACTTTCAATAAAATTTTAATTTAAACCTTTTAAATAAAAAACAAAAAGGAATTTTAACATATTTTTAATATTATTTCAATAGTAAATAGTAGTAAATACATGGAGTTTTACCATTAATCTCAACAAGTCATACAACTCGTACTAGCTTGAAATCACTTTTTTTTTTCTTCAAATTTTATGTCTTAATTCATTATTTTGGTATTTTTATTTTGTATTCAAGGAATTTTTTTAGTGCTCAAAAAATAAAGTGTACAAAGTAAATGCATTTTGGGTTGTGTTAGCCATGGTATTACATTTACAATTAAAGCTATTGTGAATGGGTTGTAGAATTAGTGTGCAATGTTTGGAGTGAGTGAATTGGATTGGAGTGTCAAGATTTGTGAGATGAATATTCAAAATATGTAAATTTAAGTATTCAAATTATGAAAGGTGGACTGATTAACTTAGGGTTGGTTTGGAAAGTGGGTTGACTTTTTAATTTTTTGGTTTTTTTTGGTTATTTTAGTCTGAGCTAAAAAGTTTGGTTTGGGAAGGGCTTTTTGACTTTTTTTACTTTTTTTATGAGAGAAGAGTGTAATGATTATAGGTTAGATGTGATGTTTTGTTTTTTGTGACTAAAATAACTTATTTTATTTTTTGTGACTAAAATAACCAAAAAAATCTATAACCCAACTTGCCAAACGGAGGCTTAACAATATATCCCAAGGATAAATATATATATTATATATATATGTATGTATATTCAATGGAATACCCAACCTTAATTGCGGAGCCGCCACTGCTGGCAATGGCATAAAAAAATATAATAATAAATAAAAAATTCAAATTATGAAACGTGTACTGATTGACTTAGTAATATATGCAAAGAATAAATACATAAATATATATATTCAACAAATAAATTATTGCGGAGCCGACACTGCTGGCAATGGCATGAAATAATTTTTCTTGCTAACATGTAAATTTTTTATTGAGAGATTTATTTATAAATTTATTTAGGATTCTTTTTAGGATTCTTGTTATTAAGATTTTATAGCATAAAAGGCATTCAATATTTTAATAATGTCTAAGGCCTCTTAAATTGATCCAGAGAAAATTTTACTTCACAGAGAAAATGTCACTAGAGAAATTGAAGAGTTTCTCTGGATTTTGAAAATTCTCTGGCCTTCCTTGACATTCCCTTCTCTCTAGAGAAATTTTCCTTCTCCAGCCTTCCCTGAACATCCAACTCTGCAAAGAAATTTTGAAAATTTCTCTGCCTTCCATGGCCTTCCCTTCTCTGCAGAGAAATTTCCCTTCTTTGGCCTTCCCTTGACATCCCACTCTCTAGAGAAATTTTGAAAAATTTTCTGGCCTTCCTCGGCCTTCCCTTCTCTCCAAAGAAATTTCCCTTCTCTGGCCTTCCCTAGACATCCCACTCTCTAGAGAAATTTTGGAAATTTCTCTGGCCTTTCTTGGCCTTCCCTGAACTTCCTACAAAATTACCTCTCTAGAGAAATTTTTCTCTGGCCTTCCCTGGACTTCCCACAAACCTCTTGAAATGTATTTGTGAAACAATATCAAACAAAATACAAATCAATTTCCATATCTTAATTGCAACAAATCAAAGTAAATCCTTAATTACAGACCTCTCAACTCCACACACACAGTGATTTCAGAGAATCAATCACACAAACAAACACAAAATCAAAGGCTGTCTTTAATTACAGACTTCGAGAAATTCTCAGCTTCCGCAAGCTCCAGATCCTTTAACAAAACGAAAACTTCAACCCATTTCAATATTGAGAAATTTCTCTAGATTATTCTCTTTCTTCTCTGACTTGTTGCATTCACCTCTATCGCCGCTCGATGCTCTGAATGTGTATGTTCTTGTGATTGAATGACTGAGATTAAGGAAAAAGGTGAAGATGCTCCTCCGATCACCAACCCCAATGCTCTGCTCGGTGAGTTCCTATTGGCGATCATGATTTCGCCAATCTCCACCGCGCTCAGCGTCGCTCCGCCCTGAAACACCTCTTCAACTTGTGGAAACAACTTGTGATCCTTGAGCCCTAGATAGTTATTCGCTAAGCACTTGAAGGAATTGAAATCACAAAGAGGAAAATGAATGTGAACATCGATTCGTCCTGGTTTGAGTATCGATGAATTGATCTGTTTTTTGTTGTTCAGTGTGAACACCATCACTCTCTCATCTCCATAACACGAACTCACAAGTCCATCCATGAAATTCAGTACATCGGACAAGGTCACCGTTATCGATTTCTCAATATTGAAATCATGATCGGACGGTTATACAAGTAGGATTCGAAACCAAATCAATGCTGAACAACCCTCTGAATCGGTGCTGAAACGATTCATGATTGATTGAATCATAGAGAGAGAGAGAGAGAGAGAGAGAGAAAGAAAGAGAGATGAATGGAGGTCAGGTCAGTGAATCGGAGAGAGAGAAGTAGAAATTGTTGGATAAAAAGAGAAAGAGAGCATGAATTTTCTCTATGATATATGGGTGTAGGTGTAGACACCCCATTTTTGACCGACCTTAAGATTCAGACGTCATCGATTGAGCGCTCGGTGATGGTGCATGTTATGCTTGTCCTGAGGTTTCGGTGTTTTCGGCTGAGAGCCTTACCCTCGGACCTCGGGACCCTTTTGTGTTTTACCTCGGTTTGCGAACCAGGTCTTGTTTTCTCTTCTCGAAGGGAGGGAGAGGTCTCGTAGACCATCTCTCAGTGGTCGTAGGATACTTTTCGTGGTCGTAGGCCACTTTTCCCGTTTGTAGACCAATTTTTGATTTTCGGAGCCGTCGGTCGTGCGCCTCGGCTTGGGACCGCTTAACATTCTCCGTTTGCCCTAGTTTTTGGCACACACCTTTCTTCCTCTCTCTGGAGGGACACTGTGGCCCAGGAGACCACCTTTGTGGTCGCATGCCACTTTTGCTGCTTAACAGCCTGTTTTCGGGGCACCCGGCTACGCATTTTGACCCCCGAACCCTCGTTTTGCATCCGTCTTGGTTCATTTTTGCCATGGACCTTGTTTTCATTGTTTGGGAGGTGGTACAAGGGTGGGAGACCACCTTTTCTCCTTGGAGACCACTTCTCTCTCTGCCAGCCAGTTTTCTTGTCAGGAAGCTGGTCTCCTTAGTCTTTGAGCCACATTTACTAGTCTCCCATACCACCACTAGCTTGCATTCAGTTGGGAGACCACCAAATAGGCTGGCCAACCACCTTTCTTTTGGTTCAACCTTTTGACCTGGTCGGCCGACCAGGGGAAGTGCTCGACCGACCACCTAAACTGGTCAGCCTGCCTCCCTCAGCTCTGTCTTTGTGAGTTGTTGCCAGTTGTGCCAGCTGGAAGGCACAAACTGGATCCTCCATACACGTGTATGGAGGATCCTAAGCCATGTTTAGCTTCTCCAAGAAGCTTGAACCCTCTTGTTTTTCTATAAGAGAGGGCCTCCCTCTCCTTTAGAGAGGTTCAGATTTTGGTTTAAGGCATACACTATACCTCTCCCTATATCTCTATACTTTGAGCTCAAAAGTGCTTGGTTCTTGCCCCTTTTGCACCACACCTCTTAAGCACACACCCCCACCATTGTCCTAAGGTTCTTGGAGGGTCTTGAGAGGTCTCAAAGAATTGGTTTTTGGTCCAGAAGTTGCTGGTCTTCTTGAGCTTCAAGGGTAACACATTTTCTCCTTTTTAAGCCCTATTTTGATCCTTATCTTAGCCATATTTGCATGCATATTTGAGCTTTTTTATCAACTAAAAAAAGTCTTATTTTGAGGTCCTTTTCATGTTTGTTTAAGGTTATTTTGGTGTTGAAGGTCATTTACTCTCTTGCATGCTTGTTTTGGCCTTGTTTTGTGCCATGCCATAAGGCCTTTGTTTTCATCCTTTCTTGGCCTTTTAGCCATCGAAATCCAGTGGATTTTCAGTGGTTGACATGCTGTTTTGAGGGCCAAAATCATAGAGGGGTGACCCTCTCTCTTTTGGCCATGTTTGTTGGCATTTTTGGTCTCACAAAGGAGCCTTCATTTGCACACCTCCAAGCCTTGTTTTAGGCCATTTTCAGTGAATTTTAGGGCCTGCCTAGGCTCTGTCCAGAGTTTGTTTTGTCACCTTAGGTGTGCCTCTTGCATGTGTAGAATAATCCTCTTCATAGCTTATCAAAGGAGCATGTCATTCTTGCGTGCATTGATCATGTTTCAGTGGGTTTTTGGGCTTTATTTGGCATGTCATACCTCTGTCTTTGGCTGGTTTAGTGGTCTCTCAAATGCTTTATATGCTTCATATGCTTGTAGTATAAACCATGCTTACTAGCTTATATTGCATGTTGTTTTGGCCCTTGATGCTAGCATATTTTGGCCATCATCTAAACTGATTTTGTGCCTATTTTGGACCGCCTTAGCTCTATTTTGAGGTCCCATGGTCGAATGATGCTTGCCATGCATGCTTGTAGTGTAATACCCTTGCCTAGTCTTGAGTTTTGAAGCCTCTTGCATGCTTAAATGGAGGTGTTTGCATGTTTTAGCATCATTGTGCATGATATTTTAGAGCTTATACTTGTGCCATGTTCCCATGTTTTCCACTCTTTAAATGCGTTTGAGAGTCGTGCTTGTATATCTCATTTATGGGCCATTGCATGTGTAATACCCCGACCCTCGTATCTGATTCTGTTATCTTTTCAAGCTTTTGTTCTGTATCTCTGAATATCTATCATGAAATTTTATGTATAAGTGCGGTAAATTGCATGGAAGAAGACATATTGACTCTTATCTGTTGAAATCAAACATTATCTGTTACATTTGAATTGCTTTCATCTGAAATTGGACACCTTAGAGATTTAATTTGCAAAAATTGATTTGATATTTGGAATCTACATGATTTTTAAGCTATAATGGGATTTTCTGTGAAATTTTTATTTCGGCATGGTAAAGCGATTGAATTTCGTCTTATATGCTCCTTTATGTTTATATTTATCTCTAAGACTCATTTGAGCCTATGATAAAAAACGTGAGACTCTAAGGGAGAAAGAGAGAGAGAGGGAAGAGGAAGAATTGGGGGAAAACGTGAATCATCAAGAAAGCTTGTCAAGATTGTTAGATTTGTGTGAGTAAATTCAAGGTAACTCAAGTTCTCTTCTTGTGGTGACTTAGGATTTGGAATTATGTTTGTGTTGGTTCATAGATAATATATGTTTGAGCTATGAGGGTTTCTCAATAATTGTCTATTTTGACACTCTAAATGGGTGATGTATGAATTTATACTTCAATTCTTGGTTTTATGTTATCATTCTATGGAAACATGTTGGTGTCAAGTGTCATGCTTGAAGAACTTGAATGTGGAATGGAATTTGAGGAAGTGATGACTTGTTGAAGCCTCTAAGTTAGAGTAAATTATCATAATTGAAGTAGAATCCATGTTATGGTGTTGTTAGGTTGAAGAATTGCATGAGGTTAATCTTTGATTGCATGAAAATGAGGTTGGATTGCTAAATTTTGAGTTGAAATCGAGCTGCCCTGAATCTGGGTCGTATGTCCGCTCGAGCGTAGGTCATGGCCGCTCGAGCGGGAAATGCACCCTCTCAGCAGTTCTTCTGAAAATTTCTCTGTCCGCTCGAGCTGGGGAATTTCCGCTCGAGCGCAAAAATCGACCTCGCAGCATGTTTGATCACATTGTACTGTCCGCTCGAGCGGGAAAGTTGGCGCTCGAGCGAAGGACTGTTTTACAGGAAAAAAAAGTGTTCGTTCAGTTTTGTGTGCTTGACTCACCGGTGTTTTAGAATATTTTTCTGATGAGTGTAAGATGGTTTAAAATTTATAAGAAATGTGGTGGTACATAAAATACTAATTTATCAGTTTGTGTGCAGGGCATACTCCAGAAGGACCTAGTACGCTACCACAACACTGTGAGTAATAGTGCATTACATATATATTTATGTATCTGTTCTGTAAGACATAATTGTAAATTATGTATTGATCGGGGACTGAAAAGTAGAAACCATATCCGTATATCTGTTGTGCCGAAAGGCTATCTGTTGTGCCGAAAGGCTATCTGTTCTGTTGTGCCGCAAGGCTATCTGTTGTGCCGCAAGGCTATCTGTTGTGCCGAAAGGCTATCTGTTGTGCCGCAAGGCTATCTGTTGTGCCGCAAGGCTACCTGTGCCGGAAGGCTATCTGGGCCACCAGGCCAATTTGTTGTTTCTATATTTGATTTGGTACATATACTAAAGTGCATTGTGATTTTATTATTGCGCACTATTATTCACTGAGCTTGTCTCATCCTATATGTTGTCTGATTCTGTAGGAGCCAGCTTGGGGAGCTGTTCTAGCATTACTTCGAGCATTTTGTCAGCTTAAGGATAACCAGGCACAGGAGGGAACCCTTACATATTAGACCAGTTTTCTTTGTATATGTAATTTTTGGTATCCATGTTGCTGGTCAGGGTTATTGTATCTATTGTTTTGTGCGCCTAATATCCAGGCTGAATTTGTAGATATTTGGTAATCTACTTCTGTGTGCATGTTTACCTTTTGTTAAATATCGAAATGGTCCTGGTTTTTGGTAGTTGCTCAATGGATGTGTCTGTTTGATGTTATTTAAAATTTACCGTTTCCGCTCAGGCCCCAAACGCCGTTCATCATAGGTCGTTCTGTCTGTTTCTGATTAGGTCATGCCCAAACCTTCTAGGGGCAGGTTAGGGGCGTGACAAGTGGTATCAGAGCACGAGTTGCTATCTCACACACGGATCCATTGAGCGTTAGGATGTCTAATGTGGTAGGCATCATATAGGAAAGTATGAATGATAGCAACGTGACATGATTTCTGCTAACTCTAATGCTAACAATTTGAATTTCTTGTACGCCTTTGTATATGTTGTAATTACTTGATTTGTAGACTATGGTGAGGACAAGGACCGACGAGCCAGAAGATGCTACTTCAGTACGGTTGGACAGGATGGAAAGAATGATTATGGAAGTGGCAGAAACTTTACGGCAACAACAACAGCAACAACCTCACCCACCACCACCGCCAGTACCCCCACCTGTAGTGCAAGACATTCATGCTGAGGATCGTACCATTACACTTACAAGGGAGTTTAAAAAGATGAAACCACCATCGTTTAAGGGGGGAATTGAACCAATGAAGGCGGAAGCATGGGTACTAGGGATAGAGAAATTGTTCGAAGTCTTCCCTTGTACTGAAGCTCAAAAGGTGCAGCTTGCTGCTTTCACTCTTGAAGATGAAGCACGGAGATGGTGGATGCTTACCAGAACAATGCATCCGGGGTTGACTTGGGACAGGTTCCTGGTGCTGTTCTATGACAAATATTTTCCCCAGAGTATGCGAGACAAGAAAGTAACTGAATTTGAAACGTTGAGGCAGGGAAATAAAACTGTGGCTGAGTATGAAGCACAATTCGCAGAACTAGCCCGGTTTGCACCTCACATGGTAGACACGGAGTACAAGAAGGCGCGGAAATTTGAGGGAGGATTACGGAGTGCCATTCAAGACCGGATTAATGTACTGAAGCTACCTACCTATGTTGATGTCTTGGAGCGGGCTGTTATAGCAGAAGGGAATCTTGCTACGCAGACTCGAATTTCTGAATGGAAAGGGAAAAGACAGAATACTCAATGGTCTAAGGGAACAACCACTTCGCCGAACAAAAAGCAGAATTCAGGGAACTCCAGCAGTACTGCTCCTCAGAATTCAACTCCTGTGTGCCCAGAATGTGGATTGAAACATCGTGGGAAATGTCATCGATTGACCGGAGCATGTTTTCGGTGCGGCAAGGTGGGTCATCTGATTAGAGACTGTCCACAAAGAAATCAACAAATTGGTGATAAGGCCGCCACAAGCTCAGCAGGGTCTACACCGATTCCTAGTGCTAAATCAACCGTTAAACCAACCAATAATAAGGATACCACAAGGCAAGGTAGGGTATTTGCGTTGGTTCCGGGAGATTTACAGAATGCAACAACAGTGGTATCAGGTACATGTATGGTTTATGGCTATTCTGCTTATGTTTTGTTTGATTCTGGCTCTACCTGTTCTTTTGTGTCAAAGCAATTTGCAAAGAACTTAGGTAAATCTGAAGTAGAATTAACCTATGTGTTGTGTGTTACATCACCCATGGGGAATTCTTTGATCTGCACTTCTGTTTATCCTACTTGTGAAATTCTCATTGGAGATGTCCGTGTATATGCTAATTTAGTTCCACTTGATATGACTTCATTTGACATTATTTTGGGGATGGATTGGTTGGGTGAATATGGTGTTACCATAGACTGTCTGATGAAACAAATTAAATTTTTTCCTTCGGGTCAGTCAGAAACTGTTTTCCAGGGCCAGGAAGTGACATCACCACCATATGTGATCTCTGCGGCTAAGGCTTGCAAACTGATTCAAAAGGGATGTCAGGGATATTTATGTAGTGTTCTGGGAGGGCCAGTAGAGCATGAAAATATCGATGCGATTCCAGTTGTTTGTGATTTTCCGGACGTCTTTCCAAAAGAACTACCAGGAGAGTTATGAGACCGTGAAATTGAATTCACAATTGACGTGCTACCAGGAACTCAACCTATTTCCAAAACTCCGTACCGAATGGCATTAGCTGAAATGAAAGAATTAAAGATTCAGTTACAAGATTTATTGGACAAGGGATTTATTCGTCCGAGTGTTTCTCCGTGGGGTGCACCAGTGCTATTTGTAAAGAAGAAAGATGGAACACTCCGGCTTTGTATTGACTACCGAGAGCTTAATAAAGTCACAATCAAGAATAAGTACCCGCTGCCAAGGATTGATGATTTATTTGATCAGCTTCAGGGGGCACAAGTCTTTTCCAAAATTGATCTCCGGTCTGGATATCACCAACTAAAGGTCAAAGCTAACGATGTTGAGAAGACAGCTTTTCGAACCCGGTACGGCCATTATGAATTCTTGGTTATGCCATTTGGAGTCACTAATGCACCAGCAGCTTTCATGGATTTGATGAACCGTGTTTTCAAACCCTATTTGGATGAATTTGTGGTGGTTTTCATTGACGACATCCTTATCTACTCAAAGAGTACAGAAGCTCATGAGGATCATCTTCGCCTAATTCTTCAAACACTCCGGGAAAAGAAATTGTATGCAAAATTGAAGAAGTGTGAATTCTGGCTACAAGAAGTGGCATTCTTGGGACATGTGGTGACCAAGGAAGGAATCTCGGTTGATCCACACAAAATTGAAGCAATTGTAAATTGGCCAACTCCTACTAGTGTAACTGAGGTGCGAAGTTTCATGGGGTTAGCTGGATATTATAGGAGGTTTGTTCAAAATTTCTCCAAGATTGCTGTGCCGCTTACCCAATTAACACGAAAGAGAGTTGCGTTTGAATGGTCAGAAGAGCGAGAGTCTGCCTTCCAAGAGTTGAAAACAAAGTTAACTACAGCACCAGTTTTAGCCTTACCATCAGGAACTGGAGGGTTTGTAATTTACAGTGATGCCTCGCATAAAGGGCTTGGTTGCGTACTTATGCAGAATGGAAGGGTTATTGCATATGCTTCTCGACAATTAAAACCCCACGAGAAAAATTATCCCACACACGACCTTGAGCTGGCAGCAGTAGTGTTTGCTTTGAAGATATGGCGACACTATCTCTATGGCACAACCTGTGAAGTCTATACCGACCACAAAAGTCTCAAATATCTTTTCACCCAAAAGGAGTTGAATATGCGACAGCGGAGGTGGTTGGAGTTGCTTAAAGATTATGATCTACAAATTCGTTATCATCCTGGTAAAGCTAATATGGTCGCGGATGCACTTAGCCGGAAAAATAGGGGAGATTTGGCGTATTTGTTTACGGAACAAAAGGAGTTAGTAATTGAATTAGACAAACTGAATGTGGAGTGTGTGACCCGAAGGCAAGAAGCCCTGATGGCAGCAACAATAGCTCAACCAACTTTACTTGAAGAAATCAAATTGCATCAAATGGAGGATAACACGTTGAGGAAGATATGTGACGAGTTAGAGTCCAAACCAAAACCGGGGTTCAGTTTAACGGATTCGGTGCTCAAGTTTCAGAACAGGATATGTGTCCCTAATGTGCTGGAACTTAAACGGAAATTGATGGAAGAAACGCATACCTCGAGATTCTCAATGCATCCAGGAAGTACCAAAATGTACCGAGAGTTAAAGCGAAACTTTTGGTGGCCGGGTATGAAAAGGGAGATCGCGGAATTTGTCTCTAAATGCTTACAATGCCAACAAGTAAAAGCGGAGCATCAAAAACCTGCCGGTTTGTTGCAGCCTCTTCCTATTCCGGAGTGGAAATGGGAACATTTGACAATGGACTTTGTTGTGGGGTTACCGCGGACTCCCCGAGGCATGAATTCAATATGGGTCATTGTCGATCGGTTAACGAAGTCTGCTCATTTCTTACCAGTAAAGACTCAATATAACGCAGATAAGCTCGCAGTACTTTATATGAATGAAATTGTAAGGCTTCATGGTGTCCCTGTTTCCATTGTGTCGGATAGAGATCCCAAGTTTGTTTCGAGATTCTGGCAAAGTTTGCAGGAGGCTATGGGAACGGAACTTAAATTCAGCACAGCTTTTCACCCTCAAACTGACGGTCAATCCGAGAGAACGATACAAACTCTAGAAGATATGCTCCGAATGTGTGTGCTGGATTTTCAAGGAAGTTGGGAAACTCATCTACCACTGATTGAATTTGCATATAATAATAGTTACCATTCGAGTATTCAAATGGCACCTTATGAAGCTCTGTATGGAAGACCGTGTCGCTCACCTGTATGCTGGGCGGAGGTAGGGGATAGGCCTTTGTTAGGGCCAGAGATTGTTCAATTGACTACTGAAAAGGTGAAAATTATTCGAGAAAGGCTGAAAACTGCTCAAAGCAGGCAGAAGAGTTACGCAGATAATCGGCGAAGGAATTTAGAATTTAATGAGAACAGTCATGTTTTTGTGAAAGTTACCCCAATGAAAGGACACTCAAGATTTGGAAAGAGGGGTAAGCTAACCCCCCGATATGTCGGTCCCTTTCAGATCTTACAGAAAGTTGGGCCAGTAGCCTACCGAGTCGCCCTTCCGCCACACATGAGTCAGGTTCATAATGTATTTCATGTTTCTATGCTCCGAGAGTATCTTCCAGATCCATCCCATATCATTGATTATCGTCAGATTGAGCTAACCGACAAGTTGTCCTACGAAGAGAAACCGATTCGAATTCTGGACCGTCAGCTAAAGCAGTTACGGAACCGAGAAATTCCAATGGTGAAAGTAGAGTGGCAAGAGCACTACGGAACTGAGGCGACTTGGGAAAAAGAAGACGAAATGAAAAATCAATATCCGTATCTGTTTTCGTCATAAGGTAAAAACAAGTTTGGAGGACCAAACTTAATTAAGGGGGAGAGAGTGTAATACCCCGACCCTCGTATCTGATTCTGTTATCTTTTCAAGCTTTTGTTCTGTATCTCTGAATATCTATCATGAAATTTTATGTATAAGTGCGGTAAATTGCATGGAAGAAGACATATTGACTCTTATCTGTTGAAATCAAACATTATCTGTTACATTTGAATTGCTTTCATCTGAAATTGGACACCTTAGAGATTTAATTTGCAAAAATTGATTTGATATTTGGAATCTACATGATTTTTAAGCTATAATGGGATTTTCTGTGAAATTTTTATTTCGGCATGGTAAAGCGATTGAATTTCGTCTTATATGCTCCTTTATGTTTATATTTATCTCTAAGACTCATTTGAGCCTATGATAAAAAACGTGAGACTCTAAGGGAGAAAGAGAGAGAGAGGGAAGAGGAAGAATTGGGGGAAAACGTGAATCATCAAGAAAGCTTGTCAAGATTGTTAGATTTGTGTGAGTAAATTCAAGGTAACTCAAGTTCTCTTCTTGTGGTGACTTAGGATTTGGAATTATGTTTGTGTTGGTTCATAGATAATATATGCTTGAGCTATGAGGGTTTCTCAATAATTGTCTATTTTGACACTCTAAATGGGTGATGTATGAATTTATACTTCAATTCTTGGTTTTATGTTATCATTCTATGGAAACATGTTGGTGTCAAGTGTCATGCTTGAAGAACTTGAATGTGGAATGGAATTTGAGGAAGTGATGACTTGTTGAAGCCTCTAAGTTAGAGTAAATTATCATAATTGAAGTAGAATCCATGTTATGGTGTTGTTAGGTTGAAGAATTGCATGAGGTTAATCTTTGATTGCATGAAAATGAGGTTGGATTGCTAAATTTTGAGTTGAAATCGAGCTGCCCTGAATCTGGGTCGTATGTCCGCTCGAGCGTAGGTCATGGCCGCTCGAGCGGGAAATGCACCCTCTCAGCAGTTCTTCTGAAAATTTCTCTGTCCGCTCGAGCTGGGGAATTTCCGCTCGAGCGCAAAAATCGACCTCGCAGCATGTTTGATCACATTGTACTGTCCGCTCGAGCGGGAAAGTTGGCGCTCGAGCGGAGGACTGTTTTACAGGAAAAAAAAGTGTTCGTTCAGTTTTGTGTGCTTGACTCACCGGTGTTTTAGAATATTTTTCTGATGAGTGTAAGATGGTTTAAAATTTATAAGAAATGTGGTGGTACATAAAATACTAATTTATCAGTTTGTGTGCAGGGCATACTCCAGAAGGACCTAGTACGCTACCACAACACTGTGAGTAATAGTGCATTACATATATATTTATGTATCTGTTCTGTAAGACATAATTGTAAATTATGTATTGATCGGGGACTGAAAAGTAGAAACCATATCCGTATATCTGTTGTGCCGAAAGGCTATCTGTTGTGCCGAAAGGCTATCTGTTCTGTTGTGCCGCAAGGCTATCTGTTGTGCCGCAAGGCTATCTGTTGTGCCGAAAGGCTATCTGTTGTGCCGCAAGGCTATCTGTTGTGCCGCAAGGTTACCTGTGCCGGAAGGCTATCTGGGCCACCAGGCCAATTTGTTGTTTCTATATTTGATTTGGTACATATACTAAAGTGCATTGTGATTTTATTATTGCGCACTATTATTCACTGAGCTTGTCTCATCCTATATGTTGTCTGATTCTGTAGGAGCCAGCTTGGGGAGCTGTTCTAGCATTACTTCGAGCATTTTGTCAGCTTAAGGATAACCAGGCACAGGAGGGAACCCTTACATATTAGACCAGTTTTCTTTGTATATGTAATTTTTGGTATCCATGTTGCTGGTCAGGGTTATTGTATCTATTGTTTTGTGCGCCTAATATCCAGGCTGAATTTGTAGATATTTGGTAATCTACTTCTGTGTGCATGTTTACCTTTTGTTAAATATCGAAATGGTCCTGGTTTTTGGTAGTTGCTCAATGGATGTGTCTGTTTGATGTTATTTAAAATTTACCGTTTCCGCTCAGGCCCCAAACGCCGTTCATCATAGGTCGTTCTGTCTGTTTCTGATTAGGTCATGCCCAAACCTTCTAGGGGCAGGTTAGGGGCGTGACAGCATGAGCTTCATTTTGGTGCCTTTCAAGCCATCATCTTAGTTCATATTTGCTACTGATTTGGCCAGCATGAGGTCTGTTTGGAGTTGGTTAGGTCATTTGAGCATCATTTTGCATACCTTTAGTGTAATGCACTTCGCTAGTTTCGGTACTTGAGCCATTCAACATTCATCGGGTGAGTTGCTTGCATGATTGGGGACCATCTTGTGTGTCATTTTAGAGCTGGAATATATGTCATTGTATTCCATATTTCATCCTTGTCATGCTTTGGTAGAGTTGCACTTTGTGCCTCAGGTTTGGTCCCTCACATTGTGCATGCTTGTGTGTGTCTTGTTGCCTCATTTTCATCATGTATGGCCACTGATTTGGGATGGCTTAGGTCTACCCCTTTTGGTTTAAGTCCATTGAGTATGTTTATTTGCATGTTGCTTGCATGCTTATTTTGCTTTGCATTGCGTATGCGATAGGGCCCTTTGCATTGTGCATGCGAAGCTGTTCTTTGCATTGAGTGTGCATGGTTCTAGCATTGATAAGTTGTCCTTATTGCATTATGCATGCATGTTTCACATTGTGTTTAGAAGCTTAAGATTGCCTCGCATTGAGTATGCCATCTAGTCCTTAGCATCTAGCATTGTGTATGCCGTGTCATGTATTGCATTGTGTATGCTATATTGTCCATTGCATTGAGTATGCTATGTAGTTGCATTGCATGTTTGCCATGTTGCTTGCATTTGTGTTTGGTGTAGGGTTTAGTTCAAACACGAAAAACGAGGGACGTTTCGTACTCAAAGTGATGAAACGTGCCTCGATTCTCGATCGCCAACACTCTTGACTACACATGATGGGGTTTAGGCATTTATGTGTTCACATGTGCATTCATTCTATATTAAGTCATGCAATTCGATTCTTCGGCCATCATGCATCGAGATGCGTGATTGGTGGCCCCAGGATCGAGACCTACACTCCCTAGAGCTTATGCAATGATAGGGAGAGTGGTCATGCACACATGTGTTGCAAATAACTTGCTTTCTCTCTCTCTTGCCTTTGTTGTAGAAAATGCAGAAACCAGGAGAAGAAATTGGTCAGCCGACCAGGTTTTCTGGCAGGCTGACCACCTTTTCTGGTCTTCACCACCAAGTTTGGTCGGCAGGTGGTCTCCCTTGCCTATAGCTGGTCGGTGGCCTTCCCACAGCTCCCCTGGGTGGAGTTTCATCTCTCTGGAGCCTAGTGCAACTTTCTGAAATCAATTGCAAACAAAGGCGACTCGAGGCATCGCGATGGATTTCCCGACAGGGCGACTCGGGCATGCATGCATCATTTATCATTCGTAACAGAGCTGAGGTAGTCCATTTCATGTAGTTTGCATGCTAATTTATTTGCTTCCTTAGTTTAATTTGTTAATTAATTAATGTTGTGTAATATTTACTTGTAATTCCTTATTCATTTCGGTTGTGTAATAACTAGTTTAATTAGCTTAGATTAGCTAGTTGGTTCTGTATTATTTATTCGGACCCTCCGCGAGAGGGCGAACTTTGTAATAAGTGTGCGTGTGTGTGATGCATGTCTTCCAACCCCACGTCTTTCCCCCTTTTATTTACCAGCTTATGGTGGTTAGTTTTAGGGCATGTTTCAATTAGCATCTATATGTTCGCATGTTTGCATTCATTCATCTGTATTGCATGCACCGGGCTCGGCGGATCATGCTAACTGCATTGTATTTCAGTTCCAAGTTGAATACATGTATCGATTATTGCATCTCATATGCCATCTTAGAATAACTGAGCCTATTGTAGTTGCATTTTTGCATGTGTTGCATTAGGCATTCTTAGCATAGCTAGGATTCATGCATGACTTCTAATTAGCTTCTTTCTTTGGCTCGGAGTACTCGGTAAGTGTTTATGCTTTAGCATCCTTGCATGCGTGTGAGTGACTGCCATGATAGCATTCTTACCATGAGGCTATGTGCTTATGTGATATAACTGCCTGAATGCCTGTGGGTGAAGGTTGGGTTGCTTGAGTTGGAATAATTCGTCGAAACCTGTGTTTTAGCCTACTTGCGAGTAGCAAACTTCAATCCATTTTCAAAATAAACGGATATGTGTTGCTTTGTTCCAACTTAGGCAATTCAGTCTATACTTGTATGCTGTGCACATCACATAGTAATCCTAGGCTAATAAACCGGAATAAGAGCACATGTGTTTTCAAAAACTTGATATCATGTTTAGTAGTGGCCGATCTTTGATCGGGCGAGCGGCGGTGCTCATTGCATGACCTTCCCCAATCGTACCCAAGTTCCCGAGCCGAGGCAACTTTGGTGACGATGGATAAGTGGCCTTAGGCACGAGTCAGGGTTTTCTAAATTCCCTAAAAGAAACAAAATATTTAGGTGGCGACTTTGTATCTGGCAAACTAGTCCATGTTCGGTACTTCTTTCTAAAAATCTATTTTTCAAAACGATTTGCCGGATTTGGACTCTTTGGTGACTTATCGGTCTCGCATTGCACTTTGCGAGATTAGATTCAGAACCATGACATTTGAGTCCGAACTGTAGTGAGCCGAATGAACAAAACGGGATCTTCCCGGGACGTTCGGGGCGCGTCTACAGTTTCTGGCGAGTCTATTGGGGATTTAGAGAACTTGACTCGAACTCATGATATCTTGTTTTGACTACACTTATGTGTCTCTTTGCATTGCATTTGCATTGGTGCGCCTAGGACACCGTGTTTGCCATCTGCTATTCCTGAACGGTTTGCCGGAGGCTCACTTTGAGAAGCATGCCATAAGGCTGACCGGTTACGGGCTCTGCTACAATGGGAACACAAACCCCGATTGTTACCGGGGCACCCTTTTTGACCATTCGACCTAGTGCATATTCAGAATCCATAGTGACCGTTCCAAGCTAGGACAGGTTGCTTACCCGATTGTAGGTTGTTTGAAACCGCTGCGTGCGTAGTGAAACCCTAGTTTTTGACAAAATAGGACAGGGAAACCCTACCCCTCCATAGGGGTGTTTTGGCTCTCACTTGTTTGCTATGTACTTTTAGAGTGCGTCTCTATAGGAATGCATGTATCAGTTTACAAGTTTGGGTATCAGGCCTGAGGACACCAGTATCGGTATTTTGGGAATCAGTTATCTGCAGGTATCAGATTTAGATTTGGGGGCAGTAATTTGGGAATAATGATCAGTGTTTGAGAACAATGTGTTCAGCTTATCAACTGCATGTTATTATACCCAACTGTGTGTTTTGTTTATTTAAGCCGTTATGCTGTCCGTTTCTGGTTGTTTATTTCCTTATTACTACTTTATTTATCTTTTTGCTAGGTAGTTTAGCACAATAGCTTCTAACCAAGCAGATATTCCCCAAGCACTCTGGACAAGAGGTCACAGACTCCATTGATCTGAGGATCTGGTGGACGGACAACCAGTGTTCTGCTCTTTACCCCCGGTTGTTAGATGGAGGTCAGTGAAGCGCAGTGTATCGGTACCGCGGTTGCTAGAACAGTGGTCCTTGAGTAGTCAGGCTGAGATTTCCGAGTCTATTGCAGAGACAGATATACTGATAGTTTAGTCAGATCAGAGCAGTATGGCAGGAATGGAAGAAATGGTGTGCTAACTCCAGGAGAGTATGAAGGCCATACAAGAAGACTCTGTTCGTCAAGCAGAATTTGCCAAACAGCAGGCCGTGGTCATGGCCCAACAGGCAGAGTTAATCACCAGGCTGCAGCAACAAGCCAGAACATTTGCCTCACACCAAGCTCCTCCCCCACCGAGAGTTCCAGTACCCGAGGAGACGGCGAATGTCCAGAATGTCCAGGAGGATACAGACATCCCAACGGGGCCACCTCCGCCCCCGATTCTACCCGAACTATCCAACGCACCCACGCCTATCAATCTACCAGATTCCCCCTTCAAGTTCGAGGTGGACCCCACGACATTGAAAGTGAGCAAGCTTGAGAAGCTGTTCAAGAAATCTTAGGGTGTAAAGTCCATTCCGGGCATTGAGGATGGGTATACCGACGCAGCCGTGACGCTGCTGGACAGATTTAAGATGCCACATATTGACCGCTTTGACGGGTCTGACGATCCTATGGTGCACTTACGATTGTTTTCAGACATATTAAGGCCGATGGGCCTCACCAGACTACCGAAGATGTCTTTGTTCGGCCCGACCCTGTCGGGTATAGCGGCCATCTGGTATGCAAACTTGGAAGATGATGTTAAGAGGAATTGGGATGAGATAGCCGAGGCTTTTGTCGCTTAGTACTCCTATAATACACAGATCGAGATCACAACCCGTGATCTCGAGATGACTAGGCAGGAGCCTAAAGAGAGTTTTTCCGACTTCGTGACTCGGTGGAGGGCCAAGGCCTCAATGATGACCCTTAGGCCAACTTACAAAGATCAAATACGGATGATTGTACACAATCTCCAGCCTAAGCTCATGCAGAAAATGATTGTTCTCCCCTTTCCCACATTTTCAGATTTACATGAGACAGGGGTACAAATTGAGGACGCTATGAAACAGGGTCTGATTGACCAAGATAGAGAGCAACCCAGGAGAACCTTCAACTGCAACACCAATACAGGCACAAGCAATGCCGCAACTGCCAGAGCTTCAGAAGTAAGCATGGTCACCACCAATCCCCCAAGAGCCCTTACGGCTACACCATTCACCGGTGCGTCCGGTAGCAACCCACAAACAACCAAATACCAACCTCGAGGCCAAAGAACCTTCACCCCACTATATATGCCCCTGTCCAAGGCTTTGGGGGTTTTAATCAGGAAAGGGCACTTGAAGCCCCTGGAGCCGCGGTCATTGCCAAATCCACTACCTCCCTTTCATAACCCGGCGAAGTATTGCGCCTTTCACCAACAACATGGTCACGATACCGACCATTGTTTTAGATTACGTCACGAGATTCAGGACCTCATTGACAACAGGGTGATTGTGCCTCCAGAAAAACCCAACGTCACAACCAATCCACGCCCACCACACAACCAAGCTCCACCTCCCAAACGAATCAACTTTATCCAAACCGGTGTCATGTCATACGACCCCAGCATATATATTACCCCATCTCACCTACCCAAGCCGTAGGTGTTCCTTCCTAACAGCACTGACTTGTGCATGTTGAATATCTCCCAAACCTAACCCAAACCAATGGTGGTGGCTGTCGAAGACAGAATAGGGATGATTTCGGAGGAAAGTGGTACAGTGGATTCAGGGACTGAGGAATTGGGGAGCTTTGCTGAGGAGGTGTACAATCCGAGTGGCTATATTGCGTCAGTGGGTCAAATTAGGCCAAATGTGGAATTGCCAATGGGGGCAGAGGTTTGTGTATTGCAGGGGGATCGATTTGATCAGAGGCTAGATGACTTAGCAAATTTGGAAGAGGGCATTGCTGACCTTCAGTTTTTCAACGAACAAGATCCAGCAGACATGGCAGTCAACTGGTTTGATTTTGAGAGGTCAGCAGAGGTCACAGGGTGGCTTGACGACCAACCTGATATTGTTGAAGAATCTTAGCCAGAACAAGGCTTGTCAGGAACAAGGACATCATTTGTGGCCAGAAGGGTCGGGAATTAGAATACATCGCCGGAGAGCGCCGGTGCCAAGAATTTCGCTCAAGATTTAGGCATTTTGGATACAGGAAATGTTGAACAGCAGACTGCGCTGAAGCAGTTAGAACGGGAAAGATTTGAGGATTCTAATAGGATCAGGAAAGCCAAGGCCCCTGAGGGGACGGAACGTGCTGTGTGCACAGGAACAGAACATGCTGCGAGCATAGGAGCAGAAGATGCTGTGAGCACAGGAATGGTTACAACAGAGCTGGACAGGTGTCTATCGGCTGCTGATGGAATGTGGTGGGAGGACGATGATCTATGTCTTACCCACACAGATGAGGATTAGGGGAGCAATCATCCGGATGACACCTGGTATATTGGCGAAGTTGACCATATGACTAGGAGCGGGCGGTATTTCAAGCCCCTACACTTAGACCAACCAGAGGTGTCCGGGAAGGATAGGGAGGCGGAGAAACAAAAAAAGAAGCTGCTTGAAGACGAGGCTGTGCTGAAACAGTTGAAGAAGATACAAGCAGACATCTCCATCTGGGGACTGCTTATGGCTTCGAGAGTACATAGACAGCCTGTTCTTTTAGCGATGGACAAAGCCAAACTTTCAATAGACACCACGCCTGAGCAGCTAGTAAGACTGGTCTTTCCGGGAGGAGATTTCCCGACGTTGACCTTTTCTGACAAGGAATTGCCGCCTGAGGGCGCAAATCACAACAAACCTCTCTACATCTCTGTGGAATGTAGAGACAAGTGGGTACCGGTAGTTCTCGTCGACACGGGATCCGCTATTAGTGTGTGCTCGTCAAGGACGGCATATGCAATTGGGTTGAAGCCCGCAGACTTCGTACCAACTACCCAGGTGATAAGGGCATATAACAATACGAGCAGAGAGGTGATGGGGACCATGCAGATTTAGACTAAGGTTGGTCCAGGACAACATGAGATTGACTTCCATGTCTTGGATGTTCCCGCAACCTTCAATTTACTCCTAGGGCGGTCGTGGCTGCACCAGGTGAAGGCAGTCACTTCCACCCTGCACCAGATGTTAAAATACCCCCATGGGAAGGGGGTGGCTATTGTTTTTGGGAATTCATCAATCCATCCACCGCCAGAGGTGTCTACATCGGTTTTGGAAATCGAGCACGACACGGAAGATGTCTTCTTATTGGGATTTACCCTGGCGAGGCCCGGGTCGTTCAGAACATTTTGGCTGATAAGGAAGGGTTATATGTCAGCGCGCAGTCAGTGTATCTCATGAACAAGCTTCAGCATATCCCTGGGATGGGACTGGGAAAAAGTGGCCAGAAGGGCGTTGCTGTATTGGCCGAAGTGTCGCACAATCCGTGTAATACCCCGACCCTCGTACCTATTCTGGTATCTTTTCCGTTCTCTATTTTGTGTCTATGAATGCTTATTGTGAAATTCTATGTGAAAGTATGGTAAATGGCATGGAACTTAGAAATATGGATCTCTATCTGTTGAGTTAGAACATTATCTGTCATATGTGAGCTATTTAAATATGAATTTGGACACCTTAGAGATTTAATTTTCAGAAATTGATTTGATATTTGGAATCTATATGATTTTTAAGCTTTAATGGGATTTTCTGTGAAATATTCATTTCGGCATGTTAAAGCGATTGAATTTTGTCTTATTTTCCTAATATCTTCCCATTAAATATATATCAAGTTAGGAGATATTTTTGGGGACTTAGAATCAACTCTTGTGTGACATTAAGAAGAAGAGAGAAACGTGAGAGTTGAAGAAGAACAATTGGGGGAAACGTGAATCACCAAGGAAGCTAAACAATTGTTGGATTTGTGTGATTTAATTCAAGGTAACTTAAGTTTCCATGTTGTGTCTACTTAAGGATTACAACTTATGTTTGTGTTTGGCTCATGAATGATATATGTTGGATTTATGAGGGTTTCTCATTAATTGAGTATTTGAACACTTTAGACATTAATCTTTGGTTTTTATCATCAATTCCACGCATATATGGTAATATTATGTGATATGTTTATGAACTTGAGGAACTTGAATATAACTTGGAAGGTGGAATAGAAATTGAGAAAGTGATGGGTTGTTGAACCCTCTAAGTTAGTTTAAATTGTCATAATCAAGGTAGAATCTATGCTATGGTGTTGTTAAGTTGAAGTATTGCATGAATTTAACCTTTGATTGCATGAAAATGAGGTTTGGTTGCCCAATTTTGGATTGAAATCGGGCTGCCCTGAATCTGGGTCGTCGTCCGCTCGAGCGGAGGTCAGGGCCGCTCGAGCAGGAAAATTCATCTCTCAGAAGTTTTCTCGGAATTACCCTATCCGCTCGAGCGGAGAAATGTCCGCTTGAGCGTAAAAATCGACCTCTCAGCATTTTTGGTAACTTTGTACTGTCCGCTCGAGCGGACAAGGTTGCGCTCGAGCGGAGGACTGTCTTCAGAGAGAAAAATGTGTTTGTTTAGTTTTTCGTGCTTGACTCTCTGGTGTTTTTAGAATATTTTTCTGATGAGTTTAAGATGATTATAAATGCATAAGAAATGTGGTGGCATATGAAATGACTTCTTAAGGATTTAAAAGGAAAGAATACTAATTTCTCAGTTATATTGTGTGTAGGGCACACTCTAGGAGGGACTAGTACGCCATCACAACACTGTGAGTAATAGTGCATTGCATATACATTTATGTATTAGTAATGTCTGTTAATAACTTTCTGTTTTAAGCTATGTATTGATTTGGAAATGAAGTGTTGGAAACATGTCTGTACATTCTGAGGTGAGAAGCTATCTGGGCCGTAAGGCTATCTGTGCCGCAAGGCTATCTGTGCCACAAGGCTATTTGTGCCGAAAGGCTATCTGTGCCGCAAGGCTATCCATGCCGCAAGGCTATCCGTGCCGAAAGGCTATCTGGGCTGAAAGGCCAATCTGATAATTCTGGGCCAACAGGCCAATCTGTTAAAATTGTGTAATAGGCCAAGAGCCGTTCTGAAGGTAAAATCATATCAGACTCACTATCATACTTAACTTTGGTAAATGTACAGCTATGCATTGTGATTTAAATTGTTTAAGTGCTATTATTCACTGAGCTTGTCTCATTCTGTAATTTTGTCTGATTCTGTAGGAAGCCAGCTTGGAGAACCGTTCTAGCGTTGCTTCATGCATTTTGTCAGCCTAAGGATAACCAGGCACTCGAAGGAACCCTTGCATGCTGGACCAGTTTTATTTGTCCACGTAATTTTTGTACCTTGTTTTGCTGGTCAGGTTTATTGTACCTATTGTTTTGTATAACTAAAATCTGGGCTGGATTTGTAAATGTATATGTAACCTAATTCTGTGTGCATATTCACTTTATGTTAAATCTCAAGATGGTCCTGGCTTTTGGTAATTGCTCAATGGATGTGTCTACATATTGTCGTTTAAAATTTAATGCTTCCGCTCAGGCCCCAAATGTCATTCATATCAGGTCATTCTGTCTATTTCTGATTAGGTCATGCCCAAACCTTTTAGGGGCAAGTTAGGGGCGTGACAATCCGCATACTTTTGGCTTGGGTTATCTGCCCACCAAAGAGAACTAGGTGAGGAAAGGCAAGGAGATGGCTGGGAGAGCCAGGGCAAATAAGGCGGGGAAGCCTTTTGAGTTGATGCACTGACCCATCCGGGGTACCCTAAACAAACGCTTCGTCCTGGAGGGGGAGGACTTTCCATTTTGTGGCTTCCCAGAGCCATGGCTGAATGCCGAGAAGAGGTGCTTGCCAGGATTTGAGATCTTCTTCGACCTGCAGTTATCCGGGGATGATGTTGCCAAAAAGCAGATAGACCCATCAGTTGAGGTTGAGCAATGTAAGGAAGTGGATTCTGAGAGCGTTGAAATTGAAATGGGGGTAGCATTGGCTTGTCTACTTTCAGATCTTCTGATCGAACAGAAGTCCTTGGGGGATAACTTCTCGGTATCCATGATCAGGAATGAAACGGCTGTGGGCCCACCATCAAACATTTTGGATGCATCCATCTCACCCTCTCTCATCTAGCAGTACGGAGAGGGATTTTTGTCAAGCAGCACCAGGTCAAGTAGTGAGCCGGAATCTGATTCCACCGAGTCTGTAGAGTCGGAATCAGGTTCCAGCTCGTCTGAGTCTAAGTCTGGTATTCCTGTGGGTGACAACCCGGATGCCACAATCCTGTTTAGGTCGTCTTTTTCTTTCTCTTTTGAGTCTGTTGTAATAGTGGAATCAGACGATTTGGATGTGCTTAATGAGAATGGAATGGCTGTGGTTTCTGAGTACTTTTCCGTGCCTTTGATTTATTGTATTAATCAGGACTTTCAAAATTTTGATGAAAACAACGAGGAAGAAATTCCTCCGGTTTTACAATATCTAATTGATCAAGAGCAGGAGAGATTTGTTAAACCCTTGGTTGATGAAATCACTACAGTTAATGTGGGTACTGAGGAGGACCTGCGGCTTGTCCAGATCGGGTCCATGTTGTCTTCGGAGGAGTGCGAGTGCTTAGTCATTTTATTAAAAGATTTCAAAGATGTTTTCGCGTGGTCCTACGAAGACATGGCTGGAATCGATTCTAAGATTGTACAGCACCAGATCCCTCTTGACCCCGAGGCCCGACCCGTTAAGCAGAAACTCAGAAGAATCCACCCGGATTGGGCCCTCAAGATTAAGGAAGAGGTCACCAAACAAATCGACGCAGGGTTCTTGCTGGTATCTGAATACCTGACTTGGTTGGCCAACATAGTTCCAGTGCCGAAGAAGGATGGCAAGATTCGGGTATGCGTGGATTTCAGAGATTTAAACAGAGCCAGTCCGAAGGACGACTTTCCTTTACCGTATATCGACAAGTTAGTGGACTTTATGGCGGGGCATGCTTTGCTTTCGTTCATGGATGGCTTTTCGCGCTACAACCAGATTGTGATGGCACTTGAAGACCGGGAAAAGACTGCTTTCACCACCACGTGGGGGACCTACTGTTACAGAGTGATGCCGTTTGGGTTAAAGAATGCTGGAGCTACATGTCAACGGGCCGCGACCACGATATTGCATGACATGATCCACAAAGAGGTTGAGGTGTACGTGGACGACATGATTGTCAAGTCCAAGGAAAGATAGGGCCACTACATAGCCTTGCAAAAGTTTTTTCAAAGGATCAGAGAATTTCGGTTGCGGCTAAATCCTCAGAAGTGTACGTTTGGTGTTACAGCAGGGAAAATGCTGGGGTTCTTGATTACATAGAGAGGTATCAAGGTCGACCCTTCCAAAATCAAGGCCATCTTAGAAATGCCACCACCAAGGACTAAAAAGGAGGTGAGAGGCTTTCTGGGTAAAGTGCAATTCATAAGACGGTTTATCTCAAAATTAACCTTGACTTGTGAACCACTTTTTGGTCTCCTGAAGAAAGGAAAGAAGTTCCAATGGGACGGCCGATGCCAAGCTACTTTCTAACAGATCAAGCAATACTTACGGAACCCACCTATGTTGTCACCACCTAAGCCGGAAAAACCGTTGATTTTGTACCTTTCAGTGACTGAAACTACGATGGGCTGCATGCTTGTGCAAGAATCAGAGGATAAAGTGGAGAAAGTTATCTACTATCTGAGCAAGACGATGTTGGATTACGAGACCCGCTACACTCAACTCGAGAAGACTTGTCTGGCCTTGGTATGGGCTACCAGAAAGTTACAGCACTAGCTTTTAGCTCACTCCATAATGCTGGTTTCAAGATTAGATCCCATCAAATATCTCTTCGAGAAACCGGCACTTACGGGTAGGCTAGCTCGTTGGTTGCTTCTACTTTTCTGAATTCGATCTGAAGTATGTGACTCACAAGTAAGCAAAGGGGAGAGCGGTAGCGGAGTTCCTAGCCGATCACCCAGTGGAAGGGGATGAAGCAGTTGAGTACTTATTCCTAGACGAGGCCATTCTGCATGTCGAAGATGAAACCTAGACGATGTACTTTGACGGAGCACCAAACCAATACGGGTATGGGATAGGGGTGTTGCTAATAGCACCTGACAATTCCCGTATCCCCCTAGCATTCAAACTTCGATTCAAAGTATCGAACAACGAAGCAGAATATGAGGCATGCATTGTTGGTTTAGAGGCCGCCCTAGAACTAGGGGCAAAACGGTTGGACGTCATTGGGGACTCGAACGTTGTTGTATCTCAAGCAAAAGGAGATTGGAAAGTCAAAGAAGAAAAGATGAGAATAAACCACCAGACCTTGGACATGCTGATTTCTCGGTTTGAGAACCTGAACTTCGCTCATCTACTAAGAGAGAACAACAGGTTCGCAGATTCACTAGCAACTCTATCTTCTATGATAGACATCCCTTTCGGAGTCCGGATGTGTCCGATCATCATCGAACAGAAGTTTGCGCTGGCCTACGAGTCGATTGCTGCCATAGAAGAGGTTCAAGATGAGAACCCTTGGTATTACGATGTCTGGAACTTCTTGGAAAAAAAGACGTATCCACCAGGGGCAAATGCCAAAGACAAGAGGGCGGCACGAAGAATGGCTGCTTAGTTCATCATCTGCGGGGGTAAACTGTACAAGAGAGGTCATCTGGGGATGCATAAGCTGTGTGTTGATGCCGAAGAATCGAAAGGCTTGATAGAGGCCATCCATGGAGGAGAGTGCAGAGCGCACATGAACGGGGTGATGCTAGCCCGAAATCTCAGACAAGGTTACTACTGGTCCCCCATGGAGGAGGATTGTATCGGCTTTGTTCGGCGATGCCACAAATGTCAGGTCCATGCGAACCTCATGAATATTTTGCCGTCGAAGCTGTACAACATGACTTTGCCATGGCCGTTTTCAGTTTAGGGAATCGATGTGATTGGGGCTGTCACTCCGAAGGGGTCTAATGGACATGAGTTCATCCTGGTCGCGATAGACTATTTTACAAAGTGGGTTGAGGCCCAATCTTATGCGGTGTTGAAGGCTTCACATGTTGTGAAGTTCATCAGGAACAACATCATCTGTCGCTACGGGGTCCCGAACGAGATCATTTCAGATAACGGTTCTCACTTCAAGAAGGAAGTGATTGACTTGTTGGAAAAATACAACGTGGCCTTTCATAAGTCATCCACATATCGGCCACAGACCAACGGAACAGTTGAGGCCGCCAACAAGAATATCAAACACATTTTGCAGAAGATGGTGGAAACCTACCGGGACTGGCCAGATAAGTTGCCATTTGCTCTGTGGGGCTACCGGACGTCAATTAGAACTTCTACTGGGGCGACTCCGTATTCATTAGTTTATGGGATGGAGGCCGTTCTACCTATCGAAATTAAGGTTCCGTCATTACGAGTATTGGCCGAGTGTCAGATAGTCGAAGCAAATTGGCAGTAGAGTAGATTTGAAGAACTCACGCTCTTTGATAAAAGAAGATTGAAAGCAATGTACCATGTTCAGGGTTATCAACGGAGAATTGCCAGGGCTTTCAACAAGAAGGTTAAGTCCCGGAATTTGAAAGAAGGAGATTTAGTGCTCAAAGACAACCGAGCTCCCATCCATGACCCTAGGGGCAAGTTCAGACCCAATTGGACTGGCCCTTACATCATCAAGTCTCTGGTCAGGTGGAGCTATCATTCTGATGGGCCTAGATGGCGTAGAGTTCTCACAGCCGATCAACATGGACAAGTTGAAGAAATATTACCCTTGAGCGGCTCGCTAGGCCGAAAACCCGAAAGGGCAACCTAGGCAAAAGTTAGAGCACAGAAAATTTGAAATTATAAAAACTGAGCTCGCAAGGTTGAAAACCCGCAAAGGACGGCCTTGGCAAAAGTTAGAGGGTAAAAGGTGAGGGTTAATACACGAGTGAACCTGAGCTGAACTACGTAAGGCTTGATTCCCATCTTTGGGATACGTAGGCAACTTCATCCTGAAGTCCAGCCATAAACACTTCCCTGATCAATTTTGTCCATTTGATCATCTTGGTCGTCTTTGTCTATTCAGCATTCAAGGGCTTCGGTTGTGATCTCCGGTGTAGTGCTATTCAGACTAGGGGAAACTTTCCAGTTGCTGGGATCTGGGGTTGTGCATCTCAGTGACAGATCTCAAGCGTGTCCAGTTCTGATCCATATCGAAAATGGTTTTGAAAAGTTTTAATGAAAGTTGATTTTGCTCAAATTAATCTTTTTACAACTTAGACCATTTTGGGACCAAAGCGGAAAATTTTCAGTACCCACAACCTTCAATTACATTGATTTCAGTACAGAGTCCTCTTGCTCTTGAATACAAATTGAAGTTGCTTTTTATTACATTCATAAAGAAAACTTGAAAGTACTGGTTAAAGTAATACATTCGGGGCATAGATAAGTCAGGTGTTCCTGCGCCCCCTCCTAGAGCTGATTGAAGCTTCTGATGCTGAGCTGGGCCCAATCTGCGCCTCTTCATTGAGCCAATCTACGCACTCGTCAGACAAAGTGCAACTGAAAGTGGGAGCGGGGGCCAGGAGCTCTCTAGTCCTCCATGTTGTGGCATATCGAGCAAGCTGTGCGCCTTGGACCAGAAATGCAGCTGGGTATTCTATCCCCTCTGCCGGGCAAATCTGATCATGGCCAAACTGGAGCTGGAACTGGAAAGGAAAGTAGAACACGCAGTGTGTCAAGCCAATCAACTGAATCCCGGTCTATCGGGACATGCTGTAGCTCATTGCCGGTAGATTGAGCCAAGGACAGCGCCAAGCAATGCGGTATGCGGACAAACTGCACATCTAGTCGAACCACCATCGCTCGTCAAGGGCATCGACTAGACATCGCCGGAAGAAGTAACCGCGAGCTGAGTATGCTGGGCAAGAGTCCACAACCTATAACTTATCCATCAACCACACTTGGGGAGGGATGTAAAATGAGAGATTAAGAATAGAGAGATGTACGATGAGAGAAAGAGAGAAAAGAGGTTTTGAGAGAAAAAAAACCGAGCCTGAGGGCAGAGTGATGTGAGCAATACATATGTGAGAAAGGGTGGTGTAGACACCCCATTTTTGACCGTCCTCAAGACTTGGACGTCACCGTTGGAACACTCGGTGATTATCCATACTTGTGTTCGTTTGGCATTCCCGGAGTTCTCGGCTCGCGCGCCTTGCCTCAGGACCTCCGAACTCGACCGTTTTGTGTCTGGTTTTGCACCAAACACTTATGTTTTGCCTTGGAAGGGAAGGGGATGCTTTGTGAGGCATTCCCACACACCACCGGCTGTGGCTAAAGGCCACCGGCTAGCTGGTGTTTCTATCGGCACTTTTTTGTGCCGACCGGCACTATTTTGTGCCGACCGGCACTAAGTTTGCCAAAATGGCACTCTTTGCCGGCCGGGCACTGTTCAGCTGCTTTATGAGATATTTTCTCACAGCTGTTCAGCCTTTTGCTCCCCTCCATACACGTGTATGGAGGGATGAGCTTGCTTGGTGGCTAAGCTTGTAAGCTTTTTGCCTATAAGAGAGAAGGCTCCTCCCTTTGCTCAAGGGTTACAAAATCCAAGAGCTTTAGACATTGTTAGAGAGTTAAAGCTCTGTTTTTTTTTTAGGGTTAGAATAGATACACTTACTATCTCTCTCTTTCTCTTTATAATCTAGGTGTTTTGTGCCTTACTATTGCACTAAAACACCTAGTGTTCCACCTTTCTCTTGGTTCTGAGGTTCCAAAGGTTGGTTCTTGCTGTTTTTGGTTGATTTGAAGCTCAAAGAGGCCATCACTCCATCTTTGTTGAAGAAGGCTACAAGGGTGAGATACTACCTCCCTTTTTCCCCATTTTTGCACCTTGTTTTTACCTAGTTTAAAACAGTTTTTGTGCTTAGTGATTAACATATAAAATCTCTGTTTTTAAGCCCTCTTTATTGTTCATTAAGAGTGTTTAGTGGTTTGGGTGAGTTTGACCACCCTTAGGCCTTGAAAAGGGCACTTTTTGTGCTATTTTGTGAGAGATCCGAGATTTTGGTGATAGGATCTCTTCACCACTGAAATCTTGAGGGATTTCAGTGGTGAAGAGCATGCCTTGAAGTCTCAAGAAGGAGAGGGTCACCCCCCTCTCCTTGATGTCCTTGAAAAGGGCAAATTTTGCTTCCTTATGGAGCTTCATGCTTGAGTGTGTGTTGAGCATGTTTGACTTGTTTTCCATGCTTATATTTCCATGATATAACATGTCCATAAGTTGGTTTTGGTCTCCTATACATGCTTAGTATAGTTGCCTTGTAATGCCTCTTATTGCCTTAACATGTCTAGGAAGTGTGCCCCTATTTCTAGCATGTTTTAGACTTGTGTTTGTGAAGCTTGTATGCTTATTTTGCCATGGCTTAACTCTGTCCATAGTCGTTTTGGTCGATCATGACTTATATCTTATAGCTCCTTTGTATTTGGCTTGTTAGCCTTAAGAGCATAAGAGTGTAGCATGCTTTGCTTGCTTTATTTTGGTGGTTTGGAAACCCCTAGCATGCCATTTCAGACCTCATAATATGCTTGTATGCTTGCCTTAGTGGCCTTGTTAATGCTTTAGGAGCATGTGTTGTATGCCCTTTGTTTTGGCTTCAATGCATGCCTTCGATTTAATGACTCTTAGATGCCATCTAAGTAGCTATTTAGCTTTGTTTTGACATGCTAGAAACCTGTTTTAGGTTGATTAGTGTATGCCATGTATGTTCGTACTAGGTGTGTTTCAATGCCTCATTGGCTTGCCTTAAGCTTTAGGCCATTTGCATGCTTAGCATACTTTGTTTAACATGATTTGGCATCATTTTATGCATGATTTTCAGAGCTTATCTTGCATGCTAATTGCCCATGTTTAACTCATTACAAGTGTGCTTGAATGTTGTTTATTACGCTTAAGTGTTGGTGCCTTAACTTGTGCATGTGTGCATACGTGTTTGGCCCTCATGACTAGGCATTTTGGCCACTGTTTTGAGCCTTGTTAGAGCTGCCCAATTCATGTGTAAGTCCATCTCATTGCTTAGTTTGCATACTTGCCTTGTACGCCTGCTTGTATGCTTACATAAGTGCCTCGCATTGTCCATATGGCATAGTAGATAACATGCTTAGGGCCTTGTTGCATTGGCATGCATGTTGGGCCTCTTGAAGTGAAGTATGATGGAGGTTTGGCACCTTTATTTGCTTGTTTGCATTGCATGCATTTGACATTGAAGTTGCATTCTTGGTCCTTTGGGCCATCACGCATAGAAACGCGCGATTGGTGGTCCGAGAACCGAGGCACATCTTCCTTTGAGTCCAAAACATGATAAGGAGTGTGTTTGGTGCATACATGCCTTGAATCACATTGCCATGCAAGTTGTTGCCCTCTGCTGCTGTGAGTTGCAGGTTTTACAGGAATTTTGTGCCGACCGGCCCTGTTTAGTGCCGACCGGCAGTAAATTGGTAGCCGATAGCTTTATTCAGTGCCGATGGCCACATCCTACAGCCGGTGGCTATTCTGTGCAGCCGGTGGTGATCCCCAGTGCCCAAGAAGGCACTCCTGGGACTTTGGAAATTTTCTGAGAAGGATAGCAGGGAAAACAGAGGCACACTTGCATGACAGTGCGATTCCGAGCCAATTCCGAGCGCGCGCTGCATTTGAGTCCTCTTCCCGAGGCGTTTACTGCTTTAATTAACTTAGTTAATTTGTTAATTAATTTAGTTAATTTGTAATAATTAATTAGCTTGCGTAGTTAATTAATTTGTATTATTCTTTTGGTCCCTCCGAGCAAGGGCAAATTTGTAATAAGTGTGCGTGGGTGTGTGCATGTCTTCCAACCCCCATTTCTTTCTCCCTTTTATTTACCCGCTTATGTTGGTAGATTAGGGCACATTTAAATCAGCATACCTTATGCAACACATGCGTGCATTCATGCATTTGTTTACATGCATCGGGCTCGGTACATCATACAAACTGCATTGCAATTTTCAATTCCAAATTGAATACATGCTACTCGCGCATTTCACATGTCATGTTTAGGGTTAGCCGAGCCTACTCTAGATTGCATCTATGCTTGTGTTGCATTAGCCACTTAACATGAACTAGGTCATGCATGTTTGCTAACTGGGTTTCTGTTTTTGGCACGGAGTACGATGTAAGTATTTACGCTTTAGCATACCACATGCGTGTGAATGTTTCCATGACAGTATGATTACCATGCGGCTAATTGCTTACATGTGTTAAACTGTTTGAATGCCTGTGGGTGGAGGTTGGATTGCGTGAGTTGGAACAATTCATTGAAATCCGTATTTTAGCCTACTTGCGAGTAGCAATTTCAAACTGTTTTCAAAACGGACGGATATGCAATGTTCATTTCCAAATTAGGCAATCTAGTCTATACTTTTGTGTTGTGCGCATCACATAGTAATTCTAGGCTAATAACTGGATTAAGAGCATGTAATGTTTTCAAAATCGGATATCACGGTTAGTAGAGGCCGGTCTTCGGACCGGGCGAAAGGGGGTGCTCATAGCTGACCTTCCCCGATCGTACCCAAGCTCCCGAGCCAAGACCACTTTGGTGATGACGGACACGTGGCCTTCGGCACCGAGTCAGGGTTTCCTAAATTTCCCATTTTAAAATATTTAGGTGGCGACTCTGTAATCTGGCAAAGCAGTCCATGTTTGGCACTACTTTCAAAAAAATCTGTTTTCTCAAACGATTTGTCGGATTTGGACTCTTTGGTTCAGATTTAGAACCGCGACAAAATCGAGTCCGAACTGTAGCGCGAGGCCCCCCCCCCCCGCGGACGCGTCTACAGTTTCTGGCGACTCTGCTGGGGAATTTAGAGAGCTTGACTCGAACTCGTGATATCCTGTTTTGATTTCATTTATGTGTCTCTTTGCATTGCATGTGCATTGGTGCGCCTAGGACACCGTGTTGGCCATCTGCTATTCCTGAGCGGTTTGCTGGAGGCTTGTCTTGTCAAGGCATGTCCATAAGGCTGACCGGTTGCGGGCTCTGCCAGTATGGGAACACAAACCCCGGTTTTTACCGGGGCACCCTCTCTTGACCATTCGACCTAGTGCATATTCGGAATCCATAGTGACCATCCCAAACTAGGACAGGTTGCTTACCCGATGCTAAGTTGTCTGAAACCGCTGTGTGCGTAGTGAAACCCTAGCTCCTGACAAAATAGGACAGGGAAACCCTACCCCAATATAGGGGTGTTTTGGTTCTCATCTATCTGCTATGTGCTTTAGAGTGTAACTCTGCAGGGAACGTACATATCGGTTTGCGAGTTTGGGTACCCGGCCCGAGGGCACCAGTATCAGTGTTGTTGAGAATTAGCCGTGTCCGCGGGTATCAGTTCAGTTTTGATAATGACTCCGGGGAATAGTGTTCAGTAGTAGAGCGCAGTTGTCCGGCTACACCCGTGTTTGATCTGTTTGGGGCTGAAATACTGCTTGCTTTCCGTTTCAGTTCAGAGATTCAGCGAGTTGACCCAGAACAGTTAGCGTCTCCCCCTTTGCTGAGGCAGGACTGAACATGATGCAGAACTCTGAAGAGATTGTGGTCATGACGGCCGCGTTGAGTCAGGAAACCATCCCACAGAATGATGCTACTGTTGATATGCCGCATCCGCCCAGGTCGCCCGCTGCACACCCAATCTGGACTCCCCAGTTCTATCAGGCTCGTGAGCCCACTACATTCGAGTTAATGGGGATGATAGGTGATCTTCAGAGGTCCGTGGCGGATCTCGCTTACGGAATGTCAGCCTTGCCACCGGTTGCACCGTATGCCGGAAATTTCGAACCCCAAGAACCCCCGCTACTGGGGCGGATTGTGATTGAGCTTAATCAGCCGGAGATGGCCTCCACATACAACGGTGATGCACCGATATCCACCCAAACTCTCAACCCGGCTGAGGCCAGAGGTAAAGACAAAGTGAAGGCAGATGCCGATCCCATCGAACAACTGCTGTGGGCAGTAGAGGCTTTGAAAGCCGGGGGAATGAACAAGCAACAGATATCCGCAGTTACGACAAAAGCTGTGGAGGATGCTTTCCCTACTCCGCCTGAGGGTAGTTCTAGTCAATCAGAAAATCGGGACAGGCCCCGTCATGCCAGGGTAGCTTCTCCCATTCCCAGTCCTGCACCAGGGAAGGGTCAGAAACTCAAAGCCGCACCCGCTGACCCGTTCGCTAGTTCATCTAGCAAGAGTGCTCAGGCCCCAAAATACCTGCCCCGGGGGCGCAGAGCCTTCCATCCTCTCTACATGCCTTTGTCTAGGGCACTTCTGATCTTGGCCAAAAAGGGGCATCTTACACCCCTTGATCCTAGGCCGCTCCCCAAACCCCTTCCAGCAGGCCATGATGCCACTCAGTACTGTGCGTACCATCAGCAGACCGGTCACAGTACCGACAATTGCTTCCGCCTCCGTCATGAGGTGCAGGATTTGATCGATAACAAGGTTATCCTCCCGCCTACCTCGGCCAAATCAGTCACTACAGAGTTCTTGGAATATGAGGACACAGATATCGAGGACACAGATACCGCGAGTATGTGATCAGAAGGTGAACCGCCTGCGGGCAGTAGTAGGAACATTTTTTGGATGCAGCGTTTGGCACGTATTTTTGAGCATCGACCAATACTAGTTTTGTAAATTCTGACTTGAGTATCGGGTCAGTCTTTTGTTTTGTCTTGAGCCTGTCTCATTGTTTGGAGACAGTCCTTTTGCTTAAGGGTCTGTCTAATTGTAATGAGTCAATCCCTCTTGTATAGAATACTGGGTGATTTCGGGGTTGTTGCCTCAAACACCGTTCTGTTTTGTACTTAGTAGTTTTTCCTTTTGAGTCTGTCTCAGTTGAGGAGCCGGTTGCAATCAGGGTTTTGGAATGAAACAGCTGCGGTTACTCTGTTTTTATGCTTGCTTTGTGAGAGGAACGATAGTGCCTTCTACCTACTCTCTTGTGCCTTGAAGTCATTGTAATAACCTGAGTTTTTCAAAACCTTTCGAACATTGCGATGAAAACAAAGAGGAATGAATTCCTCGGGATTTGCAAAAATTTGATCAACTGAGAGGAAAAGAGGCGTGCTAAGCTTTTAATGAATGAAATCATGCCTGTCAGCGTGAGTACTGAGAAGGACCCTGGTTTGATCCAGACTGGTTCCACACTATCTTCTGCGCGAGCGATTTGTCGCTTTCTTAAAAACTTTCAAAAACAAAATGTTTTGCGCAGTCTTGTGAAGACCTGTGTGGAATCGCTCTTGAGATTGTGCAGCCTAGGATCGCTCTCAGCCTCAAGGTTCAATTTATCTGTTGCAAACTGGAACCCGTTCAAAACATTCAACAGTGCCATGAAACGCCTGTGGGGCCCCGTTTGAAGCAGCCCTCGAGCAAGAGGCACCAAAGTCAGATCAAGAAGACCAGACCTCATCAGAAGAAGCTTGCAAAGCTAGATCAGAAGCACCCCTCGAACTAGGGGCAAAAAATATCCGATGTGCTCGAAGAGCCAAAAGGTGGATCCTTCTGCAAATCAATACCACAGCCACTCTCTTGGATACGGAGGGCTTCAATCTCAAAACCATTTGGCATGGACAAAGCTACACTTTTACCCTTTGAGAGGCTCGCTGGGCCGAAAACCCGGAAGGGTGGCCCAGGCAAAAGTTAGAGCAAAGAAAAAGAAGAAAAAGAAAAAAGAAGAGAAAGAAAATACAAAATACAAAAAATTCAAAAAAAAAAGAGAAAAAAAAAGCAAAAGAAGAAAAGAAATGAAAAATCAAAAAAAAATTGAAAAAGAAAGAAGAACAAAGCTCGCAAGGTCGAAAACCCGCATTGGGCGCCTTGGCAAAAGTGAGAGCCTAAAAATAGTAAAGGTTAAAATACCCGAGTGTACCTTAACCGGAACTACGTAAGGCTTGATTCCCATGTCTGGGATACGTAGGCAACTTCATCCTGAAGTCCAGCCCCCAACGCTTCCATAGTGTCTCAGCCCATGTCATGGTTTTGATCATTTATGCCTCCTCCGAATCTGATATTTCGATTGTAACAATCTGGAACTCCGTGAGTAACTTCCTCTTGAAGTCCAGCCACCAACACCTTCCAGGTGACTGTGTCCACATATTGATTCAGACCATCTTCAACTCCTCCGCGTCCGAGGGTCTGATCGTCATCAACGAGGATTGGTTTATAGCATGCTGCGGCATCATCTAAACAAGGGGCGACTTTCCGTTGCCATGTATTGCCACATGTTGCCCTAAGTTGTCGCCCAAACTAGGGGCAACTTTCCGTTGCCTTGCCCCTCCTTTAAGCAAGGGGCAATTCTCCATTGCCTCCGATCCGAGTTTGCGCATCTCGAGGGTAAGTTCCGTGCTTGTCCAGCACTGACTGTTTGCAAAAATAGTTTTTGAAAATTTTTACTGAGGTTGACTGTTTTCAGAAAAACTATTTCATTTTCAATTGGGCCATGTTTGGACCCGAAAAGGAAAATTTTCAGTGCTCACAGCCTGACTTGCATGATTTCAAATCAAAAATCGAACAAGCGCGCTAATCTGATGTTCATTTTGATCGAAACTGTTTTAGAAAGAAAACAAAAAATGGTCAAAGTGACGAACTAGGGGCACAGTTGAGTCAGGTCTTCTGTCCTTCCCCTGCCAACACACTTGCCCGAGAGGCACCCTATCTACCAGAAGAAGTGGCTGTGAGCTAGCTGTATCGGGCGTGAACCCGTAACCTCTCACTTATCCATCAACCACTCTGGGGAGGGATGAAAAATGAGAGAATAAAGAATAGAGAGGTGTAAGTTGAGAGAAAAAGTGATCAAAAAGGGTTTTGTGAGAAAAACCGAGCTCGAGGGCCGAGTGGCGTGAGGATCACACAAATCAGAGAGGGTGGGGAACCTGCCCGGAAGGATTGGCTCCTCAAGATCTTTTGTTTTCAAACACGTCCGTGTCATGTCTTTTGATTTGTCGGTCTTGTTTTCGGCTTCGAGTCTTTTCCGAGCGTGCCTCGTTGTGTCAGGTCGTGTGCCTTTGTTTCTTTGTTTAAGTCTGTCTCGCCGTGTCCTGTGGTAGGCTCGATACTCTGGTCGTGAAACTCTTTCTCAAAATCATTCGTGCTCTGAATGTTGTGCCATTCTCTACATCCGTGCAAAGCAAGAGAAGGAAAGGGAAAATTTGGGACATCCGAGTGTGTTTCAACCGCAACCGTGTCAGCTTTGTGATCTGTCTCATCAGATTGGGGCTATCGGTTCAGGGTTTGCTGTGTGCAGAATGAATCGAATATTGAACCGAATATTGAGTTATGGGCTAAATGCATATCAATCCCCAACAGATTAGTCCTCAGCAGAGTATGGGCTGTATGTTCGGATTGAGCAGTGGTTCGTATGAGCTGTTTTGCTGTTCAGTTGGTTGATTATTTGATTATTACAGTGCAAGTGTTCGATTGTCAAACAACAGATCAATATCATTTACATTTGAGGTGTAATACGATGCAATGCAGTGCGAAGTATGAAGTATGCAGATATACACAAATGTAAATACTTTTTCAGACAAAAAGTTTGTGTTATATAATCTCTTTCAAAGTACAACTTTTGAAGAAAGCAAAACCTGCCTGCGGCAGTACAAAGTACTCTATCTACAAAAAAGAGAAAAGTACAAGAAAAGAAATAAAGAAAAGAAGCAGCAAAATCATCATCATCAGCAGCAGGCCTCATGCCTAAGGATCAGTCCTCGCCCTCTTCCTAGGCAAAAGCGCAAAAGCATCGTCGGAGCCGTCACTATCGGAGCCCGAGCCCGAGCTGTCCCCGGCCTCCTCCGCAAATGACTCCGTCCCCGCCTCCGACTCACCATCTCCCGGAACTGGAGCTCGTGAGCTACTCCCCACGTGACCACGTCCCCCTCTAGTACGAGGGAATACCCTGCCATCCCGGGTAGAGAGGGGAGGCCCAACTGGAGCAGCGCCACCCACTGGAGGGATCGGGAAGGGAGGCTGAAAATATGAAGAACAAACACATCAGAAAGCTGTGAGCAGTTTATCAGTACAGAATGCAGTGTATGAGTACAGTGTGTGAATGCCGTGAGCAGTTTATCAGTATAGAATGCAGTGTATGAGTACAGTGTGTGGATGCCGTGAGCAGTTTATCAGTATAGAATGCAGTGTATGAGTACAGTGTGTGAATGCCGTGAGCAGTTTATCAGTATAGAACGCAGCGTATGATTACAGTGTGTGAATGCCGTGAGCAGTTTATCAGTACAGAATGCAGTGTATGATTACAGGGTGTGAATGCTGTAAACAGTGAATCAGTGCCAGATGTAGTGTATAAGCACAGTGTATGAAAGCCGTGAGCAGTTTATCAGATTTTTGTGCAGTATAGCAGACGGTGCGAAACAGAGTATGATTTGAGACTGTGGTCAGTAGAATATACCGGCAGGCCGTAGACGGCCAAAGCGTCGAGAGTCCGCTGCAGCATCCCCATCAGGGAGGCATTCAGCTCCACAGACTGACGGGTATACTCGGAGGAAGCCTGCAGAAGTATTAAATACATCAGTATTCTGTGGGATATCTGAATGAACTGAAATGAAATAACAATGCAAGATGCAGAAATAAAGCAGTACATACCGGAGGCAAGTCAGGAATACCAGCCAACTCATGACCAGCCGGGGGAGGAGCAAAAGGGATCTGGTAGGTCTCCCCACTCTGCCCCCTGTATGTCAGCATGGTAGGCAGAGCGGGCCAGCCCGTCCCTCGTCCCCTCTGCACTCCCCTCCTGCCGCGAGCTCGAGCCCTCTGTGACGACCCCACTCCTGCTCCTGCCTCTGCCCGGGCCGCGGGCGCCGCAGGTCTCGCTGGATCAGCTCGGGAGCCCCTGCTCAAAGGCCGCATCAAGAAGGTCCGGACGTACTCTGAGTAGTCGCCCTCGCCCCTGTAGCCATCCCCGTCCCAGCCAAGGGTGTAGTCCTCCATCTGCTGCAGAGAAAACCTCTCGGTGTCCCTCATGTGCTCGGGAGGGTGAACCGGGACTATCTGCTCTGGCAACCCGAGGGTCTGGCGCAGAAAACGCTCCCCCAGGTACCAAGCCCGACAGACCGGGCCCTCCAGCAAAATCCGGTAGCGCGAGGTCTCGATCGCGCCGGCATACCGATCTCGTACCACCGCTGGTAGTGGAGCCCACGGCTGCCAGGTGACCTGAAATGAAATACAGTTGATTATCTACTGATATAGAAATGTACGCTTGAAAGCGAAGCTTAAATGGACTGTAAGTAAAACATACCTCGGTAGGGGTGATGGTGTCGAAAAAACGGCGGAAGAAGCTAAAAGTGTCCCGGGGCCTCCGGACGCATCGCCCGTCGTAACGGCGAGAGAAGGGGACGACCAGAGGAGTCTCCGCCTCCGGTACTGGCTCTAGTCTGGGGAAGTAGGCGTACACCCACAGCTGCAAAACAGACGTCAGTATGACTATCAGATCAATTAGGATGCAGAATAAAGCAGAAATAACGAAGCCGTGTGTTGTGCAGTGTAAAGCAGAGTGTGTGTGTGCCGTGTGTACAGTATACAGTCAGTGTAAACCAGAGTATGTGTGTGCCGTGTGTACAATATACAGACTACAGTGTGTGCAGTGTGCAGAATACAGAAAGTATAGTGCAGAAATGTAAAGCAGAGGAGAAGACGTACCTCCCAGGCTCGCCAGTAGCCTCCTAGCAGCTGTCCACTGCCACGAGAAACGGAGCTCATGTAGCCATAAAGGGTGGCCAGACCCGCGCCACCCCAGTCATACTGCACAATCCGTCGGACGTCCACCAGTGCGCTGAGAAGACAGAGAGGCATGGTGTTCGCCCGGTCGGCGAAGAGGGTGGTCCCTAGCAGAAACATCAAGAAGCCGCGGGCATACTGCTCTACGGCCGTCTCGGTCATCGGAGCCGCCGCCTCCAACGCAGGCTGCACCCTAAACTGCACCTCGAACCAGGAGTAGCGGACGAACCCTGGACGAGCAAGTGGTGGCGCCTCGCCAAGCAGGTAGACCTGAGCTGTAAGGACCCACATTTCATGCCTTAGTCATGCTTGCATGCACTTATATGATTTCGCCATGTTAAGATTTTGCATTCATGAACCCTTGCCTTATTTTGTGCTTATGAGATTTGCCTAAGTGTATATGTATGCTTTGTTCCTCCCTTGTATTGCTAAGCCTAAGTTATGTGAAGCCTAGGTTGATCCAAGCCGAGGTCATCTTAAGCCTTTAACTGTTTTGGAATCCCTTTGTTGACCTCCACCTTTGTCCTGGCATAATGGCCGAGATGATTATCAACTGGGCCGAGGTGTGTATCGCCGAGGCCGAGGTGTGTATTATCTGGGCCGAGATGTTATCTTGAACCCAAGTGATCTTGTCCTGGAAGTGGTATGACCTAGACCGAGGTGTGGCACATCTGGGCCGAGGTGTGGCACAGTTCAGTCAAGTGTTGTCCTTCCTAGCCGGGATCATTGTCATCTTAGTTGCCGAGGCTCTGTCCTCCCAAGCCGATGTCATTGTTACCTCACTGCCGAAGTGTTGTTCTTAGCTGAGGTCATTGTCCTTGTTTTGCCGATGTCTTGTCCTTGCCGATGTCATCACTTGCCGGAGTGTTTGCTGTGAAGCTTGTTAGATACGCTTTGTCAGAGCCTTGTCTTGTCAATCAGTCACCTTTTGAGGAGGACCAACCCGGTAGTGCCACGTGGCCGAGCTGAGTGTTAAATCAGCCGGCAGAGAGAGAAACCTATCATTTGTTACATCTTTGTTTTGAAGAGGAGGGAGAAGCTCCAAGGAAGAGGGAGAGGAGTCCTAGAGAGAGGGTAGGGATCCAAGCTTGATTCCGAGAGATCAAACCGTTAGATTCGTGTTCTAAGGACTTGGACCTTTGCTGTGAATCCGACATCCCAAGAACTATGTGAGTGGTACTTTTAATAAAGTTATGTTATAAGGTTTTGATAAGCTTTGTTTTGCCTTGTTTTGAAAGTATTTGTTAAGCATGAATGACCGCTCGTATTTTTATGTATTAAGAATAAGTTTTGATTGCTAAGTATGAGTTTTGTTTTGGAGTCCGTACGTGCCAGGGGACTTTAAGCATAAGTGGCACAAGTCCGTACGTGCTAGGGGACTTAAAGCATTGGTAGCACAACCTTTTGGAGTCCGTACGTGCCAGGGGACTTTAAGCATAAGTGGCACAAGTCCGTACGTGCTAGGGGACTTAAAGCATTGGTAGCACAACCTTTTGGAGTCCTTTCGTGCTAGGGGACTTTAAGCCTAAGTAGCACCTTTGTTTTGCCACCGACGGTCTATGAACGGGTGGGTATGTTTTGTTATAAGTTAAGCTAAGCACACGTTTTGATGTAAGTTATGCTATGTATGCTAAGTATAAGTTCTGTTTCGGATGGCATTCTTGGAACCGTCCTTTCGTGTTAGGGGACGTTAAGCCTAAGTAACACCGTCCTTTCGTGTTAGGGGACGTTAAGCATAAGTAACACCGTCCTTTCGTGTTAGGGGACGTTAAGCCTAAGTAACACCGTCCTTTCGTGTTAGGGGACGTTAAGCCTAAGTAGCACTCTAAGTATGTTTTGATGCAAGCTATGCTAAGTACATGTTCTGATACAAGTTATGTTAAGTGCATGTTTTGCAAGTTACGTTAAGTACATGTTTTGACACAAGTATGCTAAGTATATGTTTTGATGCAAGCTAAGTTATACGAAAGGTTTTGAATAAGCTATGCTATGGGTATGTTTTGAGACAGCTAAGATATGTATGTATTGTTTTGGCACGAACCTCGGGATCATTCATTAAACCCTTTATTTCTTGTACCATTCACTGGGTTTCAATACTCACCCTCTCTATATATATGTAGGTCCCAAGTTAGAAGTCGGCTTCGCCGAGGTGTTTATCTCTGCGCCGAGGTTTTGTATGCTTGTTTACGTCGGCAACGCTTATGTCGGCACTTGTATGTTTAGGTCGGCTACCTTGTATTTACGTCGGCAGTGTTGTAGATCTTGTTTCTGAATTTGTATTCGTTATGCTTTGTATATGTCGGCTTGAGAAGCCTTTTGTTAAGATGTAATGTATATTTTATCTTGCTTATATCCAAGTTGTAAAGTTATGTAATGATGCATGTCATTTCATTTGATTTATGCACAGCTCTTATGGACCACTTGTATTTTGTTATTGCTTCCGCTCTTGTTAGCCCCATAGTTTATACTCTGACTGTGTGTGATTTTTTTTGAAAGTTGGCCTTCGGTAATCTCGGATTACTGGCCATCACGGCACCATTCTACTAGGGGCGGAATGGGGTCGTGACAGAATGGTATCAGAGCACAAGATCTTTATAGTACGTTGTTCACACACTTGAGTCCTAAAGAGCATAGGATTTCCCTTAGACTTGATATTAAGATTGCATCATATTGCTTGCTACTTGACAAGGTGTGCATCATCTCGGCATGATCAATTGTTATTTGCATACGTGTTTATTTGTTTACCTTGTTTTAAGAGTCGCATTTTGCATACCTTTAGCATCATGAGAAGAGGTAGACCCCCAGTTAGCCGAGATCAGTCCGAAGACAGGTTGGACAGACTAGAAAGGATTGTTGAAGGTTTGGTTGGTGAGTTAAGGCAAGCAAGGCAACAGAACATTGGTACTACGTCTACTCAGGCCGAGCAGACTGATGGCCGACGTACGAATCCGCCTCCACCTCCTTTAGTGCAGCAAGTGCCTCCACAGCCAGCTTTGTATGGGGATGGTACATTGACTTTGACTAAAGAATTCAAGAAGATGAAACCGCCGAAGTTCCAAGGAGGTATAGAGCCGATGAAGGCAGAAGCATGGGTTCTTGAGATGGAAAAGTTGTTCGAGGTTTTTCCCAGCACCGACGCTCAGAAGGTGGCATTGGCAGCATTTACTTTGGAAGATGACGCTCGCAGATGGTGGATGATGATCCGAGAAGGTAATCCAGACTTGACTTGGGCCAGATTTTTGGAGTTGTTCTACAACAAACATTTCCCCCTAAGTGTTCGAAACCAGAAGGCTACCGAATTTCAGACTTTGATGCAAGGCAACCGAACAGTGGCGGAGTATGATCGCGTTTTTACTGAATTGGCGAGGTTTGCACCTCATATGGTCAACGATGAATATATGAAGGCTAGAAAATTTGAGAGTGGACTTCGTGGGCCAATACAAGACCGGGTTAACCTACACAATATGCCGACGTACGCTGGAGTGTTAGATAAAGCCATTTTGGCAGAAGCCAACCTGAACAGAAGTCAGAGTTCAGGAGAAAGTCAGAAGAAGAAGCAGGCCTATAACAATCAGAAAAAGAGGCAGACTTATGACAACCGCGAAGAAGGGGCAGACCCGAATGACGCCGAGGAGAAAACAGAGGTGGACAATCCCAACAACACAGATCAGGAAGGTGACGCCAGGCCGACATGTGCAAGTTGTGGGAAGCTACATTTTGGAGTTTGCCATTGGGCGTCTGGAGCATGTTTTGGATGCGGTGAGAAGGGGCATCGTATTAAGGATTGTCCTAAGATAAAAGCTAAAGATGGTAAGAGGAGATGAGAACCCGGAGTCCGGAGATGCTTTGGGGAAACATGGTAAGTTAAGTTTGGGGACCAAACTTCTTTAAGGGGGGAAGGATGTAAGGACCCACATTTCATGCCTTAGTCATGCTTGCATGCACTTATATGATTTCGCCATGTTAAGATTTTGCATTCATGAACCCTTGCCTTATTTTGTGCTTATGAGATTTGCCTAAGTGTATATGTATGCTTTGTTCTTCCCTTGTATTGCTAAGCCTAAGTTATGTGAAGCCTAGGTTGATCCAAGCCGAGGTCATCTTAAGCCTTTAACTGTTTTGGAATCCCTTTGTTGACCTCCACTTTTGTCCTGGCATAATGGCCGAGATGATTATCAACTGGGCCGAGGTGTGTATCGCCGAGGCCGAGGTGTGTATTATCTGGGCCGAGATGTTATCTTGAACCCAAGTGATCTTGTCCTGGAAGTGGTATGACCTAGACCGAGGTGTGGCACATCTGGGCCGAGGTGTGGCACAGTTCAGTCAAGTGTTGTCCTTCCTAGCCGGGATCATTGTCATCTTAGTTGTCGAGGCTCTGTCCTCCCAAGCCGATGTCATTGTTACCTCACTGCCGAAGTGTTGTTCTTAGCTGAGGTCATTGTCCTTGTTTTGCCGATGTCTTGTCCTTGCCGATGTCATCACTTGCCGGAGTGTTTGCTGTGAAGCTTGTTAGATACGCTTTGTCAGAGCCTTGTCTTGTCAATCAGTCACCTTTTGAGGAGGACCAACCCGGTAGTGCCACGTGGCCGAGCTGAGTGTTAAATCAGCCGGCAGAGAGAGAAACCTATCATTTGTTACATCTTTGTTTTGAAGAGGAGAGAGAAGCTCCAAGGAAGAGGGAGAGGAGTCCTAGAGAGAGGGTAGGGATCCAAGCTTGATTCCGAGAGATCAAACCGTTAGATTCGTGTTCTAAGGACTTGGACCTTTGCTGTGAATCCGACGTCCCAAGAACTATGTGAGTGGTACTTTTAATAAAGTTATGTTATAAGGTTTTGATAAGCTTTGTTTTGCCTTGTTTTGAAAGTATTTGTTAAGCATGAATGACCGCTCGTATTTTTATGTATTAAGAATAAGTTTTGATTGCTAAGTATGAGTTTTGTTTTGGAGTCCGTACGTGCCAGGGGACTTTAGGCATAAGTGGCACAAGTCCGTACGTGCTAGGGGACTTAAAGCATTGGTAGCACAACCTTTTGGAGTCCGTACGTGCCAGGGGACTTTAAGCATAAGTGGCACAAGTCCGTACGTGCTAGGGGACTTAAAGCATTGGTAGCACAACCTTTTGGAGTCCTTTCGTGCTAGGGGACTTTAAGCCTAAGTAGCACCTTTGTTTTGCCACCGACGGTCTATGAACGGGTGGGTATGTTTTGTTATAAGTTAAGCTAAGCACACGTTTTGATGTAAGTTATGCTATGTATGCTAAGTATAAGTTCTGTTTCGGATGGCATTCTTGGAACCGTCCTTTCGTGTTAGGGGACGTTAAGCCTAAGTAACACCGTCCTTTCGTGTTAGGGGACGTTAAGCCTAAGTAACACCGTCCTTTCGTGTTAGGGGACGTTAAGCCTAAGTAACACTGTCCTTTCGTGTTAGGGGACGTTAAGCCTAAGTAACACCGTCCTTTCGTGTTAGGGGACGTTAAGCCTAAGTAGCACTCTAAGTATGTTTTGATGCAAGCTATGCTAAGTACATGTTCTGATACAAGTTATGTTAAGTGCATGTTTTGCAAGTTACGTTAAGTACATGTTTTGACACAAGTATGCTAAGTATATGTTTTGATGCAAGCTAAGTTATACGAAAGGTTTTGAATAAGCTATGCTATGGGTATGTTTTGAGACAGCTAAGATATGTATGTATTGTTTTGGCACGAACCTCGGGATCATTCATTAAACCCTTTATTTCTTGTACCATTCACTGGGTTTCAATACTCACCCTCTCTATATATATGTAGGTCCCAAGTTAGAAGTCGGCTTCGCCGAGGTGTTTATCTCTGCGCCGAGGTTTTGTATGCTTGTTTACGTCGGCAACGCTTATGTCGGCACTTGTATGTTTAGGTCGGCTACCTTGTATTTACGTCGGCAGTGTTGTAGATCTTGTTTCTGAATTTGTATTCGTTATGCTTTGTATATGTCGGCTTGAGAAGCCTTTTGTTAAGATGTAATGTATATTTTATCTTGCTTATATCCAAGTTGTAAAGTTATGTAATGATGCATGTCATTTCATTTGATTTATGCACAGCTCTTATGGACCACTTGTATTTTGTTATTGCTTCCGCTCTTGTTAGCCCCATAGTTTATACTCTGACTGTGTGTGATTTTTTTTGAAAGTTGGCCTTCGGTAATCTCGGATTACTGGCCATCACGGCACCATTCTACTAGGGGCGGAATGGGGTCGTGACATGAGCGGCGGTCCACTCATCCATATCTGTATCGAAGGGGATCGGATCACCCCCCACCCCGATGCCGGTAAGCATCGAGAAGTCGTAAGGGGTCATCGTCATGTCCGCAGTCGCTGATAAGTGAAATGAATCGGTGGTGTCCCACCACCTCTCTGCCAGGGCGGCAAGAAGAGGTCTGCAAGCAGAGAGCCTGGAGAGTCCCCTGCAGAAGGTCCCAAAGCCGGCCCGATCTACAATGCGGCTAACGGCGTCAGGCAGCTCGGTGTACCAATCGCGAGCAGTGACGTTCCCATACCCGCGGAGAGTATGAGAGTCTCCCTGTAGTCAAGAAATTGCAAAGCCATATGAAGATATGCAGTTGGTACAAATCTAGTATGCGTACAGATTTTAAAAAAAATTTTCAAACAGAAACCGGGTACCGGTGTGCTTACAGTGAACTACAAGCGTGTGATGCGTCAGTGTGTTTTAGATGCTCCAGTGTAAACTTGGTGCATGTGTACACATTTTTCAGATTCAAGCAGATATCGGGTTTCAGTGCACCAGTAGGTAGACTACGGTCTGTGATACGTCAGTGCTCCTATGGGGATCAGTGTAAACATAGCATGTGTGCGTGTTTTTCAAAGTTCAAACGGGTGCCGGGTCCCGATATGTTTCAGTGAATTACCAACGTGTGATGCGTCTACGTGTTTGTGTGATTCAGTGCAGATCTAGCATGCGTGCGAGTGTTCAGATTCAAATAAGTACCGGGTGTCGGCGAATTGACAATGCAATGTGTGCCGTGTGTTTGGGTGATTCAGACTAGTGCAGTGTGTGTGCATGTGCGTCGGTCCTAAACAGATGTCGGTTGTGAGTTTGCCTACAATCAACTACAGTATAGTATATCAGAACTAAGCAGTTAATGGTTTCAGTTAGCTACGGAAGTTGACAGGAAATCCTACGTTGCAGAAAATAAAAGTACAGAATGTTACCTCGGAAGCGCCAAAGGACAGGTGCGAGGTCGGCTCGCGCAGCAGAAGCTCCGGGTCCAAAGCCCTGTCGAAGCCGCGGAAGTGGCGGAGTCCGTCTGGCGGAAGCACGTGGATGGTTGGGTGGTAGGTCGCCGGATCAAACGGGCGCTCGCTCAATGGGAGGAGCTCGACCCCGGGATCCATCTCGTGATCCGGGGGAGTCCCAACATGTGGAACATCGTCTGCCATAGTGATGGTGGCGAGAAAATGGCCGGAAAAGGAAAAACGAGCAAGAATACGAAAAGTCAACCGAGAAGGTCAACCCCGGGAGGGTCGGAAATGACCGGGAAGGTCGGAAGATGAAAGGACACGGAAATGTAAAGAAAATCAAGGGGAACAAGTCCCGAAAAGGCGAAAATAGCAAAAGAGGCTCCGAAACGGAATTTCAATCGGTCGAAAATGTCCGAAACGCGATGAACTTCGCGAATCGAACGACGAAAATGATGCGAAAACACAGAGAAACGAGGAAACAAGAAGGAAACGAGCTCTAGAGAGGGAGAGAAAGTATTTTCGGCGGTTTAGAAATGAGAAGAATAGGGTTTCAAACCCTATTTTAAAACACCCGAGGTGAAATGGCAGTTCTGCCCCCGATCAGGCATTTTCTGCCGGTCGGCACTATTTTGTGCCGGTGGATTAGTTTAGGCAGCCGGTGGCAGCCGGTGACCACCCCACCCAGCCGGTGGTGCTCCCAAGAATGTTTTTAGGCAAGATGAGGGGTTTTGGGTCTCCAAATATCAATAAAATGCAAGAAAGTGCATCCCCGATGCTCAACCGGCCTCCGTTTCGACTTCGGACTCTGTCTGCTGTGAGTGGCACTCAAATTCAAGCGAAGATTGTATCCTTTTGTATCCTTTTTGTCTTTTACAAGATTCAAAAGTTGCCCCGTGTGCGTCGCATGCATCCATCCCGTTGTCCGGCGCATCGTATCGCGCCATCTTGCACGTCCCTTGCGGCTTGCACCGTTTTGCATCGTCACGTGGCATGCGTGTCACATGCTTCATTTTGCATTCCATTTTGATCCACGTGAGGTGTACTACCTCACATGCTTCATTTTGCATTCCATTTTGATCTACGTGAGGTGTACTACCTCACGTGCTTCATCTTGCATTTCATTTTGATCCACGTGAGGTGTGCTACCTCACGTGCTTCACTTTGCATTTCGTTTTCATCCATGTGAGGTGTACTACCTCGCGTGCTTCATCCTGCATTTTGTTTTGCATTCTTGCATTTACGAGGTATGCATACCTCGTCTTGTATCTCGTTTTGCGCTTCTTTGCGCCGACCTGCGGGCCTCATTGTTTTTATTCCACACAGCGGGTCCGGCGGGACCAAAAACACGCACGGTCCGGCGAGACCTTAAACACGCACCGTCTAGGAGACCTTAAATCCTCGGGGGGTGCAAGACCTTCGGTACATTAAGATGCACCTCATTGCATTTCGCATGCATTTCATTCGCGCTATTTCGCGCATCGCGCCGTTTGGCGCACCCTCATTGCACTCCATTTTCCATCTTTTGAGACACGCACGTCTCGCCTGCCCCATTTGCACCCGCGTGCATTACTCGTTTGCATCACATTCACTTAAGTGTTGCATAACAGTTATCCCGCTTGGTCTGGCGAGACCTTAAACACGTGCGGTCTAGGAGACCTTAAATCCTCGGGAGGCGCAAGGCCTTCGGTGCATTAAGACGCACCTCGTTGCGTCTAGCGTGCGCTTCATCGCACCATCTTGCACCCTTCATTGCATTTGGCATGCATTCCACAGCATTGTTTTGCGCATCTCATCGTTGCCCCCCGGGTTTGGCGAGACCTTAAACCCGTTTGACTGCATTGTCATGCATTTCACTGCAAGCATTGTCATGCATATTCTGCTCTCTAACAGTTGCCCCTCATTGCATTTGGCATGCATTTCATCGCGCTATTTTGCGCACCACACTTGCGTTGCCCCGAAACGAGAGTCCGGCGGGACCAAAAGTACGCACGGTCTAGGAGACCTTAAATCCTTGGAGGGTGCAAAACCTTCGATACATCGGCATGCGTGCCCCATCCACATTATCATGCATCGCATTGTAAATATTGCATTGTCATGTATCATTGTAGGTAGCGCATATATCATGCATCGTTTGCATTTCAAAAACCAAAAAGCAAAAAATCATGCATCATTTGCATTTTCAGACAAATAAACACAAAAACAACATGCATTGTCATGCATACATTTTGCATTCCGGTCTAGGAGACCTTAAATCCTCTGAAGGTGCGATTCCTTTGGTGTTTGTCGTGCCCGAACGACTTCCATGCTTGCGGTGAGTTCCTAGAAGACCGATGGGGACGGTGAAAACTAGAGTTTGAACGGCTTATGCCTGGAACGCAAAGGTTCAGAATTTTCGAGACTAAAGTCTGGTTTAAATACCCAGGGGGTGAACCCTCGGCTTGAACTCTGTATGGAAGCCCCATAGGTTGAGGCGGCGTGTTTACGCCTCGATTCTGGATACTGAACCAACCTAGTATATCGCCCTGCCGGTAAGATAGGGAAAACGGCAATCATGGTCATTGCATCATCTGCATTGTCATGCATTCCATCCATTCCATTGTAGATAGCGCATTATAGGTTGCATGCATTTCACTGCATCACCTTCCATCCATGGCTTGCGCCTTTCCTTGTCGAGCTTGGTCTGGTATGTGCCCCTACTTTTCACGTCAAAACATAGTTCTGTGTGCGCTCGCGCCGTGATGGATTCGACACCTTTTCTATGTTAGACATGACTTGTACGCGTACATGCCTTTCCTAGGCAAGATTTGGTTTGGCTTGCATGCCATATCCATTGTATCCATTCCATTGCATGCATTCCATTGCATCACCTTCCATCCATGGCTTGCGCCTTTCCAGGTTGAGCTTGGTCTGGTATGTGCTCATACTTTTCACGTCTATACACTCATAGTTCTGCGTGCGCTCGCGCCTTGAGGGCTTCGACACCTTTTCTATGTTAGACATGACTTGTACGTGTACATGCCCTTCCTAGGCGAGATTTGGTTTGGCCCGCGTGTCATATCCATTGTATCATTTATCCTTTTTTATTACATTGTAGTGTAATTGTTGCATCCGGCATTAGGATCATCATTCTTTCCCCAGCGGGTCGTCACCCCACTTATGTCATTCCACCCAATACTTGTTCTTGTGTCTGTCTACATTACTCATAGTTCTGCGTGCGCTCGCGCCTTGAGGGCTTCGACACCTTTTCTATGGTAGACAGACTTGTTACCTCCATCAATCTATTTGACATTTGTGTGGTTTCGAATCACTCATGAATGAATCATGATTCAATTGCCTTGCATGTAGTTTGCATATAGTTTCAATTGTATTGCATTTCCATTTGCATTGTTCATACATAGTTTTGTATACATTGCATATCATTTTGCATCCATTCTGCATTGTCATGCATGTTGCTAACAATATTGTACCTGTTAAGTTTGCTTTCTTTGCAGGCACGATATTGTATGTACGGTTCATTCGAGGCCGGTGAAACCGGACGAGCCGCGCAGGTATTGTATCTCCCGAGTGAGACGTATCGAGAATTGCATAATTCTCTTACATCCTTTCTGCATTATAGTGTAGTTTGGCGTATCTAGCTTAACACTGTCGCATGTGTGCTTCATTACAGCTTTCTTTGCATGATCATAAGTTATGCCCGGCTTCTTGCATTTTCAGTTGCATTTTGCCCCTGCCTTCGGGCGCATACCTTGCTTTGTCTTGCATGTTTGTCCAAGTCTTCGGCCTTGTAAAAAATGGGTCGTCTCTGGGCTTTGACATTCACTCCCGTCATTGTTATGACTTTCGAGTTCTGTCAAAGAGGGGCAACTGTAGACACCCCATTTTTGACCGTCCTCAAGACTTGGACGTCACCGTTGGAACACTCGGTGATTATCCATACTTGTGTTCGTTTGGCGTTCCCGGAGTTCTCGGCTCGCGCACCTTGCCTCAGGACCTCCGAACTCGACCGTTTTGTGTCTGGTTTTGCACCAAACACTTATGTTTTGCCTTGGAAGGGAAGGGGATGCTTTGTGAGGCATTCCCACACACCACCGGCTGTGGCTAAAGGCCACCGGCTAGCTGGTGTTTCTATCGGCACTTTTTTGTGCCGACCGGCACTATTTTGTGCCGACCGACACTAAGTTTGCCAAAATGGCACTCTTTGCCGGCCGGGCACTGTTCAGCTGCTTTATGAGATATTTTCTCACAGCTGTTCAGCCTTTTGCTCCCCTCCATACACGTGTATGGAGGGATGAGCTTGCTTGGTGGCTAAGCTTGTAAGCTTTTTGCCTATAAGAGAGAAGGCTCCTCCCTTTGCTCAAGGGTTACAAAATCCAAGAGCTTTAGACATTGTTAGAGAGTTAAAGCTCTGTTTTTTTTTTAGGGTTAGAATAGATACACTTACTATCTCTCTCTTTCTCTTTATAATCTAGGTGTTTTGTGCCTTACTATTGCACTAAAACACCTAGTGTTCCACCTTTCTCTTGGTTCTGAGGTTCCAAAGGTTGGTTCTTGCTGTTTTTGGTTGATTTGAAGCTCAAAGAGGCCATCACTCCATCTTTGTTGAAGAAGGCTACAAGGGTGAGATACTAACTCCCTTTTTCCCCATTTTTGCACCTTGTTTTTACCTAGTTTAAAACAGTTTTTGTGCTTAGTGATTGACATATAAAATCTCTGTTTTTAAGCCCTCTTTATTGTTCATTAAGAGTGTTTAGTGGTTTGGGTGAGTTTGACCACCCTTAGGCCTTGAAAAGGGCACTTTTTGTGCTATTTTGTGAGAGATCCGAGATTTTGGTGATAGGATCTCTTCACCACTGAAATCTTGAGGGATTTCAGTGGTGAAGAGCATGCCTTGAAGTCTCAAGAAGGAGAGGGTCACCCCCCTCTCCTTGATGTCCTTGAAAAGGGCAAATTTTGCTTCCTTATGGAGCTTCATGCTTGAGTGTGTGTTGAGCATGTTTGACTTGTTTTCCATGCTTATATTGCCATGATATAACATGTCCATAAGTTGGTTTTGGTCTCCTATACATGCTTAGTATAGTTGCCTTGTAATGCCTCTTATTGCCTTAACATGTCTAGGAAGTGTGCCCCTATTTCTAGCATGTTTTAGACTTGTGTTTGTGAAGCTTGTATGCTTATTTTGCCATGGCTTAACTCTGTCCATAGTCGTTTTGGTCGATCATGACTTATATCTTATAGCTCCTTTGTATTTGGCTTGTTAGCCTTAAGAGCATAAGAGTGTAGCATGCTTTGCTTGCTTTATTTTGGTGGTTTGGAAACCCCTAGCATGCCATTTCAGACCTCATAATATGCTTGTATGCTTGCCTTAGTGGCCTTGTTAATGCTTTAGGAGCATGTGTTGTATGCCCTTTGTTTTGGCTTCAATGCATGCCTTCGATTTAATGACTCTTAGATGCCATTTAAGTAGCCATTTAGCTTTGTTTTGACATGCTAGAAACCTGTTTTAGGTTGATTAGTGTATGCCATGTATGTTCGTACTAGGTGTGTTTCAATGCCTCATTGGCTTGCCTTAAGCTTTAGGCCATTTGCATGCTTAGCATACTTTGTTTAACATGATTTGGCATCATTTTATGCATGATTTTCAGAGCTTATCTTGCATGCTAATTGCCCATGTTTAACTCATTACAAGTGTGCTTGAATGTTGTTTATTACGCTTAAGTGTTGGTGCCTTAACTTGTGCATGTGTGCATACGTGTTTGGCCCTCATGACTAGGCATTTTGGCCACTGTTTTGAGCCTTGTTAGAGCTGCCCAATTCATGTGTAAGTCCATCTCATTGCTTAGTTTGCATACTTGCCTTGTACGCCTGCTTGTATGCTTACATAAGTGCCTCGCATTGTCCATATGGCATAGTAGATAACATGCTTAGGGCCTTGTTGCATTGGCATGCATGTTGGGCCTCTTGAAGTGAAGTATGATGGAGGTTTGGCACCTTTATTTGCTTGTTTGCATTGCATGCATTTGACATTGAAGTTGCATTCTTGGTCCTTTGGGCCATCACGCATAGAAACGCGCGATTGGTGGTCCGAGAACCGAGGCACATCTTCCTTTGAGTCCAAAACATGATAAGGAGTGTGTTTGGTGCATACATGCCTTGAATCACATTGCCATGCAAGTTGTTGCCCTCTGCTGCTGTGAGTTGCAGGTTTTACAGGAATTTTGTGCCGACCGGCCCTGTTTAGTGCCGACCGGCAGTAAATTGGTAGCCGATAGCTTTATTCAGTGCCGATGGCCACATCCTGCAGCCGGTGGCTATTCTGTGCAGCCGGTGGTGATCCCCAGTGCCCAAGAAGGCACTCCTGGGACTTTGGAAATTTTCTGAGAAGGATAGCAGGGAAAACAGAGGCACACTTGCATGACAGTGCGATTCCGAGCCAATTCCGAGCGCGCGCTGCATTTGAGTCCTCTTCCCGAGGCGTTTACTGCTTTAATTAACTTAGTTAATTTGTTAATTAATTTAGTTAATTTGTAATAATTAATTAGCTTGCGTAGTTAATTAATTTGTATTATTCTTTTGGTCCCTCCGAGCAAGGGCAAATTTGTAATAAGTGTGCGTGGGTGTGTGCATGTCTTCCAACCCCCATTTCTTTCTCCCTTTTATTTACCCGCTTATGTTGGTAGATTAGGGCACATTTAAATCAGCATACCTTATGCAACACATGCGTGCATTCATGCATTTGTTTACATGCATCGGGCTCGGTACATCATACAAATTGCATTGCAATTTTCAATTCCAAATTGAATACATGCTACTCGCGCATTTCACATGTCATGTTTAGGGTTAGCCGAGCCTACTCTAGATTGCATCTATGCTTGTGTTGCATTAGCCACTTAACATGAACTAGGTCATGCATGTTTGCTAACTGGGTTTCTGTTTTCGGCACGGAGTACGATGTAAGTATTTACGCTTTAGCATACCACATGCGTGTGAATGTTTCCATGACAGTATGATTACCATGCGTCTAATTGCTTACATGTGTTAAACTGTTTGAATGCCTGTGGGTGGAGGTTGGATTGCGTGAGTTGGAACAATTCATTGAAATCCGTATTTTAGCCTACTTGCGAGTAGCAATTTCAAACTGTTTTCAAAACGGACGGATATGCAATGTTCATTTCCAAATTAGGCAATCTAGTCTATACTTTTGTGTTGTGCGCATCACATAGTAATTCTAGGCTAATAACTGGATTAAGAGCATGTAATGTTTTCAAAATCGGATATCATGGTTAGTAGAGGCCGGTCTTCGGACCGGGCGAAAGGGGGTGCTCATAGCTGACCTTCCCCGATCGTACCCAAGCTCCCGAGCCAAGACCACTTTGGTGATGACGGACACGTGGCCTTCGGCACCGAGTCAGGGTTTCCTAAATTTCCCATTTTAAAATATTTAGGTGGCGACTCTGTAATCTGGCAAAGCAGTCCATGTTTGGCACTACTTTCAAAAAAATCTGTTTTCTCAAACGATTTGCCGGATTTGGACTCTTTGGTTCAGATTTAGAACCGCGACAAAATCGAGTCCGAACTGTAGCGCGAGGCCCCCCCCCCCCGCGGACGCGTCTACAGGTGGGAAACATTACCTACAGCAGTAGTAGACTCCCCGCAAATCTGGTCGTCTCTCGGCGATGAAAAGCATCCAAGTCCATCAATGTCTAGGCCAATGACATAGCAATGCAACTTTTTCCCTCCTTTAAACCTTGGGCAACCTCGATCAACCGGACACTAGATCCTCCGGAGCCTGAGGCAAGCAAGAAATGAGATAGAACGCACAAACAAAGGGCATGTCGCCGAAAGCCTTGCCAATGATGGTCACCGCAATCACCAGCATCGGAAAACTGACAAATCAAACTCGGAACATCCAGCATTCCATCACAAATCAAAGATCAAGCGTCGTACATAGTGAGCCTACACATTCACCCTAAGGCTTGGGCGCGGCCGAAGCGAAGTTGGGGCAAGATTTCTTCATCGTGCTTGGACTCCATCAAAGCTCGAAAATCTTCAAAGGTAGGACACAACTCTTGACCGCCAAAGCTAAAGACATGTGTTACCGAATTCCAAAACTTTGCTGCGGCATGGAGGAACGGAAGATGCAGCGGAGTACGGCTCAGAGTGAATAGTGCATTTATGCCGAAGCCCTAGAAGTTTAACTTTTTCGAGCCGTCTAAAGTAGCAATCCAAGCTGTGAGATTTTTGATGAGAAACGCCTCCATTTTGATGAAAAACTGAGATGGAATGAGAGAACCACAAAGTTGCAACTTTTATGGAGGATAAGGCACTGTTCGGGAGACACGTGTCAAAAATCTAGAGGTTGCCGGGCCAAGTGGTCAGCCGACCACTTTTTCTGGTCGGCCAGCTAGTTTTTCTAGTCGGCCGACCACCCCATTGGTCTCCAAGGCAGAAAGCTGGTTGGCCAGCCTTCTTTGGTGGTCGGCCATGGAGGAAAGTGGGTCTTTGGTCTTTTCCTAGTCTCTAAAAGGGAGCTCCTAGCATTTCCATGTGTTGAGAGTGTTAAAGGTCCGGGTTTACCTCTGTTTTGGGTGCGTTCCATCGCCCGATTTGTCCGAAGTGCATTTGCTTATCGAGTTGTTTAAGTTTTGTTTATCGAGTTGTTAAGTTTGCTTATCAAGTCGTCGAGTTTTGTACATCAAGTTGTTACTCTCTGTTTATCAACATTGTCATGTTTTTCTTATCGAGTTGCAAATTTGCTGAGGTTTTGTTGTTTCTTAGCGAGTTAAGTTGTTTAGTTTGTTGCATCGATTCACTACCTGGCTTGGTGATATACAATGCTCAATTTCATTCAATCTCATTTTTGTGCAAAATGATGCGATGCGATGCTAAGAATACAAAATACAACACTTTTTGAACAAAAAGCTATTTCATTCCATCATAGCTTCTTTTACAACATCTTATAACAGAGTACAAGTTTTAAAGAAAAATAAAACTGCCTAAGCTAATGTGCTACAACTACTAGTAAAAAGAAAACAAAGCAGGAACATCTGCATCAGTGCTATCAAGCGCAAGACTGAGAGGCCCTCTTCGTCCTCTTCGGCTGAGCAACCTCTGCACCATCACCATCCGAACCGGAGTTGCTGCCCTCGGAATCCTCCTCGGCATCACCTTCGTCCTCAGAACCGGACCCAGAGTCATCCTCTCTGCCCGCAGATGTCTCTAATTGAGGATGTGCAGACTCCTCCTCCTCACTGGACTCCAGATCATCTTTGATTAGTGCTCTACGCCTGCCTCGGTTGCGAGTCGAATCCCCTCTCCCATCTCCTCGAGAAGTCCGGGATGGCCCAGCCTGTAGCAGTGGCATCTGAAAAGAAGACAATTTGAATGCATTAGCCAATATGTATACCAGATACGGAGATAAGAAAGCTACATAGAGTAGGTGTATGCAGATACTGTGTATGAATGTGGTGTGTGTGAAATGTGCTCTACACATACAGTCAACCAATGCAGTGAAATGGTCAAATTGAACATGTCATCAGAAGTATGATAAATGCAAGGAAATTGAAAAGTACCGAAACACCGGCAATGAACAGCTGCGTCTCTCTCCGCAGGACCATGCCCTCGAGTGATTGCATGACGGCATTCTTTGTTATAGATAGTAATGCCAAGTATATTGCTTTACTTGGTAGGGATTGGATACGCACCAACAAATGTGTGTCTTCCTCTCTACATTAGAAGATAATGATGGCCTTATGCAATGGAGAGACAAAGGAGATCAACGCAGACCCTCAACCCTTTATCGCTTGTGCTGACTTTGCAGAGGCCAAGTTGTATACTGATGGTTCAGCCGAAGTGACGGCTAATGAGAAAGTGGCACACCTAAAGCACTTAGTGCAGGAGAGTGCTGATGAAGAATTTGTTATCAAAGATGATAATGATGCTTGGTTGTAGGCAAGAGGATGAAATCCAAGAAGCTAGACCCTTGGCTTTTTTTAAGTTTTCGATTGGACATAAAGTCAATAGTCCAGAAGGTTCAGAAATAAGAAAGAGATGCCATGGTGGTTGGCTGTGATCAAGAACAACAAAAGGCTAGACCTTTGATTCTTGATAAGTACTGTGCATTGGACATTGAAACAAAAGTTCAGGAAAAATAGGAGGAAAAAACCTTATGGACAGACTTTGTCTATGAGGAAGAAGGCAAAGATGTTGAACCAAAGAAAGTAGGAGCAAAACAAAACCAAGAAGTTGCTTCGAGGGTAGAAGAAATAAAAAAAGAAGCATTGGTGAGTGCTTAAGAACAAGACCGCTTGGAAGAAGTTAATTTAGGGGGAAGTTCTGCGCAACAACCCATTTATATTAGTGCTTGGTTAAGTCCTTGTGATAGAAGCCAGTTATTGGTTGTCTTAAAACAATATAAGGATTGCTTTGCTTGGTCTTATAATGAGTTGCCTGGATTGGACAGATCATTAGTGGAACATAGGCTCCCTATGAAGCCTAATTTCAAGCCGTAAGGGCAAAAACCAAGAAGAATGAGTCCTGAGGTAGTTCAGAAGGTCAAGGAAGAAATTCTTAGGCTCCTTAAGGAAGGCTTTATTAGAACAACCAGATATGTTGAAAGGCTTTCCAATATTGTGCCTGTAGTTAAAAAGAATGGTAAAATGAGGGTATGCACTGATTTTAGAAACCTGAACTTAGCAACTCTAAAAGATGAGTACCCCATGCCTATAGTAGACTTATTGGTGGACAGTTCAACAGGGCACAAGATTTTGCCTTTGATGGATGGGCATTTTGGTTGCAACCAAATTTGCATTGCAGAGGAGGATGTCCATAAGACAACATTCAGATGTCCAGGGAACATTGGCACCTTCGAATGGGTCAAAATGCCATTTGGTCTAGAGAATGTTGGGGATACATATCAAAGGGCAATGAACACTATCTTTCATGATCTCATTGGAGGATATTAGAGTGTTACATTGATGACATTGTAGTAAAATCCTAGTCCATGGAGGAACACTTGGTTCACTTGGAAGCAACTTTCGAAAGAATGAGAAAGTTTAAGTTGAAGCTTAATCCTCTCAAATGTGCTTTTGGTGTATTAGCTAGAAACTTCTTGGGCTATGTAGTACACAATAAGGGAATACAGATTGATCATAATAAAGCCAAAGCCATCATTGAGGCCAAGACTCCATCAAGTAAGAAAGAAGTACAAAAGTTCCTTGGTCAGGTTAATTTTCTTCGAAGATTTATTTCTAACACTATAGGGAAAACTAAAGTATTTTTTTCTTTATTAAAGCTGAAAGATAAGGAGGATTTTGTGTGGACAGTAGAGCATCAAATTGTTTTCAAAGGAATTAAAGCCTACTTGGCCAAGCCTCCAGTGCTGATGCCACCAAAGAGTGATAAGCCCTTGAAGTTGTACATTGCTGCAGTAGAAGATGCATTAGGAGTTTTCTTAGCCCAGGACAATGAAGAAGGTAAGGAGCAAGCAGTTTATTACCTTAGTATATTTTAAAATTCTTGTGAATGTTAAAATTCAGTTGTAAAAAAGATGTGCCTTGCTTGTATTTTGCTGCAGTGAAATTAAGATACTATCTTTTGCCTACAGTTGTCTTGGTAATTGCAACCACAGATTTGGTTAAGTATATGTTATCTAGACCTATGTTGAGAAGAAGAATTGGCAAATGGATACTAGCCTTATTAGAATTTCATCTAGAATATGTCCCCCAAAAGGCAATAAAAGGACAAGTTTTAGTTAATTTCTTGGCAGATCATCCATGTCTGACAGAAAGCCAAGAGATAATGGATCTTGGTATAGTTAATATTGAGTCATGGCAAATGTGATTTGATGGATCAAAAGCCAATGGCCTGACTGGAATTGGTGTGGTGATTAAGTCACCACAAGGGGTAGAAACCACACATGGTTTCAGAGTTGATGAAATTACTTGTTCCAATAATCAAGCTGAATATGAAGCTTTAATAATGGGACTGGAAATGCTTATTGGATTACAAGCTTATGCAGTTGATATATTTAGAGATTCTCAATTGGTGGTCAACCAAGTAAAAGGAATTTTCAAATGTCAAAGTGCAAGCATGTGGCCATACTATGTTGTTGCATTACATTTGCTTTCTCAGTTTCAGATAACAAATGTGACTTATATCCCAAGGTTCATGAATAACAAAACCAATGATGTAGCTCAGAAAGTTTCGAATTTTAGAAGAAGGGATGACACTCAAATGAATATAAATCAAGCAACATATCAAAAATTAATACCACCTTTAGCTAAAAGGAATATGGTGTTAGAAGTCAATCATAATGACTTACAAGATCAAGATTGGAGGCATCCAATAATGCAGTACCTAACTGGCTCATCTTCGAAAGCTAGTAGAAAAATCAAATTACAATCTATGCAATATATAGTGTATGGTAATGCTCTTTACAAAAGGGGAGCAGATGGGTTGTTATTGGATTATCTAGGGCCAAAGGAGGCATTGACAGCCATGGCTGAAGTTCATGAAGGCATCTATGGTGCTGATCAGCCTGGTGTAAAGATGAGATGGCTACTTCGAAGGCATTCCTACTATTGGCCCACCATCCTTAAAGATTGTATGGAATATGCTAGAGATTGCCAGGCATGCCAAAAGCATGGCATGATAAGACATGTACCAATAACTGATTTGTATACAATTGTGAAATGTTGACCATTTAGAGATTGGGCTATAGATATGATAGGAAAAATACATCCACCCTCTTCGAAGCACCATCATTTCATCTTATTGGCCACAGGCTACTTTACTAAGTGGGTCAAAGCTAAACCATATAAGGTTGTAGACCAAACTGAAGTTATTGGATTTATTAAAGATCTGATTCACAAGTTTGACATTCCACAGACCATAACTATGGATAATGGGGCTGTGTTTGATGGAAAGATGGTAAAGTCTTTCGCGGCAGAGTTTGGAATTAGCCTTGTTAATTCTACCCTTTATTATGTACATGCAAATGGTCAGGCAGAATCATTCAATAAGTCTTTGAAAAAAGGAATATAGAGAGTTGTGGAAGATAATCCTAGGGATTGGCATAACTTGTTGTTGGATGTGTTGTGGGCTTATAGGACTTCTCCAAGGTCAAGTACAGGAGTTACTCCTTATGCCTTAGTCTATGGGCATGATGCAGTGTTACTTGTAGAGATTAATATTATGTCCTTAAGGATGAGATGCCAAGACCAGTTAGCTCCTGAGCAGTACCATCAGAGCATGTTCTTGAAATTATAAAATATGGATGAAGCTAGAATTTTGGCATTAAATAGCATTCTCTTTCAAAAGAAGAAAGTAGCCAAAAACTATAATAAGAAAGTCAACCACATTAGCTTTCATGAAGGTGATTTGGTATGGAAGACAATACTCCCAATAGGAATTAAAAGCCATAAGTTTGGCAAATGGTCACCTAATTGGGAAGGACCATATCAAGTTCATAGAGTCTTACATGGGGGAACATACCATTTGAGGAATTTGAATGGGTATGTACACCCTAGGAAAATTAATGGCAGGTACTTGAAACCTTATTATCCAACTGTATGGGAAACACACGGAGTGTAGAAAATGCTAAAACAGAGAAGTATGAAAACACTCAAATAGTAAATAAAGATTCCATTTCATAAGGAGTTAAGTACATCCAGCCATGGATTGGCCCAAAAGTCAGTACAATGTGTCAGTTGTTCCCTTACAATTAATTCTCTACTCTTAAGGGATGGGAACAACTAAATGGCTGTAGCCATGTCCTGCTTTAATCAGCCAGCCCTTGGTTGGTGATTTGCAACTTTGTAATAGTTCGATATAAAGCCAAGTAAACTGCTGATAACTCTTCCTCTAATTGAGCTTTTTTCTTCCAAAAACTGGGTTCGAAATTGAGAAGCAGAAGAATGTTGTCCTTTCAATTCAAACACCTCAGCATGTATATGAGAAATAAATTCCTTGTCTTTCGATAGCTTCTCCTCTGCAGCTTTGGCAATATGGTAAATGTTGACATCAAAATCTATGGTAGTTGCTGTCTGGGACAAGTGACTTGAAATAGCCATGTTGGATTGCTCAAGGATCTTGTAGCACTGAAGGAAACCATTCTTGATAATAGGTCTTTGCAAGGCTTCGAATGGAATCCTTGAGAATAATGTTAGTAATTCCAAACAGGTGTCCAAGTCCAGTGAAGGTAAAGAAGCCTTACTGGTAGTGGAAGAGCTCTCAAAAATTTCCAAGAAAAAGTCAGCCAGGACCAATGGCTCAGCTTTATTACTGGCTGATGAAATGGTAGAAGGTATGTCAAAAAGGCTAGCTAGCCCAGCTTCAAAAATGTCCATCTCTTTCACTGACATTGGTGGGGCAAGAAGGGCTCTAATGGAAGGAGTAGATGGCTGCATAGGGATAGGAGAGGAGGATGAAGTGTCCCTAGCACTTTCCATAGTCCTGGCCACCAGTAAGTCAAGAGAAGAAGGACTGGAGCTGGATAATGATGGTGGACAAAGAATTGGTGAGCTACCAGTATCTTCTTTGGGAGTATCAGCTATCACTGAAGATGAAGTGATAACTGGGATCTCTTCAGGTGGGGAAGGAGAAGCCAGGATTGTAGGAAGAGTAAATTGGGTTGAGGTAGAGGTTAAATGAGGAAGATATGGAGCTAAGCCAAAGGATAAGGATATAGGAATACCCTACCTCAAAAAGGGTATGGAGAATGTAGAGTTGGGGAGTGGAAGTATGGTTTGGATAAGCTTTACATTTAAGGGCATATTAGGATCGACCTTCTTCCTCATTTTCGAGGTTGCCTCTAATGGTTTTTTAACTTCAGATAAAACTGAGGAAACCTTTGTCGAAAGAGAAGGTGGAATAACTATTGTTACAAATCAGAAAGTAAGAAGCAATGGTAAGTTTTATTGCTAAAACTTTGGGAAAGAGAATTATCAAAACAAAAACAAAAACTGAAGGAAATTACCAGCCTCGAAAGTAGTAGTGATGATGCTTGGAGAACTATGAAGAGCATAGTGTTTAGCAGTTTGTTGCCTCACTACAGTTTCTCTTTGAAGTGCATCCGCAGTAGCTATCTTATTCCTTATTATCTGTTGTTGTCTCCTTTTCTCAGACCTTTAAAAAACCACTAATTCTTTGGATTGCTCTTTCTCGACTGCATTGGCAGCCGCTTAATGAGTAGGGTCATCGTTGAAATCCGAGGGAGAGATTGTTATTTTCTTCTTCCTCTTAGATGGTGGTTCTTCAGATATTTCCTTCTCTTCAGGTACTTCCTCCTCTTTAGGACTAAGCATAAGTTTTCTTTTCTTTTGCTATTGTTGCTTGTCCTTAAGAATGTTTAGGGCTTGAGCCTTCTAAGGAGAATCTACTTGTGAAGCTTCTGCATGGAAAAGAAAGCCATAAATAAAAGAGTTAAGCATTATAAGGAGGAGAAAAGAAAAGAAAGATAAGGAATACATGCCTTTCTTCTAAGCAGCCCTATAACTCTAAGAGAAGGAGGAGAGGTAGAATGAGCTCTTTTTGTGTCAGCAGGAGCAAAAACTGGGATAGCAGGAGCTGTAGAAAAAGTCATGAGCCCAGTTCCCTTAGGTTGGGTCTGAGAAGGCAAGTCTAGTCCCACTAGCAGGTCTTTGGGAGGTATTTCTAGGAGCACCTCCATATTTGCTGACCACTAGTTCTGATACCTCTTCAGTATAGTGCCTTATGGAATGAAGGGAATGAACTGAAATTCAATTAAGTCCTGAATGAGTTTGGAGGTTGCCTCCTGTATCCTAGGTCTTTGTACCTTCAGTTCTCTGGTGGTAAGATTGGGTTGTGTAGACACCCTATTTTTGACCGTCCTCAAGACTTGGACGTCACTGATCGGACACTCGGTGATTATCCGTGATTGTGTTTGTTTTGAGTTCCCGGAGGCCCCGGCTGCGCGTTGCGCCTCAGGATCTCTCAACCGGTTTGTACTGTGCTTGGTTTTGTACCAAGACTTGTGTGTTTTTGTATCAGAGAGTAGGGGAGGGCTTGTTGGCCACCCCTGATCACCACCGGCTAGCCTCTCACTTCACCGGCCCTCTATTTCTTCCACCGGCACTGTTTTCTCAAAACCTTTGGCTGGTCGGCACTTTATACTGCCGACCGGCACTTTTTTGTGCCGGTGACTGTTTTGGCTGGTCGGTGTGACCCTCTTGAATCCTCAGACTTGGTGCATGCCGGCTGTGCCAGTTGGAATGCACCATCACCATTCCCCATGCACGGGAATGCTTCCTTTGGGCCCTTTGACCCCCTCTCTCCTCTAGGAGCTTGAACCTTTGGCCAAGCTTCTTGGAGAAGCTTGGCCAGCTGTCTTAGCTTCTCTTAGAAGCCAAGGGCCTCTTGCACCTCTTGAACCCCCCTCTCTTTGCTTAGCCATTAAGTAAGAGCTTCATTTTTGCCTATATAAGTCCATTTCATCTCCCTTTACAAGGGTTAGCCATTTTAGGTCAAAAAAACCAGAGCCTATATCTATATTTCTGTGTGATACACCTTCTCTCTCTATATTTTCCCTCTCTCTCCCCTTGTGTGTGTGTTTTAGGCCTAAAAAGTGTGATTTCACCTTACTTTTGCACCTTTACACACACTACCACACCTTAATCCGAGATTGGGAGGCTTGGAGGTTTGTTTTGTGCGATCTTGGACTGGTTTTGATCACTAAAGGAGGTCTGCTCCACCTGTTCTTCATTGGATCTTCAAGGGTAAACTTTTTGCTTTAGTTTCCCCATTCTTGCACTAGCTTTCTACCCCTCTTGCTTTGTGTTTTTGGATTTGTGTTCAACATAAAAAAGACTTGTTTTTCCTTGCTTAAGAACATTCATCAAGGTTGTTTTGTGGTTTGGGTGGAGTCTCACCCTCTTAGGCCTTGTTTTGGCCATTTTGGAGCCTTTTCTTGAGGCCTTGTTTACTTGGTGTTTTTGATCTTCTCACCACTGAAAACCAGTGGGTTTTCAGTGGTGAGGAAGATATTTTCAAGTCTTGTCTAGGGGAGGGACACCCTTCTCCCCTTGGTCCTTTGTTTGCCTTTGTTTTGGCTTAAAGGGTGGCATGTATGAATGCTTGCATTTAGCTTCATTTCATAGCTTTCTTGGGTGTTTTAGATCATATTTAACCTTTGTCTAATGTTGGTTTAATGGCCCTTAGCATGCTTCTCACACTTGCTTTGTAATGCTTCATTTGGCCTAGAGATGTACCTTGTGTTTAGCCTCATGTATATTCATGTTTTGGCTTAGCATGTTGGAATATTTGGTCATGATTTGCCACATTTTAGGTCTGTTGGCCACTGGTTTTACCATTTTTGGCATGCTTAATGTAGTTGCTTTGCATTATGGCTTGTTAGCCTTGGGTATGTGATCCATGAACATGCATTGGTTAGGCTATTTAATTGATTTGGAGTCATTTAACATGCTATTTCAATCCCTATACCATGCTCATATGTCTCCATTTATCACCTCTTCCATGTTTTGAAGTGTTGGTCTCTTATGCTTTGAAGAGGGCATTGTGCATGCTTGTATGTTTAATGCATTTTTGGGGCTGCCATATCAAGGTTTTTGGGTTTATTTTTGCATGATGGAACTCTGTTTTTGCTTAAATAATTCATGCCATGATTGGTCTTGGTAGTGGTGGAAGGGTGCTCCCTTTTTGTGCCTTAATCTTAGGCCATTTGATTTGCATGCTTGCATCATGTTTGTTGCATGCTTGAGTAATGAGGTCTTGTCACATGCTAACTCTATTGCATAAATGGTCCATGTTTGTATTACACTTTGCACCTTGCATGCTTAGTATTGCACACTTGCCATAGTATGTTGCATTGCATTTGGTATGCCTTGCATTTAACCTCATATTGCATCATTTAAGCCATGTTGCATACATGCATTCCATGTCTTGGTTTGGGGTGTCAAACCAAGTATAAGGGTCGAGAGGAGTTCACACTTTGAGTGGTGAAACTTGTCTCCATCCTCAAGTCACCAAGACCTTTGACTAACACATGATAAGGTTTTGGATTTCATCTTTTGTGTTGCATGCATTTCAATTAAAACATGCAATTTTGGTTCCTTAGGTTATCATGCATCAAATGCATCATTGATGGCCCTAGAACCAAGAGTCATGCCTCCTTGAGTCCCCAAGCATGATAGGAGGCCATGGCCATGCTTACATATGCCCAAAAAACCATGCCTTGTACTACTGTTTTTGCTGCTGCTGTCAAACTGTCCTCTGCAGGAACTTTCTGCCGACCGGCAGTATAATGTGCCGATCGGCACTTTGTTTGTGCCGATAACCACCACAAGCAGCCGATGGCCAATACAAGCAGCCGATGAGCTCTTCCCCCAGTCGGTGGGGTATTTCAGATCATTTGGGAGGTATTCTGAAACTTTGGGAATTTTTGGAGAGGCAAGGCAGTGAAAACAGAGGCAGCAGTGCTATGGCATGGGTTTTCCAGGCGAGTGGGAATCGAGCATGCATCATTCGCGCATCCCGAGGCGGGGCTGCGGCCTTTCCTGTTCTGCATTTAATTTATTAAGTAAATAGAAATTTCTGTAATAATTAATTTATTTATTATTCGGACTGTAATATTTATTCGGTCCCTCCGTGTGAGGGCATACTTGTAAGAAGTGTGGGTGAGTGTGTGTATGTCTTCCAACCCCCCCTTCTTTCTCCCTTTTATTTACCTGCTTCGATGGTAGATTAGGGCACGTTTATTTTAGCATACCTTATGCTATGCATGCGTGCATCCATGCATTTGTTTACATGCACCGGGCTCGGTGCATCATACAAACTGCATTGTATTTCAATTCCAAATTGAATACGTGTTATTTGTAGCATTTCACATGCCATGTTTAGGATAGCCGAGCCTGCCTAGATTGCATCTTTGTATGCGTTGCATTAGACATTTCAGTATGCTTAGGTCCATGCATGGATTTCTAATGAGCTTCTGTTTTGGCTTGGAGTACTAGGTGAGCTTTTATGCTTTAGCATCCTTTCATGTGTGTGAGTGTTGCCATGACAGCATGATTACCATGAGGCTAGTTGCTTATGTGATATAACTGCTTGAATGCCTGTGGGTGGAGGTTGGATTGCTTGAGTTGGAAAACTCATCGAAATTCGTATTTTAGCCTACTTGCGAGTAGCAAATTCCAAAGCGTTTTTCAAACCAACGGATATGCGATGTTTATTTCCAAATTAGGCAATCTAGTCTATACTTGTTTGCTGTGCGCACAACATAATAATTCTAGGCTAATAATTGGAATAAGAACGTGTAATGTTTTCAAAATCGGATATCACGGTTAGTAGAGGCCGGTCTTCGGACCGGGCGAAAGGGGGTGCTCATAGCTGACCTTCCCCGATCGTACCCAAGCTCCCGAGCCAAGACCACTTTGGTGATGACGGACATGTGGCCTTCGGCACCGAGTCAGGGTTTCCTAAATTTCCCATTTTAAAATATTTAGGTGGCGACTCTGTAATCTGGCAAAGCAGTCCATGTTTGGCACTACTTTTCAAAAAATCTGTTTTTCTTCAAAACGATTTGCCGGATTTGGACTCTTTGGTTCAAGATTAAGAACCGTGACATTTGAGTCCTTTGAACTGTAGTGAGCCCAATATGAACAGAACGGGACCTAACCCTCCCGGGGCGTTCGGGGACGTCTACAGTTTCTGGCGACTCTGCTGGGGATTTTAGAGAGCTTGACTCGAACTCGTGATATCCTGTTTTGATTTCATTTATGTGTCTCTTTGCATTGCATGTGCATTGGTGCGCCTAGGACACCGTGTTGGCCATCTGCTATTCCTGAGCGGTTTGCCGGAGGCTTGTCTTGTCAAGGCATGTCCATAAGGTTGACCGGTTGCGGGCTCTGCCAGTATGGGAACACAAACCCCGGTTTTACCGGGGCACCCTTTTTGACCATTCGACCTAGTGCATATCGAAATCCATAGTGACCATTCCAAACTAGGACAGGTTGCTCACCCGATATTAGGTTGTTTGAAACCGCTGCGTGCGTAGTGAAACCCTAGCTCCTGACAAAATAGGACAGGGAAACCCTACCCCAACATAGGGGTGTATTGGCTCTCATTTACTTGCTATGTGCTTTTAGAGTGTATCTCTACAGGGAATGCATATACCAGTTTGCGAGTCTGGGTATCCGGCCTGAGGGCACCAATATCAGTGTTTTTGAGAATCAGTTATGTCTGCGGGCATCAGTTCAGTTTTGAACAGTGATTCTGGGGAACAGTGATCAGTATTGAGTACAGTCATTCCGCTATCCGTTCCAGTGAAATCGAGCTGAGATGCTGTCTGTTTTCTCTTTTGCTAGGTAGTCCTGGAACTATAGCTTCAGAAGGCTCCACTATCCCCCGGGTACATTGGATTTGTGCTGATAGACTTTGTCAGGTCAGAGACTCAGTTCAAGGGTAATCAGGGCCAGAGAAGGCTAGTTAAGCATAGACCACCAGTACCACAGCTACCAGATCAGTGATCTTTGAGCAGTTGGGTAGAGATTTCTGAACTTACAGCAGGCACAGATATACCGGTTGCTCAGTTAGACCAGGACAATATGTCGAGTCTGGAAGAGATGGTGCGCCAACTCCAGGATAGTATGAAAACCATGCAGCAAGACGCTGTCCGTCAAGCAGAATTCGCCAAGCAACAGGCTGTGGTCATAGCCCAACAGGCAGAGACAATTGCCAGGTTAGAGCAGCAAACTGGAGTATCTACTTCACATCAAGCTCCTCCCCCACCAGGAGCTCCAACACCCGGAGAGACACCAAATGTCCAGGCAGATACGGACATTCCAGTCGGGCCAGCTCCGCCCCCGGCTCTACCCCAGCTATCTAAAACACCCATCAACTTGCCAGACTCCCCCTTTGAGTTCAAGACGGACCCCACAGCGTTGAAAGTGAGCAAGCTTGAGAAATTGTTCAAAAAGTCTCAGGGGGTCCACTCTATTCCTGATATAGAGGATGGTTATACCGATTCAATGGTGACATTACCGGATCGGTTCAAGATGCCACATATTGATCGATTCGATGGCTCTGGAGACCCAACGGTGCACCTTCACCTGTTTTCTGATATTCTGAGACCAATGGGTTTGACCACAGCCCAGAAATTGTCACTATTTGGCCGAACCCTGTCTGGGATAGCCGCAATCTGGTATGCGAGATTGGAGAACTCTGTGAAACAGAATTGGGAAGAGATGGCTGAGGCCTTCAGTGATCAATACTCCTACAATACACAGATTGAGGTCACCACTTGTGATCTTGAAGTCACCCGCCAAGGGCCAAAGGAGGGTTTCTCAGAGTTCGTGACGAGATGGAGAGCAAAGGCCTCAATGATGACTACAAAACTTTCCGACAAAGATCAGATCAGGATGATTGTTCGGAATCTGCATGGCAAGTTGCTGCAAAAGATGGTCGTTCTACCTCTGTTTACCTTTCCAGCCCTTCATGAAATGGGGGTTCAAATCGAGGATGCCATCAAACAAGGGATCTTTGCAGAAGATAATGAGACTTTGAAGAGGAATGTTGCTCGCAGTCCCAATGCTACTACTGATGGTAGCGCAGCTGCAAAATGCTCAGAAGTAGGTACTATCACCACCTCCCTCAATGGCCAAAAACCAACCACTTCAACTCAGCACCAAACCCGAAAATTCCATCCTCTTTACATGAGTCTCTCTCAAGCTTTGAAAAAGCTGCGAGAAGAAGGGCACCTAGAACCCCTAGAACCCCAACCCCTTCCAAACCCACTCCCAGCCAGGCATAACCCTTCCAAGTACTGTATGTACCATCAACAGCGCGGTCATGGCACCGACCGTTGCTACCGCCTTCGTCATGAGATCCAAAATCTCATTGACAACCAAACGATAGCTCCACCTTCAGACCCCAATGACCAAATACCTCATCCACATCTCAATCTAATCCACACACTAGCCGTCCCTTACGACCCCAGCGTATATATCACCCCGGCCCATTTGCCCAAACCGAAGGTGTTTATCCCAGAGAGCCTGGACTTATGCATGATGGGTGCATCTGAACCCCAATCATCTCAAACCCATGAACCCACTACTTCTGAGCTGATGAGGATGATCGGAGATCTTCAGAGAACTGTGGCAGATCTGGCCTTTGGAGTTTTGGCTCCGTCATCAACCGCATCACATACTAGGGAGTTCATGTCAAAAGGCTCCCCAACCTTGGAACAGGCTGCATTGGAAGAAGGCCAAGCCCTTGGCAAAATAGAGGCAGGTGGTAAAAACAAGGTAGGGGCAAGCATTAGTCCCCATTAACACCTTCGGTGGGATGTTGAGGCTTTGAAAGCTGAAGGACTGAACAAAGAGCAGGTCCTTGCTGTTGTTATAGAGGCTGTGGATGACACTTTCGCCACTCAAGTTGGGGGCAGTTTGAATCAAGGGGTGAGCCGGGAGAAGGGCCTTTATACCAGGAATGTTCCTTTCAACTCTAGCCCCGTACTCGGAAGAGACCAGCAAACCCAGTCAGCACCTGTCAATCCCTTTGCTGGTGCATCCAGCAAAAAGCCACAAACCTCAAAATACCCACCTCGAGGCCAGAGGGTGTTCGCACCACTGTACATGTCTCTATCAGCGGCCTTGAGGGTCCTGATTAAAAAGGGGTACCTGAAACCCCTGGAGCCGCGACCACTGCCAGATAAACTTCCTCCCTCCCATGATCCGGCCAAGTATTGTGCCTTTCATCAGCAGGTCGGCCATGTCACTGATAAGTGTTTCCGTCTTCGCCACGAAATACAAGATCTGATTGACAATAAGGTCATCGTCGCACCAACTCAGCAAAGTCTATCGGCACTTGATCAATGAACTTGTGGGGGATAATGTGATGTGATCAGGAGGTGAACCACCTGCGGGCGGCGTTCAGTTTACTTCAGATGCGGTGGACGGCATGCACTGTTTTGAGCGATGTACAAATGCTGTTAATTTTGCTTTCTGACTTGGGTATTGGGTCAGTTTTGTTGTGTTGCTTCGAGTCTGTCTCTTTATTTTGAGTCAGCCTTTTTATTTCAGGTCTGTCTTGTTCTATCGAGTCAGTCCTGTTTTGTTGAAGTCGGGTGATTCCGGGGATGTTACCTCGGACACCCCTTTCTCATTTTTGTGTTTGTCTTTTTTTTTTTGCTTTCTTTTGAGTTTGTTTTTGCCTTGGAGCCAGTTACACCAGAAGATCTGAATGAAACAACAGTGGTTTTTCATGCCTTTATGCTTGCTTCGGCCGTGTGCCAGTTGTGCCAGAAAACTTTGGAATGAACCGGCAGTACTTTTCACCTGCTCTTCTATGCCTTTTAAGTCATTGTAATGACCTGAGTTTTTCAAAACCTTTTTGAACACTACGGCGAAAACACAGAGGAAGGAATTCCTCGAGATTTGCAAAACTTTGATCAACTGAGAGAAAGAGAGGCATGCTAAGCCCTTAATGAATGAAATCATGCTTGTTAGTGTGAGTACTGAGAAGGACCCTAGCTTTGATCCAGATTGGTTCCACACCATCTTCAGCGGGAGCGATTCGTCGCCTTCTTAAAAACTTTCAAAAATTCAAAAAATATTTTGCGCAGTCCTGCGAAGACTTGTGTGGAATCACTCTTGAGATTGTGCAGCTTAGGATCGCTCTCAGCCTCGAGACTTGAGCCTTTGCTTTCAGACCTTGAACTTGAATTCAGAAGGTTCAACGGTCAACTGCGATGTGAGACCTGTGAGACCGGATTCAAAGCAGCCCTCGAACAAGAGGCAAGAAAGTCAAATCACGAAGATCAGATGTCGTCAAGAGAGGCTTGGGAAACTAGATCAGAAGCCCCCCCTCAAACTAGGGGCAAAGATGTCAGATGTGCCCGAAGAGCCGAAGATGAGTTCTCTTGCGAATCAACAGCCACTCTCCTGGATACGGATGGCATCAAAACCCTAAAACCATTTGGCATGGACTTGTTACACTTTTACCCTTTGAGAGGCTCGCTGGGCCGAAAACCCGGAAGGGCGACCCAGGCAAAAGTTAGAGCGAAGAAAAGAATGAAGAAAAAGAAAAAAGAGAAAAAATGCAAAGATACAAAAAATGCAAAAAAGAAAAGAAAAGAAAAAATGCAAAAGGACGAAGAAAAAGAAAAAAAAAAGAGAAAAAAATGAAAAAGAAAGAAAAGAAAGAAGAACAAAGCTCGCAAGGTTGAAAACCTGCAACAGGCGCCTTGGCAAAAGTTAGAGCATAAAAAGGAGAGGTTAATACCCGAGTGTACCTTAACCCCGAACTACGTAAGGCTTGATTCCCATGTTTGGGATACGTAGGCAACTTCATTCTGAAGTCCAGCCATAAACACTTCAAAATCAATTATGTCCATGTAATGGTTTTGATCATCTTTGCCTTCTCTGTATCTGAGAGTTCGGTTGTCATCATTACTCTGAAGATTGATTGCAGTATGCCACGGCACTATCCAAACAAGGGGCAACTTTCCGTTGCCATTCAAAACACCACGGTGTCATTTCAAACAAGGGGCAACTTTCAGTTGCCATGCAGTGTCCTTCAGACAAGGGACAATTTTCCATTGCTATGGATCCGAGGTTGTGCATCTCAGGAGTAGGTTTCATGCTTGTTGAGCATTGGCCGTTTGCAAAAATAGTTTTTGAGAATTTTTACTGAGGTTGACTAATTCTCTCGAAAATTATTCCATCTTTTCCAAAACTGGACCATTTTCTTGGACCCGAAAAAGGAAAATTTTCAGTGCTCACAACCTAACTTGCGTGATTTTCAAAATCAAAAAGTTGAATAAGCATGTTAATCTAACTCTCATGTTGGTCAAAATTGTTTTAAAACAAAAAAATGGCCAAAACGATGAACTAGGGGCACAGTTGAGTCAGGTGTTCTGTCTTTCCCCCATTTTCAACATACTTGCCAAGAAGGGCACTCTACCTGCCAGAAGAGGGCACAACTGAAGTCAACAGCAAAAAGGGCTGAAAGCTCTCTCGTCCTCCAAGCAGCGAGGTATCAAGCCATGCGCGAAGCATAAATTAGAATGGGGCGAGATGTTCCACTTCCTCATTTGGACAGATCTAACCACGTCCAAACTCCCCAGCAAGGCATCATCAACCGATGTTAGCTGCAGATTTGCTACACACCCAGTTGTGACACAACCTCTCTGTGGGAAAATTCACTGCTGTGTGCAGAAGAAAAAGAATCTAGCAGAATGCTAGGGACAAGAGCCCACAACTTCTTGTCTATCCTCCAACCACTCTGGGGAGGGATGAAAAATGAGAGATTAAAGAATAGAGAGATGTACGATGAGAGAAAAAGTAAGAAAGGGGCTTTTTCAGAAAAACAGAGCTTGAGGGCCGAGTGATGTGAGAATCACAAATGAGAAAAGGATGGGAAACACTACCCGGAGAAACTGGCTCCTCGTGCACTGAGAGGTCTCTCGTCTTTGTAACACGTCTGTGTGTCGTGTCTTTTGCTTTGTTTGTCTCAATTCTTGCTTTGAGTCGTTCCGAGCGTGTCTCGATGTGTTTAGGTTGTTTACCTTTTGTTTTTCGATTGATTGAGTCTTTTTCGTTGTGTTCAGTCGTAGGCTCAATACCCAGTTGAGAAATCATTTTCAATTTCAATTTCAAAATAAAATCGTTTTGTGCTCAGAGTGCTGTGCCATTCTCCACATTTGTGCAAAAGAAGATTCATTCTTTCATAAAACTGCAGGGTCCACCCCCGATAAGTGTGAACAGTAAAGTCAGGATCTATCTGAAGCTATATAGGTTCCGAACTGCAAAGCAAAAGAAAAGAGGGAAAATCGAAGCATCTGAGTGTGTTTCGCCTTCAGCAAATCCCGTGATTGTACTCCGGATGTACCTCTTTAGGGCCTTGCCAATGCTCCGAAGTATGAGTGTGCCTCTACCTCAAGCTCAAGTGTAAGCCTGTTTCAAGTCAGAATGACAGTCCAAGCAGCAGCGGATGTCATCTCTCTCTAATGTGAACGGGTGCGCCCGTTTTTGAGCTGAGTGTGTTGCAAACCCCTCCGAGAGGTAAATCGGAGGTCGTGTTTGAATTTGGTATTAAGCATTTTGTTTCAAATATGCGTTGTCACACACGTTCCACTCGCATTGTCATGCACCTTTTTCACTTGCATTGTTATGCACACTCCACCTGCATTGTTATGCACCTTTTCATTTGCAATTGTCTTTGATTTCTTCTCTCACGTGTACTACGTTGAGAGATTTTATCTTTCTCGATTTCTTCTCTCACGTGTACTACGTTGAGAGATTTTATCTTTCTTGATTTCTTCTCTCACGTGTACTACGTTGAGAGATTTTGTCTTTCTTGATTCCCTCTCTCGCGTGTACCACGCTGAGAGGCTTTTCTCTTTCCTCTCTCGCGTGTACTACGCTGAGAGGTTTCTTTTTTGCTTTTCTCTTTCCTCTCTCGCTTGTACTACGCTGAGAGGCTTCTCTCTCTCCTCTCTCGCGTGTACTACGCTGATGAGGTTTCTCTTTGCCTTTCTTTCTTCTCTTGCGTGTACTACGCTGAGAAATTTTATCCTTCTTCTCTTACGTGTACTACGTTGAGAAATTTTATCCTTCTTCTCTTACGTGTACTACGTTGAGAAATTTTATCTTTCTTCTCTCGCGTGTACTACGCTGAGAGGTTTCTTTTTGCTTTTCTCTTTCCCCTCTCGCGTGTACTACGCTGAGAGGCTTTTCTCTTTCCTCTCTCGCGTGTACTACGCTGAGAGGTTCCTTTTTGCTTTCCTCTTTCCTCTCTCGCGTGTACTACGCTGAGAGGCTTCTTTTTGCTTTTCTTTCTTCTCTTGCGTGTCCTACGCTGAGAAATTTTATCTTTCTTCTCTCGCGTGTACTACGCTGAGAAGTGTTACTCTTTCCTCTCCTGTGTACGATACGCTGAGAGATGTTGTGCTTGAGACTCCGGGTATTCTCGGTAGTCGCTTTTAGCCTTCTCCGCGTAAGGCGCCGTGAGAATTGCTTAATTCTCTTGCATCCTTTCTGCATGAGATGTAGTTTGGTTCATGTTTACTCGCTTGCATAGCATTCGCTTAAAATGTTGCATTTATTTTGCATAATTGCTTCATTACAGCATCCTTTGCATGATCATAAGTTATGCACTTGCATTGTGCGTCACTTTGCTTCCTGCCCCCGAACTACGCTGGTTTGATTCCTTGCAAAGGGATACGTAGGCAGCCTGCGGGCACAACCATCTATCTTTTTATATTTTGTTTGTTTGTCCAAGTCTTCGGCCTTGTCAAAAATGGGTCGTCTCTGGGCTTTGACATTCACTCCCGTCATTGTTATGACTTTCGAGTTCTGTCAAAGAGGGGCAACTGTAGACACCCTATTTTTGACCGTCCTCAAGACTTGGACGTCACTGATCGGACACTCGATGATTATCCGTGATTGTGTTTGTTTTGAGTTCCCGGAGGCCCCGGCTGCGCGTTGCGCCTCAGGATCTCTCAACCGGTTTGTACTGTGCTTGGTTTTGTACCAAGACTTGTGTGTTTTTGTATCAGAGAGTAGGGGAGGGCTTGTTGGCCACCCCTGATCACCACCGGCTAGCCTCTCACTTCACCGGCCCTCTATTTCTTCCACCGGCACTGTTTTCTCAAAACCTTTGGCTGGTCGGCACTTTATACTGCCGACCGGCACTTTTTTGTGCCGGTGACTGTTTTGGCTGGTCGGTGTGACCCTCTTGAATCCTCAGACTTGGTGCATGCCGGCTGTGCCAGCTGGAATGCACCATCACCATTCCCCATGCACGGGAATGCTTCCTTTGGGCCCTTTGACCCCCTCTCTCCTCTAGGAGCTTGAACCTTTGGCCAAGCTTCTTGGAGAAGCTTGGCCAGCTGTCTTAGCTTCTCTTAGAAGCCAAGGGCCTCTTGCACCTCTTGAACCCCCCTCTCTTTGCTTAGCCATTAAGTAAGAGCTTCATTTTTGCCTATATAAGTCCATTTCATCTCCCTTTACAAGGGTTAGCCATTTTAGGTCAAAAAAACCAGAGCCTATATCTATATTTCTGTGTGATACACCTTCTCTCTCTATATTTTCCCTCTCTCTCCCCTTGTGTGTGTGTTTTAGGCCTAAAAAGTGTGATTTCACCTTACTTTTGCACCTTTACACACACTACCACACCTTAATCCAAGATTGGGAGGCTTGGAGGTTTGTTTTGTGCGATCTTGGACTGGTTTTGATCACTAAAGGAGGTCTGCTCCACCTGTTCTTCATTGGATCTTCAAGGGTAAACTTTTTGCTTTAGTTTCCCCATTCTTGCACTAGCTTTCTACCCCTCTTGCTTTGTGTTTTTGGATTTGTGTTCAACATAAAAAAGACTTGTTTTTCCTTGCTTAAGAACATTCATCAAGGTTGTTTTGTGGTTTGGGTGGAGTCTCACCCTCTTAGGCCTTGTTTTGGCCATTTTGGAGCCTTTTCTTGAGGCCTTGTTTACTTGGTGTTTTTGATCTTCTCACCACTGAAAACCAGTGGGTTTTCAGTGGTGAGGAAGATATTTTCAAGTCTTGTCTAGGGGAGGGACACCCTTCTCCCCTTGGTCCTTTGTTTGCCTTTGTTTTGGCTTAAAGGGTGGCATGTATGAATGCTTGCATTTAGCTTCATTTCATAGCTTTCTTGGGTGTTTTAGATCATATTTAACCTTTGTCTAATGTTGGTTTAATGGCCCTTAGCATGCTTCTCACACTTGCTTTGTAATGCTTCATTTGGCCTAGAGATGTACCTTGTGTTTAGCCTCATGTATATTCATGTTTTGGCTTAGCATGTTGGAATATTTGGTCATGATTTGCCACATTTTAGGTCTGTTGGCCACTGGTTTTACCATTTTTGGCATGCTTAATGTAGTTGCTTTGCATTATGGCTTGTTAGCCTTGGGTATGTGATCCATGAACATGCATTGGTTAGGCTATTTAATTGATTTGGAGTCATTTAACATGCTATTTCAGTCCCTATACCATGCTCATATGTCTCCATTTATCACCTCTTCCATGTTTTGAAGTGTTGGTCTCTTATGCTTTGAAGAGGGCATTGTGCATGCTTGTATGTTTAATGCATTTTTGGGGCTGCCATATCAAGGTTTTTGGGTTTATTTTTGCATGATGGAACTCTGTTTTTGCTTAAATAATTCATGCCATGATTGGTCTTGGTAGTGGTGGAAGGGTGCTCCCTTTTTGTGCCTTAATCTTAGGCCATTTGATTTGCATGCTTGCATCATGTTTGTTGCATGCTTGAGTAATGAGGTCTTGTCACATGCTAACTCTATTGCATAAATTGTCCATGTTTGTATTACACTTTGCACCTTGCATGCTTAGTATTGCACACTTGCCATAGTATGTTGCATTGCATTTGGTATGCCTTGCATTTAACCTCATATTGCATCATTTAAGCCATGTTGCATACATGCATTCCATGTCTTGGTTTGGGGTGTCAAACCAAGTATAAGGGTCGAGAGGAGTTCACACTTTGAGTGGTGAAACTTGTCTCCATCCTCAAGTCACCAAGACCTTTGACTAACACATGATAAGGTTTTGGATTTCATCTTTTGTGTTGCATGCATTTCAATTAAAACATGCAATTTTGGTTCCTTAGGTTATCATGCATCAAATGCATCATTGATGGCCCTAGAACCAAGAGTCATGCCTCCTTGAGTCCCCAAGCATGATAGGAGGCCATGGCTATGCTTACATATGCCCAAAAAACCATGCCTTGTACTGCTGTTTTTGCTGCTGCTGTCAAACTGTCCTCTGCAGGAACTTTCTGCCGACCGGCAGTATAATGTGCCGATCGGCACTTTGTTTGTGCCGATAACTACCACAAGCAGCCGATGGCCAATACAAGCAGCCGATGAGCTCTTCCCCCAGTCGGTGGGGTATTTCAGATCATTTGGGAGGTATTCTGAAACTTTGGGAATTTTTGGAGAGGCAGGGCAGTGAAAACAGAGGCAGCAGTGCTATGGCATGGGTTTTCCAGGCGAGTGGGAATCGAGCATGCATCATTCGCGCATCCCGAGGCGGGGCTGCGGCCTTTCCTGTTCTGCATTTAATTTATTAAGTAAATAGAAATTTCTGTAATAATTAATTTATTTATTATTCGGACTGTAATATTTATTCGGTCCCTCCGTGTGAGGGCATACTTGTAATAAGTGTGGGTGAGTGTGTGTATGTCTTCCAACCCCCCCTTCTTTCTCCCTTTTATTTACCTGCTTCGATGGTAGATTAGGGCACGTTTATTTTAGCATACCTTATGCTATGCATGCGTGCATCCATGCATTTGTTTACATGCACCGGGCTCGGTGCATCATACAAACTGCATTGTATTTCAATTCCAAATTGAATACGTGTTATTTGTAGCATTTCACATGCCATGTTTAGGATAGCCGAGCCTGCCTAGATTGCATCTTTGTATGCGTTGCATTAGACATTTCAGTATGCTTAGGTCCATGCATGGATTTCTAATGAGCTTCTGTTTTGGCTTGGAGTACTAGGTGAGCTTTTATGCTTTAGCATCCTTGCATGTGTGTGAGTGTTGCCATGACAGCATGATTACCATGAGGCTAGTTGCTTATGTGATATAACTGCTTGAATGCCTGTGGGTGGAGGTTGGATTGCTTGAGTTGGAAAACTCATCGAAATCCGTATTTTAGCCTACTTGCGAGTAGCAAATTCCAAAGCGTTTTTCAAACCAACGGATATGCGATGTTTATTTCCAAATTAGGCAATCTAGTCTATACTTGTTTGCTGTGCGCACAACATAGTAATTCTAGGCTAATAATTGGAATAAGAACGTGTAATGTTTTCAAAATCGGATATCACGGTTAGTAGAGGCCGGTCTTCGGACCGGGCGAAAGGGGGTGCTCATAGCTGACCTTCCCCGATCGTACCCAAGCTCCCGAGCCAAGACCACTTTGGTGATGACGGACATGTGGCCTTCGGCACCGAGTCAGGGTTTCCTAAATTTCCCATTTTAAAATATTTAGGTGGCGACTCTATAATCTGGCAAAGCAGTCCATGTTTGGCACTACTTTTCAAAAAATTTGTTTTTCTTCAAAACGATTTGCCGGATTTGGACTCTTTGGTTCAAGATTAAGAACCGTGACATTTGAGTCCTTTGAACTGTAGTGAGCCCAATATGAACAGAACGGGACCTAACCCTCCCGGGGCGTTCGGGGACGTCTACAGGTTGGTTTGACTACGGAGAGGAATAGAGATCCCTTAGGTAAGCCCAAATTGCCTGGCAAATTGAGCAGGGCAGTAGGCTTTTGCTATGCACTTATAAGCCCTAGGATTTGAAGTGCCAATAAAAAGCTCTCTAGGAGTTAAAATAGAAGCCTAGATATCCCTATGCTGAGGCTGGGAACAGTTTCTATTAGCCAAGAAAGTCCTTAACCAGGCTGGGCCAATATTGGCTTCGAAGGGACAGAAGAAGGAGTGAGAAAAAGGAGAAGCTGGGAGTTGATGAAAGAAAGTAAAATAGAAGGCAAAAGTGAAAGGATAAAGTGAAACTCTAGCATATTTTATTCCATAAGGGGTAGGGTTTGATAGCAAAAATTTCAAACACCTAGAATGCAAAGCCGTGAAATAAGCAAAAAGCCAGAGTTGTAATATCCAGAGTGGCCCCCCTTGATTAGTATCTAAAGGTTTTTCGTAAAATTGGGAGCATGCTCTAAATACATGGCCCAGAACATATGGAGCTAAGGCTATTTTCTTCCCCAAATCCAGAGCCTTAGCAAGGGGAGCAAACTTAAGCATAATCCTTTGAGAAGAGGTATAAAATAAGAATTTACAAAGCCAATACAAAAGAAAGGAGAAGAACTCTCTGTCTGTCACAGGGCCTTCCTTTGGATTTTCAGACTGTGCAAAATCATTGAAGGAGGAGTACAAAGGAGGGATGGAAAAGAACACATTAAGATCGGGATAGTCAGGAGCAAAATGAGTGCCAATGGGGGATAAACCTAGAAGATGACATATATCCAGAATGGTAGGGGCCATCATACCGCATCGAAATTGGAAAAAATTACAAGAAGAATTCCGAAAACATAATGTAGCAGGTATAAGGAAAGGGTCTTTAGGAATAGAAAACCTGGCCAGTCGAAGGGCATCAAGGAGGCAGAGTTCCTGAAGGTTAAGCGTCCTAGCAGGGACAACTCGATCATACCATTCTTTCCATTTAGGTCTCATTGTGGACCAACAGCGGTGGGGTTGATTTAACCTCTAGTTTCCCCAGTCAAAGCCCCTCTCGTAGAGTAAGCAATGATCCTCCAGAGGAGGGTATAAGGCAGGGAGCTGAGCAGGGGCCATCCTGAAAATGGGTCCAAGTACATACTCTCCTTGAACATGATGGCGAGGAATAAGAATGCGTCCATCAACAACACACAGTTCACTAGCTTTGTACTTTTCACATTCTTCATTGACAAGTCTCCTTAAAGCTACAAAGGGACTCACACGCTCAACGGTTTGCACTTTCAGAGAAGCCATTACTGAAGGGGTGAAAAAGGAAGGTGAGTAAAAAGCAAAAGTTACAGACAAGTTCAAAAGGGAAAGAAAGGAATTTTTAGGCAAGTAGATAGGTGGAATACGAAGGAAAGGGGTTTTTTAACCTTTCTGTTCAAAAGTTAACCGAACAAGTTGAGTGGGTCAGGTGGATCCGAAATGATTATTTTATGATTTGGGTCCATGTGAAATTAAAACCCTTATTTTAAAATATGGAGGGTCCCAAATTTAAAATGAAGAAAAGTTTCTAGAGGGAAACGTATGTTGAATATCTGGATTGGCTTCGAAAAGCAAGTATTTGGCTTCGAAATTAAGATTTGGCTTTAAAGCTAGACGTCCAACATCTTGGAAGGGCTTCGAAAGCAGGAAGTTAACTTCAAAGCACGTTTCATACCTAAGAGTACAAGAATGCTCAGGTGTTTGTTTGCTTCAAGGGGATTAAAGACTTGCTTTTAGGTTTCTTGTTGAAAATAAAATCTTTCGAAGTAAACTTTGCAGCTAGAATTCGTTTGTTTTAGACTTCAAAGTGGCAAAAAACCAATATTTGGTTAAGTAGTGAAAGAACCCAAAGGGACTCACTCTTTAAGAATAAAGCAGTGTAATTCCTAAGGGAAGTTTCCATACTTCGAAACATGTAGATTGTTTTTTCGAAGCTGTTGATTGTGTTAACCATATGATTGGAATGAGAAGACCTAAGGCAAAGATTGTCAATTATACTCCATATGACTGGAGATATTCAAATTAAGTTTCAAGTATTCTATTGAAAATATTCAAATCAGGTTTCAAAGGACAAAATCGGTAAATTCGAAGCTCTGATTTTGTTTGATTTGGGCGAATAGAATGGTCACAAGTATGCAATTGGAATATAAAACCAGACCATGCCAAATAAGGAAAGAAAAACCTAACTTTATTGATATGAAAATACTTACATGAAAAAGTCTTATTGGATACAAATTCAATCTCATAAAAATAAGGAATAGAGAGAATAACAAGGTCATGAAATTTTCCCCAATAGTGGTCAATGAATTTATGTTCCTTCTTTATTCTGTCCTTTGTCCTATCCAAGCTGGGTTGTTGTAGCTGATGTGTTCTTATTTGATGGAAAAACTGTTCAACTTTCATTTCGAACTCCATTTCCTTCAATCCTTGTTCTATCTCATCTATATCTAGATCATCCCAGTATGCAGAATCCTTATTCTTGAAGTCATTATATTCGTTAATAAGATTCTCTACTTCGTACTGGGTTTGGATTCGATGGGCCGAGATTCTATCCAAAGAATTAGTGGTAGCCAAAGAAATTTGGTGCCAATGAAGAAAAAGCGGGAGTTGATCCAAAAACATTTGAAGTTCTGCTTGAGCAATGGGGTTGAAGACATGATCCCGAGTCATAATGTCACAGGCCCATCGAAAGTTCTTAAGAGGAATATCATCCTCAAGAACATTGAAGGGCAAGTGAGAAAAGGCTGCAAGCAAAAGTTGAGCTTGGTATCGCTCAAATGTAGTGGGAAGATTTGGAGGTTGGTAGGAAGGAAGAAACTGATTCTCGAAGAGAGTAAGTTTCAGTTCCTCCATCCAGTGAGGATTCTGAGGAAGAGGAGGTGCAAGAGGGTCCATCTCAAAAGAAGAAGGGAACTAGGGGTTGTTCACACATTCAGCCAATCAGAAGAGCAAAATTTTGCTTTCTTGGCTAAAATGATGGATTGTATCCTTGTGCTTCCTCTAGACGAGGAGTTGCTCACACTATCTTCGTAGGTATGGAAGATGTGTACCACACTACAAGTAAGTTGTCTTCTAGACTGCGTCGGCGATCGATGGATACATAGGGGTAAACCACCGAGCTCCGAGCAAAAGGAGGGATTAGCGAATTCGACGAATCGATGGTGAATTCGCTCTCTTAGTTTGGATTCATCAGGTTCTGGCCAGCTTCCACAGCCAGTAGACTTGGAGGAAGAAGAAGCAATTGTGTCCCATGTAGAGGTTGGTGGGGTAGAGGAAGAAGCAGATGTGTCCCATGCAGAAGATGGTGAGGCAGAAGAAGAGTTTCCAAGATCCATTTTTGCAAATGCTTGATCCAAGGGTTCGTAATTGGTAAACTTTGGGTCCAAAGGTTAGTACGCTGCGAAAGCTTCTATAACTTGCATAAATGGAGGTGGATAGGTGTAATCAATAAATGCATTGAGATTCGAGGCCTATAATCATCTTCCATAGACTCCTCGTATGCTCGATCAATGTAAGAAAATGTTTGCTTGGCCATGAGGACTGTATCAACATTTTCGAATGCTCAGATAGTAGGAAATGTTCAAGGCATAGAAGAGAATTTAATGTAGTACAAACATTGCAATGATGGATGTCGGTTGCAGTTCTAAGAAGATGCAAAACCCATGCATGTCCTAGGACGTGGGTAAAGTGCCTTGATCAACTAATATCACCAAGTATTGGGTATATTAGTGCAGGGGGTAATGTTGGCTGTATAATTTGTAAAAGCCAATCACAGTTCAACACGTGGCATGAAAAGGGCAATTTGGCGAGGTAATACAAGTTGCCAACCATAGTCAGACACGTGTCAGCCCGTATTGATAATAATGGATCTACGTAGCACCAGAACAATTGAGGGATATAAAATGATGTGGCCTAACGGTTACTCACAAAGTTCAAAATTCAAAATCAGGAGGGAAGCCTAATTGCAAAGATGGCGTAATGGGACTGACTGTGAGAGAACATGTTCGGTAATCATGGGAGGACATTTCGACGGTTAGAAGTTCACTTCGACGGTTATCATTGATAAGTATAAATAGCAGAGAAGGCCCCAGAATGAAAGATCCATACTCAGATAAAAAAAACCAGTTTTATTTACTTTGTTTTCCCTTCCAGATTTTATAATTCTTTACATTTCTGTACTTTAAATTCCTGTACTATACTTCATTCATAGGAGTAGTTTCAAATAGCTTGTAAACCTCTACGAGACTGGGTCAGATCATTGTAAGTTTTTCATTTTACTTAATGAAATTCTGAAATTAGTTTTCACTTAATTGTTATTTACTAAATTCTCCTAAATAAGCCACTAGTAAAAGTCCTCTTTATTGAGGCTGGGAGAACTAAAACACAATCGTCTGATAATTGGTTGGCAATTAATCTTCTGTAACGACTGATTGATCCTTGTTGGCATGCTTAAAATTACAATATTAACATTCGAAAGCCAAAAAAGCCAACAGTTACCATGCTTGTTGGTTGAATAATCATTTTTATTACTATTGAACAATCGAAATAGTCGATTCTTACTTTTTTATTTTTGTTTCATGTTTTTATGTTGCAGTGTAAATGTTTATATTGATATGAGTTTATTTTTTTTTAAATGATTTTGACATAGATCGTACAATTTTTCAAAAATAAATATGATAAATTATGTATATATATATATATCAAATAGACTTATTTTTGTGTGTGCATGATCTACATAAAGTGACTTAAAAAAAAACTGCTCAAATGATTGAAATAAGACCCATAGTGAGTTCCACAGCCAGAACAATACTATCAAAACATAAACATAAGAATAATGAGTTCAATTATTTAGATCTGATAATTATTAATTTTTTTTAAGAACATTCATTATAATAGAATAGATACAGTTAAACATATTCGCGTACAAAATAAAATTAGCCTTTACTTAAGGCTAACTTTGCTGCCTCATGGGCAAATTGAACATCCTTTTTATTTACCTTAGTAATACATACATGATCCAAAACACTACAAAGATAATTAATATCCTTTAACATAGAATACAACTCCCATCTATAGCCACTATAGCATATAAGGGTTTTAGAGACCAAATGTTTTGATTTCTAACAGTGAAAATATTGTTGCAAAAGACATTTAGGGACCAATTTCTATCATCGTGAGGATAGTCGCTAAAAGGTCGTCCCGAAAAGTAAAAAATAAGGCTTTTAGCGACAAAATTTTGAAAATGTCACTAATAAATAAACTTTTAGGGGACAATAATTTGGTCTCAAAATGGTTTATTTTTTGGGACAAAAAATTTGGTCCCAAATAGATAATAATTCATTACTAATGTTCAATTTTCTTTGCTAAAAATATAATAACGACATTTTTTGCAACAAAAAATTTGGTCCATAAAAAATAATTTTGTCCCTAAATTTTGGTCCTAAAATCTTAATTTTTTGTAGTGAGCCATTTTTGATTTAATTCGCATTACTAGCATCACATTTTATTTTTCTATCGATTGTGGCCTATTAATTATGGCTAAGTTCGATTATGGTCTGTCAATTGAAATCATAAACTATTTTCAAAGAATAACCTTGACCACAATTTTTTTTTTTTTTGTCAACAAGCATGTTAATGTGGCATAACAAATGTGTTAAGAACGTGGCATGATGACATGTTAAATGGAGGGCCAAAAAATTAGTAATTGCAGCAATTTGAAAGTTAGTTGCTGAGATCAAGGAGCCAATATCAAATCAAGCACCAAATCTGTAAAATGGTTCCTATCAAACAAGGGATATGGATAATGTTGAGGAAGTAATGGGCTTGTTAAGGAAATCGTGGGCTTAGGCTATCTCTTTCTCTCATGGGACTGAACCTATAAATAGGCCAAGAGAGATACAAAGAGAGATCGATCAATCAACCACCACTCACAAATCATGAAGAATTATTTAGGAGTAACTTAAGTTAGCCATTTTAAGAGTAGATTAAGTAATTTTCCAAACCCCATTTCTTTTCTTCTGTCGATTGCTGTATTTTTCATTCTTTGTTCTTGTTTAAATTCTTGTAACTAGTAACAAGTGACAATTTAATTGAATAAATACATATTATGTTATGTTCCATTCCTTTTTTACTTAATTACCTCCAAGGAAGTCCTTAATCTGTTTAAGGCATAGAACTCAATCACAAAGTCGGATATTTTATGTTTATTTAAAATCTGTTTAAGTTGTTGATCAATCACTGTCAATTGGGCCTAAACAAAATTTTTACTAACATAAATTGGCACGCTTGGTGGGACCATTCTAACTTGGAGTAATGATGAAGAAACAGATTTATCCTTATGGAATCATGCCTTCAACAAGTATGCTTACATCATGTGCACCTATGAATACAAACCGCTAATGGAGTGGCAGTGTTCCCATGGATACAGATTATTAGTGAAATGCCTCATATTCTAAAAATTGTTAGTGTTATGGTGGTGCTTCTACCACTTATTATCAACACAATGGCATGACAAATGACGTGAAAAGAATAATTTGGCATTGTGAGAATGAAATTTATTGGTGTCAGAGTGAAATTTTAGCCCTAAAAGAAGTAATTAATTCTTTTTATAGGCAAAGATTTCAAATAATTTTATCATTTTCATATTATTTGACGCAAAGAGTTTTAAATTACTATGATGGAAAGATTCATCGACTTAAAGGCCAAATTTTTCTAATTGATGAAGAAATTCTATATTAGAAGCAAAAATTAGAAGGCATAATGGCCAATTAAAAATTAAGATATGAAAATAATGTGGCTCACACGGTTAATACACATTTTTGAAAAGCCAATCATTCATGAAGAGCCAAGATATGTGTTTCAAAGGGTTAGCACACCAAGTCATGAAACTAATATGACTTTGGAGAATTTTCATAGGCCATTAATGGCTAAAATTAAAAAACAACCCCTTCCCTAAAAAAATATTGAGAATTATGATGATAATGTTGGAAAATTTTCACTGTATTAAGAATAAATTTTGTTTGTGTACTTAACAACAAACAGAACACAGAAGAAAGAAAGGAAAGGAGAAAGGCTGTTCGATTACAAAAATCAAAACAATGTATAAAAATAAATAAATAAAATAAAACAACAAATAAATTAATTACTTACCTAATTAATTTCTTGAACAAATTTTTGATCAAGTCCAGTGTTTAATACTGTATCCTTAAGACAAATTTGTCCTCTCCATGGTGCTTTTAGATTGTGGATGTCTATCTCTCAGGATAAAATGATCAACAATGAAAAATAGCAGCATTACAAATTATTCGCACAACGAACACACTTTGTGTTCACACTTTTTTTCAGAGAAAATTAAATGCAGCAAAATGAAGAGAGTAATGACAGAGGGAAGAATGAATTTTCTTGAATGAAAAATCAAATGAGGGACTTGTCTATTTATAGGTGCAATGGTCGGGTGGACGCGCTCTCGGGCCCCCGTGCTCTTCCACAATTTGGACTCGTTGTGTGTCACGGTTCTTAATCTGATCTCATAATGTGCAATGTGAGATTGATAAATCAACAAAGAGTCCAAATCTGGCAAATCGTTTTGGAAAATAGATTTTTCTAAAGAAGTGCCAAACATGGACTGCTTTGCCAGATACAGAGTCGCCACCTAAATATTTTATTTTGGGGGAATTTAGGAAACCTTGACTCGTTTGCCTAACGCCACGTGTCCGTCATCACCAAAGTTACCTCGGCTCAAGAACTTGGGTACGATTGGGGAAGGTCAGTTATGAGCACCCCCGCTCGCCCGATCAAAGATCGGCCTCTACTAACCATAATATCTAGTTCTGAAAACATTATGCATTCTTATTCCGGTTAATTAGCTAATCTTACTATGTGATGCGCACAACACAAAAGTATAGACTAGATCGCCTAATTTGGAACGAAGCATTGCATATCCGCTCGTTTGAAAGACAGTTTGAAATTTGCTACTCGCAAGTAGGCTAAAGCACGGATTTCAACGAGTTGTTCCAACTCAAGCAATCCAACCTTCACCCACAGGCATTTAGGCAGTAAATCAACTAAGAAGTTAGCCTCATGGCAAGCATGCTTTCATGTTAACATTCACATTCATGCGAGATGCTAAAGCATAAACACTCACCTAGTATTCCAAGCCAAAACAAAGAACATGTTAGTAATCAAATGTATGATCCAAGTCCATGTTAAGATGGCTAATGCATCGCAGGCAAAAATGCAGCTAGAATAGGCTCGGCTAATCTATGGATGGCATGTGAAATGCAGCAGATGACATGTATTCAAGTTAGATTTGAAATACTATGCAATTAGTATGATGCGCCGAGCCCGGTGCATGCAATACAAACGAATGGATGCACGCATGCATAGCATAAGGTATGCTAATCAAAACATGTCCTAATACTAACCATCAAAAGCAGGTAAGTAAAAGGGAGAAAGAAGTGGGGGTTGGAAGACATGCATCACACACACGCACGCTTATTACACAATTTGCCCTCTCTCGGAGGGACCAAAAGAATAATACAAATTTAACTAACTAACAAGCTAATTAAATAGTTACAGACCACTTAACTAGTTAAGCAAATTAACTGAGCTAATAAAGCGGTAAAACAGCCTCGAGAAGAGGGTCCAAGGCATGCGTGCTCGGCTCCGCTCGGAAATCCACCATCATGCACAAGCTGCCTCTATTTACACTGCTCTGCATCTCTGAAGACTGCACAAGTCCCAAGGATGCTTCTGAAATACTCCCTGAGGGTTGTGGGAGACCACCGGCCAAGAGGAAACACCACCGGCCATGAGAAATTTGTCATCGACCATCTATGATGCTCTCGGCCATCCATTATTGGTCGATCGGCACTGAGAATGGTCGATCGACCATATCTTCCTGCAGAACCCTGTTTTGACAGCAGCAGAGGGCATACAAGACATGGCAATGCATTTCAAAGCAAATGTTTGCACAACCACTCTCCCTATCATGTTTAAGACTCAGGGGAGTATGGTACTCGACCCTCGGGCCACCAATCACGCATTTCGATGCATGATGGCCCAAGAAGTCAAGTTGTGCATCTTGATATCAAATGAGATGCACACCAAACAAACAAAAGGCCTCCAACCTCTATCATAATCAATTCAAGAGGCGAGAGATGTATGCTTAATGCTATGCAACCTAGCATGGAAGCTAGGCATGCGCCATGAGCATGTGAACAAGTATGCAAGCTAACAAGCATGCAAAGTGTAATTTAACCATGCAAGCATGCGAGATGCAACATGGACAACATGTTAAGTAACTAAAAGAGAGAATGCATTCCAAATTCCCTACAACCTAATCATGCAACAACACGTCATGGATTGAGTACAAAATGAGGCACAATTGAACTAGCATGCTACAACATGTAATTCACCAAATATGCAACAAATATGTGACAACATACAAGGCAAGCATGCAACAACATGCGGGGATGGACTTACACCAATTTGGGCAGCTCTCAAATAGGCCCAAAACAGTGGCCAATATGCTAAGCACGTGAAGGCAAATGTACATACAAACATGCATGCAAACATGGTCCAAAACTTAAGCACAAAAGAGGGACTTTTAAGCACACTTAAAAGGGGACAAACATGGACAAATGGCATAAATTGTAAGCTCTAAAATCATGTTAGAAAAGGTGCCAAACCAATTAAACAAATCAAGCAAAGCATGCAACCAAGCCCAAAACTCAAGGCTAGCCAAGGGGCTCAAGCCATGACCATGCCAACCAAGCCTCAAAGGGCCAAAGGGACTCAAAATAGTCCCAAGGCAGACCAAAGCAAGGCCAAAGACACACCTAGATGGCATCTAAATGTCCTACACATGATGGCATACACAAGGGTCCAAACATGGAGCATAAGACATCAACTTTTTACAGCACTAAAGCAGCATCAAATGCAAGCATACAAGCATGCCATATGGACTGAAATGACATAACTAATGGTGCCAAACCACTGAAATGATGCAAATAGAGCATGCTAGAGAATCCAATACTCAAAGCTTACAAGGGAGATTGCATGGTAGCTATACAAAGCAAGTCATGGGTGACCCAAATAACCAAAATTAGAACTTAAGCACATCAAAACATGCATAAAAGCTTCACAAAGCTAAGCCAAAATCATGCTAGAAAGTCATGGTACATCGTGATGCATGTTAAGGCAATTTCATGGCATTACAAGACAAGTATGCAAAGCATGCATGGTGTGTCTAAACCAACTTAAAACAGTGCTATAACATGGCAAAATAACCACAAATACCAACTAAGACATGGCCAACATGGACTTAATCATGGTGCTCACACATGAGGCTAAAATGACAAGTTTTAAAGACAACAAGGAGAGGGGATGGCCATCTCCTTATTAGGACCTCAAAACACCATCCCCACCACTGAAATCCCTCTAGATTTTAGTGGTGAGGAGGCCAATACAAGGTGATCCCGGAGCTCACCAAAACTAGCACCAAAAGGAGGCCAAACAAGGCCTAAGAGGGGGTAAACAACCCCAAACCTCAAGACAACCTCAAACAAAGTTCAAAAGAAAGTAAAATCAGAACTTTTTTTAGTTATACACTAAGCTTAGAAACAGATTCAAGATAGGTCAAAAGCTTGTGCAAAAATGGGGAATAAAGGGGTAAGGTTCTTACCCTTGAAGACCTTCTTCAAAAGGAGAGCTCTAGCAGCTTCCTTAGATCAAAACCAGCCCAAGAACTCCAAGAACAATCCTTTGGCACCTCAGCAACCAAGGTATGGTGTAACACTAGGTGCCTTAGTGCAAAACTAAGAACAAACACACCTTATACACACACAAATCAAAAGGAGAGGGAGATATAGAGATAGGATAGCTACAAGACTCCTAACCCTAAAATCAGACCCCTGGAACTTCTTGGAACCCTTGAGGAGGGAAGAGAAGCCCTCCCATTATTGGAATTCCAATCTTGCAAAGCTTACAAAACAAGCTGAGCAAGAGTGAAATCCCTCCATACACGTGTATGGAGGGGGTGCATTGCGGATGCCAGCTGTCACAGCTGGCATAAAATATCTACCAAAAGCAGATGAACAGTGGTCGGCCAACCAAAAATGACAAATTGACCAAAGAAATGGTCGACCGACCAGAAAAAGTGCCGACCGGCCATCACTAATGGCCGGTAGCAACAAAACAGGGCTGGTGGCCTCAAGCTATGGCCGGGGAGGTGTGGGGATGGCTAACAAGCCTTCCTCTACCCTCAGAAGAAAAACAACAAGTGTTTGGTGCAAAACCAAGCACAGAACAGTCAAGTTGAGAGTTCCTAAGGCAAGGCACGTAGCCGAGACCTCCGAGAACTCAAAACAAACACGAACATGGATGATCACAGAGTGTTCAAATGGTGATGTCCAAGTCTTGAGGACGGTAAAAAATGGGGTGTCTACAGTTGCCCCTCTTTGACAGAACTCGAAAGCCATAACAATGACGGGAGTGAGTGTCAAAGCCCAGAGACTACCCATTTTTGACAAGGCCAAAGACTTAGACAAAGTATACAAGCCACAAACAAAGATATGCGCCCGAAGGCAGGGGCAAAATGCAAGACAATACACAAAGCCGAGCATAACTTATGATCATGCAAAGAAAGCTGTAATGAAGCAAATCTACAACAGTTTTAAGCAATCAAACACAAATCCAACTACATTACAATGTAGAAAGGATGTAAGAGAATTTTGTATTTCTCGCTACGTCTCATACGAAGAATACAATACCTGTCCAGTTCGTCTGGTCGCGCCAGCTTCAAATGAACCGTACATACAATATCGTGCCTGAAAAAGAAAGAAACTTAACAGGTACAATATCATTAGCAACATGCATAACAATGCAATCTGAAACTGTGTGACAACGTGAGTAAAGGGGTGCATGACAATGCAACCTATGCGTGGCGCATAACAATGCGGAATGGATGTATGATAATGCAATATTTACAAAACTATGTACAAACAATGCAAATGATATGCAATGCATTTGAGATGATCAAACCATAAGCAGTACAAAACCACACAAATATCATAAAGACGATGGAGATGCAAAATCGGTCTACCATAGAAAAGGTGCCGACACCCTCAAACCACAATCCCATCAGTGGAATAGGCGTGTACACATACAGAACTATGTGTGTGTAGATGGAACACAAGATACAAGTAATTGGGTGGGATGATATAAGTGAGGCATGCTCTGCTCAGGAAAGACCATGATCCTAAATGCTGGATGCAACAAACTACACTACAATGCCATGAATGCAGTGGATAAGGCGCGTGGCCAAACCGTATCTTGCCTAGGAAAGGCATGGACACATACAAACCGCGTCTAACATAGAAACAGTGTCGTCATCCACAACACTAGGTGCGTACACATAATATCATAACCGTGCTTCGACGTGAAAAGTATGAGCACATACCAGACCAAGCTCAACTTGGGAAGGCGCAAATGATAGATGGAGGATGCGGTAAATGCATGCAATGCTTTCTATGTACAATGCAATGAAACAACTAAAAAATGCACTGGATGGATGCAATGCAGGTGGAAACGAAGCATGCGTGTCAACGCAAGTGAAGAATACATGACAATGCAGTTGGATAATGCAGTAAATGCATGCAAACTACAATGCAATATATTCTATATGCAATGGAATGGAATGGCATGCGGCCAAACCGTATCTTGCCTAGGAAAGGCATGGACACATACAAACCGCATTTAACACGGAAATGGTGCCATCACCCACAACAATAGGTGCGTACACATAATATCATAACCGTGCTTCAACGTGAAAAGTACGGCCACATACCAGACCAAGCTTAACTTGGAAAGGTGCAAGCCATAGATGGATAATGCAGCAAATGCATGCAAACTACAACGAGGTATATTCTATATGCAATAGATGGAATGGATAAGGCATGCAGCCAAACCGTATCTTGCCTAGGAAAGGCATGGACACATACAAACCGCATTTAACACGGAAACAGTGCCGTCACCCACAACACTAGGTGCGTACACATAATATCATAACCGTGCTTCAACGTGAAAAGTATGGGCACATACTAGACCAAGCTCAACATGGAAAGGCGCAAGCCATAGATGGATAATGCAGCAAATGCATGCAAACTAGAATGCAATATATTCTATATGCAATGGAATGTAAACTATGTACAATGCAATGTATACAATGCATGCTATGTACAATGTAATATTTACAATGTATGCTATGTACAATGCAAGGAAAAATGCATGATATGCATGATAATGCGTGTAAGGTGCGCATAACGATGCGTGGTAAGAAAATGCATGACAATGCATGTTTGTTTGTTATATTTTTTTGTTGTTTTTGTTTTGTTTTGTTTTTTTTTTTTTGAAATGCATGACAATGAAAATGAATTCAAATGCGCGACGACACACGTCTTTTGAGATGCATGACAATGCAAATGAACTCCAAATGCGTGACAACGCACGTCTTTTGAGATGCATGACAATGCAAATGAACTTGAACACGTGACAATGCATGTCTTTTGAGATGCATGACAATGAAAATGAACAGTGTATAACAATGCAATTTGTGTGTGTTACAATGCGTGTAGACATGCATAACAATGCAACCTATGCATGCTAATCGTTAACAAGGCAAAACATTGTAATACAACGCATTCAAAGTAGTTATTGAATCTCGCAAGATACCAAAGGATACGAAAAAGGATACACCTCGTATGTATTGAAGGATCGCACATAAAAAACACGGTTCGAGGTCAAAACAGAGACCAGTTAAGCTTTAAAAATGCAGTTCCTTGCACTGTCTTGAGCAAATAAGGTCCCAAACCACATCAATGACCCAAACAAGGGTGTAAGAGGTTCACCGACCACCAGAGGAGGTCACCGGCCATCCATCGGCCACAAAACAAGGCCATTGGCCATCTATTTGGCCGACCGGCCAACAATGTGGCCGACCAGCCAAAAATGCCTGTATCGGGGCAGTTTCATCCTTTTGGCCACGGTTCTTTAAATATAGGGCTTAAACCCTATTTCTTTCACTTCCCACAAACTCGAAAACCTCTCCTCCTTCTCTCTAGGTGTTTTTCCCATCTTCGATCCTCATTTTTCTCGTGTTTTCAACACTTTTTCGTCGTTCGATTCGCGAACACCTCCTCGTTTCGCACGTTTTGAACCGAACAAATCTTGGTTTCGGTGCATTTTTCTCGATTTCCACCACTCAGGGTTTGTTTCCCTCGAGTTTACCTCGATCTTTGTGCCCTCTTCGGACCTTGACCTTTCCAGCCATTTTTCACTCTCTCGAGGTTGACTTTTCACATTCTCACCCGGTTTTCACACTTCCGGCCATTTTCACACTCTTCTCGGCATGGCAGACGATATTCCATGAGGCGGAACACCCTCGGAGCAGGATATGGACCCCAAGGCCGAGCTTTTGCCTTTGAGCATTCGACCGTTTGGCCCGGCGACCTACAGGCCGGCGATTCACGTGTTGCCTCCTGACGGACTTCGCCAGGGGCGTGCCACCAGAGCTACTACTGCGCGAGCTAGAGTCACATCTGTCCTACGGCACTTCTGAGGTATATTCTTCCCCGTTTCATTTTCCGCAATGTAGAACATAACTGCAATAGTCGATCTTGTTCTTTAACTACTCAGCTCGGATACACCGATATACCACATGTTGTAGTTTACTGTGAACACACTTGCACCTGATATCTGTTTGGATCTGAACACGTGCACACATGCTGCATTGATACATCATATGCCGTAGTTCACTGTGAGCACACCGGCACCCGATATCTGTTTGAATCTGAACATGCGCACACATGCTGTATTTTCACTGAAATGATTCGAACAAACTGTTGCATCACATGTTGGAGTTCACTGCGAGCACACCCGTACTCGATATCTGTTTGACTGGAACACGTGCACACACGCTATATTTTCATCAATTCTGAGTGCATTCAACACTGTATTTGTAACACTGCTTCGCAATTGTTTATTTTGACCAGAGGGAGATTCTCATGCCTTCTGGGGGTATGGGAACGTCGCCGCCCGCGGATGGTACATGGAGCTACCTGACACAGTCTACCATATCATCGACCAGGCCGGCTTCAGCACTTTCTGCAGGGGACTCTCATGCCTTACTGCGAGCAGGCCTCTTCTTGCTGCCTTGGTGGAGAGGTGGTGGGACACCACTGACTCCTTCCACTTTTCGGCCACGGGAGACATGACGATGACTCCATTCGACTTCTCGATGGGGTAGGGGGTGATCCGATCCCCTTCGATACAGATATGGACGAGTGGGAGGCCGCTCAGATGTATTTGCTTGGCAACCTACCGCCTCTTGCCTGCCCAGGATTTGTACAATACTCATGGTTCAAGGACCACTACAGGATCTAGCCATCCTTGGCTCAGGAGGCTCAGATGGCTCAGGAGGAGGTGGAGCAGTATGCACGCGGCTTCCTCATGTTCCTGCTGGGGACCACTCTCTTCGCCGACCGGGCAAACACTATGCCCCTTTGTCTGCTGAGTGCGCTGGTTGACGTAACCAGGATCCACCTTTATGACTGGGGTGGTGCCAGCTGGGCCACTCTGTATGGATATATGAGCTCATCATCTCGTTGCAGTGGACAGTTGCTCGGGGGCTACTGGCGAGCTTGGGAGGTACATCTTGTTCTCTTGTTTTACATTTCTGCTTTACATTACCCGTACTCTGTACATCGCACACACTGCAGTTTGCTTCACACTGGTCATATACTGCACACACGACACACATATAATTTGCTTTACACACTGCACACATTTGCACAATACTTCGTATACTGCGCAATCTGCTGCCAACTGACTGTACACTGCACACACTGCAAACATGCAATCTGCTTTACATTGACTGTATACTGCACGTACTATACACTCCGCACTATGCATTGCACAATAGACGGTTCTGCAATTTCTGCTTTAATCTGCATTATGCTTTATCTAGTAAGCATACTGATATTTGCTCTGTTACACTTCTGCAGTTGTGGGTATATGCCTACTTCCCGAGGCTTGCCCCAGTGCCAGACGAGGAGGTCCCCCTCAGCATTCCATTCTCTCGTCGCTTTGACGTGAGATGCGTGCGGAGACCATGGGAGTCTTTCATATTCTTCTGCCGATACTTTGATACCATCACCGCCGCAGAGGTATTTTAGAACTTGCAGTTCATTTAAGCTTCGCTTTACATTGTTCTTTCGATAACAGTAGATAAACAACTGTGTATCATTTGCAGATTACCTGGCAGCCTTGGGCTCCGTTGCCAGCCGCAGTTCGGGAGCGGTATGCTGGTGCTGAGGAGACTGTCCGATTCAAGATTCTGCTGGAGGGCCCGGTCTGTCGGGCTTGGTACCTGGGCGAGCGCTTCCTACGCCAGACCTTAGGTTTACTAGAGCAGATAGCCCCGGGTCCACCTCCTACTCACATGAGGGATACTGAGGGGTTCTCCCTCGAGCACATGGCTGATTACATGATCGGATGGGATGCGGAGCGTTTTAGAGGCGAAGGCGACTACGCGGAATACGTCCGGACCTATATCATGCAGCCTCTGAGTAGCGGCAGTCGAGCTGAGAGGGAGAGGCCAGCGGCCCCGGCAGCTAGAGCAAGAGCAGGAGCAGGAGCACCGAGGATGGCCCGGGCCCGTGGTAGGAATGGGCCACGGAGAAGGCAGAGAGTTGGGTGGCCAGCGCTACCTACGATGATGACATGCAGAGGGCAGGGTGGGGAGACTTATCAGATCCCCATCACTCCCCCTCCGGCTGATCACGAGCTAGTCGAGTTCTACGACTTGCCCGCGGTATGTACTACTACATTTGGCATTCTGCACAGTCATTTCATTTCATTTCTGTTTGATATTCCGCAGAATACTGATACTTCTAACACTTTTGCAGGCTTCCTCCGAGTATACTCACCAGTCCCTGGAGTTGGCCGCCTCCGTGATGGGGATGCTTCAGCGGAGCCTTGATCTACTGGCCATTTACAGTATCCCGGTAGGCTTTTCTGACCACAGTCTCAAACTCTACATAAACTGTTTCACATAATCTGATGCATCGCACTATCAACACAACACTTGATACATGGCCCTCACGAAATTTGATACACTGTAACCCGCAGACTGTTCACAGCATTGCCCACGACATTCATACACTGCACTCAGTTGCTGCATTCTGTATTCATACACTGCTCACAGTATTCATAATCTGCTTTGCGTAGTGTACTGATGCGTTATCCATTTGTCCTTTTTAGGCCCCATTCCAGATTCTGACTGCAGGAGGTGCTCCAGCTAGACCTTCTGTTCCTGCTCGAGGAGGAGGGCGAGGAGCCACAGTATATCCCTACACCAAAGCGGGGCGCACTCATGTTGGGAGCAGCTCCCGAGCACCGGTTCCCGACGATGATGAGTCTGAGGCGGAGGTAGAGGCAGAGTCGTCTGAGGAGGAGACCAGAGATGACTCAGGCTCAGGCTATGGAGCTAGCGATGATGCTCCTGGACCATCATCTAGGAAGAGGACGAGGACAGACCCTCAGGCCTTAGGCCAGTTGACATTAATCTAGACTTTTCTTCTTTTCTTCTTTTTGTTTTACTTTTCTTTTTGCTGGTAGCTTGAACATATTGTACTGCCGTAGGTAGGTTTTGTTTTCTTCAAAGCTATGTACTTGAAAAGATGATGAAATGAAACAAGCTTTTTGTTTGAAAAAGAAAGTGTTACATTTGTGCACCAGATCGCATCACACTGCATCACATTATATAACAATGTAAGTGAGATTGATCTTTTGTTTGAAAATTGGAACACCTGCATCGTAATAACTAGATAATGAACCAGCCAACGAAAAAACAACTCATACAACCCACTGCTCATTTTGAACACACAGCCCATAACACAGCGCTTGGTTTACCGGCACACAGCTCATATACACAGCTCATTCTGAACACTGCTCATTCTAAACTCATAGCCCATAACATAGTATTCTGTTCATTTGCACACGGCAGATGGAAGGGCGGAATTTGCAGGAGTCATAACAGACTCTATTGTTCCGAACTTTCCTTATTTTTCTTCTGCTTCGCAATCCAGAACCCAAAAAAGCTTCAGATAGGTCCAGGTTTTACTATTCTGACATGACCTGGGTCAAACCGTGCGGTTTCATGAAAGAACCAAATACGATTTTTGCACAAATGTGGAGAATGGCACAGCACTCTGAGCACAAAACGATTTTTTGAAAATGAGAAAAGGGTTCTCAACCGGGTATTGAGTCTACAACTGAACATAGCATACTACGACTCAACAAAAGGTACACGACCTAAACACATCGAGTAACACTCAAAAAAGACTCAAAACAAAAGTTGAGGTAAACAAAACAAAAGACACGACACACAGACGTGTTGCAAAGACAATAGACCTCTCAGTTCGCGAGGAGCCAGTTTCTCCGGGTATTATTCCCACCCTTTCTTATTTGTGATTCTCACATCACTCGGCCCTCAGGCTCTTTTTTTTTTTTTTCTAAAAAAGCCCTTTTCTTACTTTTTCCCTCATCGCACATCTCTCTATTCTTCAATCTCTCTTCTTTTTATCCCTCCCTTGGGTGATTGATGGATAAACAGAAAGTTGTGGGTTCATGCCCAACACTGTTAGCTCGCAGCTATTTCTTCTGGTGGCGTCTCGCCGATGCCCTAGATAAGGGAGTGGAGTATCTTGACCCATTCCAATTCGTGCTTCGCACTTGGTTTGATACCTCGTTGCTCGAAGGGTGAGAGAGCTTTCAGCCCTTTACAGACAGCTCCAATTGTTCCCTCTTCTGGCAAGTATGCTGGCGATGGGGGAAAGACAGGAAGCCTGACTCAACTGTGCCCCTAGCTCATCGTTTTGACCATTTTTTTTTGTTTTCTACTAAAACAATTTTGACCAAAATGAGAGTTAGATTAGCATGCTTGTTCAATTTTCTGATTCAAAATCATGCAAGTCAGGCTATGAGCACTGAAAATTTTCCTTTTTTTGGGTCCAAGAAATGGTTCAGTTTGGGAAAAGATGGAATAATTTTCAAGAAATTAGTCAACCTCAGTAAAAATTCTCAAAAATCGTTTTGGTAAACAGCCAGTGCTCAACGAGCACAGAACCTACTCTCGAGATGCGCAACCTCGGATCCGAAGGAAAATTGCCCCTTGCTTGAAGAGAGCTGCATGGCAACGGAAAGTTGCCCCTTGTTTGAATGGCGACTCATGGCAATGGAAAGTTGCCCCTTGTCTGGATAACGCCGCAGCATATTGTGAACAGTTCTCATTAGTGATGATGGCAACCGAACTCTTGGATACAGAGAAGACGAAGATGGTCAAAACCAATATATGGACACAGTTACTTTGAAAGTGTTGGTGGCTGGACTTCAGGATGAAGTTGCCTACGTATCCCAAACATGGGAATCAAGCCTTACGTAGTTCCGGTCAAGGTACATTCTTGTATTAACGCTCACCTTCTACGCTTTAACTTTGGCCAAGGCTGCCCTTCCAGGTTTTCAACCTTGCGAGCTTTGTTTTTCTTTTCTTTTCAATTCTTTTTTTTTTTTTTTGCATCTTTTTTTTTGCATTTTTCTTTTTCTTTTTTTCTTTTTGCTCTAACTTTTGCCTGGGTCGCCCTTCCGGGTTTTCGACCCAGCGAGCCTCTCAAGGGTAAAAGTGTAGCTAGTCCATGCCAAATGGTTCTGAGATCTCGAAGTCATCTGAATCCAAGAGAACGGCTGCTGTTCGCTGACGATGTAGGAGTCCATCCAATGGGGGGGCTGAATTTTCCCCTAGTGTTGTGGATCGGAACTCAATTGTCCTTCAGCGATACCTTCTTCTTTCTTCCCTTCTGGGATTTGGCATTCTTGCCGATCTTCGTCTTTGACTCTTCGAGCACATTTGAAATTCTTTTGCCCCTAGTTCGAGGGGTGCTTTTGATTGGGCTTTGCAAGCTTCCTTTGACGATGTCTGACCTTCTTGATCTGACTTTCTTGCCTCTTGTTCGAGGGCTGCTTCGAATCTGGCCACACAGGCCTCATATTGTAGTTGACCGTTGAACAATCTGAATCCAAGTTTAAGGTTTTGAGAGCAAAGGGGTTGAATCTTGAGGCTGAGAGCGATCCTAGGCTGCACAATCTCAAGAGCGATTCCACACAGGTCTTCGCAGGACTGCGCAAAACAATTTTTGAAATTTTTTTAAGAAAGCGACAAATCGCTCACGCAGAAGACAACGTGGGACCAATCTGGATCAAGCCAGGATCCTTCTCAATACTCACGTTGACAAACATGATCTCATTCATTAAGGGCTTAGCATGCCTCTCTTTCTCTCAATTGGTCAAATTTTGCAAAACTCGAGGAATTCTTTCCTCTTCGTTTTCATCACCACAGTGCTAAAAAAAGTTTTGAAAAACTTAGGTCAATGCAATGATTTCGAGGTGCAAAAGAGTAAGTGAGATGCTCCGCCGTTTCATTCAAATCCTCTGGCACAGCTAGCTCAAAGTAGCAATAAGCATGGAAACATAATAGCTGCATCTGTTTCACTCAGATTTCCTGGTTGCAACTGGCTCCATAGCAGAGACAGACTTAAAAGAAAGCAAAAGGATAATTACAAAACAAAATAATGATACCCAAGGCAGCGCCCCTGGAATCACCTGATTTCTATACAATGGGACTAACTCGATACAACAAGACAGACCCTTAAGCAAAAAGACTGACTCAAAACAAGGAGACAAACTCAAAAACAGAACCGAAGAACTGACTCAACACCCAAGCCAGAAATTACAAAAACCAGCATTCGCAAATGCTCAAAATAGTGCGTGCCAGACGCCACATCTGAAATACACCGAGCGCCGCCCACAGGTGGTCCAATCCCTGATCACATACTTGTAGTATCCTCGAAGTCCAACAGCTCAGTGGTGACAGACTTTGCTGAGGTAGGTGGGAGGATGACCTCATTGTCGATCAAGTCCTGTACTTCATGGCCAAGATGGATGCAGTTATCGGTACTATGACCGGTTTGCTGGTGGTACGCGCAGTACACGGTAGCATCATGGACTGCTGGAAGATGACTAGGGAGAGGCCGAGGCTCAAGAGGTTTGAGATGGCCTTTTTCCGCCAGGATTTGAAGTGCTTTAGACAAAGGCATATAGAGGGCGTGAAAGACTCTGCGCCCTCGGGGCAGATACTTCGAAGTCTGTGGACCTTTGCTGGATGTACTCGAAAAAGGATCGGCAGGTGCTGCCTTGGCTCTCTGATCTTTTCCCGGTGCAGGGTTGGGATTGGAGGGAACTGTTCTGGCATGACAGGGCTTATCCCGATTTTTTGCCTGGCGGGAACTCCCCTCGGTTGGAGTGGGGAAAGCATTATCCACAGTCTTAGCCACGACTGCGAGTACTTACTATTTATTGAACCCCCCGGCTTTCAAAGCCTCGACTGCCCATAACAGTTGTTCAACGGGATCAGCATCTGTTCCCACTTTGTTCTTACCTCTAGCCTCAGCTTGATCGAGGGTTTGGGTTGCTATATCAGAGCGAAACCCGGTTGTTGTTGACACGTCATTACTATAGCTTGAGACAACGTCAAGTTGGCTGAGCTTGATCACAATTCGCCCCAGTAGCGGGGGCTCTTGCGGTACAAAATTCCCGGCATACGATGTAGTTGGTGGTGAAGCCGACATTCCGTAGGCGAGATCAGCCACAGACCTCTGAAGGTCACTAATCATTCCCATCAACTCAAACATGGTGGGCTCACGAGCTTGAAACAACTGGGGTGTCCAGATCGAGTGTGCGACAGGCGACCTGGGCGGATGCGGTACATCAACATTGGTCTCATCTTGCAAGATGATTCCTTGGTCTAATGCGGCTGCCATAACCACAATTTCCTCTGAACTTTGTGTCATCATAAGTCCGCTGAACTGAACGGTGACTGACGGATTAGATGTCTGTCTTGCCTTAGCAAAGGAGAACACTGGCTATTCTATACTAAATCTCTGAACTGAAAGAGAAACACGGAGCATTTCGGCCCAATCAGAACAGACACAAGCATAGCTGAATAACTGTACTCTACTATTGATCACTGTTCCCCAAAATCACTGCCCCAAAAACTGAATCTGATACCCGCAGATATAACTGATTCCTCAAAACACTGATACTAATACCCTTAGGCCTGATACTCAGACTTGCAAACTGATATATGCATTCCCTGTAGAGGTCAACTCAAAAAGCACATACAAGCAAGCAAGAGCCAAAACACCCCTATTTTGGGGTAGGGTTTCCCTGTCCTATTTTTTCAGGAGCTAGGATTTTACTACGCACGCAGTGGTTTCAAACAACCTATAATCGGGTAGCAACCTGTCCTAGCTTGGAATGGTCACTATGGATTCCGAACATGCACTAGGTCGAATGGTCAAAAGGGTGCCCCGGTGATAATCGGGGTTTGTGTTCCCATCATGGCAGAGCCCGTAACCGGTCAGCCTTATGGTACGCTTCTCAAAGCGAGCCTTCGACAAACTGTTCAGGAATAGCAGATGACAAACACTGTGACTTAGGCGCACCAATGCACATGCAATGCAAAGAAACACATGAGTGTAATCAAAATAAGATATCATGAGTTCGAGTCAAGCTCTCTAAACTCCCCAGTAGAGTCGATAGAAACTGTGGACACGCCCTCAGGCCCCCGTGCTCTTCCACAATTCAGACTCATTGTGTGTCACAGTTCTTAATCTGATCTCACAATGTGCGATGTGAGATTGATAAATCACCAAAGAGTACAAATCCGGCAAATCGTTTTGGATTTCTAAAGAAGTGCCAAACATGGACTGCTTTGCCAGATACAGAGTCGCCACCTAAATATTTTATTTTGGGGGAATTTAGGAAACCCTGACTCGTTTGCCTAAGGCCACGTGTCTGTCATCACCAAAGTTACCTCGGCTCGCGAACTTGGATATGATTGGGGAAGGTCAGCTATGAGCACCCCTGCTCGCCCGATCAAAGATCGGCCTCTACTAACCATAATATCTAGTTTTGAAAACATTATGCATTCTTATTCCAGCTAATTAGCTAATCTTACTATGTGATGCGCACAACACAAAAGTATAGACTAGATCGCCTAATTTGGAACGAAGCATTGCATATCTGCTCGTTTGAAAGACAATTTGAAATTTGCTACTCGCAAGTAGGCTAAAACACGGATTTCAACGAGTTGTTCCAACTCAAGCAATCCAACCTTCACCCACAGGCATTCAGGCAGTAAATCAACTAAGCAGTTAGCCTCATGGCAAGCATGCTTTCATGTTAACATTCACATTCATGCGAGATGCTAAAGCATAAACACTCACCTAGTACTGCAAGCCAAAACAAGGAACATGTTAGTAATCAAATGTATGATCCAAGTCCATGTTAAGATCGCTAATGCATCGCAGGGAAAAATGCAGCTAGAATAGGCTCGGCTAATCTATGGATAGCATGTGAAATGCAGCAGATGACATGTATTCAAGTTAGATTTGAAATACTATGCAATTAGTATGATGCGCCGAGCCCGGTGCATGCAATACAAACGAATGGATGCACGCATGCATAGCATAAGGTATGCTAATCAAAACATGTCCTAATACTAACCATCAAAAGCAGGTAAGTAAAAGGGAGAAAGAAGTGGGGGTTGGAAGACATGCATCACACACACACACGCTTATTACACAATTCGCCCTCTCTCGGAGGGACCAAAAGAATAATACAAATTTAACTAACTAACAAGCTAATTAAATAGTTACAGACCACTTAACTAGTTAAGCAAATTAACTAAGCTAATAAAGCGGTAAAACAGCCTTGAGAAGAGGGTCCAAGGCATGCGTGCTCGGCACCGCTCGGAAATCCACCATCATGCACAAGCTGCCTCTGTTTACACTGCTCTGCATCTCTGAAGACTGCACAAGTCCCAAGGATGCTTCTAAAATACTCCCTGAGGGTTGTGGGAGACCACCGGCCAAGAGGAAACACCACCGGCCATGAGAAATTTGTCATCGACCATCTATGATGCTCTCGGCCATCCATTATTGGTCAATCGGCACTGAGAATGGTCGGTCGACCATATCTTCCTGCAGAACCCTATTTTGACAACAGCAGAGGGCAGACAAGACATGGCAATGCATTTCAAAGCAAATGTTTGCACAACCACTCTCCCTATCATGTTTAAGACTCAGGGGAGTATGGTACTCGACCCTCGGGCCACCAATCACGCATTTCGATGCATGATGGCCCAAGAAGTCAAGTTGTGCATCTTGATATCAAATGAGATGCACACCAAACAAACAAAAGGCCTCTAACCTCTATCATAATCAATTCAAGAGGCGAGAGATGTATGCTTAATGCTATGCAACCTAGGCATGGAAGCTAGGCATGCGCCATGAGCATGTGAACAAGTATGCAAGCTAACAAGCATGCAAAGTGTAATTTAACCATGCAAGCATGCGAGATGCAACATGGACAACATGTTAAGTAACTAAAAGAGAGAATGCATTCCAAATTCCCTATAACCTAATCATGCAACAACACGTCATGGATTGAGTACAAAATGAGGCACAATTGAACTAGCATGCTACAACATGTAATTCACCAAATATGCAACAAATATGTGACAACATACAAGGCAAGCATGCAACAACATGCGGGGATGGACTTACACCAATTTGGGCAGCTCTCAAATAGGCCCAAAACAGTGGCCAATATGCTAAGCACGTGAAGGCAAATGTACATACAAACATGCATGCAAACATGGTCCAAAACTTAAGCACAAAAGAGGGACTTTTAAGCACACTTAAAAGGGGACAAACATGGACAAATGGCATACATTGTAAGCTCTGAAATCATGTTAGAAAAGGTGCCAAACCAATTAAACAAATCAAGCAAAGCATGCAACCAAGCCCAAAACTCAAGGCTAGCCAAGGGGCTCAAGCCATGACCATGCCAACCAAGCCTCAAAGGGCCAAAGGGACTAAAAATAGTCCCAAGGAAGACCAAAGCAAGGCCAAAGACACACCTAGATGGCATCTAAATGTCCTACACATGATGGCATACACAAGGGTCCAAACATGGAGCATAAGACATCAACCTTTTATAGCACTAAAGCAGCATCAAATGCAAGCATACAAGCATGCCATATGGACTGAAATGACATAACTAATGTTGCCAAACCGCTGAAATGATGCAAATAGAGCATGCTAGAGAATCCAATACTCAAAGCTTACAAGGGAGATTGCATGGTAGCTATACAAAGCAAGTCATGGGTGACCCAAATAACCAAAATTAGACCTTAAGCACATCAAAACATGCATAAAAGCTTCACAAAGCTAAGCCAAAATCATGCTAGAAAGTCATGGTACATCGTGATGCATGTTAAGGCAATTTCATGGCATTACAAGACAAGTATGCAAAGCATGCATGGTGTGTCTAAACCAACTTAAAACAGTGCTATAACATGGCAAAATAACCACAAATACCAACTAAGACATGGCCAACATGGACTTAATCATGGGAAGTCCTTAATCTGTTTAAGACATAGAACTCAACCACAAAGTTCGATATTTTATGTTTATAAATCTATTTAACTCTATTGATCAATGACAGTCGATTGGGTTTAAACAGAATTTTTGCTGACATCAGCATTGACAATTTATAAAAATATTGGCTAACATAATTTGGTGCTGCGAACACCATTTGAGCACCTCCAAACATGCCTTTGCCTCCGCCACTAGTGCTGATGATGCTATAAAATAAAATAGCTGCTTTATGATTGGATTTCCGTTGTAGTCCATCGCAACCCATGTAGCCCCGACTTGAGATGATTGTTGCCTCAATGCTCCATCAGTCAAAAATCCATGCACAATAGAATCTGGACACCAACTAGCATTTTTAGTAATAATGAAAGAAAATCCCCCCTATTTCGGACAGAATTAATCCCCATCAATTTACCATGAAGTCGTCTATTTGAAGGTAAATCCAGGTGATTAATCCACTCAATAGTCCGAATCAGATGCTCAATATCCTTTTGAAATACAGCCTTGTTCCTATGGATCCATATTCCCCATAAAACCTTAATTGCTTCCACTGCAGCCTGCTCATCTGGTGCATTTCAAAACCACCACTCAATCCATTCCTGAACCAATAAAATTTGCCCAGATTCAAAATTCAGACTCAATCGTAAACCCTTTCAAATGTGCTTGGCAAAAGGGCATTGAAAATAAAGATGTTCCACAGATTCCTCTTCCTCCAAACATCTTGGGCATCGAATATCAACCCCCACTCCTCTACTAATTAAAGCAACATTAGCAGGTAAAATTCTATGAATTAATTTCCATAGAAATAAAGCCCATTTTTCCAGAATTTGAAGGTTTCGTAACTTCTTCCAACACCAACAACTGACCCCTATTCCATGAACTTCAGAGAGAGACCCGGCAATTTTTGTGTATTGATTTGACTTTTTTTGGCCTAAATAACTTCAAAGTGAATATGTTTGTTTTATTTTAAACATTAAAGCTTTTAGATATTCAGAATTTTGTAGCTGAATATGAGGAAACGCACTGACCCACTAATTAGTGTCAATTAAAATATGTGATCATGAAAACTTCATTTTGTGACAAATTTTTTTTCTATAATTTTTTTTATTTTTTATTTTTTATTTCATTTCAGTAAACCTATTATGATAGGTTTTTTCATCAATATATTGTGACAAAATATTACAACAAATTGAGGTTTAGAGATAAATTTAGGGACAAAATTACTTTGTAGGTATGAGATATATTAGTTACAAAAAGTGTTAATCTTTTTATTTTTATTTTTTATGATGAAATGGACATCTAGTGACGAAATACTATCCTTTGCAAGATCCAATTAAGAATTTCGTGTTTAAAAAAAAGGATATTTTTCGTTTTTTCTTTTTTTTTTTATATTAACTCTATTTATATATAAAATTTATACCAAAAAAAAACAAAAATGATGTTATAAATAAGAGGAAATTTCATTTTATCCCCAAATTATATCTCAATGATCAGTTTAACCTATGTACGTATAATTTTAATTTTATACTTAGACTATTTGATTTTGAATCAATTTCATCACAGCCGTTAGCTACCGTTTATAATTAGAATAAAGTTGATGGCGTGACACTCAAATTTCGTTTGAAATTTTATTTTGTTTATTTTGCCCCCCAAACTATTTTAAAAATATCAATTAGACCCCCAAATCTCATATTGTTTAAGGGTCTAATTAATATTTTGGGGATATCTCAAGGGCTAAAATGAAGTCTCAAATGAAAACAACAGCAAGTGTTGTTTAATTACAAATGGTAGCTAATGGTAGGGATGAAATTGATCTAAAATTAAATAGTTTAGGTATAAAATTAAAATCATAAGTACATTAATTAAATTGATCATCAAGGTATAATTTGAAGAGCAAAATGAAATTCTCTATAAATAAAAAGCATCTTCATAGATATTTTATTTTAAAGTAAAAAGTCCATATTAAATTACATCATTTATACAAATGTATGATTTTTTTATAACATTATCAAAAAAAAAAAAAAAACAAATGAGATCATAATATTTATTATGTCAATAAAATTAGCTCACTATATTTTTACATGATATTTAATGTGTGACTTACACAATGATTGTTGTAATGGTATCCATATAAGTTATATTCATTAGGGGGGCAGGTTGCCCCAGTGGTAAGGGCGCACACGTGACTGTGTGGGTAAGGCGCACGGTCACGAGTTTGATTCTCCACTGGGTGAGTGCTTGCAGCAGTTTGTTTTATTTTAAACATTAAAGCTTTTAGATATTCAGAAATTTGTAGCTAACTATGAGGAAACACACTGACCCACTAATTACTGTCAATTAAAATATGTGATCATGAAAACTTCATTTTGTGACAATTTTTTTTCTATAATTTTTTTTATTTTTTATTTCATTTCAATAAACCTATTATGATAGTTTTTTCATCAATATATTGTGACAAAATATTACAACCAATTGAGGTTTAGAGACAAATTTAGGGACAAAATTACTTTGTAGGTATGAGATATATTAGTTACAAAAAGTGTTAATCTTTTTATTTTTATTTTTTATGAAGAAATGGACATCTAGTGATGAAATACTATCCTTTGCAAGATTCAATTAAGAATTTCGTGTTTAAAAAAAAACATATTTTCCATTTTTTCTTTTTTTATATTAACTTTATTTATATATAAAATTTATACAAAAAAAAATACAAAAATGATGTTATAAATAAGTGGAAATTTCATTTTACCCCCAAATTATATCTCAATGATCAGTTTAACCTATGTACTTATAATTTTAATTTTATACTTAGTGGTATTTTGGAAAGATGGTAAAAAATGACTTTTTTGCTTTTAACCAAGCTTTTTGGGAGTGATTTGAGAAGTTAGTAAAAAATTGTTTTTTTATCTAGATTAATATTTATTTATGGTGTCACATCACACTAAAATGACTAAAATAGCCTCACCCAACTTAAAAAATTACATTTTACCCATTTATACAAAATATAAACATTGAGGGTAATTACATAATTTTTCAACTTATAGGATCAAATGATTCCGATCCCATCGCCAAATATTTTCATAAGCAAACTGCTATCGATCATTCCACATCATCAGCAAGAAGAACTGAAAATCGATCCTTCTCGTGTACAATTTTCGAAGACAGCTTTCAAATCGCTCAAGGCGGTCTATCAGCCTGCGATAAAGCCTGTGACCAACAGCTTCAAGAATGGTCCCTATTTCCTCTCTCTCTCTCTCTCTAAATCTCTCTCTCTATATGGATTTGTGATGATTCGTTTGTGCTCGTAGTAGATTGTGAGAGGAGGGTCCAAGAAGATTAAGCAAACTGGTGGAGGAGCTAAAACAGCCTTTGTGAGGTACTTCTGTAGGAAATGTGCACCAAATGTGAGGAAGATCAACCCGAAGCTACCCCTCCAAGAGGCCGCCTCCATAGCTCAAGGTCTCTATCAGGTTATCAAGCAACACGGCCCTCTCACTGTCTCCAACAGTTGGAACCACGCCAAGGTTATATCTGCCTCTGTCTATCTCGCTCATACATGTTAACTTGAAAATTGAATATACTAGGAGCATGGGACTGCCATTATTGTTGGTTACTTATAACAATTAAACAAAAATTCTTCATCATGGTTAATTTTACGCAAATTGCTTTGCCAAATTTCTTTAACTGTTGTGAAGGATCCAGGCTAGTGGATCAAAGAGGATAGTTTGGAGGTAAGACACTGTATTAGCTAGATTGGAATGCCTTTACAATTAGATTTCTATTGTGGAATCCAACTACAAGAAGTAATTCATTATTTTAGAAATTAAACAGTTGCTTGTTCAATATTTACCCACTTGGTAATCATATGGAACCAGTAAACAAATAATTTTTTTTTTTGGTTAGACCAGCTGCATTACGGTAGTCGTATGGAGCCATAAACAAACAATTTTTTTTAATAAGATAAGCTGCATTATGGTTATTTCTATGATACATTGTGTTTGGGTACTTCCAATCTTGTTTTCACTAATTTGCATTTTATTTTCTCAATTTACCCTTTTGTCATTTGTAATGTCTTTTTTTCTTTTTTTTCCCCCCCTTTTTGTACATCTATTTTCGGCTTTCGAATCATGTGCAATTTTCTACTAGAAAATGATAAGTCAAATTGCTACAGAAGTTTCTTGTTATCCATATTAGATTGCAATAATGAACAGAAAAGTAGAGAGATGGTCCCGCCACTTTCATCCAAATATTTAAGGTTTCAATGGTTTTCCCATCCATGCGTTTTTTTAATTAAACTCACAGATCTAAAATTAGTAACACTATTTTGGGGACTCCACATATTGTATTAATTTAGAAACGTATCAAGTACAAATTACCCTATCTATATTTTTGAACCTTTTTATGCAGGAAAGTGAGGATAATGTTAGTCTGGATTCTAGTTCACCTTCTAAAGATGATTTGCTTGAAGAGGCATGCAAAAAGTATGATGAGGCCACTCACCTTTGCCCTACACTTCATGATGTATGTATTCAGATATCTTATTTTCATTAGCCTGTTGAATGCTAAAAAAAATCATATTGTTAGCTTGTTGGGGAAATTTTGGAAACTACTCTTCCAAAAGGATATTTCAGGAAAGCCAACAATTTACGTTTTATTTTTCAAAGTGGAGAACTATTATGACTTATGAGACCAAAAAAAGGAAGCAATCAAAGTGGGAAGGAACTAGTAGACATAAATTTTGTTGTGTGATGGAGAAAAATGTGCGTGTGCAAGATTAGAAACCACTTGGGAGAAAGGTCACTGCATAGTTATTTTGAAATGTAGAGACGCCGTGGCTTGCTTACTTCACATTAGACTTGGATACCATAAATAAGTTTTTTCTTTTTATTGTTTCAGAAAATGAATCTACCTCATTTTACTTCTGTACTTCAATGTCATTAAATGGCAGGCTTATTATAATTGGGCTATAGCAATCTCTGATCGGGCAAAAATGTGCGGTCGTACAAAGGAGGCTGAAGAACTGTGGAAGCAGGTTTCACCATTTAATTCTTTAATTCCTTCATACTATTTGCTTTTATATTTTTATGTAGAAATGTTCACTGTATTCAGTATGATTGTTTAATCTCTTTTATTTTTTTTGGAAAATTTTACTTTACATCCTGTGCACATAAGCTTTCTGTTTGGAAATAACCACTTAATCCCCTGTGGTTTGTGCTTTGTGGACTAAATAACCTAAATGCTCCCGCCCCCCCTCTAAATTTAGCCCATACATACACACACATGTACATGTACATATTTCTACATAAAAAAACCAACTTAAAGCCATATTGTCAACTGTAGGAGTTTCTGATACAGATTAACCTCCAATTAAAACTTCTATTGTCGCTTCTGAATTTGAGGTTATAGACTTGTTATTTCTCTCATCCAGCTACATAATTGGTTCAAGTAGCAAGATGAGAATTTTTAAATGTTTATCTTGGAATCATTGACCTGACCAAATCACCCATTTTTGTTTGACAATAGACTGGTTGGACAGGAAACCTTGGTTGATGAAAAAAGAGAGAAAAACATAAGCAAATGTATCCTGTTCTGGTAAATGAACTTTTATAGACCCGATACAGCAGTGAAGTTCATCCTTAGTAATGTGAAGGAGGTGGATTTAGCTCGAGAGCTACTCAGTTTGGATACTAGAAGGAACAAGGTGGGGTGAAAGAAACAAAGAAAGGACGAAAAGAGAGAAATAGAAGTCTAGGAAGAAAAAAAGGAAATACTCTTTTTTATTTTACTCAACTCAGCTCTGCCCATCTCTTACAAAAAATTTGATTTATATCTACGTGGAAATATTATACTGAAATAAAATAAATAAAACAAATCACTGTGATTTATTAATTTTGAGTGGCGTATCTTCATTTTTTTGGCTGCGATGTCTTGCATGCTTGTCTGCTGTGATTTTATCTGCCTTGAATATGTGCGAAGGCTAAATGTTGGTGGCCCATAAGAAACAAACCGATAATTCTATGGAAACATTGGTTATGGTCATAAACACTTGGAAAGTTGAAAGAAAATAAAAGACAAGAGAAAAGGAATGCACGGGGAGAGCCAATTAAGAGCTACTAACGAAGTTGTTTTAGAATAAATATTGATTTAGTTATTTTGTAGTTTCAATGTGATATATTAATTTCAAAAATGACATGCTATCTATGATATGTGCTAACAAAATTTCTAAATCTTCAATCATGTCTCTGACATTCCCGGAGCTCCTTGAAAATGTTCCCAAGTTAAAATACAAAATAATAATAATAATAATAATAATAATAATAATAATAATAATAATAATACTTTTTATTGATGATTGATATATCCATTGACAATGACATAGCCTTTTTTAAAATTTAGATCTTCATGGATAACTTTTACTGCAAGCATAAATGTTATACAATCTCAAGAACAAATACTACTACTTCGATTGACCAAATTGTCAAACGCATTACTTTTGCAATCTTGGTTGAGTTCTACTTTCTGCAATCTGCATAATAATGATAAATCAGTATACAAAACGTGGCATATGTGGATAACATAAAAAGATCAAATTCATTTATTTGATTTCCATGTATTTAACTAGTTTTGCTCTGCTTTTGTCGTGCCAACATATTATGTGCTGCTTGATATAAAATTTAGCATTTGGAACTACTAAATGTTGTGTTTATGAGACAATATATTACTTCATAATATTAAGTATCATTATAAAGTTCCCTAGGTGCCCTTGTGACATTGGAAAGATCTAATGGCACCTTCTACAAAATTGTTTTGTCATGTTCTGTTCTAGTCTGCAATGAATGCAATCCTCTTTTGAATTAAAACTAACGGCTATTCATCATTGAAAAAGAATGGCACAGGAGTGGGTAAAGTGTAATATTATTCTTTCAATTTGCAGGCGACGAAAAACTATGAAAAAGCTGTCCAACTCAATTGGAACAGTCCCCAGGCAAGTATTTTTAGAACTGTGAAATTAAAAAATTTTATTCCATTTAAAATCGAAACCCGAAAATCTTACTCATCACAGTTTCGTCCTTTTCTTCTATTCCAGTGTTATCTTCTACTTCCATTTTTCTGTCATTAACTCTTGGATGATTTGCTTGAGAATTTGTGAATATGTTTATGTTTAAAATATTGTTGGTAACTTCATGATAAATAATTTTTTTCTAGGCACTCAACAACTGGGGACTGGCTCTGCAGGTACTTTTAGTTAAACAAAGTTGCTAGGAATCAACTATGTTTTTCATTCAAGTTGTATTCTCTATTTTGAGATCAGTTACACGAAGGTTTTGTTTTGTAGTTCATGTGGTTGTGCTGGAGCTTTTATTTAGTTTCATGTTATAAATGGGCATTTCAGGAACTCAGTGCAATTGTTCCTGTACGAGAAAAGCAAGCAATTGCGAAAACCTCAATCAATAAGGTACGATAGCTATTTAGTAACATCAGGTTTGCTTCGATAGATGTACATAAATAAGTTATAATTTTTTTGTCCCATCCATTCTACAAACAAATTGAATGATCTGTGCTTTTGATACCTTTCACTTGTATTATGTTGCAGTTTCGTGCAGCAATACAGTTGCAATTTGATTTCCATAGGGCAATTTACAACCTGGGAACTGTTCTGGTAGGTTTGCCTTTTAACTAGCATGATTCTAACTTTTCAGTTACACGTTTCTTTGGAGTATCTAGTTTGGAGAATATGAAATAGAGCTTGAACTTGTAGTCCCATGTTTGCAGTATGGATTAGCAGAGGAGACTTCAAGAACTGGGGTATCAGTCAATGTAAAAGAAGTTTCATCTAATGAATTATTCAGCCAATCTACAATTTACATTGCTGCTGCTCATGCATTGAAACCGACTTACTCAATAAGTGCCTCGTGTTGTTTCAAACAGTTCCTTATAAAACTTCTTATGGACCTAGATTGAATTTTTGGTCTAGATCACAAGCATATCTTTGATGCTAGATTAAGAACATTTAATTTTTCTATGCAAGTTGGTAGTATATTAGCTTGCTTGATAAGTGCCTCACATTGTTTCAATCAATTCCTCATAGAACTTTGGTAGTATTTTAGCTTACTTGGTAAGTGCCTCGCATTGTTTCAATATAGAACTTTTTAAGTTGATTTTTTTTTTTTTTTTGCAAGTTCGAGGTATTATATAATTTGTCCTCATCTGGATATACGTAGTTGAGTCCAGCCATAGTATTTGTTACCCCTTTTAACTCCCTTTGCACTTAAAAGCAGATGATTATATATATATATATATATATATTTAATTTATGCTGAGCTAAAAGCTTTTCTCTTGCGATGTTTGTTTTATACAGGTTTATGCTAGTGCCTTAAAGCTTGTGCGCTCCATGGTTAGTATTATTGAGCTCAACAACTTTTTATTAATATTTTTTAAAGACCATTCATATACTACCTACCAGAATTATGCTTCAAGGGTACAAGGTTTGGGCTTATTTTCAGGAATTTTTTTTCTTATCGGAAAAAGAAATGAGAATGTCATTGCTGAAATCCTTACCCCACAATACTTCTTAATGTAATTATTGGACCTCGTACCCTTGACTTGCATGTTAAGTATTTCTAGTCGATCATGCCTCACTGCAAATGTTCATTTCATGTGGCTAGCTGGGAAATCATTCTTCATATCGAAGTTCTAACGAGATTTATTCATTGACAGCTACCTTTACCCTATCTAAAGGTTGGATATCTGACTGCACCACCTGTGGAAAATCCAGTTGCACCCCACAGTGATTGGAAATGAACACAGTTTATTCTGAATCATGAAGGGATCCAACAGGTAGAAGTTCATGTCGTCTAGTATGAATACTAATCAAATTGCTACATTCAAATATGTTTCTGTTCTGTTTTATTCCTTTGGGTATCTACATTGCTCCTGATACATGGCGAGTTCTACGGGTGCCAGGTCATCATCACCATCATCTCTACATGGCAGACCCATGTGGCACCACAATGGGGTTCATATGCCTAGCCTAAGTAGGGGGCATATACACAAGTATGGCTGCTAAGCTTACTAATGCAACCGCCGCTCTAGCAGGCCAAAGCTCCAAAGTTAATTAGTCAAAGTATGAGGAGGCTGATCCACGGCTCTCAATATACTTGGCAACACCACAGCTTGCCTGGATGAGCCTTACCTCACTGTGGTCCCTCAGGCTCATACCTCATTCATTCCCATAAGGTATGCCCAGGAACAACCTGGAGCACCGCTCAACCCTGGGCACACCTCCACTAGGTCTCTCCCCCTCAGCAGTAGTATAGCCCAGCCCTTGGCTTGCCTATGTCTCCCCTATGCACTCACACTCACTGCCTTAGCTGGGATCACTCATGGTTTTTACTATCATAGCAATCACTTGGCAGCCTAAGCTGGGAGCAGGGCCGAGGCATTTGCTGCTTGGGATCATCGGAGGATTGTGGATTAGAGGCTAGGATCATGGGTTTATCAAGGTTGCCTAGCTGTCTCCCCAAGGAAGATAGCTCTTCTTTGACCGGTCTTAGAGAGAGGAGATTTTAACCTAACACTCTTGCTTACTGCATGCCATGATACACCTTCCAAGATATCATACCTACCCCTATAACTCTGATGACATAGCCTCCCCAAGGTCTTAATCAAAGGACGCAGTAGTAAGCCTGATATTCTGGTTTGAGTTGTGGTGATACTTTTAAAGCAATTTTGTATTTCCCATTGATATCTCTAAAATTTTCCCATGAAAGTGTAAGGAGCTCAAAATAGGATGAGTTCAACCTTTGAATATCATTTTGATGCCATGATATGCATTTAGTGACCTAAGATATCACAACAAATATATCTGATAGCATCTTTTTCATCTTTTGTTTTTCTGTTTTTGTTTTTATTTCATCGAGAGCATGATGATTCAATTTTTTTCTTAAACTTTTATCTACAGTTAGCATGAAGTACATTCTCTTTGTAAAAAGTGTTTTTAAGATGAGTTTTTGTATAAATGTTCAAGACATGTGCATGCTATATCCTTTAGTTCTTAAGCACACTTGTCACAATTTTCTGGAAGAATATAACCCTTATTTGTATAGTAAACAATTGTCTATCACTGAACTATACATGCCCCAAAAACAAATCTCTATGACTCAACTTCACTTTCTCTGCTAAAACGCTCAAACTTCTAATGCAGCTTAACAAAGCTGAGCAGAAGCAGATGTCACGAAGCCTTTCTGGCAACTCAGGAGATACCATCAATTCCAATAGACTAGTTATTAAAGTTGATGTCCCAGACATGTTTCAGCATGTGCTGATCTGACCTTACCACGAGGTGCAGGACTCTGCATTGATACAATTCATGGACCAGTTTTCTTGGTAAGTGTTCTCTTTCCCTTTCCATGTTGTTTTCTTTTCCCCTCTACAAACATTGTTTTAGTTGTTGAACTTTTGCCCTTGCTCACCACAAAAGGGGCTTTTGAGCACGACCTTTTATTGTGTAGATGTACCAGTGACATGTTGAAAATATGCTTGCCATTTTTATGTAAAACACACATAAAAAATAACTCCTTTTGTTGGAAAAGATGACAGGACCAGGAAGATAATATATATATATATATTTCTTATTTCCTTACGAAATTTATTTAATTGGGAAATTTTGCTGATTTATACTTCACAGATTGCTGATTCTTAGCAATCCTTAGATGGATGGCTTGATGCGATCTGTCTAGTGTACACAATCTTTGCACGAGGGAAGAGTGATGTTATGGCGGGTATATTAACTTGATAAATTTATATCATACGATTTTATTGAATTGCCTACAGTAATGTTTTTGTGGAGATGACTCACTGTTTTGTAGAATACTTTGAATTTGGTTGTTCAAATAAGACTTTTGCATGTTAATTAATCTTTTTGATAATATCAGCTGTAGTCAAAAGTCTTGTCTGTGTGGGTTTGCTATTCTAAACTGGCTAGGCTTTTCCTGTTGGTCTCTCTTTGGTATTTGCGTGCTGTTGGCAAACATGCAACCACCACCAGAACTCAGTTATTGGGGCCTGTGATGATGATATATATGTTTGTGTGGTAAATTAGATCAACTTTTCATACTTTATCCATCCACAAAATTTTAATTTGTGGTGATTGAATAATTCCACCAATTGAGCTTACCACACCAACAATTTTTTTTTCCCTGGGTACATCAGAAAATAAAAATAAAAAAGCGACAAACAACTACACTCTGGGGTATTCAACACCCATCGAGTCTGCCCTAACCAAACTATGGATTTCCTCTGGTGGATTAAGAGTCCCCACCAATTGCTCAGTTTGATCAGCCCCTAATTTAGCAAGCCCGTCAGCACATTGGTTTCTTTCACGCAAGACATGTTGTAGCTTGCAATTATAGCATAGCAGGTGTCTCAAGTCCTCCATCAAGCCTTTGTATGGAGATTGAGGTGGAGACCCACTCTCTAGCATCTTGATAGCCATGGTTGAGTCAGATTCAACAGTAAATATTACCAAACTTATCATACGCCTTCTAAGACAACTCTACGTGTTGATTCGGTACTAACCGATATGCTTAAAAATTGTTGTTTTTCTTCTTCATATTTTCAAATAATCAAATAGTTTGACATAAATTTTTACAAAATAAAAAATATAAAAATATAAACAACTCAAATAAACAAAACCAAGTAGCACCTAAGTAATGCTAAAACAAAATTGATGAGTGGGGCATTGATGAGCACAATCTTCTGTAAGAATTTCATTGCTGCATGTAGTCACAAACTAGGGCGATCCACTAGAGAAGTACTTCACTATTGAATTTAAACAATTTGATTTGGTTTGTTTGATTTGATTAAAATGATAAATAATTATTTTCAACAATTTAATTTGATTAAAAGAGAAAAAAGACTGATATGGTTTTGATTGATTTCATTAAAATGACTATGCAATTGTTTTAAAACGTTAGATTAAGTAGTTTGTGATTGAGTGAAATATTGGGGAAGAAATTAGAATTCTGGGAGAAAAAAATTATGAAAGGTGGAATGCAACTCTTGTTATACAAAAAAGAAGGGATTTTTATTGATAAGTCCAATTTAGAAGTGTTTTAACCCAACAAGTCCATGAAGGAATTTTTTAACCCATTTAGTCTCATGTATGTATAGTTTTATTCCATAAAGTCCATTTTCTTGATTTGCACTATTTTCTTGGACACTTATGCCCTTATATTTAATTTTGATACCCTTATAAATATTTTTTGAACGATTAGCAATTTAATGATGTGAACATTCATATTTTAAAATTCACATTGGTAGGAATGTAAAATTGGCCCGTGGGCGGCCCGAAACCCGCCCGCCAGCCAGGGCGGGCCCGGCCCATTGACAACGTAAATATTCACATTGACATGTTAACATTCACATTAATAGGAGTGTAAAATTGGCCCCCAGTCCCATGGCGGCGCGAAACTCGCCCGCGGCCCGCCTGTTGACAATGTGAATATTCACATTGACATGTTAACATTCACATTGATAGGAGTGTAAAATTAGCCCGCGCCTCGTGGCTGCCCGAAACCCGCCCACGGCCCGTGGGCGGGCCCGGCCTGGCTTGTTGACAATGTGAATGTTCACATTCACATGTTAACATTCACATTGATAAGAGTATAAAACTGGACAGCAGCCCAGGGCGTATAGCGACCCCGGTCTTTTCCTTGTGATTATTGTATTCGGACTTATGTTCCGTAGATTCCGTTGTTATCAAATTATTATTATCGTCCTTTAATTTCTTATTTTGAGTTATAGGATGTGTTGGGCAGTTTGTTACAGGTTGGTTGGGTTAGAAACCAAGTGTTGCTGTCCAGATTTTTGGACCTTCGCTCGAGCGAGGAATTGGTCGCTCGAGCGAGCTGTTGTTTTTGTCCTTCGCTCGAGCCAGGGTTTGGTCGCTCGAGCGAGAGTTTGCGTTTGGGTTTAGGACCTGAGAGTTGTGTTTCTTGGCTCGAGCGAGCTTCCTTCGCTCGAGCGAGCGAGGTGTATGTTTTCGAGTTCTTCGCTCGAGCGAGCGAGGTGTATGTTTTCGAGTTCTTCGCTCGAGCGAGCTTTTCTTTGCTCGAGCGAGCTTCTGGGTTGCAGACCTGAAGCATCGAGTTTTTGGCTCGAGCGAGGATTTCTTGTGTCTGGTCGCTCGAGCGACCAAGTCTTCGCTCGAGCGAGCCTGTCCAGTTTAAATACGCAGCAGCGGTTTTTAAAACGTTTTTTCACATCCTTTTGATCCAAAAACCCTAGTTCCGAGTTCTCTCTTTCTCTACTCACCTTCTCTCTTAGGTTTGATCTACTTAGAGTGTATTTCTACCCTAGATCCTTTGTTAAAAAGATAGAGTGAGTCGAGAGCTTCGTTTTAATCTGAGAGTTTGTGGATTTGGAGCCTTTTGGAGTTTGGGTCATCATCTTCATCTTCTCCGTTTGTGTTATTTTCTTCGAGGTAGGGATTTCCTACTCCATCTATAAGTTTTGTTCTAAGTTTTGGTATTTTGATATGTTGGGGGTATTTTGGTAATTTTGGGAAAACCCTAATTGTTTTAATAAATTAATTTGTATAATTAATTTGAGGAAAATTGCGGAATTTAGTTAATATCATGAAATTGAGGAATTTATTGATTAAATGGTGTAGTTGGATTATTTAAATCACTCGCCTATTGAATTGTTGATATATTTATTTCCAGTCTAGAAATAACTGTTTTGGGCTATCGGTGGAGGATAGTCATGATTGCTGTAGACATTGCATGTGGATTAGGGATAACTGAAACTAATCACATTGATTGTGTATTGTATATGTTATGTGTTTACTTACATTGTATTGTATGGGAGGAGATAGGGGATGTACTCCACGGTTTAGGGGAAGATAGGGGATGGACCTCTAAACCGGATTTTGTTTGGGAGGAGATAGGGGATGGACTCCATTAGCATCACTATTATGTGTGCTTATTATATTGAAGTGTTTTTACATGTTATTGATACAGCACTAAAATGTGTATCAAACGGGAAGTATGAAGTGTTTTGATATGAGCCTGAGTCTCATTTGAGTTGTTGATATTGGAAGTAATGTGAATATGATATATAGTTCACTGTTGTAAGTTTGGCCAGGTTCTGAGCCATATTGTTAAATAATGAAAAGTGAAACGTGTCATAGACGTTAGTGTCATGAGACTGTATAATGATATAATTGATTATCTTGGTTAACCATCTATTGAATGCTAATGCTTTATTCAATGCTTATATTTGGTTTAGTATATTCCTACTGGGCTGTGGCTCACCCTATATGGGAACACCATTTTCAGGTTCAGGTGATGTGCTACCTCCAAGGACTTTGCTTGGAAGGACTTGGATTTGAGGACGTAGTTTAGTTAGTTGTTTTAGTTTGATTTTACATGTAATTACAAGCCGAGGGCTTAATTTGTAGTTGAGTTAGTACTCACAATTTGTGTCCAAGTGTTGGCTTGGAAAGATGTAAGCCCGTAGGGCATTTACTTTCATTATTACATGTAATGTCTTTTATTTTGGATACTCTGATGAATGAAATATTGTTTTATTTTCTTAAATAATGCATGTTATTATTGCGTATGTTATGGGTTATTTTTGAGGGCGTTATAACTTGGTATCAGAGCGTACCGGGTTTGAATACTTTGGGTACGTGGGAAGTGATTAGTATCACAATGGGTTCGTCTCGTTTGATAGAGACTTAGTGTACTATTATACGCTTATATGAGAACATGTTTATGTGATTATGTGGGTATGGAACGTAGTTTCTAGGATGTTAATTGGACCCTTGAGTTTCTAGTAGTCTTGTTGGAAAGGCACTTGATCAATGCTGCTTCCAACCGGAACTATAGTAACGCTTCGGGACTATTATCATCCGGGAATGAAATTCATAGGTGCTTATGTGATTATGTGCTTACGTGGAATGAATTATTGTTGTCCAATGTATTAGGACGCGAGTGTTTAGCTTCGGCACATTTATTAATGTGCTAACATCTTTGTTTCCTTTATTAGGTGTGGTAGGCCGGGTAGGCAGGAGGTGTCGGTGCTAGAGGAGATTCCAGCAGTATAGGAGGGGATTGGCCAGGCCAATGTGGCCGAGCTAATAGGCCAGCAGGCTATGGGCGCTTTAGCCCGAGAGATAGCAGGGGCATTCAGGGAGTCAGTAGGCATTCTCAGAGCTGAGAATCAGGCTTAGGTTGTTGTTGCGGATGCAGGACCTTCCTTTCTGAAGAGGGAGTTCTTCCGGTCTAATCTGGATGAATTTGTGGGTGATCCTAAAGAGCCGCTTAAGGCAGATGAATGGCTCGAGCAGACGACGAAGACGTTTGAGATGCTTGGCATCGAAGACGAGGGGTTGAAAGTGACCTTGGCATCTTTCCAGCTGAAGGGGGATGCGGGTCAGTGGTGGAAGTTTACTAAGGGTCGCATAGGAGGTACTTGGGAGGCTTTTGTGAATGCTTTCCAGGAGCAGTTTTTATCTCCAGTAGTTAGGGAGAAGCTGAGAGACCAGTTCTGCCAGCTTAAGCAGTCGAGTTGTTCAGTGGCTGAGTTTAAGGCTGCATTTACTAGCTTGTCCAGGTTTGCACCTGAGTTGGTGGCGTCTGAGGAATGCCGTTGTATAGAGTTCGAGAAGAAGTTGAGGCGCGGCCTCAAGTTGAGAGTTGTGGGGTCTATGATCCGAGATTATGGGCGTCTGGTTGATGCTGCAGCCCATACTGAGATCATGATGCAGGAGGAGGAGGAGGAAGGGCAGAAAGGCTCCAAGAGGAGTCAGGATGGCCAGAGTGATGGCAGGAGATAGAAGGGTTTTAACCCTCAGCAGTCCCAGAGTAGCTTCTCTAGATCGACTTTTCCGGTGCAGAGTGCTAGTTCGGGGAAAGGCAGCCAGGGAGACATTACCTGTATCAAGTGTGGCCAGCTGGGCCACAAGTCTCTAGTTTGTCCTCAGAGGGGAGGAGTGCAGAGAGCAGCATCAGCTTCGGTTCGATCTTAGAGCCAGAGTCAGCGTAGGGGCCAGCCGCTCTCTTGTTTTCAGTGCGGTCAGGCAGGGCACATGAAGAGGTATTGCCCGCAGTTGGGTGGCACACCTAGTGCATCTGGTTTGAGGCAGACTCAGGGTCAGCAGCCAGCTCAGTCGGGTCAGGCCTCGAGGGCCAATCAGGGGGCTTCATCGTCCCAGTCTGTGCAGCAGTCTTATGCTCCTAGGGGTGAGCAGGTTGATCAGAGGTCATCTGGGCGCGTGTATGCTGTTACCGCGCAGGATCTTGTACCGGCTCCATTTGTTGTGAGAGGTACTTTCTTGTTTTGCAACTCGGTTGCTAATGTTTTGATTGATACAGGTGCATCTCATTCCTTTGTGTCTACTGCATTTGCATCTGTTTTGGAGTTGGAGTTAGCACAGTTAGCATCTCCTATTTGTGTAGTGTCACCTCTTGGGGGTGAATTGATCTTGAGACAAGGTGTTAGGGGTTGTGATATAGAGGTCGACTATCATAGACTCCCGTTTCCTTTTGTAGTTATGCCCATGAAGGGCTTTGATGTTATTTTGGGTATGGACTGGTTATCGTCATACCGGGCAGTTATTGATTGCTACCGCCAGAGGGTCACTTGTTGTACCGTGAGCGAGGAGTGCTTTCATTTTCTGAGGGACCGGGTTGGTAGTGTTTTGCCACCGAGGTATGATTCGCGAGGGCGGAGTGAGCTTAGTGGTCTACTTGCTAGCTTTTTGAGTAGTGAGTATGATGAGACCCAGATTGTGTTGCCAAGGGTGGTTTGTGAGTACTCGGACGTCTTTCCCGAGGATCTTGTTGGTTTGCCACCGCATCAAGAGATTGAGTTCTCTATTGACCTAGCGCCCGGCACGACGCCGATTTCTATGGCACCTTATCGTTTTGCCCCAGCCGAGTTAGTTGAGTTCAAGATTTAGCTCCAAGAGTTGCTGGATAAGGGCTATATCCGTCCTAGTGTTTCGCCGTGGGGAGCACCGGCCCTCTTTGTTAAAAAGAAAGGTGGTGCTTTGAGACTTTGTGTAGATTACCAGAAATTGAATCGGGCTACAGTTAAGAATAAGTACCCTATGCCTCGTATAGATGATCTGTTCGATCAGTTGAAGGGTTCCCGTTGTTTCTCGAAGATAGACTTGAGATCGGGTTATCATCAGTTGAGAGTCAGGGAGGAGGATATTCCGAAGACGGCATTCCGTACGCGGTATGGCCACTATGAGTTTCTGGTGATGCCATTTGGGCTCACCAATGCACCGGCAGTGTTTATGGATTTGATGAACCGGATATTCCGGGAATTCTTAGACCGTTTTGTAGTCGTCTTCGTGGACGACATTTTGATTTATTCACCTTCGGAGGAGGAGCACAAGGAACACTTGAGAGTGGTACTTGAGTTACTTAGAGCCCATAAACTTTATGCTAAGTTTGGGAAGTGTGAGTTCTGGCTAGAAGAGGTCAAGTTCTTAGGCCATGTAGTTTCTGGGGAAGGGGTGTCTGTTGATACATCCAAGACTGAGGCAGTGCAAGATTGGGCACAGCCTAAGAGTGTGTTTGAGATCCGCAGTTTTCTGGGGTTAGCTGGGTATTATCGCCGGTTTGTGAAGGATTTCTCCAGGTTAGTGTAGACGTCCCCGAACGCCCCGGGAGGGTGAGCTCCCGTTCTGTTCGTTTTGCGGGTCTACTACAGTTCGGACTCCCTTTTTATTTGTTGTGGTTCGTAATCTGAACCAAAGAGTCCAACTCTGGCAAATTGTTTTGAGAGAAACAGATTTTTTGAAAAGAAGTGCCAAACATGGACTGCTTTGCCAGATACAGAGTCGCCACCTAAATTTTTTTTAAAAATGGAGAATTTAGGAAACCCTGACTCGGTGCCGAAGGCCACATGTCCGTCATCACCAAAGTTGCCTCGGCTCGGGAACTTGGGTACGATTGGGGAAGGTCAGCTATGGGCACCCCCTCTCACCCGGTCCGAAGACTGGCCTTTACTAATCATGATATCTGTTTTTGAAAACGTTATGTGTTCTTATTCCGGTTAATTAGCCTAGAATTACTATGTTATGCGCGCACCAAACAAGTATAGACTAGATTGCCTGATTTGGAAACAAGCATTGCATATCCGTTTGTTTGGAAAACGTTTGGAATTTGCTACTCGCAAGTAGGCTAAAATGCGGATTTCAATGAATTGTCCCAACTGAAGTAATCCAACCTCCACCCACAGGCATTCAATCAGTTTATTTCATATAAGCACTTAGCCGCATGGCAAGCATACTGTCATGTTAACATTCACACGCATGCGAGATGCTAAAGCATAAATACTTACATTGTACTCCGTGCCAAAACAATAAACTAGTTAGCAAACATGCATGTCCCTAGTTCATGTCAAGTGGCTAATGCAACACAGGCAAGGATGCAATTTAGAGTAGGCTCGGCTAACCCTAAAATGGCATGTGAAATGCAATCATTCGATGCACGTATTCAATTTGGAATTGAAAATCACAATGCAGTTTGTATGATGTACCGAGCCCGGTGCATGTAAACAAATGAATGAATGCACGCATGCATTGCATAAAGTATGCTAAAATAAACGTGCCCTAATCTACCATCATAAGCAGGTAAATAAAAGGGTAGAAAGAAATGGGGGTTGGAAGACATACATACCCACACTTATTACAGATTCGCCCTCACTCGGAGGGACCAAAAGAATATACAAATTAATTAACTACGCAAGCTAATTAAATATTACAGACCCATTAAATTAATCAACTAAGTTAATTAATCTAATTAAAACAATAAACCGCCTCAGGAAGAGGGCCAGATGCAGCGCATGCTCGGGACTGGCTTGGAATCGCACTGTCATGCATAGACTGCCTCTGTTTTCCCTGCTCTGCTCCTCTGAAAACCGCCAAAGTCTCAGGGATGCCTCTATGAACACCGAGGATCACCACTGGCTGAGGGGGAACACCACCGGCTGAAGGATGTGGCCATCGGCACAAAATGAGCCCACCGGCCATCAATTGACTGCCGGTCGGCACTAAATACTGCCGGCCGGCAATAAGTTCCTGCAGAACCTGCAACTCACTGCAGCAGAGGGCAAAATCTTGCATGGCGATGCAATTCAAGCTATGTGTGCACCAATCACACTCCTTATCATGTTAATGACTCAAAGGAGAACGTGCCTCGATTCTCGGACCACCAATCGCGCATTTCCACGCATGATGGCCCAAGGAACCAAGTGTGCAACTTTAATTTCAAATGCATGCAAACCAAACAAACACACAAGGGTGCTAAACCTCTATCATGCTCATCTCAAAAGGCCAAGCATGCGCACTGATGTAATGCAATCCTAAACATGTTAGCTAGCATGCAACATGGACAATGTAATGTAAGGATGTTAACATGCAAACACACATACAAGACAAGCATGCAAACTAAACAAAGGGGGGGGGGGGGGGGACTTAAACATGACTTAGGCAATTCCAAATAGACCCAAAATCAGTAGCCAAAGTGCCCAAAAAGGAAGGCTAAACACACATGCACACATGCACATGTTATGGCCCAAACTTTAAGCATTAAACAAGCAACTTTCAAGCACACTCGAAAGGGGATATCATGGACAATTAGCATGCAACATAAGCTCTAAAAATCATACTAGAATGTGGCGCCAAACCAACTCAAATGAAGCAAACATTAGCATGCAAATGGCCCAAATACTTGAAGCAAGGCAAGAGGCATTATGAACTGCACTTGACAAGACCTAACATGGCAAGACTTAAACAACTAAAATCAGAGTTTTAGCATGCAAAATCAAGTCCGAAGGACCACTTAGATGACATCTAAATGACTTGAATTCAAAGGCATGCACACATGCACTTTCAAGGAGTGTACATCATAGGCTCTTGAAACATCAAAGAGGCATGCAAGGAAAACATATGAGCATGCCAAAGGGACTGAAATGACATGTAGGGTGGTTCCAAACCACCAAATTAATGCAAGCAATGCATGCCACACATTCATGCTCAAGGCTAACAAGCCTAAAATGCAAAGAGGCTATACTAAGCATGCTATGGTCGACCCAAACCACTATGGACAGACCTTAAACATGGAAATAAAAGCTCAAAACCTTCATGGATCTAAGCCTAAAGCATGCTCAACTAGGGCTAACAACCTAAGGCATGTTAAGGCAATCACAAGGCATTACATGGTAGGTATGCTAAACGTGCATGGAGTACCAAAACCAACACACAACAATGTTATATCATGGCATTATAAGCATGAAAAACAATTCAAACATGATCAACAAACAACCAAACATAGGGCTCCCTCAAGAGGCAAAATAGGTCCTTTTCAAGGACAACAAGGAGAGGGGGTGGCCCTCTCCTTCTTGGGACTTCAAGGCATCATCTTCACCACTGAAATCCCTCAAGATTTCAGTGGTGAAGAGACCCCAACACCAAAATCCCGGAGCTCTCACAAAATGGCACAAAATGAGGCCTTTTCAAGGCCTAAGAGGGATCAAACTCCCCCAAAGCACAAAACACTCTTAATAAAGTATAAAGAGAGCCTAAAAACAGAACTATTATGTATTAAAGACCAAGCTTAAAAACAGTTCTAAGATGGCCAAAAATACAAAGCGAAAAATGGGGTAAAAAGGACTAGTTTCTTACCCCTGAAGACTACCTTCACAAAGGTTGATGTTGTTGCTTCCTTGGACTCAAATCCAGCCAAGAACCTCAAGAACAAGCTTTGATCCTTCAAGGAATCAAGAGAAGGTGAAAGACTAGGTGTTTGTGTGCAAAAGTATAGACTAAAACACCTAGAATAGTAAGAGAGGGAGAGGTATAGATACAAATTAGATACACTAATTTGGAACCCTAAAACCAGAGCTTCTTCACCCTCTTTTTCAATTCTCTAACCCTTAAGCAAGGGAGACAAGGCCTCCACTTATAGAGGAGGCAATCTTGTAAGCTTAGCCACTAAGCAAACAACAAGTGCATCCCTCTATACACGTGTATGGAGGGGAAGCTAAAGCTATACAGCTGTCTCAAAATATCTGAAAAAGCAGCTGCACAGTGTCCGGCCGGCAAAAAATGTCATTTTGACAAAATTTAGTGCCGGTCGGCCAAATATTTGCCCGATGGACACAAGAGCCAGCCAGTGGCCTCAAGCCATGGCCGGTGGTGTATGGGGATGCCTCACAAGGCATTCCCTGCCCTTCCAAGGCAAAACACAAGTGTTTGGTGCAAAACCAAACACAAACAGTCGAGTCGAGAGATTCTGAGGCAAGGCGCGCGAGCCGAGACCTCCGAGAACTCAAGACGAACACAAATAGGGATGATCACCGAGTGTTCAAACGGTGACGTCCAAGTCTTGAGGATGGTCAAAAATGGGGTGTCTACAGTTGCCCCTCTTTGACAGAACTCGAAATTCATAACAATGACGGGAGTGAATGTCAAAGCCCAGAGACGACCCATTTTTGACAAGGCCGAAAACTTAGACAAACATGCAAGACAAGTAAGATAAGCGCCCGGAGGCAGGGGCAAAATGCAAGACAATGCACGAAGCCGAGCATAACTTATGATCATGCAAAGAAAGCTGTAACGAAGCACGCATGCAACAGTTTTAAGCTAGTAAACTCCGAACTACACTACAATGCAGAAGGGATGTAAGAGAATTATGCCATTCTCGATACATCTCACTCGGAGGATACAATACCTGTCCGGTTCGTCTGGTTGCGCTAGCTTCAAATGAACCGTACATACAATATCGTGCCTGAAAAGAAAACAAACTTAACAGGTATGATATCGTTAGCAATATGCATGACAATGCAATCGAAAGCTGCGTGACAACGCAGTGCACTGACAAGTGCAAATGAGGTGCGCAAGATAGCGCGATGGAAATGCATGTGAAATGCAATGAAGTGCACAAAAGAGTGCGATGATATGCAATTGAATCTAATGTAATGCAAATGATATGCAAAACTACAAAACAAATATAAACAATGCAAATAATATGCAATGTAATATGCAATGCAATTGAATCATGATCCAATCATGAGCGGTTCAAAACCACACAAATGTCAAATAGATTGATGGAGGTAACAAGTCCGTCTACCATAGAAAAGGTGCCGCAACCCTCAAACCAACATACCAGCGTGGAATGACCAAGGCGCGTACACATACAGAACTATGAGTAATGTAGACGGACACAAGAACAGGTAATGGGTGGAATGACATAAGTGGGGTAACGACCCGCTGAGGAAAGAACAGTGATCCTAATGCAGGATGCAACGATTACACTACAATGTAATATGTACAATGGATATGGCGCGCGAGCCAAACCAAATTTCGCCTAGGAAGGGCATGTACGCATACAACCGCGTCTAACACAGAACTGCACGCATACAGAATGGTGCTTTGACGTGAAAAGTATGGACACATACCAGACCAAGCTCAACAAGGAAAGGCGCAAGCCATAAATGGGGGGATGCAGTGGATGCATGAAAAGGGATGGATATCATGGATATGGCACGCGGGCCCAAACCAAGTCTTGCCTAGGAAAGACATGTACGCATACAAATCGCGTCCAATCACAGAACTGCACGCATACAGAACGGTGCTTTAACGTGAGAAGTATAGGCACATACCAGACCAAGCTCAACAAAGAAAGGCGCGAGCCATGGATGGAGGCAATGCAGTGAAATGCATGCAAACTACAATGCAATAGATGGAATGTAAATGTAGTATTTACAGTGGAATGCATGACAATGCAGTATGATGCAATGGCCATGATTGCGGTTTTCCCTATTCTCCCAACAGGGCGATATACTAGGTTGGTTCAGTATCCAGAATTGAGGCGTAGACACACCGCCTTAACCTATGGGGCTTCCATACAGGTTTCAAGCCGAGGGTACACCCTCTGGGTATTTAAACCAGACTTTAGTCTCGGAAATCCCGAACCTTTGCGTTCTAGGCATGAGCCATTCAAACTCTAGTTTCAACCGTCCCCATTGGTCTCTTAGGAACTCACCGCAAACAAGGAAGTCGTTCGGGCACGACAAACACCAAAGGAATTGCACCTTCCGAGGATTTAAGGTCTCCTAGACCGGGATGCAAAATGTATGCATGACAATGCATGTGTTTTTTTTGTTTTCGTTTGAAATGCAAATGATGCATGATGTTAGGAAAAATGCAAGACAATGCATTTATATTGTTTTTTTGTTTTTTTTTTGTTTTGAAATGCATGGCATATGCACTACCTACGATGATGCATGACAATGCAATATTTACAATGCGATGCATGAAAACGTACCAAGGGTTTTGCACCCTCCAAGGATTTAAGGTCTCCTAGACCGGGCGTGTTTTTGGTCCCGCCGGACCGTGCGTGTTTTCGGTCCCGCCGGACCCTTCTTGGGAGACAATGCGAATGTGACACGCGTGCCACAAGGGATGCAAAACAATGCAAGTGAGACACGTATGCTAATGCAAGCGATGCAAATGAGACACGCATGCCTCACGAGGATGCAAGATGCAAGTGAGACACGCGTGCCTCACAGGAATGTGAGAATGAAATGCACATGAGGCACGCATACTCATGGATGTAAAAAAAGGAATGCAAGTGAGGCACGCATACCTCAAAGGATGCGAGATGATGCATATGAGGCACGCATACCTCATAAGATGCGAAATGAAATGCATGATGAAGCACGCATACCTCATGATGCAAAAATGAAATGCTAAATGAGATGCAAAATGAAATGCAAAACGAGGCACGTGTACCTCATGAGATGGAAAATGAAACGCAAAATGAGGCACGCGTACCTCATTTAGATGGAAAATGAAATGCAAAATGAGGCACGCATACCTCATTTAGATGGAAAATGAAATGCAAAATGAGGCACGCGTACCTCATTTTGATGGAAAATGAAATGCAAAATGAGGCACGCATACCTCATTTAGATGGAAAATGAAATGCAAAATGAGGCACGCGTACCTCATTTTGATGGAAAATGAAATGCAAAATGAGGCACGCATACCTCATTTAGATGGAAAATGAAATGCAAAATGAGGCACGCGTACCTCATTTAGATGGAAAATGAAATGCAAAATGAGGCACGCGTACCTTATTTAGATGGAAAATGATGCTAGTGACGAGCGAGACAACGCAAGTCACAATGGATGCAAAACAATGCAAATGTGACACGCATGCCACAAGGAATGCAAGACAATGCAAATGAACTCGAGTGCGCGACAACGCACATTTTTTTCTTTTTGAAATGCACGATAATGCAAAACAAGGAGATGCACGACAACACGAATGATGTGCGAGGCGACGTATGTATTGAGGTGCATGACAATGCACGACAATGCTTGTAATAAATGCATGACAATGCATGAGGGAAGTTCATGATGGCGCGATGTGACGCACCAGTCATCATGATGAACGCATGCAACGCACACGGGGCAACTTTTGAATCTTGCAAAAAGCGAAAGGATACAAAAGGATACAACATTGCATGAATTTGAGTGCTGCGCACAGAAGACACGGTCCGAAGTCAAAACGGAGGCCGGTTGAGCGTCGGAGATGCACTTTCTTACACTCTCTTGAGCTATGAAGACCCAAAACTCCTCATATGGCCTAAACAAGGCTGTGGGAACACCACCGGCCGGGCTAGGAAGCCACCGGCTGCCCACCGGCTGCATAAAAATTCCACCGGCACAATATTGTGCCGACCGGCACAAAATAGTGTCGACTGGCCAAAAGTGCCTGATCGGGGACATTTTTGACTTTTCGCTTTGGGTGTTTTAAAATAGGGTTTCTAAACCCTATTTTTCACTTCCTCTTTTGCCGAAAATCCTCTCTCTCTCTAGAGCCTTTCCCTCTCCTCATTTCCTCATTTCTTTGCGTTCTCGTGCCTTTTTCGTCGTTCGATTCGCGGAGTTCATCGCGTTTCGAAGATTTTGGACCGATTGAAACTTCGTTTCGACGCTCCTTTTGCTATTTCCACCATTTTGGGACTTGTTCCCCTCGATTTCCTCTTCATTTCCGTGCCTTTTCACATCCCGACCTTTCCGGCCACTTTCCACCCACACGAGGTTGACTTTTCGGTTGACTTTCTGCATTCTTGCTCGGTTTTCCTTTCTCCGGCTATTTTCCCACCACCATTGCCATGGATGACGACATTCCACACGTCGGGACTCCCCCGGATCACGAGATGGATCCCGGGGTCGAGCTCCTACCATTGAGCGAGCGCCCATTCGACCCGGCGACCTACCGGCCGGCGGTTCACGTGCTTCCACCCGATGGTCTTCGCCATTTCCGCAGCTCTGACCGAGCGCTGGACCCGGCGCTTCTCCTGCGCGAGCCTACCTCTCACCTGTCCTTCGGCGCTTCTTAGGTAACATTCTTCTCTGTTTTACTTTCTGTAATGTAGAACTTTTAACTGCCATAGTTGCTTCTGTTCTTTAACTGCTTAATTCAAATGCTCTAATACACTGTATATTGTAGTTGATCGTAGACAAACTCACAACTGATATCTGTTTAAGACCGGCACATGCACATACACTGTACTAGCCTTAATCACCCAAACACACGGCACACACCGTATTTCACTGCACACTTACCAATACCCAGCATCTGCTTGAAGCTGAAATTATGCACGCATGCTATGTTTATACTGATCCTCACAGGAGCACTGACACATCACAAGCCGTGGTCCACCTACTAGTACACTGAAACCTGATATCTGCTCGAATCTGAAAAATGTGCACACGTGCACCATGTTTACACTGAACCACTCAAAACACGCTGACGCATCACACGCTGTAGTCCACTGTAAGCACACCGGCGCCCGGTATCTGTTTGAATCTGAAAAACTTGCACGCATGCTAGATTTGTACCGAACTACGCAAACACACTGACGCATCATACATTGTAGTTCGCTATAGTCACACTGGTACCCGGTATCTGTTTGAATCTGAAAGCTTGCACGCATGCTAGATTTGTACCGATTTTAACTGTTTCTTCAAAACTGTACATTTCATATTGCTTCGCAACTATTTGTTTAAAAACAAGGAGGTTCCCATACCATCCGCGGGTATGGGAACACTGTCGCTCGTGAGTGGTACGCCGAGCTACCCAATGCAGTTCGTCAAATCGTAGACCAGGCCGGCTTGGGCGCCTTCTGCAGGGGACTTTCCAGGCTCACTGCATGCAGACCTCTCCTTGCCGCTCTGGCGGAGAGGTGGTGGGACACCACCGATTCATTCCATTTCTCTGCGACAGGGGACATGACGATGACCCCTTATGATTTCTCGGTGCTCACAGGCATCGGGGTAGGGGGTGATCCGATCCCCTTCGACATTGACATGGAGGAATGGACCGCCGCTCAGGTCTATTTGCTTGGTGAGGCACCGCCTCTGGCGCGTCCAGGCTTCGTCTGATATTCCTGGTTCGAGGTGCAGTTCAGGGTCCAGCCCACCCTTGTTGATGCAGCCCCGATGACTCAGGAGGCCGTGGAGAGATACACACGTGGCTTTCTCATGTTCCTGTTTAGGACGACGATTTTCGCTGACCGGGCGAACACCATGCCTCTCTGCCTACTCAGCGCACTGGTGGACGTCAGGGACATCTTGCGTTTCGACTGGGGTGGCGCCGCTCTGGCCACCCTCTACGGCTACATGAGCTCGGTCTCCCGCGGCAGCGGACAGTTGCTCGGGGGCTACTGGCGTGCTTGGGAGGTACATTTCCTTTTCTTCCTTTCATTTCTGTTCTATATTTTCTGTACTCTGCACACTGCACACACTGTAGTCTGTTTTACACTTGCTGTATACTGTACACACGGCACACACATACTCTGCTTTACACTGACTGTACATTGCTCACACTGTACACCCTGCACAATACACTGCACAATACACGGCTCTGCTATTTCTGCCTTATTCTATATTCTGCTTTATCTGATAAATGTTCTACATTTACCTTGCAGTTGTGGGTTTATGCCTACTTCCCCAGACTAGAGCCGGTGCCAGAGACGGAGACTCCTCTGGTGGTCCCCTTCTTACGCCGCTTTGACGGGAGGTGCACGCGGCGGCCTCGAGAGACATTCAGCTTTTTCCGTCGTTACTTCGATACCATCACCCCCGCAGAGGTATGTTTTACTTGCAGTTCATTTAAGCTTCGCTTTTCCGCTGTATAATTGCAATACCAGTAGGTAACAAACTGTATTTTAATTCCAGATCACCTGGCAGCCGTGGGCTCCACTGCCAGCGACGATGCGGGATCGGTTTGCCGGTGCCGATGATACCTCGTGTTTCCGGATTTTGCTGGAGGGCCCGGTCTGTCGGGCTTGGTACCTGGGCGAGCGTTTCCTACGCCAGACCCTAGGGTTACCTGGGCAGATAGTCCCAGTGTACCCTCCTGAGCATATGAGGGATACCGAGAGATTCACCACCGCGCAGATGGCGGATTACACCATTGGCTGGGACGAGAGCGGCTACAGAGGCGAGGGCGACTACTCAGAGTACGTCCGGACCTTCATCATGCAGCCTCTGAGCGGTGGTCGCCCGGCCGAGCGAGAGAGACCTGCGGCGCCGGTGGCTCGGGCAGAGGCAGGAGCAGGAGTGGGATCATCGAGGAGAGCCCGAGTCCGTGGCAGGGGCGGAGTTTGGAGAGGGCGAGGGACGGGTTGGCCTACCTTGCCGACTTTACTGTCATACAGAGGGTAGGACGGGGCGACCTACCAGATCCCCTTCGCTCCTCCCCTAGCTGATCACGAGCTAGTCTGTGTCCCCGTCTTGCCCCCGGTATGTGTTATTTTGCTTTGCATCTTGCATTGTTACTTCATTTCGGTTCATTTGATATTCCGCAGAATACTGATGTATCTGACATTTCTACAGGCTTCCTTCGAGTACACTCGGCAGTCCCTGGAGCTGAATGCCTCCATGATGGGGATGCTACAGCGGACCTTCGACATCTTGGCCCTCTACAATATTCCGGTATGTTCTTCTGACCACAGTCTCAAACGATACACTGTTTCATACAATCTGATGCATTACATAACACCCGATAAGCTGCTCACGGCATCCATACACTGTACTCATACACTGCATTCTGCACTAATTCACTGCTCACGGCATTCACACTGTACTCATACACCGCATTCTGTACTGATTCACTACTCACAACATTTATACACTGTACTCATACACTGCATTCTGTACTAATTCACTGCTCACGGCATTTATACACTGTACTCATAGACTACATTCTGTACTGATTCACTGCTTCATATATACTGATGCATTTGCCCTTCACGCTTTTTCAGCCTCCCTTCCAGATTCCTCCAGTAGGTGGCGGCGCTCCGGCTGGACCTTCTCTTTCCACTTGGGACGGCAGAGCATACCCTCGCACCAGGGGGAGGCGCGCTCATGTTGGGAGTAGCTCGCGGGCACCAGTTCCAGGCGATGGCGAGTCGGAGGCGGAGTCATCTGAGGAGGAGGCCGGGGACAGCTCTGGCTCGGGCTCTGACAGTGATACCTCTGGTGATGCTCCTGGACTTCTGCCCAGGAAGAGGGCGAGGACAGATCCTCAGGCGTGAGGCCACTGATGATGATGATGACCCAGACTTTTGCTATTTTTTTGTCTTGTAGTTTTCTCTTTTTGGTAGATAGAGTACTTTGTACTGCCACAGGCATGTTTTTGTTCTCAAAACTTTGTACTTGAAAAGATGACGATATGAAACGAACTTTTTATCTAAAAAGTGTTATATTTACATACCTTATACTTTGCACTGCATTGCATCATATTACACCTCAAATGTAAATGAAATTGATTTGTTGTCTGAAGATTGAACACTCGCACTGTACTGATCAGATAACCAACCAACCAACAACAAACAACTCAGACGAATCACTGCTCATACTGAACATATAGCCCATACTCTGTTGGGGATTCGTCTGCACATAGCTCATAATACAATACTCGGTTCATTCTGCACACGGCAAACTTGGAACGAACAGCCCAATCTGACAAGACGGACCACAAAACTGGAACGGTTGGAGTTGAAACACACTCGGATGTCCCAAATTTCCTTTTCTTCTCTTGCCTCGCATAGATGTAGAGAATGGCACAGCACTCTGAGCACAAACGATTGACTTTGGAAGAAAAAAGGTTTCGCAACCGGGGTATCGAGCCTACATCTGAACACAGCGGAGGGACTCAAGTGAAGAAAACAAAAGGCGCACGACCTAAACACAACGAGACACACTCGGGAAAGACTCAACAGAAGCCAAAACAAAAATGAAGGACATGACTCACGGACGTGTTTACAGAAATGGGAGACTTCAAATCTCGAGGAGCCAGTACCTCCGGGTATCCTTCCCACCCTTCCTGATTTACGATTCTCACATCACTCGGCTCTCAAGCTCGATTTTTCTTTCTCACAAACCTTTTGCTCACTTTTTCCTCTCAACTTACACCTCTCTATTCTTTAGTCTCTCATTTTCCATCCCTCCCCAAGGCGAGTGATAGATGAATAGGAGGCTGCGGGTTTATGCCCGATACAGCTAGCTCACGGCTATTTCTTCTAGTAGATAGAGTGCCTTTCTGGCAAGTACGTTGACGGCGGGGGAAAGACAGGATACCTGGCTCAACTGCGCCCCCTAGTTCATCATTTTGACCATTTTTTGTTTTCTTTCTAAAACAATTTTGACTAAAATGGCCGTCAGATTAACATGCTTGTTCAATCTTTGATTTGAAAATCACGCAAGTCAGGTCGTAAGCACTGAAAATTTTCCTTTTTGGGTCCAAGAAAATGGTCCATTTTTGGAAAATAGAGTAGTTTTCGAGAAAATAGTCAACTTTAGTAAAAATTTTCAAAAACTATTTTCGCAAACGGTCAATACTTGACAAGCGTGGAATCCACGCTCGAGGTGCGCAACCTCGGATCGGAGGCAATTTGGAAAATTGCCCCTTGCTTGAAGGGACGCATGGCAACGGAAAGTTGTCCCTGGTTTGGACGGCAACTTGCGGTGACGCGTGGCAACGGAAAGTTGCCCCTTGTTTGAATAACGCCGCGGCATGCTCATCGATGATTGACCGCGACCGGGCTCTCAGGCGCGGAGAGGATGGAGACGGCCACAAATAATATATGGACACAGTCACCTTGAAAGCGCTGGTGGCTGGACTTCAGGAGGAAGTTGATCACGTAATTCCAATTGTTGCAACCGAGACATCGGATTCAGAGGGGGCACGGGTAATCAAAACCATTACATGGACTGAGACGCTATGAAAGCGCTGAGGGCTGGACTTCAGAATTAAGTTGCCTACGTATCCCAAACATGGGAATCAAGCCTTACGTAGTTCCGGTTAAGGTACACTCGGGTATTTTAACCTTCACTATTTTTAGGCTCTAACTTTTGCCAAGGCGCCCGATGCGGGTTTTCGACCCTGCGTGCTTCTTTTCATTCCTTTTTTTTTAATCAATTTTTTTCTCTTTTTTTTTTCTTTTCTTTTCTTTTTCTTTTTCCTTTTTTGTATTTTTTTCTTTTTTGTATTTTTTCTTTTTTGTATTTTTTGTTTTTTTTTTTTTTGTATTTTTTTTTCTTGCTCTAACTTTTGCCTGGGTCGCCCTTCCGAGTTTTCGACCCAGCGAGCCTCTCAAAGGGTAAAAGTGTGATAAGTCCATGCCAAATGGTTTTCGAAGTTGAAGCCTCTCTGTATCTAGGAGAACGACTGTTGCAATGCTTTCGTGGAAGAATCTAACATGGCTGCTTCACAAGCTTCCACCGGTGAGATCTAATCTTTTGCTCTGATTTCGGTGCCTCTTGTTCGAGGGCTGCTTCAAAACTGGCCACACAGGCCGCCTCTGATAGCTGGCCGTTGAATGTTCCGAATGAGTTGGAGGTTCCAACAGACAGGTCGAATCTTGAGACTGAGAGCGATCCTTGGCTGCACAATCTCGAGAGCGATTCCACACAGGTCTTCGCAGGACCACGCAAAACATTTTGTTTTTGAAAGTTTTTAAGAAAGCGACGAGTCGCTCGCGCTGACGATAGTGTGGAACCAGTCGGGGTCAAGCCAGGATCCTTCCCAGTACTCACACTGACAAGCATGATTTCAATCATCAAGGGCTTAGCATGCCTCTCTTTCTTTCAATTTTGATCAAAGTTTTTCAAATCCCGAGAAATTCCTTCCTCTTCGTTCTTATCACCGCAGTGTTCAAAAAGGGTTTTGAAAAACTTAGGTCAATGCAATAATTTTCAGGGTACAAGAGAGCAGGTGGAATGCGCTGTCGCCCCATTCAATTTCTCTGGCACAACTAGCCCAAAACAAACAATGAGCACGGAAACAAGGTAGCCGCAGTTGTTTCATTTAGGTTTCCCGGATGCAACTAGCTCCACGGCAGAGACAGACTCAAAAAGAAAGCAAAAAGATAATTACAAAGCAAAACGGTGCTCGAGGCAACAACCCCAGAATCACCTGGTATTCTATACAAAGGGGGACTGACTCGTTACAACAAGACAGACCCTTAAACAAAAAGGACTGACTCAAGACAGAGAGACAGACTTAAAACAAAACAAAACATTGACTCGGCACCCAAGCCGGGATTTACAAGACTAGCATTCGCAGATGCTCAAAAATACGTGCCAGACGCCACATCAAACAACTCGAGGCGCTGCCCGCGGGCGGTTCGCTCCTTGATCACATACTTGCAGTGTCGGTGTCCTCAAAATCCAACAACTGGGTAGTGACGGATTTAGCTGAGGTGGGTGGGAGGATAACCTCGTTGTCAATCAAATCCTGTACCTCATGACGGAGGCAGAAGCAGTTATCAGTGGGGTGGCCAGTCTGCTGGTGGTACGCACAGTACTGAGTAGCGTCATGGCCTGCTGGGAGAGTCTTTGGCAGAGGTTGGGGCTCCAAGGGTTTAAGATGTCCCCTCTCAGCAAGAATCTGAAGCGCCTTTGACAATGGCAAATACAGAGCATGGAAGGCCCTATGCCCTCGAGGCAGGTACTTGGAAGCCTGAGTGCTCTTGCTAGACGCACTAGCGAACGGATCGGCAGGTACTGCCTTGGATTTCTGATCTTTCCCCAGTGTAGGGTTGGGAATGGAAGGAACTACTCTGGCATGACGGGGCCTGTCCCGGTTTTCTGACTGACTTGAACTACCCTCAGGTGGAGTGGGGAAAACATCATCCACAATTTTGGTCACAATCGCAGATACCTATTGCTTGTTCATTCCTCCGGCTTTCAAAGCCTCGACTGCCCACAGCAGCCGTTCAATGGGATCGACATCTGCCTTCACTTTGTCTTTGCCTCTGGCCTCAGCCTGATTGAGGGTTTGGGTTGATATTGGTATGTCATTGCCATAGTTGGAGGCCATCTCCGGTTGGCTAAGTTCAATCACAATTCGCCCCAGTAGCGGGGGCTCCTGAGGTACAAAATTCCCGGCGTATGGTGTTGCTGGCGATGAAACTGACATTCCATAGGCGAGATCCGCCACGGACCTTTGAAGATCGCCTATCATCCCCATTAACTCAAACGTAGTGGGCTCGCGAGCCTGATATAACTTGGGTGCCTAGACCGGGTGCGCAACAGGCGACCTGGGTGGATGTGGTAGATCAACACTGGTCTCATCCTGTAGGGTGATCCCTTGATCTAGCGCAGCTGTCATAACTACTATCTCTTCCGAATTCTGCGTCATCATAGGTCCCGCCTCAGCCAGGGAAACATTGGCTATCCTGTATCGGCTTTCTGAATTCTCTGAACCTTGAAAGGAAAAAAAACGAGCAGCATTTCAGCCCAAACGGATCAAACACAGATGTAGTCAAACAACTGATCTCTGCTACTGATTCCTGTTCCCCAGAATCACTGTTCTCAAGACTGAACTGATACCCGCAGATAACTAATTCTCAACAACACTGACACTGGTGCCCTCGGGCCTGAGGCTCAAACTTGCAGACTGCTATGTACATTCCTGCAGAGATACACTCTAAAAGCACATAGCAGATAAATGAGAACCAAAACACCCCTATGTTGGGATAGGGTTTCCCTGTCCTATTTTTGTCAGGAGCTAGGGTTTCACTACGCACACAGCGGTTTCAAACAACTTAGCATCGGGTAAGCAACCTGTCCTAGTTTGGAATGGTCACCATGGATTTCGAACATGCACTAGGTCGAATGGTCGAAAGAGGGTGCCCCGGTGAAACCGGGGTTTGTGTTCCCATGCTGTCAGAGCCCACAACCGGTCAGCCTTATGGTCATGCCTTGACAAGGCAAGCCTCTGGCAAACCGTTCAGGAATGGCAGATGGCAAACACTGTGTTCCTAGGCGCACCAATGCACATGCAATGCAAAGAAATACACAAGCGTAGTCAAAACAGGATATCACGAGTTCGAGTCAAGCTCTCTAAACTCTCCAGCAGAGTCGCCAGAAACTGTAGACGTCCCCGAACACCCCGGGAGGGTGAGCTCAATTTCTGTTCGTTTTGCGGGTCTACTACAGTTCGGACTCCCTTTTTATTTGTTGCGGTTCGTAATCTGAACCAAAGAGTCCAACTCTAGCAAATTGTTTTGAGAGAAACAGATTTTTTGAAAAGAAGTGCCAAACATGGACTGCTTTGCCAGATACAGAGTCGACTCCTAAATTTTTTTTTAAAAATGGGGAATTTAGGAAACCCTGACTCGGTGTCGAAGGCCACGTGTCCGTCATCACCAAAGTTGCCTCGGCTCGGGAACTTGGGTACGATTGGGGAAGGTCAGCTATGGGCACCCCCTCTCGCCTGGTCCGAAGACCGGCCTCTACTAACCATGATATCTGTTTTTGAAAACGTTATGTGTTCTTATTCCGGTTAATTAGCCTAGAATTACTATGTTATGCGCGCAGCAAACAAGTATAGACTAGATTGCCTGATTTGGAAACAAGCATTGCATATCCGTTTGTTTGGAAAACGTTTGGAATTTGCTACTCGCAAGTAGGCTAAAATGCGGATTTCAATGAATTGTCCCAACTCAAGTAATCCAACCTCCACCCACAGGCATTCAATCAGTTTATTTCATATAAGCACTTAGCCGCATGGCAAGCATACTGTCATGTTAACATTCACACGCATGCGAGATGCTAAAGCATAAATACTTACATTGTACTCCGTGCCAAAACAATAAACTAGTTAGCAAACATGCATGTCCCTAGTTCATGTCAAGTGGCTAATGCAACACAGGCAAGGATGCAATTTAGAGTAGGCTCGACTAACCCTAAAATGGCATGTGAAATGCAATCATTCGATGCACGTATTATGTATGTGGCTAATGCAATCATTCGATGCAATCATTTGAAATTGAAAATCACAATGCAGTTTGTATGATGTACCGAGCCCGGTGCATGTAAACAAATGCATGAATGCACACATGCATTGCATAAAGCATGCTAAAATAAACGTGCCCTAATCTACCATCATAAGCAGGTAAATAAAAGGGTAGAAAGAAATGGGGGTTGCAAGACATACATACCCACACACCCACACTTATTATAGATTCGCCCTCACTCGGAGGGACCAAAAGAATATACAAATTAATTAACTACGCAAGCTAATTAAATATTACAGACCCATTAAATTAATCAACTAAGTTAATTAATCTAATTAAAACAATAAACCACCTCGGGAAGAGGGCCAGATGCAGCGCATGCTCGGGACTGGCTCGGAATCGCACTGCCATGCATAGACTGCCTCTGTTTTCCCTGCTCTGCTCCTCTGAAAGCTGCCAAAGTCTCAGGGATGCCTCTATGAACACCGAGGATCACCACCGGTTGAGGGGGAACACCACCGGCTGAAGGATGTGGCCATCGGCACAAAATGAGCCCACCGGCCATCAATTGACTGCCGGTCGGCACTAAATACTGCCGGCCGGCAATAAGTTCCTGCAGAAACTGCAACTCACAGCAGCAGAGGGCAAAATCTTGCATGGCGATGCAATTCAAGCTATGTGTGCACCAATCACACTCCTTATCATGTTAATGACTCAAAGGAGAGCGTGCCTCGATTCTCGAACCACCAATCGCGTATTTCCACGCATGATGGCCCAAGGAACCAAGTGTGCAACTTTAATTTCAAATGCATGCAAACCAAACAAACAGACAAGGGTGCTAAACCTCTATCATGCTCATCTCAAGAGGCCAAGCATGCGCACTGATGTAATGCAATCCTAAACATGTTAGCTAGCATGCAACATGGACAATGTAATGTAAGGATGTTAACATGCAAACACACATACAAGACAAGCATGCAAACTAAACAAAGGAGGGGACTTAAACATGACTTAGGCAATTCCAAATAGACCCAAAATCAGTAGCCAAAGTGCCCAAAAAGGAAGGCTAAACACACATGCACACATGCACATGTTATGGCCCAAACTTTAAGCATTAAACAAGTAACTTTCAAGCACACTCGAAAGGGGATATCATGGACAATTAGCATGCAACATAAGCTCTAAAAATCATACTAGAATGTGGCGCCAAACCAACTCAAATGAAGCAAACATTAGCATGCAAATGGCCCAAATACTTGAAGCAAGGCAAGAGGCATTATGAACTACACTTGACAAGACCTAACATGGCAAGACTTAAACAACTAAAATCAGAGTTTTAGCATGCAAAATCAAGTCCGAAGGACCACTTAGATGGCATCTAAATGACTTGAATTCAAAGGCATGCACACATGCACTTTCAAGGAGTGTACAACATAGGCTCTTGAAACATCAAAGAGGCATGCAAGGAAAACATATGAGCATGCCAAAGGGACTGAAATGACATGTAGGGTGGTTCCAAACCACCAAATTAATGTAAGCAATGCATGCCACACATTCATGCTCAAGGCTAACAAGCCTAAAATGCAAAGAGGCTATACTAAGCATGCTATGGTTGACCCAAACCACTATGGACAGACCTTAAACATGGAAATAAAAGCTCAAAACCTTCATGGATCTAAGCCTAAAGCATGCTCAACTAGGGCTAACAACCTAAGGCATGTTAAGGCAATCACAAGGCATTACATGGTAGGTATGCTAAACATGCATGGAGTACCAAAACCAACACACAACAATGTTATATCATGGCATTATAAGCATGAAAAACAGTTCAAACATGATCAACAAACAACCAAACATAGGGCTCCCTCAAGAGGCAAAATAGGTCCTTTTCAAGGACAACAAGGAGAGGGGGTGGCCCTCTCCTTCTTGGGACTTCAAGGCATCATCTTCACCACTGAAATCCCTCAAGATTTCAGTGGTGAAGAGACCCCAACACCAAAATCCCGGAGCTCTCACAAAATGGCACAAAATGAGGCCTTTTCAAGGCCTAAGAGGGATCAAACTCCCCCAAAGCACAAAACACTCTTAATAAAGTATAAAGAGAGCCTAAAAACAGAACTATTATGTATTAAAGACCAAGCTTAAAAACAGTTCTAAGATGGCCAAAAATACAAAGCAAAAAATGGGGTAAAAAGGACTAGTTTCTTACCCTTGAAGACCACCTTCACAAAGGTTGATGTTGTTGCTTCCTTGGACTCAAATCCAGCCAAGAACCTCAAGAACAAGCTCTGATCCTTCAAGGAATCAAGAAAAGGTGAAAGGCTAGGTGTTTGTGTGCAAAAGTATGGACTAAAACACCTAGAATAGTAAGAGAGGGAGAGGTATAGATACAAATTAGATACACTAATTTGGAACCCTAAAACCAGAGCTTCTTCGCCCTCTTTTTCAATTCTCTAACCCTTAAGCAAGGGAGACAAGGCCTCCTCTTATAGAGGAGGCAATCTTGTAAGCTTAGCCACTAAGCAAACAACAAGTGCATCCCTCCATACACGTGTATGGAGGGGAAGCTAAAGCTATACAGCTGTCTCAAAATATCTGAAAAAGCAGCTGCACAGTGTCCGGCCGGCAAAAAATGTCATTTTGACAAAATTTAGTGCCGGTCGGCCAAATATTTGGCCGATGGACACAAGAGCCAGCCGGTGGCCTCAAGCCATGGCTGGTGGTGTATGGGGATGCCTCACAAGGCATTCCCTGCCCTTCCAAGGCAAAACACAAGTGTTTGGTGCAAAACCAGACACAAACAGTCGAGTCGAGAGATTCTGAGGCAAGGCGCGCGAGCCGAGACCTCTGAGAACTCAAGACGAACACAAACAGGGATGCTCACCGAGTGTTCAAACGGTGACGTCCAAGTCTTGAGGACGGTCAAAAATGGGGTGTCTACAGTTAGCTTCGCCTTTGACTAGATTGACTCAGAAGGGAGTCAAATTTGTGTGGAGTGAGACTTGTGAAACGTCTTTTTAGGAGTTGAAAGTTAGACTGACCACCGCTCCAGTCTTGATTATTCCGAAGAGAGGGTTGGGTTATGCAGTTTATTGCGACGCCTCCCGAGAGGGTCTGGGTGATGTGTTGATGCAAGAGGGGAAAGTGGTTGCCTATGGCTCACGTCAGTTGAAAATTCACGTGAAGAATTACCCTACGCATGATTTAGAGTTAGCGGCTGTGATATTTGCCTTGAAGATTTGGAGGCATTATCTTTACGGTGAGAGGTTCGAGGTATTCTCGGATCATAAGAGTCTGAAATATTTGTTCACACAGAAAGACTTGAACTTGAGGCAGAGGAGGTGGATGGAGTTCATTGAGGATTATGACTTCGAGTTGCATTATCATCTGGGAAAGGCCAATGTGGTGGCCGACGCCCTTAGCAGGAAACCTGTTGGCGACATAGCTAGTATAGCCATCCGGGAGTGGGAGATGTTGGGTGCACTTGGGGAGTTTGATTTGCTTCTGGGCGAATCCGTTGAGGCTGCAGCCTTGTTTTCTGTTGTTGCGCAGCCTACACTTGTGACTCGAGTGTTAGAGGCTCAGAGGGGTGACCTTGAGGTAGAATCCCTCCGAGAGAAGATCTCCAGTGGGAAGGTTGAGAAGGGTGTGACGGTGTATCTCGACCTGAGTGTGAGATACCGAGACCGTCTGTTTGTGCCGGAGTCTTGCCGAGAGGAGGTACTCCGAGAGTTTCATCATTCGCGCCTTGCGGTGCATCCGGGAGGCACTAAGATGTATTGGGATTTGGGTCGCCAGTTTTGGTGGCGAGGTATGAAGAGAGATGTGGCAGCTTTCGTGTCTAAATGCCTTACTTGTCAGCAAGTGAAGGCCAAACATCAGAGGCCAGCGGGTTTGTTGCAACCCTTGCCTATTGCCGAGTGGAAGTGGGAGCATGTCACTATGGACTTCGTTGTGGGTCTTCCGAGAACTCAGCGGGGTAGTGATGCTATCTGGGTGGTTGTAGACCGGTTGACTAAGTCGGCGCACTTCATTCCTATGCGCGTGAGAGATTCGGTAGATCAGCTTGCCGACTTATATATTCGGGACATAGTGAGGTTGCACGGGGTTCCAGTGACAATCGTCTCTGATAGAGATCCTCGTTTTACTGCTAGGTTGTGGCAGAGCTTGTAGAGTGCCTTAGGCACTAAGTTGACCTTTAGCACGGCTTATCATCCTCAGACTGACGGGCAGTCCGAGCGTACTATTTAGATCCTTGAGGATATGCTTCGGGGTTGTGTCCTTAACTTCAGTGGGTCGTGGGAGAGGCACTTGCCATTGGTGGAGTTTGCCTACAACAACAGTTTCCAGTCTAGTATCGGTATGGTACCGTTTGAGGCCTTGTATGGCCGACCATGTAGATCTCCTGTTTGTTGGGCCGAGGTGGGTGATGCACCTTTGTTGGGTCCGGAGTTGGTGAGGGAAATGACGGAGAAAGTTGAGCTTATCCGTAAGAGGCTCATTACAGCCTAGAGTCGTCAGAAATCTTATGCCGACCGTAGGAGGAGACCTTTGGTGTTTGAGGTGGGTGATCATGTCTTTCTGAAGATATCACCTAGACAGGGATTGATGAGGTTTGGGAAGAGCGGGAAGTTGTCCCCTCGGTTCATTGGTCCTTTTGAGATCCTTGAGAGGATTGGCGAGGCTGCCTATCGTTTAGCCTTGCCACCGCAGTTGTCCGGAGTACATGACGTGTTTCATGTGAGTATGCTTCGGAAGTATGAGCCGGATCCATCACATGTGTTGGATTGGACCGATTTAGTGGTTGACGAGGATGTCTCGTATGAGGAGAGACCGGTTCGGGTCTTGGATAGGCGGGATCAAGTTTTGCAAGGCAAAACCATCCCTTTGGTGAAGGTTCTATGGAAGCATCACGGAGTGGAGGAAGCCACTTGGGAACGTGAATTGGAAGTCTGCAAGAAATATCCGGATATGTTTATTGATTTGTAATCTGTATTTCGATTTTGGAATATTGTTGAACTTAAGAGTTTTAAATATGTCTTAAGTTGGAAAACATTGAGAATATTTTGGTTTAATGTTCGTATTTTGAAACTTGCTTCGATATGGAAGTTTAGTGTAACAGTTATATTTTGAATATATGTTGAATTAGAGTTATATCATGAAATTGAATATGATATTGAAAACTGTTGAAATTGAAAGGAAAATTGCATATTAATAATGCAGGTTAAAATGTATTTGAGATGCCTCTTGATAAAAGATGAAATGACCAGTATTGGGTCAAGTTGTTCATTATTGTAATGACATATTGTTAGAATTTGAGAAAAACCTGTTTTCGAAAACTTATGCTTAATTTCGGGGACGAAATTCTTTTAAGGGGGGGAGGTTATAGCGACCCCGGTCTTTACCTTGTGATTATTGTATTCGGACTTATGTTCCGTAGATTCCGTTGTTATCAAATTATTAATATCGTCCTTTAATTTCTTATTTTGAGTTATGGGATGTGTTGGGCAGTTTGTTACAGGTTGGTTGGGTTAGAAACCAAGTGTTGTTGTCCAGATTTTTGGACCTTCGCTCGAGCGAGGAATTGGTCGCTCGAGCGAGCTGTTGTTTTTGTCCTTCGCTCGAGCCAAGGTTTGGTCGCTCGAGCGAGAGTCTGCGTCTGGGTTTAGGACCTGAGAGTTGTGTTTCTTGGCTCGAGCGAGCTTTCCTTCGCTCGAGCGAGCGAGGTGTATGTTTTCGAGTTCTTCGCTCGAGCGAGCTTTTCTTCGCTCGAGCGAGCTTCTGGGTTGCAAACCTGAAGCATCGAGTTTTTGGCTCGAGCGAGCTTTTCTTCGCTCGAGCGAGGATTTCTTGTGTCTGGTCGCTCGAGCGACCAAGTCTTCGCTCGAGCGAGCCTGTCCAGTTTAAATACGCAACAACGGTTTTTAACACGTTTTTTCACATCCTTTTGATCCAAAAACCCTAGTTCCGAGTTCTCTCTTTCTCTACTCACCTTCTCTCTTAGGTTTGATCTACCTAGAGTGTATTTCTACCCTAGATCCTTTGTTAAAAAGATAGAGTGAGTCGAGAGCTTCGTTTTAATCTGAGAGTTTGTGGATTTGGAGCCCTTTGGAGTTTGGGTCATCATCTTCGTCTTCTCCATTTGTGTTATTTTCTTCGAGGTAGGGATTTCCTACTCCATCTATAAGTTTTGTTCTAAGTTTTGGTATTTTGATATGTTGGGGGTATTTTGGTAATTTTGGGAAAACCCTAATTGTTTTAATAAATTAATTTGTATAATTAATCTGAGGAAAATTGCGGAATTTAGTTAATATCATGAAATTGAGGAATTTATTGATTAAATGGTGTAGTTGGATTATTTAAATCACTCACCTATTGAATTGTTGATATATTTATTTCCAGTCTAGAAATAACTGTTTTGGGCTATCGGTGGAGGATAGTCGTGATTGTTGTAGACATTGCATGTGGATTAGGGATAACTGAAACTAATCACATTGATTGAGTCATTGTTTTGACTGTTGAATTAATACAGAAATTTCGTGTATTGATTGTGTATTGTATATGTTATATGTTTACTTACATTGTATTGTATGGGAGGAGACAGGGGATGTACTCCACGGTTTAGGGAAAGATAGGGGATGGACCTCTAAACCGGATTTTGTTTGGGAGGAGATAGGGGATGGACTCCATTAGCATCACTATTATGTGTGCTTATTATATTGAAGTGTTTTTACATGTTATTGATACAGCACTAAAATGTGTATCAAACGGGAAGTATGAAGTGTTTTGATATGAGCCTGAGTCTCATTTGAGTTGTTGATATTGGAAGTAATGTGAATATGATATATAGTTCACTGTTGTAAGTTTGGCCAGGTTCTGAGCCATATTGTTAAATAATGAAAAGTGAAACGTGTCGTAGACGTTAGTGTCATGAGACTGTATAATGATATAATTGATTATCTTGGTTAACCATCTATTGAATGCTAATGCTTTATTCAATGCTTATATTTGGTTTAGTATATTCCTACTGGGCTGTGGCTCACCCTATATGGGAACACCATTTTCAGGTTCAGGTGATGTGCTACCTCCAAGGACTTAGCTTGGAAGGACTTGGATTTGAGGACGTAGTTTAGTTAGTTGTTTTAGTTTGATTTTACATGTAATTACAAGCCGAGGGCTTAATTTGTAGTTGAGTTAGTACTCACAATTTGTGTCCAAGTGTTGGCTTGGAAAGATGTAAGCCCGTAGGGCATTTACTTTCATTCTTACATGTAATGTCTTTTATTATGGATACTCTGATGAATGAAATATTGTTTTATTTTCTTAAATAATGCATGTTATTATTGCGTATGTTATGGGTTATTTTTGAGGGCGTTACAAGGCGGGCCCGACCCGGCCCGTGCCGTTGACAATGTGAATATTCACATTAACATGTTAACATTCACATTAATAGGAGTGTAAAATTGGCCCCCGTCCCGTGGCGGGGCGAAACCCGCCCGTGGCCCATGGGCGGCCCGGGCCGGGCCCGGTCCGGCCCGTTGACAATGTGAATATTCACATTGACATGTTAACATTTACATTGATAAGAGTATAAAATTGGCCCGCGGCCCATGGACGGCCAAAAGCCTGCCCGCGGCCCAGTGCAGGCCCGGCCAGGCCCGGCCAGGCCCGGCCCGTTGACAATGTGAATATTCACATTGACATGTTAACATTCACATTGATAAGAGTGTAAAATTGGCCCGCAGCCCATGGGCAGCCCAAAGCGCGACCGCAGCCCAAGGCGGGCTTGGCCCGACCCGTGACAATGTGAATATTCACATTGACATGTTAACATGCACATTGATAGGAGTGTAAAATTAGCTCGCGCCCCGTGGCTGCCCGAAAGCCGGCCACGGCCCGTGGGCGGCCCAGGGCGGGCCCGGCCCGGCCTGTTGACAATATGAATATTCACATTGACATGTTAACATTCACATTGATAAGAGTGTACAATTGGCCCGTGACCCGTGGGCCGCCCGAAGCCCGACCTCGGGTCGGGGCGGGCCCGGCCCGTTGGCAATGTGAATATTGACATTGACATGTTAACATTCACATTGATAGGAGTGTAAAATTGGCCCGCAGCCCGTGGCCGGCCCGAAGCCCGACCGTAGCCCGAGGCGGGCTTAGCCCGACCCGTGACAATGTGAATATTCACATTGACATGTTAACATTAACATTGATAGGAGTGTAAGATTTGTCCGCTGCCCGAAGCTCACCCCCGGCCCGGGGTAGGCCTGGACCCAAACCCGGGCCGCCCATGGGACGCGAGTCAATTTTACACTCTTATCAATGTGAATCTTAACATATCAATGTGAATATTCACATTGTCAACAGGCTGGGCCGGGCCCACGTCGGGCCGCCCACGGGCCGTGGGCGTGTTTCGGGCCGCAACGGGGCACGGGCTAATGTTACACTCTTATCAATGTGAATGTTAACATGTCAATGTGAATATTCACATTGTCAACAGGCCGGGCTGGGCCAGCCCCGGGCCGTGGGCTAGTTTCGGAAAGCCACGGGGCGCGGGCTAATTTTATACTCTTATCAATGTGAATGTTAACATGTCAATGTGAATATTCACATTATCAACGGGTCAGGCCGGGCCCGCCCTGGGCAGCGGGCGGGCTTCGGGCCGCCTACGGGCCACGAACCAATTTTACACTCCTATCAATGTGAATGTTAGTATGTCAATGTGAATATTCACATTATCAACGGGCCGGACCGGATTCGCCCCGGGCCGCCCATGGGACGCGAGTCAATTTTACACTCTTATCACTGTGAATGTTAACATGTCAATGTGAATATTCACATTGTCAACAGGCTGGGCTGGGCCAGCCCCGGGCCGTGGGCTAGTTTCGGGCAGCCACGGGGTGCGGGCTAATTTTATACTCTTATCAATGTGAATGTTAACATGTCAATGTGAATATTCACATTATCAACGGGTCGGGCCGGGCCCGCCCTGGGCAGCGGGCGGGCTTCGGGCCGCCCACGGGCCACGGACCAATTTTACACTCCTATCAATGTGAATGTTAGTATGTCAATGTGAATATTCACATTATCAACGGGGCCGGACCGGATTCGCCCCGGGCCGCCCATGGGACGCGAGTCAAGTATACACTCTTATCAATGTGAATGTTACATGTCAATGTGAATATTCACATTGTCAACAGGCCGGGCTGGGCCCGCCCCGGGCCGCGTGCTAGTTTCGGGCAGCCACGGGGCGCGGGCTAATTTTATACTCTTATAAATGTGAATGTTAACATATCAATGTGAATATTCACATTATCAACGGGTCGGGCCGAGTCCGCCCAGGGCAGCCCACGAGTCGCGGGCGGGTTTCGGGCCGACCACAGGCCGCGGGCTAATTTTACCCTCCTATCAATGTGAATGTTAACATGTCACTGTGAATATTCACATTGTTAACGGGCCGGGCCCGCCCCGACCCGGGCCAGAGCTGCCCTCGGGTCACGGGCCAATTTTACACTCTTGTCAATGTTAATGTTAATGTTAATATGTCAATGTGAATATTCACATTGTGAACGGGGGGGCCCGGGCCCGCCCCGGGCGGGGGGCTGGTTTCGGGCCGCCCACGGGCCACAGGCCAATTTTGCACTACTATCAATGTGAATGTTAACTTGTCAATGTGAATATTCATATTATCAACGGGCCGGGCCGGGCCTATTTTTTTGGCCTGTGGGCCGGCCTGACCCGACTCAAATTTTTCCGGACACCTACGAGGATCGACATGGGCCGAGCCCCTACACATTGACGATATGAACATTTACATTGACGGTCTGAACATTCACATTAAGGGTATTTTGGTAATTATGTCACCCATAGGACTTATTGAAACATAAGAAAATAATGTGAACTAAATGGAACATAAGTAGATGGAAAGGGTATTTTGGTCTTCTTATCTCAAATTGGACCTAATGGAATAGTCAAAAAGAATATGGGTTGGATGGAATAAAGCTCTTAGAAAATTGATTTATCAAAAAAGCTCCCAAAAAAGAATTACAGAGTCATATAATTTTGTAAATATTTTTGATTGAACAGACTATGTCCCATTTGGCGAAAGATTTTTTTGGTTAAAAAAAAAATCAATAAATAACTAAAACCTTATTTGGTTCTAATTTTCAGAATTTAATTTTTTGAAAATTGAATTTTTAATTTTTCATATTTTTTATTTTTTAGTGATTTTTTTATAAATATTTTAAGCAATTTTTTTTCTTTTCTTTTTAGATGCACCTAACCTAGATGTATCTAAAGAATAAAATATTTGTAAAAATATTTTAGAAGATTAATAAATATACAAAAATACAAATGTACTAGTTTTTTTTGTATCTGGTAAATCTTTATAAAAAAAAATTCACAAATATTATACTTTATAATTGTATTCATATTAAGTGTAACTAAAATTTTAAAAAAAAAATTATTGAAAATATTAAAAAAATCAGTGAAAACATAAAAATACAAAAAAAAAAAAAAAAAAAAAAAAAAAAAAACACCGTTTGCCTTGTTTGAAAAGTAGGCTATTTTAGTTGATTTTTTTGACTATTTTAGCATGGCTAAAATAATTGTGTTTGGGAAGATAATTGATTTTTTTTTCATTGATTTGATGATTGTGAAAGAAAAAGTGAAATAGTTATAGATTGAATGTGATATTTTGTTTTATTGACTATTTTAACTATTTTCTCTTTTAATAGATTATTTTAGCTCAACTTTCTTCCCAAACACTTCAAAAAAATTCAATTCTAAAAAAAAATTAAAGTGTGAAAATTGGAACCAAAATAAATTGTAATTTGGCCAAAATTAAGGCTTGTTTGGAAACAGACTATTTTAATAATTTTTTGACTTTTTGACTAAAATATGACATAAAAAAAACTAGTATGTTTGGGATGACTTCTTGATTTTTGGGTCATTTACATACAAGTCTCATTTTGTGAACTTATAATCCATTAAGTCCTAGATAAAATTATTTGCTCCTTCAAGTCCCACTAATTTTTAATAGACCAATTTACCCTTCTAACAAACTCCAGGCAAGCTCTCTCGATATCGCCTTCCCTCTCCCTTCTATACTCAAGTCTTCTATCGACGTCCTTGACAGAGCTCCGTTGTTGGAAGTCCAGCTCCGCCACCAGAACTACCGCCTCCTTCCCTAACTCAGATCTGTAGTGTCATCGTCGTCGATGAAGATGAAGAACTCAAATCTACAAGTGGCTCATGCGTGAGGTTGAGGTTGTTGTTGATCTGTCTCTGAACAGATCTACCTCTCTCCATCGCCGCCGATCAGCATCGTCACCGCCTGAAATTCAAGGTCTCTGGGAGGTTTAGGTGAAGAATTTGGTGGATCTGCGGCTGTTGCTTATGAGAGTCCACAGGAAAATGAGACTCGGAGCTGGCATCGGAAACTCATCCGGAAGGCGATGAGTCCCATTGATTGTGAGGTCTCGGTTTTCACTGAGTTCACAGATGCCATTGCCATTAGAAAGAGAGAGAGATCTGGGGTTTTTTGAAATTGATAACCTTCTCAGTTTATAATATTCTCAATTTCAATCATGAAAAAAATTGAGAAATTTCTCAAAATTGATAATTATAAATTTCTTAATTTTGATAATATTCTTAGTTCATACTAAAAAAAAAAAATTGAGAAATTTCTTATTTTTGATAATTATAAATTGAGAAAATTATCAGTTTTAAAATTGAGAACATTCTCAATTTTTGGGAAGTGGGTTGACTTTTTAGTTTTTTGGCTATTTTAGCTTTGGCTAAAAAACTTGGTTTGGGAAGAACTTTTTGGCTTTTTTGACTTTTTTTTGTGAGAGAATAGTGTAATGATTATGGGTTGGATGTGATGTTTTGTTTGTTATGACAAAAATAGCCTATTTTGTTTTTTGTGGCTAAAATAGCTCCAAACCTATCCAAACCCACTTGCCAAATCATGCCTGTTTAAAAACTTTTTGACAGGACCTAAGCTACCACCAAATATGTAGATAGGGCTTTTTGATAATTAATCCTTGATTTTTTATGAAAAAATGTGCAAAAAGTAGAGAGAATGAAATTTTTGACTTTTTGATATAAGTTGTTGACTTTTTGACTTTTTGTGTGACTTTAGAATTCTTGGCTAAAATTATCACTTGCCAAATATGGCCTAAATCACATTTTAAACTGTCTCTCAAGAATCTCTGCCAGTTGATCGATTCTGAACGACGTCTACTCTACCTGAGAGAGAGAGAGAGAGAGAGAGAGAGAGAGAGAGAGAGAGATTTTGAAGATGTGGAGGAAGAAGAAGGATGATGATTGAAGAGTATTATTTATTTTATATATGTAGATGGATAGTCGAATATGGCATTGGCGTGTAAATATGAGTAAATTAGGGGGGGGAGAGAGAGAGAGAAAGAGAGGGTTTCATCCTCATAAATTAATAATAAGCATCTGCAGCATTGATTGATAAGAGAATTGTCCCAAGATGAATGTCAAATCCTATCCTCTGGTGGTTTGGTTACCCTTCCTTCCTTGCTGAGAAAATTTAGGCGGACGGTCATCGCCAGGATGAAGTTAATTTCCAGAGCTTTCTCATCGATTTTGGTGAGATGATAATACTGGTGGTGATGCTGCCCGTAAAATGTGTTTGCTCTATGCCAGCTGTTACCTCAATGAAGAGACTAGTGTTTGTCTATACATTACATTTACATGTAGCCTAGCCACCCATATGATATGGAAGCTACCTGATTGTATTAATTCTACTTTTTTATTCCTTCAACTCCTTTATATATGTGTCGTGTAATGTGTAGCTATCTCTTTTGTCTCTAGTATTTTTGTCTCCATTTTTAGGATAAACACAGCGAAACCTGAATTATTTGAATTTGTTTTTCCACTAGGTTTGACTACTTTATCAATTGAGTCTACAGCATGTGAAGCTACATAGAAAGTTCGATAAACATAAAGTAGTTTTGATTGAAGATATGTGGAATCCATTTTGTTGTCGTTTTACTTGTCAATGAAAACATTCAACCTCCTTCTCATTTAATTTGTTTGTTCTTTCTTAGCTTCCATCTTGATGAGCATTGAGACTTTTCTTCTTCTTCTTCTTCTTCTTCTTCTTCTTCTTCTTCTTCTTCTTTTGTTTTTTTTTTTTTTTTTTTTTTTTTGTGTTTTGATAGGGGCGATTAATTGAACAAGCATAATGTTGAGGTTGATGCAAGTTTTATGGATGCAAATCTTTCTAGATTGGATAGGTATGTTCTCCGTTGATTGCATTTAGTAATGGTGTTGTTATTACATTTCATTTTGAATTTCAAAATATTGTTACGAGTACATAATGTTTTCGTAATTTGTTAATATTTTTGTATTGTGGCATTGCTTGTCTATGAAATCGAACTGAATGACAAAATAGACTAGTTAACATATTACCTCCCTAATGTCCAAAAAGCCTAATTAACTCAGCAACAACAAAAAAAGAAGTTTCCATTACAAATTGGACATTGCAATGGTAGGAGTTGTTGTAAATTACAGGATTCTTCTAATTTCCATTAACATGGAGGGTTTGTCTAAGAAGCCACGAATTTCATGCACATTGGAGGATTTACTCCGGCCAAAGAAAGAATTGATTCAGGAAGTGTCCACAGACCTTCGCCGCATATCAAACCAAAGGCAACTACTGGAACCATCAACTCAGCCTTCTTAGGGTTAAGTTTGTGCCACACAAACACAATCAGAGTCCCCACACACATATCAATAGAGAAGTAGGCACCAACCAAAAAGGGCACAGCCATAGCCATTGGTAGAGGCATCCATTTCCCAATCCTCATTGGGGAAAAGTCCTTCACTAGGTTGATCCCTACTGCAAATGCGAAGAAGCCATAGCAGAGTTACAAGCAATGGTATGGCAAAGCCGAGAATCCTTGAACTCGTAGAATCGTGATGTTTCTATAGATTACAGCATAAGGAGCCTTGTATTCACCGTTTGGGTTGCCCACGTCAAAACCCTTGTAGAACAGTAAGAAGTAGAGAAGAGATACCACGCAGCCAATGGCAGTGCCAATGGCCTGGCTCACCAACATTGTCCATGGGGATGTCAAGTTAGATGCCCTGTTTTCAAATCTTGCATCAGAATGCAGGAAACAGAAATAACAGATTTCATGAGTCCACACTTGGCAAGCCCTGCCACAACACCGTGCTGTTTCCCGGCCAATGCAACTAGTGCAAAGAGACCCACCTTATCGTAATTGTAGCTCATGTTGATATCAATTAGACCGGCTCCATAAGCATCGCAAAAGGCTAAAGATGGAGCCAAAAGGTAGGACATGATGACATAGTACCATTTAACCTCAGGGAATATGAAAGGAATAACGATTACTGAGATGAAGGTGAAGAGAATGTATCCACTGGCTCCTACCCACAAGGGAATGCTTTCTCTAATGAAGACTTCATTTTGTTTCAGAATGTCAAGGGACTTGACACTGCTTTCTTCTTCCGCAGCTGCAGCCACAAAACATACGTATATGTTGTCAAACCAAAATTCAAACAATTGAGCAAGCTTTGGTTTGATGGTATGAAGCTTACTTCACTTTGTAAGGTTTGATCTATCATACTAATTCAATTTCACTTGAGATTCACTTCTGGAGGGCCATGTGGTTTTTTACCTGATTTGAGGTTCTTTTGTTTCAATTTTCCATGGATACTTAAGAATGTAATACAAATAACCTTGATGAAATTGTAGATTCCATCACCTAGGAGCAGAGCTATAGAGAGAAAGACCTTCCAAAGAAATCATAAATATTTCATGAATCCACATAACACCCAACTCAAGAATGGTGAGATGCAAAATACAAAGAAAGAAAAACAAACAGAAAAGCTTTTCAAATAATAAATTCAAATAATCATAATTATGAGGAATTGGGGTTTTGGGTTGGGTGAGTTAGATATATATATATACCTTGTAGCCATTCAAGCTTTTCATGCTGGATTCGAGAATAGTAGAAGGGAACCAGAGTCCTTTAAAGTTAGCAAGAAGTGGCCACATGACACCCCATGAAAGCACTGCTCCAAGCAGTGTTGACAAGTTCACTATGTGTGGACATATCGTTCCTGTTCCCACGTACGTCATGCTAAAATCAAAGTAGAATCTAACCCCCCAAAAACACAAAAACAACAAACAAACACTCCAAAATTAATTGTTAATAATCAATGATCAAATAACAATTCAGCTGGCATCAGCACAAAAGAGACACATGCATACTATATATATATATATGAGGAATAGTAGATTATGATATCAATGAATATATATATGCATACGTATTCTTCCATGATCGCAATCCAAAAGTAGGGAACTGTGCGAAGCCACAGATGTCTTTTCCGGAGTAGAACCATTGGAAAAAACCCCAGAAGAAACTCACTGAGAAAACCTTCATGAATCCATGTACTTGCTTTCTACAACCAAATTCATGATTCAACTCCTCTGTTTTTAGCACTCTGCTCTTTTTTTTTTCTTTTCTTTTTTTCTTTTTTTTATAAAAAAAAAGCTGTCATAATCATTAAAAAGAATATAACGAAATTATTTAATTAAAGGTACCTAGCCATCTTCTCTCCCTGATTATGAAATCCATTAATGAGAATAGCAGTCGCCATCCCGCTTGGAAACGTCAATTTGTAGTCCACTATCAAGATCTGTGGACCAATCCAGCTAAGTCAACTTATAGCAATTGACAAAAACCCCCCAAAAAATCACAAAGTGTTTAGAATGATGTGTTTCATTCATCCATGTGAGTGATCACATCCAAAATGAATGCAGTGCTTTCCACACAACATTAATTTTCGGCAATTTTTTTGGAAAAATTTGAGTCTTGTATTTGTATTGTTTGGGAAACTCTCTTCATTCTTAAATTCATACAAAAAAACATTACAATAATGATATGTTAATGTAATTTTTGTAAAATTTCATGAGTGTTTTGTTTAAAGTGAAAATTCCATGTTGAGCCATATATATCACTAGAATTTTCATACAAATTAGCTTTCAAAATGATATGGCAATAGCATAATTGTAAATTAATTTGATAATATGATGGGCCTTATGATTTTAAATGAAAGGGAAACAGTTAGCCATATATTTCCGTATAGTATTTTTGTATGTGTGGCACTTGTCGGGAAAAAAAATCAGCTTGCTTGGTTGTGTTTTTCCAAAAACACTTTTCAGAAAATTCTACTTTCTTATTTTTCGTATTTTTTTGTTTTTAGTAAATTTTTTTAATATTCTAAGTAATTTTTTTTTTTACTTTTTAGACATACCTAACATAAATATACCTAAAAAGTAAAAAAAATTGTCAAAAAAACCTTTTAAAAATTCACTAAATACCAAAAATACAAAAAAAATACGAGAATTCAGTACATTTTTTGTATTGCTTAATCTCACTTCAGTGATCAATAAGAAGCTATTTATATGTTCAAACATATCTTCGTGGATTTATATTATGAAGAACAAACAACTAGTTTGTGATGAAAGGGGTGGACCGGCTAATTTTGTGCAAGGTTCAAATCGTGTTATCGTATCATGTCATAAATTACCAAGTAATTTTAAATTTTCTCTGAAGCCTTTGCATGAAATATATTTACACAGACTAAAAAAAACATGCCAATAAAAAGAAGTCATTGGTAAGTAAGTAATGGAAATCTGGTCAAAATCTTTTAAACAAAGAATCGGATTATTGAAGTTTTATAAAGTAATAAAAAAGAAATAAGCATCATATCATATGCATACCTTTCTGAGAGGAATCAAAACAAAAAGACCAATGAAACAAACAACGAAAAGGAATCCTGTCATCCAACCAAATCCGGGCTCCTTGTAACTCCCCGGAGAATTCCTTACAGTGTTAACCCCTGTCTGCTCATATGTTTTCTTGTTTAATGCCAATAGATATGACCCAAACCCGCTTGAACCGATTACCAAAAAAAAAAAAGAAAAAATTATTTAGGAAAACCAAAAAGTTGAAACTGAAAAGATGCAAGGCCTCCAAAACTAAACTAACCTCCAACAGCAATGGTGTAACAAGCAACTGAACATGTCTGAATCATAGTATTCTCTTAGCAAGTGAACGGAGTTTAGACAATCTCGGCCTTTCCAAGGAGCTTAGTCCAAGCTCGCATGAATATGAAGGCGAGGAGGGCGTCAGAGATGTTCAGGTGCAGGGTAAGCCCAGTTGTGAGGTTCAGTTTCATGGCTATGACGCTATAAACGCAACCAATCACAATGCTAGCAATGACTCCCCTCACTGTTACCTGCTTCGTCCATGGTGGGATTCTCTTCGAAACATCATCAATTTCATCGACTACTGCTTCTGTATTGTCCACCTTCTCTATCTCTCTCTTCTCATTTGGTTATGATTCCGTGTTCATGGCTCCGACTGATATTGTTATGTTATTTGTATCGAGTAATGAAAGAATTCAACTGCTTCAAGGCGTATTACAAAAGTTCCAACATAACTAAATCGACATTAAAAGTATAAATAAGAAAGAGCAAAAACAAATATCATATATATATATATGCTTGAGTAGTCTCACCTCGCTCAAACTTGTTGCTTAAATAGAGGAGCTAGCTAACAAGTTACAAGTAAATACACTCTTATCCTATTCTATTTCTATTTATGATGATTAGAACCTTGGAAGTTAATTGGTCAATGCCAATTTGTGCTGCTTTTATTGACCTTTGTCCGTGTATTCAATCCCAATCCACTCCTAAAAACTCAAAAATTGACCTCAACGACCTGAGGTCATGTTTCATTGCCGGAGAGGATTAGTATCTCATAAGGGTTGGCATTCACAATCCAATCATTGGATTAGACGGTTAAATACCACTTTACGCTCATTTTATAAAATAACTGTCATATTTTATATAATAAAGACTTTTACATAATTTTAAATATTTAATCTTAAATAATTAACACCACAATAATAGTGTACAAACGAGTACACGAGACCTTGTATCTCCAACATAGTATTACAATTAGTAATTTCATCACTCAATCTTACCTACTCATAATCCCAATTAATCTCATCTTGCAATCAAACATGGTCTTAAAGAACCAAATATGGTTAATTGATTAGTTAAAACAAGTCTACTTTATTACGAGGTAAGTAGTTCGAATCTCTTTATTTGCGTGTAAGTCTTATTTTTAATGTATTTGTTTAGGATTTGTTTCTCATTTTGAGAATTTTTTATATTAATTATATATTATATTTGATGACTGAATTTCATTGCACTTCATTGTAATTTTTAAAAATAAATAAATAAATAAATAAATAATAAAACACTTAAAACAGTAGCAATAATTAAAATTGGTTTTATGTACTAGGGTGAAAGAACTTTGCAAAAGATACTTTATAAAGAATTCATCATAGGTATACTGTGCAATAATTTATTGGCATTATTTTCAACAAAATTATCACTGTCAAAGCTCAATGAGCAGAACCTGGCTTGACAGACAGACATATATATTGACCTATCAAATTATATCTTTTTCTTGTTTTCTTGTTTCATTCTCCTGTTATAGCGATCACGGTTTCCCTTTTCTTTAATTGTTGTATCCGGACTTAGGTTCCGTGGAGTTGGTTGTTGTGTATATCTTGTTTACATCCTTTACTCTTTGTATTTGAGTCTTGGGTTATGTTGGGCAGGTTTGAAACAGGTTGGTTGACTTAGAAACCAAAACTAGATACCCAGATTTTGGCTTGTCCTCTCGAGCGGGCCTTTGTTGTAGCTTGTCCGCTCGAGCGGGGGTTTTGGCACTCGAGCGGAAATATCACCCTTCCAGTATCTCCTCTGTAGTGTTTTACGCTCGAGTGGGAGTTTGGACGCTCGAGCGGGAGTGTGTGTGTGACGCTCGAGCGGAGAGTTGGACGCTCGATTAGGGGACCTAGTTCTGCAAAAGTTCTGGGAGCGTGTATCCGGCGCTCGAGCGGCGGTTTGGACGCTCGAGCGGGAGTCTGTGAGTGACGCATAAGCAGGGATTTCCACGCTCGAGCGGGGCGACTCTTATTTAAAAACCGAGATCCGACTTTTGGATCACTTTTTCAACTCCTTTTCTCTCTTTTACTTTTCCAAAAAGCCATTTGAGAGCTCCTCTCTTTAAAACCATAACTTCTCTCTAAGTATTGATCTAGCTAGGGTGTTTTCCTCACCTTTGGTCTTTACAAAATTTGGTTTGATCATCGAGGGCTTATTTTGTATAGAGTTAGTACTCTTCTTTTGTGTAACCAAGTGTTAACTTGGAAAGCTGCAAGCCCATAGGGTGTTTGCTTTGTTTGTTAACATGTAATGCTGTTGTAAGAACTACTCTGATGAATGGAAATGGTTGGTTTATTTTATATCAATGCATGTCTTTAGTGATGGGTTTTATGTATTTTTTTTGAGGGCGTTACAACTTGGTATCAGAGCGTACCGGGTTTGAATACTTTGGGTACGTGGGAAGTGATTAGTATCACAATGGGTTTGTCTCGCTTGATAGAGACTTAGAAGTAGTGTCATATGCCATGTGTTTAATTGATAACATGTTTATGTGACTATGTGGGTATGGAATGTAGTTTCTAGGATGTTGATTGGATCCTTGGGTTTCTAGGAGTCTTGTTGGAAAAGCACTTGATCAATACTGTTTCTAATCGGAACTCTAGTAACACCTCGGGACTGTCATTATCCGGGAATGAAATTCGTAATTGCTTATGTGTTTATGTGCTTATGTGGAGTGAATTACAGTTGTCCATGCATTAGGACGCGAGTGTTATAGCTTCGGCACATTTGTGAATGTGCTAATAGTCTTGGTTGCCTTTATTAGGATGTCAGGACGAGGACATGGTAGGCGCAGCAGGCGTGGTAGGTAGGAAATGCCTACACCGGATGATGTTCTGGCAGTGTAGGAGGGAGTTGGTCAGGCCAATGTGGCCAAGCCAGCGGGTCAGCAGGCTATGAGTGCCTTGGCCTGAGAAATAACAGGAGCTTTGGGTATTCTCAGAGTTGGGAATCAGGTTCAGGCCCAGGTTGATACGGGGCCTTCGTTCTTGAAGAGAGAATTCTTCCGATCTAACCCGGACGAGTTTGCTGGGGATCCGAAGGAGCCACTTAAGGCTGACGATTGGTTGGAACAGATGGAGAAGACATTCGAGATGCTTGGCATCGAGGATGGGGCTCTAAAGGTGACCTTGGCATCCTTCCAACTGAAGGGAGATGTGGGTCAATGGTGGAAGTACGAGAAGGGTAATGTTGGTGGTGCATGGGAGGCTTTTGTGACTGCCTTCCAGGAGAAGTTTTTGTCTTTTGCTGCTAGGGAGAAGCTGAGGGATCAGTTTTGCTAGCTTAAACAGCAGGGCTTGTCAATGGCCGAGTTTGAGGCCTCTTTTACCAGTCTGTCCAGGTTTGCACCTGAACTTGTGGCGTCCGAGGAACGCCGTTGCCTTGAGTTTGAGCGGAAGTTGAGGCGTGGACTCAAGTTGAGGGTTGGGGGATCGTTTATTCAAGAGTATAGACGTATGGTAGATGCTGCAGCTCATATGGAGATTATGATGCAAGAGGAGGAGGAAGAGCAGAGAGGCTCCAAGAGGAGCCAGGATGGTCAGGGTGACGGCAGGAGACAGAGGGGTTCTAACCCTTCGCAGTCTCAGGGTGGTTTGCCTAGATCGACCTTTCTAGTGCCGAGTGCAGGATCTGGGAGAGGTAGTCAGGGAGGCTTGACTTGTTTTGCATGTGGCCAACTGGGTCACAAGTCTAAAGTGCGCCCACAGAAAGGAGGGGGTCAACGAGCTGCTTCTTCTTCAGCTAGACCTCAGGGCCAGAGTCAGGGCAGGGGCCAGTCCTTGTCTTGCTATCAGTGTGGTCAGCCCGGGCACCTGAAGAGGTTTTGCCCGCAGTTGAGTGCCACTCCGGGGGCGTCTGGTTCTAGACAGACGCAGAGTTATCAGCCAGCTCAGTCTGTGCAGGGCTCGAGGGCCAATCCGGGAGCTTCGTCATCCCAGTCTGTGCAGCAGTCTTTTACTCCTAGAGGTGAGCAGGTGGATCAGGGGCCCACAGGGCGTGTGTATGCTGTTACCGTGCAGGACCTAGTACCGGCTCCATCAGTAGTGAGAGTTACCTTTCTGTTTTGCAACTCGGTTGCTAGTGTATTGATTTATACGGGTGCGTCTCATTCTTTTGTATCTGTTGCATTTGCATCTGTGTTGGAGTTGGAGTTGGCACTATTAGCATCTCCTATATGTGTAGTATCACCTGTTGGGGTGAATTGATTTTGACACACGGGTGTAAAGATTGTGATATAGAGGTCGCCGACCGTAGGCTTCCTTTGCCCTTTGTTGTTATGCCCATGAAGGTTTTTGATGTTATTTTGGGTATGGACTGGCTATCGTCATACCGGGCTATTATCGACTGCTACCGCCAGAGGGTTACAGTTTGTACCTTGAGCGGGGAGTGTTTCCATTTCTTGGGGGATCAGGTTGGTAGTGTGTTGCCACCGGTGTATGATCCGCGAGGGCAGGGTGAGCTTAGTGGTCTACTTGCTAGCTTTATGAGTGGTGAGTGCGATGAGGCCCAGATTGTATTGCCGAGGGTGGTTTGTGGTTTGTGAGTATTCGGATGTTTTTCCCGAGGATCTCGTTAGTTTGCCACCTCACCGAGAGATAGGGTTCTCTATTGATTTAGTGCCCGGCACAGCGCCGATTTCTATGGCACCTTACCGTTTTGCCCTAGCCGAGTTGAGTGAGTTGAAGATTCAGCTCCAGGAATTGCTAGATAAGGGTTTTGTTCGCCCTAGTGTTTCACCGTGGGGAGCACCGGCCCTCTTTGCCAAAAAGAAAGATGGTGCCTTGAGATTGTGTATCGACTACCGGAAATTGAATCGGGCTACGGTTAAGAATAAGTACCCTATGCCTCGTATAGATGATCTGTTTGACCAATTGAAGGGTTCCCGTTGTTTCTGTAACGGCCTCAAAATAATAACACTAAACCCATCAATATAGACATGCATTGATATATAAAAGCTCCACATTCTTCTATTCATCAGAGTTTCATTACAAAAAGTATTACTTTTTAACGACAAAAGCAAATGCCCTAAGGGCTTACAGCTTTCCAAGTTAACACTTGGTTACAACAAAAGAGTGCTAACTCATTTACACATTAAGCCCTTGGCTTGAATATACATGTAATACATCAAAAGAAACTAAACAACAAAAGTCTGCTCGCTTCTAGCCTCCCAAGCTACTTCCTTGGAGGTGGCATGCTACCTGTACCTGAAAATGATATTCCCATATAGGGTGAGCCACAGCCCAGTAGAAATACACTAAACCAAATATGAACAATGACTAAAAGATTAGCAATTGATAGATGGCCAACACTGATACTTTCACTTATAACACTTTACAGTTTCATGACATACAAGTCCATGTTACAGTCCATTTTCCAATTCTTTTCAATTCTCAATTTATAACCATGGCTCAGAACCTGGCCAAACAACTTATATGAGACAGTAACTCATATTAAACATTTTCCCATTTCATAATAGATAAGCATACTAGCTATATCACACACCAACAGATAAGCATACAAGCTATATCATTGCTTCCATAGATATGCATAAGAGCACTATCACACTTCCAAAGACAAGCATATGAGCTGTGTCAACACATCGCTAGATAAGCATATGAGCTCTATCTATGGAGTCCATCCCCTATCTCCTCCCAAACAACATCCGGTTTAGAGGTCCATCCCCTATCATCCCCTAAACCGTGGAGTACATCCCCTATCTCCTCCAACACCACACAATGCATATAAACAATAATTATACACATCATCAATCAATACATAAATTTAATGTATTCTTTCAACCATCATACTCAATGGCACATCCCAGTGATTAGTTTCAGTTTGCCTAATCATCATGCATTGTCTACAACAATCAAGACTACCCTCCACCGATAGCCCAAAGCAGTTATTTCTATACAGAAAATAAATGCACAAAATGGATAATATATCAACATTTCAATTCGGTAAGTGATAAGTAATTCAACTACACCCTTTAGACCCACATACTCCCAATCTCAACATTTCCACTTCAATTCCTCATTTCTCACAATTAATTATCCCAATTAATTAATCAATGTAATTAGGACATTTTCCATAATTAACATTATAACCCTTAGGTTCCATTTTCATCAATGTTCCTACACTTATTCCATTTCTCTATGCCAAACATGTATCTAGGTTTATTATAAATTAAACCCCAACTCTTGTAAAATTACACAAAAGCCCCAAACTTTCACAAAATTACCAAATCAACCCCAACATCTCAAAATACTAAAATTTAAAGACAAAATCCATAGAGAGGAGTAGGGTATCCCTACCTCAAAGTTTGAGCTCCAACGGAGATGAAGACCAAAACCAAAATGCTCCAAATTCTGAAATTTTCAGATTAAAATGTAGCCCTCGACGATCAACTCAACTTTCGTAAAGACCAAAAGTAAGCAAACAACTCCTACTAGATCAAATCTAAGAGAGTAGTTAAGGTTTTAGAGAGAGAGGCTCTCAAATGTGTGTTTGGGAAAGTAAGAGAGAGAAAGAACAAGAAAAAGTGATTTAAAAATGCTAAAACCCGGAACTTAAACCCAGTCGCCGGCTCGAGCATCGAAACCCCCGCTCTAGCACCACTCACAGACTCCCGCTCGAGCGGCCAATCCCCCGCTCGAGCGCCAAATGCACACTCCCAGCACTTTTGCAGACAGGTCTCCCACTCGAGCGTCCAACTCCTCGCTCGAGCGGCACTCACACACTCCCGCTCGAGTGGCCAATACCACGATCGAGCGTCCAACACTGCACAGGAAATACTGGATAGGTGATATTCCCGCTCGAGCGCCAAAACCTCCGCTCGCGCGGACAAGCAACAAAAGGTTCCCCGCTCGAGCGTCAAACTCCTCGCTCGAGCAGACAGGTCAAAATCTGGGCAACTAGTTTTGGTTTCTAAACTCAACCAACCTGTAACAAACTTGCCCAACACAACCTAAGACTCAATTATAAAGAGTAAAGGATATAAACAATGTGAACACAACAACCAACTCCTCGGAACCCAAGTCTGGATACAACAATTAAAGAAAAAGGGAAACCAGGATCGCTATAGTTTCTCTAAGATAGACTTGAGATTGGGTTACCACCGGTTGAGGGTCAGAGAGGAGGATATTCCGAAGATGGCATTCCGTATGCGGTATGGCCATTATGAGTTTCTGGTGATGCCGTTTGGGCTCACTAATGCATCGGCAGTCTTCATGGACTTGATGAACCGGATCTTCTGGGAATTCCTAGATCGATTTGTGGTTGTCTTCGTGGACGACATTCTCATCTATTCGCCTTCTGAGGAGGAGCACGAGGAACACTTGAGAGTGGTACTTGAGTTGCTTAGAGCCCGTAGGCTGTATGCCAAGTTTGGAAAGTGTGAGTTCTGGCTAGGGGAAGTCAAATTCTTAGGCCATGTGGTATCCGAGGAAGGGGTGTCTGTTGATACATCCAAGGTTGAGGCAGTGCAAGATTGGGCACAACCTAAGAGTGTGTTTGAGATCCGCAGTTTTCTCGGATTAGCTGGGTACTACCGTCGGTTTGTGAAAGATTTCTCCAGGCTAGCTTCGCCGTTGACTAGATTGACGCATAAAGGGGTCAAGTTTGTGTGGGATGAGACTTGTGAAAAGTCGTTCCAAGAGTTGAAGGTTAGATTGACCACCGCTCCGGTGTTGATTATTCCGGAGAGAGGGTTGGGTTATGCGGTTTATTGTGATGCCTCACGAGAGGGTTTGGGGTGTGTGTTGATGCAAGAGGGGAAAGTGGTAGCTTATGGCTCACGTCAGTTGAAAATACACGAGGAGAATTACCCTACGCATGAGCTAAAACTAGCAGCAGTGATCTTTGCCTTAAAGATTTGGAGGCACTACCTTTATGGTGAGAGTTTCGAAGTGTTCTCAGACCACAAGAGTTTGAAGTATCTGTTTACACAAAGGGACTTGAATTTGAGGTAGAGAAGGTGATGGAATTCATTGAGGACTATAATTTTGAGTTGCACTATCACCCGGAGAAGGCCAATGTTGTGGCCGATGCCCTTAGTAGGAAATCCATTAGTGATGTAGCTTGTATAGCCATCCGGGAATGGGAGATGTTGGGTGCACTTGGCGAGTTTGATTTGCTACTGGGCGAATCCGTTGAGGCTGCGGCCTTGTTTTCTGTAGTTGCGCAGCCTAAACTTGTGACTCGAGTGTTAGAGGCACAGAGAGGTGACCTTGAAGTAGAGTCTCTCCGAGAGATCTCCAGTGGGAAGGTTGAGAAGGGTTTGACGGTGTATCCCGACCAGAGTGTGAGATACCGAGACCGTTTGTTTGTACCGGAGTCTTGTCGAGAGGAAGTACTTCGAGAGTTTCACCATTCACGTCTTGCGGCGCATCCGGGAGGCACCAAGATGTATCGGGATTTGGGTCGCCAGTTTTCGTGGCGGGGTATGAAGAGAGATGTAGCTGTTTTCGTGTCGAAGTGCCTTACTTGCTAGCAAGTGAAGGCCGAGTATCAGAAGCCAACGGGTTTGTTGCAACCCTTGCCTATTGCCGAGTGGAAGTGGGAGCATGTCACTATGGACTTCGTTATAGGTCTTCCGAGCACTCAGCGGGGTAGTGATGCTATTTGGGTGGTCATGGACCCGTTGAATAAGTCGGCGCACTTTATTCCTATGCGCGTGAGAGATTCGGTAGATCATCTCGCCGACTTGTATATTCGGGACATAGTGAGATTGCACGGGGTCCTAGTGACGATCGTCTCAGATAGAGACCCTCATTTTACTGCTAGGTTGTGGCAGAGTTTGCAGAGTGCCTTGGGCACTAAGTTGACCTTTAGTACAGCTTACCATCCCCAGACTGACGGGCAGTCCGAGCGTACTATTCAGATCCTTGAGGATATGCTTCGAGGTTGTGTCCTTGACTTTAGTGGGACGTGGGAGAGGCACTTACCCTTGGTAGAGTTTGCCTACAACAACAGTTTCCAGTCTAGCATCGGTATGGCACCATTTGAGGCCTTGTATGGCCGACCTTGTAGGTCTCCAGTCTGTTGGCCGAGGTGGGTGATGCACCTTTGTTGGGTCCGGAGTTGGTTAGGGAGACAACGGAGAAAGTTGAGCTTATCCGTAGGAGGCTTGTCACAGCCCAGAGTCGCTAGAAGAGTTATGCCGACCGTAGGAGAAGGCCTTTGGCGTTTGAGATAGGTGATCATGTCTTCTTGAAAATATCACCTAGACAAGGTTTGATGAGGTTCAGGAAGAGTGGGAAGTTATCCCCTCGGTTTATCGGTCCCTTTCAGATCTTTGAGAGGATTGGGGAGGTTGCTTATCGGTTGGCTTTGCCACCGCAGTTGTTCGGGGTTCATGATGTGTTTCATGTTAGTATGCTTCAGAAGTACGAGCCGGATCCGTCCCATGTGTTGGATTGGACCGATTTGGAGGTAGATGAGGATGCCTCGTATGAAGAGAGACCGGTTCGGGTCCTGGATAGGCGGGAGCAAGTCTTGCGAGGCAAGACCATTCCCTTGGTAAAGGTCTTGTGGAAACATCACAGAGTGGAGGAAGCCACTTGGGAACGTGAGTTGGAAGTCCGTGAAAAGTATCCGGACATGTTTGTTAATGTGTAATCATGTATTGAAACTTTGTAATAACATTGAACTTTAAGAACATTGCATGTGTCTTAAGTTGTAAAACATTGTGAATGTTTTGAGAAATGAAAGTTGTTTTAACATTGTGTGTGTTAAGTATATTGTGGAAAATGTGTTGAAATTGGGAAATTTCAAAGGAATGCATGTTCATAATGCAAGTTGTTATGTATAATGTGAAATGCCTCTTGAAAAGAGATGGGATTGACCGGTAATGGGTCGAAATGTTTAATATTATGCTGTAATATTGTTGGAACTGGAGAAAGCTTGTTTTTGAAAAACTTGTGTTTAATTTCGGAGACGAAATTCTTTAAGGAGGGGAGGTTATAGCGATCCCGGTTTCCATTTTCTTTAATTGTTCTATCCGGACTTAGGTTCCGTGGAGTTGGTTATTGTGTATATCTTGTTTACATCCTTTACTCTTTGAATTTGAGTCTTGGATTGTGTTGGGCAGGTTTGAAACAGGTTGGTTGACTTAGAAACCAAAACTAGATACCCAGATTTTGGTCTGTCCGCTCGAGCGGAGCTTTTGATGCTCGAGCGGGGCCTTTGTTGTAGCTTGTCCACTCGAGCGGGGGTTTTGGCGCTCGAGCGGAAATATCACCCTTCTAGTATCTCCTCTGTAGTGTTTTATGCTCGAGCGGGAGTTTGGACGCTCAAGTGGGAGTGTGTGTGTGACGCTCGAGCGGAGAGTTGGACGCTCGAGCGGGGGACCTGGTTCTGCAAAAGTTCTGAGAGCGTGTATCTGGCGCTCGAGCGGTGGTTTGGACGCTCTAGCGGGAGTCTGTGAGTGACGCTCGAGCGGGGATTTCCACGCTCGAGCGGGGCGAATCTTATTTAAAAACCGAGATCCGACTTTTGGATCACTTTTTCAACTCCTTTTCTCTCTCTTACTTTTCCAACAAGCCATTTGAGAGCTCCTCTCTCTAAAACCATAACTTCTCTCTAAGTATTGATCTAGCTAGGGTGTTTTCCTCACCTTTGGTCTTTACAAAAGTTGGGTTGATCGTCGAGGGCTTATTTTGTATAGAGTTAGTACTCTTCTTTTGTGTAACCAAGTGTTAACTTGGAAAGCTGTAAGCCCATAGGGTGTTTGCTTTGTTTGTTAACATGTAATACTGTTGTAAGAACTACTCTGATGAATAGAAATGGTTGGTTTATTTTATATCAATGCATGTCTTTAGTGATGGGTTTTATGTATTTTTTTTGAGGGCGTTACATATTGGGGAATGGTGGTTATTATGATGATATCATATCAATAGAGGAGATTCTTCCTCCACAAAGCCATGAGTTGTGTGGTTTAAACTCCACACCACTCCTCTCCACTCGAACCCACCTCTAGAAAATTTTGTAATTGTTATATCAGAAAATATATGGGAATGATAGATGATTGATGTTTAATGTATCTGGCTGAAAGGTCAAAGAGATTCCCTCTGCTGGTGCTCACCCACACAACTTTTACATATAGTCACAGCATTTTTAATGGTTTGCATTTTTAGTAAAAGTAAATATAAACAAATATTAAAATAATACCTAAAGTTTATAAATAAATAAAAATATGTCAATTTATATTTATTTTTTTCAGAATTATTTCGAAATTATTATCGACACATTATTTTAGTAGAATTTACTGTATAAAATTTTTGTTTTCAAATGGATTATAAGAATTTGAATAGGATTAACCGGGTCATAAGATAACGATATGAGATTTATTGGTTAATATCACCTTCTTTTTTTTATTATGTAATATTGTTTCAATGTTGTAAATGTCACTTCTTCTATTTATTTATTTTTTATTGAAAAATCAAATAAAAATTGTCATTTATGGGCCACGAGAAAATGTTTTGCTAAAATTTAACTGTTAAATTTGACAAAGCTTTTTTCAATTGACAATTGAAGAAATAAATCCTGTGTTTGATGCCAATGACAGGATTTGTATTCAACCATTGGAGAAGTTTTCATTTTGGGAAATAATGGAAAGAAACAAAACAATTGACAAAAAGTTAAAAGCTTACATAGACACAAGCATTTCTGCCACCATAAATTGTGGCCCTACCTGCATACTTGCGAGTGTGGCCAATTTTAGAATAAGGGTTTGAGGAAAGCACCAATAAATCTCACATTTGGGAATGTTAACCTATTTAGTCCCGAAGGTTTTTTGTTGGACTAATAGGTTCTATTTTCCAAAAAGCTTACTATAGGCTTTTTTATGATTTCCCTTCTTTTCAAACATCAAACATTATTCATCCTACATCAAACATTAGCAACGTCAGGATTATTCATCAAACATCAACCACTAAACATTAGGATTATTCATCAAACATCAAACACAGATTCTGAACCATTAAACATTAGGATTATTCATCAAACATCAAACATTATCCATCAAACATCAAACATCAGATTTATGAGTAACATCATCGAAACAACATCAAACATCATCATCAAAACAATATCAAACATTACAACATCATCATCAAAACAACATCAAACATCACAATATCATCATCAAAATAACGATTAAATAATTTTTTAAATAACGATTAATCAATATTGTGCAACATTAATCATCAATATTGTGTAACATCAAACATCATCACCATCAAACATTCTATTCTCTGCAATTTGTATATATATATAGAGAGAGAGAGACTTCAATTACCGGTCCTCACACTGAAAACCTTAGCTCGAACAATGACCCTCGCATTGAAACAAGAATAATAAGCAATCCTCACCAATTTATAATCTTTAGCACTGGGATGGAACCCAAATCCAAAAGTGACCCTTTTCAATTTCACACTCCTCTCATCCCACCATTTGTAACCCGGAATTCGACGAAACTGTTTTGTTGCGGGGTTACAGAGAAACAAGGCTTTCCCAAATTGAGATACACTGATACAAACTAGACCATTACGGATACCCACAATGTCTGGATCAGATTCCTGGTTCAAAAATGGGAAATCGAGATCGATGGGTCTATGAGATCTTGTGGCGGCGATAATGGCGGGTTTTGGGAGAGTGGCAGTGGCGGTGGTTCCATCGTCTCTGGTTTTCTAAGAAGAGAATTTGAAGGATTTCAAAATTTAGAACACCAAGACATCCGAAGTTGAAATCGATCCATAAGAATATTTTTGAGTTTACAAATTAAGAACTTATCTATTCCACAACTACCAGAAAAAACAAAAGAAATGGGTTGTTGTGAGTTGATGTTGTGATGTTTGATGAAGATGTCATCGTCTCTGGTTTTCTAAGAAGAGAATTTGAAGGAGTTCAGAATTTAGAACACCAAGACATCCGAAGTTGAAATCGATCCAAAAGAATATTTTTGAGTTTACAAATTAAGAACTTATCTATTCTACAACTACCAGAAAAAACAAAAGAAGTGGGTTGTTGTGAGTTGATGTTGTGATGTTTGATGTTGTTTTGATGATGATGTTGTGATGTAAAAAAAGGACTAAATGGTATATAAAAAAACACTCAGGACTAGATGGAGTAACATTTTTCAATATGGGACTTATGAGGAGCCCCCACAAAGCTTCTCTCTAAAAACCTCATTTTCCTTATATAGCATATAAGTGAAATAACTCACTTTTTCATTCTTTTTCTATTACGGGATTGTGTAAAATAAAAGTTAACAATTGTTTGGGAGTTTATTTCGAATCAAGCAATCACAACCGTTTCATTTTTAATTATGTCAATCTTTAATTTATTTCAAATCAAACAAATTTAACTAATATATTTTGATAAAACTGTTAAATCGAGGTTAAACTAGCGAATCAGTCAAACAAAAAACGATTCAGCCCAATCAGCTAAGTTAAAAAACCAACCAATTTACAATGGGAATATTAAATTTAAACCATCTTGAACTGAAACATACACAATACTATAATATTAAATGGGAATATAAGATTGACTTTATATAAGTGAAGCAACTCGTTTTTTCTTTCTTTTTCGATGTAGGATTGCAATTATTTTAAAGTTAAATATTATGAGAGTTTCAAAATCTCATACCAAATTATTTTTAAAATCAAAACCTCTATGTGGAATTATAAAATAAAAGTTAAATGAAAGTTAGTCAATGTGGATTTTCTTAATTGTTTAAAATTAATAAATAAATAAAAATTGGTATGAGATATTGATCATAAAACTTCTCATTAAAAATCTCCTTTTACTTATATAAATGGGAGCATATGATTCACTTTATGTAAGTGAAACAATTCACATTTTTCTTCTTTTTCTGATGTGCGATTGTAAAATAAAAGTTAAATGTAAGCTAGTTAATGAAGATTTTCTTAATTTCTTAAAATTAAGAAAATTTAATAATTTATATAAATGAGAGTATAAGATCCACTTTATATAAGTGAAATAATTTACCCTTTTTTTTTTCTTTTTTATGTGGGATTGTAAAATAAAACGTAAACATAAGCTAGCTAATAGAAATTTTCTTAATTGTTTAAACTTCAGAAAATTCAATAGTTTTAGAATGAGGGTTTGAAACTTCTAAAAGGTTTCTCCTTCAAAACCCCATTTATAAGATTCACTTTATATAAGTGAAACAACTCACTTTTATTTTTTCTTCTTTTCTTGATATGAGATTGTAAAATAAAAATTAACAATTGTTTAGCGCAAGAAATTTATTTCTAATCAAGTAATCTCAGCATTTCGATCTTTATTTAGGTTAATCTTTCGTTTATTTCAAATCAAATAAATCTAACCAATATATTTTGATAAAACCACTAAAATCATGGTTAAACCAACAAATCATTCAAACAAAAAATAAATTTAACTTAATCAGTTAGGTTAAAAGACTTACCAACTTACACAAAAATTAATTAATTAAAATTTTTAAATTTTATTTTATTAAAATTTATACTGTCACTAAATATGGAAAGCAATTTATTAATTTAAAATTAAAATTGACAGAATATAAATTTAAAATTATAATAATATATCTCATGATTTATAAGTTTTAAATACAAATTTAAAATTATCAATTATTTCATAATTTTATATTAAGGAGCAATAAGAGTGACGTTGAGATTATCACTATATCTATATATTTTACAAAAGAATACTTTTAAGGAGAGATATTATGAGAGTTTCAAATGTAAGAATATCCATAAAGTGGCCCATATGTCACATGTTTGTTTTATTTATATTATATATATTTATTATATATAATTAATTGGTTTAATGACTAATTAATTGGTTTAATGACCAATTAATTAGTTTAATGGTTAATAGGTAACTGATGTCTGTTTAATATCCCATATGGTGGTTTCATGGGACTTTATAACTTCCCTGATGGTGGGAAGTTATAAAGAGTTACACTTGGATATGGGTCCAAGCCTATCTATATATATGCCTGTGATAGCCATCAAACATAGACATTGTTTTGTGCATAGAATAGGCTTGAAACTCTGTCCCTTTCACTTTTCTCATATGGTTATGTAAAAGTGTTCTGCGAGTGGGCTTCTTTATACATTCAAGATTTGATCATTCAAGGATAAAGATTCAAAAGGCTTGAACATCATGGCAGGAGGTATTCTTCTTTCTGAATTAAAATTATTTTAGTTCTAACATCAAAACCTCATATAAAATTATTTTTAAAATCAAAACCTCTATGTGAGATTGTAAAATAAAAGTTAACAATTGTTTGGGAGTTTATTTCGAAACAAGCAATCACAACCATTTCATTTTTAATTATGTCAATCTTTAATTTATTTCAAATCAAACAAATTTAACTAATATATTTTGATAAAACTGCTAAAATCGAGGTTAAACTAGCGAATCAGTCAAACAAAAAACGATTCAGCCCAATCAGCTAAGTTAAAAGACCAACCAATTTACAATGGGAATATTAAATTTAAACCATCTTGAACTGAAACATATACAATACTACAATATTAAATGGGAATATAAGATTGACTTTATGTAAGTGAAGCAACTCATTTTTTCTTTCTTTTTCGATGTAGGATTGCAATTATTTTAAAGTTAAATATTATGAGAGTTTCAAAATCTCATACCAAATTATTTTTAAAATCAAAACCTCTATGTGGAATTATAAAATAAAAATTAAATGAAAGTTAGTCAATGTGGATTTTCTTAATTGTTTAAAATTAATAAATAAATAAAAATTGGTATGAGATATTGATCATAAAACTTCTCATTAAAAATCTCTTTTTACTTATATAAATGGGAGCATATGATTCACTTTATGTAAGTGAAACAATTCACATTTTTCTTCTTTTTCTGATGTGCGATTGTAAAATAAAAGTTAAATGTAAGCTAGTTAATGAAGATTTTCTTAATTTCTTAAAATTAAGAAAATTTAATAATTTATATAAATGAGAGTATAAGATCCACTTTATATAAGTGAAATAATTTACCCTTTTTTTTTTCTTTTTTATGTGGGATTGTAAAATAAAACGTAAACATAAGCTAGCTAATAGAAATTTTCTTAATTGTTTAAACTTCAGAAAATTCAATAGTTTTAGAATGAGGGTTTGAAACTTCTAAAAGGTTTCTCCTTCAAAACCCCATTTATAAGATTCACTTTATATAAGTGAAACAACTCACTTTTTTTTTTTTCTTCTTTTCTTGATATGAGATTGTAAAATAAAAATTAACAATTGTTTAGAGCAAGAAATTTATTTCTAATCAAGTAATCTCAGCATTTCGATCTTTATTTAGGTTAATCTTTCGTTTATTTCAAATCAAATAAATCTAACCAATATATTTTGATAAAACCACTAAAATCATGGTTAAACCAACAAATCATTCAAACAAAAAATAAATTTAACTTAATCAGTTAGGTTAAAAGACTTACCAACTTACACAAAAATTAATTAATTAAAATTTTTAAATTTTATTTTATTAAAATTTATACTGTCACTAAATATGGAAAGCAATTTATTAATTTAAAATTAAAATTGACAGAATATAAATTTAAAATTATAATAATATATCTCATGATTTATAAGTTTTAAATACAAATTTACAATTGTCAATTATTTCATAATTTTATATTAAGGAGCAATAAGAGTGACGTTGAGATTATCACTATATCTATATATTTTACAAAAGAATACTTTTAAGGAGAGATATTATGAGAGTTTCAAATGTAAGAATATCCATAAAGTGGCCCATATGTCACATGTTTGTTTTATTTATATTATATATATTTATTACATATAATTAATTGGTTTAATGACTAATTAATTGGTTTAATGACCAATTAATTAGTTTAATGGTTAATAGGTAACTGATGTCTGTTTAATATCCCATATGGTGGTTTCATGGGACTTTATAACTTCCCAGATGGTGGGAAGTTATAAAGAGTTACACTTGGATATGGGTCCAAGCCTATCTATATATATGTCTGTGATAGCCATCAAACATAGACATTGTTTTGTGCATAGAATAGGCTTGAAACTCTGTCCCTTTCACTTTTCTTGTAACGCCCTCAAAATAATAACATTAATCCCAACAATATAGACATGCTATGATATATAAAAGGTCCACATCCTTCCATTCACCAGAGTTTTATTACAAAAAGTATCACATGTTAACAACAAAAGCAAATGCCCTAAGGGCTTACAGCTTTCCAAGTTAACACTTGGTTACACAAAAGTAGAGTGCTAACTCATTTACACATAAAGCCCTTGGCTTGAATTTACATGTAATACAACAAAAGGGGAGACAACCAAAAAGTCTGTCTGCCACTAGCCTCCCAAGCTAAGTCCTTGGAGGTGGCATGCTTCCTGTACCTGAAAATGATGTTCCCATATAGGGTGAGCCACAGCCCAGTAGAAATATACTAAACCAATCATGAACAATGACTAAAAGATTAACAGTTGATAGATGGTCAACACTTTCACATTCATTCATAACATAACACAATTCCAAGACACTTAAGTCTATATTTCCTTTCATTTCCATTTTCATTCCTTTTACTTGCCATTACATAATCTTGGCTCAGAACCTGGCCAAACACCACACATGAGACAAACACTCATGCCAACACTTTTCACTTCATCAATACTTCCAACGACAAGCATATACGCTCTGTCAATACATTTCTAGATAAGCATACCAGCTCTATCTACGGAGTTCATCCCCTATCTCCTCCCAACAACATCCGGTTTAGAGGTCCATCCCCTATCTTCCCCTAAACCGTGGAGTACATCCCCTATCTCCTCCAACACAACACAATGCATATAAACAACAACTATATACATCACAAATCAATACAATTAATTATCCAAATTAATCAATCAATGTAATTGGGGCATTCTCCATAATTAACATCACAACCCTTAGGTTCCAATTTCCTTAATGTTTCAACATTAATTCCATGTTTCTATTCCAAACATGCTTCTAGGTTTAACATAGATGAAAACCCCCAACTTTTGTAAAAAATTACACAATGGCCCAAAGTTTCCCAAAATCACACAACAACTTCCAACATATCAAAATGCTAAAATTTAAAGACAAAACTCATAAAGAGGAGTAGGATATCCCTACCTCAAAAGATGAGTTCCAAAGGAGAAGGACTCAAAACCAAAATGCTCCAAACACCAAACTATTCGGATCAAAAGAACGCCCTCGACGATCTACACCCTTTTTGTGAAGACCAAAGGTGAGCAAAACACCCTAGCTAGATCAATACTTAGAGAGAAGTTAAGGTTTTTGAGTGAGAAGCTCTGAAAATGGCGTTTTGGGTAAAGTAAGAGAGAGAAGATAAGTCAAAAAGTGATTTAAAATGCCCAGTCCCACTCAGTTATACGACAGGTCCGCTCGAGCGTAAGCCACTCCGCTCGAGCGTAAAGACACAAAAACATGGTCCGCTCGAGCGCAACATTGTCCGCTCGAGCGCCAAGACACAGACACAAAGTTTGTACGCTCGAGCGTAGATACCAGCCCGCTCGAGCTCAGGTCTCCCCCTCCCAGAACTCTCACCAAAAACACACTGACCGCTCGAGCGCAACATCCCCGCTCGAGCGCAACCAGCTCGAGCTCACCAAACCCGCTCGAGCGTAGGAACCACACTTGCAGAAGTTTTGCAGGTGCACGAAATACTGGATGGGTGCATTCTCCGCTCGAGCGCCAAAATCCCCGCTCGAGCGTACAAGCAACAACAACCTCTCCGCTCGAGCGTACATACCTACACTCGAGCGGACCAGCCAAAACCTGGGCAACTGGACTTTGTTCCTAAGCTCAACCAACCTGTAACAAACCTGCCCAACACATCCTATAACTCAAATACAAAGCAAGAAAGGATGTAGACAAGACAATACTCAACTACCAACATCCACGGACACATGTCCGGATCGCTATACAACAAGGGGTAAACCCGGGACCGCTATATTTCTCATATGGTTCTGTAAAAGTGTTCTGCGAGTGGGCTTCTTTATACATTCAAGATTTGATCATTCAAGGATAAAGATTCAAAAGGCTTGAACATCATGGCAGGAGGTATTCTTCTTTCTGAATTAAAATTATTTTAGTTCTAACATCAAAACCTCATATAAAATTATTTTTAAAATCAAAACCTCTATGTGAGATTGTAAAATAAAAGTTAACAATTGTTTGGGAGTTTATTTCGAATCAAGCAATCACAACCGTTTCATTTTTAATTATGTCAATCTTTAATTTATTTCAAATCAAACAAATTTAATTAATATATTTTGATAAAACTGCTAAAATCGAGGTTAAACTAGCGAATCAGTCAAACAAAAACGATTCAGCCCAATCAGCTAAGTTAAAAGACCAACCAATTTACAATGGGAATATTAAATTTAAACCATCTTGAACTGAAACATATACAATACTACAATATTAAATGGGAATATAAGATTGACTTTATATAAGTGAAGCAACTCATTTTTTCTTTCTTTTTCGATGTAGGATTGCAATTATTTTAAAGTTAAATATTATGAGAGTTTCAAAATCTCATACCAAATTATTTTTAAAATCAAAACCTCTATGTGGAATTATAAAATAAAAATTAAATGAAAGTTAGTCAATGTGTATTTTCTTCATTGTTTAAAATTAATAAATAAATAAAAATTGGTATGAGATATTGATCATAAAACTTCTCATTAAAAATCTCTTTTTACTTATATAAATGGGAGCATATGATTCACTTTATGTAAGTGAAAGAATTCACATTTTTCTTCTTTTTCCGATGTGCGATTGTAAAATAAAAGTTAAATGTAAGCTAGTTAATGAAGATTTTCTTAATTGCTTAAAATTAAGAAAATTTAATAATTTATATAAATGAGAGTATAAGATCCACTTTATATAAGTGAAATAATTTACCCTTTTCTTTTTTCTTTTTTATGTTGGATTGTAAAATAAAACGTAAATAGAAGCTAGCCAATGGAAATTTTCTTAATTGTTTAAACTTCAGAAAATTCAATAGTTTTAGAATGAGGGTTTGAAACTTCTAAAAGGTTTCTCCTTCAAAACCCCATTTATAAGATTCACTTTATATAAGTGAAACAACTCACTTTTTTTTTTTTTCTTCTTCTTTTCTTGATATGAGATTGTAAAACAAAAATTAACAGTTGTTTAGCGCAAGAAATTTATTTCTAATCAAGTAATCTCAGTATTTCAATCTTTATTTAGGTTAATCTTTCATTTATTTCAAATCAAATAAATCTAACCAATATATTTTGATAAAACCACTAAAATCATGGTTAAACCAACAAATCATTCAAACAAAAAATAAATTTAACTTAATCAGTTAGGTTAAAAGACTTACCAACTTACACAAAAATTAATTAATTAAAATTTTTAAATTTTATTTTATTAAAATTTATACTGTCACTAAATATGGAAAGCAATTTATTAATTTAAAATTAAAATTGACAGAATATAAATTTAAAATTATAATAATATATCTCATGATTTATAAGTTTTAAATACAAATTTAAAATTATCAATTATTTCATAATTTTATATTAAGGAGCAATAAGAGTGACGTTGAGATTATCACTATATCTATATATTTTACAAAAGAATACTTTTAAGGAGAGATATTATGAGAGTTTCAAATATAAGAATATCCATAAAGTGGCCCATATGTCACATGTTTGTTTTATTTATATTATATATATGTATTATATATAATTAATTGGTTTAATGACTAATTAATTGGTTTAATGACCAATTTATTAGTTTAATGGTTAATAGGTAACTGATGTCTGTTTAATATCCCATATGGTGGTTTCATGGGACTTTATAACTTTCCTGATGGTGGGAAGTTATAAAGAGTTACACTTGGATATGGGTCCAAGCCTATCTATATATATGCCTGTGATAGCCATCAAACATAGACATTGTTTTGTGCATAGAATAGGCTTGAAACTCTGTCCCTTTCACTTTTCTCATATGGCTCTGTAAAAGTGTTCTGCGAGTGGGCTTCTTTATACATTCAAGATTTGATCATTCAAGGATAAAGATTCAAAAGGCTTGAACATCATGGCAGGAGGTATTCTTCTTTCTGAATTAAAATTATTTTAGTTCTAACATCAAAACCTCATATAAAATTATTTTTAAAATCAAAACCTCTATGTGAGATTGTAAAATAAAAGTTAAATGAAAGATAGCCAATTAGGATTTTCTTAATTGTTTGAAATTAAGAAAATCAAAAAAATTAGTATGAGATATTGATCCTAAGGCTTTTTACTAAAAACCTCCTTTTGCTTATATAAATGGTTGTATAAGATTCACCTTATGTAAGTGAAACAATTCAGTTTTTCTTTATTTTTTTGATGTGGGATTGTAAAATAAAAGATAAATGGAGACTAACCAATGATTTTTTTTTAATTCTTTAAAATTAAGAAAATTCAATAAGTTTAGAATGAGGATTTGAAACTCGTAGGAGGTTTCTTCTTAAAAATTCTCTTTTTCTTATATAATTTATAGATAGATAGATGCCACATTTATAAAAGCCGTTCAATAAATTAGGGTTTTTAAATTAAGGTTTAGAGAGTGTTTAGAGCGAGCGAGAGAAGGGTTCTATTGGTAAAACGGTGCCGCTTTAGTTTAAAAAAACAATGCCACATTTATAAAAACCGTTCAGTATAGAATAAATTACAAATACATCCCCTGAGATTTGATTAAAATACGAATCGCTCCCTACAATTTTGAAAATTACATTCTACTCCCTGAGGTTTCTAATTTTATAATAAATTGTCTCTTTTATTAATAAATCATCAAGTAAATTAATAGTTTTTAATGATGTTAAAAATATATTTCAATTACTAATTTGGATAATTTTATTATTGTATGAGAGAGTAATTATGAATTTTATTTTTTCAGTTATTTGTGTTAAATAAAAAATTCTAATAAGGGGGTATTTGTAATTTTTCAAATTATAGGGGGCAATCTGTATTTTAAACAAATCTGAGAGGGTGTATTTGTAATATATCCTTAAATTAGGGTTTTATAGAGTTCGGTGGTCCGGGTTCACGACTGAGTGGTATTTTGGGAAGATGGTAAAAATCAGCTTTTTTGCTTTTAGCCAAGCTTTTTGGGAGTGATTTGAGAAGTTAATAAAAAGTTGCTTTTTTCTCTAGATTAATATTTATTTATGGTGTCACATCACCCTAAAATGACTAAAATACCCTCACCCAACATAAAAAATTACATTTTATCCATTTATACAAAATATAAACATTGAAGGTAATTACGTAATTTTTCAACTTATAGGATCAAATGATTCCGATCCCATCGCCAAATATTTTCATAAGCAAACTGCTATCGATCATTCCACATCATCAGCAAGAAGAACCGAAAATCGATCCTTCTCGTGTACAGTTTTCGAAGACAGCTTTCAAATCTCTCAAGGCGGTCTATCAGCCTGCGATAAAGCCTGTGACCAACAACTTCAAGAATGGTCCCTATTTCCTCTCTCTCTCTCTCTCTCTCTCTCTCTCTCTCTCTCTCTAAATCTCTCTCTCTCTATATGGATTTGTGATGATTCGTTTGTGCTCGTAGTAGATTGTGAGAGGAGGGTCCAAGAAGATTAAGCAAACTGGTGGAGGAGCTAAAACAGCCTTTGTGAGGTACTTCTGAAGGAAATGTGCACCAAATGTGAGGAAGATCAACCCGAAGGTACCCCCCCAAGAGGCCGCCTCCATAGCTCAAGGTCTCTATCAGGTTATCAAGCAACACGGCCCTCTCACTATCTATAACCTTGGCGTGGTTCCAAGTGTTGGAGACAGTGAGAGGGCCGTGTTGCTTGATAACCTGATAGAGACCATGAGCTATGGAGGCGGCCTCTTGGGGGTACCTTCAGGTTGATCTTCCTCACATTTGGTGCACATTTCCTACAGAAGTACCTCACAAAGGCTGTTTTAGCTCCTCCACTAGTTTGCTTAATCTTCTTGGACCCTCCTCTCACAATCTACTACGAGCACAAACGAATCATCACAAATCCATATAGAGAGAGAGATTTAGAGAGAGAGAGAGAGGAAATACGGACCATTCTTGAAGCTGTTGGTCACAGGATTTATCGCAGGCTGATAAACTGCCTTTAGGGATTTGAAAGCTGTCTTCGAAAATTGTACATGAGAAGGATCGATTTTCGGTTCTTCTTGCTGATGATGTGGAAAGATCGATAGCAGTTTGCTTATCAAAATATTTGGCGATGGGATGGGAATCATTTGATCCTATAAGTTGAAAAATTACGTAATTACCCTCAATGTTTATATTTTGTATAAATGGGTAAAATGTAATTTTTTAAGTTGGGTGAGGGTATTTTAGTCATTTTAGTGTGATGTGACACCATATATAAATATTAATCTAGATAAAAAAGTAATTTTTTACTAACTTTTCAAATCACTCCCAAAAAGCTTGGTTAAAAGCAAAAAAGTTAATTTTTAACATCTTTCCAAAATACCACTAAGTATAAAATTAAAATTACAAGTACATAGGTTAAACTGATCATTGAGATATAATTTGGGGGTAAATGAAATTTCCACTTATTTATAACATCATTTTTGTATTTTTTTTTTTTGTATAAATTTTATATATAAATAAAGTTAATATAAAAAAAGAAAAAATGAAAAATATGCTTTTTTTTAAACGCGAAATTCTTAATTGAATCTTGCAACGGATAGTATTTCATCACTAGATGTCCATTACTTCATAAAAAATAAAAATAAAAAGATTAACACTTTTTGTAGCTAATATATCTCATACCTACAAAGTAATTTTGTCCCTAAATTTATCTCTAAACCTCAATTGGTTGTAATATTTTGTCACAACATATTGATGAAAAAACTATCATAATAGGTTTATTGAAATGAAATAAAAAATAAAAAAAAAATTATAGAAAAAAAATTGTCACAAAATGAAGTTTTCATGATCACATATTTTAATTGACAGTAATTAGTGGGTCAGTGTGTTTCCTCATATTCAGCTACAAAATTCTGAATATCTAAAAGCTTTAATGTTTAAAACAAAACAAACTGCTGCAAGCACTCACCCAGTGGGAAATCGAACCCGTGACCGTGCGCCTTACCCACACAGTCACGTGTGCGCCCTTACCACTGGGGCAACCTGCCCCCCTAATGAATATAACTTATATGGATACCATTACAACAATCGTTGTGTAAGTCACACATTAAATATCATGTAAAAATATAGTGAGCTAATTTTATTGACATAATAAATATTATGATCTCATTTTTTTTTTTTTTGATAATGATATAAAAAAATCATACATTTGTATAAATGATGTAATTTAATATGGAATTTTTACTTTAAAATAAAATATCTATGAAGATGCTTTTTATTTATAGAGAATTTCATTTTGCTCTTCAAATTATACCCTGATGATCAATTTAATTAATGCACTTATGATTTTAATTTTATACCTAAACTATTTAATTTTAGATCAATTTCATCCCTACCATTAGCTACCATTTGTAATTAAACAACACTTGTTGCTCTTTTCATTTGAGACTACATTTTAGCCCTTGAGCTATCCCCAAAATATTAACTAGACCCTTAAACAATATGAGATTTGGCGGTCTAATCGATATTTTTAAAATAGTTTGGGGGGCAAAATAAACAAAATAAAATTTCAAACGAAATTTGAGTGTCACGCCATCAACTTTATTCTAATTATAAACGGTAGCTAACGGCTGTGATGAAATTGATTCAAAATCAAATCGTTTAAGTATAAAATTAAAATTATAAGTACATAGGTTAAACTGATCATTGAGATATAATTTAGGGGTAAAATGAAATTTCCTCTTATTTATAACATCATTTTTGTCACGCCCCACTTTTTATTACTCGAAGTCATTACCAAATTCATTAACTCAATTCAATTTCAGAGGTAACATGTGGAAATAGACTCATACATTCAATCTGTATAAGGGATTAACAATACTCTCATTCGTGTGCAAAGTAAATATGACATGAACATACTTTAACAAATTGCCCTTGGGCTTACATCACTTAAGGTACAAGAAGAAGGGTATAACCCTTTCACAACAATAGCATTCCGCCAACATAACAGAGGCCCCGTGGCCAATAAATAAGTAGATCCAAATCTTGCAGCTCAACCTGCTTAACACCTGAAAAAGATTCAACAACGTGGGATGAACATATAGTCCAGTAGGGAACTCAACATGATCCTTAACAATAACAACTTACAGATAGCTATGATCATGAACCCTCATTCTCATACTAGAATAGTAATGTGACAGTTTACACAAAATATATATATATATATGTATGAACTTTTCTCGAAAACAACCATTTCATTCAACGTTACAACTAGTTTCCCTTCCCGTTTTCCTTTCATTAATTCCCGTTCCCAATCTTTCATGACATTAACAATCACTTAGGAAATAACCTCACTAAGCTCGATACTCTCTTCCCTTCCCATACGTACACAGATGTACCCTTTTCAAACATGTTTATCTTTAAAACATTCATTCTCCTTTACACTTTCCAAAAGACAAATATGACATTTTGGTTTGTTTCCACTACTATCATAACTATACATGTATAACTTGTAAAAATGTAAATTTACAACCCTCCAACATGTATACAATCAACCAATGGAGTAACTCAGTACTCCAAACGGTAACCAATCAAGCTCATGATATTTTCAGTTACAACGAAGTAACAACATTACACTTTACTCCACCTGCCATGCACTTAGTAAGCCAAGTATATACTGAAACAACTACAACCAACTTCACTCTACTAGCCATATGCATAGTAAGTCAAACTGCCAGTTTACCAGGCGCTCGCTGGAAGGGTATGACACCTTTTATTCTTAGCGCATACAGTTCTCCAGGCGCTGGCTGGAAGGTAACGGTACCTTTGATTATAAGCGCGACATATAACGTCATCCACAATCATGCACACAAGGCATATCCCCGGCATATAACGCCGTCAACAATCATGCACACAAGGCATATCCCCGGCATATAACGCCGTCAACAATCATGCACACAAGGCATATCCAACATGCGTATCACATACACATAACTAACAAGAATTCAACAATCCAATTCTCAAACTTATTTCGAAAATACTTTCTTCCTTTTCACAAAACAATTTCATTTCCTTTTTGTTACCACAAAACCAACTCCACTACTCTTGTTCTCAACCAACCAATTTCCACACCATGGTTAATCCTTTAAACATTAAACACCATTACCCAACTCATTTTGATAAAAGTGATTTACACACAATAGTCAACAAACCCCCATTTTGATTTACCCAACCTAAATATAATTTAGGGTTTTTCTCTCATTCAACTACAACATGCTAATTTACATACTAGCTAACCAATACAATAATTAATGAAGCCAAATCCATTCTCAACTCAACCAACCCTAGGTTTACTCATGATTTTCAAACAATTCCAACATGATACCATTTTCATGCAATACAAAAATTACCACATGTCTATCTATAGAGGAAGTATTGTAAAAGAACAAGGAGAATCCCTACCTCAAATGGAAAACTCAAATGGAGAAGATGACCCGAAATCAAAGTGCTCCAAACGCCAAACTATTCGGATCAAAATGACGCCCTCGACGATCAACACCCTTTTTGTGAAGACCTAAGGTGAGCAAAACACCCTAGCTAGATCAATCCTAAGAGAGAAGTTAGGTTTTAGAGTGAGGTGCTCTCCAATGGAGGTTTTGACAAAGTAAGAGAGAGAAAGGAAATCAAAAAGTGAACCAAAAAGGTGAATCTCGGTGTACTAAACCAGACTCTCCGCTCGAGCGTGGAAACCCCCGCTCGAGCGCCACTCACAGACTCCCGCTCGAGCGCTCAAACCCCCGCTCGAGCGGCCGGTACAACCATCCAGAAGTTCATCAGAACAGGTCTCCGCTCGAGCGTCCCACTCCTCCGCTCGAGCGTAACGCACGAACTCCCGCTCGAGCGTCCCAAAGCCCGCTCGAGCGTACAACACTGCAGAAGAAAAATACTGGGAGATGGATTTTCCCGCTCGAGCGCAAAAACCCCCGCTCGAGCGGAGAGGCCAAAAACTGGGCAGAAATTCTTAGTTCTAAAACACAACCAACTTATTTCCAACAAGCCCAACACAACCCAAAACTCCAAAACAAAGAGTAAGGGATAAAAGAGAGTATAAGACAATAATAAATCTACAGAACCGAGTCCGGATTACAGTTTAATAACAACAGGAAATACCGGGATCACTATAACCTCCCCCCCTTAAAGAATTTTGTCCCCGAAATTAAGGATACGCCAAAACACAAGGCCAACTGATCACACACAACACCAACACCCGAGAGCTAGGAAAGAGACTACTCTCACTACAAACCTTCAATCCACCCTCATCGAGGAAGAAACTAACCAAGGGAACACGTTCCAAACAGCAACACTATAGGCACAGAAGCCACAACAAAACCAAACCACTCCCGAAACAATTCACCAATAACCGACTAGTGCTTCACGTTAAATTATCATTTAACCACAACATAATTCTTAATAACACGACCAAAGCAAATCTTGGGAGTAAATAATCAGAAAACATTTTCTTACTTAAGAGACATTTCTCAAAGATAGCCAAATTTTCAATGTTAACATTCCAAAATAAATCTTTCATTTTCCATGTGAAACCCAAAAGTTTTGCAAACACTTTTCACAAACACGGTGCTATCCAAAACGTAATCGTCCACGGTTTATTTGTCAAAAATCATTCACTTGGAATTTTCTCAAAACCCTTGATTCAATTCAATTTTCCAACCACACCCTTAGGTGACCCAAACACTAGGAAAAGTTTTGTTTCCCATTTCCTTTCAAAACAACACTAACAACAACCATCACGCACACGGTGATACTACAACCGACACAAAACATAACATTTCTATAATGATAGTTAATAGAAATAACAACTTCACCTTGGATAACCACTAACCGGTTTAGAGGTACATCCCCCATCTTCCCCTAAACCGCGGAGTACATCCCCCATCTCCTCCTCTACACACATGCATATAAACACATAAGTCATATACACAATCAATCAATACATAAAATCAATGTATTCTATCAACCGTCAGGTTCAATGGCCTAGCATGTTCGATTAGTTCCAGTTCTCCTAATCAACACACACAAGTCTACACCAAACGAGACTAACCTCAAGGTGACCAATGCCAACCTTGAACCCAAAACCAACAAGCTGACTAATCAACACAATAAACTCCACACCCAATTACCCACACATTGATGTGCCACTAAAACCACCAACTACAAACACGAAGTTCCTACTCAAACCTCAAATTATGGAATCTCATCGGATCTCCTAAAATTAAACCGCACTAACCCTGTTTCCAAGGGAATTACCTCCCTCCAAGGCTAGATAGCAAACTTGTTCAACTCCTCAACCGAAGACCGATATGGTCAACCTTAATTACGACTACCCAATCACAAAGGATAATTTAACCAACGCCATTCTCGTCACTCTAGAACACAAATATTCTCCCTCCAAAGAATACTGCTAGCTTCCACTTACAAACCATACCCAACAACAGAGAACCAATCACAATACGAACACTACCCTTATACAACCGATGGGGTCACTACGAACTTGCTAGCCAGCAACGTCCAACACACGAACCAACAACAGGTACCATTTCCGCTAACTCAAGTTACAAACCTCACATCCCTACAAACATTCCCACATAACCTTGCCAACTCTAAGCAACTTTCAAAACCATCACACCTAACACATTCGTCCACGGGTTCCCGTTCTCAACAATTAATCATTAAAGTGAATAAGGCACACAAGCCGTCACACAACCAACTCATCATACAGTACCAAGCAAGCAACCACATTAGGATTATTGACCCCAAATAACAACTTCTCAATATAAAATAGAGAGCTTAAAATCCATACATACTCCCCCATACTTGAGGATTAAACAAACAACACTATGCATACATAAGGGTTACAAAAACATGGTGCCTCAGCATCCAACAGTACACCGGTCAGCAACTAAATCATCCATACAATACATTACCGGTCAACAGCACACAAGTCCCCCCCTCCAGGGTGATACTACAGGGTTGACTAATGAGTCGCCCCTCGCGAGGCTCCCGAAGCCTGGCCTACTCGTTTCTGGTATCGATAACGTCCCCGATTGGACAAGTACGACTGAGTCTGACTAGGTTTTGAAACACTGGCCGAGTTCACACGCAAAGGGCAAAAACGTCTACCATGGCCCTGCTGGCCACAAACGAAACAACCACCAGACCCCCTACTCTGAGACTGGTCTGAAACCTGCACCTCCCCGGACCTCCTAACCGAAGCGCCCGAAACCTCTGACAAAGAAAGGGAACCATCCCCCGACTGAGCATGTTTCCGCCTCCACCCCTTACTGAGCCTAGAGCGCTTAGGGACCGTAGGACTTGCCTCAATGGTCTCCTCCTTAACCCCATCATCACTCGCAATCAGGGCCTCCACATGGGCCGCTGCCTCAACTAAATTATAATAATCCTTCAAAAGGGATCCAGCTACCTTCTCCCGAATATCGAAACACAATCGCTTCTCAAACTCAAAACAACGACGCTCCTCTGTTGTGACCAACTCTGGAGCAAACCTCGACAAACTAGCAAACCGCATCTCAAACTGTGCCACAGGAGTATCATCCTGACGCAACTCCAAAAACTGATCCCTCAACCTTTCCCGAGCAGAAGGAGGGAAATACTTGGCCAAGAAGGCCTCGGTAAAAGCAACCCACGTGCTACCCACATTATTCTTAACATTCTTCCACCAATAACTCGCATCACTCCTCAACTGAAAAGTCGCCAAAGAAACCCTCAACTCCTCATCTTCGACTCTGAGCATATCAAGAGTCTTGGAAATCTGTTCTAGCCAACTCTCTGCCTCCAACGGCTTAGCCTCCCCTACAAACTCTGGTGGACTGGAGCGAAAGAACTCCTTAGTAAGTTTGAGAGCATGCCCGCTGCCGCCCTCAGCGCGAGCTAGGGCGTCTTGCACTGCTCTCACAATCTCACGTGCAACATCCTCGCCGACAGCCGATGCTGCAACGGCAGGTACTACAGGAACTGTTGTGCCTCTCCCAGCACTCCTACTACTCAACCGTCCTCTACTCCCTCGTGTAGACATCCTATTAAGCACAAAGGTAAAACACACTTAGCGCAAAACACAATAGCCTTCTCCAAGGCACACTCCACTACTATTGAGTCACAAGACACGCTTAGTCTCAAAACTTACATCTCTACTGCATATAAACATCTAAACAGGTAAACACATAATCGAATCAAGTCCACAAAGATAGCCACTCATCCCGGAACTCTCAAGGAATTCCCATTAGAAACCACGTTGATCAGGCGTGTTTCCAAAAGGACCTCAAAGCAAGTTCACCGGCTATGGGTACTATCCAAGAGACTGAATCCCATGCTCACATAAATGCAACACATAAGTCCTAACTTTCATGTTAACTATATGCAACGATCTCACTACACGTAGTAAACCTACTGTGGTAAAAACCACTTCCCACGAGCTCAAGGTATTCAAACCCGGTAGCTCTGATACCAAGTTGTCACGCCCCACTTTTTATTACTCGAAGTCATTACCAAATTCATTAACTCAATTCAATTTCAGAGGTAACATGTGGAAATAGACTCATACATTCAATCTGTATAAGGGATTAACAATACTCTCATTCGTGTGCAAAGTAAATATGACATGAACATACTTTAACAAATTGCCCTTGGGCTTACATCACTTAAGGTACAAGAAGAAGGGTATAACCCTTTCACAACAATAGCATTCCGCCAACATAACAGAGGCCCCGTGGCCAATAAATAAGTAGATCCAAATCTTGCAGCTCAACCTGCTTAACACCTGAAAAAGATTCAACAACGTGGGATGAACATATAGTCCAGTAGGGAACTCAACATGATCCTTAACAATAACAACTTACAGATAGCTATGATCATGAACCCTCATTCTCATACTAGAATAGTAATGTGACAGTTTACACAAAATATATATATATATATGTATGAACTTTTCTCGAAAACAACCATTTCATTCAACGTTACAACTAGTTTCCCTTCCCGTTTTCCTTTCATTAATTCCCGTTCCCAATCTTTCATGACATTAACAATCACTTAGGAAATAACCTCACTAAGCTCGATACTCTCTTCCCTTCCCATACGTACACAGATGTACCCTTTTCAAACATGTTTATCTTTAAAACATTCATTCTCCTTTACACTTTCCAAAAGACAAATATGACATTTTGGTTTGTTTCCACTACTATCATAACTATACATGTATAACTTGTAAAAATGTAAATTTACAACCCTCCAACATGTATACAATCAACCAATGGAGTAACTCAGTACTCCAAACGGTAACCAATCAAGCTCATGATATTTTCAGTTACAACGAAGTAACAACATTACACTTTACTCCACCTGCCATGCACTTAGTAAGCCAAGTATATACTGAAACAACTACAACCAACTTCACTCTACTAGCCATATGCATAGTAAGTCAAACTGCCAGTTTACCAGGCGCTCGCTGGAAGGGTATGACACCTTTTATTCTTAGCGCATACAGTTCTCCAGGCGCTGGCTGGAAGGTAACGGTACCTTTGATTATAAGCGCGACATATAACGTCATCCACAATCATGCACACAAGGCATATCCCCGGCATATAACGCCGTCAACAATCATGCACACAAGGCATATCCCCGGCATATAACGCCGTCAACAATCATGCACACAAGGCATATCCAACATGCGTATCACATACACATAACTAACAAGAATTCAACAATCCAATTCTCAAACTTATTTCGAAAATACTTTCTTCCTTTTCACAAAACAATTTCATTTCCTTTTTGTTACCACAAAACCAACTCCACTACCCTTGTTCTCAACCAACCAATTTCCACACCATGGTTAATCCTTTAAACATTAAACACCATTACCCAACTCATTTTGATAAAAGTGATTTACACACAATAGTCAACAAACCCCCATTTTGATTTACCCAACCTAAATATAATTTAGGGTTTTTCTCTCATTCAACTACAACATGCTAATTTACATACTAGCTAACCAATACAATAATTAATGAAGCCAAATCCATTCTCAACTCAACCAACCCTAGGTTTACTCATGATTTTCAAACAATTCCAACATGATACCATTTTCATGCAATACAAAAATTACCACATGTCTATCTATAGAGGAAGTATTGTAAAAGAACAAGGAGAATCCCTACCTCAAATGGAAAACTCAAATGGAGAAGATGACCCGAAATCAAAGTGCTCCAAACGCCAAACTATTCGGATCAAAATGACGCCCTCGACGATCAACACCCTTTTTGTGAAGACCTAAGGTGAGCAAAACACCCTAGCTAGATCAATCCTAAGAGAGAAGTTAGGTTTTAGAGTGAGGTGCTCTCCAATGGAGGTTTTGACAAAGTAAGAGAGAGAAAGGAAATCAAAAAGTGAACCAAAAAGGTGAATCTCGGTGTACTAAACCAGACTCTCCGCTCGAGCGTGGAAACCCCCGCTCGAGCGCCACTCACAGACTCCCGCTCGAGCGCTCAAACCCCCGCTCGAGCGGCCGGTACAACCATCCAGAAGTTCATCAGAACAGGTCTCCGCTCGAGCGTCCCACTCCTCCGCTCGAGCGTAACGCACGAACTCCCGCTCGAGCGTCCCAAAGCCCGCTCGAGCGTACAACACTGCAGAAGAAAAATACTGGGAGATGGATTTTCCCGCTCGAGCGCAAAAACCCCCGCTCGAGCGGAGAGGCCAAAAACTGGGCAGAAATTCTTAGTTCTAAAACACAACCAACTTATTTCCAACAAGCCCAACACAACCCAAAACTCCAAAACAAAGAGTAAGGGATAGAAGAGAGTATAAGACAATAATAAATCTACGGAACCGAGTCCGGATTACAGTTTAATAACAACAGGAAATACCGGGATCACTATAATTTTTGTATTTTTTTTTTGGTATAAATTTTATATATAAATAGAGTTAATATAAAAAAAGAAAAAACGAAAAATATCCTTTTTTTTAAACACGAAATTCTTAATTGGATCTTGCAAAGGATAGTATTTCGTCACTAGATGTCCATTTCATCATAAAAAATAAAAATAAAAAGATTAACACTTTTTGTAACTAATATATCTCATACCTACAAAGTAATTTTGTCCCTAAATTTATCTCTAAACCTCAATTTGTTGTAATATTTTGTCACAATATATTGATGAAAAAACCTATCATAATAGGTTTACTGAAATGAAATAAAAAATAAAAAATAAAAAAAAAATTATAGAAAAAAAAATTGTCACAAAATGAAGTTTTCATGATCACATATTTTAATTGATAATAATTAGTGGGTCAGTGTGTTTCCTCATATTCAGCTACAAAATTCTGAATATCTAAAAGCTTTAATGTTTAAAATAAAACAAACATATTCACTTTGAAGTTATTTAGGCCAAAAAAAGTCAAATCAATACACAAAAATTGCCGGGTCTCTCTCTGAAGTTCATGGAATAGGGGTCAGTTGTTGGTGTTGGAAGAAGTTACGAAACCTTCAAATTCTGGCGAAATGGGCTTTATTTCTATGGAAATTAATTCATAGAATTTTACCTGCTAATGTTGCTTTAATTAGTAGAGGAGTGGGGGTTGATATTCGATGCCCAAGATGTTTGGAGGAAGAGGAATCTGTGGAACATCTTTATTTTCAATGCCCTTTTGCCAAGCACATTTGAAGGGGTTTACAATTAAGTCTGAATTTTGAATCTGGGAAAATTTTATTGGTTCAGGAATGGATTGAGTGGTGGTTTTGAAATGCACCAGATGAGCAGGCTATAGTGGAAGCAATTAAGGTTTTATGGAAAATATGGATCCACAGGAACAAGGCTGTATTTCAAAAGGATATTGAGCATCTGATTTGGACTATTGAGTGGATTAATCACCTGGATTTACCTTCAAATAGACGACTTCATGGTAAATTGATGGGGATTAATTCTTTCCAAAATAGGGGGATTTTCTTTTATTATTACTAAAAATACTAGTTGGTGTCCAGATTCTATTGTGCATGGATTTTTGACTGATGGAGCATTGAGGAAACAATCATCTCAAGCCGGGGCTACATGGGTTGCGATGGACTACAACGAAAATCCAATCATAAAGCAGCAATTTTATTTTACAGCATCATCAGCACTAGTGGCAGAGGCAAAGGCATGTTTGGAGGTGCTCAAATGGTGTTCGCAGCACCAAATTATGTCAGCCAATATTTTTACAAATTGTCAATGCTGATGTCAACAAAAATTCTGTTTAAACCCAATCGACAGTCATTGATCAATAGAGTTAAATAGATTTTATAAACATAAAATATCAAACTTTGTGGTTGAGTTCTATGTCTTAAACAGATTAAGGACTTCCCTAGAGGTAATTAAGTAAAGAAGGAATGGAACAAAACATAATATGTATTTATTTGATTAAATTGTCACTTGTTACTAATTATAAGAACTTAAATAAGAACAAAGAAATGACAAATCCAGCAATCGACAGAAGAAAAGAAATGGGGTTTGGAAAATTGCTTAATCTACTCCTAAAATGGTTTACTTAAGATACTCCTAAATAATTCTTCACGATTTTTGAGTGGTTGTTGATTGATCAATCTCTCTTTGTATCTCTCTTGGCCTATTTATAGGTTAAGTTACATGAGAGAAAGAGATAGCCTAAGCTCACGATTTCCTCAACAAGTCCATGATTTTCTCAATATTATCCATATCCCATGTTTGATAGAAACTATTTTGCAAATTTAGTGCTTGATTTGATTTTAACTCCTTGATCTTAGCAACTAACTTTCAAATTGCTGCAATTGCTAATTTTCTAACCCTCCATTTAACATGTCATCATGTCATGTCCTTAACACATCTATCATGTCACGTTAGCATGTTTATCGACAAAAATAATAATAATAAAAACAAATGTGGTCAATGTTATTCTTTGAAAATAGTTTATGATTTCAATTGACAGGCCATAATTAATAGACCACAATCGACAGAAAAATAAAATGTGGTGCAAATAATGCTTCCTCATTTAAATGGATTGAAAAATGAAATCTAATTAAATGATATTGTTGGCTTTTTGGCTTTTCGAAGGGTAGTTTTGTAAATGCGAGCGTGCCAGCAAGGATCAATCAGTCCTTACAGAAATTATAATTGCCAACCAATTATCAGACGATTATGTTTTAGTTCTTTCAGCCTCAATGAAGAGGACTTTTACTGGTGGCTTGACTTAGGAGAAATTAAGAGAAATAACAGTTAATATGAAGAACAATCGAAGTATTTCATTAAAATGAAAACTTACAATGGTCCAAACTCAGCGTCGTAGAGGTTTACAGCAACAATCTACTTGAATCTACTTGAAACTACTCCTATGAAGGAAGTGCAGTGCAGGTATTTAAAGTGCAGGAATGTAAATAACAGGTATTAAAGTGCAGGTATTTAAAGACTGGAAGTGTAAAAACTGGAAAAGAAAATATGTAAAGTAAGACTGGTTTTGTATGATCTGAGTCTGGGGGCTTTTTCTGGGAGCTTCCTTGCTATTTATACTTGTCAATGATGACCTTCGAAATGCACTTCAAACCGTCGAACTGCTCCTCCATGATCACTGATCATGTTACCTTGTAAGTAGTTCCACTACGCCATCATTTGTAGTTGGGCTTCTCTCCTGTATTTTAAATTTGAATCTGGGTAACCGTTGAAGCCATGTCACCTTGCACCTCTTCAATGATCTAGTGTGACTCAGACCATGTGAGAACCAATACTAACTGCCACGTGTACGATCAGGATCAAAGACCTGAATAGCCTTCCTATATTACCCTTATTCTGCCACGTGTTGAATTATAACTGGCTTGTACAAAATATGTAGCCAACATTACCCCCCGCACTAATATATCCAATACTTGGTGATATTAGTGGATCGCAGCTTTTCTCCCGCATTTTTTAGAACGTGTATAGGGTTTGCATTCCCCTAGAAATGCAACTGTCATTCATCCTCTGCATTAAAATCCTCCTTCAATCTTTTGAATACCTCCACCACCTTAGTATTCGAACAGACTGATGCATTTTCTATGGCAAAACCAATCCTCTCCATTGATCAAGCACACGAAGAGTTATACGATGATGTTGTCCTTCCTCGAAAGAACTTCCATGCATTAATTAGCCACTTCTATCCACCTTTCTATATTCAAGTCATGGAAGCCTTTGCAAATTACCAACCTTTGGATTACGAACACATTGCTCTTAATCCTTTGATTCGAAAAGTTGCAGATATAGATACAAGCAATTCCTCTCCCCAGTCTCCCTTGTATCTCGAAAAAATTGTCCTCAAGCCTTTGATTTGGAAAGTTGCAAACATGGATTTGGGAAATTCTTCCTCACAAAACTCTGCATGGGACACTACTGCAACTTCTTCCTCTTCTGGGGGTTTTGACTGGACAAACTGGTCAAAATCTGAGACTTATGATCTGAGGGAACGAATCAACCATCATTTTGTGGAGTTCACTGATCCCTTAGAATTTCCTTCCTACGCTCGAAGCTCAGTGGTCTATCCCTACGTGCCCATTGATCATTGTCGTAGTTTGGAGGAGAATCTGCTTGTAGCATGGTACACATCTTCCATGCCTACAAAGATAGTGAACGTCGCTCGGCGCCTTGAAGAGGCACAAGGGTATAATCCGTCATTCTTGGCCAAAAAGGAGAAGATTTGTTCTTCTGACTGGCTAGAATATATTAATGCCTTTGTTCCTTCCGCTCCCGTGCCATCTCCAAAGATAGAAACATCCACATCTTCTTCTTCATCCTCCGAAACAGAAGCATCTACACCTTCTTCTTCACCGACTATTAGCTGGACAGAGAAACTGAGGCTTGCCCTTCCTATGGATAAAGCTTTTCCACCTTACAAACCTCTTCCTTCTCCTACTCCCATGTCCTTAATCCTCTTGCTCAAGCGGAACTTCACATGTTTCTGGATCAACTTCCACTGCTCCTCTACTGGCACCGAAATTCTATGGTCAATCTACAATCTCTAGACCAACTTTCATCTCTTCGAATCCAGGCCCAATACGAACCAGAGAACTTCATCGAAGATTTTGATGACTTCAAGAATAAAGACTCTGCATATTGGGATGACTTGGTCATAGACGAACTGAAACAGAGATTAAGAGAGGAAGCTTTCGAAATAAAGGCTGAAAAACTCTACTATGAAGTAAGAGCACATCAGCTCATGCAGCCAACGTTAGAGGAAATAGAAGAGATAATAAAGAAAGAGCAACAATTCATCGATCATTGTTGGATCAAATTTCATGACCTTGTTATTTATTCCATTCCTTATTTTTATGAACTTGAATTTGTACCCAGATAAGGTCATTCGATGTAATTGATTTTCTTTAATACGACTAAAATTGTTTTTAGCATTGTTTGTCTCCATCTTAGTCCTAAAGGCAATTTCCAGAATTTCTTTCTGAACAAACTTATCTTTCGAAACTGGACACAATTGCTACAACACTAAAATCAACATGAATTCTTCCAACTTTGTGGAATATAAATTGACAATTTTGCCGATTTTTATTTAGAAACAATGCTTTGAATTCAACGATCTTAACCTTCGAATATAGATCCAATCAATCCTAATAAGGATGTAGAGATGAATTTTCCAATTTATGGACCATGGTTACCAACTCTTGTTTGAATTTTGTCTAGAATTGATGCTTCGAATTTAACAATCTTTCCCCACAAAGCCTGTTCTAATCATAACCACAATCTAGTCATGGTTAGTACTGATTAGTTTTACAACAGTCCAAACTCACAACAATATGGAAACTGCTCTTGGGATACACTGTTTTAACCGAACAAACAATTCTCTGTACATATATAAACCAACCATTGGTTTAGATGTTTTCGAACAACTATTTACTTCCTCAAAGGTCTTCAAATTTTGCATCAAAGGCGTTACTTCTGTTTAGGAAGCCTACTACAGGTTCCTAATCTCTTCGAAGTGAATCTACTTTTGAGTATATTTGCAAATTTGGACATGTAGTATGCCTTGAAGCCGACTTCTGTATTTCGAAGCTGTTGTTGTTTGATTTTTGGCGCCAACATCTGGTTTCGAAGCTAAACATCTTGTTTCGAAGCTGACATCACCATTAGAAATGTGCTCTTCCCTCCAAAAATTATCAATATCGAAAGAGATTCCTCGTATTCGTACTTTTAGTACTTAACGACTTATGGGCTATATTTTCCAGACACAAAAGGCCTTTTAAAACCCTTTTGTTTTGCACTCCGACATTACTTGCACTAACCCTCATCAGTCTTCCACTTCTTTCTACTCTCTTCTTCCCTTTTTGAAAGGACGTGTTATCAATGGCTTCTTCTTCACCAAAAATGCCAGTCATAGAGCGTGTGAGCTCATCTGTGGCCTTGAAAAGGCTCATCGATGCAAAATGTGAGAAGTACAAGGCTGGGGAAAAAAGCGCTATTGATGGGCGTATTTTTGTCCCTCGTCGCCATGCGCAGCAAGATTACGTGCTCGGGCCCATATTTAAGGAGATCCTTAATGAGCTCCCAGCCCTGTATCCTCGTCTGGAGAACCAATGTCTTCTTTACGAAAGTGGTCTCGATTGGGGAAACTGGAGGATCAATTGCCCTCACCGATGCTGGCCCACGGTGAGACCGGAGTGGCAAGAATGGTATGACCGGGTCATTCCTGCTAGGACACTGGACCTTCAAGAGCTCTACCTCCTCAACGCTCTCCGGTTATCTAGGGTAACTATCCCAGAGGATCCTTTCTTAGTTCCTGCTGCTTTATGTTTTAGGAACCCCATCTTTAATTTGTTTCAATTTAGATGCGGGATGATGGCCCCCACTGTTCTTGATATCTGCTATCTACTAGGAGTGTCCCCTATTGGTACCCCTATTACACCAGACTTCCCTGACTTAGCAGTCCCTTTCTCCCTCCCCTCTCTTAACTCATCTTACAGTGATTTTGTTAAAGCTGAGAATAAAATAGAGGGCTTGGTAACTGATAGGGAATTCTTTTCATTCTTACTGTACTGGCTTTGCAAATTCCTCTTTTGCACCTCCTCCCAAAGAATCATGCCTGAATTTGTCCCTCTTGCTAAAGCCCTTGTTTTGCAGCAAAAGGTTGCCCTGGCCCCCTACATTTTAGGTCATGTGTATAGAGTTTGTTCCCTCTTTTGCGAGAAACCCTTAGATTCTAATCAAGGGGGGCCATTCTGGATCCTTCAGCTTTGGCTTTTTGCCTATTTTACTGAATTGCAATCCAAGTGCCTTAAATTCTCTGGGCTACACTCCCTTACCCATGGCATAAAACTGGACAATGCTTCGCTTTCTCCTTCTACTTTTGCCTTTTATCTCTCCTTCTTTCATCATCTACCAGCTGCCCCTCTTACTCATTTCTTTCGCCCCTTCGAACCCAGCATTGGTCCAATTTGGTTGAATAATTTCCTAAGTGACAGGTTTTGTGCCTCACCTGTTTACAAGGACATATGGGCTTCGCTTCTTCTTCCCAGAGAGCTATTTATCGGGACTACGAATCCCAGAGCTTATAAATGCATAGCTGAGCCTTATTGTCTTGCTCAATTTGCTAGACAATTTGGCTTCACACAAGGGGTCCCAATACCTCTCTGTAGCAACACCAATTTAAGCCTTACTAAGAGAGATCTGAAGGTTCGGAGGTCGAGGTTAGAAGAGGCAACTTTCAAATTTCTGGATGACCTGGCCACTTTTGAGTATACCCATTTCATTCCTCAAGGTACCGTACTGAAAAGATACCAAAATTGGTGGGCGAACAATATGGAAATCTATTTGGCCATTTCACCTCAAAACCTACTGAAGGTGTTGGACGTGCCCAAGCCCAAGGGAGCTAAAACTGATACTTCTTCCATGCCTCTCACAACCCAGTCCATTGCTGCTGCCATAACTCCTCCTAAAGTTACCCGAGCTGCTTCGAAGAAAGGTATATACCTTTGTTTTCTTTCCTTCGATTTTCCTTATTATGATGGTTACCTTACTCTTGATTCTTCTTCTGTGAAGGTGGTCAAAAGCAAAAGAAGAGGAGACTCCTTGAGCTAGAAGAGGAGATGCCTGAAGTTCAAGTAGAAGAAAAAGAAGAAGAAGAAGAAGAAGAGCTCTTCCCTAGGGCATCCGAATCTCAAGCTGATGAAATTGAGAAGGAAATTGAGAAGGAGCCAACAAAACCAACACAGAGAAGAAAGAGAAAAAAGATAACTGTCTCTCCTTCTGATTTCATTGAAGACTCTGATTCTGAGACTATTGCCGAAGAAATAGGCAAAAGAAGGAAAGCGGCTGCTTCAGCTACTAAATTGGTTGAAGATTCCTTCCACGAAGCAGTTACTAAGGCCGTAGAACAAGAGTACTCTAAGGCCATAATCGTCTTTGAAAGAGCTGGGAAGAGACGGCAGCAACAATTTCTGAGAGAGGAAGCTGCTGCTGCTGACACACCACCAAGGGAAGCTACAAGACAGCAGCAGGCTGCCGAACAATACTCTCTTCGAAGCTCTCCTACTAGTGCCAGCGTTTCTAGACCAAGTAATTTCTTTCATGCCTCTATCCTTTTCTCGTTGAATCTTTAATGTTGAGACTTGACATTATTGTATGTTTCTTTGCAGCAATAACTACTGAGCTCATTTCTCAATTCACTTCTCCTTCGAGTCTTGCTCCTCCTCCTCCTCCTCCCAAAGAAATCCCAATTATCACTTCTTCTTTGAAGGCAGCTAATTCTCCTGTTGAGGGTGCTGATAACTCTCCAACCCCTAATTCATCACCTTTACCTACTTCTAGCCCCTCCTCGCTTGATTCATTGGTGGCCAAGACCATGGAGACTGCCAGAAATGCTCCATCCATTTCTCCTATCCCCACGCAGTTTCCTATGTCATCCACCACAACCCTTTATGCACCCTGCATGTCTATAGAGGAGGTTGATATCTTTGAAGCAAGATTAGCCAGTCTCTTCGATATGCCCTCTACCTCTCCATCATCCAATATTGAAGCTGAGCCACTAGCTTTGGCTGACTCCTTGCTGGAAATTTTCGAGAGCTCTTCTTCCTCTAGCAGCAAGCCTTTTGTACCTTCGATAGACTTGGACACTTGCCTGGAACTGCTGATCTCTTTTTCGAGGATTCCCTTCGAGGCTCTACAAAGGCCTCTCATCAGAAATGGGTTTCTCCATTGTTGCAAAATTGCTGAGCAGTCCGGTATGAATGTTTCAAGTCATTTATCTCAGGCAGTAGCTACTGTTGATTTTTACATCAACATTTGTCAGGCTGCCAATGCTGCGGATGAGAAACTGGCTAGGGATCAGAATTTTGTTTCCCAAGTACATACTGAAGTATCAGACCTCAAGGAACAATATTCCTCTGCCTCCCAGTTTCGAATTCAGCTGCTGGAGAAGAAAGCTCAACTTGAGGAGGAGTTAGCTGCAGTAAACCAGGCCTTGGTTCGAACTGACACCAAATTGCAAATCACCAACCAGGGACTAGCTGATCGAAAAGAAGAAATGGCTACAGCTATTCAATTATTTCCATCTTTTACAAATAGAAAATCTACTGTACAAAAACAATTGAAACATTGTAATGACTTTTGGGCCAATTTGTGGCATAATGTATTTGATTCTTTATGAAAAAATCAAATTCTTGTCTATCATCTGAGTAGTCTTGTGTTTTTGTACTTAGTGTTTATTCTATTCCTTGTGTTTCCCAAATGGTTGGAAAATAAGGCTTCAAATACCTGCCATTAATCTTTTTGGGATGTACATATCCATTCAAATTTCTTAAATGGTATGCTCCAAAAGGCAGAACCCTATGAACTTGATATGGTCTTTCCCAGTTAGGTGACCATTTGCCAAACTTATGGCTTTTAATTCCTATTGGGAGTATTGTTTTCCATACCAAATCCCCTTCATCAAAGCCAATGTGTTTGACTTTCTTGTTATAATTTTTGGCTGCTTTCTTCTTTTGGAAAAGAATACTGTTTAAAGCCAAAATTCTGGCTTCATCTATGCCTTCTAACTCCAAGCACATACTTTGATGGTATTGTTCAGGATCTAATTGATCTTGGCATCTTACCCTCAAAGATTTAACATTAATCTCCACAGGTAACACTGCATCATGCCCATATACTAAGGCATAAGGAGTGACTCATGTGCTTGATCTTGGTGAGGTTCTATGTGCCCATAAAACATCCAGCAACAGGTTATGCCAATCTCTAGGATTGTCCTCCACAACCTTTTGTATCCCCTTTTTCAAGGACTTATTTGATGATTCAGCTTGACCATTAGCTTGTGCATAATAGGGTGTGGAATTAACAAGGCTAATTCCAAATTCTGCCACAAAAGATTTCACCATTTTCCCATCGAACACAGTCCCATTGTCCACAGTTATGGTTTGTGGGATGCCAAATCTATGGATCAAATCTTTAATGAACCCAATGACTTCAGTCTGGTCTACAGTTTTGTATGGCTTAGCTTCGACCCACTTAGTGAAGTAATCAGTGGCCACTAGAATGAAACAATGATGCTTCGAAGAAGGTGGGTGTATTTTTCCCATCATATCCATGGCCCATCCTTTGAATGGCCAGGTCTTCACTACTGCCTGTAGGTCAGTTATGGGCACATGCCTTAGTGTGCCATGCTTTTGACATGTCTGGCAACCCTTTGCATATTTTATGCAGTCTTTAAGGATGGTTGGCCAATAATAGGAATGCCTTCGAAGCAACCACCTCATTTTTACACCAGGCTGATGGGCACCACAGATGCCTCCATGAACCTCAGCCATAGCTGTTAATGCTTCTGTTGGACCTAAACATTCCAGCAATAAACCATCTCCACCCCTCTTGTAGAGAGCATTACCATATATCATATATTGCATAGACTGCAATTTAACTTTTCTGCTGGCCTTCGAAGATGGACCAGCCAAGTACTGCATTATTGGATGCCTCCAATCTTGTTCTTGTAAGTCATTACGATTGGCTTCCAAGACCACATTCCTTTTATTCAAAGGCTGTATTAATCTTTGGTATGTTGTTTGACTTACATCCCTTTGGACATTATCCCTTCTCTTGAAATTCGAAGCTTTCTGAGCCACATCATTGGCCCTCTCATTCAAGAATCTTGGGACATGAGTCACATTTGCTATTTGGAATTGAGAAAGCAGATGTAATGCAACAACATAATATGGCAAGATACTTATGCTTTGATACTTGAAAATCCCTTTTACTTGGTTAACCACCAATTGAGAGTCTCCAAATATGTCAACTGCATGTACTTGCAATCCAATAAGAATTTCTAGTCCCACTATTAAGGCTTCATATTCAGCCTGGTTGTTGGAACAGGTAGCTTCATCCACTCTGAAACCATGTGTGGTCTCTACTCCTTGTGGAGACTTGATCATAACACCAATTCCAATTAGGCCATTGGCTTTTGACCCATCGAACCACATTTGCCATGGCTCAACACTGGCCATACCAAGTTCCATTATCTCTTGGCTCTCTGTTTGAGATGGATGGTTTGCCAAAAAATTGACTAAAACTTGCCCTTTCACTGCCCTTTGAGGGACATATTCTAGATGAAATTCTGACAAAGCTAGTATCCACTTGCCAATTCTTCCCCTCAACATAGGTCTAGATAACATGTACTTAACCAAATCCGTGGTTGCAATTACCAAGACAGTTGTTGGCAAAAGATAATACCTTAATTTCATTGCAGCAAAATACAAAGCAAGACATAGTTTTTCAACAGCTGAATATTTACATTCACAAGAATTTAAAAACCTACTAAGGTAATAAACAGCTTGCTCCTTGCCTTCTTCATTGTCTTGGGCCAAGAAAACTCCTAATGAATCTTCTGCTGCAGCTATGTACAACTTCAAGGGCTTATTCCCCTTTGGTGGCATCAGTACTGGAGGGTTGGCCAAGTAGGCTTTAATACCTTCGAAAGCAATTTGATGCTATGCTGTCCACACAAATTCCTCTTCATCTTTCAGCCTTAACAAGGAAGAAAATACTTTAGTTTTCCCTGCAGTGTTAGAAATGAACCTTCGAAAAAAGTTAACATGTCCGAGGAACCTTTGTAATTCTTTCTTACTTGATGGAGGCCTGGCTTCAATAATGGCTTTGGCTTTATTCTGGTCAATCTGTATTCCTTTCTTGTGCACTACATAACCCAAGAAGTTTCCAGATGATACACCAAAAGCACATTTAAGAGGATTGAGTTTCAATTTGAACTTCCTCATTCTTTCAAAAGCTGCTTCTAAATGAAACAGATGCTCCTCCATGGACTGGGATTTCACTACAATGTCATCAATATAACACTCTAGATACCATCCAATGAGGTCATGAAAGATGGTGTTCATAGCCCTCTGATATGTAGCCCCAGCATTCTTCAGGCCAAATGTCATCTTAACCCATTCGAAGATGCCAATATTTTCAGGACATCTGAATGCTGTCTTGTGGACATCCTCCTCTGCAATGCAGATTTGATTATAACCAGAGTGCCCATCCATCATTGATAAAACTTGATGCCCTGCTGAACTATCTACCAGCAAATCTACTATAGGCATAGGGCACTCATCTTTCGGAGTTGCTAGATTCAAGTTTCTGAAATCAATGCACACCCTCATTTTACCATTCTTCTTAACTACAGGCACAATATTAGATAGCCATTCAACATACCTGGCTGTCCTAATAAAGCCTGCCTTGAGTAGTCTTAGAATCTTTTCCTTGACCTTCTGAATTACTTCTGGACTCATTCTTCTTGGTTTCTGCTTATATGGCTTGAAATTAGACTTCATAGGGAGTCTATGTTCTACTAATGACCTATCCAATCCTGGCAGTTCATTATAAGACCACGCAAAGCAATCTTTGTATTTCTTTAGAACAACCAACAACTGGTCTCTGTCCAGAACATTCAAACAAGCACTTATATATGTGGGCTGTTGTAAAGAACCTTCCCCTAAATTTATTTCTTCTAAGGGGTCTTGTGTCTGAGAACTTATTGAAGCTTCTTCTTTGGTTTCTGCTACCTTCGAAGCAACATCCTTGCACTGCTCTGCTCCTAGGTTCTTTAATTCCGTATCTCTGCCCTCTTCCTCATAGACAAAATCTGTCCACAAGGCTTCCTCTTCCTGTATCTCCTGAACTTTTGTTTCAATGTCCAATGCACAGTATTTACCGAGAGTCAAGAGTCAAGACTCTGACCTGTTGTTGCTGCTGTTTGCAGCCAATCATCATGGCCTCTCTCTCTTGCTCCTGCACTTTTTGGACTATTGCTTTCACGTCCAATGTTGAGAATTGAATTAGAGCCAAGGACTTGGCTTCTTGTACCTTATCTCTTTGCCTACAACCAGGCATCATTGTCATCCTTAACGATAACTTCTTCGTCAGCACTTTCCTGAACTAAGTGCTTTAGGTGTGTCACTTCCTCATCAGCCGTCACTTCGGCTGAGCCATCAGCTTTCCTCAGTATACTGAGTGGTGTCACCCCCTCAATATACAATTTGGCCTCTGCAAAGTCTGCACAGGCTATGAAGGGTTGAGGATCTGCATCAATTTCCTCTGTTTCTCCATTGCCTAAGGCCATCATAATTTTCTGATGCAAAGAGGAAGGCAGACATTTGTTAGTGTGGATCCAATCTCTCCCAAGTAAAGCATTATATTTAGCATTACTGTCGATTACAAAGAATGCTGTCATGCAGTCCCTGGTTCCCACACTCAAATTAATGGGTAGAATCCCCTGAGCCATCTGCTTGTCTCCAGCAAAACCAGCGATGGTTGTGTTGGTTGGAATCAGCCTGGGATTCTTTTTTCCTAGTTTCTTCAAAGAAGATTTCGGTAGTAGATTCACTGCTGCCCCATTGTCTATCAGGACTCGATTCAGCTGTATTCCATGAAAGAAAGCCTTGATGTACAAAGGTTTGACATGCTGTGTCATAGAATTCGAGGGATACTCAAAAGGATACGAGAGGTTAATGCTCACCTCCTCCTCACTCTCATATTCCATCTCCATTGGGGTAGCCATCCCAGGATCATCTTGTACCATACTTACTTGTGAGTCTTCACTAGAGACAGGAATAGGATCCATGTCTTGATCATCTTGGTCCTCATATCCAACTTGGAACTCATGAGGCAATATGTGTACCATGTTAACTGATACTGGAGGAAATGAGCCAAATTGGATGGCTGGCTGTACTTGTTTCCCTTCCTGGCCACCTTGTCCAGTTGCTTCAACAGCATTCTCCATGCTGCACTCTGGTACTTCGTTGTTAACTGATTCCTTCGAAGGATCTTTCTCAACTGGGTTTTCAACCAAAAATGTTTGTTCGGCCATAAAGGCTTCAAACATTTCTTCCTCCACCATTTCTTTCTTCTGGCTTATGCCAATTTCTTCTTCAGTCTCGCTATCACTTTCCATCAGAGCTTTCTCCAATCCTGCTAAGCTAGACTTCTCTCTGGCTTTTAGTTCAGAATGAACCTTGGCCAATTGTCCTCTGCTGCAACCCACTTTGCTTTGTAGAGTTGACTTTGGAGTATGGTCTAACTCCGGAACCTTCTTTCCTTCTGTCTGGACCAATGAAGAGCTCTCTCCATTTTCTTTCATCTCGTTCTGGTACTGAGTGTACCTGCGCTGAATCTTTCTCCTTTGTGATCTCGAAATGACTGGGATCAAACCTGGTTCTTTTGTCTTTGGGTGTTTAAGCAATACCCAATTGTTAGGAGCCACTAAAGGAGGCTTGACCATCCTGCCTTGGATTCGAACATCTCTCCGAACAGGCATTTCCCTAGGTTTGTTTTGCATTACAAACCAGTCTGGGACTCCAGGTACCCACGAACTTGCTGACTCAAACGTTGAACTATTCTTTTCTACATCCGAAGCCATCTTCGAAGCTAGCCGTGAAGGTAAGGGCTTGGCTCTGACCTCATGTTTTGGGTCTGATTCAGACCTTCGATGATGGTAGCCACTTTCTGTCCTGTGTGAAGCTGGTCTAGGGGGCCAATCCCTGGCTTTGATCCCATGAACCGAGCCTCTCTCCGTTCTCCTTTCAGAATGACTGCTCTCCATTCTGTAATAGTTATGTGGCCTGGATTCATGTAAGGGCCTTTTGCCTTTAGCATGCACTTTGTCCATTGCAGGCTCAACCACTGGTGGTCTCTACCTATCACTAGCCGGATACGGCCTTTTGTTGTAAGCATTGGTTGATTTAGGGCGTCTCTGAACATCCCTGTAGTATTGCTTCCCATCAGTTGGAAGCCCTTTTAACCACTTATAACTCAGTCTGCACCTGGGACACATCCTTTGCATTACTGTTGCCTCCAAGGAATCATCATCCAGTGATTCTTCATCAGAGTGTTCCTTTTGATGTGAGAAACCTTGTCCAATAACAGGTGGGTTCCTAGTGTCCTTCTTGATGGTTGTCTGGTTGGCAACATGCATCTGCACATTGACCTCTTCCAATTCTGTCAAGAACAAGTTCTGGAAATCTGACATAATGACATTGGCTGCCACCTCTCCAACTTCTGGAAATGGGTCACTGTCAACCCCCATGGCCTTTTCTGCTTTGGCTGGGAATTTCAAACTTCCTTTCCGAATTTGTTCTTGGATCCTGTCTCGAAAAACAATGCAGTTTTTAGTCGAGTGAGACCAAGAGTTATGCCATTTACAGTATACTTTTCCTTTAAGTTCATCTGGAGATGGCAGTTTTACTCCTTTTGGTAACTTAAGGAAATTGGCCGCAAGCAAATGATCAAAAATGTCATCTGCTTTTGTTAAATCGAAAGAGTACTTTCTGTGAAGGTCTTTCTTTTTAAACTGCTGGTCAATTGTTGTATCCTTATGAATTAATGCTTCACAGATGACAGGCTCTTTGCCTACAATCTCTGCTGCATCTATCTCATAATTAGGATCTCTATAATATGTCTTGTATGATGCATTATTTCGATCTTGTTCCTCCTCTAGTAATGCTTCATACCTAGACACCTTATAGGTTAATTCCACCAGATCTCTGAATTCAGTTGAGTCAAACTTCTTTCGAAGCTTGAACGCTAAACCATTTGAGCCAATCTTACGAATTCTGGCTCTGGCAAGATGACTCTACATTTATTTCGAGCCCTTTTAAATCTAGCAATAAACTGAGTAGCCTTTTCTTCAGGCCTTTGACTCAATCTAGCCAAGTCTGCCATGGATACTTCTGGCTCCGATTGGAAGAATTGGGCATGAAATGCCTCTTCCATTTGTTGCCAATTTTGAATGGAGCCAGGTGTAAGGTTGATGTACCATACAAATGCTCCCCCAGTTAGAGAATTTGGGAATAATCGTAGTTTCATATAATCATGATTAGTAAATTCACCGCATTGAGCAGCAAACCTAGCAATATGTTCTATTGTTGATTAATTTCCAGTCCCATAAAAAAGGGTAAAATCTGGTATCCTGAACCCCCTTGGGTATTCATGTACCCTATCTACCCATTCTGGGTATGGTTTTCTGTATACAGGAGTCTGGACCCCCTAAGCTATCGGTCCACACATCTCCCTAACAATATCAGCAATTTGGTCCCTAGGGACCATATTTTGTTCCTGTTGAACCACCACTGGAGGGGCAAACACAGGATTTGGTGGACAAACTTGTGCTTGTGGTCCTCTTGGTCCATAAGGTGGTAAATTTGGGGCTGGTTGTCCTTGCGGTGCAGGTTGCTGTTGGGGGTGTGGGTAACCCCTTTGAGCCTGTCCTGCGAAAAGACCTGCGAAAGGTGCTGGAACAGGAATTGTGTCTCTTCCATTTGAAGACAAACCTTCCAACCCCCCGGGTATAAATTCGAAGAAGGGATTAGTATATCCCCTAGTGCCAGGTATGGCTTCGAACATGGGATTTACAACCATTCTTATGCCAGTTTCTTGTACTTGGCCAGATCCACCAACTTGTGTGGCTTCATTGTTAAGTACTGAGGCATTTTGGCCTGCTATAGGCCTCGAAATGGGTTCATACCAAGATTGAGGTGATAGTCTTTCATAATTCTGATTACTAGTTTGACCATTAAAATGTCCATTAACTTGCATAGGCTGTTTATCTCTAGCCAATCTTTGCTGAGGGACATTTAAAACTTCCTCTGCGTGTCTTATGTTTGTTGGTTGGTGGTTATTCATTCGATCCAAAAAGGATGTTGCCCACCTTTCTATTGTGTTCATTAATTGTTGTCCCATGGCATCTACTAAACCATCCCATGGATTTGTTGGCTGAGTAGATGGAATAGTGGATGGTCCAATTCCTTGGTTTCGTCCAATATTATGAACATATGGTTCTTGTCTAGAAGTACTGGTCTGTTCGACCATAGGTTCTGAGAACATGGGAGTTTCCACAGGATGTGTTACCACATTATCCTCTGGATTAGGTATTTCTACCTCTCCTTCTACGCCTTCTTCCAAGCGTTCATTTTCTCCTTGTCGTCTTCTTCTAGCCATTTTAATGAGTCCCACTGGGCGTGCCAAAAATATATGTTGGCTTTTTGGCTTTTCGAAGGGTAGTTTTGTAAATGCGAGCGTGCCAGCAAGGATCAATTAGTCCTTACAGAAATTATAATTGCCAACCAATTATCAGACGATTATGTTTTAGTTCTTTCAGCCTCAATGAAGAGGACTTTTACTGGTGGCTTGACTTAGGAGAAATTAAGAGAAATAACAGTTAATATGAAGAACAATCGAAGTATTTTATTAAAATGAAAACTTACAATGGTCCAAACTCAACCTCGTAGAGGTTTACAGCAACAATCTACTTGAATCTACTTGAAACTACTCCTATGAAGGAAGTGCAGTGCAGGTATTTAAAGTGCAGGAATGTAAAGAACAGGTATTTAAAGTGCAGGTATTTAAAGACTGGAAGTGTAAAAACTTGAAAAGAAAATATGTAAAGTAAGACTGATTTTGTATGATCTGAGTCTGGGGGCTTTTTCTGGGAGCTTCCTTGCTATTTATACTTGTCAATGATGACCTTCGAAATGCACTTCAAACCGTCGAACTGCTCCTCCATGATCACTGATCATGTTACCTTGTAAGTAGTTCTACTACACCATCATTTGCAGTTGGGCTTCTCTCCTGTATTTTGAATTTGAATCTGGGTAACCGTTGAAGCCATGTCACCTTGCACCTCTTCAATGATCCAGTGTGACTCAGACCATGTGAGAACCAATACTAACTGCCACGTGTACGATCAGGATCGAAGACCTGAATAGCCTTCCTATATTACCCTTATTCTGCCACGTGTTGAATTATAACTGGCTTGTACAAAATATGTAGCCAACAGATATATAAGGTGGTTTACCACAATCGACATAAAATATTTTGTGGTGCAAATAATTCAAATTCTTGAAGAGTTATATTATACCTATAGTAATTTTTAATCTATCACTATTGATTAACGAATACTCCATCTTTGGCTCTGTCGAGTTATAGCGATCCCGGTTTTCCTTTTCTGTATTTGTTGTATTCCGGACTTCGGCTCCGTAGAGTTGATGGTTGTGTACCTTGTTGTCATCCTTTAATTCCTTTTGTTTGAGTTTTAGGATGTATTGGGCAGAGTTGTTGTAACGCCCTCAAAAAATCCATAAAACCCATCACTAAAGACATGCATTGATATAAAATAAACCAACCATTTCCATTCATCAGAGCAGTTCTTACAACAGTATTACATGTTAACAAACAAAGCAAACGCCCTATGGGCTTACAGCTTTCCAAGTTAACACTTGGTTACACAAAAGAAGAGTACTAACTCTATACAAAATAAGTCCTCGGCTTGAGGTACATGTAACACAAACAAAATAAACAAAAGAGTCTTCAACTCTCACCAGCATCCAAGCTATGTCCTTGGAGGTGGCATGCTACCTGTACCTAAAAATAATGTCCCATATAGGGTGAGCCAACGCCCAGTAGAGATATGCTAAACACAGTATGAGCAATAACTAAGACATTAGCAATTGATAAACGTTCAATTTCCATAAATCAATTTATAACCCATTTCCATTTCATGACCACTATGTTCACGTTTCATTTCATTTCCATTTCTTATCACCTTCACAATCTACATCCATGGCTCAGAACCTGGCCAGCCGCTTATATGAGACAATGACTCATATTAAACATTTCCCATTTTTCAGTAAATAAACATACGAGTTATATCAACATCTCAATAGATAAGCATATTAGCTATATCAACACTCCCAAAGATAAGCTTATGAGCTGTATCAACACTTCCATAGATAAGTATACAAGCTATATCAACACATTAACTGACTAGCATAAGAGCTGTATCAATGGAGTTCATCCCCTATCTCCTCCCAAAGAACATCTGGTCTAGAGGTCCATCCCCTATCTTCCCCTATAGCGTGGAGTACATCCCCTATCTTCTCCCACACATGCAACGTATATACACATAGGTCATATACTCAATCAATCAATACAGAACGTTAATGTATTCTATCAACTGTCATACTCTATGACATAACCAATTGATTATTTTTAGTTTGCCTAATCATCATGCATTGTCTACAACAATCAAACTACCCTCCACCGATATCCCAAGCAATTATTGCTAAACAGATAATAAAAGCTCCCACAGATAAAATATCAATGTTTTCAAAAGTGAACGATTAATAAATCCTACTCCACTATTCTACTATATAATGAGCCAATTTCATTGTTTCCAACTCAATTCCACATATCAACACATTTCCCAAATTAATTGTACCAATTAATTTACATAACAATTTAGGGCTTTCTACCCTCTTTTCCAATATTAACCCAATGGTCCATATATCAACAATCAACAACAATATCATCCTTTTGAAACCAAAATACACGTTTTTAGAATCAACATAACAAAACCCACTTTTAATATTTTGAAACCCTAAGTCCCAAAACTTCCCAACTTCAACGCTTTATCAAAACAACCAAAAATCTATGTTAAAGACCGTAGGAGTGAGTAGGAATCCCTACCTCAAATTTGGAGCTCAAGGGAAGAAGATGACAGAACTCAACGTGCACCAAAACTCAAAATTTTCAGATCAAAGTAAAGCCCTCGACGATCAACCCAACTTTTGTAAAGACCAAAGGTGAGGAAAACACCCTAGCTAGATCAATACTTAGAGAGAAGTTATGGTTTTTGAGAGAGGAGCTCTCAAATGGCTTTTTGGAAAAGTAAGAGAGAGAAAAGGAGTTGAAAAAGTGATCCAAAAGTCGGATCTCAATTTTTAAATAAGAGTCGCCCTGCTTGAGCGTGGAAACCCCCGCTCGAGCGTCACTCACAGACTCCCGCTCGAGTGTCCAAACCACCGCTCGAGCGTTGGATATGCACTCCCAGTACTTTTGCAGAACCAGGTCCCCACTCGAGCGTCCAACTCTCCCCTCGAGCGTCACACACACACTCCCGCTCGAGCGTCCAAACTCTCACTCGAGCGTAAAACACTACAAAGGAGATACTGGAAGGGTGATGTTTCCGCTCGAGCGCCAAAACCCCCGCTCGAGCAGACAAGCTACAACAAGGGCCCCGCTCGAGCATCAAAAGCTCCGCTCAAGTGGACAAGCCAAAATCTGGGCATCTAGTTTTGGTTTCTAAGTCAACCAACCTGTTTCAAACCTTCCCAACACAACCCAAGACTCAAATACAAAGAGTAAACAATGTAAACAAGATATACACAACAACCAACTCCACGGAACCTAAGTCCGGATACAACAATTAAGAAAAGGGAAACCAGGATCGCTATAGTTGTTACAGGTTGGTTAGGCCTTGGTTTCAATCCCTTGTTGTCCAGTTTTTAGACTGTCCGCTTGAGTGGGTCTTCTGGCTCTCGAGCGGGGATTGCACACTCCCAGTATTTTCGTGCTCTACAAGACTACTACAGGGGTGATTTTTACGCTCGAACGGATTTTCTGCGCTCGAGCGGGTTGCGCTCGAGCGGGTATTGTAGACACCCCATTTTTGACCGTCCTCAAGACTTGGACGTCACCGCTTGAGCACCCGATGATCATCCTTGTCTGTGTTCGTCTTGAGTTCCCGGAGGTCTCGGCTGCGCGCCTTGCCTCAGGATCTCTTGACTCGACTGTTTCGTGTTTGGTTTGGCACCAAACACTCGTGTTTTTGCCTTCAAGGGCAAGGGATGGCTTTTTAGCCATCCCCACATCCCACCGGCCTTCCCCTTGCATCACCGGCTGCTTATTGGTGCCACCGGCCGTGGTTTCGTGATACCAATGGCCGGCCGGCATTATATTTGGCCGACCGGCACTTTGTTTGGCCGGTGACCTCTTTTGCTGGCCGGTGTGACGCCTTTGCACCCTTCAAGCATGGTGCATGCCAGCTGTGCCAGCTGGAATGCACCATCACTCCTCCCCATACACGGGGATGACCACTTTGCACCCTTGACCCCCTAGTTCCTTCTAGAAGGATGAACCCTTAGCCAAGCTTCTTGGAGAAGCTTGGCCAGCTGTCCCAGCTTCTTCAAGTAGCCACAAACCCTTTGCACCCTTTGTCCCTTTTCATTTAAGCTTCCTTGAGAAGCTTAGAGCCTTTTTTTTGCTTATATAAGAGCCCTTCTTCCTCCTTTGTCGAAGGTTAGAGTTTTTGGGCAAGAAAACCAGAGATATACATATATATATCTGTCAAATATATTCTCTCTATATATCTCCCTCTCTCTCCCATTTTGTGTGTGTTTTGTGGCCTAAAAGTGTAGTTTTACCTTAGTTTTGCACTCACACACACACTACCACACCTTACTTCGACCTTGAGGGACTTAGAGGGTTTATTCTTGAGTTCTTGGACTTGTTTTGACCAGAAAAGAGTGGCTGGACCTGCTGTTCTTGAGGTGTTCTTCAAGGGTAACTACTTTGCTTTAGTTTCCCCAATTTTGCAACAACTTTTTACTTGTCTTGCATGATGATTTGAGTTTTGTGTATAACTAGAAAAAGTCTTATATTTGCATGATTTAAATACTTCATTCAGGTCATTTTGTGGTTTGAGGTCGAAATCACCCTCTTAGGCCTTATTTGGCCCTTTTGGTGCTTCCATTGCTAGGCTTGATTTGCTTGAGTGTTTTGTTCTTTTCACCACTGAAATCTTGCAGATTTTCAGTGGTAAAGAGGAGGGTTTGAAGTCTTGTATAGGGGAGGGACACCCCTCTCCCCTTTGTCCCTCTTTTATCCTTGTTTTGGCTTAGAAGGCAACATGCATGTTTGGCTTGTCCTTGGCTCCATATCAGATGTTTTTGGTGCTATTTAGGTCACATGTTATCTCTGTTTTTGGTCGGATTTGTGGCCCTTTGCATGCTTAACATACTTGCTTTGTATTCCCTTGTTTGTGCCTAGAAATGCATCATGACTTTTGACTACCATGCTCTCATATCTTGGCTTTACTTTGGGAAATTCTTGACCAAATTTTATCATGCTTAAGGTCTGTTGGCCACTGATTTGGTCTTGTTTAGAATGTTTGGTATAGTTGCTTCACATTTTGGCTTGTGAGCTTTGAATGTGTGAATCATAAACATGCATCGGTTAGGCTATTTCAATGATTTGGAATCATTTAACATGCTATTTCAGTCCCTATACCATGCTTAGATGTCTCCATTTATCATCTCATTCATGCGTTGAAGAGTTGGCCTTACATGACTAGGAATAGGTCATTGTGCATAGTCTTATGTTTGAGGCTTTCGGACTGCCATATTAGGGGTATTCAGGGCTTATTTTGCATGATAAAATTCTGTTTTGGTTGTATGGTTCATGCCATGTTTGCTTGGGGTAGTGGTAGTAGAGTGCCCCTTTGTTATACCTTAGCTTTGGGCCTCTTTGACTTGCATGTCTGTTGTGCATTTTGTCCACCATTTGGGATGCTTTTGGCCACTGTTTTGGGGGTGGGCTAAGGTCTACAACTTCATGGTTTAAGTTCACCATCGCTTATTTGTCACATGTTTGTTGCATGTTTGGTTCATGATGCGTTGTCACACGCTAATCCTTTGCATAAATTGTCCATGTTTGCATTGCATTTGCATCTTGCATATCTAGCGTTGCATACTTGCCATGATAAGTTGCATTGCATTTGGCGTGCCTTGCATCTTAGTCTCATGTTGCGTCTTTGAGCCATGTTTGCATGACATGCATTGTATTGCTTGATTTGGGGTGTCAAACCAAGTGTGAGGATTGAGAAATGTTCATACTCCAAGTGATGTAATACGTCTCAACCCTCGGTCGCCAATCCCCTTGACCCCAACATGATAGGGTGTTGGTATTCATTTATGTGTTGCCTGCATTTTACATTGAATTGCAACCTTGGCCTCTTGGGCTATCATGCATCAAAATGCACAATTGATGGCCCGAGGGTCGAGGGCCATACTCCCTTGAGTCCCTTGCATGATAGGGAGTGTGCCCGTGCATACATTTGCTTGAAATTCCATGCCACACACTGTCTGTCCTTGTTGCTGTCAAAAACCAGTTTCTGCATGGAGTTTTGGCCGACCGGCAGTAAAGAGTGCCGACCGGCCATGGATTGGTGGCCGATAACATGAAACCCCAGCCGATGGAAATGTTACATGGCCGGTGGGCATTCCCTTCAGCCGATGGTGTTCTAAAGTGTGTAGGGAACCTGTCCCAGGACTTTGGCAGTTTTTTAGAGAAGCAGGGCAGTATAAACAGAGGCAGCAGTGGTATGGTACGGGCTTTCCGGGCAAGACGAATCCGAGCATGCATCATTCGCGCATTCCGAGGCGGGGCTGCGGCCTTTTCCCTTTTGCATTTGAATTATTAATTAAATTAGAAGTTCTGTAATAATTAGTTCAGTATTATTCTTTCGGGCTGTAATATTTATTTGAACCCTCCGAGCGAGGGCAATTGTGTAATAAGTGTGTGTGAGTGCGTGCATGTCTTCCAACCCGACGTCTTTCTTCCCTTTTACTTACCTGCTTTCGATGGTTAGTATTAAGGCATATTTAATTTAGCATACCTTATGTTATGCATGCGTGCATCCATACATTTGTCTTACATACACCGGGCTCGGCACATCATGCTAACTGCACTTGTATTTCAATTCCAAGTTGAGTACTTGATAGTTGCAGCATTTCACATGCCATGTTTAGGATGGCCGAGCCTGTCTAGATTGCATCTTTGCATGTGCTACATTAGCCATCTTGAACATGAACTAGGATCATGCATATGATTACTAACTAGTTTCTGTTTTAGCTTGGAGTACTAGGTGAGCTTTTATGCTTTAGCATAACGCATGCGTGTGAGTGTTGCCATAACTGCATGATTACCATGAGGCTAGCTGCTTATGTGATATAACTGCTTGAATGCCTGTGGATGGAGGTTGAATTACCTAAATTGGAATAATGCATTAAAACTGTGAGTTTTAAGCCCACTAGCTAGTGGCAAAACCATCTTTTCTAAAAGCCCACTTGAGGGTGGCAAAACCTGCATTTTAGCCTACTTGCGAGTAGCAAACCATTTTCAAAATAAACATGCAATGTTTTGTCCCAATTTAGGCGATTTGGTCTATACTTGTGTGTTGTGCGCATCACCTAGTAAACTCTAGCTAATTAATCGGAATAAGAACACATAAACGTTTTCAAAATTGGATATCATGGTTAGTAGAGGCCGATCTTCGGATCGGGCGAGAGGGGGTGCTCATAGCTGACCTTCCCCAATCATACCCAAGTTCCCGAGCCGAGGTAACTTTGGTGATGACGGACACGTGGCCTTTGGCACTGAGTCTGGGTTTCCTAAATTCCCCCTTTAAAAAATATTTAGGTGGCGACTCTGTATCTGGCAAAGCAGTCCATGTTTGGCACTTCTTTCAAAAAAATCTATTTTTTCTCAAAACGATTTGCCGGATTTGGAGTCTTTGGTTCAGATTAAGAACCATGACAAATCGAGTCCGAACTGTAGCATAAGGCCCACGGGGCGCGTCTACAGTTTCTGGCGACTCTGCTGGGGATTAGGACAGCTTGACTCGAACTCGTGATATCCTATTTTGACTACACTTGTGTGTTTCTTTGCATTGCATTTGTATTGGTGCGCCTAGGACACCGTGTTTGCCATCTGCCATTCCTGAACGGTTTGCCGGAGGCTTGTCTTGTCAAGGCATGACCATAAGGCTGACCGGTTGTGGGCTCTGACAATATGGGAACACAAACCCTGGTTTTACCGGGGCACCCTTTTCGACCATTCGACCTAGTGCATATCGAAATCCATAGTGACCATTCCAAACTAGGACAGGTTGCTTACCCGATATAGGTTGTTTGAAACCGCTGCGTGCGTAGTGAAACCCTAGCTCCTGACAAAATAGGACAGGGAAACCCTACCCCAACATAGGGGTGTTTTGGCTCTCACTTATCTGCTATGTGCTTTTAGAGTGTGTCTCTACAGGGAACGCGCATGTCAGTTTGCAAGTTTGAGTATCAGGCCTGAGGGCACCAGTATCAGTTATCTACGGGTATCAGGTTCAGTTTTCGGAACAGTGATTTGGGGACAATAATCAGTATCGAGAAACAGTGTAGTCGGCTTACCAACTGTGTGTTATAAATACCCGACTGTGTGTTGTGTGTATTTATTTTACGTCGTTATGCTGTCCGTTTGTTTGGTTATTTATTGCTTTATTTTATCTTTTTGGTAGGGTAGTTTAGCACGATTGCTTCCAACCCGGTAGATATTCCCCAAGCACTCTGGACTAGAGGTCTCCGACTCCATCGATCTGAGGATCTGGTAGACGGACAACCAGTGTACCATTCTTTACCCCCAGTTGCTAAACGGAGGGCAGTTAAGCAGAGGGCATCAGTCCAGCAGTCAGTTCAGAGGGTCTTATCTACCCCACCTGAGTACAGTAGGGATCAGGGTTCTGTTTCACCCACAGAGAGGGAATATATACCAGTAATACAATCAGATCAGAACAGTATGGCTGGTTTAGAGGAGGTGGTGCGCCAACTTCAAGAGAGCATGAAAATGATGCATCAGGATGCTGTCCGACAGGCAGAGTTCACCAAGCAACAGGCCATGGTCATGAATGAACAAGCAGAGTTAATCGTGAGGTTACAACAGCAAACCGGAGCATCTGCTTCATAACAAGTCCCTCCCCCGCTAGGAGCTCCAACCCTCGGGGAGACAGCTAATGTTCAGAATGATACAGATATTCCCACAGGACCACCTCCACCCCCGATCCTACCCCAAATCCAACCCCAGTTGTCCAAAACACCCACCAACCTGCCGGACTCTCCCTTTGAGTTCAAGATGGATCCCACAGCGCTGAAGCTGAGTAAACTTGAAAAGCTATTCAAAAGGTCCCAAGGAGTCAAGACCATCCCCGACATTGAAGATGGATATACGGACGCAGCTGTGACGTTGCCTGACAGATTCAAAATGCCTCATATCGACCGGTTTGAGGGATTCGGGGACCCCATGGTGCACCTAAGATTGTTTTCAGATGTTCTAAGGCCGATGGGCCTCACAAGACTACAGAAGTTGTCTTTGTTTGGCCAAACCCTGTCGGGTGTGGCGGCCATATGGTATGCCAAATTAGAAGATGACGTTAAGAGAAACTAGGACGAAATGGCTGAGGCCTTCATCTTGCAATGCTCATACAATACACAAATCGAGATTACAACCCGTGATCTCGAGACGACAAGGCAAGAGCCTAAAGAGAGCTTCTCAGAATTTGTAACCAGATAGAGGGCCAAGGCTTCGATGATGACCTTGAGACCCACAGACAAAGATCAGATTCGGATGATTGTGCGCAATCTGCAACCGAAGTTGATGCAGAAGATGATTGTACTCCCCTTTCCTACTTTTGCTGACCTACATGAAATGGGGGTACAGATTGAGGATGCTTTGAAGCAAGGCTTAATTGATAATGACCGGGAGCAACCCCGAAGAACTTTCAACCGCAACACTAATACAGGCCCGAGCGGCGCTATGACCACCAGGACCTCCGAAGTGAGTATGGTCACCACCAACCCCTCTCCAAGAACCATGGCAGCCACGCCATTTTCTGGCGCGTCCGGAAGCCATCCACAAACAGCCAAATACCTACCCAAAAATACAAGAACCTTCGCTCCGCTATATATGCCCCTGTCTAAAGCTCTGGGGGTTTTGATCAGAAAAGGGCACTTGAAGCCCCTGGAGCCGCGGCCATTACCGGAAAAACTTCCCCCTACCCACAATCCAGCCAAGTATTGCGCATTTCACCAACAGCACGGTCACGATACCGACCTGTGTTACCGATTACGTCATGAGATTCAAGATCTCATCGATAACGGGGTGATTATGCCTCCCGAGAAACCTAATGTTGCAACCAACCCACTCCCTACACACAACCAAGCTCCACCTCCCAAAAGAATCAATTGTATCCAGACTGGGGTCGTGTCTTACGATCCTCGCATCTATATTACTCCTTCCCATCTACCTAAGCCGGAGGTGTTCCTTCTCGACTGCACTGACTTTTTGTGCATGCTGGACATCTCTACAACCCAACCTGAGCCAGTGGTGGTGGCCATTGGAGAGGGTACAGGGGAGTTTGCGAAGGAGGATAGAACCATTGAGTCGGGGTTTGAGCAGTCTGGAAATTTCGCTGGGGAAGCTCACGATTACATCCTATCAGTAGGACAGCCTAAACTAGGTATAGAATTTCCAGAAAGAGCAGAACTGTGCATGATCCGGGGGGATAGATTTGAGCAAGGGGAAAGATAATTTGACGATTGCGGAAGAAAACCTTGCCAATCTCCAATTCTACAGTGACCAAGATCCAGGAGACTCGGCGCTCAACTGGTTCGATTATGAGGAATCGGTAGAGGCCATTGGATGGCTGGATGATCAACCGGATATGGTGGAAGAGTTCCAACCAAAACGGGGCCCGACAGGGGCAAGCGTATCAGTTGAGGTCGGAGGGGCCGAAAGTCAGAGCACGTTGCTGGAGAGCGCCGGTATGAAGAATTTCGCTCAGGATTGGAGCATTTTGTCTACAGGGATTATCGAACAGCCAACTGTATTAACACAATCAGAACATGAAAAGTTTGCAGATTCCGAGAGAGTCAGGAAGGCAAAGGCCCATGTGGGGACTGAGACTGCCGCAAGCACATAAATAGAGAATGCTGCGAGCATAGGGATAGAAGGCACTGCGAGTATGAGAACAGTCATGTCAGAGCCGGACAGGTGCCTGTCAGCTGCAGATGGAATGTGGTGGGAGGACGATGATCTATGTCTTGCCCACACAAACGAAGATTGGGGAAGTAGCCAACCAGATGATACCTGGTATGTTGGCGAAGTCGATCACATGACTAGGAGTGGACGGTATTTCAAGCCTCCACACCTAGATTAACCAGAGGCGTCTGGAAAAGACCGGGAAGCAGAGAAGCAAAAAGGAAAGCAACTCGAGGATGAGGCCGTATTGAGACAGTTGAAAAAGATACAAGCAGACATCTCTATCTGGGGACTGCTTATGGCTTCTCGAGTACACAGACAGGCTCTCCTTTCAGCCATGGACAAGACCAAACTCTCGATAGAGACTACACCGGAGCAGTTGGTTGGATTGGTTTTTCCGGGAGGAGGTTCCCCGACGTTGACCTTTTCTGAGAAAGAGCTACCGCCTGAGGGTATAAATCACAACAAACCTCTCTACATCTCGGTGGAATGTAGAGGCAAATGGGTACCAATGGTTCTCGTTGATACGGGATCCGCTATTAATGTATGCCCGTCGAGGACGGCATATGCAATCGGGTTGAAGCCCGCAGACTTCGTACCAACTACTCAAGTGATCAAAGCCTATGATAACATAAGCAGGGAAGTGATGGGGACTCTCAAGATTCAGACCTAGGTTGGTCCAGGACAACACAATATTGAATTCCATGTCTTGGACGTTCCCGCAACCTTTAACCTACTTTTGGGGCGACCGTGGTTGCACCAGGTCAAGGCAGTCTCTTCCACCTTGCATCAGATGCTGAAGTACCCTCACGGGAAAGGGGTAGCTATTGTTTTTGGGAATTCGTCAATCCATCCGCCGCCGGAGGTGTCCACACTAGTCTTGGAGATCGAACATGGCACGGAGGATGTGTTCATATCGGGTTTTACCTTGGCTGAGGCTCAGGTTGTACAGAACATCATGGCAGCTAATGAAGGGATATATGTTAGTGCTCAAGCAGTGTATCTCATGAACAAGCTCCAACACATCCCCGGGATGGGATTGGGAAGAAGCGGCCGGAAAGGCTTCGTGACATTGGTCGAAGTGCCACACAACCCTCATACATTTGGATTGGGTTATCTACCCACCAAAGAGGATTGGATAAGGAAGGGAAAAGAAATGGCTGGAAGAGCCAGAGCAAAGCAGGCTGGGAGGCCTTTTGAGTTGATACATAGGCCCATTTGGGGTACCCTAAATGGACGTTTCGTTCGGGAGGGGGAGGATTTTCGGTTTTGCGGCTTCCCAGAGCCGTGGCTGAACGCGGAGAAGGAACGCGTGCCGGGTTTCGAGATCTTCTTCGACCTGCAAATATCTGGGGATGACGTTGCCGAAGGATAGACAGACCCATCAGCTGAGGTTGAGCAGTCTGGGGAAGTAGATTCCGAAGGCGCCGAAATTGAAATGGGGGTAGCATTCTCATGTCTACTTTCAGATCCTCCGATCGACCAAAAGTGCTTGGGAGATGACTCCTCGGTGTCCGTGATTGGGAATGAATTGGCTGCGGGCCTGCCATCAACTATTTTGGATGCATCTATCGCACCCTCTCTCATTTGGCAATATGAAGAGGGCTTTTTGTCAAGCAACACCGGGTCAGGTAGTGAGCCGGAATCTGATTCAACCGAGTCTTGTGAGTCGGAATCAGGTTCCAGCTCGACTGAGTCTGAGTCCGGTATTCCTGGGGGTGATAACCCGGATGCCACAGTCCTGTCTAGGTCGTCTTTTTCTTTCTCTTTTGAGTCTGTTGTAACAGAAGAATCGGACGGCTTGGAAGTATTTAATGAGAATGATGTGGATGTGGTTTCTGAGTACTTTTCCGTGCCTTCGATTTATTGCTTAAATTAGGACTTTCAAAATTTTGGTGAAAACGAGGAGGAAGAAATTCCTCCGGTTTTGCAACGATTAATTGATCAAGAGCATGAAAGATTTGTTAAACCCTTAATGGATGAAATCACTACTGTGAATGTTGGTACTGAGAAGGACCCACAGCTGGTCCAGATCGGGTCCACGTTGTCTTCGGAGGAACGCGAGCGCTTAGTCGCTTTATTAAAAGATTTTAAAGATGTTTTCGCATGGTCCTACGAAGACATTCCTGGAATCAATCCTGAGATTATACAGCACCGGATCCCTCTTGACCCCGAGGCCCGACCTGTCAAACAAAAACTCAGGAGGATCCGCCCAGACTGGGCTCTTAAGATTAAGGAAGAGGTCACCAAGCAAATTGACGTAGGCTTCCTGTTAGTATCCGAATACCCGACTTGGTTGGCTAACATTGTTCCAGTGCCGAAGAAGGATGGCAAGATTCGAGTATGCGTGGATTTCAGGGATTTGAATAGAGCTAGTCCGAAGGACGACTTTCCGTTGCCGCATATTGATGAGTTAGTGGATTTTATAGCAAGGCATGCTTTGCTCTCATTCATGGATGGCTTCTCAGGCTACAATCAGATAGTGATGGCACCTGAAGATTGGGAAAAGACTGCCTTCACCACGCCGTGGGGGACTTACTGTTATAGGGTGATGCCATTTGGGTTGAAGAATGCTGGAGCTACATATCAACGGGCTACGACCACAATATTACATGACATGATCCACAAAGAGGTTGAGCTGTATGTGGACGACATGATTGTCAAGTCCAAAGAAAGAGAGGGCCACTAAACTGCCTTGCAAAAGTTCTTTCAAAGGATCAAAGAATTCCGGCTGCGGCTAAATCCTCAGAAATGTACATTTGGTGTTACAGCGGGAAAGATGCTGGGATTCCTAATTACACAAAGGGGCATCGAAGTTGACCCTTCCAAAATCAAGGCCATTTTAGAAATGCCACCACCGAGGACTGAAAAGGAGGTGCTAGGCTTTCTGGGTAAAGTGCAATTCATAAGACGGTTTATCTCAAAATTAACCTTGACTTGTGAACCACTTTTTGGTCTCCTCAAGAAAGGAAAGAAATTCCAGTGGGACGGCCGATGCGAAGCTGCTTTTGAACAGATCAAAGAATATTTATAGAACCCACCCGTGTTGTCACCGCCAGAACCAGGGAAGCCGTTGATATTGTACCTATCAGTAACTAAGACCACAATGGGCTGTATGCTCGTGCAGGAGTCAGAGGACAGAGTGGAGAGAGCCATCTAGTACCTGAGCAAGAAAATGCTAGAGTATGAGACTCGCTACACACCATTGGAGAAGGCTTGTTTAGCTTTGGTATGGGCTACCAGGAAGCTGCGGCACTACCTGTTAGCTCACTCCGTAATGTTGGTTTCACGACTCGATCCCATCAAATATCTTTTCGAGAAACCAGCACTTACGGGTAGGCTAGCTCGTTGGTTGCTGTTGCTCTCCGAATTCGATCTGGAATATGTGACGCGCAAGTCAGTCAAAGGAAGAGCGGTAGCATAATTCTTAGCCGACCGTCCAGTGGAAGAGGGTGAAGCAGTTGAGTACTTATTCCCAGATGAAGCCATTTTGCATATCGATGACGAATTTCGGACGATGTACTTTGACGGAGCGTCAAACCAATATGGGTATGGGATAGGAGTGTGGCTGATAGCACCTGATAATTCCCGTATCCCGCTAGCCTTCAAACTCCGATTCAAAGTCTCGAACAACGAAGCAGAATATGAGGCATGCATTGCCGGCCTGGAAGCAGCCCTAGAACTAGGGGCAAGACGATTGGACCTCATCGGGGATTCAAACCTTGTTGTGTCTCAAGCAAAAGGAGACTAGAAAGTCAAAGAAGAAAAGATGATAATTTACCACTAGACCTTGGATTTGTTAATTCCTCGGTTTGAGAAGCTAACTTTCACTCATCTAGTAAGAGAGAACAACAGGTTCGCAGATTCACTAGCAACTCTATCTTCCATGATAGACATCCCGTCTGGAGTCCGGATGCGTCCAGTTATCATTGATCAGAAATTTGTGCTGGCCTATGAATCAATCGCCGCCATAGATGAGGTTCAGGACAAAAACCCCTGGTATTACGACATTTGGAACTTCTTGGAGAAAGAGGCGTATCCACCAGGGGCAAATGCCAAGGATAAAAGGGCAATCAGAAGAATGGCCGTTCAGTTCATCATCTGTGAGGGTAAGCTGTATAAGAGAGGTCATCTGGGAATGCACAAGCTGTGTGTCAAAGCTGAAGAATCGAAGCGTCTAATGGAGGCCATCCATGGAGGAGAATGCGGTGCACACATGAACGGGGTAATATTAGCACGGAAGATCCTCAGACAGGGTTACTATTGGTCCACCATGGAGGAGGATTGTATCGGTTTTGTTCGGCGATGTCATAAGTGTCAGATCCATGCAAACCGCATGAACATCCCGCCATCGAAGCTATACAACATGATTTCACCATGGCCTTTTCCAGTTTGGGGAATTGATATGATCGGGGCTGTCACTCCGAAGGGGTCGAATGGGCATGAGTTCATCCTGGTCGCGATAGATTATTTTACGAAGTGGGTTGAGGCCCAATCTTATGCGGTATTAAAGGCGTCGCACGTCGCAAAGTTCATCAGAAATAACATCATCTGTCGTTATGGGGTCCCGAACGAGATAATTTCAGATAACGGATCCCACTTCAAGAAGGAAGTGATTGATTTGTTGGAGAAATACAACGTGGCTTTTCATAAGTCATCCACATACCGGCCGCAAACCAATGGAGCAGTTGAGGCCGCCAACAAGAATATCAAACACATATTGCAGAAGATGGTGGAAACCTACTGGGATTGGCCAAATAAGCTGCCATTTGCTCTATGGGGCTACCGGACTTCAATCAGAACTTCTACTGGAGCGACTCCGTATTCATTAGTCTATGGGATGGAAGTCGTTCTACCTATCGAGATTGAGGTTCCGTCATTGCGAGTATTGGCTGAATGTCAAATAGCCGAAGCAGATTGGCAGCAGAGCAGGTTTGAGGAACTCATGCTTTTTGATGAGAGAAGACTGAAAGCACTGTATCATGTTCAAAGTTATCAGTGCAGAATTGCCCGGGCTTTCAACAAGAAAGTTAAGTCCAGGAATTTGAAGGAAGGAGATTTGGTGCTCAAGGACAACCGAGCTCCCATCCATGACCCAAGGGGCAAGTTCAGACCCAATTGGACTGGTCCCTACATCATCAAGTCCATCTGGTCGGGTGGAGCTGTGGTTCTGATGGACCTAGATGGCCTAGAGTTCTCCCAACCGATCAACATGAACAAGTTGAAGAAATATTATCCCTGAGAGGCTCGTTAGGCCGAAAACCCGAAAGGGCGACCTAGGCAAAAGTTAGAGCACAAAAAAATTGGAAAATATAAAAACTGAGCTTGCAAGGTTGAAAACCCGCAAAGGGCGACCTTGGCAAAAGTTAGAGCGTAAAAGGAGAGTGAAAATACCCGAGTGAACCCAAGCCTGAACTACGTAAGGCTTGATTCCCATCCTTGGGATACGTAGGCAACTTCATTCTGGAGTTCAGCCATAAACTTTTCCCTGATCAACTCTGTCCATTTGATCATCTCGGTCATCTTTGTCTATCAGCATTCAGAAGCTTCGATTATAATCTCCGGTGCAGTACTATGCAAACTAGGGGCAATTTTCCAGTTGCTGGAATCCAGGGTTGTGTATCTCAGTGACAGATCTCAGGCGTGTCCAGTTCTGATCCATACCAAAAATAGTTTTGAAAAGTTTTGATAAAAGTTGACTTTTGTTCAAATTAATCTTTTTACAACTAAAACCATTTCTGGACCAAAGCGGAAAATTTTCAGTACCACAACCTTCAATTTCATTTGATTTCAATACAGAGTTCTCCTGCTCTTGCATACAAACTGAAGTTGCTTTTTATTACATTCGTAAAGAAAACTTGAAAGTACTAATAAAGCAATAAATCTGAGGCATAGTCAAGTCAGGTATCCCCGCGCCCCCTCCCAGAGCTGGTCGAAGCCTCTGATGCCAAGCTAGGCCCGATCTGTGCCTCTTCATTGAGCCAATCCAAGCATTCGTCAGACAAAGTATAGCTGAAAGTGGAAGCGGGGTCCAGGAGTCCCCTTGTCCTCCACGCAGTGGCCTGCCAGACAAGCTGTGCACCTCGGAACGAGAAGGCAGCTAGATATTCTATCCCTTCTGGTGGACAAGTCTGATCATGGCCAAATTGGCGTTGGATCCGAAATGGGAAGTAGAATACACAGTGAGTGAGACCAATCAACTAAATCCCAGTCTGCTGGGACATGTTGTAACTCATTGCCGGAAGGCTGAGCCAAGGGCACCACCAGGCAATATGGTCTGCGGACAAGCGGCACATCCAAGCGAACCACCATTCCTCATCAAGGGCATTGACTAGACGGCGCCGGAAGAAGTAGCCGCGTGCTGAATATGTTGGGCAAGAGTCCACAACCTGCAGTTTGTCCATCAACCATACCTGGGAAGGGATGAAAAATGAGAGAATAAAGAATAGAGAGATGTGCGATGAGAGAAAACTGAGAATAGGGTCTTTGTGAGAAGAACCGAGCTTGAGGGCCGAGTGATGTGAGCGATACATATGTGAGATTGGGTGGGAAACATTACCTGTAGTAGTAGTGGACTCCCTGCTAATCTGGTCATCTCTCGACGATAAAAGGCGTCTAAGCCCATCAACGTCTCAGCCAGAGTCATGGCAATACAACTCTTGCCCTCTTTCAAGCCTTGGGCAACCTCGGTCAGCCAGACACTAGACTCACCGGAGCCTAAAACAAATAGAAAATGAGATAGCATGCACAAATAGAGGGCGTGTCGCCGGAAGCCTTGCCAATGATGGTCGTTGCGATCACCGGCATCAGAAAACCGATCGATCAAACTCGGAATATCCAGCATCCCGCCACAAATCAGAGACCGAACGTCACGCGTAATGAGTCCACACATTTTCCCTAAGGATTGGGCATGGCCAAAATTAAGCTGGGGCATGAGCTCCTTGTTGCGCTCGGACTCCATTAAGGCTCGGAAATCTTCGAAGGTAGGACACATCTCTTGCCCAGCGAAGCTAAAAACATGCGTCACCGGATTCCAAAACCTCGCCGCGTCATGAAGAAACGGAAGGTGCAACGGGGTACGACCCAGAGTGAATAGTGCATTTATGTCGAAACCCCGAAAATTCAACTTTTCCGAGCCATCCAAGCTAGCAATCCAAGTTATGAGATTTTGAGCAAGAAACTCTTCGATTAGAGCGAATCAGTGTGGAATTGAGAAAAACTACGAAGCTGAGGTCTTTTGTAGGAGATAAGGTTGGGTGGAGGACAGGTGTCAACATTCTGGTGATTCCTTCATTCATGGCCGGCCGACCAAATATTGTGCCGACCGGCCATCACTTTTTGCCGATCGAACAAATTTCTGGCCGATGGCCATTTCTCGTGGCCGATGGCCTCTACCCCTGGCCGATGGTCTTCCTCCTTGTTCCCTGAGATGTTTATGCTAGGGATTGGGGAACTCCACCACCTCCAATCCCCCCCGGTGATCGATTCTTGCGAAGTCACACCTGTTTGCTTATCGAGTTGTTGTACATTTGTTTATCGAGTTGTATTTCGCTCTCTTTAAGTCTTTGTGTTGCTTATCAAGTTGTATTCGCGCTCGGTCGGTTATATCAAGTCTCCTTGTTTTGCTTATCGAGTTGTAATCGGTTCACTACCTGATTATTACAATGTGAATGTTCTGTTTTCAAACGCAATTTCAATCTTGTTCACATTGTTGTGTGATACCTTGTGATATGATGCATAGAAGGCGCAAATGCAACATCTTTTGAACAAAATGGCTATTTCATTCCCATCACGTGTTTTGCAAAATATGTAATTTTGAGAAAGAATAAAACCTGCCCAAGGCAGTGCAATGTGCTTAAACTACCAGTAAAAAGGAAAGTAAAGCATAGAATGGCAGGGTAGCAAAGTGTCGGAATTGATACCAGTAAAACTCCCCTTGCGGTCAACGCACCTTCCGCACCTTTGTTCTGGTCAACTACATGGTTTGGCACCTTCACCACTCGAGACAATGTGGGAAAGCGCACTTTTGAAACGTGAACCTTCGAGTTGACCTCGGGCCACAACTTCTATGAGTGATGCTCGGTGCGTGCGAAGAACGTCCCTTCCCGTATCCTTTTCATATCTTGTGAATTCCACAAGTTGCTTCATTTGTACTGTGTTGCAGTATGTTGCATTCTAGCATCATGAATAATATGTTTCCATTACATTTCAATTTCTTGTTACACATTGCCGGCGTGACTGCATGCTTTACTTACATGTGTACATTCAATTCTTTCTTATACACATTGCGTGCATGCGTGCATAGCTTTACTTATATGTGTTCAATTCTTCTCATACACATTGCGTGCATGCATGCATAGCTTTACTTATATGTGTTCAATTCTTTCTATAAACATTGCGTGCATGCGTGCATAGCTTTACTTATATGTGTTCAATTCTTTCTATACACATTGCGTGCATGCGTGCATAGCTTTACTTATATGTGTTCAATTTTTCTTATACACATTGTGTGCATGCGTACATAGCTTTACTTATATGTGTTCAATTCTTTCTCATAAACATTGCGTGCATGCGTGCATAGCTTTACTCATATGTGTTCAATTCTTTCTCATACACATTGCGTGCATGCGTGCATAGCTTTACTTATATATGCTCAACTTCTCTTTATACACATTGCATGCAAACGTGCGTTGTTTACATGTGTTCAAGTTCCATTTTATACACGTTGTGCACGTTACCGCGTGCTCTTTACTCACACGTGTTTGAGCCTTCGCAGCATTGTTATGCTTCCCACTTGCTTTGCGTTGTCACGCATTTTCAATTGCATCAATATACATGTTGCTAACAATATTGTACCTATTAAGCTTGCTTTCTTTGCAGGCACGATATTGTATGTATGGTTCATTTGAGGCTGGTGCAACCAGACGAGCCGCACAGGTATTGTATCCTCCGAGTGAGACGTATCGAGAATTGCATAATTCTCTTACATCCTTTCTGCATTGTAGTGTGCTTTGGTGGATGCTAGCTTCAAACTGTCGCATGATGTGCTTCATTACAGCTTTCTTTGCATGATCATAAGTTATGTTCGGCTTCTTGCATTTTCAGTTGCATTTTGCCCCCGCCTTCGGGCGCATATCTTGTTTGTCTTGCACGCTTTGTCTAAGTCTTTGACCTTGCCAAAAATGGGTCGCCTCTGGGCTTTGACATTCACTCCCGTCATTGTTATGACTTCCGAGTTCTGTCAAAGAGGGGCAACTGTAGACACCCCATTTTTGACCGTCCTCAAGACTTGGACGTCACCGCTTGAGCACTCGGTGATCATCCTTGTCTGTGTTCGTCTTGAGTTCCCGGAGGTCTCGGCTGCGCGCCTTGCCTCAGGATCTCTTGACTCGACTGTTTCGTGTTTGGTTTGGCACCAAACACTCGTGTTTTTGCCTTTAAGGGCAGGGGATGGCTTTTTAGCCATCCCCACATCCCACCGGCCTTCCCCTTGCATCACCGGCTGCTTATTGGTGCCACCGGCCGTGGTTTCATGATACCAATGGCCGGTCGGCATTATATTTGGCCGACCGGTACTTTGTTTGGCCGGTGACCTCTTTTGCTGGCCGGTGTGACCCCTTTGCACCTTTCAGGCATGGTGCATGCCAGCTGTGCCAACTGGAATGCACCATCACTCCTCCCCATACATGGGGATGACCACTTTGCACCCTTGACACCCTAGTTCCTTCTAGAAGGGTGAACCCTTGGCCAAGCTTCTTGGAGAAGCTTGGCCAGCTGTCCCAGCTTCTTCAAGAAGCCACAAACCCTTTGCACCCTTTGCCCCTTTTCATTTAAGCTTCCTTGAGAAGCTTAGAGCCTTTTTTTTGCTTATATAAGAGCCCTTCTTCCTCCTTTGACGAAGGTTAGAGTTTTTGAGTAAGAAAACCAGAGATATACATATATATATCTGTCAAACATATTCTCTCTCTATATCTCCCTCTCTATCCCCTTTTGTGTGTGTTTTGTGGCCTAAAAGTGTAGTTTTACCTTAGTTTTGCACTCACACACACACTACCACACCTTACTTCGACCTTGAGGGACTTAGAGGGTTTATTCTTGAGTTCTTGGACTTGTTTTGACCAGAAAAGAGTGGTTGGACCTGCTGTTCTTGAGGTGTTCTTCAAGGGTAACTACTTTGCTTTAGTTTCCCCGATTTTGCAACAGCTTTTTACTTGTCTTGCATGATGATTTGAGTTTTGTGTATAACTAGAAAAAGTCTTATATTTGCATGCTTTAAATACTTCATTCAGGTCGTTTTGTGGTTTGAGGTTGAAATCACCCTCTTAGGCCTTATTTGGCCCTTTTGGTGCTTTCATTGCTAGGGTTGATTTGCTAGAGTGTTTTGTTCTTTTCACCACTGAAATCTAGCAGATTTTCAGTGGTAAAGAGGAGGGTTTGAAGTGTTGTATAGGGGAGGGACACCCCTCTCCCCTTTGTCCCTCTTTTATCCTTGTTTTGGCTTAAAAGGCAACATGCATGTTTGGCTTGTCCTTGGCTCCATATCAGATGTTTTTGGTGCTATTTAGGTCACATGTTATCTCTGTTTTTGGTCAGATTTGTGGCCCTTTGCATGCTTAACATACTTGCTTTGTATTCCCTTGTTTGTGCCTAGAAATGCATCATGACTTTTGACTACCATGCTCTCATATCTTGGCTTTACTTTGTGAAGTTCTTGGCCATATTTTATCATGTTAAGGTCTGTTGGCCACTGATTTGGTCTTGTTTAGAATGTTTGGTATAGTTGCTTTGCATTTTGGCTTGTGACCTTTGAATGTGTGAATCATAAACATGCATCGGTTAGGCTATTTCAATGATTTGGAATCATTTAACATGCTATTTCAGTCCCTATACCATGCTTACATGTCTCCATTTATCATCTCATTCATGCCTTGAAGGGTTGGCCTTACATGACTAGGAATAGGTCATTGTGCATAGTCTTATGTTTGAGGCTTTGGGACTGCCATATTAGGGGTATTCAGGGCTTATTTTGCATGATAAAATTCTGTTTTGGTTGTATGGTTCATGCCATGTTTGCTTGGGGTAGTGGTAGTAAAGTGCCCCTTTGTTATACCTTAGCTTTGGGCCTCTTTGACTTGCATGTCTGTTGTGCATTTTGTCCACCATTTGGGATGCTTTTGGCCACTGTTTTGGGGGTGGGCTGAGGTCTACCCCTTCATGGTTTAAGTTCACCATCGCTTATTTGTCACATGTTTGTTGCATGTTTGGTTCATGATGCGTTGTCACACGCTAGTCCTTTGCATAAATTGTCCATGTTTGGATTGCATTTGCATCTTGCATATCTAGCGTTGCATACTTGCCATGATAAGTTGCATTGCATTTGGCATGCCTTGCATCTTAGTCTCATGTTGCGTCTTTGAGCCATGTTTGCATGACATGCATTGTATTGCTTGATTAGGGGTGTCAAACCAAGTGTGAGGATTGAGAAATGTTCATACTCCAAGTGATGTAATACGTCTCAACCCTCGGTCGCCAATCCCCTTGACCCCAACATGATAGGGTGTTGGTATTCATTTGTGTGTTGCCTGTATTTTACATTGAATTGCAACCTTGGCCTCTTGGGCCATCATGCATCAAAATGCACAATTGATGGCCCGAGGGTCGAGGGCCATACTCCCTTGAGTCCCTTGCATGATAGGGAGTGTGCCCGTGCATACATTTGCTTGAAATTCCATGCCATACACTGTCTGTCATTGTTGCTGTCAAAAACCAGTTTCTGCACGGAGTTTTGGCCGACCGGCAGTAAAGAGTGCCAACCGGCCATGGATTGGTGGCCGATAACATGAAACCCCAGCCGATGGAAATGTTACATGGCCGGTGGCCATTCCCTTCAGCCGATGGTGTTCTAAAGTGTGCAGGGAACCTGTCCCAGGACTTTGGCAGTTTTTCAGAGAAGCAGGGCAGTATAAACAGAGGCAGCAGTGGTATGGTACGGGCTTTCCGGGCAAGACGAATCCGAGCATGCATCATTCGCGCATTCCGAGGCGGGGCTGCGGCCTTTTCCCTTTTGCATTTGATTTATTAATTAAATTAGAAGTTCTATAATAATTAGTTCAGTATTATTCTTTCGGGCTGTAATATTTATTCGGACCCTCCGAGCGAGGGCAATTGTGTAATAAGTGTGTGTGAGTGCGTGCATGTCTTCCAACCCCACGTCTTTCTTCCCTTTTACTTACCTGCTTTCGATGGTTAGTATTAAGGCATATTTAATTTAGCATACCTTATGTTATGCATGCGTGCATCCATACATTTGTCTTACATACACCGGGCTCGGCACATCATGCTAACTGCACTTGTATTTCAATTCCAAGTTGAGTATTTGATAGTTGCAGCATTTCACATGCCATGTTTAGGATGGCCAAGCCTGTCTAGATTGCATCTTTGTATGTGTTACATTAGCCATCTTGAACATGAACTAGGATCATGCATATGATTACTAACTAGTTTCTGTTTTAGCTTGGAGTACTAGGTGAGCTTTTATGCTTTAGCATACCGCATGCGTGTGAGTGTTGCCATAACTGCATGATTACCATGAGGCTAGCTGCTTATGTGATATAACTGCTTGAATGCCTGTGGATGGAGGTTGAATTACCTAAATTGGAATAATGCATTAAAACTGTGAGTTTTAAGCCCACTAGCTAGTGGCAAAACCATTTTTTCTAAAAGCCCACTTGAGGGTGGGAAAACCTGCATTTTAGCCTACTTGCGAGTAGCAAACCATTTTCAAAACAAACATGCAATGTTTTGTCCGAATTTAGGCGATTTGGTCTATACTTGTGTGTTGTGCGCATCACCTAGTAAAATCTAGCTAATTAATCGGAATAAGAACACATAAACGTTTTCAAAATTGGATATCATGGTTAGTAGAGGCCGATCTTCGGATCGGGCGAGAGGGGGTGCTCATAGCTGACCTTCCCCAATCGTACCCAAGTTCCCGAGCCGAGGTAACTTTGGTGATGACGGACACATGGCCTTTGGCACCGAGTCAGGGTTTCCTAAATTCCCCATTTAAAAAATATTTAGGTGGCGACTCTGTATCTAGCAAAGCCGTCCATGTTTGGGACTTCTTTCAAAAAAATCTATTTTTTCTCAAAACGATTTGCCGGATATGGACTCTTTGGTTCAGATTAAGAACCGTGACAAATCGAGTCCGAATTGTAGCATGAGGCCCACAGGGCGCGTCTACAGTAGCACATTCTTGGTGTAAGTTCTGGGAGGGGGAAATCTGCGCTCGAGCGGACTGCTTTCGTGCTCGAGCGGATGTACTTTATTCTTGTGTCTCTGCGCTCAAGCGGTACTTCTTGCACTCGAGCGGACTTAGTTTTTTGTTCTTGACGCTCGAGCATTGTGTTTTACGCTCGAGCGTGAATGTCGTATAATTAAGAGCAACTGGGCACTTTTGCATCACTTTCTACACTTCCTCTCTCTCCCTTGCTTTCTAAAAAGATATTTTGAGAGCCTCTCTCTCTAGAAACTCCCTTCTCTCTAGGGTTTGATCTAGTTAAAGTGTCCTCCTTCTCTTCGGCCTTTGCAAAAGTTGTGTTGATCATCGAGGGCGTCATTTTGATCCGTAAAGTTTGGTTTTTGGAGCACTTTGGTTTTGGTCTCTTCTCCTTTCGAGCTCTAACTTCGAGGTAGGGATATCCTACTCCTCTTTATGAGCGTTGCCTTTAAATTTTAGAGTTTTGATATGTTGGGGGTTGTTGGGTAATTTTTGAGAAAGTTTGGGCCTTTGTGAAATTTTACAAAAGTTGGGGTTTTTAAATATATAAAACCTATATGCGTGTTTGACGTGAAGAAGTGGTATTAATGTTGAAACATTGATGAAAATGGAACCCTAGGGGTTGAGATGTTAATTATGGAAAATGCCCTAATTACATTGATTAATTAATTTGTATAATTAATTGTTTGAAATGAGGAATTGAATTGAGAATGTTGAAATTGGAAAGGTAAGGGATTAGAGGGTGTAGTTGGACCATTCATCGCTCACCTAATTGAAATGTTGATTTAATATCCATTTTGTGCATTTATTTTCTGTTTAGAAATAACTACTTTGGGCTATCGGTAGAGGATAGTCTTGATTGTTGTAGACAATGCATGATGATTAGGAAAACGAAAACTAATCAGTGGAATGTTTCATAGAGTATGACGGTTGGTAGAATAAATTAACTTTATGTATTGATTGATATTGTATAGAACCTATGTGTTTATATGCATTATGTGTAAAGGAGGAGATGGGGGCTGTACTCCGCGGTTTAGGGGAAGATGGGGGATGGACCTCTAAACCGGATAGTGTTGGGAGGAGATGGGGGATGGACTCTGTAGATACAGCTCATATGCTTGTCTAGAGAAGTGTGGATACAGCTCATATGCTTATCTTTGAGAAGTGTGGATACAGCTAATATGCTTGTCTAGAGAAGTGTAGATATAGCTCATATGCTTATCTTTGGTAGTGTGATATAGCTTATATGCTTATCTATTAGTGTGTTGATATAGCTAATATGCTTATTTATTGAAAAATGGAAAATGAAAAGTGACATGGACTTGTAAGTCATGAAATTGTAACGTGGTATAAGTGGACGTATCAGTGTTGGCCATCTATCAACTGCTAATCTTTTAGTCATTGTTCATAGTTGGTTTAGTGTATTTCTACTGGGCTGTGGCTCACCCTATATGGGAACATCACTTTCAAGTACAGGTAGTATGCCACCTCCAAGGACATAGCTTAAGAGGCTAGAGGCGGATAGACTTTTGTTATCTATTTTCTTTTGATGTATTACATATAGATTCAAGCCAAGGGCTTAATGTGTAATTGAGCTAGTGCTCTCTTTTGTAACCAAGTGTTAACTTGGAAAGCTGTAAACCCGTAGGGCATTTGCTTTTGTTGTTAACATGTAATACCTGTTGTAAAGAAATACTCTGATGAATAGAAAATGTTGGTCTTTTGTATATCAATGCATGTCTATATTGATGGGTTGGATGTTATTATTTTGAGGGCGTGACAACTTGGTATCAGAGCGTACTGGGTTCGAATAGTTTGGGTACGTGGGAAGCGATTAGGATCACAATGGGTTTGTCTCGCTTGGTTAGAGACTTAGATGTAGTGTTAAGTGTTTATGTGATAACATGTTTATGTGATTATTTGGGTATAGGATTTAGTTTCTAGGATATTGATTGGATCCTTGGGTTTCTGGGAGTCTTGTTGGAAAAGCACTTGATCAATGCTGTTTCTAATCGGAACTCTAGTAACGCCTCGGGACTATCATTATCTGGAAATGAAATTCGTAAGTGCTTATGTGTTTATGTATTTACGTGGAATGAATTATAGTTGTCCATACATTAGGACGTGAGTGTTATAGCTTCGGCACATTTGTGAATGTGCTAACGTCTTCGTTACCTTTAATAGGATGTCAGGACGTGGACGAGGTGGTAGACGTGGTAGGCCTGCGAGGCAGGAAGTACCTTTACCGGATAATGTTCCGACAGTGCAGGAGGGAGTTGGTCAGGCCAATGTGGCTGCGCCAGCGGGTCAGCAGGCTATGGGTGCCTTGGCCCGAGAGATAGCAGGAGCTTTGGGTATTCTCAGAATAGGGAATCAGGATCAGGCCCACGCAGCTGAGGCAGGGCCTTCCTTCTTGAAGAGGGAATTCTTTCGGTCTAACCCGGACGAGTTTATTGGGGATCCGGAGGAGCCACTTAAGGCTGACGAGTGGTTGGAATAGATGGAGAAGACATTCAAGATGCTTGGCATCGAGGATGGGACTCTAAAGGTGACCTTGGCATCCTTCCAATTGAAGGAAGATGCGGGTCAATGGTGGAAGTACGAGAAGGGCAATGTAGGTGGTGCATGGGAGGCTTTTGTGACCGCCTTCCAGGAGAAGTTTTTATCTTCAGCTGCTAGGGAGAAGCTGAGGGATCAGTTTTGCCAGCTTAAACAGTAGGGCTTGTCAGTGGCCGAGTTTGAGGCTACTTTTACCAGTTTGTCCAGGTTTGCACCTGAACTCGTGGCGTCCGAGGAACGCCGTTGCTTTGAGTTTGAGCGGAAGTTGAGACGTGGACTCAAGTTGAGGGTTGGAGGGTCGTTCATTCGAGAGTACAGACGTTTGGTTGATGCTGCAGCTCATATGGAGATTATGATGCAAGAAGAGGATGAGGAGAAACATAGCGGCTCCAAGAGGAGCCAAGATGGCCAGGGTGATGGCAGGAGACAGAGGGGTTTCAACCCTCAGCAGTCTCAGGAAGGCTTGGCTAGATCGACCTTTCCAGTGCCGAATGCAGGCTCTGTGAGAGGTAGTCAGGGAGATTTCACCTGTTACAAGTGTGGCCAGCTAGGTCACAAGGTTTTGGTTTGCCCACAGAAGGGAGGGGGTCAACGGGCTGCTTCTTCTTCAGCTAGACCTCAGGGCCAGAGTCAGGGCAGGGGCCAGTCTTTGTCTTGCTATTAGTGTGGTCAGCCCGGGCACCTGAAGAGGTTTTGCCCACAGTTGAGTGCCACTTCGGGAGCGTCAGGTTCTAGGCAGACGCAGAGTTATCAGCTAGCTCAGTTTGTACAGGCCTCAAGGGCCAATCTGGGAGCTTCATTATCCTAGTCTGTGCAGCAGTCTTTTGCTCCTAGAGGTGAGCAGGTGGATCAGGGGCCTACAGGGCGCGTGTATGCTGTTACTGCACAAGACCTAGTACCGGCTCCATCAGTAGTGAGAGGTGCCTTTCTATTTTGCAACTCGGTTGCTAGTGTGTTAATTGATACGGGTGCGTCTCATTCTTTTGTATCTGCTGCATTTGCATCTGTGTTGGAGTTGGAGTTAGCACTGTTAGCATCTCCTATTTGTGTTGTGTTACCTGTTGGGGGTGAGTTGATTTTGAAACACGGATGTAGAGGTTGTGATATAGAGGTCGCCGACCGTAGGCTTCCTTTTCCTTTTGTAGTTATGCCCACGAAGGGCTTTGATGTTATTTTGGGTGTGGACTGCCTAGCGTCATACCGGGCTGTTATCGATTGCTACTGTCAGAGGGTTACAGTTTGTACCTTGAACGGGGGGTGTTTCCATTTCTTGGGGGACCGGGTTGGTAGTGTGTTGCCACCTGTGTATGATCCGTGAGAGCGGGGTGAGCTTAGTGGTCTACTTGCTAGCTTTGAGAGTGGTGAGTGTGATGAGACCCAGATTGTATTACCGAGGGTGGTTTGCGAGTATTTGGATGTCTTTCCCAAGGATCTCGTTAGTTTGCCACCTCACCGAGAGATTGAGTTCTCCATTGATTTAGTGCCCGGTACGGCGCCGATTTCTATGGCACCTTATCGTTTCGCCCCAGCAGAGTTGAGTGTGTTAAAGATTCAGCTCCAGGAATTGTTAGATAAGGGCTTTGTTCGCCCTAGTGTTTCACCGTGGGGAGCACCGGCCCTCTTTGCTAAAAAGAAAGATTGTGCCTTGAGATTGTGTATCGACTACCGGAAGTTGAATCGGGCTACGGTTCAGAATAAGTACCCTATGCCCCGTATAGATGATTTGTTTGACCAGTTGAAGGGTTCCCGTTGTTTCTCTAAGATAGACTTGAGATCGGCTTACCACCAGTTGAGGGTTAGGGAGGAGGATATTCCGAAGACGGCATTCCGTACACGGTATGGCCATTATGAGTTTCTGGTGATGCCATTTGGGCTTACCAACGCACCGGCAGTCTTTATGGACTTGATGAACCGGATCTTCCAGGAATTTCTAGATCGCTTTGTAGTCATCTTCGTGGACGACATTCTGATCTATTCACCTTCAGAGGAGGAGCACGAGGAACACTTGAGAGTGGTGCTTGAATTACTTAGAGCCCATAGGCTGTATGCCAAGGCTGGGAAGTGTGAGTTCTGGCTAGAGGAAGTCAGGTTCTTAGGCCATGTGGTTTCCAGGGAAGGGGTGTCTGTTGATACATCCAAGGTCGAGGCAGTGCAAGATTGGGCACAGCCTAAGAGTGTTTTTGAGATCCGCAGTTTTCTGGGATTAGCTGGGTATTATCGCCGGTTTGTGAAAGATTTCTCCAGGCTAGCTTCGCCGTTGACTAGATTGACGCGGAAAGGGGTTAAGTTTGTGTGGAGTGAAACTTGTGAAAAGTCGTTCCAAGAGTTGAAAGTTAGATTGACCACCGCTCCAGTCTTGATTATCCCGGAGAGAGGACTGGGTTATGCGGTTTATTGTGATGCCTCACGAGAGGGTTTGGGTTGTGTGTTGATGCAAGAAGGGAAAGTAGTAGCTTATGGCTCATGTCAGTTGAAAATACACGAGAAGAATTACCCTACACACGACCTAGAGTTAGCAGCTGTGATCTTTGCCTTGAAGATTTGGAGGCACTACCTTTATGGTTAGAGGTTCGAGGTGTTCTCGGACCATAAGAGTTTGAAGTATCTGTTTACACAGAGAGACTTGAATTTGAGGCAGAGAAGGTGGATGGAGTTCATTGAGGACTATGATTTTGAGTTACACTATCACCCAGGAAAGGCCAATGTTGTGGCCAATGCCCTTAGTAGGAAATCCATTAGTGACGTAGCTTGTATAGCCATCCAGGAATGGGAGATGTTGGGTGCACTTGGCGAGTTTGATTTGCTACTAGGCGAATCTGTTGAGGCTGCGGCCTTATTTTTCGTAGTTGCGCAGCGTACACTTGTGCCTCGAGTGTTAAAGGCACAGAGAGGTGACCTCGAGGTAGAATCCCTCCGAGAGAAGATCTCCAGTGGGAAGGTTGAGAAGGGTTTGACGGTGTATCCCGACCAGAGTATGAGATACCGAGACCGTTTGTTTGTGCCGGAGTCGTGCCGAGAGGTAGTACTCTGAGAGTTTCATCATTCGCGCCTTGCGTTGTATCCGGGAGGCACTGAGATGTATCGGGATTTGGGCCGTCGGTTTTGGTGGCGGGGTATGAAGAGAGATGTGGCGGTTTTTGTATCGAAGTGCCTTACTTGTCAGCAAGTGAAGGCCGAGCATCAAAGGCCAGCGGGTTTGTTGTAACCCTTGCCTATTGCCGAGTGGAAGTGGGAGCATGTCACTATGGACTTCGTTGTGGGTCTTCCGAGGACTTAGCGGGGCAGTGATGCTATTTGGGTGGTTATAGACCGGTTAACTAAGTCGGCGCACTTTATCCCTATGCGCGTGAGAGATTCGGTAGATCACCTTGCCGATTTGTATGTTCGGGACATAGTGAGGTTGTACGGGGTCCCAATGATGATTGTCTCAGATAGAGATCCTCATTTTACTGCTAGGTTATGGCAAAGTTTGCAGAGTGCCTTGGGCACTAAGTTGACCTTTAGTACGCCTTATCATCCTCAGACTGACGGGCAGTCCGAGCGTACTATTCAGATCCTTGAGGATATGCTTCGAGGTTGTGTCCTTGACTTTAGTGGGACGTGGGAGAGGCACTTGCCCTTAGTGGAGTTTTCCTACAACAACAGTTTTCAGTCTAGCATCGGTATAGCACCGTTTGAGGCCTTGTATGGCCGACCCTGTAGGTCTCTAGTCTGTTGGGCCGAGGTGGGTGATGCACCTTTGTTGGGTCCAGAGTTGGTGAGGGAAACGACGGAGAAAGTTGAGCTTATCCGTAGGAGGCTTGTTACAGCTCAGAGTCGTCAGAAATCTTATGCCGACCGTCGGAGGAGTCCTTTGGCATTTGAGATAGGTGATCATGTCTTTCTGAAGATATCACCTAGGCGGGGTTTGATGAGGTTCGAGAAGAGCGGGAAGTTATCCCCTCGGTTTATAGGTCCCTTTGAAATCCTTGAAAGGATTGGGGAAGTTGTGTATCGTTTGGCTTTGCCACCACAGTTATCCGGAGTACATGACGTGTTTCATGTTAGTATGCTTCGGAAGTACGAGCCGGATCCGTCCCATGTGTTGGATTGGACCGATTTGGAGGTAGATGAGGATGCCTCGTATGAGGAGAGACCGGTTCGGGTCTTGGATAGGCAGGATCAAGTTTTGCGAGGCAAGGCCATTCCCTTGGTGAAAGTCTTGTGGAAACATCACGGAGTGGAGGAGGCCACTTGGGAACGTGAGTTGGAAGTCCGTGAAAAGTATCCGGACATGTTTGTTGATGTGTAATCATGTGTTGAAATTTTGTAATAATATTGAGCTTTAAGAACATTATATATGTCTTAAGTTGTAAAACATTGTGAATGTTTTGAGAAATGGAAGTTGTTTTAACATTGTGTATGTTAAGTATATTGTGGAAATGCAAGCATGATATTAATGTTGCATGTGTTGTAGAATTGTGGAAAATGTGTTGAAATTGGTAAATTTCAAAGGAATGCATGTTGATAATGCAGGTTGTTGCAAATAATGTGAATTGCCTCTTGAAATGAGGTAAGATTGACCGGTGATGGGTCGAGTTGTTTAATATTATATTGTAATATTGTTGGGAATAGAGAAAATTGGTTTTTGAAAACTTGTATTTAATTTTGGGGACGAAATTCTGTAAGGGGGGAAGGTTATAGCGATCCTGATTTTCCTTTCTGTATTTGTTGTATTTTGGGCTTTAGTTCCATGGAGTTGATGGTTGTGTACCTTGTTGTCATCCTTTAATTCCTTTTGTTTGAGTTTTAGGATGTATTGGGCAGAGTTGTTACAGGTTGGTTAGGCCTTGGTTTCAGTCCCTTGTTGTCCAGTTTTTAGACTGTCCGCTCGAGCGGGTTTTCTGGCGCTCGAGTGGGGATTGCACACTCCCAGTATTTTTGTGCTCTGCAAAACTGTTGCAGGGGTGATTTTTACGCTCGAGCGAATTTTCTGCGCTCGAGCGGGATTATTGGCGCTCGAGCGGGTAGTACATTCTTGGTGTAAGTTCTGGGAGGGGGAAATCTGCGCTCGAGCGCACTGGTTTTCGCGCTCGAGCGGATGTACTTTATTCTTGTGTCTCTGCGCTCGAGCGGTACTTCTTGCGCTCGAGCGGACTTAGTTTTTTGTTCTTGACGCTCGAGCGTTGTGTTTTACGCTCGAGCGGGAATGTCGTATAATAGAGAGCAGCTGGGCACTTTTGAATCACTTTCTACACTTTCTCTCTCTCCCTTGCTTTCTAAAAAGATATTTTGAAAGCCTCTCTCTCTAGAAACTCCCTTCTCTCTTGGGTTTGATCTAGTTAGAGTGTCCTCCTTCTCTTCGGCTTTTGTAAAAGTTGTGTTGATCGTCGAGGCCGTCATTTTGATCCGTGAAGTTTGGTTTTTGGAGCACTTTGGTTTTGGTCTCTTCTCCTTTCGAGCTCTAACTTCGAGGTAGGGATATCCTACTCCTCTTTATGAGCTTTGTCTTTAAATTTTAGAGTTTTGATATGTTGGGGGTTGTTGGATAATTTTTGAGAAAGTTTGGGCCTTTGTGAAATTTTACAAAAGTTGGGGTTTTTAAATATATAAAACCTATATGCATGTTTGATGTGAAGAAGTGGTATTAATGTTGAAACATTGATGAAAATGGAACCCTAGGGGTTGAGATGTTAATTATGGAAAATGCCCTAATTACATTGATTAATTAATTTGTATAATTAATTGTTGGAAATGAGGAATTGAATTGAGAATGTTGAAATTGGAAAGGTAAGGGATTAGAGGGTGTAGTTGGACCATTCATCGCTCACCTAATTGAAATGTTGATTTAATATCCATTTTGTGCATTTATTTTCTGTTTAGAAATAACTACTTTGGGCTATCGGTAGAGGATAGTCTTGATTGTTGTAGACAATGCATGATGATTAGGAAAACGAAAACTAATCAGTGGAATGTTTCATAGAGTATGACGGTTGGTAGAATACATTAACTTTATGTATTGATTGATATTGTATAGAACCTATGTGTTTATATGCATTATGTGTAAAGGAGGAGATGGGGGATGTACTCCGCGGTTTAGGGGAAGATGGGGGATGGACCTCTAAACCGGATAGTGTTGGGAGGAGATGGGGGATGGACTCTGTAAATACAGCTCATATGCTTGTCTAGAGAAGTGTGGATACAGCTCATATGCTTATCTTTGAGAAGTGTGGATACAGCTAATATGCTTGTCTAGAGAAGTATAGATATAGCTCATATGCTTATCTTTGGTAGTGTGATATAGCTTATATGCTTATTTGTTGGTGTGTCGATATAGCTAATATGCTTATTTATTGAAAAATGGAAAATGAAAAGTGACATAGACTTGTAAGTCATGAAATTGTAACGTGATATAAGTGGACGTATCAGTCTTGGCCATCTATCAACTGCTAATCTTTTAGTCATTGTTCATAGTTGGTTTAGTGTATTTCTACTCGGCTGTGGCTTACCCTATATGGAAACATCATTTTCAGGTATAGGTAGCATGCCACCTCCAAGGACATAGCTTGGGAGGCTAGAAGCGGACATACTTTTGTTATCTATTTTCTTTTGATGTATTACATATAGATTCAAGCCAATGGCTTAATGTGTAATTGAGCTAGTGCTCCCTTTTGTAACCAAGTGTTAACTTGGAAAGCTGTAAGCCCGTAGGGCATTTGCTTTTGTTGTTAACATGTAATACATGTTGTAAAGAAATACTCTGATGAATAGAAAATGTTGGTCTTTTGTATATCAATGCATGTCTATATTGATGGGTTGGATGTTATTATTTTGAGGGCGTGACACGAGTGACATAACAAAGAGTTGTATCCCTTATTTTTAAAATAAAAGAATTCTTTGTTGGCCACATTTTGGCTAATTAAATTCACTGCATATAGCATTTTTCAACCTTTGTTGTTTTTCAAACCATGTCATGAAAATTAATTTTTGGTGTGATCCACAAATCCAAAGTGGATATTGGATCCCAAAACTCACATAATTGAATTTTATTAAAAATTCATAAATTTTGACACTTTGAACAATGCTAAAAAAATCACATTCAATAAACGTGGATTCTTAATTTTCAGCCATCTTTGGCTTAAAATCATGTCCCCAAAGTGAATTTTTACCATCATTTTGTGATATTTTTTAACATTTTTTGAGAGAATGGTTGTTCTTTTTTAGCCATTAATGGCTTGTCACTTTTTGCCACATTTGGCAAAACATCATGCCCCCAAGTGAAGCTTCATCTGTTAGAAAAATAGTACCAAACTATATGGAAAATATAATTTAAAAATATGTAAACGATTTTTGGGAAAAACCAAAACTAAAATAAATTGACAAAATAACGTAACAAAATTTACAGTATATAAATAGATAAAACCTGATCGAGTCGAGTGTGTGACACTCTTTCCTTAAGACAGAGTTGCTTCACTTATATAAAGTGAATCTTATATTCCCATTTAATATTGCAGTATTGTATATGTTTCAGTTCAAGATGGTTTAAATTTAATATTCCCATTGTAAATTGGTTGGTCTTTTAACTTAGCTGATTGGGCTGAATCGTTTTTTGTTTGACTGATTCGCTAGTTTAACCTCGATTTTAGCGGTTTTATCAAAATATATTAGTTAAATTTGTTTGATTTGAAATAAATTAAAGATTGACCTAATTAAAAATGAAACGGTTGCGATTGCTTGATTCGAAATAAACTCCCAAACAATTGTTAACTTTTATTTTACACAATCCCACAAATAGAAAAAGAATGAAAAAGTGAGTTATTTCACTTATATACTATATAAGGAAAATGAGTTTTTTAGAGAGAAGCTTTGTGGGGGCTCCTCATAAGTCCCATATTGAAAAATGTTACTTCATCTAGTCCTGAGTGTTTTTTTATAAACCATTTAGTCCTTTTTTTACATCACAACATCATCATCAAAACAACATCAAACATCACAACATCAACTCACAACAACCCACTTCTTTTGTTTTTTCTAGTAGTTGTGGAATAGATAAGTTCTTAATTTGTAAACTCAAAAATATTCTTATGGATCAATTTCAACTTCGGATGTCTTGGTGTTCTAAATTCTGAACTCCTTCAAATTCTCTTCTTAGAAAACCAGAGACGATGACATCATCATCAAACATCACAACATCAACTCACAACAACCCACTTCTTTTTTTTTTCTGGTAGTTGTGGAATAGATAAGTTCTTAATTTGTAAACTCAAAAATATTCTTATGGATCGATTTCAACTTCGAATGTCTTGGTGTTCTAAATTTTGAACTCCTTCAAGTTCTCTTCTTGGAAAACCAGAGACGATGGAACCACCGCCACCGCCACCCCCACTCTCCCAAAACCCACCATTATCACCGCCACAAGATCTCATAGACCCATCGATCTTGATTTCCCATTTTTGACCCAGGAATCTGATCCAGACATTGTGGGTATCCGTAATGGTCTAGTTTGTATCAGTGCATCTCAATTTGGGAAACCCTTGTTTCTCTGTAACCCTGCAACTAAACAGTTTCGTCGAATTCCGGGTTACAAATGGTGGGATGAGAGGGGTGCGAAATTGAAAAGGGTCACTTTTGGATTTGGGTTCCATCCCAGTGCTAAAGATTATAAATTGGTGAGGATTGCTTATTATTCTTGTTTCAATGCGAGGGTCATTGTTCGGGCTGAGGTTTTCAGTGTGAGGACCGGTAATTGAAGTCTCTCTCTCTCTATATGTATATATATATATACAAATTGCAGAGAATAGAATGTTTGATGGTGATGATGTTTGATGTTACACAATATTGATGATTAATGTTGCACAATATTGATTAATCGTTATTTTGATGATGATATTGTGATGTTTGATGTTGTTTTGATGATGATGTTGTAATGTTTGATATTGTTTTGATGATGATGTTTGATGTTGTTTCGATGATGTTACTCATAAATCTGATGTTTGATGTTTGATGGATAATGTTTGATGTTTGATGAATAATCCTAATGTTTAATGGTTCAGAATTTGTGTTTGATGTTTGATGAATAATCCTAATGTTTAGTGGTTGATGTTTGATGAATAATCCTGACGTTGCTAATGTTTGATGTTGGATGAATAATGTTTGATGTTTGAAAAGAATGGAAATCATAAAAAAGCCTATAGTAAGCTTTTTGGAAAATAGAACCTATTAGTCCAACAAAAAACCTTCGGGACTAAATAGGTTAACATTCCCAAATTTGAGATTTATTGGTGCTTCCCCCAAACCCTTATTCTAAAATTGGCCACACTCGCAAGTATGCAGGTAGGGCCACAACTTATGGTGGCAGAAATGCTTGTGTCTATGTAAGCTTTTAACTTTTTGTCAATTTTTTTGTTTCTTTCCATTATTTCCCAAAATGAAAACTTCTCCAATGGTTGAATACAAATCCTGTCATTGGCATCAAACACAGGATTTATTTCTTCAATTGTCAATTGAAAAAAGCCTTGTCAAATTTAACAGTTAAATTTTAGCAAAACATTTTCTCGTGGCCCATAAATGACAATTTTTATTTGATTTTTCAATAAAAAATAAATAAATAGAAGAAGTGACATTTACAACATTGAAACAATATTACATAATAAAAAAAAGAAGGTGATATTAACCAATAAATCTCATATCTTTATCTTATGACCCGGTTAATCCTATTCAAATTCTTATAATCCATTTGAAAACAAAAATTTTATACAGTAAATTCTACTAAAATAATGTGTCGATAATAATTTCGAAATAATTCTGAAAAAAATAAATATAAATTGACATATTTTTATTTATTTATAAACTTTAGGTATTATTTTAATATTTGTTTATATTTACTTTTACTAAAAATGCAAACCATTAAAAATGCTGTGATTATATGTAAAAATTGTGCGGGTGAGCACTAGCAGAGGGAATCTCTTTGACCTTTCAGCCAGATACATTAAACATCAATCATCTATCATTCCCACTCAAGTGTCCAACTCTCCGCTCGAGCGTCACAGACACACTCCCGCTCGAGCGTCCAAACTCCCGCTCGAGCGTAAAACACTACAGAGGAGATACTGGAAGGGTGATATTTCAGCTCGAGCGCCAAAACCCCTGCTCGAGCGGACAAGCTACAACAAAGGCCCCGCTCGAGCGTCAAAAGCTCCGCTCGAGAGGACAGGCCAAAATCTGGGTATCTAGTTTTGGTTTCTAAGTCAACCAACCTGTTTCAAACCTGCCCAACACAACCCAAGACTCAAATACAAAGAGTAAATGATGTAAACAAGATATACACAACAACCAACTCCACGGAACCTAAGTCCGGATACAACAATTAAAGGAAAGGGAAACCGGGATCGCTATAACAGGAGAATGAAACAAGAAAAAAAGAAAAAGAAATAATTTGATAGGTCAATATATATGTCTGTCTGTCAAGCCAGGTTCTGCTCACTGAGCTTTGACAGTGATAATTTTGTTGAAAATAATGCCAATAAATTATTGCACAGCATACCTATGATGAATTCTTTATAAAGTATCTTTTGCAAAGTTCTTTCAACCTAGTACATAAAACCAATTTTAATTATTGCTACTGTTTTAAGTGTTTTATTATTATTTATTTATTTATTTATTTTAAATATTACAATGAAGTGCAATGAAATTCAATCATCAAATATAATATATAATTAATATAAAAAATTCTCAAAATGAGAAACAAATCCTAAACAAATACATGAAAAATAAGACTTACACACAAATAAAGAGATTCGAACTACTTACCTCGTAATAAAGTAGACTTGTTTTAACTTATAGCGATCCGAGTTTCCCCTTTCTTTATTTGTCGTATCCGGACTCGGTTCCGTGGATGTGTTGTTGTCATACTCTTATCTCTATTCTCTACTCTGTGTTTTTGAGTTTTGGTTTGTTTTGGGCAAGTTGGGAATAGGTTGGTTGTGTCGAGAAACCTAGAAAAGTTGCCCAGAATTTGGCCTCTCCGCTCGAGCGAGGGTTTTGGTGCTCGAGCGGGGAAATCACCCATCCAGTTTTTTTCGTCTGCAGTGTTGGACGTTCGAGCGGGGGATTGGCCGCTCGAGCGGGGAGTTGGACGCTCGAGCGAGGACCTGTCTGCAAAAGTTCTGGGAGCGTGCATCCGCCGCTCGAGCGGGGGATTGGACGCTCGAGTGGGGATCTGTGAGTGACGCTCGAGCAGGGCTTTTGCCACTGGAGCGGGGAGGCTTTTATATAAAGCCGAGATCCGACCTTTTTGTTCACTTTTCAACATCCTTTTTCTCTCTTACTTTTCCAAAAAGATATTTTGAGAGTTCCTCTCACTAAAACCCTAACTTCTCTCTAAGGATTGATCTAGTAGGAGTTGTTTTCTCACCTTGGGCCTTTACAAAAGTTGTGTTGATCGTCAAGGGCTATCTTTTAATCTGAAAATTTCGGGATTCGGAGCATTTTCATTTTCTTCATCTCCTTCGTTGGGTCCCATCATTCGAGGTAGGGATAACCTACTCCATCTTATGAGCTTTGACTTTGAATTTTAGCATTTTGATACGTTAGGGGTTGTTGGGTAATTTTGAGAAAATTTGGGCCTTTGTGTAATTTTACAAAAGTTGGGGTTTTAAATATATAAACCTATATGCATGTTAGGCATAGAGAAATGAGATTAATGTTGGGACATTGATGGAAATGGAACCTTAGTGTTGTTTTGTGAATTATGGTAATTTGCCCTAATAGGTTTAATTAATTAATGCATATAATTAATTAAAGAAAATGAGGAATTGAATTGAGGATGTTGAAATTGAGAATGTATGGGACTAAAGAGTGTAGTTGAATCTTTTATTCCTCATCTAGTTGAAATGTTGATATATTATCCATTTGTGCCTTTATTTCCTATTTAGAAATAATTACTTTGGGCTACTGGTGGAGGGTAGTGTGGATTGTTGTAGACAATGCATGATGATTAGGTAAACTAAAACTAATCAATTGGATGTGTCATAGAGTATGGCGATTGATAGAATACATTAACTTTATGTATTGGTTGATTGTGCATATGACCAATGTGTTTATATGCATTATGTGTAGACGGTTGATAGAATACATTAACTTTATGTATTGATTGATTGCGTATATGATTCTGTGTTTATATGCATTGCTTGTGTATGGGAGGAGATGGGGGATGTACTCCACGGTTTAGGGGAAGATGGGGGATGTACCTTTAAACCGGTTAATGGTTAAGGGAAGATGGGGGATGGACCCAGCGATACAGCTCATATGCTCTCCCATTGTGGTGATGATACAGCTCATATGCTTATCTGTTGAAGTGTTGATGTAGCTCATATGCTTATCTATTGGAATGTTGATACAACTCATATGCTTATCTGTTGTAGTATTGATATAGCTCATATGCTTATCTGTTGAAGTGTTGATATAGCTCATATGCTTATCTGTTGTAGTAGTGATATAGCTCATATGCTTATCTATTGAAAAGTTTGTTTGATTTGATATAGCACTAAAATGTATATCATCATCGTTTGTGAAGTATGGAAGTAGTTTATATGTTATTGATACAACACCAAAATGTGTATCCACCTTGAATTTCGAAAGCGTTCTAGTGATGAACTATAATCTCATCAATTGTTTTGGCCAGAGTATTGAACCTTGTTTTCAAACTCAAAGTTGAATAAGAAATGTAAAGTGAATTGTAACATAGACTTGACCGTCATGGAATTGTAATAAGATGTAAATGGAAGTGTAAGTGTTGACCATCTATCAGTTGCTAATCTCTTAGTCATTGTTCATAGTTGGTTTAGTATATTTCTACTGGGCTGTGGCTCACCCTATATGGGAACATCATTTTCAGGTACAGGTAGCATGCCACCTCTAAGGACATAGCTTGGGAGGCTAGAGGCGGACATACTTTGGTTGTCTTATTTTCCTTGATTGTATTACATATAGATTCAAGCCAAGGGCTTAATGTGTAATTGAGTTAGCACTCTCTTTTGTAACCAATTGTTAACTTGGAAAGCTGTAAACCCGTAGGGCATTTGTTTTTGTTGTTAATATGTAATACTTTTAAAATGAAATACTCTGATGAATGGATGAATGTGGACCTTTTATGTTTCAATGCATGTCTCTATGGATGGGTTTAATGTTATTATTTTGAGGACGTGACAACTTGGTTTCAGAGCGTACCGGGTTCGACTACTTTGGGTACGTGGGCAGTGATTAGTATCACAATGGGTTTGTCTCGCTTGGTAGAGACTTAGACGTAATGTTATGTACTTATGTGATAACATGTTTATGTGATTTTTTGGATATGGAATGTAGTTTCTTGGATGTTGATTGGATCCTTGGGTTTCTGGGAGTCCTGCTGGAAAGGCACTTGATCAATGTTGTTTCTAACCGGAACTCTAGTAACGCCTCAGGACTATCATCATCCGAAAATGAAATTCGTAAGTGTTTATGTGTTTATGTGCTTACATGGAGTGAATTACAGTTGTCCATGCATTAGGACGCGAGTGTTTAGTTTCGGCACATTTATGAATGTGTTAATATCCTTTGTTACTTTTATTAGGATGCCTAGGCGAGGAAGTTGTGATTTCCCTCCTTCCGCTCGGGAAGAGTTGCGGAAACAGTTTGTGGAGTTACGCCAGGGTACTACACCCTTGGTGTGGTTTGAAAGATGGTTTGCTAATCTATCGAGGTTTGCTCCAGAATTGGTAGAGATGGAGGACTTGCATTGTTTCGAATTTGAGAGTAAGCTGCGTGATGACATCCGTGAAAGGATTACGGGGTCTTGGCATAGGAGTTACAGTGTGCTTGTTAGGGCTGCGACTCATGTGGAGGCAGCGTTGCTAGCTATGGGCCAGAATAAGGAGGAGGCCGTTTCGGCGACTCTTGTGATTCAGAGTGTTGGTAGGCCTTTTAAGAGGCAGAGGGGTTTAAACCCGCAACAGGGAGGTCGGGCTAAAGCTACCCTTCCAGTATCGGATTTGGGTTCGAAAGAAGGTAAGCAGAGGGGTGTCATTTGTTTCAGATGTGGTCTGATGGGCCATAAGGTTTCGATTTGCCCACAGAGAAAGGGGGCAGGGTTAGCAGTTCAACCAGTAGTTGCACCACCAGGACCTTCTAGCCATCCAGGTTTTGAGCCGATTGAATGTTTAGTGGGAAAGCAGTCGTTGGGGCCTTCATCAGCTCAGACTTTGGACTAGGCTCGTACTCGGGAGCCGCTTACTTGTTGGGGGTGTAATCAGCCGAGTCATATCCAACGTTTCTGTAACCAGTCGGGGACTTCTTTGGGGGTTTTACAACCTAGTCGGGTCCAGCCTTATTCGATTGGGCAGGGGCAGTATTGTTTTGTGGGACAAACTAGCCAGATTTCAAGGGCCTCAGTGGAGTCGAGTTCCCAAGCCCCAGTTGGGGGAAAATTCCCAGTTGTTCCAAGTGTGGCCGGTTGGCGCACATCAGTAGTCCGTGTTCGTGGCTAGTAAGCTCATAGGTTATCTTGTGTTTGGGGATGACCAATTTTGGCGGTCCAGCGAGGGACGACAGTGGTGGTAATACCGAGGGGTTGGTTTTGTTTTGACTAATCCGTTTTGTAACCGGTGAATTACCGTTTTGTGGCCATTGGATTCTGTTGTGTAACCAATGTGTTTTGGGAATGTTGAAACATCTAAACTGTTTGTCTATCTATATACATATGCTTGCTTTGTTAATCTCCTTGGATTGGGTGGATTGGAACATGTTGTAGCTTTAAAGTTTTATTAATGTGATAAGTTGTTGTAAGACCATAAAATCTTTGGTAATAATGCATTCTTATGCGTGTGATTTGGTTTTGGGAAAAATGAGGGCTAATAAGCCATGTTTTCAAATTCGAAAGGATTACTGAGGGATACATATCTTAATCAGAATTACAAGGGGGCGAGAACAATTATACTTGCCTGGTGTTCGAAATTTCATTAGTGTTATCTAATTGATTTTATGCGTGTGAAAGTGATGTTAGTCTACTGTCGCGGGAACTCCTCAAGAGGATGTGAAGTGTGAGATTAATACTAGGTATAGTATGTATTTAACATGGTATTTTGCGAGGGCATGACGCATAATCTTGTTAGGAATAGACTTGTATTTTCGTGGTAGGTAATGTTGTCGAATTGGCATGTGTTATGACTGGTCGTTTGATAGGGGGAGTGTTAGTCCCTAGATAAGGCTGTGGCTGTTAACATAGGGAGTGGTGCGTTGTGAGTAGTTGGTGCTATATCTCAAGTAGTAGCTTATGGACGTTTCCTAAGTTTTTGGACTCCCTTACTTTGATCGAAAGTGATAGGTTTGTACCTTAACACTGGTTAGGTCGGGAGATGCTGTCGTGAGGGTTGATTGGGCGTATAGCCCGTAGTTTGGGTGTGACCCGTGAGTCGAGTCACTGTGGTAAGTCTTTTGCGAAGAAATGTTTGGGATGGTAATGAGAAGGTTGAAGACCTTTACTCCTCTGGGAATTTGGAATGGTGCATCTTTGAAAGCCTTATCGGCGACATGCGACGATGTCGGGGTTGGTTCATAGTGGTTGTCTAGCGGTAACATTGGCTAGTAGTTTGGCACGGAGGCTGGGTGTCTTGACTGTACTCTCGGGATGAGTGACAAGTAAGATTTGGAATGAAGGGTGGACCCTATAGGTCGTTGGCGGATGAAGGTACTATGTTAGTTTGTGTTTGGTACGAATAGTGACTTGGTAGTGGTGAATGTCACGGGGTAGCAAACCCTGTCAGTTAACTTAGTATAAGGGAAAGGGTATGCAAATTTTATTACTTCGAGTTCAGTCGAGGTGGTGAGTGAAATCTCTAGATGAGGGAGTTTTGCACAGTGCGATGCGTGTTAGTGTGTGGTTCGTATGGTTTCTGAGTGAAATCGTGAGGTTGGATGTGTGGTAAAGTTAGGCCACTTCGGCATAAGTGTCCGTCGTCTAGTTTGGACAGTGGTGACACAAGTGAAGTAGGAGAGTTATGAAGAGTGAGTGAGGTACTCAGTTGGAATCGTTTTGATTCGTTTGGTCCTTGTTAGTATGTTGTAAAGCACGGGGGTGTGCAATGTTATCCGTCGTGTTGTTACGATATTGGGAATTTCAAGTGTTTAAGAGTTCTTTTATGAAAGTTCTATTTTGAGTACAGCGTCATCAACGTGAGTATGACAGGTTTTGTGGGATGGCTATGTTGTGTTTCACTTGGGGTTCATTGGATACTCCTCGTAAACTAAGATGATTTTTGTTCAAGACCTTGAATTTTTGGGGTAGTAATGTGCCGTAATGTTGTTCCTTACCCGTGCTTCGTCTTACACCTGTTTTGTGAAAGTTGACTAGAAGCCTTGTGCACGAATGTTTCTGTGTTTCCTTTGTTGGGATATTAAGTACCAAATATTAGTTTAAGTATTGTGGGTAGTCGGGACATGGTGGATGTCTCAGAACACTGTAGTGTTTGATTGTGTCTTACTATTATCATTGTTATCGAGTCTGGTTAAGCCAGACTTTTCCATTCGTTAAGGTATTGTGAAAACGTAATGGGGTTGAGGAAACCACTTGGGTTAGTAAATTTCGGTTCCGAGAGAGTGGTATCTGGATCCATTGGTAGGTATTTGAACGTACGTTGAATATCTGGTTGTATTGATGAACTGTATGAACATTGCTTATGTTTCAGTCTATGGTAGCATTCTGGATTATGCTTTGAAAATGGTAGTTAATTTAGCATTATATATGTTAAATGTGATGTAGGAATGCAAGTGTACCATTAACAGTGAATGTGTTTCGGAATTGTGAACCATGCATGTTAGAAATTATTGAATTTGAAAGAAATGCATGTCGATAATGCATGCTATAGCATATATTGTAAATTGTCTCTTGAATAGAGATAGGGCAACCGGTAATGGGTTAGGTTGTTGAATACTAAATTGTGTATTGTGGAGAAATTGATTCAATTTAAACGTTATGAGAAATCTTGGCCAAATCAATTGAGAATAGTTAGGTGTTGTGAGTAACACCGTGTTATGAGAAATGTTTACAAAACTCTTGGATTTCGCATGGGAAATGCAAATTTTTTTTTGGAATGTTAACGTTGAAAACTTGATTATTTTTAAGAAAATGCCTTTTTAACCAGAGAATAATTTTCTATGTATTCATACAAAAGCTTGCATTAGTTGTTCTATTCGGGATTGTGATTTTGAGTAGTGACTTAGCTTGGAGCGCTAGTCGTTTGTTTTGATGAGCTATCTCGGAGAGGGTTTGGTTTTGTTGAAGTTTCGTATGCCGGGGTGTTGTTTCTCTTTCGGATCATGTTTCCTTGTTAAGCCCTTTCCATGTGTGAGGGTAAGTGGACAATCAGTTGAGAGATTAACATCTTTGTATTGTGAGCCTTGTGATCAGTTGGTATAGCGATCCCGGTATTCCCTTTACTGTTCAGTTGTATTCCGGACTCGGTTCCGTGAAGTTGGTAGTTGTGTCAACCTTGTTGTCGTCCTTTAATTCCATTTGACTGAGTTTTAGGATGTGTTGAGCATGTTTCGAGCAGGTGAGTTGAGTCTGGGTCTAAATTCTTGTTTCCAGGATTTTAGTCGTTCCGCTCGAGCGGGTCGTCTGGCGCTCGAGCAGAGATTTCACACTCCCAGTATTTTCGAGCCCTGCAAAACTTCTGCAGGTGTAATTTCTACGCTCCAGCGGATTTTTTACGCTCGAGCGGGCTTGTTGGTGCTCGAGCGGGTAGTACTGTCTTGGTAAAAGTTCTGGGAGAGGGAAATTTGCGCTCGAGCGGACTGGTGTTTCACGCTCGAGTGGATGTTCTTTGTTCTGGTGTCTTGGCGCTCAAACGGGCCTTATTGCGCTCGAGCGGATCTAGTTTTTTGTTCTTGACGCTCGAGCGTTGTGTTTTACGCTCAAGCGGGAATGTCGTATAACAGTTGGCAGCTGGGTGATTTTAAATCACTTTTCACACTTTCTTTCTCTCTCTTACTTTCTAAAAAGATCTTGTGAGAGCTCCTCTCTAGAAACTCCCTTCTCTCTAGGGTTTGATCTAGTTAGAGTGTCCTCCTTCCCTTTGGCCTTTGTAAAAGTTGTGTTGATCGTCAAGGGCGTCGTTTTAATCCGAAAAGTTTGGATTTTGGAGCATTTTGGTTTTGGTCTCTTCTCCATTCGAGCTCTAACTTCGAGGTAGGGATACCCTACTCCTCCTTATGAGCTTTGTCTTTGAATTTCAGCATTTTGATATGTTGGGGGTTGTTGGGTAATTTTGAGAAAGTTTGGGCCTTTGTGTAATTTTACAAATGTTGGGGTTTTAATTATAATAAACCTATATGCATGTTTGGCATAGAGAAATGGAATAAATGTTGAGACATTGATGAAAATGGAACCTAAGGGTTGTAATGTTAATTATGGAAAAAGCCCTAATTACATTGGTTAATTAATTTGTATAATTAATTGTGATAAATGAGGAATTGATTTGGAAATGTTGAGATTGGGAATGTATGGGATTAAAGGGTGTAGTTGGATTATCTATCGCTCACCTAGTTGGAATGTGGATTATATATCCATTTGTTGCATTTATATTCTGTATAGAAATGACTGCTTTGGGCTATCGGTGGAGGATAGTCTTGATTGTTGCAGACAATGCATGATGATTAGGCAAACTAAAACTAATCACTGGAATGTGTCAATGAGTATGACGGTTGAGAGAATACATTAACTTTATGTATTGATTGATAATGTGTATAATAATTGTTTATATGCATTGTGTTGTGTTGGAGGAGATAGGGGATGTACTCTACGGTTTAGGGGATGATAGGGGATGGACCTCTAAACCGAATGTTGTTTGGGAGGAGATAGGGGATGGACTCCATAGATAGAGCTCATATGCTTATCGAGTGATGTGTTGACACAGCTCATATGCTTGTCTTTGGAAGTGTGATATTGCTCTTATGCATATCTATGGAAGTGTTGATATAGCTACTATGCTTATCAATTATGAAATGAGAAAATGTTTAATATGAGTTACTATCTCATATAAGTCGTTGGCCAGGTTCTGAGCCATAGGTATGAATTGAGAATTGAAAAGAAATGGAAAATGAAATGTAACATGGACTTGTATGTCATGAAACTGTAATGTAAAATAAGTGAATGGGTTCGGTGTTAGCCATCTATCAACTGCTAATCTTTTAGTCACTGTTCATAGTTGGTTTAGTATATTTCTACTGGGCTGTGGCTCACCCTATATGGGAACATCATTTTCAGGTACAGGTAGCATGCCACCTCCAAGGACATAGCTTGGGAGGCTAGAGGCGGACAGACTTTTTGTTGTCTTATTTCCTTTTGATGTATTACATGTAAATTCAAGCCAAGGGCTTAATGTGCACTCAAGTTAGTACTCCCTTTTTGTAACCAAGTGTTAACTTGGAAAGCTGTAAGCCCTTAGGGCATTTGCTTTTGTTGTCAACATGTAATACTTTTGTAATGGAACACTCTGATGAATAGAAAAATGTGGATCTTTTATATATATGTGCATATCTATGTTGTGGGTTTAATGTTATTATTTTGAGGGCGTTACAGTTGCTCTCGTGTTTTGTCGTTTCCTTAATTTCGGGGACGAAATTCTTTAAGGGGGGAGGTTATAGCGATCCGGGTTTCGCCTTTCTTTATTTGTCGTATCCGGACTCGGTTCCGTGGATGTGTTGTTGTCATACTCTTATATCTATTCTCTACTCTGTGTTTTTGAGTTTTGGTTTGTTTTGGGCAAGTTGGGAATAGGTTGGTTGTGTCGAGAAACCTAGAAAAGTTGCCAAGAATTTGGCCTCTCCGCTCGAGCGGGGGTTTTGGCGCTCGAGCGAGGAAATCACCCATCCAGTTTTTTTCGTCTGCAGTGTTGGACGTTCGAGCGGGGGATTGGCCGCTCGAGCGGGGAGTTGGACGCTTGAGCGGGGACCTGTCTGCAAAAGTTCTGGGAGCATGCATCCGCCGCTCGAGCGGGGGATTGGACGCTCGAGTGGGGATCTGTGAGTGACGCTCGAGCGGGGCTTTTGCCACTGGTGCGGGGAGGCTTTTATATAAAGCCGAGATCCGACCTTTTTGTTCACTTTTCAACATCCTTTTTCTCTCTTACTTTTCCAAAAAGATATTTTGAGAGTTCCTCTCACTAAAACCCTAACTTCTCTCTTAGGATTGATCTAGTAGGAGTTGTTTTCTCACCTTGGGCCTTTACAAAAGTTGTGTTGATCGTCGAGGGCTATCTTTTAATCTGAAAATTTCGGGATTTGGAGCATTTCCATTTTCTTCATCTCCTTCGTTGGGTCCCATCATTCGAGGTAGGGATAACCTACTCCATCTTATGAGCTTTGTCTTTGAATTTTAGCATTTTGATATGTTGGGGGTTGTTGGGTAATTTTGAGAAAGTTTGGGCCTTTGTGTAATTTTACAAAAGTTGGGGTTTTAAATATATAAACCTATATGCATGTTAAGCATAGAGAAATGAGATTAATGTTAGGACATTGATGGAAATGGAACCTTAGTGTTGTTTTGTGAATTATGGTAATTTGCCCTAATTGGTTTAATTAATTAATGCATATAATTAATTAAAGAAAATGAGGAATTGAATTGAGGATGTTGAAATTGGGAATGTATGGGACTAAAGAGTGTAGTTGAATCTTTTATTCCTCATCTAGTTGAAATGTTGATATATTATCCATTTGTGCCTTTATTTCCTATTTAGAAATAATTACTTTGGGCTACCGGTGGAGGGTTGTGTGGATTGTTGTAGACAATGCATGATGATTAGGTAAACTAAAACTAATCAATTGGATGTGTCATAGAGTATGACGGTTGATAGAATACATTAACTTTATGTATTGGTTGATTGTGCATATGACCAATGTGTTTATATGCATTATGTGTAGACGGTTGATAGAATACATTAACTTTATGTATTGATTGATTGCGTATATGATTATGTGTTTATATGCATTGCTTGTGTATGGGAGGAGATGGGAAATGTACTCCACGGTTTAGGGGAAGATGGGGGATGTACCTCTAAACCGGTTAATGGTCAAAGGAAGATGGGGGATGGACCCAGGGATGCAGCTCATATGCTCTCCCATTGTAGTGATGATACAGCTCATATGCTTATCTGTTGAAGTGTTGATGTAGCTCATATGCTTATCTATTGGAATGTTGATACAACTCGTATGCTTATCTGTTGTAGTATTGATATAGCTCATATGCTTATCTGTTGAAGTGTTGATATAGCTCATATGCTTATCTGTTGTAGTAGTAATATAGCTCATATGCTTATCTATTGAAAAGTTTGTTTGATTTGATATAGCACTAAAATTTATATCATCATCGTTTGTGAAGTATGGAAGTAGTTTATGTGTTATTGATACAACACCAAAATGTGTATCCACCTTGAATTTCGAAAGTGTTCTAGTGATGAACTATAATCTCATCAAATGTTTTGGCCAGAGTACTGAGCCTTGTTTTCAAACTCAAAGTTGAATAAGAAATGGAAAGTGAATTGTAACATAGACTTGACCGTCATGGAATTGTAATAAGATGTAAATGAAAGTGTAAGTGTTGACCATCTATCAGTTGCTAATCTCTTAGTCATTGTTCATAGTTGGTTTAGTATATTTCTACTGGGCTGTGGCTCACCTTATATGGGAACATCATTTTAAGGTATAGGTAGCATGCCACCTCTAAGGACATAGCTTGGGAGGCTAGAGGCGAACATACTTTGGTTGTCTTATTTTCCTTGATTGTATTACATATAGATTCAAGCCAAGGGCTTAATGTGTAATTGAGTTAGCACTCTCTTTTGTAACCAAGTGTTAACTTGGAAAGCTGTAAGCCCGTAGGGCATTTGTTTTTGTTGTTAATATGTAATACTTTTAAAATGAAATACTCTGATGAATGGATGAATGTGGACCTTTTATGTTTCAATGCATGTCTCTATGGATGGGTTTAACGTTATTATTTTGAGGACGTGACATTACTAATCAATTAACCATATTTGGTTCTTTAAGACCATGTTTGATTGCAAGATGAGATTGATTGGGATTATGAGTAGGTAAGATTGAGTGATGAAATTACTAATTGTAATACTATGTTGGAGATACAAGGTATCGTGTACTCATTTGTACACTATTATTGTGGTATTAATTATTTAAGATTAAATATTTAAAATTATGTAAAAATCTTTATTATATAAAATATGACAGTTATTTTATAAAATGAGCGTAAAGTAGTATTTAACCGTCTAATCCAATGATTGGATCGTGAATGCCAACCCTTATGAGATACTAATCCTCTCCGGCAATGAAACATGACCTCAGGTCGTTGAGGTCAATTTTTGAGTTTTTAGGAGTGGATTGGGATTGAATACAGGGACAAAGGTCAATAAAAGCAGCACAAATTGGCATTGACCAATTAACTTCCGAGGTTCTAATCATCATAAATAGAAATAGAATAGGATAAGAGTGTATTTACTTGTAACTAGTTAGCTAGCTCCTCTATTTAAGCAACAAGTTTGAGCAAGGTGAGACCACTCAAGCATATATATATATGATATTTTTTTTTGCTCTTTCTTATTTATACTTTTACTGTCGATTTAGTTATGTTGGAACTTTTGTAATACGCCTTGAAGCAGTTGAATTCTTTCATTACTCGATACAGATAACATAACAATATCAGTAGGAGCCATGAACACGGAATCAGAACCAAATGAGAAGAGAGAGATAGAGAAGGTGGACAATACGAAAGCAGTAGTCGATGAAATTGATGATGTTTCGAAGAGAATCCCACCATGGACAAAGCAAGTAACAGTGAGGGGAGTCATTGCTAGCATTGTGATTGGTTGCGTTTATAGCGTCATAGCCATGAAACTGAACCTCACAACTGGGCTTACCCCGCACCTGAACGTCTCTACCGCCCTCCTCACCTTCATATTCATGCAAGCTTGGACTAAGCTCCTTGGAAAGGCTGGGATTGTCTCAACTCCGTTCACTTGCCAAGAGAATACTATGATTCAGACATGTTCAGTTGCTTGTTACACCATTGCTGTTGGAGGTTAGTTTAGTTTTGGAGGCCTTGCATTTTTTCAGTTTCAACTTTTTGGTTTTCCTAAATAATTTTTTCTTTTTTTTTTTTGGTAATCGGTTCAGGCGGGTTTGGGTCATATCTATTGGCATTAAACAAGAAAACATATGAGCAGGCAGGGGTTAACACTGTAGGGAATTCTCCGGGGAGTTACAAGGAGCCCGGATTTGGTTGGATGACAGGATTCCTTTTCGTTGTTTGTTTCATTGGTCTTTTTGTTTTGATTCCTCTCAGAAAGGTATGCATATGATATGATGCTTATTTCTTTTTTGTTACTTTATAAAACTTCAATAATCCGATTCTTTGTTTAAAAGATTTTGACCATATTTCCATTACTTACTTACGAATGACTTGTTTTTATTGGTATGTTGTTTTTAGTCTGTGTAAATATATTTCATGCAAAGGTTTCAGAGCAAATTTAAAATTACTTGGTAATTTATGACATGATACGATAACACGATTTGAACCTTGCACGAAATTAGCCGGTCCACCCCTTTCATCACAAACTAGTTGTTTGTTCTTCATAATATAAATCCACGAAGATATGTTTGAACATATAAATAGCTGCTTATTGATCACTGAAGTGAGATTAAGCAATCAAGTGTGTTTGGTTTGAGTTTTTTGGATTAAGTTTTTTGAAAACTCAGTTTTTTGGTTTTTGTGTTTTTTTGTTTTTAGTGAATATTTTTAAAATTTTAAACATTTTTTTTTTACCTTTTTAGATGCATTTTACTTGGATGTATCTAAAAAGTAAAAAATTTGTGAAAAAATATTTTAAAATTTTAATAAATACATAAAAATACAAAAAAATGTACTGAATTCTCGTATTTTTTTTGTATTTTTGGTATTTAGTGAATTTTTAAAAGGTTTTTTTCACAATTTTTTTACTTTTTAGGTATATTTATGTTAGGTATGTCTAAAAAGTAAAAAAAAATTACTTAAAATATTAAAAAAATTTAATAAAAACAAAAAAATACGAAAAACAAGAAAGTAGAATTTTCTAAAAAGTGTTTTTGGAAAAACACAACCAAGCAATTTTTTTCCCGACAAGTGCCACACATACAAAAATACTATATGGAAATATATGGCTAACTATTTTCCTTTTATTTAAAATCATAAGGCCCATCATATTATGAAATTAATTTACAATTATGCTATTGCCATATCATTTTGAAAGCTAATTTGTATGAAAATTCTAGTGATATATATGGCTCAACATGGAATTTTCACTTTAAACAAAACACTCATGAAATTTTACAAAAATTACATTAACATATCATTATTGTAATTTTTTTTTGTATGAATTTAAGAATGAAGAGAGTTTCCCAAACAATACAAATACAAGACTCAAATTTTTCCAAAAAAATTGTCGAAAATTAATGTTGTGTGGAAAGCACTGCATTCATTTTGGATGTGATCACTCACATGGATGAATGAAACACATCATTCTAAACACTTTGTGATTTTTTTGGGGGTTTTTGTCAATTGCTATAAGTTGATTTAGCTGGATTGGTCCGCAAATCTTGATAGTGGACTACAAATTGACGTTTCCAAGCGGGATGGCGACTGCTGTTCTCATTAATGGATTTCATAATCAGGGAGAGAAGATGGCTAGGTACCTTTAATTAAATAATTTATTTATATTCTTTTTAGTGATTATGACAGTTTTTTTTTTATAAAAAAAAAAAGAAAAAAAGAAAAGAAAAAAAAAGAGCAGAGTGCTAAAAACAAAGGAGTTGAATCATGAATTTGGTTGCAGAAAGCAAGTACGTGGATTCATGAAGGTTTTCTCAGTGAGTTTCTAGTGGGGTTTTTTCCAATGGTTCTACTCCGGAAAAGACATCTGTGGCTTCGCACAGTTCCCTACTTTTGGATTGCGAGCATGGAAGAATACGTATGCATATATATATTCATTGATATCATAATCTACTATTCCTCCTATATATATATTATGCATGTGTCTCTTTTGTGCTGATGCCAGCTGATTTGTTATTTGATCATTGATTATTAACAATTAATTTTGGAGTGTTTGTTTGTTGTTTTTGTGTTTTTGGGGGGTTAGATTCTACTTTGATTTTAGCGTGACGTACGTGGGAACAGGAACGATATGTCCACACATAGTGAACTTGTCAACACTGCTTGGAGCAGTGCTTTCATGGGGTGTCATGTGGCCACTTCTTGCTAACTTTAAAGGACTCTGGTTCCCTTCTACTTTTCCCGAATCCAGCATGAAAAGCTTGAATGGCTACAAGGTATATATATATATCTAACTCACCCAACCCAAAACCCCAATTCCTCATAATTATGATTATTTGAATTTATTATTTGAAAAGCTTTTCTGTTTGTTTTTCTTTCTTTGTATTTTGCATCTCACCATTCTTGAGTTGGGTGTTATGTGGATTCATGAAATATTTATGATTGCTTTGGCAGGTCTTTCTCTCTATAGCTCTGCTCCTAGGTGATGGAATCTACAATTTCATCAAGGTTATTTGTATTACATTCTTAAGTATCCATGGCAGATTGAAACAAAAGAACCTCAAATCAGGTAAAAAACCACATGGCCCATCCAGAAGTGAATCTCAAGTGAAATTGAATTAGTATGATAGATCAAACCTTACAAAGTGAAGTAAGCTTCATACCATCAAACCAAAGTTGCTCAATTGTTTGAATTTTGGTTTGACAACATATACGTATGTTTTGTGGCTACAGCTGAGGAAGAAGAAAGCAGTGTCAAGTCCCTTGACATTCTGAAACAAAATGAAGTCTTCATTAGAGAAAGCATTCCCTTGTGGGTAGGAGCTAGTGGATACATTCTCTTCACCGTCATCTCAATAATCGGTTATTCCTTTCATATTCCCTGAGGTTAAATGGTACTATGTCATCATGTCCTACCTTTTGGCTCCATCTTTAGCCTTCTGCAATGCTTATGGACATGAGCTACAATTACGATAAGGTGGGTCTCTTTGCACTAGCTGTGTTGGCCGGGAAACAGCACGGTGTTGTGGTAGGGCTTGCCGGGTGTGGACTCATGAAATCTGTTATTTCTGTTTCCTGCATTCTGATGCAAGATTTGAAAACAGGGCATCTAACTCTGACATCCCCACGGACAATGTTGGTGAGCCAGGCCATTGGCACTGCCATTGGCTGCGTGGTATCTCCTCTCTGCTTCTTACTGTTCTACAAGGCTTTTGACATGGGCAACCCAAACGGTGAATACAAGGCTCCTTATGCTATAATCTATAGAAACATCGCGATTCTAGGAGTTCAAGGATTCTCGGCTTTGCCTTACCATTGCTTGCAACTCTGCTATGGCTTCTTCGCATTTGTAGTAGGGATCAACCTAGTGAAGGACTTTTCCCCTCCGAGGATTGGGAAATGGATGCCTCTACCAATGGCTATGGTTGTGCCCTTTTTGGTCGGTGCCTACTTCTCTATTGATATGTGTGTGGGGACCCTGATTGTGTTTGTGTGGCACAAACTTAACCCTAAGAAGGCTGAGTTGATGGTTCCAGTAGTTGCCTCTGGTTTGATATGCGGCGAAGGTCTGTGGACACTTCCTGAATCAATTCTTTCTTTGGCCGGAGTAAATCCTCCAATGTGCATGAAATTCGTGGCTTCTTAGACAAACCCTCCATGTTAATGGAAATTAGAAGAATCCTGTAATTTACAACAACTCCTACCATTGCAATGTCCAATTTGTAATGGAAACTTCTTTTTTTGTTGTTGCTGAGTTAATTAGGCTTTTTAGACATTTGGGAGGTAATATGTTAACTAGTCTATTTTTTCATTCAGTTCAATTTCATAGACAAGCAATGCCACAATACAAAAATATTAACAAATTACGAAAACATTATGTACTCGTAACAATATTTTGAAATTCAAAATGAAATGTAATAACAACACCATTACTAAATGCAATCAACAGAGAACATACCTATCCAATCTAGAAAGATTTGCATCCATAAAACTTGCATCAACCTCAACATTATGCTTGTTCAATTAATCGCCCCTATCAAAAAAAAAAAAAAAAAAACAAAAAAACAAAACAAAACAAAAAACAAAAGAAGAAGAAGAAGAAGAAGAAGAAGAAGAAAAGTCTCAATGCTCATCAAGATGGAGGCTAAGAAAGAACAAACAAATTAAATGAGAAGGAGGTTGAATGTTCTCATTGACAAGTAAAACGACAACAAAATGGATTCCACATATCCTCAATCAAAACTACTTTACGTTTATCGAAATTTCTATGCAGCTTCACATGCTGTACACTCAATTGATAAAGTAGTCAAACCTAGTGGAAAAACAAATTCAAATATTCCACATAACAGATGGCATAGAGCAAACACATTTTACGGGCAGCATTACCACCAGTATTATCATCTCACCAAAATCGATGAGAAAGCTCTGAAAATTAACTTCATCCTGGCGATGACCGTCCGTCTAAATTTTCTCAGCAAGGAAGGAAGGGTAACCAAACCACCATAGGAAAGGATTTAACATTCATCTTGGGACAATTCTCTTATCAATCAATGCTGCAGATGCCTATTATTAATTTATGAGGACGAAAGCCTCTCTCTCTCTCTCTCTCTCCCCCCTCCCCTAATTTACTCATATTTACACACCAATGCCATATTCGACTATTCATCTGCATATATATCAAATAAATAATACTCTTCAATCATCATCCTTCTTCTTCCTCCACATCTTCAAAATCTCTCTCTCTCTCTCTCTCTCTCTCTCTCTCTCTCAGGTAGAGTAGACGTCGTTCAGAATCGATCAACTGGCAGAGATTCTTGAGAGAGAGTTTAAAATGTGATTTAGGCCATGTTTGGCAAGTGATGATTTTAGCCAAGAATTCTAAAGTCACACAAAAAGTCAAAAATTCAACAACTTGTATCAAAAAGGTCAAAAATTTCATTCTCTCTACTTTTTGCACATTTTTTCGTAAAAAATCAAGGATTAATTATCAAAAAGTCCTATCTACATATTTGGTGGTAGCTTAGGTCCTGTCAAAAAGTTTTTAAACAGGCATGGTTTGGCAAGTGGGTTTGGATAGGTTTGGAGCTATTTTAGCCACAAAAAACTAAATAGGCTATTTTAGTCATAACAAACAAAACATCACATCCAACCCATAATCATTACACTCTTCTCTCACAAAAAAAGTCAAAAAAGTCAAAAAGTTCTTCACAAACCAAGCTTTTTAGCCAAGGCTAAAATAGCCAAAAAACTAAAAAGTCAACCCACTTCCCCAAAATTGAGAATGTTCTCAATTTTAAAACTAATAATTTTCTCAATTTATAATTATCAAAACTAAGAAATTTCTCAATTTTTTTTTTTTAGTATGAACTAAGAATATTATCAAAATTAAGAAATTTATAATTATCAATTTTGAGAAATTTCTCAATTTTTTTCATGATTGAAATTGAGAATATTATAAACTGAGAAGGTTATCAATTTCAAAAAACCCCAGATCTCTCTCTCTTTCTAATGGAAATGGCATCTGTGCACTATGTGAAAACCGAGACCTCACAATCAATGGGACTCATCGCCTTCCGGATGAGTTTCCGATGCCAGCTCCGAGTCTCATTTTCCTGTGGACTCTCATAAGCAACAGCCGTAGATCCACCAAATTGTTCACCTGACCCTCCCAGAGACTTTGAATTTCAGGCGGTGACGAGGCTGATCGGCGGCGATGGAGAAAGGTAGATCTGTTCAGAGACAGATCAACAACAACCTCAACCTCACGCATGAGCCACTTGTAGATTTGAGTTCTTCATCTTCATCGACGACAATGACACTGCAGATCTAAGTTAGGGAAGGAGGCGGTGGTTCTAGTGGCGGAGCTAGATTTCCAACAAGGGAGCTCTGTCAAGGACGTCGATAGAAGACTTGAGGATAGAAGGGAAAGGGAAGGCGACATTGAGACAGCTTGCCTGGAGTTTGTTAGAAGGGTAAATTGGTCTATTAAAAATTAATGGGACTTGAAGGAGCAAATAATTTTATCCAGGACTTAATGGATTATAAGTTTACAAAATAGGACTTGTATGTAAATGACCCAAAAATCAAGAAGTCATCCCAAACATAGTAGTTTTTTTTACGTCATATTTTAGTCAAAAAGTCAAAAAAATTATTAAAATAGTCTGTTTCCAAACAAGGCCTTAATTTTGGCCAAATTACAATTTATTTTGGTTCCAATTTTCACACTTTAATTTTTTTTTTAAATTGAATTTTTTTGAAGTGTTTGGGAAGAAAGTTGAGCTAAAATAATTGATTAAAAGACAAAATAGTTAAAATAGTCAATAAAACAAAATATCACATTCAATCTATAACTATTTCACTTTTTCTTTCACAATCATCAAATCAAGGAAAAAAAAATCAATTATCTTCCCAAACACAATTATTTTAGCCATGCTAAAATAGTCAAAAAAATCAACTAAAATAGCCTACACTTCAAACAAGGCAAACAGTTTTTTTTTTTTTTTTTTTTTTTTTTTTTTTTTTTTTTTTTTTTTTTTTTTTTTTTTTTACGTTTTCACTGAATTTTTTAATATTTTCAATAATTTTTTTTTAATTTTTAGTTACACTTAATATGAATACAATTATAAAGTATAATATTTGTAAATTTTTTTTTTATAAAGATTTACCAAATACAAAAAAACTAGTACATTTGTATTTTGTATATTTATTAATCTTCTAAAATATTTTTACAAATATTTTATTCTTTAGATACATCTAGGTTAGGTGCATCTAAAAAGAAAAGAAAAAAAAATTGCTTAAAATATTTTTTAAAAAATCACTAAAAATTAAAAAAATATGAAAAATTAAAAACTCAATTTTCAAAAAATTAAATTCTGAAAATTAGAACCAAATAAGGTTTTAGTTATTTATTGATTTTTTTTAACCAAAAAAATCTTTCGCCAAATGGGACATAGTCTGTTCGATCAAAAATATTTACAAAATTATATGACTCTGTAATTCTTTTTTGTATAACAAGAGTTGCATTCCACCTTTCATAATTTTTTTCTCCCAGAATTCTAATTTCTCCCCCAATATTTCACTCAATCACAAACTACTTAATCTAACATTTTAAAACAATTGCATAGTCATTTTAATGAAATCAATCAAAACCATATCAGTCTTTTTTCTCTTTTAATCAAATTAAATTGTTGAAAATAATTATTTATCATTTTAATCAAATCAAACAAACCAAATCAAATTGTTTAAATTTAGTAGTGAAGTACTTCTCTAGTGGATCGCCCTAGTTTGTGACTACATGCTGCAATGAAATTCTTACAGAAGATTGTGCTCATCAATGCCTCATTCATCAATTTTGTGTTAGCATTACTTAGGTGCTACTTGGTTTTGTTTATTTGAGTTGTTTATATTTTATATTTTTTATTTTGTAAAAATTTATGTCAAACTGTTTGATTATTTGAAAATATGAAGAAGAAAAACAACAATTTTTAAGCATATCGGTTAGTACCGAATCAACACGTGGAGTTGTCTTAGAAGGCGTATGATAAGTTTGGTAACATTTACTATTGAATCTGACTCAACCATGGCTATCAAGATGCTAGAGAGTGGGTCTCCACCTCAATCTCCATACAAAAGCTTGATGGAGGACTTGAGACACTTGCTATGCTATAACTGCAAGCTACAACATGTCTTGCATGAAAGAAACCAATGTGCTGACGGGCTTGCTAAATTAGGGGCTGATCAAACTGAGCAATTGGTGGGGACTCATAATCCACCAGAGGAAATCCATAGTTTGGTTAGGGCAGACTCGATGGGTGTTGAATACCCCAGAGTGTAGTTGTTTGTTGCTTTTTTGTTTTATTTTCTGATGTACCCAGGGAAAAAAAATTTGTTGGTGTGGTAAGCTCAATTGGTGGAATTATTCAATCACCACAAATTAAAATTTTGTGAATGGAAAAAGTATGAAAAACTGATCTAATTTACCACACAAACATATATATCATCACAGGCCCCAATAACTGAGTTCTGGTGGTGGTTGCATGTTTGCCAACAGCACGCAAATACCAGAGAGAGACCAACAGGAAAAGCCTAGCCAGTTTAGAACAGTAAACCCACACAGACAAGACTTTTGACTACAGCTGATATTATCAAAAAGATTAATTAACATGCAAAAGTCTTATTTGAACAACCAAATTCAAAGTATTCTACAAAACAGTGAGTCATCTCCACAAAAACATTACTGTAGGCAATTCTAGAAAATCATATGATATAAATTTATCAAGTTAATATACCCGCCATAACATCACTCTTCCCTCGTGCAAAGATTGTGTAAACTAGACGGATCGCATCAAGCCATCCATCCAAGGATTCCCAAGAATCAGCAATCTGTGAAGTATAAATCACCAAAATTTCCCAATTAAATAAATTTCGTAAGGAAATAAGAAATATATATATATATATATATTATCCTCCTGGTCCTGTCATCTTTTCCAACAAAAGGAGTTATTTTTTATGTGTGTTTTACATAAAAATGGCAAGCATATTTTCAACATGTCACTGGCACATCTGCACAATAAAAGGTCGTGCTCAAAAGCCCCTTTTGTGGTGAGCAAGGGCAAAAGTTCAACAACTAAAACAATGTTTGTAGAGGGGGAAAAGAAAACAGCATAGAAAGGGGAAGAGGACACTTACCAAGAAAACTGGTCCATGAATTGTATCAATGCAGAGTCCTGCACATCGTGGTAAGGTCAGATCGGCAAATGCTGAAACATGTCTGGGACATCAACTTTAATAACTAGCCTATTGGAATTGATGGTATCTCCTGAGTTGCCAGATAGGCTTCGTGACATCTGCTTCTGCTCAGCTTTGTTAAGCTGAATTAGAAGTTTGAGCGTTTTAGCATAGAAAGTGAAGTTCAGTCATAGAGATTTGTTTTTGCGGCATGTATAGTTCAGTGATAGACAATTGTTTACTATACAAATAAGGGTTATATTCTTCCAGAAAATTGTGACAAGTGTGTTTAAGAACTAAAGGATATAGCATGCACATGTCTTGAACATTTACACAAAAACTCATCTTAAAAACACGTTTTACAAAGAGAATGTACTTCATGCTAACTGTAGATAAAAGTTTAAGAAAAAAATTGAATCATCATGCTCTCGATGAAATAAAAACAAGAACAGAAAAACAAAAGATGAAAAAGATGCTATCAGATATATTTGTTGTGATATCTTAGGTCACTAAATGCATATCATGGCATCAAAATGATGTTCAAATGTTGAACTCATCCTATTTTGAGCTCCTTACACTTTCATGGGAAAATTTCAGAGATATCAATGGGAAATACAAAATTGCGTTAAAAGTATCACCACAACTCAAACCAGAATATCAGGCTTACTGCTGCGTCCTTTGATTAAGACCTTGGGGAGGCTATGTCATCAGAGTTATAGGGGTAGGTATGATATCTTGGAAGGTGTATCATGGCATGCAGTAGGCAAGAGTGTTAGGTTAAAATCCCCTCTCTCTAAGACCGGTCAAGGAAGAGCTATCTTCCTTGGGGAGACAGCTAGGCAACCTTGATAAACCCATGATCCTAGCCTCTAATCCACAATCCTCCGATGATCCCAAGCAGCAAATGCCTAGGCCTTGCTTCCAACTTAGGCTGCCAAGTGATTGCTATGATAGTAAAAACCATGAGTGATCCCAACTAAGGCAATGAGTGTGAGTGCATAGGGGAGACATAGGCAAGCCAAGGGCTGAGCTATACTACTGCTGAGGGGGAGAGACCTAGTGGAGGTGTGCCCAGGGTTGAGCGGTGCTCCAGGTTGTTCCTGGGCATACCTTATGGGAATGAATGAGGTATGAGCTTGAGGGACCACGGTGAGGTAAGGCTCGTCCAGGCAAGCCGTGGTGCTGCCAAGTATATTGAGAGCCGTGGATCAGCCTCCTCATACTTTGAGTAATTAACTTTGGTGCTTTGGCCTGCTAGAGCGTCGGTCGCATTAGTAAGCTTAGCAGCCATACTTGTGTATATGCCCCCTACTTAGGCTAGGCATATGAACCCCATTGTGGTGCCGCATGGGTCTGCCATGTAGAGATGATGGTGATGATGACATGGCACCCGTAGAACTCGCCATGTATCAGGAGCAATGTAGATACCCAAAGGAATAAAACAGAACAGAAACATATTTGAATGTAGCCTTTTGATTAGTATTCATACTAGAAGACATGAACTTCTACCTGTTGGAGCCCTTCATGATTCAAAATAAACTGTGTTCGTTTCTAATCACTGTGGGGTGCAACTGGATTTCCCACAGGTGGTGCAGTCAGATATCCAACCTTTAGATAGGGTAAAGGTAGCTGTCAATGAATAAATCTCGTTAGAACTTCGATATGAAGAATGATTTCCCAGCTAGCCACATGAAATGAACACTTGCAGTGAGGCATGATCGACTAGAAATACTTAACATGCAAGTCAAGGGTACAAGGTCCAATAATTACATTAAGAAGTATTGTGGGGTAAGGATTTCAGCAATGACACTCTCATTTCTTTTTCCGATAAGAAAACAAATTCCTGAAAATAAGCCCAAACCTTGTACTCTTGAAGCATAATTCTAGTAGGCAGTATATGAATGGTCTTTAAAAAATATTAATAAAAAGTTGTTGAGCTCAATAATACTAACCACGGAGCGCACAAGCTTCAAGGCACTAGCATAAACCTGTATAAAACAAACATCGCAAGAGAAAAGCTTTTAGCTCAGCACAAATTAAATATATATATATATATAATCATCTGCTTTTAAGTGCAAAGGGAGTTAAAAGGGGTAACAAATACTATGGCTGGACTCAACTACGTATATCCAAATGAGGACAAATTATATAATACCTCGAACTTGCACCAAAAAAAAAAATCAACTTAAAAAGTTCTATATTGAAACAATGCGAGGCACTTACCAAGTAAGCTAAAATACTACCAAAGTTCTATGAGGAATTGATTGAAACAATGTGAGGCACTTACCGAGCAAACTAATATACTACCAACTTGCATAGAAAAATTAAATGTTCTTAATCTAGCGTCAAAGAGATGCTTGTGATCTAGACCAAAAATTCAATCTAGGTCCATAAGAAGTTTTATAAGAAACTGTTTGAAACAACACGAGGCACTTACTGAGTAAGTCGGTTTCAATGCATGAGCAGCAGCAATGTAAATTGCAGATTGGCTGAATAATTCATTAGATGAAACTTCTTTTACATTGACTGATCCCCCAGTTCTTGAAGTGTCCTCTGCTAATCCATACTGCAAACATGGGACTACAGGTTCAAGCTCTATTTCATATTCTCCAAACTAGATACTCCAAAGAAACGTGTAGCTGAAAAGTTAGAATCATGCTAGTTAAAAGGCAAATCTACCAGAACAGTTCCCAGGTTGTAAATTGCCCTATGGAAATCAAATTGCAACTGTATTGCTGCACGAAACTGCAACATAATACAAGTGAAAGGTGTCAAAAGCACAGATCATTCAATTTGTTTGTAGAATGGATGGGACAAAAAAATTATAACTTATTTATGTACATCTATCGAAGCAAACCCGATGTTACCAAATAGCTATCGTACCTTATTGATTGCGGTTTTTATAATTGCTTGCTTTTCTCGTACAGGAACAATTGCACTGAGTTCCTGAAATGCTCATTTATAACATGAAACTAAATAAAAGCTCCAGCACAACCACATAAATTGCAAAACAAAACCTTCGTGTAACTGATCTCAAAATAGAGAATACTACTTGAATGAAAAACATAGTTCATTCCTGGCAACTTTGTTTAACTATAAGTACCTACAGAGCCAGTCCCCAGTTGTTGAGTGCCTGGAAAAAAATTATTTATCATGAAGTTACCAACAATATTTTAAACATAAACATATTCACAAATTCTCAAGCAAATCATCCAAGAGTTAATGACAGAAAAATGGCAGTAGAAGATAACACTGGAATAGAAGAAAAGGACGAAACTGTGATGAGTAAGATTTTCGGGTTCCGATTTTAAATGGAATAAAAATATTTAATTTCACAATTCTAAAAATACTTGCCTGGGGACTGTTCCAATTGAGTTGGACAGCTTTTTCGTAGTTTTTTGTCGCCTGCAAATTGAAAGAATAATATTACACTTTACCCACTCCTGTGCCATTCTTTTTCAATGATGAATAGCCGTTAGTTTTAATTCAAAAGAGGATTGCATTCATTGCAAACTAGAACAGAACAAGACAAAACAATTTTGCAGAAGGTGCCATTAGATCTTTTCAATGTCACAAGGGCACCTAGGGAACTTTATAATGATACTTAATATTATGAAGTAATATATTGTCTCATAAACACAACATTTTGTAGTTCCAAATGCTAAATTTTATATCAAGCAGCACATAATATGTTGACACGACAAAAGCAGAGCAAAACTAGTTAAATATGTGGAAATCAAATAAATGAATTTGATCTTTTTATGTTATCCACATATGCCACGTTTTGTATACTAATTTATCATTATTATGCAGATTGCAGAAAGTAGAACTCAACCAAGATTGCAAAAGTAATGCGTTTGACAATTTGGTCAATCGAAGTAGTAGTATTTATTCTTGAGATTGTATAACATTTATGCTTGCAGTAAAAGTTATCCATGAAGATCTAAATTTTAAAAAAGGCTATGTCATTGTCAATGGATATATCAATCATCAATAAAAAGTATTATTATTATTATTATTATTATTATTATTATTATTATTATTATTATTATTATTATTATTATTATTTTGTATTTTAACTTGGGAACATTTTCAAGGAGCTCCGGGAATGTCAGAGACATGATTGAAGATTCAGAAATTTTGTTAGCACATATCATAGATAGCATGTCATTTTTTGAAATTAATATATCACATTGAAACTACAAAATAACTAAATCAATATTTATTCTGTAACGCCCTCAGAATAATAACATTAAACCCAACAATATTGACATGCATTGATATATAAAAGATCAATCTCCTTCTATTCATCAGAGTAATTCCTTACAAACAGTATTACATGTTGACAACAAAAGTAAATGCCCCATAGGCTTACAACTTTCCAGGCCAACACTTGGTTACAAGAAATGAGTACTAACTCACATACACATTAAGCCCTAGGCTTGAATTTACATGTAATACATCAAGAGAAACAAACATCCAAAAAGTCTGTCAGCCTCTATGCCTCCCAAGCTATGTCCTTGGAGGTGGCATGCTACCGGTACCTAAAAATGATATTCCCATATAGGGTGAGCCTGTAACGCCCTCAAAATAATAACAATCAACCCATCAATATAAGCATGCATTGATATATGAAAGTCCCACATTCTTCTATTCATCAGAGTTTCATTACAAAAAGTATTACATGTTAACAACAAAAGCAAATGCCCTAAGGGCTTACAGCTTTCCAAGTTAACACTTGGTTACAACAAAAGAGTGCCAACTCATTTACACATTAAGCCCTTGGCTTGAATATACATGTAATACATCAAAGGAACTAAACAACAAAAATCTACCCGCCTCAAGCCTCCCAAGCTACGTCCTTGGAGGTGGCATGCTACCTGTACCTGAAAATGATGTTCCCATATAGGGTGAGCCACAGCCCAGTAGAAATACACTAAACCAAATATGAACAATGTCTAAAAGATTAGCAGTTGATAGATGGTCAACACAGATACTTTCACTTACAACACTTTACAGTGTCACTGCTAACAAGCCCATGTTATAATTCATTTCCATTTCTTTTCAGTTCTCCATTTACAACCATGGCTCAGAACCTGGCCAAACAACTTATATGAGACAATAACTCATATTAAACTTTTTCTCATTTCATACTAGACGAGCATATTAGCTATGTCAATACATCAACAGATATGCATAAGAGCACTATCACACTTCCAAAGACAAGCATATGAGCTGTGTCAACACATCACTAGATAAGCATATGAGCTCGATCTATGGAGTCTATCCCCTATCTCCTCCCAAACAACATCCGGTTTAGAGGTCCATCCCCTATCACCCCCTAAACCGTGGAGTACATCCCCTATCTCCTCCAACACAACATAATGCATATAAACAATTATTATACACATCATCAATCAATACATAAAATTAATGTATTCTTTCAACCATCATTCTCAATGACACATTCCGGTGATTAGTTTTAGTTTGCCTAATCATCATCCATTGTCTACAACAATCAAGACTATCCTCCACCGATAGCCCAAAGTAGTTATTTCTATACAGAAAATAAATGCGACAAATGGATATAAAATCAACATTTCCAATTTGGTGAGCGATAAATAGTCCAACTACACCCTTTAATCCCATATATTCCCAATTTCAACATTTCCACATCAATTCCTCATTTCTCACAATTAATTATACAAATTAATTAACCAATGTAATTAGGGCATTTTCCATAATTAACATTTCAACCCTTAAGTTCCATTTTCATCAATGTTCGAACATTTGTTCCATCTCTCTATGCCAAACACGTATCTAAGTTTATTATAAATTAAACTCCAACTTTTGGTAAAATTACACAAAAGCCCCAAACTTTCACAAAATTACTAAACCAACCCCAACATCTCAAAATACTAAAATTTAAAGACAAAATCCATAGAGAGGAGTAGGATATCCCTACCTCAAAGTTTGAGCTCCAATGGAGATGAAGACCAAAACCAAAATGCTCCAAATCACGAATTTCTCGGATCAAAATGTAGCCCTCGACGATCAACACAACTTTCGTAAAGGCGAAAAACGAGGAAACAACTTCTACTAGATCAATCCCTAGAGAGAAGTTAAGGTTTTAGAGAGAGAGAGGCTCTCAAATTTGTGTTTGGGAAAGTAAGGGAGAGAAAGAACAAGAAAAAGTGATTTAAAAAGCTAAAACTCGGAACTTAAACCCAGTCGCCCCGCTCGAGCGTGGAAACCCCCGCTCGAGTGTCACTCACAGACTCCCGCTCGAGCGGCCAATCCCCCACTCGAGCGTCGGATGCACACTCCCAGCACTTTTGCAGGCAGGTCTCCCGCTCGAGCGTCCAACTCCCTGCTCGAGCGGAACTCATACACTCCCGCTCGAGCGTCACCACCTCCGCTCGAGCGTACAACACTACAGAGGAGATACTTGATGGGTGTTTTTCCCGCTTGAGCGCCAAAACCCCCGCTCGAGCGGACAAGCAACAAAAGGATCCCCGCTCGAGCGTCAAACTCCCCGCTTGAGCGGACAAGTCAAAATCTGGGCAACTAGTTTTGGTTTCTAAACTCAACCAACCTGTAACAAACTTGCCCAACACATCCTATAACTCAAATACAAAGTAGGAAAGGATGCACACAAGGTAATAATCAACTACTATCATCCATGGACACATGTCCGGGTCACTGTACAACAAGGGTAAACCAGGGATCGCTATAGAGCCACAGCCCAGTAGAAATACACTAAACCAACTATGAACAATGACTAAAAGATTAGCAGTTGATAGATGGCCAACACTGATACGTCCACTTATAACACTTTACAATTTCATGACTTACAAGTCTATGTCACTTTTCATTTTCCATTTCTCAATAGATAAGCATATTAGCTATATCAACACATCAACAGATAAGCATATGAACTATATCACACTACCAAAGATAAGCATATGAGCTATATCTACACTTCTCTAGACAAGTATATGAGCTGTATCCACACTTCTCAAAGATAAGCATATGAGCTGTATCTTCACTTCTCTAGACAAGCATATGAGCTGTATCTACGGAGTTCATCCCCCATCTCCTCCCAACACTATCCGATTTAGAGGTCCATCCCCCGTCTTCCCTTAAACCGCGGAGTACATCCCCTATCTCCTCATCTACACATAATGCATATAAACACATAGGTTCTATACACAATCAATCAATACATAAAGTTAATGTATTCCACCAACCGTCATACTCTATGACCCATTCCATTGATTAGTTTTCGTTTGCCTAATCATCATACATCGTCTACAACAATCAAGACTATCCTCCACCGATAGCCCAAATCAGTTATCTCTAAACATGAAATAAATGCACAAAATGGATATTCAATCAACATTTCAACTAGGTGAGCGATAAATGATTCTACTACACCCTTTAATCGCATACATTTCCGATTCCAAGATTTCCAATCCAATTCCTCATTTCTCAAATTAATTATGCAAATTAATTAATTAAACCAATTAGGGCAAAATCCCATAATTCTCAACACCGACTCTAAAGTCCCATTCCCACCAATTTCATAACGAAATTACCATTTTCAATGCTACAAACATACAAGGTTTCAATTTAGTTAAAAACCCTCTTTTATGAAAAATTACATAAAGACCCCCAGACTTTCTCAAAATTACCCAACAACCTCCAACATATCAAAATGCTAAAATTCAAAAGAAAAGCTCATAAAGAGGAGTAGGATATCCCTACCTCGAAGTTAGAGCTCGAATGGAGAAGAGACCAAAATCAAAGTGCTCCAAACTCCAAACTTTTCGGATCAAAACGACGCCCTCGACGATCAACACAACTTATACAAAGGCTGAAGAGAAGGGAAGCACTCTAACTAGATCAAACCCTAGAGAGAAGGGAGTTTCTAGAGAGAGAAACTCTCAAAATATCTTTTTGGAAAGTAGGAGAGAGAGAGAGGAAGGGTAGAAAATGATTCAAAAAAAGCCCAGCTGCCCTCTGTTATACGAACACAATGCTCGAGCATCAAGAACAAAAACCATGGTCCGCTCGAGCGCAAGAAGGTCAGCTCGAGCGCTAAGACAGAAGGATAAAGCACACCCGCTCGAGTGTGAAAAACCAGACCGCTCGAGCGCAATTTTCCCCCTTCCAGAACTTTTACCAAAAAAATACTAGATGTTCGAGTGCCAACATGCCCGCTCGAGCGCAAGAAACCCGCTCGAGAATAGAAAACCAACCTGTAGAAGTTTTGCAAAGCACCAAAATACTGGGAGTGTGCAATCTCTGGTCGAGCGCTCCAAGACCCGCTCGAGCGGGACGACCAAAAACACAGCAACAAGGTTTTAGACCAAGGCTCAACCCACCTGCTCGAAACAAGCCCAACACATCCTAAAACTCAAAGAAATGGAATTAAAGGATGATGATAAGATGAATACAACTACCAATTCCATAGAACCAAGGCCTGGAATACAACTGAACAGTAAAGGGAATACCGGGATCTCTATAACCTCCTCCCCTTAAGGAATTTCGTCCCTGAAATTAAGTGCAAGCTTTTGAAAAACAAGTTTTCCCCATTTTAAACAATGTTACATTTCAACATTTAATAACTCGACCCATAACCGGTCATCCATCTCTTATTAAGAGGCATCTCACAATATGTAAAAACAACATATATTACAAGTGCATCATTAACATGCATTTCTCTTCCATTTCCAACGATTTCCAACATACATGGTTCACAATTTCATATCATAGTCAATATTCATGATACATCTCCAGTTCTATAATATAGCCAATATATGCAATATTATAATCAACTCCCATATCAAGGCAAGTTCTACAATACCTCCGTTAACCAAAACATTCACAATGTTTTACAACTTAAGACATATATAATGCTATTAAAGTCCAATATTATTACAAAATTTCATTACATGATTTCACATCAACAAACATGTCCGGATACTTTTCACGGACTTCCAACTCACGTTCCCAAGTGGCTTCCTCCACTCCGTGATGCTTCCACAAAACCTTTACCAAAGGGATGGTCTTGCCACGCAGGACTTGATCTCGCCTATCCAAGACCCGAACCGGTCTCTCCTCATACGAGGCATCCTCGTCTACCTCTAAGTCGGTCCAATCCAATACATGCAATGGATCCGGCTCGTACTTTCGAAGCATACTCACATGAAACACATCATGAACTCCGAACAACTGTGGTGGCAAAGCTAAACGATAAGCAACCTCGCCAATCCTCTCAAAAATCTCAAAAGGACCAATAAACCGAGGGGATAACTTCCCACTCTTCCCAAACCTCATCAATCCCCGCCTAGGTGATATCTTCAGGAAGACATGATCACCCACCTCAAACACCAAAGGTCTCCTCCTACGGTGGGCATAAGATTTCTGACGACTCTAGGCTGTAACAAGCCTCCTACAGATAAGCTCAACCTTCTCCGTCGTTTCCCTAACCAACTCCGGACCCAACAAAGGTACATCACCCACCTCGGCCCAACAAACTGGAGACCTACATGGTTGGCCATACAAGGCCTCAAACGGTGCCATATCGATGCTAGACTGAAAACTGTTATTGTAGGCAAACTCCACCAAGGGCAAGTGCCTCTCCCACATCCCACTAAAGTCCAGGACACAACCTCGAAGCATATCCTCAAGGAGCTGAATAGTACGTTCAGACTGCTCGTCAGTCTGAGGATGATAAGCCGTACTAAAGGTCAACTTAGTACCCAAGGCACTCTGTAAACTCTGCCACAACCTGGCAGTAAAACGAGGGTCTCTATCAAAGACGATCGTCACTGGGACCACGTGCAACCTCACTATGTCCCGAATATACAAGTCGGCAAGATGGTCCACCAAGTCTCTCACGCGCATAGGAATGAAGTGCGCCGACTTAGGCAATCGGTCCACAACTACCCAAATAGCATCACTACTCCGCTGAGTCCTCGGAAGACCTACAATGAAGTCCATAGTGACATGCTCCCACTTCCACTCGGCAATAGGCAAGGGTTGCAACAAACCCGCTGGCCTCTGATGCTCGGCCTTCACTTGTTGGCAAGTAAAACACTTCGATACGAAAACTGCCACATCTCTCTTCATACCCCGCCACTAAAACTGGCGACCCAAATCTTGATACATCTTAGTACCTCCCGGATGCACCGCAAGGCGCGAATGGTGAAACTCTCGGAGTACTTTCTCTCGGCAAGACTTCGGCACAAACAAACGGTCTCGATATCTCACACTCTGGTCGGGATACACCGTCAAACCCTTCTCAACCTTCCCACTAGAGATCTTCTCTCAGAGGGATTCTACCTCAAGGTCACCTCTCTGTGCCTCTAACACTCGAGTCACAAGTGTAGGCTGCGCAACAACTGAAAATAAGGCCGCAGCCTCAACGGATTCGCCCAGATGCAAATCAAACTCGCCCAGTGCACCCAATATCTCCCATTCCCGGATGGCGATACAAACTACATCACTAATAGATTTCCTACTAAGGGCATCGGCCACAACATTGGCCTTCCCCGGATGGTAATGCAACTCGAAGTCGTAATCCTCAATAAACTGCATCCACCTCCTCTGCCTCAAATTCAAGTCTGTCTGTGTAAAACGATACTTCAGACTCTTGTGGTCCGAGAACACCTCGAACCTCTCACCATAAAGGAGTGTCTCCAGATTTTCAAGGCAAAGATCACTGCCGCTAACTCTAGGTCATGTGTAGGGTAATTCTTCTCCTGAATTTTCAACTGACGTGAGCCATAAGCTACCACTTTCCCCTCTTGCATCAACACACAACCCAAACCCTCTCGTGAGGCATCACAATAGACTGAATAACCTAACCCTCTCTCCGGAATAATCAAGACCGGAGCGGTGGTCAATCTAACTTTCAACTCTTGGAACGACTTTTCACAAGTCTCACTCCATACAAATTTGACTCCCTTCCGAGTCAGTCTAGTCAACGGTGAAGCTAACCTGGAGAAATCCTTCACAAACCGGCGGTAATACCCAGCTAATCCCAGGAAACTGTGGATCTCAAACACACTCTTAGGCTGTGCCCAATCTTGCACTGCCTCAGTCTTGGATGTATCAACAGACACCCCTTCCCCAAATACCACATGGCCTAAGAACTTGACTTCTCCTAGCCAGAACTCACACTTCCCAAACTTGGCATACAGTCTATGGGCTCTAAGCAACTCAAGCACCACTCTCAAGTGTTCCTCGTGCTCCTCCTCAGAAGGTGAATAAATCAGGATGTCGTCCACGAAAACGACCACAAAACGATCTAGGAATTCTCGGAAGATCCGGTTCATCAAGTCCATAAAGACTGCCGGTGCATTGGTAAGCCTAAACGGCATCACCAGAAACTCATAATGGCCATACCGCGTACGGAATGCCGTCTTCGGAATATCCTCCTCCTTGACCCTCAACTGATGGTAACTCGATCTCAAGTCTATCTTAGAGAAACAACGGGAACCCTACAACTGATCAAACAGATCATCTATTCGGGGCATAGGGTACTTATTCTTAACCGTAGCCCGATTCAACTTTTGATAGTCGATACACAATCTCAAGGCACCATCTTTCGTTTTAGCAAAGACGGCCAGTGCTCCCCACGGCGAAACACTTGGGCGAACAAAACCCTTATCTAGCAATTCCTGGAGCTGAACTTTCAACTCAACCAACTCTGCTGGAGGAAAACGGTAAGGTGCCATAGAAATCGGCGCCGTGCCGAGCACTAAATCAATAGAGAACTCTATCTCTCGGCGAGGTGGCAAACTAACGAGGTCCTCGGGAAAAACATCAGAATACTCACAAACCACCCTCGGCAATACAATCTGGGTCTCATCACACTCGCCACTCGTAAAGCTAGCAAGTAGACCACTAAGCTCACCCTACCCTCGCGGATCATATCCCGGTGGCAAAACACTACCAACCCGGTCCCCCAAGAAATGGAAACACTCCCCGTTCAAGGTACATACTGTGACCCTCTGGCGGTAGCAATCGATAACAGCCCGGTGTGACGATAGCTAGTCCATACCCAAAATAACGTCAAAGCCCTTCGTGGGCATAACTACAAAAGGAAAAGGAAGCCTACGGTCGGCGACCTTTATATCGCAACCTCTACACCCGTGTTTCAAAATCAACTCACCTCCGATGGGTGACACTACACAAATAGGAGATGCTAACTGTGCCAACTCCAACTCCAAAACAGATGCAAATGCAGCAGATACAAAAGAATGAGATGCACCCATATCAATCAACACACTAGCAGCCGAGTTGCAAAACAGAAAGGTACCTCTCACTACTGATGGAGCCGGTACTAGGTCCTGTGCGGTAACAGCATACACGTGCCCTGTAGGCTCTTGATCCACCTGCTCACCTCTCGGAGCATACGACTACTGCACTGACTGGGACGACGAAGCCCCCGGATTCGCCCTCGAGGCCTGCACAGACTGAGCTGGCTGATAACTCTGTGTCTGCCTAGAACCAGACGCCCCTGAAGTGGCACTCAGCTGTGGGCAGAACCTCTTCAGGTGCCCAGGCTGACCACACTGATAGCAAGAGAAAGGCTGGCCCCTCCCCAAATTCTGACCCTGCGGTCTAGCTGAAGATGACCTCCACCCCTCTGTGGGCAAACCGAAGCCTTGTGGCCCAGCTAACCACACTTGTAACAGGTGAACTCTCCCTGATTGCCCCTCCCGAAGCCTGTGCTCGGTACTGGGAAAGTTGACCTAGCCAAACCCCCCTGAGACAGCTGAGGGTTGAAACCTCTTTGTCTCCTACCATCACCCTGGCCCTCTTGGCTCCTCTTGGAGCCTCTATGCTTCTCCTCCTCCTCCTCCTGCATCATGAGCTCCACATGAGCTGCAGCATCCACTAGATGTCTACACTCTCGAATGAAAGATCCACCAACCCTCAACTTGAGGCCACGCCTCAACTTCCACTCAAACTCAAAGCAACGACGTTCCTCGGACGCTAAAAGTTCAGGTGCAAACCTGGACAAACTAGTAAATGTAGCCTTAAACTCGGCCACAGACAAAGCCTGCTGATGAAGCCAGCAAAACTTATCCCTCAGCTTCTCCCTAGCAGCTGAAGATAAGAACCTCTCCTGGAAAGCCTCTACAAAAGCCTCCCATGTACCACCAACACGACTTTTCTCATACTTCCACCATTGACCCGTATCTCCCTTAAGCTGGAAGGATGCTAAGGTCACTTTCAGTGCTCCGTCCTCGATGCCAAGCATCTCGAACGTCTTACTCATCTGCTCCAACCACTCGTCAGCCTTCAGTGGCTCTTTCGAATCCCCAATAAACTCGTCTGAGTTAGACCGGAAGAATTCCCTCGTCAAGAAGGAAGGCCCTGCCTCAACTGCCTGATTCCCAGCCCTGAGAATACCCAAAGCTCCTGCTATCTCTCGAGCCAAGGCACTTATAGCCTGCTGAGCCACTGACTCGGCCATGTTGGCCTAACCAACTCCCTCCTGCACTGCCGGAATATCATTCGGTGAAGGCATTTCCTGCCTACCACGCCTAGCACCTCTTCCTCGTCCTGACATCCTAATGAAGGTAATGCAGAAACATTAGCACATTCATTAATTAATTTTTATAATTAATTGTTGGAAATGAGGAATTGAATTGAGAATGTTGAAATTGGAAAGGTAAGGGATTAGAGGGTGTAGTTGGACCATTCATCGCTCACCTAATTGAAATGTTGATTTAATATCCATTTTGTGCATTTATTTTCTATTTAGAAATAACTGCTTTGGGCTATCGGTGGAGGATAGTCTTGATTGTTGTAGACAATGCATGATGATTAGGCAAACGAAAACTAATTAGTGGAATGTGTCATAGAGTATGACGATTGGTAGAATACATTAACTTTATGTATTGATTGATTGTGTATAGAACCTATGTGTTTATATGCATTGTGTGTAAAGGAGGAGATGGGGGATGTACTCTGTAGTTTAGGGGAAAATGGGGCATGGACCTCTAAACCGGATAGTGTTGGGAGGAGATGGGGGATGGACTCCGTAGATACAGCTCATATGCTTGTCTAGAGAAGTGTGGATATAGCTCATATGCTTATCTTTGAGAAGTGTGGGTACAACTAATATGCTTGTCTAGAGAAGTGTAGATATAGCTCATATGCTTATCTTTGGTAGTGTGATATAGCTTATATGCTTATCTGTTGGTGTGTCGATATAGCTAATATGCTTATTTATTGAAAAATGGAAAATGAAAAGTGACATAGACTTGTAAGTCATGAAATTGTAACGTGATATAAGTGGACGTATCAGTGTTGGCCATCTATCAACTGCTAATCTTTTAGTCATTGTTCATAGTTGGTTTAGTGTATTTCTACTGGGCTGTGGCTTACCCTATATGGAAACATCATTTTCAGGTATAGGTAGCATGCCACCTCCAAGGACATAGCTTGGGAGGCTAGAAGCGGACAGACTTTTGTTATCTATTTTCTTTTGATGTATTACATATAGATTCAAGCCAAGGGCTTAATGTGTAATTGAGCTAGTGCTCCCTTTTGTAACCAAGTGTTAACTTGGAAAGCTGTAAGCCCGTAGGGCATTTGCTTTTGTTGTTAACATGTAATACATGTTGTAAAGAAATACTCTGATGAATAGAAAATGTTGGTCTTTTGTATATCAATGCATGTCTATATTGATGGGTTGGATGTTATTATTTTGAGGGCGTGACACGAGTGACATAACAAAGAGTTGTATCCCTTATTTTTAAAATAAAAGAATTCTTTGTTGGCCACATTTTGGCTAATTAAATTCACTGCATATAGCATTTTTCAGCCTTTGTTGTTTTTCAAACCATGTCATGAAAATTAATTTTTGGTGTGATCCACAAATCCAAAGTGGATATTGGATCCCAAAACTCACATAATTGAATTTTATGAAAAATTCATAAATTTTGACACTTTGAACAATGCTAAAAAAATCACATTCAATAAACGTGGATTCTTAATTTTCAGCCATCTTTGGCTTAAAATCATGTCCCCAAAGTGAATTTTTACCATCATTTTGTGATATTTTTTAACATTTTTTGAGAGAATGGTTGTTCTTTTTTAGCCATTAATGGCTTGTCACTTTTTGCCACATTTGGCAAAACATCATGCCCCCAAGTGAAGCTTCATCTGTTAGAAAAATAGTACCAAACTATATGGAAAATATAATTTAAAAATATGTAAACGATTTTTGGGAAAAACCAAAACTAAAATAAATTGACAAAATAACGTAACAAAATTTACAGTATATAAATAGATAAAACCTGATCGAGTCGAGTGTGTGACACTCTTTCCTTAAGACAGAGTTGCTTCACTTATATAAAGTGAATCTTATATTCCCATTTAATATTGCAGTATTGTATATGTTTCAGTTCAAGATGATTTAAATTTAATATTCCCATTGTAAATTGGTTGGTCTTTTAACTTAGCTGATTGGGCTGAATCGTTTTTTGTTTGACTGATTCGCTAGTTTAACCTCGATTTTAGCGGTTTTATCAAACTATATTAGTTAAATTTGTTTGATTTGAAATAAATTAAAGATTGACCTAATTAAAAATGAAACGGTTGCGATTGCTTGATTCGAAATAAACTCCCAAACAATTGTTAACTTTTATTTTACACAATCCCACAAATAGAAAAAGAATGAAAAAGTGAGTTATTTCACTTATATACTATATAAGGAAAATGAGGTTTTTAGAGAGAAGCTTTGTGGGGGCTCCTCATAAGTCCCATATTGAAAAATGTTACTTCATCTAGTCCTGAGTGTTTTTTTATAAACCATTTAGTCCTTTTTTTACATCACAACATCATCATCAAAACAACATCAAACATCACAACATCAACTCACAACAACCCACTTCTTTTGTTTTTTTCTAGTAGTTGTGGAATAGATAAGTTCTTAGTTTGTAAACTCAAAAATATTCTTATGGATCAATTTCAACTTCGGATGTCTTGGTGTTCTAAATTCTGAACTCCTTCAAATTCTCTTCTTAGAAAACCAGAGACGATGACATCATCATCAAACATCACAACATCAACTCACAACAACGCACTTCTTTTGTTTTTTCTGGTAGTTGTGGAATAGATAAGTTCTTAATTTGTAAACTCAAAAATATTCTTATGGATCGATTTCAACTTCGGATGTCTTGGTGTTCTAAATTTTGAACTCCTTCAAGTTCTCTTCTTGGAAAACTAGAGACGATGGAACCACCGCCACCGCCACCCCCACTCTCCCAAAACCCGCCATTATCACCGCCACAAGATCTCATAGACCCATCGATCTTGATTTCCCATTTTTGACCCAGGAATCTGATCCAGACATTGTGGGTATCCGTAATGGTCTAGTTTGTATCAGTGCATCTCAATTTGGGAAACCCTTGTTTCTCTGTAACCCTGCAACTAAACAGTTTCGTTGAATTCCGGGTTACAAATGGTGGGATGAGAGGGGTGTGAAATTGAAAAGGGTCACTTTTGGATTTGGGTTCCATCCCAGTGCTAAAGATTATAAATTGGTGAGGATTGCTTATTATTCTTGTTTCAATGCGAGGGTCATTGTTCGGGCTGAGGTTTTCAGTGTGAGGACCGGTAATTGAAGTCTCTCTCTCTCTCTCTATATGTATATATATATACAAATTGCAGAGAATAGAATGTTTGATGGTGATGATGTTTGATGTTACACAATATTGATGATTAATGTTGCACAATATTGATTAATCGTTATTTTGATGATGATATTGTGATGTTTGATGTTGTTTTGATGATGATGTTGTAATGTTTGATATTGTTTTGATGATGATGTTTGATGTTGTTTCGATGATGTTACTCATAAATCTGATGTTTGATGTTTGATGGATAATGTTTGATATTTGATGAATAATCCTAATGTTTAATGGTTCAGAATCTGTGTTTGATGTTTGATGAATAATCCTAATGTTTAGTGGTTGATGTTTGATGAATAATCCTGACGTTGCTAATGTTTGATGTTGGATGAATAATGTTTGATGTTTGAAAAGAAGGGAAATCATAAAAAAGCCTATAGTAAACTTTTTGGAAAATAGAACCTATTAGTCCAACAAAAAACCTTCGGGACTAAATAGGTTAACATTCCCAAATTTGAGATTTATTGGTGCTTTCCCCAAACCCTTATTCTAAAATTGGCCACACTCGCAAGTATGCAGGTAGGGCCACAACTTATGGTGGCAGAAATGCTTGTGTCTATGTAAGCTTTTAACTTTTTGTCAATTTTTTTGTTTCTTTCCATTATTTCCCAAAATGAAAACTTCTCCAATGGTTGAATACAAATCCTGTCATTGGCATCAAACACAGGATTTATATCTTCAATTGTCAATTGAAAAAAGCCTTGTCAAATTTAACAGTTAAATTTTAGCAAAACATTTTCTCGTGGCCCATAAATGACAATTTTTATTTGATTTTTCAATAAAAAATAAATAAATAGAAGAAGTGACATTTACAACATTGAAACAATATTACATAATAAAAAAAAAGAAGGTGATATTAACCAATAAATCTCATATCGTTATCTTATGACCCGGTTAATCCTATTCAAATTCTTATAATCCATTGGAAAACAAAAATTTTATACAGTAAATTCTACTAAAATAATGTGTCGATAATAATTTCGAAATAATTCTGAAAAAAATAAATATAAATTGACATATTTTTATTTATTTATAAACTTTAGGTATTATTTTAATATTTGTTTATATTTACTTTTACTAAAAATGCAAACCATTAAAAATGCTGTGATTATATGTAAAAATTGTGCAGGTGAGCACTAGCAGAGGGAATCTCTTTGACCTTTCAGCCAGATACATTAAACATCAATCATCTATCATTCCCACTCGAGCGTCCAACTCTCCGCTCGAGCGTCACACACACACTCCCGCTCGAGCGTCCAAACTCCCGCTCGAGCGTAAAACACTACAGAGGAGATACTGGAAGGGTGATATTTCAGCTCGAGCGCCAAAACCCCCGCTCGAGCGGACAAGCTACAACAAAGGCCCCGCTCGAGCGTCAAAAGCTCCGCTCGAGAGGACAGGCCAAAATCTGGGTATCTAGTTTTGGTTTCTAAGTCAACCAACCTGTTTCAAACCTGCCCAACACAACCCAAGACTCAAATACAAAGAGTAAATGATGTAAACAAGATATACACAACAACCAACTCCACGGAACCTAAGTCCGGATACAACAATTAAAGGAAAGGGAAACCGGGATCGCTATAACAGGAGAATGAAACAAGAAAAAAAGAAAAAGAAATAATTTGATAGGTCAATATATATGTCTGTCTGTCAAGCCAGGTTCTGCTCACTGAGCTTTGACAGTGATAATTTTGTTGAAAATAATGCCAATAAATTATTGCACAGTATACCTATGATGAATTCTTTATAAAGTATCTTTTGCAAAGTTCTTTCAACCTAGTACATAAAACCAATTTTAATTATTGCTACTGTTTTAAGTGTTTTATTATTTATTTATATATTTATTTATTTTAAATATTACAATGAAGTGCAATGAAATTCAGTCATCAAATATAATATATAATTAATATAAAAAATTCTCAAAATGAGAAACAAATCCTAAACAAATACATGAAAAATAAGACTTACACACAAATAAAGAGATTCGAACTACTTACCTCGTAATAAAGTAGACTTGTTTTAACTTATAGCGATCCGAGTTTCCCCTTTCTTTATTTGTCGTATCCGGACTCGGTTCCGTGGATGTGTTGTTGTCATACTCTTATCTCTATTCTCTACTCTGTGTTTTTGAGTTTTGGCTTGTTTTGGGCAAGTTGGGAATAGGTTGGTTGTGTCGAGAAACCTAGAAAAGTTGCCCAGAATTTGGCCTCTCCGCTCGAGCGAGGGTTTTGGTGCTCGAGCGGGGAAATCACCCATCCAGTTTTTTTCGTCTGCAGTGTTGGACGTTCGAGCGGGGGATTGGCCGCTCGAGCGGGGAGTTGGACGCTCGAGCAGGGACCTGTCTGCAAAAGTTCTGGGAGCGTGCATCCGCCGCTCGAGCGGGGGATTGGACGCTCGAGTGGGGATCTGTGAGTGACGCTCGAGCGGGGCTTTTGCCACTCGAGCGGGGAGGCTTTTATATAAAGCCGAGATCCGACCTTTTTGTTCACTTTTCAACATCCTTTCTCTCTCTTACTTTTCCAAAAAGCTATTTTGAGAGTTCCTCTCACTAAAACCCTAACTTCTCTCTAAGGATTGATCTAGTAGGAGTTGTTTTCTCACCTTGGGCCTTTACAAAAGTTGTGTTGATCGTCGAGGGCTATCTTTTAATCTGAAAATTTCGGGATTTGGAGCATTTTCATTTTCTTCATCTCCTTCGTTGGGTCCCATCATTCGAGGTAGGGATAACCTACTCCATCTTATGAGCTTTGTCTTTGAATTTTAGCATTTTGATATGTTAGGGGTTGTTGGGTAATTTTGAGAAAATTTGGGCCTTTGTGTAATTTTACAAAAGTTGGGGTTTTAAATATATAAACCTATATGCATGTTAGGCATAGAGAAATGAGATTAATGTTGGGACATTGATGGAAATGGAACCTTAGTGTTGTTTTGTGAATTATGGTAATTTGCCCTAATAGGTTTAATTAATTAATGCATATAATTAATTAAAGAAAATGAGGAATTGAATTGAGGATGTTGAAATTGGGAATGTATGGGACTAAAGAGTGTAGTTGAATCTTTTATTCCTCATCTAGTTGAAATGTTGATATATTATCCATTTGTGCCTTTATTTCCTATTTAGAAATAATTACTTTGGGCTACTGGTGGAGGGTAGCGTGGATTGTTGTAGACAATGCATGATGATTAGGTAAACTAAAACTAATCAATTAGATGTGTCATAGAGTATGGCGATTAATAGAATATATTAACTTTATGTATTGGTTGATTGTGCATATGACCAATGTGTTTATATGCATTATGTCTAGACGGTTGATAGAATACATTAACTTTATGTATTGATTGATTGCGTATATGATTATGTGTTTATATGCATTGCTTGTGTATGGGAGGAGATGGGGGATGTACTCCACGGTTTAGGGGAAGATGGGGGATGTACCTTTAAACCGGTTAATGGTTAAGGGAAGATGGGGGATGGACCTAGGGATACAGCTCATATGCTCTCCCATTGTAGTGATGATACAGCTCATATGCTTATCTGTTGAAGTGTTGATGTAGCTCATATGCTTATCTATTGGAATGTTGATACAACTCATATGCTTATCTGTTGTAGTATTGATATAGCTCATATGCTTATCTGTTGAAGTGTTGATATAGCTCATATGCTTATCTGTTGTAGTAGTGATATAGCTCATATGCTTATCAATTGAAAAGTTTGTTTGATTTGATATAGCACTAAAATGTATATCATCATCGTTTGTGAAGTATGGAAGTAGTTTATATGTTATTGATACAACACCAAAATGTGTATCCACCTTGAATTTCGAAAGCGTTCTAGTGATGAACTATAATCTCATCAATTGTTTTGGCCAGAGTACTGAGCCTTGTTTTCCAACTCAAAGTTGAATAAGAAATGTAAAGTGAATTGTAACATAGACTTGACCGTCATGGAATTGTAATAAGATGTAAATGGAAGTGTAAGTGTTGACCATCTATCAGTTGCTAATCTCTTAGTCATTGTTCATAGTTCGTTTAGTATATTTCTACTGGGCTGTGGCTCACCCTATATGGGAACATCATTTTCAGGTACAGGGAGCATGACACCTCTAAGGACATAGCTTGGGAGGCTAGAGGCGGACATACTTTGGTTGTCTTATTTTCCTTGATTGTATTACATATAGATTCAAGCCAAGGGCTTAATGTGTAATTGAGTTAGCACTCTCTTTTGTAACCAAGTGTTAACTTGGAAAGCTGTAAACCCGTAGGGCATTTGTTTTTGCTGTTAATATGTAATACTTTTAAAATGAAATACTCTGATGAATGGATGAATGTGGACCTTTTATGTTTCAATGCATGTCTCTACGGATGGGTTTAATGTTATTATTTTGAGGACGTGACAACTTGGTTTCAGAGCGTACCGGGTTCGACTACTTTGGGTACGTGGGCAGTGATTAGTATCACAATGGGTTTGTCTCGCTTGTTAGAGACTTAGACGTAATGTTATGTACTTATGTGATAACATGTTTATGTGATTATTTGGGTATGGAATGTAGTTTCTTGGATGTTGATTGGATCCTTAGGTTTCTGGGAGTCCTGCTGGAAAGGCACTTGATCAATGTTGTTTCTAACCGGAACTCTAGTAACGCCTCAGGACTATCATCATCCGAAAATGAAATTCGTAAGTGTTTATGTGTTTATGTGCTTACATGGAGTGAATTACAGTTGTCCATGCATTAGGACGCGAGTGTTTAGTTTCGGCACATTTATGAATGTGTTAATATCCTTTGTTACTTTTATTAGGATGCCTAGGCGAGGAAGTTGTGATTTCCCTCCTTCCGCTCGGGAAGAGTTGCGGAAACAGTTTGTGGAGTTACGCCAGGGTACTACACCCTTGGTGTGGTTTGAAAGATGGTTTGCTAATCTATCGAGGTTTGCTCCAGAATTGGTAGAGATGGAGGACTTGCATTGTTTCGAGTTTGAGAGTAAGCTGCGTGATGACATCCGTGAAAGGATTGCGGGGTCTTGGCATAGGAGTTACAGTGTGCTTGTTAGGGCTGCGACTCATGTGGAGGCAGCGGTGCTAGCTATGGGCCAGAATAAGGAGGAGGCCGTTTCGGCGACTCCTGTGATTCAGAGTGTTGGTAGGCCTTTTAAGAGGCAGAGGGGTTTAAACCCGCAACAGGGAGGTCGGGCTAAAGCTACCCTTCCAGTATCGGATTTGGGTTCGGGAGAAGGTAAGCAGAGGGGTGTCATTTGTTTCAGATGTGGTCTGATGGGCCATAAGGTTTCGATTTGCCCACAGAGAAAGGGGGCAGGGTTAGCAGTTCAACCAGTAGTTGCACCACCAGGACCTTCTAGCCAGCCAGGTTTTGAGCCGATCGAATGTTTAGTGGGAAAGCAGTCGTTGGGGCCTTCATCAGCTCAGACTTTGGACTAGGCTCGTACTCGGGAGCTGCTTACTTGTTGGGGGTGTAATCAGCCGAGTCATATCCAACGTTTCTGTAACCAGTCGGGGACTTCTTTGGGGGTTTTACAACCTAGTCGGGTCCAGCCTTATTCGATTGGGCAGGGGCAGTATTGTTTTGTGGGACAAACTGGCCAGATTTCAAGGGCCTCAGTGGAGTCGACTTCCCAAGCCCCAGTTGGGGAAAAATTCCCGGTTGTTCCAAGTGTGGCCGGTTGGCGCACATCAGTAGTCCGTGTTCGTGGCTAGTAAGCTCATAGGTTATCTTGTGTTTGGGGATGACCAATTTTGGCGGTCCAGCGAGGGACGACAGTGGTGGTAATACCGAGGGGTTGGTTTTGTTTTGACTAATCCGTTTTGTAACCGGTGAATTATCGTTTTGTGGCCATTGGATTCTGTTGTGTAACCAATGTGTTTTGGGAATGTTGAAACATCTAAACTGTTTGTCTATCTATATACATATGCTTGCTTTGTTAATCTCCTTGGATTGGGTGGATTGGAACATGTTGTAGCTTTAAAGTTTTATTAATGTGATAAGTTGTTATAAGACCATAAAATCTTTGGTAATAATGCATTCTTATGCGTGTGATTTGGTTTTGGGAAAGATGAGGGCTGATAAGCCATGTTTTCAAATTCGAAAGGATTACTGAGGGATACATATCTTAATCAGAATTACAAGGGGGCGAGAACAGTTATACTTGCCTGGTGTTCGAAATTTCATTAGTGTTATCTAATTGATTTTATGCGTGTGAAAGTGATGTTAGTCTACTGTCGCGGGAACTCCTCGAGAGGATGTGAAGTGTGAGATTAATACTAGGTATAGTATGTATTTAACATGGTATTTTGCGAGGGCATGACGCATAATCTTGTTAGGAATAGACTTGTATTTTCGTGGTAGGTAACGTTGTCGAATTGGCATGTGTTATGACTGGTCATTTGATAGGGGGAGTGTTAGTCCCTAGATAAGGCTGTGGCTGTTAACATCGGGAGTGGTGCGTTGTGAGTAGTTGGTGCTATATCTCAAGTAGTAGCTTATGGACGTTTCCTAAGTTTTTGGACTCCCTTACTTTGATCGAAAGTGATAGGTTTGTACCTTAACACTGGTTAGGTCGGGAGATGCTGTCGTGAGGGTTGATTGGGCGTATAGCCCGTAGTTTGGGTGTGACCCGTGAGTCGAGTCACTGTGGTAAGTCTTTTGCGAAGAAATGTTTGGGATGGTAATGAGAAGGTTGAAAACCTTTACTCCTCCGGGAATTTGGAATGGTGCATCTTTGAAAGCCTTATCGGCGATATGCGACGATGTCGGGGTTGGTTCATAGTGGTTGTCTAGCGGTAACATTGGCTAGTAGTTTGGCACGGAGGCTGGGTGTCTTGACTGTACTCTCGGGACGAGTGACAAGTAAGATTTGGAATGAAGGGTAGACCCTATAGGTCGTTGGCGGATGAAGGTACTATGTTAGTTTGTGTTTGGTACGAATAGTGACTTGGTAGTGGTGAATGTCACGGGGTAGCAAACCCTGTCAGTTAACTTAGTATGAGGGAAAGGGTATGCAAATTTTATTACTTCGAGTTCAGTCGAGGTGGTGAGTGAAATCTCTAGATGAGGGAGTTTTGCACAGTGCGATGCGTGTTAGTGTGTGGTTCGTATGGTTTCTGAGTGAAATCGTGAGGTTGGATGTGTGGTAAAGTTAGGCCACTTCGGCATAAGTGTCCGTCGTCCAGTTTGGACAGTGGTGACACAAGTGAAGTAGGAGAGTTATGAAGAGTGAGTGAGGTACTCAGTTGGAATCGTTTTGATTCGTTTGGTCCTTGTTAGTATGTTGTAAAGCATGGGGGTGTGCAATGTTATCCGTTGTGTTGTTACGATATTGGGAATTTCAAGTGTTTAAGAGTTCTTTTATGAAAGTTCTATTTTGAGTACAGCGTCATCAACGTGAGTATGACAGGTTTTGTGGGATGGCTATGTTGTGTTTCACTTGCGCTTCATTGGATACTCCTCGTAAACTAAGATGATTTTTGTTCAAGACCTTGAATTTTTGGGGTAGTAATGTGCCGTAATGTTGTTCCTTACCCGTGCTTTGTCTTACACCTGTTGTGTGAAAGTTGACTAGAAGCCTTGTGCACGAATGTTTCTGTGTTTCCTTTGTTGGGATATTAAGTACCAAATATTAGTTTAAGTATTGTGGGTAGTCGGGACATGGTGGATGTCTCAGAACACTGTAGTGTTTGATTGTGTCTTACTATTATCATTGTTATCGAGTCTGGTTAAGCCAGACTTTTCCATTCGTTAAGGTATTGTGAAAACGTAATGGGGTTGAGGAAACCACTTGGGTTAGTAAATTTCGGTTCCGAGAGAGTGGTATCTGGATCCATTGGTAGGTATTTGAATGTACGTTGAATATCTGGTTGTATTGATGAACTGTATGAACATTGCTTATGTTTCAGTCTATGGTAGCATTCTGGATTATGCTTTGAAAATGGTAGTTAATTTAGCATTATATATGTTAAATGTGATATAGGAATGCAAGTGTACCATTAACAGTGAATGTGTTTCGGAATTGTGAACCATGCATGTTAGAAATTATTGAATTTGAAAGAAATGCATGTCGATAATGCATGCTATAGCATATATTGTAAATTGTCTCTTGAATAGAGATAGGGCAACCGGTAATGGGTTAGGTTTTTGAATACTAAATTGTGTATTGTGGAGAAATTGATTCAATTTAAACGTTATGAGAAATCTTGGCCAAATCAATTGAGAATAGTTAGGTGTTGTGAGTAACACCGTGTTATGAGAAATGTTTACAAAACTCTTGGATTTCGCATGGGAAATGCAAATTTTTTTTTGGAATGTTAACGTTGAAAACTTGATTATTTTTAAGAAAATGCCTTTTTAACCAGAGAATAATTTTCTATGTATTCATACAAAAGCTTGCATTAGTTCTCTATTCGGGATTGTGATTTTGAGTAGTGACTTAGCTTGGAGCGCTAGTCGTTTGTTTTGATGAGCTATCTCGGAGAGGGTTTGGTTTTGTTGAAGTTTCGTATGCCGGGGTGTTGTTTCTCTTTCAGATCATGTTTCCTTGTTAAGCCCTTTCCATGTGTGAGGGTAAGTGGACAATCAGTTGAGAGATTAACATCTTTGTATTGTGAGCCTTGTGATCAGTTGGTATAGCGATCCCGGTATTCCCTTTACTGTTCAGTTGTATTCCGGACTCGGTTCCGTGAAGTTGGTAGTTGTGTCAACCTTGTTGTCGTCCTTTAATTCCATTTGACTGAGTTTTAGGATGTGTTGAGCATGTTTCGAGCAGGTGAGTTGAGTCTGGGTCTAAATTCTTGTTTCCAGGATTTTAGTCGTTCCGCTCGAGCGGGTCGTCTAGCGCTCGAGCAGAGATTTCACACTCCCAGTATTTTCGAGCCCTGCAAAACTTCTGCAGGTGTAATTTCTATGCTCGAGCGGATTTTTTACGCTCGAGCGGGCTTGTTGGTGCTCGAGCGGGTAGTACTGTCTTGGTAAAAGTTCTGGGAGAGGGAAATTTGCGCTCGAGCGGACTGGTGTTTCACGCTCGAGCGGATGTTCTTTGTTCTGGTGTCTTGGCGCTCAAACGGGCCTTATTGCGCTCGAGCGGATCTAGTTTTTTGTTCTTGACGCTCGAGCGTTGTGTTTTACGCTCGAGCGGGAATGTCGTATAACAGTTGGCAGCTGGGTGATTTTAAATCACTTTTCACACTTTCTTTCTCTCTCTTACTTTCTAAAAAGATCTTGTGAGAGCTCTTCTCTCTAGAAACTCCCTTCTCTCTAGGGTTTGATCTAGTTAGAGTGTCCTCCTTCCCTTTGGCCTTTGTAAAAGTTGTGTTGATCGTCAAGGGCGTCGTTTTGATCCGAAAAGTTTGGATTTTGGAGCATTTTGGTTTTGGTCTCTTCTCCATTCGAGCTCTAACTTCGAGGTAGGGATACCCTACTCCTCCTTATGAGCTTTGTCTTTGAATTTCAGCATTTTGATATGTTGGGGGTTGTTGGGTAATTTTGAGAAAGTTTGGGCCTTTGTGTAATTTTACAAATGTTGGGGTTTTAATTATAATAAACCTAGATGCATGTTTGGCATAGAGAAATGGAATAACTGTTGAGACATTGATGAAAATGGAACCTAAGGGTTGTAATGTTAATTATGGAAAAAGCCCTAATTACATTGGTTAATTAATTTGTATAATTAATTGTGATAAATGAGGAATTGATTTGGAAATGTTGAGATTGGGAATGTATGGGATTAAAGGGTGTAGTTGGATTATCTATCGCTCACCTAGTTGGAATGTGGATTATATATCCATTTGTTGTATTTATATTCTGTATAGAAATGACTGCTTTGGGATATCGGTGGAGGATAGTCTTGATTGTTGTAGACAATGCATGATGATTAGGCAAACTAAAACTAATCACTGGAATGTGTCAATGAGTATGACGGTTGAGAGAATACATTAACTTTATGTATTGATTGATAATGTGTATAATAATTGTTTATATGCATTGTGTTGTGTTGGAGGAGATAGGGGATGTACTCCACGGTTTAGGGGGTGATAGGGGATGGACCTCTAAACCGAATGTTGTTTGGGAGGAGATAGGGGATGGACTCCATAGATAGAGCTCATATGCTTATCGAGTGATGTGTTGACACAGCTCATATGCTTATCGAGTGATGTGTTGACACATCTCATATGCTTGTCTTTGGAAGTGTGATATTGCTCTTATGCATATCTATGGAAGTGTTGATATAGCTACTATGCTTATCAATTATGAAATGGGAAAATGTTTAATATGAGTTACTATCTCATATAAGTCGTTGGCCAGGTTCTGAGCCATAGGTATAAATTGAGAATTGAAAAGAAATGGAAAATGAAATGTAACATGGACTTGTATGTCATGAAACTGTAATGTAAAATAAGTGAATGGGTTCGGTGTTAGCCATCTATCAACTGCTAATCTTTTAGTCACTGTTCATAGTTGGTTTAGTATATTTCTACTGGGTTGTGGCTCACCCTATACAGGAACATCATTTTCAGGTACAGGTAGCATGCCACTTCCAAGGACATAGCTTGGGAGGCTAGAGGCGGACAGACTTTTTGTTGTCTTATTTCCTTTTGATGTATTACATGTAAATTCAAGCCAAGGGCTTAATGTGCACTCAAGTTAGTACTCCCTTTTTGTAACCAAGTGTTAACTTGGAAAGCTGTAAGCCCTTAGGGCATTTGCTTTTGTTGTTAACATGTAATACTTTTGTAATGGAACACTCTGATGAATAGAAAAATGTGGATCTTTTATATATATGTGCATATCTATGTTGTGGGTTTAATGTTATTATTTTGAGGGCGTTACAGTTGGTCTCGTGTTTTGTCGTTTCCTTAATTTCAGGGACGAAATTCTTTAAGGGGGGAGGTTATAGCGATCCGGGTTTCCCCTTTCTTTATTTGTCGTATCCGGACTTGGTTCCGTGGATGTGTTGTTGTCATACTCTTATCTCTATTCTCTACTCTGTGTTTTTGAGTTTTGGTTTGTTTTGGGCAAGTTGGGAATAGGTTGGTTGTGTCGAGAAACCTAGAAAAGTTGCCAAGAATTTGGCCTCTCCGCTCGAGCGGGGGTTTTGGCGCTCGAGCGAGGAAATCACCCATCCAGTTTTTTTCGTCTGCAGTGTTGGACGTTCGAGCGGGGGATTGGCCGCTCGAGCGGGGAGTTGGACGCTCGAGTGGGGACCTGTCTGCAAAAGTTCTGGGAGCGTGCATCCACTGCTCGAGCGGGGGATTGGATGCTCGAGCGGGGATCTGTGAGTGACGTTCGAGCGGGGCTTTTGCCGCTCAAGCAGGGAGGCTTTTATATAAAGCCGAGATCCGACCTTTTTGTTCACTTTTCAACATCCTTTCCCTCTCTTACTTTTCCAAAAAGCTATTTTGAGAGTTCCTCTCACTAAAACCCTAACTTCTCTCTTAGGCTTGATCTAGTAGGAGTTGTTTTCTCACCTTGGGCCTTTACAAAAGTTGTGTTGATCGTCGAGGGCTATCTTTTAATTTGAAAATTTCGGGATTTGGAGCATTTCCATTTTCTTCATCTCCTTCGTTGGGTCCCATCATTCGAGGTAGGGATAACCTACTCCATCTTATGAGCTTTGTCTTTGAATTTTAGCATTTTGATATGTTGGGGGTTGTTGGGTAATTTTGAGAAAGTTTGGGCATTTGTGTAATTTTACAAAAGTTGGGGTTTTAAATATATAAACCTATATGCATGTTAAGCATAGAGAAATGAGATTAATGTTAGGACATTGATGGAAATGGAACCTTAGTGTTGTTTTGTGAATTATGGTAATTTGCCCTAATTGGTTTAATTAATTAATGCATATAATTAATTAAAGAAAATGAGGAATTGAATTGAGGATGTTGAAATTGGGAATGTATGGGACTAAAGACTGTAGTTGAATCTTTTATTCCTCATCTAGTTGAAATGTTGATATATTATCCATTTGTGCCTTTATTTCCTATTTAGAAATAATTACTTTGGGCTACTGGTGGAGGGTAGCGTGGATTGTTGTAGACAATGCATGATGATTAGGTAAACTAAAACTAATCAATTAGATGTGTCATAGAGTATGGCGATTAATAGAATATATTAACTTTATGTATTGGTTGATTGTGCATATGACCAATGTGTTTATATGCATTATGTCTAGACGGTTGATAGAATACATTAACTTTATGTATTGATTGATTGCGTATATGATTCTGTGTTTATATGCATTGCTTGTGTATGGGAGGAGATGGGGAATGTACTCCACGGTTTAGGGGAAGATGGGGGATGTACCTCTAAACCGGTTAATGGTCAAGGGAAGATGGGGGATGGACCCAGGGATGCAGCTCATATGCTCTCCCATTGTAGTGATGATACAGCTCATATGCTTATCTGTTGAAGTGTTGATGTAGCTCATATGCTTATCTATTGGAATGTTGATACAACTCATATGCTTATCTGTTGTAATATTGATATAGCTCATATGCTTATCTGTTGAAGTGTTGATATAGCTCATATGCTTATCTGTTGTAGTAGTAATATAGCTCATATGCTTATCTATTGAAAAGTTTGTTTGATTTGATATAGGACTAAAATTTATATCATCATCGTTTGTGAAGTATGGAAGTAGTTTATGTGTTATTGATACAACACCAAAATGTGTATCCACCTTGAATTTCAAAAGTGTTCTAGTGATGAACTATAATCTCATCAAATGTTTTGGCCAGAGTACTGAGCCTTGTTTTCAAACTCAAAGTTGAATAAGAAATGGAAAGTGAATTGTAACATAGACTTGACCGTCATGGAATTGTAATAAGATGTAAATGGAAGTGTAAGTGTTGACCATCTATCAGTTGCTAATCTCTTAGTCATTGTTCATAGTTGGTTTAGTATATTTCTACTGGGCTGCGGCTCACCCTATATGGGAACATCATTTTCAGGTATAGGTAGCATGCCACCTCTAAGGACATAGCTTGGGAGGCTAGAGGCGAACATACTTTGGTTGTCTTATTTTCCTTGATTGTATTACATATAGATTCAAGCCAAGGGCTTAATGTGTAATTGAGTTAGCACTCTCTTTTGTAACCATGTGTTAATTTGGAAAGCTGTAAGCCCGTAAGGCATTTGTTTTTGTTGCTAATATGTAATACTTTTAAAATGAAATACTCTGATGAATGGATGAATGTTGACCTTTTATGTTTCAATGCATGTCTCTATGGATGGGTTTAACGTTATTATTTTGAGGACGTGACATTACTAATCAATTAACCATATTTGGTTCTTTAAGACCATGTTTGATTGCAAGATGAGATTGATTGGGATTATGAGTAGGTAAGATTGAAATTACTAATTGTAATACTATGTTGGAGATATAAGGTATCGTGTACTCGTTTGTACACTATTATTGTGGTATTAATTATTTAAGATTAAATATTTAAAATTATGTAAAAATCTTTATTATATAAAATATGACAGTTATTTTATAAAATGAGCGTAAAGTAGTATTTAACCGGCTAATCCAATGATTGGATCGTGAATGCCAACCCTTATGAGATACTAATCCTCTCCGGCAATGAAACATGACCTCAGGTCGTTGAGGTCAATTTTTGAGTTTTTAGGAGTGGATTGGGATTGAATACAGGGACAAAGGTCAATAAAAGCAGCACAAATTGGCATTGACCAATTAACTTCCGAGGTTCTAATCATCATAAAGAGAAATAGAATAGGATAAGAGTGTATTTACTTGTAACTAGTTAGCTAGCTCCTCTATTTAAGCAACAAGTTTGAGCAAGGTGAGACCACTCAAGCATATATATATATGATATTTGTTTTTGCTCTTTCTTATTTATACTTTTACTGTCGATTTAGTTATGTTGGAACTTTTGTAATACGCCTTGAAGCAGTTGAATTCTTTCATTACTCGATACAGATAACATAACAATATCAGTAGGAGCCATGAACACGGAATCAGAACCAAATGAGAAGAGAGAGATAGAGAAGGTGGACAATACGAAAGCAGTAGTCGATGAAATTGATGATGTTTCGAAGAGAATCCCACCATGGACAAAGCAAGTAACAGTGAGGGGAGTCATTGCTAGCATTGTGATTGGTTGCGTTTATAGCGTCATAGCCATGAAACTGAACCTCACAACTGGGCTTACCCCGCACCTGAACGTCTCTGCCGCCCTCCTCACCTTCATATTCATGCGAGCTTGGACTAAGCTCCTTGGAAAGGCTGGGATTGTCTCAACTCCGTTCACTTGCCAAGAGAATACTATGATTCAGACATGTTCAGTTGCTTGTTACACCATTGCTGTTGGAGGTTAGTTTAGTTTTGGAGGCCTTGCATCTTTTCAGTTTCAACTTTTTGGTTTTCCTAAATAATTTTTTCTTTTTTTTTTTGGTAATCGGTTCAGGCGGGTTTGGGTCATATCTATTGGCATTAAACAAGAAAACATATGAGCAGACAGGGGTTAACACTGTAGGGAATTCTCCAGGGAGTTACAAGGAGCCCGGATTTGGTTGGATGACAGGATTCCTTTTCGTTGTTTGTTTCATTGGTCTTTTTGTTTTGATTCCTCTCAGAAAGGTATGCATATGATATGATGCTTATTTCTTTTTTGTTACTTTATAAAACTTCAATAATCCGATTCTTTGTTTAAAAGATTTTGACCAGATTTCCATTACTTACTTACGAATGACTTGTTTTTATTGGTATGTTGTTTTTAGTCTGTGTAAATATATTTCATGCGAAGGTTTCAGAGCAAATTTAAAATTACTTGGTAATTTATGACATGATACGATAACACAATTTGAACCTTGCACGAAATTAGCCGGTCCACCCCTTTCATCACAAACTAGTTGTTTGTTCTTCATAATATAAATCCACGAAGATATGTTTGAACATATAAATAGCTGCTTATTGATCACTGAAGTGAGATTAAGCAATCAAGTGTGTTTGGTTTGAGTTTTTTGGATTAAGTTTTTTGAAAACTCAGTTTTTTGGTTTTTGTGTTTTTTTGTTTTTAGTGAATATTTTTAAAATTTTAAACATTTTTTTTTACCTTTTTAGATGCATTTTACTTGGATGTATCTAAAAAGTAAAAAATTTGTGAAAAAATATTTTAAAATTTTAATAAATACATAAAAATACAAAAAATGTACTGAATTTTCGTATTTTTTTTGTATTTTTGGTATTTAGTGAATTTTTAAAAGGTTTTTTTCACAATTGTTTTACTTTTTAGGTATATTTATGTTAGGTATGTCTAAAAAGTAAAAAAAATTACTTAAAATATTAAAAAAATTTAATAAAAACAAAAAAATACGAAAAACAAGAAAGTAGAATTTTCTAAAAAGTGTTTTTGGAAAAACACAACCAAGCAATTTTTTTCCCGACAAGTGCCACACATACAAAAATACTATATGGAAATATATGGCTAACTATTTTCCTTTCATTTAAAATCATAAGGCCCATCATATTATGAAATTAATTTACAATTATGCTATTGCCATATCATTTTGAAAGCTAATTTGTATGAAAATTCTAGTGATATATATGGCTCAACATGGAATTTTCACTTTAAACAAAACACTCATGAAATTTTACAAAAATTACATTAACATATCATTATTGTAATTTTTTTTTGTATGAATTTAAGAATGAAGAGAGTTTCCCAAACAATACAAATACAAGACTCAAATTTTTCCAAAAAAATTGTCGAAAATTAATGTTGTGTGGAAAGCACTGCATTCATTTTGGATGTGATCACTCACATGGATGAATGAAACACATCATTCTAAACACTTTGTGATTTTTTTGGGGGTTTTTGTCAATTGCTATAAGTTGATTTAGCTGGATTGTTCCGCAAATCTTGATAGTGGACTACAAATTGACGTTTCCAAGCGGGATGGCGACTGCTGTTCTCATTAATGGATTTCATAATCAGGGAGAGAAGATGGCTAGGTACCTTTAATTAAATAATTTATTTATATTCTTTTTAGTGATTATGACAGTTTTTTTTTATAAAAAAAAAAAGAAAAAAAGAAAAGAAAAAAAAAGAGCAGAGTGCTAAAAACAAAGGAGTTGAATCATGAATTTGGTTGCAGAAAGCAAGTACGTGGATTCATGAAGGTTTTCTCAGTGAGTTTCTTGTGGGGTTTTTTCCAATGGTTCTACTCCGGAAAAGACATCTGTGGCTTCGCACAGTTCCCTACTTTTGGATTGCGAGCATGGAAGAATACGTATGCATATATATATTCATTGATATCATAATCTACTATTCCTCCTATATATATATTATGCATGTGTCTCTTTTGTGCTGATGCCAGCTGATTTGTTATTTGATCATTGATTATTAACAATTAATTTTGGAGTGTTTATTTGTTGTTTTTGTGTTTTTGGGGGGTTAGATTCTACTTTGATTTTAGCATGACGTACGTGGGAACAGGAACGATATGTCCACACATAGTGAACTTGTCAACACTGCTTGGAGCAGTGCTTTCATGGGGTGTCATGTGGCCACTTCTTGCTAACTTTAAAGGACTCTGGTTCCCTTCTACTATTCCCGAATCCAGCATGAAAAGCTTGAATGGCTACAAGGTATATATATATATCTAACTCACCCAACCCAAAACCCCAATTCCTCATAATTATGATTATTTGAATTTATTATTTGAAAAGCTTTTCTGTTTGTTTTTCTTTCTTTGTATTTTGCATCTCACCATTCTTGAGTTGGGTGTTATGTGGATTCATGAAATATTTATGATTGCTTTGGCAGGTCTTTCTCTCTATAGCTCTGCTCCCAGGTGATGGAATCTACAATTTCATCAAGGTTATTTGTATTACATTCTTAAGTATCCATGGCAGATTGAAACAAAAGAACCTCAAATCAGGTAAAAAGCCACATGGCCTATCCAGAAGTGAATCTCAAGTGAAATTGAATTAGTATGATAGATCAAACCTTACAAAGTGAAGTAAGCTTCATACCATCAAACCAAAGTTGCTGAATTGTTTGAATTTTGGTTTGACAACATATACGTATGTTTTGTGGCTGCAGCTGAGGAAGAAGAAAGAAGTGTCAAGTCCCTTGACATTCTGAAACAAAATGAAGTCTTCATTAGAGAAAGCATTCCCTTGTGGGTAGGAGCTAGTGGATACATTCTCTTCACCGTCATCTCAATAATCGGTTATTCCTTTCATATTCCCTGAGGTTAAATGGTACTATGTCATCATGTCCTACCTTTTGGCTCCATCTTTAGCCTTCTGCAATGCTTATGGACATGAGCTACAATTACGATAAGGTGGGTCTCTTTGCACTAGCTGCGTTGGCTGGGAAACAGCACGGTGTTGTGGCAGGGCTTGCCGGGTGTTGACTCATGAAATCTGTTATTTCTGTTTCCTGCATTCTGATGCAAGATTTGAAAACAAGGCATCTAACTCTGACATCCCCACGGACAATGTTGGTGAGCCAGGCCATTGGCACTACCATTGGCTGCGTGGTATCTCCTCTCTGCTTCTTACTGTTCTACAAGGCTTTTGACATGGGCAACCCAAACGGTGAATACAAGGCTCCTTATGCTGTAATCTATAGAAACATCGCGATTCTAGGAGTTCAAGGATTCTCGGCTTCGCCTTACCATTGCTTGCAACTCTGCTATGGCTTCTTCGCATTTGTAGTAGGGATCAACCTAGTGAAGGACTTTTCCCCTCCGAGGATTGGGAAATGGATGCCTCTACCGATGGCTTTGGTTGTGCCCTTTTTGGTCGGTGCCTACTTCTCTATTGATATGTGTGTGGGGACCCTGATTGTGTTTGTGTGGCACAAACTTAACCCTAAGAAGGCTGAGTTGATGGTTCCAGTAGTTGCCTCTGGTTTGATATGCGGCGAAGGTCTGTGGACACTTCCTGAATCAATTCTTTCTTTGGCCGGAGTAAATCCTCCAATGTGCATGAAATTCGTGGCTTCTTAGACAAACCCTCCATGTTAATGGAAATTAGAAGAATCCTGTAATTTACAACAACTCCTACCATTGCAATGTCCAATTTGTAATGGAAACTTCTTTTTGTTGTTGTTGCTGAGTTAATTAGGATTTTTAGACATTTGGGAGGTAATATGTTAACTAGTCTATTTTGTCATTCAGTTCAATTTCATAGACAAGCAATGCCACAATACAAAAATATTAACAAATTACGAAAACATTATGTACTCGTAACAATATTTTGAAATTCAAAATGAAATGTAATAACGACACCATTACTAAATGCAATCAACAGAGAACATACCTATCCAATCTAGAAAGATTTGCATCCATAAAACTTGCATCAACCTCAACATTATGCTTGTTCAATTAATCGCCCCTATCAAAAAAAAAAAAAAAAACAAAAACAAAAACAAAAAACAAAAGATGAAGAAGAAGAAGAAGAAGAAAAGTCTCAATGCTCATCAAGATGGAGGCTAAGAAAGAACAAACAAATTAAATGAGAAGGAGGTTGAATGTTCTCATTGACAAGTAAAACGACAACAAAATGGATTCCACATATCTTCAATCAAAACTACTTTACATTTATCGAAATTTCTATGCAGCTTCACATGCTGTACACTCAATTGATAAAGTAGTCAAACCTAGTGGAAAAACAAATTCAAATATTCCACATAACAGATGGCATAGAGCAAACACATTTTACGGGCAGCATTACCACCAGTATTATCATCTCACCAAAATCGATGAGAAAGCTCTGAAAATTAACTTCATCCTGGCGATGACCGTCCGTCTAAATTTTCTCAGCAAGGAAGGAAGGGTAACCAAACCACCATATGATAGGATTTAACATTCATCTTGGGACAATTCTCTTATCAATCAATGCTGTAGATGCCTATTATTAATTTATGAGGACGAAAGCCTCTCTCTCTCTCTCTCTCCCCTCCCCTCCCCTAATTTACTCATATTTACACGCCAATGCCATATTCGACTATTCATCTGCATATATAAAATAAATAATACTCTTCAATCATCATCCTTCTTCTTCCTCCACATCTTCAAAATCTCTCTCTCTCTCTCTCTCTCTCTCTCTCTCTCTCAGGTAGAGTAGACGTCGTTCAGAATCGATCAACTGGCAGAGATTCTTGAGAGAGAGTTTAAAATGTGATTTAGGCCATGTTTGGCAAGTGATGATTTTAGCCAAGAATTCTAAAGTCACACAAAAAGTCAAAAATTCAACAACTTATATCAAAAAGGTCAAAAATTTCATTCTCTCTACTTTTTGCACATTTTTTCGTAAAAAATCAAGGATTAATTATCAAAAAGTCCTATCTACATATTTGGTGGTAGCTTAGGTCCTGTCAAAAAGTTTTTAAACAGGCATGGCTTGGCAAGTGGGTTTGTATAGGTTTGGAGCTATTTTAGCCACAAAAAACAAAATAGGCTATTTTAGTCATAACAAACAAAACATCACATCCAACCCATAATCATTACACTCTTCTCTCACAAAAAAAGTCAAAAAAGCCAAAAAGTTCTTCACAAACCAAGCTTTTTAGCCAAGGCTAAAATAGCCAAAAAACTAAAAAGTCAACCCACTTCCCAAAAATTGAGAATGTTCTCAATTTTAAAACTAATAATTTTCTCAATTTATAATTATCAAAACTAAGAAATTTCTCAATTTTTTTTTTAGTATGAACTAAGAATATTATCAAAATTAAGAAATTTATAATTATCAATTTTGAGAAATTTCTGAATTTTTTTCATGATTGAAATTGAGAATATTATAAACTGAGAAGGTTATCAATTTCAAAAAACCCCAGATCTCTCTCTCTTTCTAATGGAAATGGCATCTGTGAACTCTGTGAAAACCGAGGCCTCACAATCAATGGGACTCATCGCCTTCTGGATGAGTTTCCGATGCCAGCTCCGAGTCTCATTTTCCTGTGGACTCTCATAAGCAACAGCCGTAGATCCACCAAATTGTTCACCTAACCCTCCCAGAGACTTTGAATTTCAGGCGGTGACGAGGCTGATCGGCGGCGATGGAGAGAGGTAGATCTGTTAAGAGACAGATCAACAACAACCTCAACCTCACACATGAGCCACTTGTAGATTTGAGTTCTTCATCTTCATCGACGACAATGACACTGCAGATCTAAGTTAGGGAAGGAGGCGGTGGTTCTAGTGGCGGAGCTAGATTTCCAACAAGGGAGCTCTGTCAAGGACGTCGATAGAAGACTTGAGGATAGAAGGGAAAGGGAAGGCGACATCGAGACAGCTTGCCTGGAGTTTGTTAGAAGGGTAAATTGGTCTATTAAAAATTAATGGGACTTGAAGGAGCAAATAATTTTATCTAGGACTTAATGGATTATAAGTTTACAAAATAGGACTTGTATGTAAATGACCCAAAAATCAAGAAGTCATCCCAAACATAGTAGTTTTTTTTACGTCATATTTTAGTCAAAAAGTCAAAAAAATTATTAAAATAGTCTGTTTCCAAACAAGGCCTTAATTTTGGCCAAATTACAATTTATTTTGGTTCCAATTTTCACACTTTAATTTTTCTTTTTAAATTGAATTTTTTTGAAGTGTTTGGGAAGAAAGTTGAGCTAAAATAATTGATTAAAAGACAAAATAGTTAAAATAGTCAATAAAACAAAATATCACATTCATTCTATAACTATTTCACTTTTTCTTTCACAATCATCAAATCAATGAAAAAAAATCAATTATCTTCCCAAACACAATTATTTTAGCCATGCTAAAATAGTCAAAAAAATCAACTAAAATAGCCTACTCTTCAAACAAGGCAAACAGTTTTTTTTTTTTTTTTTTTTTTTTTTTTTTTTTTTTTTTTGTATTTTTACGTTTTCACTGAATTTTTTAATATTTTCAATAAATTTTTTTTTTAAATTTTTAGTTACACTTAATATGAATACAATTATAAAGTATAATATTTGTAAATTTTTTTTTTATAAAGATTTACCAAATACAAAAAAACTAGTACATTTGTATTTTTGTATATTTATTAATCTTCTAAAATATTTTTACAAATATTTTATTCTTTAGATACATCTAGGTTAGGTGCATCTAAAAAGAAAAGAAAAAAAAATTTGCTTAAAATATTTTTTAAAAAATCACTAAAAATTAAAAAAATATGAAAAATTAAAAACTCAATTTTCAAAAAATTAAATTCTGAAAATTAGAACCAAATAAGGTTTTAGTTATTTATTGATTTTTTTAACCAAAAAAATCTTTCGCCAAATGGGACATAGTCTGTTCGATCAAAAATATTTACAAAATTATATGACTCTGTAATTCTTTTTTGTATAACAAGAGTTGCATTCCACCTTTCATAATTTTTTTCTCCCAGAATTCTAATTTCTCCCCCAATATTTCACTCAATCACAAACTACTTAATCTAACGTTTTAAAACAATTGCATAGTCATTTTAATGAAATCAATCAAAACCATATCAGTGTTTTTTCTCTTTTAATCAAATTAAATTGTTGAAAATAATTATTTATCATTTTAATCAAATCAAACAAACCAAATCAAATTGTTTAAATTTAGTAGTGAAGTACTTCTCTAGTGGATCGCCCTAGTTTGTGACTACATGCTGCAATGAAATTCTTACAGAAGATTGTGCTCATCAATGCCTCATTCATCAATTTTGTGTTAGCATTACTTAGGTGCTACTTGGTTTTGTTTATTTGAGTTGTTTATATTTTATATTTTTTATTTTGTAAAAATTTATGTCAAACTGTTTGATTATTTGAAAATATGAAGAAGAAAAACAACAATTTTTAAGCATATCGGTTAGTACCGAATCAACACGTAGAGTTGTCTTAGAAGGCGTATGATAAGTTTGGTAACATTTACTATTGAATCTGACTTAACCATGGCTATCAAGATGCTAGAGAGTGGGTCTCCACCTGAATCTCCATACAAAAGCTTGATGGAGGACTTGAGACACTTGCTATGCTATAACTGGAAGCTACAACATGTCTTGCGTGAAAGAAACCAATGTGCTGACGGGCTTGCTAAATTAGGGGCTGATCAAACTGAGCAATTGGTGGGGACTCATAATCCACCAGAGGAAATCCATAGTTTGGTTAGGGCAGACTCGATGGGTGTTGAATACCCCAGAGTGTAGTTGTTTGTTGCTTTTTTGTTTTATTTTCTGATGTACCCAGGGAAAAAAAATTTGTTGGTGTGGTAAGCTCAATTGGTGGAATTATTCAATCACCACAAATTAAAATTTTGTGGATGGAAAAAGTATGAAAAACTGATCTAATTTACCACACAAACATATATATCATCATCACAGGCCCCAATAACTGAGTTCTGGTGGTGGTTGCATGTTTGCCAACAGCACGCAAATACCAGAGAGAGACCAACAGGAAAAGCCTAGCCATTTTAGAACAGTAAACCCACACAGACAAGACTTTTGACTACAACTGATATTATCAAAAAGATTAATTAACATGCAAAAGTCTTATTTGAACAACCAAATTCAAAGTATTCTACAAAACAGTGAGTCATCTCCACAAAAACATTACTGTAGGCAATTCTATAAAATCATATGATATAAATTTATCAAGTTAATATACCCGCCATGACATCACTCTTCCCTCGTGCAAAGATTGTGTAAACTAGACGGATCGCATCAAGCCATCCATCCAAGGATTCCCAAGAATCAGCAATCTGTGAAGTATAAATCACCAAAATTTCCCAATTAAATAAATTTCGTAAGGAAATAAGAAATATATATATATATATTATCCTCCTGGTCCTGTCATCTTTTCCAACAAAAGGAGTTATTTTTTATGTGTGTTTTACATAAAAATGGCAAGCATATTTTCAACATGTCACTGGCACATCTGCACAATAAAAGGTCGTGCTCAAAAGCCCCTTTTGTGGTGAGCAAGGGCAAAAGTTCAACAACTAAAACAATGTTTGTAGAGGGGGAAAAGAAAACAGCATAGAAAGGGGAAGAGGACACTTACTAAGAAAACTGGTCCATGAATTGTATCAATGCAGAGTCCAGCACCTCGTGGTAAGGTCAGATCGGCAAATGCTGAAACATGTCTGGGACATCAACTTTAATAACTAGTCTATTGGAATTGATGGTATCTCCTGAGTTGCTAGATAGGCTTCGTGACATCTGCTTCTGCTCAGCTTTGTTAAGCTGCATTAGAAGTTTGAGCGTTTTAGCATAGAAAGTGAAGTTCAGTCATAGAGATTTGTTTTTGCGGCATGTATAGTTCAGTGATAGACAATTGTTTACTATACAAATAAGGGTTATATTCTTCCAGAAAATTGTGACAAGTGTGTTTAAGAACTAAAGGATATAGCATGCACATGTCTTGAACATTTATACAAAAACTCATCTTAAAAACACGTTTTACAAAGAGAATGTACTTCATGCTAACTGTAGATAAAAGTTTAAGAAAAAAATTGAATCATCATGCTCTCGATGAAATAAAAACAAGAGCAGAAAAACAAAAGATGAAAAAGATGCTATCAGATATATTTGTTGTGATATCTTAGGTCACTAAATGCATATCATGGCATCAAAATGATGTTCAAATGTTGAACTCATCCTATTTTGAGCTCCTTACACTTTCATGGGAAAATTTCAGAGATATCAATGGGAAATACAAAATTGCGTTAAAAGTATCACCACAACTCAAACCAGAATATCAGGCTTACTGCTGTGTCCTTTGATTAAGACCTTGGGGAGGCTATGTCATCAGAGTTATAGGGGTAGGTATGATATCTTGGAAGGTGTATCATGGCATGCAGTAGGCAAGAGTGTTAGGTTAAAATCCCCTCTCTCTAAGACCGGTCAAGGAAGAGCTATCTTCCTTGGGGAGACAGCTAGGCAACCTTGATAAACCCATGATCCTAGCCTCTAATCCACAATCCTCCGATGATCCCAAGCAGCAAATGCCTAGGCCCTGCTTCCAACTTAGGCTGCCAAGTGATTGCTATGATAGTAAAAACCATGAGTGATCCCAACTAAGGCAGTGAGTGTGAGTGCATAGGGGAGACATAGGCAAGCCAAGGGCTGAGCTATACTACTGCTGAGGGGGAGAGACCTAGTGGAGGTGTGCCCAGGGTTGAGCGGTGCTCCAGGTTGTTCCTGGGCATACCTTATGGTAATGAATGAGGTATGAGCTTGAGGGACCACGGTGAGGTAAGGCTCGTCCAGGCAAGCCGTGGTGCTGCCAAGTATATTGAGAGCCGTGGATCAGCCTCCTCATACTTTGACTAATTAACTTTGGTGCTTTGGCCTGCTAGAGCGTCGGTCACATTAGTAAGCTTAGTAGCCATACTTGTGTATATGCCCCCTACTTAGGCTAGGCATATGAACCCCATTGTGGTGCCGCATGGGTCTGCCATGTAGAGATGATGGTGATGATGACATGGCACCCGTAGAACTCGCCATGTATCAGGAGCAATGTAGATACCCAAAGGAATAAAACAGAACAGAAACATATTTGAATGTAGCCTTTTGATTAGGATTCATACTAGAAGACATGAACTTCTACCTGTTGGAGCCCTTCATGATTCAGAATAAACTGTGTTCATTTCTAATCACTGTGGGGTGCAACTGGATTTCCCACAGGTGGTGCAGTCAGATATCCAACCTTTATATAGGGTAAAGGTAGCTGTCAATGAATAAATCTCGTTAGAACTTCGATATGAAGAATGATTTTCCAGCTAGCCACATGAAATGAACACTTGCAGTGAGGCATGATCGACTAGAAATACTTAACATGCAAGTCAAGGGTACAAGGTCCAATAATTACATTAAGAAGTATTGTGGGGTAAGGATTTCAGCAATGACACTCTCATTTCTTTTTCCGATAAGAAAACAAATTCCTGAAAATAAGCCCAAACCTTGTACTCTTGAAGCATAATTCTAGTAGGTAGTATATGAATGGTCTTTAAAAAATATTAATAAAAAGTTGTTGAGCTCAATAATACTAACCAGGGAGCGCACAAGCTTCAAGGCACTAGCATAAACCTGTATAAAACAAACATCGCAAGAGAAAAGCTTTTAGCTCAGCATAAATTAAATATATATATATATATATAATCATCTGCTTTTAAGTGCAAAGGGAGTTAAAAGGGGTAACAAATACTATGGCTGGACTCAACTACGCATATCCAAATGAGGACAAATTATATAATACCTCGAACTTGCACCAAAAAAAAAAAAAAAATCAACTTAAAAAGTTCTATATTGAAACAATGCGAGGCACTTACCAAGTAAGCTAAAATACTACCAAAGTTCTATGAGGAATTGATTGAAACAATGTGAGGCACTTACCGAGCAAACTAATATACTACCAACTTGCATAGAAAAATTAAATGTTCTTAATCTAGCATCAAAGAGATGCTTGTGATCTAGACCAAAAATTCAATCTAGGTCCATAAGAAGTTTTATAAGAAACTGTTTGAAACAACACGAGGCACTTACTGAGTAAGTCGGTTTCAATGCATGAGCAGCAGCAATGTAAATTGCAGATTGGCTGAATAATTCATTAGATGAAACTTCTTTTACATTGACTGATCCCCCAGTTCTTGAAGTGTCCTCTGCTAATCCATACTGCAAACATGGGACTACAGGTTCAAGCTCTATTTCATATTCTCCAAACTAGATACTCCAAAGAAACGTGTAGCTGAAAAGTTAGAATCATGCTAGTTAGAAGGAAAATCTACCAGAACAGTTCCCAGGTTGTAAATTGCCCTATGGAAATCAAATTGCAACTGTATTGCTGCACGAAACTGCAACATAATACAAGTGAAAGGTGTCAAAAGCACAAATCATTCAATTTGTTTGTAGAATGGATGGGACAAAAAAATTATAACTTATTTATGTACATCTATCGAAGCAAACCCGATGTTACCAAATAGCTATCGTACCTTATTGATTGCGGTTTTCACAATTGCTTGCTTTTCTCGTACAGGAACAATTGCACTGAGTTCCTGAAATGCTCATTTATAACATGAAACTAAATAAAAGCTCCAGCACAACCACATAAATTGCAAAACAAAACCTTCGTGTAACTGATCTCAAAATAGAGAATACTACTTGAATGAAAAACATAGTTCATTCCTAGCAACTTTGTTTAACTATAAGTACCTACAGAGCCAGTCCCCAGTTGTTGAGTGCCTGGAAAAAAAATATTTATCATGAAGTTACCAACAATATTTTAAACATAAACATATTCACAAATTCTCAAGCAAATCATCCAAGAGTTAATGACAGAAAAATGGCAGTAGAAGATAACACTGGAATAGAAGAAAAGGACGAAACTGTGATGAGTAAGATTTTCGGGTTCCGATTTTAAATGGAATAAAAATATTTAATTTCACAATTCTAAAAATACTTGCCTGGGGACTGTTCCAATTGAGTTGGACAGCTTTTTCGTAGTTTTTCGTCGCCTGCAAATTGAAAGAATAATATTACACTTTACCCACTCCTGTGCCATTCTTTTTCAATGATGAATAGCCGTTAGTTTTAATTCAAAAGAGGATTGCATTCATTGCAAACTAGAACAGAACAAGACAAAACAATTTTGCAGAAGGTGCCATTAGATCTTTTCAATGTCACAAGGGCACCTAGGGAACTTTATAATGATACTTAATATTATGAAGTAATATATTGTCTCATAAACACAACATTGAGTAGTTCCAAATGCTAAATTTTATATCAAGCAGCACATAATATGTTGACACGACAAAAGCAGAGCAAAACTAGTTAAATACGTGGAAATCAAATAAATGAATTTGACCTTTTATGTTATCCACATATGCCACGTTTTGTATACTAATTTATCATTATTATGCAGATTGCAGAAAGTAGAACTCAACCAAGATTGCAAAAGTAATGCGTTTGACAATTTGGTCAATCGAAGTAGTAGTATTTATTCTTGAGATTGTATAACATTTATGCTTGCAGTAAAAGTTATCCATGAAGATCTAAATTTTAAAAAAGGCTATGTCATTGTCAATGGATATATCAATCATCAATAAAAAGTATTATTATTATTATTATTATTATTATTATTATTATTATTATTATTATTATTCTTTTGTATTTTAACTTGGGAACATTTTCAAGGAGCTCCGGGAATGTCAGAGACATGATTGAAGATTCAGAAATTTTGTTAGCACATATCATAGATAGCATGTCATTTTTTGAAATTAATATATCACATTGAAACTACAAAATAACTAAATCAATATTTATTCTATAACGCCCCCAGAATAATAACATTAAACCCAACAATATTGACATGCATTGATATATAAAAGATCAAGCTCCTTCTATTCATCAGAATAATTCCTTACAAACAGTATTACATGTTGACAACAAAAGTAAATGCCCCATAGGCTTACAACTTTCCAGGCCAACACTTGGTTACAAGAAATGAGTACTAACTCATATACACATTAAGCCCTAGGCTTGAATTTACATGTAATACATCAAGAGAAACAAACATCCAAAAAGTCTGTCAGCCTCTATGCCTCCCAAGCTATGTCCTTGGAGGTGGCATGCTACCGGTACCTAAAAATGATATTCCCATATAGGGTGAGCCTGTAACGCCCTCAAAATAATAACAATCAACCCATCAATATAGACATGCATTGATATATGAAAGTCCCACATTCTTCTATTCATCAGAGTTTCATTACAAAAAGTATTACATGTTAACAACAAAAGCAAATGCCCTAAGGGCTTACAGCTTTCCAAGTTAACACTTGGTTACAACAAAAGAGTGCCAACTCATTTACACATTAAGCCCTTGGCTTGAATATACATGTAATACATCAAAGGAACTAAACAACAAAAATCTACCCGCCTCAAGCCTCCCAAGCTACGTCCTTGGAGGTGGCATGCTACCTGTACCTGAAAATGATGTTCCCATATAGGGTGAGCCACAGCCCAGTAGAAATACACTAAACCAAATATGAACAATGTCTAAAAGATTAGCAGTTGATAGATGGTCAACACAGATACTTTCACTTACAACACTTTACAGTGTCACTGCTAACAAGCCCATGTTATAATTCATTTCCATTTCTTTTCAGTTCTCCATTTACAACCATGGCTCAGAACCTGGCCAAACAACTTATATGAGACAATAACTCATATTAAACTTTTTCTCATTTCATACTAGACGAGCATATTAGCTATGTCAATACATCAACAGATATGCATAAGAGCACTATCACACTTCCAAAGACAAGCATATGAGCTGTGTCAACACATCACTAGATAAGCATATGAGCTCGATCTATGGAGTCTATCCCCTATCTCCTCCCAAACAACATCCGGTTTAGAGGTCCATCCCCTATCACCCCCTAAACCGTGGAGTACATCCCCTATCTCCTCCAACACAACATAATGCATATAAACAATTATTATACACATCATCAATCAATACATAAAATTAATGTATTCTTTCAACCATCATTCTCAATGACACATTCCGGTGATTAGTTTTAGTTTGCCTAATCATCATCCATTGTCTACAACAATCAAGACTATCCTCCACCGATAGCCCAAAGTAGTTATTTCTATACAGAAAATAAATGCGACAAATGGATATAAAATCAACATTTCCAATTTGGTGAGCGATAAATAGTCCAACTACACCCTTTAATCCCATATATTCCCAATTTCAACATTTCCACATCAATTCCTCATTTCTCACAATTAATTATACAAATTAATTAACCAATGTAATTAGGGCATTTTCCATAATTAACATTTCAACCCTTAAGTTCCATTTTCATCAATGTTCGAACATTTGTTCCATCTCTCTGTGCCAAACACGTATCTAAGTTTATTATAAATTAAACTCCAACTTTTGGTAAAATTACACAAAAGCCCCAAACTTTCACAAAATTACTAAACCAACCCCAACATCTCAAAATACTAAAATTTAAAGACAAAATCCATAGAGAGGAGTAGGATATCCCTACCTCAAAGTTTGAGCTCCAATGGAGATGAAGACCAAAACCAAAATGCTCCAAATCACGAATTTCTCGGATCAAAATGTAGCCCTCGACGATCAACACAACTTTCGTAAAGGCGAAAAACGAGGAAACAACTTCTACTAGATCAATCCCTAGAGAGAAGTTAAGGTTTTAGAGAGAGAGGCTCTCAAATTTGTGTTTGGGAAAGTAAGGGAGAGAAAGAACAAGAAAAAGTGATTTAAAAAGCTAAAACTCGGAACTTAAACCCAGTCGCCCCGCTCGAGCGTGGAAACCCTCGCTCGAGCGTCACTCACAGACTCCCGCTCGAGCGGCCAATCCCCCACTCGAGCACCGGATGCACACTCCCAGCACTTTTGCAGGCAGGTCTCCCGCTCGAGCGTCCAACTCCCCGCTCGAGCGTCACCACCTCCGCTCGAGCGTACAACACTACAGAGGAGATACTAGATGGGTGTTTTTCCCGCTCGAGCGCCAAAACCCCCGCTTGAGCGGACAAGCAACAAAAGGATCCCCGCTCGAGCGTCAAACTCCCCGCTTGAGCGGACAAGTCAAAATCTGGGCAACTAGTTTTGGTTTCTAAACTCAACCAACCTGTAACAAACCTGCCCAACACATCCTATAACTCAAATACAAAGTAGGAAAGGATGCACACAAGGTAATAATCAACTACTATCATCCATGGACACATGTCCGGATCACTGTACAACAAGGGTAAACCAGGGATCGCTATAGAGCCACAGCCCAGTAGAAATACACTAAACCAACTATGAACAATGACTAAAAGATTAGCAGTTGATAGATGGCCAACACTGATACGTCCACTTATAACACTTTACAATTTCATGACTTACAAGTCTATGTCACTTTTCATTTTCCATTTCCCAATAGATAAGCATATTAGCTATATCAACACATCAACAGATAAGCATATGAACTATATCACACTACCAAAGATAAGAATATGAGCTATATCTACACTTTTCTAGACAAGTATATGAGCTGTATCCAAACTTCTCAAAGATAAGCATATGAGCTGTATCTTCACTTCTCTAGACAAGCATATGAGCTGTATCTACGGAGTTCATCCCCCATCTCCTCCCAACACTATCCGATTTAGAGGTCCATCCCCCGTCTTCCCTTAAACCGCGGAGTACATCCCCTATCTCCTCATCTACACATAATGCATATAAACACATAGGTTCTATACACAATTAATCAATACATAAAGTTAATGTATTCCACCAACCGTCATACTCTATGACCCATTCCATTGATTAGTTTTCGTTTGCCTAATCATCATGCATCGTCTACAACAATCAAGACTATCATCCACCGATAGCCCAAACCAGTTATCTCTAAACATGAAATAAATGCACAAAATGGATATTCAATCAACATTTCAACTAGGTGAGCGATAAATGATTCTACTACACCCTTTAATCGCATACATTTCCGATTCCAAGATTTCTAATCCAATTCCTCATTTCTCAAATTAATTATGCAAATTAATTAATTAAACCAATTAGGGCAAAATCCCATAATTCTCAACACCGACTCTAAAGTCCCATTCCCACCAATTTCATAACGAAATTACCATTTTCAATGCTACAAACATACAAGGTTTCAATTTAGTTAAAAACCCTCTTTTATGAAAAATTACATAAAGACCCCCAGACTTTCTCAAAATTACCCAACAACCTCCAACATATCAAAATGCTAAAATTCAAAAGAAAAGCTCATAAAGAGGAGTAGGATATCCCTACCTCGAAGTTAGAGCTCGAATGGAGAAGAGACCAAAATCAAAGTGCTCCAAACTCCAAACTTTTCGGATCAAAACGACGCCCTCGACGATCAACACAACTTATACAAAGGCCGAAGAGAAGGGAAGCACTCTAACTAGATCAAACCCTAGAGAGAAGGGAGTTTCTAGAGAGAGAAGCTCTCAAAATATCTTTTTGGAAAGTAGGAGAGAGAGAGAGAGGAAGGGTAGAAAATGATTCAAAAAAAGCCCAGCTGCCCTCTGTTATACGAACACAATGCTCGAGCATCAAGAACAAAAACCATGGTCCGCTCGAGCGCAAGAAGGTCAGCTCGAGCGCTAAGACACAAGGATAAAGCACACCCGCTCGAGTGTGAAAAACCAGACCGCTCGAGCGCAATTTTCCCCCTTCCAGAACTTTTACCAAAAAAATACTAGATGTTCGAGTGCCAACATGCCCACTCGAGCGCAAGAAACCCGCTCGAGAATAGAAAACCAACCTGCAGAAGTTTTGCAGAGCACCAAAATACTGGGAGTGTGCAATCTCTGGTCAAGCGCTCCAAGACCCGCTCGAGCGGGACGACCAAAAACACAGCAACAAGGTTTTAGACCAAGGCTCAACCCACCTGCTCGAAACAAGCCCAACACATCCTAAAACTCAAAGAAATGGAATTAAAGGATGATGATAAGATGAATACAACTACCAATTCCATAGAACCAAGGTCCGGAATACAATTGAACAGTAAAGGGAATACCGGGATCGCTATAACCTCCTCCCCTTAAGGAATTTCATCCCCGAAATTAAGTGCAAGCTTTTGAAAAACAAGTTTTCCCCATTTTAAACAATATTACATTTCAACATTTAATAACTCGACCCATAACCGGTCATCCATCTCTTATTAAGAGGCATCTCACAATATGTAAAAACAACATATATTACAAGTGCATCATTAACATGCATTTCTCTTCCATTTCCAACCATTTCCAACATACATGGTTCACAATTTCATATCATAGTCAATATTCATGATACATCTCCAGTTCTATAATATAGCCAATATATGCAATATTATAATCAACTCCCATATCAAGGCAAGTTCTACAATACCTCCGTAAACCAAAACATTCACAATGTTTTACAACTTAAGACATATATAATGTTATTAAAGTCCAATATTATTACAAAATTTCATTACATGATTTCACATCAACAAACATGTCCGGATACTTTTCACGGACTTCCAACTCACGTTCCCAAGTGGCTTCCTCCACTCCGTGATGCTTCCACAAAACCTTTACCAAAGGGATGGTCTTGCCACGCAGGACTTGATCTCGCCTATCCAAGACCCGAACCGGTCTCTCCTCATACGAGGCATCCTCGTCTACCTCTAAGTCGGTCCAATCCAATACATGCAATGGATCCGGCTCGTACTTTCGAAGCATACTCACATGAAACACATCATGAACTCCGAACAACTGTGGTGGCAAAGCTAAACGATAAGCAACCTCGCCAATCCTCTCAAAAATCTCAAAAGGACCAATAAACCGAGGGGATAACTTCCCACTCTTCCCAAACCTCATCAATCCCCGCCTAGGTGATATCTTCAGGAAGACATGATCACCCACCTCAAACACCAAAGGTCTCCTCCTACGGTCGGCATAAGATTTCTGACGACTCTAGGCTGTAACAAGCCTCCTACAGATAAGCTCAACCTTCTCCGTCGTTTCCCTAACCAACTCCGGACCCAACAAAGGTACATCACCCACCTCGGCCCAACAAACTGGAGACCTACATGGTTGGCCATACAAGGCCTCAAACGGTGCCATATCGATGCTAGACTGAAAACTGTTATTGTAGGCAAACTCCACCAAGGGCAAGTGCCTCTCCCACGTCCCACTAAAGTCCAGGACACAACCTCGAAGCATATCCTCAAGGATCTGAATAGTACGTTCAGACTGCTCGTCAGTCTGAGGATGATAAGCCGTACTAAAGGTCAACTTAGTACCCAAGGCACTCTGTAAACTCTGCCACAACCTGGCAGTAAAACGAGGGTCTCTATCAAAGACGATCGTCACTGGGACCCCGTGCAACCTCACTATGTCCCGAATATACAAGTCGGCAAGATGGTCCACCGAGTCTCTCACGCGCATAGGAATGAAGTGTGCCGACTTAGTCAATCGGTCCACAACTACCCAAATAGCATCACTACTCCGCTGAGTCCTCGGAAGACCTACAATGAAGTCCATAGTGACATGCTCCCACTTCCACTCGGCAATAGGCAAGGGTTGCAACAAACCCGCTGGCCTCTGATGCTCGGCCTTCACTTGTTGGCAAGTAAAACACTTCGATACGAAAACTGCCACATCTCTCTTCATACCCCGCCACTAAAACTGGCGACCCAAATCTCGATACATCTTAGTACCTCCGGGATGCACCGCAAGGCGCGAATGGTGAAACTCTCGGATTACTTTCTCTCAGCAAGACTTCGGCACAAACAAACGGTCTCGATATCTCACACTCTGGTCGAGATACACCGTCAAACCCTTCTCAACCTTCCCACTGGAGATCTTCTCTCAGAGGGATTCTACCTCAAGGTCACCTCTCTGTGCCTCTAACACTCGAGTCACAAGTGTAGGCTGCGCAACAACTGAAAATAAGGCCGCAGCCTCAATGGATTCGCCCAGATGCAAACGAAACTCGCCCAGTGCACCCAACATCTCCCATTCCCGGATGGCGATACAAGCTACATCACTAATAGATTTCCTACTAAGGGCATCGGCCACAACATTGGCCTTCCCCGGATGGTAATGCAACTCGAAGTCGTAATCCTCAATAAACTGCATCCACCTCCTCTGCCTCAAATTCAAGTCTTTCTGTGTAAAACGATACTTCAGACTCTTGTGGTCCGAGAACACCTCGAACCTCTCACCATAAAGGAGTGTCTCCAGATTTTCAAGGCAAAGATCACTGCCGCTAACTCTAGGTCATGTGTAGGGTAATTCTTCTCCTGAATTTTCAACTGACGTGAGCCATAAGCTACCACTTTCCCCTCTTGCATCAACACACAACCCAAACCCTCTCGTGAGGCATCACAATAGACTGAATAACCTAACCCTCTCTCCGGAATAAACAAGATCGGAGCGGTGGTCAATCTAACTTTCAACTCTTGGAACGACTTTTCACAAGTCTCACTCCATACAAATTTGACTCCCTTCCGAGTCAGTCTAGTCAACGGTGAAGCTAACCTGGAGAAATCCTTCACAAACCAGCGGTAATACCCAGCTAATCCCAGGAAACTGCAGATCTCAAACACACTCTTAGGCTGTGCCCAATCTTGCACTGCCTCAGTCTTGGATGTATCAACAGACACCCCTTCCCCGGATACCACATGGCCTAAGAACTTGACTTCTCCTAGCCAGAACTCACACTTACCAAACTTGGCATACAGCCTATGGGCTCTAAGCAACTCAAGCACCACTCTCAAGTGTTCCTCGTGCTCCTCCTCAGAAGGTGAATAAATCAGGATGTCGTCCACGAAAACAACCACAAAACGATCTAGGAATTCCTGGAAGATCCGGTTCATCAAGTCCATAAAGACTGCCGGTGCATTGGTAAGCCTAAACGGCATCACCAGAAACTCATAATGGCCATACTGCGTACGGAATGCCGTCTTCGGAATATCCTCCTCCTTGACCCTCAACTGATGGTAACTCGATCTCAAGTCTATCTTAGAGAAACAACGGGAACCCTACAACTGATCAAACAGATCATCAATTCGGGGCATAGGGTACTTATTCTTAACCGTAGCCCGATTCAACTTTTGATAGTCGATACACAATCTCAAGGCACCATCTTTCTTTTTAGCAAAGACGGCCGGTGCTCCCCACGGCGAAACACTAGGGCGAACAAAACCCTTATCTAGCAATTCCTGGAGCTGAACTTTCAACTCAACCAACTCTGCTGGAGCAAAATGGTAAGGTGCCATAGAAATCGGCGCCGTGCCGAGCACTAAATCAATAGAGAACTCTATCTCTCGGTGAGGTGGCAAACTAACGAGGTCCTCGGGAAAAACATCCGAATACTCACAAACCACCCTCGGCAATACAATCTGGGTCTCATCACACTCGCCACTCGTAAAGCTAGCAAGTAGACCACTAAGCTCACCCTGCCCTCGCGGATCATATCCCGGTGGCAAAACACTACCAACCTGGTCCCCCAAGAAATGGAAACACTCCCCGCTCAAGGTACATACTGTGACCCTCTGGCGGTAGCAATCGATAACAGCCCGGTGTGACGATAGCTAGTCCATACCCAAAATAACGTCGAAGCCCTTCATGGGCATAACTACAAAAGGAAAAGGAAGCCTACGGTCGGCGACCTTTATATCGCAACCTCTACACCCGTGTTTCAAAATCAACTCACCTCCGATGGGTGACACTACACAAATAGGAGATGCTAACTGTGCCAACTCCAACTCCAAAACAGATGCAAATGTAGCAGATACAAAAGAATGAGATGCACCTGTATCAATCAACACACTAGCAGCCGAGTTGCAAAACAGAAAGGTACCTCTCACTACTGATGGAGCCGGTACTAGGTCCTGTGCGGTAACAGCATACACGCGCCCTGTAGGCTCTTGATCCACCTGCTCACCTCTCGGAGCATACGACTACTGCACTGACTGGGACGACGAAGCCCCCGGATTGGCCCTCGAGGCCTGCACAGACTAAGCTGGCTGATAACTCTGTGTCTGCCTAGAACCAGACGCCCCTGAAGTGGCACTCAGCTGTGGGCAGAACCTCTTCAGGTGCCCAGGCTGATCATACTGATAGCAAGAGAAAGGCTGGCCCCTCCCCAAATTCTGACCCTGCGGTCTAGCTGAAGAAGAAGAAGCCCTCTGACCTCCACCCCTCTGTGGGCAAACCGAAGCCTTGTGGCCCAGCTAACCACACTTGTAACAGGTGAACTCTCCCTGATTGCCCCTCCCGAAGCCTGTGCTCGGTACTGGGAAAGTTGACCTAGCCAAACCCCCCTGAGACAGCTGAGGGTTGAAACCTCTTTGTCTCCTACCATCACCCTGGCCCTCTTGGCTCCTCTTGGAGCCTCTATGCTTCTCCTCCTCCTCCTCCTGCATCATGAGCTCCACATGAGCTGCAACATCCACTAGATGTCTACACTCTCGAATGAAAGATCCACCAACCCTCAACTTGAGGCCACGCCTCAACTTCCACTCAAACTCAAAGCAATGACGTTCCTCGGACGCCAAAAGTTCAGGTGCAAACCTGGACAAACTAGTAAATGTAGCCTTAAACTCGGCCACAGACAAAGCCTGCTGATGAAGCCGGCAAAACTTATCCCTCAGCTTCTCCCTAGCAGCTGAAGATAAGAACCTCTCCTGGAAAGCCTCTACAAAAGCCTCCCATGTACCACCGACACGACCTTTCTCATACTTCCACCATTGACCTGTATCTCCCTTAAGCTGGAAGGATGCTAAGGTCACTTTCAGTGCTCCGTCCTCGATGCCAAGCATCTCGAACGTCTTACTCATCTGCTCCAACCACTCGTCAGCCTTCAGTGGCTCTTTCGAATCCCCAATAAACTCGTCCAGGTTAGACCGGAAGAATTCCCTCGTCAAGAAGGAAGGCCCTGCCTCAACTGCCTGATTCCCAGCCCTGAGAATACCCAAAGCTCCTGCTATCTCTCGAGCCAAGGCACTTATAGCCTGTTGAGCCACTGACTCGGCCATGTTGGCCTAACCAACTCCCTCCTGCACTGCCGGAATATCATCTGGTGAAGGCATTTCCTGCCTACCACGCCTGCCACGCCTAGCACCTCTTCCTCGTCCTGACATCCTAATGAAGGTAATGCAGAAACATTAGCACATTCATAAATGTGCCGAAACTAAACACTCGCGTCCTAATGCTTGGACAACTTTAATTCACTCCACATAAGCACATAAACACATAAGCATTTACGAATTTCATTCCCGGATAATGATAGTCCTGAGGCGTTACTAGAGTTCTGGTTAGAAACAACATTGATCAAGTGATTTTCCAACAAGACTCCCAGAAACCCAAGGATCCAATCAACATCCTAGAAATTAAATCTCATACCCAAGTAATCAAATAAACATGTTATCACATAAACACATAGCATATGACATTACACCTAAGTCTCTATCAAGCGAGACAAACCCATTGTGATCCTAATCACTTCCCACATACCCAAAGTATTCGAACACGGTACGCTCTGATACCAAGTTGTAACGCCCTCAAAATAATAACATTAAACCCAACAATATTGACATGCTTTGATATATAAAAGATCAATCTCCTTCTATTCATCAGAGCAATTCCTTACTAACAGTATTACATGTTGACAACAAAAGTAAATGCCCCATGGGCTTACAACATTCCAAGCCAACACTTGGTTACAAGAAATGAGTACTAACTCATATACACATTAAGCCCTAGGCTTGAATTTACATGTAATACATCAAAAGAAACAAACATCCAAAAAGTCGGTCAGCCTCTATGCCTCCCAAGCTATGTCCTTGGAGGTGGCATGCTACCTGTACCTGAAAATGATATTCCCATATAGGGTGAGCCACAGCCCAGTAGAAATACACTAAACCAACTATGAACAATGACTAAAAGATTAGCAGTTGATAGATGGCCAACACTGATACGTCCACTTATAACACTTTACAATTTCATGACTTACAAGTCTATGTCACTTTTCATTTTCCATTTCCCAATAGATAAGCATATTAGCTATATCAACACATCAACAGATAAGCATATGAACTATATCACACTACCAAAGATAAGAATATGAGCTATATCTACACTTTTCTAGACAAGTATATGAGCTGTATCCAAACTTCTCAAAGATAAGCATATGAGCTGTATCTTCACTTCTCTAGACAAGCATATGAGCTGTATCTACGGAGTTCATCCCCCATCTCCTCCCAACACTATCCGATTTAGAGGTCCATCCCCCGTCTTCCCTTAAACCGCGGAGTACATCCCCTATCTCCTCATCTACACATAATGCATATAAACACATAGGTTCTATACACAATCAATCAATACATAAAGTTAATGTATTCTACCAACCGTCATACTCTATGACACATTCCATTGATTAGTTTTCGTTTGCCTAATCATCATGCATCGTCTACAACAATCAAGACTATCCTCCACCGATAGCCCAAAGCAGTTATCTCTAAACAGGAAATAAATGCACAAAATGGATATTCAATCAACATTTCAACTAGGTGAGCGATAAATGATTCTACTACACCCTTTAAACCCATACATTTCTGATTCCAATATTTCCAATCCAATTCCTCATTTCCCAAATTAATTAATTAAACCAATTAGGGCAAAATCCCATAATTCTCAACACCGACTCTAAAGTCCCATTCCCACCAATTTCATAACGAAATTACCATTTTCAATGCTACAAACATACAAGGTTTCAATTTAGTTAAAAACCCTCTTTTATGAAAAATTACATAAAGACCCCCAAACTTTCTCAAAATTACCCAACAACCTCCAACATATCAAAATGCTAAAATTCAAAAGCAAAGCTCATAAAGAGGAGTAGGATATCCCTACCTTGAAGTTAGAGCTCGAATGGAGAAGAGACCAAAATCAAAGTGCTCCAAACTCCAAACTTTTCAGATCAAAACGACGCCCTCGACGATCAACACAACTTATACAAACGCCGAAGAGAAGGAAAGCACTCTAACTAGATCAAACCCTAGAGAGAAGGGAGTTTCTAGAGAGAGAAGCTCTCAAAATATCTTTTTGGAAAGAAGGAGAGAGAGAGGAAGGGTAGAAAATGATTCAAAAAAAGCCCAACTGCCCTATGTTATACGACATTTCCGCTCGAGCAGAAAACACAACGCTTGAGCGTCAAGAACAAAAACCATGGTCTGCTCGAGTGCAAGAAGGTCAGCTCGAGCACTAAGACACAAGGATAAAGCACACCCGCTCGAGCGTGAAAAACCAAACCGCTCGAGCGCAATTTTCCCCCTCCTAGAACTTTAACCAAAAAAATACTAGACGCTCGAGTGCCAACAAGCCGCCTGGAGCGCAAGAAACCCGCTCGAGCATAGAAAACCAAGCTGCAGAAGTTTTGCAGAGCACCAAAATACTGGGAGTGTGCAATCTCCGCTCGAGCGCTCCAAGACCCGCTCGAGCGGGACGACCAAAAACACAGCAACAAGGTTTTAGACCAAGGATCAACCCGCCTGCTCGAAACAAGCCCAACACATCCTAAAACTCAAAGAAATGGAATTAAAGGATGATGATAAGATGAATACAACTACCAATTCCACGGAACCAAGGCCCGGAATACAACTGAACAGTAAAGGGAATACCGGGATTGCTATATATTCTAAAACAACTTCGTCAGTAGCTCTTAATTGGCTCTCCCCATGCGTTCCTTTTCTATTGTCTTTTATTTTCTTTCAACTTTCCAAGTGTTTATGACCATAACCAATGTTTCCATATAATTATCGGTTTGTTTATTATGGACCACCAACATTTAGCCTTCGCACATATTCAAGGCCGATAAAATCGCAGCAGACAAGCATGCAAGACAGCGCAGCCAAAAAAATGAAGATACGCCACTCAAAATTAATAAATCACGGTGATTTGTTTTATTTATTTTATTTCAGTTTAATATTTCCATGTAGATATAAATCAGATTTTTTGTAAGAGCTGGGCAGAGCTGAGAAATTGAATTGAGAATGTTGAGAATGTTGAAATTGGAAAGGTAAGGGATTAGAGGGTGTAGTTGGACCATTCATCGCTCACCTAATTGGTATCAGAGCGCACGAGTTAATTTACCCACACACGTGTCCATATGAGCTGTAGGGTGTCTTAGAAAAGAAATAGGGCATGGCATAAACATGTGTGCATGGGTGTGTGTGTTTATGAGTACAAGAGACAAAAACTGTAAATGATGAGACAACAGAGGAACTGTTATGTTGAGAAGGAAATGATCTATCTGCTATGGGTTTTATAGACCAATGGAGAATACCAATGCAAGGAATGTGGATGAAACAGAATCTTCTGATGCTAGAATGACTCGCTTAGAAAGAATGGTAGAGGCTTTAACAGGGTTGGTGAGACAACAGCTAGAGCAGGGCCAACCACCACAGAGACAGCCATTTCCGCCTCCTCCACCACCACCGGTGCAGGTGGAACTGATGGATGATGATGATGTTATCACTTTGACACAGAAATATAAGAAACTGAAACCGCCAGAGTTTGCAGGGGGTATTGAACCATTAAGGGCAGAGGCATGGGTGCTAGAAACTGAAAAGATTTTTGAAGTATTTCCATGTTCTAATGTCTACAAGGTGTTATTAGCAACGTTTACTCTCACAGAAGAAGCAAGAAGATGGTGGATGCTTGTTAGAGATGCAAATAGAGAATTGACATGGGACCGATTCAAGGAAATGTTCTATGAAAAATATTTTCCACAATGCATGCGAGACAGAAAAATATCTGAATTCGAACAGTTAAAGCAAGGTATGATGTCAGTAGCGGAGTACGAAGCGAGATTTACTGAACTAGCTCGTTATGCACCTCATATGGTTGATACAGAGTACAAAAAGGCAAGGAAATTTGAGGGTGGTTTGCATGTCGAGGTACTTGATCGAGTGAATGTATTGAAATTAGAAAAGTATGTTGATGTACTTGACAGAGCCTTGATGGCTGAAGCAAATATTGCTAGCTTGAAACTGTCCAAATCAACTATCATGACTGAGGGGGAAAGTAAAAAGTTCAAGAAACAGAAAGTAGAAATGGTTAGTGAATCAGTGGGCCCCGTGATGGATAAATCGAACTTAACCGTCAATGATAATACGAAGGGAGGTGTACCTACTTGTAAAGAATGTGGAAAGCAGCATTGGGGCATATGTCGCCGTGGAACGGGAGTTTGTTTTAAATGTGGACAGAAAGGACACTTGGCCAGAGCGTGCCCACAACTCTACTACAGTAATGAAAGACCCGTGACTAGTGGAGTTAACTCAACAATGATACCGAGAGCAACCACAGCAGCTACCCCCGAGGGGAATACTTTGAGACAAGCAAGAGTTTACACCTTAATTCCAGATAAGACACAGGATACTGGCAAAGTGAAGACAGGTATAATTTTAATTACCTATTATGATGTTAGCATTATTACCTAAACGATGGAGAATATTGAACATGTGACTATGGTAAGCGATTGAATGTGAATGACATGAAATAACTTGACTACGATATGGTTTGTTATATCTACATTACTACCTTTGCATTGAATGCTATGGAGTTTAGTAAAGTTTGGAGGACCAAACTTCTTAAGGTGGGGAGAATGTAATGACCCCAACATGTATGGTGTAATTATTCGTAATTAATTATGTGATTAGATGAATTAATTGGAAAATATTTGTTGGAATTAAGACTTCGGGACTGAAATTGATGACCTTGATGGATTCAGAAAATGAAATTGAACATGCCTATGTGATACCGGGGATTTTTAGAACCATTTGGGATAGTTAATTGAAGACTGAATTTCGTCTGATTCGTTAGGCCTCGTTTGGCTCACGTTTTTGGCTTAAGTGGATTATAATTGTGTATAGTTAAGGACAAGGGCCTTGTTTGGCTAAGGGTTTTGGCACAAATGTGTTTATATGATGTATGGATAGGATGGATGTCTTTTGACTCATTTTGACTCAAGACCAAAAGAAAGAAATATCTGAGGAAAGAGAGAGAGAGAAGAGAATTCGTGAGAGAGAGAGAGAGAGAGAGAGAGAGAGACCAAGGAGAGAAGATAGAAGGAAGGAAGGGAAATCAAGTCTAAATCCTCTCCATTTAAGTGCTTAAGGTAAGGATCTTCTCTAATTACTTGAGATAAAGTTGATGTGCATATTTCATGTTAAACAAAAGGAATGGAAAAGAAATTATGTGTAATTGGTGCATGCATGTCATGCATTTATGACTATTTGGCATGTTTGAGGGAGAACCTCCATGGAAGTAAGAAATGAAGCCTTGATGTGTATGTTCATGGTTATTCATCTTAGTTCATGGGTTTGATCTTGTGTATATGATGCATGTGAGTTTTGCTTAAGGAATAATGAGTTGAGATAGTGATTCTCAAAGTTGCATGCCCAGAAAATGAGATTGGGAAGGTTGAATGTCGGTTTGAAGCTTGAATCTGCAACCTGGAAACCCAGAATTTTCACAGTCCGCTCGAGCGTGGGTCTGGCCGCTCGAGCGGGGAATTCAGGCAACCAGTATCTCTGCTTCGTCCACAGTCCGCTCGAGCGGGGGTTTGGCCGCTCGAGCGGGGAGGCTATTTTTAAGAAATTTCAGGAAAAGTTTGGGCAAAGGTTTTACGTGATTTTAACATGTTAATTGCATCTTTTAGCATCTCGTGAGCATGAATTAAAGTAAAGAGAGATTAGAATGAGCATGAAATGAATATGAAAGAGAATGAGCATGAAATGAATATGAAAGAATGTAAAAGAAGAAAGGAAATGGCATGAATTATGTGAATTGATGATGAATGATAAGAATGTATTATAATGTTAATTGCAGGTCAAGAGGCGAAGACCGTGCTACCGGTTTTGGAAACCCACTGTAAGTAACATTTCTGTAAATGGTATGTTCTTATGAAGTATGTTCAAAAGTGATACGTTATGATATGTTTAGTAATGATAATGTTTTCTGTGAACGAATGTCCTATTTGCGAACCTAGTATGGCATCCATGGTTAGTTGAAGTCATGGGGGACGACATAGAAGTGCAGGCCCATGCGCTTAAGTCATGGGGGACGGCATGGAAATGTAGGCCCATGACCAGTTTACGAGATCTCGGTATGTGTTTAATCGGTGTCCGGGACCGATTATTCTAGTCGTTGGACGACAAATGTTATGTTATGTTATGTTCTATGGAGTATGCCATTATGTATGTTCTTATGAGATGATTATGATTATGTTATGAATGATATGTTTTATGGATATATATATATGAAATGTTGGAGTTCGTTCACTAACCCCTTTACGTTAATGTTACTTGCTGGGCTTTAGCTCACCCCCGTATTTATGTATTTATAGGTGAGCATTCTGGAAGTCAAGCCTAGGCCGAGTTTTGCATCGAGCCATAGTGTTGAAGCCACCAAAGTTTTGTATGCCTCCGAGTTGGGGCTAGGCCGGGAAGGCCGTATGAGTATGTTTTGACTGTATATGTGGCATGAGCCTAAAATGTATGTATGATGGATGTATGATCTTTTGAGACATGTTATGTATGTAAGTGGGTGAATTAACATCTTTGGCATGTAAGTGAATGTTCATATAAATGCACAGCTCTTTGGACTATGATTTATTGTTTTCGCTTCCGCGAGCCCCGATCTAATATGTTATGTACAGGAAGGCCTGTGGTAATCCAAGGATTACTGCCCGGTTACGACAACAACTTTCTACGGGGGGGTTTGGGTCGTGACAAGTAAATACAACGTTTCCTTACCATTTCTCACGCATTAGGGTTCGAACACCCGAACACCTATACGGATTCTCCTGCACAGTGGCAGATATGTAAATACAGCGTTTCATTACCATTTCCCACGCATTATGGTTCGAACACTAATGCACCTTTACGGATTATCGTGCACAGTGGCAGATATGTATATACAACGTTTCCATACCATTTATCACGCATTAGGGTTCGAACACTCGAACACTTGTACGGATTCTGCTGCACAGTGGCAGATATGTAAATACAACGTTTCCTTACCATTTCTCACACATTAGGGTTCGAACACTTGAACACCTATACGGATTCTGCTGCACAGTGGCAGATATGTAAATACAACGTTTCTTACCATTTCTCACGCATTAAGGTTCGAACACTCGAACACCTATACGGATTCTCCTGCACAGTGGCAGATATGTAAATACAACGTTTTCTTACCACTTCTCACGCATTAGGGTTCGAACACTAATGCACCTTTACGGATTATCCTGCACAGTGGCAGATATGTAAATACAACGTTTCCATAGCATTTCTCACGCATTAGGGTTCGAACACTCGAACACCTATACGGATTCTGCTGCACAGTGGCAGATATGTAAATACAACGTTTTCTTACCATTTCTCACACATTAGGGTTCGAACACTCGAACACCTATACGGATTCTGCTGCACAGTGGCAAATATATAAATACAACGTTTCCTTACCATTTCTCACTCATTAGGGTTCAAACACTCGAACACCTATACGGATTCTCCTGCACAGTGGCAGAGATGTAAATACAATTTTTTCTTACCATTTCTCACGCATTAGGGTTCGAACACTCGAACACCTATACGGATTCTCCTGCACAGTGGCAGATATGTAAATACAACGTTTCCTCACCATTCCTCACGCATTAGGGTTCGATCACTCAAACACCTATACGGAATCTCCTACACAGTGGCAGATATGTAAACACGACACTTACTTACCATTTCTCACGCATTAGGTTTCGAACACTCGAACACCTATACGGATTCTCTTGCACAGTGGCAGACATGTAAATACAACGTTTCCTTTCCATTTCTCACCCGTTAGGGTTCGAACACTCAAACACCTATACGGATTCTCCTGCACAGTGGCAGATATGTAAATACAACGTTTCCTTACCATTTCTCACGCATTAGGGTTCGAACACCCGAGCACCTATACGGATTCTCCTGCACAGTGGCAGATATGTAAATACAGCGTTTCATTACCATTTCACACGCATTAGGGTTCGAACACTCATGCACCTTTACGGATTATCCTGCACAGTGGCAGATATGTAAATACAACGTTTCCATACCATTTCTAACGCATTAGGGGTCGAACACTCGAACACCTATACGGATTCTGCTGCACAGTGGCAGATATGTAAATACAACGTTTCTTACCATTTCTCACGCATTAGGGTTCGAACACTCGAACACCTATACGGATTCTCCTGCACAGTGGCAGATATGTAAATACAACGTTTTCTTACCATTTCTCACGCATTAGGGTTCGAACACTCGAACACCTATGCGGATTCTGCTGCACAGTGGCAGATATGTAAATACAACGTTTCTTACCATTTCTCACGCATTAGGGTTCGAACACTCGAACACATATACGGATTCTCCTGCACAGTGGCAGATATGTAAATACAACGTTTTCTTACCATTTCTCACGCATTATGGTTCGAACACTAATGCACCTTTACGGATTATCCTGCACAGTGGCAGATATGTAAATACAACGTTTCCATACCATTTCTCACGCATTAGGGTTCGAACACTCGAACACCTATACGGATTTTGCTGCACAGTGGCAGATATGTAAATACAACGTTTCCTTACCATTTCTCACACATTAGGGTTCGAACACTCGAACACCTATACGGATTCTGCTGCACAGTGGCAGATATGTAAATACAACGTTTCCTTACCATTTCTCACTCATTAGGGTTCGAACACTCGAACACCTATACGGATTCTCCTGCACAGTGGCAGATATGTAAATACAATTTTTTCTTACCATTTCTAACGCATTAGGGTTCGAACACTCGAACACCTATACGGATTCTCCTGCACAGTGGCAGATATGTAAATACAACATTTCCTCACCATTCCTCACGCATTAGGGTTCGATCACTCAAACACCTATACGGAATCTCCTACACAGTGGCAGATATGTAAACACGGCATTTACTTACCATTTCTCACGCATTAGGTTTCGAACACTCGAACACCTATACGGATTCTCCTGCACAGTGGCAGATATGTAAATACAACATTTCCTCACCATTCCTCACGCGTTAGGGTTTGATCACTCAAACACCTATACGAAGTCTCCTACACAGTGGCAGATATGTAAACACGGCATTTACTTACCATTTCTCACGCATTAGGTTTCGAACACTCGAACACCTGTACGGATTCTCTTGCACAGTGGCAGATATGTAAATACAACATTTCCTTTCCATTTCTCACCCGTTGGGGTTCGAACACTCGAACACCTATACGGATTCTCCTGCACAGTGGCAGATATGTAAATACAACGTTTCTTACCATTTCTCACGCATTAGGGTTCGAACACTCGAACACCTATACGGATTCTCCTGCACAGTGGCAGATATGTAAATACAACGTTTTCTTACCATTTCTCACGCATTAGGGTTCGAACACTCGAACACCTATACGGATTCTGCTGCACAGTGGCAGATATGTAAATACAACGTTTCTTACCATTTCTCACGCATTAGGGTTCGAACACTCGAACACATATACGGATTCTCCTGCACAGTGGCAGATATGTAAATACAACGTGTTCTTACCATTTCTCACGCATTATGGTTCGAACACTAATGCACCTTTACGGATTATCCTGCACAGTGGCAGATATGTAAATACAACGTTTCCATACCATTTCTCACGCATTAGGGTTCGAACACTCGAACACCTATACGGATTTTGCTGCACAGTGGCAGATATGTAAATACAACGTTTCCTTACCATTTCTCACACATTAGGGTTCGAACACTCGAACACCTATACGGATTCTGCTGCACAGTGGCAGATATGTAAATACAACGTTTCCTTACCATTTCTCACTCATTAGGGTTCGAACACTCGAACACCAATACGGATTCTCCTGCAAAGTGGCAGATATGTAAATACAATTTTTTCTTACAATTTCTAACGCATTAGGGTTCGAACACTCGAACACCCATACGGATTCTCCTGCACAGTGGCAGATATGTAAATACAACATTTCCTCACCATTCCTCACGCATTAGGGTTCGATCACTCAAACACCTATACGGAATCTCCTACACAGTGGCAGATATGTAAACACGGCATTTACTTACCATTTCTCACGCATTAGGTTTCGAACACTCGAACACCTATACGGATTCTCCTGCACAGTGGCAGATATGCAAATACAACATTTCCTCACCATTCCTCACGCGTTAGGGTTTGATCACTCAAACACCTATACGAAATCTCCTACACAGTGGCAGATATGTAAACACGGCATTTACTTACCATTTCTCACGCATTAGGTTTCGAACACTCGAACACCTGTACGGATTCTCTTGCACAGTGGCAGATATGTAAATACAACATTTCCTTTCCATTTCTCACCCGTTGGGGTTCGAACACTCGAACACCTATACGGATTCTCCTGCACAGTGGCAGATATGTAAATACAACGTTTCCTTACCATTTCTCACGCATTAGGGTTCGAACACCCGAACACCTATTCAGATTCTCCTGCACAGTGGAAGATATGTAAATACAACGTTTCTTTGCCATTTCTCACGCATTAGGGTTCGAACACTCGAACACCTATACGGATTCTCCTGCACAGTGGCAGATATGTAAATACAACGTTTCTTACCATTTCTCACTCATTAGGGTTCGAACACTCGAACACCTATACGGATTCTCCTGCACAGTGGCAGATATGTAAATACAATTTTTTCTTACCATTTCTCACGCATTAGGGTTCGAACACTCGAACACCTATACGGATTCTCCTGCACAGTGGCAGATATGTAAATACAACGTTTCCTTACCATTTCTCACACATTAGGGTTCGAACACTCGAACACCTATACGGATTCTCCTGCACAGTGGCAGATATGTGAATACAACGTTTCCATACCATTTCTCACGCATTAGGGTTCGAACACTCGAACACCTATACGAATTCTCCTGCACAGTGGCAGATATGTAAATACAACGTTGTCTTACCATTTCTCACGCATTAGGGTTCGAACACTCGAACACCTATACGGATTCTGCTGCACAGTGGCAGATATGAAAATACAACGTTTCCTTACCATTTCTCACACATTAGGGTTCGAACACTCGAGCACCTATACGGATTCTGCTGCACAGTGGCAGATATGTAAATACAACGTTTCCTTACCATTTCTCACGCATTAGGGTTCGAACACTCGAACACCTATACGAACTCTCCTGCACAGTGGCAGATATGTAAATACAATTTTTTCTTACCATTTCTCACGCATTAGGGTTCGAACACTCGAACACTTATACGGATTCTCCTGCACAGTGGCAGATATGTAAATACAACGTCTCCTCACCAGTCCTCACGCATTAGGGTTCGATCACTAAAACACCTACACGGAATCTCCTGCACAGTGGCAGATATGTAAACACGGCATTTACTTACCATTTCTCACGCATTAGGTTTCGAACACTAGAACACATATACGGATTCTCTTGCACAGTGGGAGATATGTAAATACAACGTTTCCTTTCCATTTCTCACCCGTTAGGGTTCGAACACTCGAACACCTATACGGATTCTCATGCACAGTGGTAGATATGTAAATACAACGTTTCCTTAGCATTTCTCACGCCTTAGGGTTCGAACACCCGAACACCTATACGGATTCTGCTGCACAGTGGCAGATATGTAAATACAACGTTTCCATACCATTTCTCACGCATTAGGGTTCGAACACTCATGCACCTTTACGGATTATCCTGCACAGTGGGAGATATGTAAATACAACGTTTCCATACCATTTCTCACGCATTAGGGTTCGAACACTCGAACACCAATACGGATTCTGCTGCACAGTGCCAGATATGTAAATACAACATTTCCTTACCATTTCTCACGCATTAGGGTTCGAACACTCGAACACCAATACGGATTCTGCTGCACAGTGCCAGATATGTAAATACAACATTTCCTTACCATTTCTCACGCATTAGGGTTCGAACACTCGAACACCAATACGGATTCTCCTGCACAGTGGCAGATATGTAAATACAACGTGTTCTTACCAATTCTCACGCATTATGGTTCGAACACTAATGCACCTTTACGGATTATCCTGCACAGTGGCAGATATGTAAATACAACGTTTCCATACCATTTCTCACGCATTAGGGTTCGAACACTCGAACACCTATACGGATTTTGCTGCACAGTGGCAGATATGTAAATACAACGTTTCCTTACCATTTCTCACACATTAGGGTTCGAACACTCGAACACCTATACGGATTCTGCTGCACAGTGGCAGATATGTAAATACAACGTTTCCTTACCATTTCTCACTCATTAGGGTTCGAACACTCGAACACCTATACGGATTCTCCTGCACAGTGGCAGATATGTAAATACAATTTTTTCTTACCATTTCTAACGCATTAGGGTTCGAACACTCGAACACCCATACGGATTCTCCTGCACAGTGGCAGATATGTAAATACAACATTTCCTCACCATTCCTCACGCATTAGGGTTCGATCACTCAAACACCTATACGGAATCTCCTACACAGTGGCAGATATGTAAACACGGCATTTACTTACCATTTCTCACGCATTAGGTTTCGAACAGTCGAACACCTATACGGATTCTCCTGCACAGTGGCAGATATGTAAATACAACATTTCCTCACCATTCCTCACGCGTTAGGGTTTGATCACTCAAACACCTATACGAAATCTCCTACACAGTGGCAGATATGTAAACACGGCATTTACTTACCATTTCTCACGCATTACGTTTCGAACACTCGAACACCTGTACGGATTCTCTTGCACAGTGGCAGATATGTAAATACAACATTTCCTTTCCATTTCTCACCCGTTGGGGTTCGAACACTCGAACACCTATACGGATTCTCCTGCACAGTGGCAGATATGTAAATACAACGTTTCCTTACCATTTCTCACGCATTAGGGTTCGAACACCCGAACACCTATTCAGATTCTCCTGCACAGTGGCAGATATGTAAATACAACGTTTCTTTGCCATTTCTCACGCATTAGGGTTCGAACACTCGAACACCTATACGGATTCTCCTGCACAGTGGCAGATATGTAAATACAACGTTTCTTACCATTTCTCACTCATTAGGGTTCGAACACTCGAACACCTATACGGATTCTCCTGCACAGTGGCAGATATGTAAATACAATTTTTTCTTACCATTTCTCACGCATTAGGGTTCGAACACTCGAACACCTATACGGATTCTCCTGCACAGTGGCAGATATGTAAATACAACGTTTCCTTACCATTTCTCACACATTAGGGTTCGAACACTCGAACACCTATACGGATTCTCCTGCACAGTGGCAGATATGTGAATACAACGTTTCCATACCATTTCTCACGCATTAGGGTTCGAACACTCGAACACCTATACGAATTCTCCTGCACAGTGGCAGATATGTAAATACAACGTTGTCTTACCATTTCTCACGCATTAGGGTTCGAACACTCGAACACCTATACGGATTCTGCTGCACAGTGGCAGATATGAAAATACAACGTTTCCTTACCATTTCTCACACATTAGGGTTCGAACACTCGAGCACCTATACGGATTCTGCTGCACAGTGGCAGATATGTAAATACAACGTTTCCTTACCATTTCTCACGCATTAGGGTTCGAACACTCGAACACCTATAGGAACTCTCCTGCACAGTGGCAGATATGTAAATACAATTTTTTCTTACCATTTCTCACGCATTAGGGTTCGAACACTCGAACACTTATACGGATTCTCCTGCACAGTGGCAGATATGTAAATACAACGTCTCCTCACCAGTCCTCACGCATTAGGGTTCGATCACTAAAACACCTACACGGAATCTCCTGCACAGTGGCAGATATGTAAACACGGCATTTACTTACCATTTCTCACGCATTAGGTTTCGAACACTAGAACACATATACGGATTCTCTTGCACAGTGGGAGATATGTAAATACAACGTTTCCTTTCCATTTCTCACCCGTTAGGGTTCGAACACTCGAACACCTATACGGATTCTCATGCACAGTGGTAGATATGTAAATACAACGTTTCCTTAGCATTTCTCACGCCTTAGGGTTCGAACACCCGAACACCTATACGGATTCTGCTGCACAGTGGCAGATATGTAAATACAACGTTTCCATACCATTTCTCACGCATTAGGGTTCGAACACTCATGCACCTTTACGGATTATCCTGCACAGTGGTAGATATGTAAATACAACGTTTCCATACCATTTCTCACGCATTAGGGTTCGAACACTCGAACACCAATACGGATTCTGCTGCACAGTGCCAGATATGTAAATACAACATTTCCTTACCATTTCTCACGCATTAGGGTTCGAACACTCGAACACCAATACGGATTCTGCTGCACAGTGCCAGATATGTAAATACAACATTTCCTTACCATTTCTCACGCATTAGGGTTCGAACACTCGAACACCAATACGGATTCTCCTGCACAGTGGCAGATATGTAAATACAACGTGTTCTTACCAATTCTCACGCATTATGGTTCGAACACTAATGCACCTTTACGGATTATCCTGCACAGTGGCAGATATGTAAATACAACGTTTCCATACCATTTCTCACGCATTAGGGTTCGAACACTCGAACACCTATACGGATTTTGCTGCACAGTGGCAGATATGTAAATACAACGTTTCCTTACCATTTCTCACACATTAGGGTTCGAACACTCGAACACCTATACGGATTCTGCTGCACAGTGGCAGATATGTAAATACAACGTTTCCTTACCATTTCTCACTCATTAGGGTTCGAACACTCGAACACCTATACGGATTCTCCTGCACAGTGGCAGATATGTAAATACAATTTTTTCTTACCATTTCTAACGCATTAGGGTTCGAACACTCGAACACCCATACGGATTCTCCTGCACAGTGGCAGATATGTAAATACAACATTTCCTCACCATTCCTCACGCATTAGGGTTCGATCACTCAAACACCTATACGGAATCTCCTACACAGTGGCAGATATGTAAACACGGCATTTACTTACCATTTCTCACGCATTAGGTTTCGAACAGTCGAACACCTATACGGATTCTCCTGCACAGTGGCAGATATGTAAATACAACATTTCCTCACCATTCCTCACGCGTTAGGGTTTGATCACTCAAACACCTATACGAAATCTCCTACACAGTGGCAGATATGTAAACACGGCATTTACTTACCATTTCTCACGCATTACGTTTCGAACACTCGAACACCTGTACGGATTCTCTTGCACAGTGGCAGATATGTAAATACAACATTTCCTTTCCATTTCTCACCCGTTGGGGTTCGAACACTCGAACACCTATACGGATTCTCCTGCACAGTGGCAGATATGTAAATACAACGTTTCCTTACCATTTCTCACGCATTAGGGTTCGAACACCCGAACACCTATTCAGATTCTCCTGCACAGTGGCAGATATGTAAATACAACGTTTCTTTGCCATTTCTCACGCATTAGGGTTCGAACACTCGAACACCTATACGGATTCTCCTGCACAGTGGCAGATATGTAAATACAACGTTTCTTACCATTTCTCACTCATTAGGGTTCGAACACTCGAACACCTATACGGATTCTCCTGCACAGTGGCAGATATGTAAATACAATTTTTTCTTACCATTTCTCACGCATTAGGGTTCGAACACTCGAACACCTATACGGATTCTCCTGCACAGTGGCAGATATGTAAATACAACGTTTCCTTACCATTTCTCACACATTAGGGTTCGAACACTCGAACACCTATACGGATTCTCCTGCACAGTGGCAGATATGTGAATACAACGTTTCCATACCATTTCTCACGCATTAGGGTTCGAACACTCGAACACCTATACGAATTCTCCTGCACAGTGGCAGATATGTAAATACAACGTTGTCTTACCATTTCTCACGCATTAGGGTTCGAACACTCGAACACCTATACGGATTCTGCTGCACAGTGGCAGATATAAAAATACAACGTTTCCTTACCATTTCTCACACATTAGGGTTCGAACACTCGAGCACCTATACGGATTCTGCTGCACAGTGGCAGATATGTAAATACAACGTTTCCTTACCATTTCTCACGCATTAGGGTTCGAACACTCGAACACCTATACGAACTCTCCTGCACAGTGGCAGATATGTAAATACAATTTTTTCTTACCATTTCTCACGCATTAGGGTTCGAACACTCGAACACTTATACGGATTCTCCTGCACAGTGGCAGATATGTAAATACAACGTCTCCTCACCAGTCCTCACGCATTAGGGTTCGATCACTAAAACACCTACACGGAATCTCCTGCACAGTGGCAGATATGTAAACACGGCATTTACCTACCATTTCTCACGCATTAGGTTTCGAACACTAGAACACATATACGGATTCTCTTGCACAGTGGCAGATATGTAAATACAACGTTTCCTTTCCATTTCTCACCCGTTAGGGTTCGAACACTCGAACACCTATACGGATTCTCATGCACAGTGGTAGATATGTAAATACAACGTTTCCTTAGCATTTCTCACGCCTTAGGGTTCGAACACCCGAACACCTATACGGATTCTCCGGCACAGTGGCAGATATGTAAATACAACGTTTCCATACCATTTCTCACGCATTAGGGTTCGAACACTCATGCACCTTTACGGATTATCCTGCACAGTGGTAGATATGTAAATACAACGTTTCCATACCATTTCTCACGCATTAGGGTTCGAACACTCGAACACCAATACGGATTCTGCTGCACAGTGCCAGATATGTAAATACAACATTTCCTTACCATTTCTCACGCATTAGGGTTCGAACACTCGAACACCAATACGGATTCTGCTGCACAGTGCCAGATATGTAAATACAACATTTCCTTACCATTTCTCACGCATTAGGGTTCGAACACTCGAACACCAATACGGATTCTCCTGCACAGTGGCAGATATGTAAATACAACGTTTTCTTACCATTTCTCACTCATTAGGGTTCGAACACTCATGCACCTTTACGGATTATCCTGCACAGTGGCAGATATGTAAATACAACGTTTCCTTACCATTTCTCACACATTAGGGTTCGAACACTCGAGCACCTATACAGATTCTGCTGCACAGTGGCAGATATGTAAATACAACGTTTCCTTACCATTTCTCACGCATTAGGGTTCGAACACTCGAACACCTATACGAATTCTCCTGCACAGTGGCAGATATGTAAATACAATTTTTTCTTACCATTTCTCACGCAATAGGGTTCGAACACTCGAACACGTATACGGATTCTCCTGCACAGTGGCAGATATGTAAATACAACGTTTCCTCACCATTCCTCACGCATTAGGGTTCGAGCACTCAAACACCTATACGGAATCTCCTCCACAGTGGCAGATATGTAAACACGGCATTTACTTACCATTTCTCACGCATTAGGTTTCGAACACTAGAACACATATACGGATTCTCTTGCATAGTGGCAGATATGTAAATACAACGTTTCCTTTCCATTTCTCACCCGTTAGGGTTCGAACACTCGAACACCTATACGGATTCTCCTGCACAGTGGCAGATATGTAAATACAACGTTTCCTTAGCATTTCTCACGCATTAGCGTTCGAACACCCGAACACCGATACGGATTCTCCTGCACAGTGGCAGATATGTAAATACAGCGTTTCGTTACCATTTCTCACGCATTAGGGTTCGAACACACATGCACCTTTACGGATTATCCTGCACAGTGGCAGATATGTAAATACAACGTTTCCTCACCATTCCTCACGCATTAGGGTTCGAACACTCCAACCCCTATACGGATTCTCCTACACAGTGGCAGATATGTAAATACGGCATTTACTTGCCATTTCTCACGCATTAGGTTTCGAGCACTCGAACACCTATACGGATTCTCTTGCACAGTGGCAGATATGTAAATACAACGTTTCCTTTCCATTTCTCAACCGTTAGGGTTCGAACACTCGAACACCTATACGGATTCTCCTGCACAATGGCAGATATGTAAATACAACGTTTCCTCACCATTCCTCATGCATTAGGGTTCGATCAGTCAAACACCTATACGGATTCTCCTACACAGTGGCAGATATGTAAATACGGCATTTACTTACCATTTCTCACGCATTAGGTTTCGAACACTCGAACACCTATACGGATTCTCCTGCACAGTGGCAGTTATGTAAATACAACGTTTCCTTACCATTTCTCACGCATTAGGGTTCGAACACTCGAACACCTATACGGATTCTGCTGCACAGTGGCAGATATGTAAATACAACGTTTCATTACCATTTCTCACGCATTAGGGTTCGAACACTCGAACACCTATACGGATTCTCCTGCATAGTGGCAGATATGTAAATACAACGTTTCCTTACCATTTCTCACGCATTAGGGTCCGAACACCCGAACACCTATACGGATTCTCCTGCACAGTGGCAGATATGTGAATACAACGTTTCCATACCATTTCTCACGCATTAGGGTTCGAACACTCGAACACCTATACGAATTCTCCTGCACAGTGGCAGATATGTAAATACAACGTTGTCTTGCCATTTCTCACGCATTAGGGTTCGAACACTCGAACACCTATACGGATTCTGCTGCACAGTGGCAGATATGAAAATACAACGTTTCCTTACCATTTCTCACACATTAGGGTTCGAACACTCGAGCACCTATACGGATTCTGCTGCACAGTGGCAGATATGTAAATACAACGTTTCATTACCATTTCTCACGCATTAGGGTTCGAACACTCGAACACCTATACGGATTCTCCTGCACAGTGGCAGATATGTAAATACAACGTTTCCTTACCATTTCTCACGCATTAGGGTTCGAACACCCGAACACCTATACGGATTCTCCTGCACAGTGGCAGATATGTAAATACAACGTTTTCTTACCATTTCTCACGCATTAGGGTTCGAACACTCATGCACCTTTACGGATTATCCTGCACAGTGGCAGATATGTAAATACAACGTTTCCTTACCATTTCTCACACATTAGGGTTCGAACACTCGAGCACCTATACAGATTCTGCTGCACAGTGGCAGATATGTAAATACAACGTTTCCTTACCATTTCTCACGCATTAGGGTTCGAACACTCGAACACCTATACGGATTCTGCTGCACAGTGGCAGATATGTAAATACAACGTTTCATTACCATTTCTCACGCATTAGGGTTCGAACACTCGAACACCTATACGGATTCTCCTGCATAGTGGCAGATATGTAAATACAACGTTTCCTTACCATTTCTCACGCATTAGGGTCCGAACACCCGAACACCTATACGGATTCTCCTGCACAGTGGCAGATATGTGAATACAACGTTTCCATACCATTTCTCACGCATTAGGGTTCGAACACTCGAACACCTATACGAATTCTCCTGCACAGTGGCAGATATGTAAATACAACGTTGTCTTACCATTTCTCACGCATTAGGGTTCGAACACTCGAACACCTATACGAACTCTCCTGCGCAGTGGCAGATATGTAAATACAATTTTTTCTTACCATTTCTCACGCATTAGGGTTCGAACATTCAAACACTTATACGGATTCTCCTGCACAGTGGCAGATATGTAAATACAACGTTTCCTCACCAGTCCTCACGCATTAGGGTTCGATCACTAAAACACCTACACGGAATCTCCCGCACAGTGGCAGATATGTAAACACGGCATTTACTTACCATTTCTCACGCATTAGGTTTCGAACACTAGAACACATATATGGATTCTCTTGCACAGTGGCAGATATGTAAATACAACGTTTCCTTTCCATTTCTCACCCGTTAGGGTTCGAACACTCGAACACCTATACGGATTCTCATGCACAGTGGTAGATATGTAAATACAACGTTTCCTTATCATTTCTCACGCCTTAGGGTTCGAACACCCGAACACCTATACGGATTCTCCTGCACAGTGGCAGATATGTAAATACAACGTTTCCATACCATTTCTCACGCATTAGGGTTCGAACACTCATGCACCTTTACGGATTATCCTGCACAGTGGTAGATATGTAAATACAACGTTTCCATACCATTTCTCACGCATTAGGGTTCGAACACTCGAACACCAATACGGATTCTGCTGCACAGTGCCAGATATGTAAATACAACGTTTCCTTACCATTTCTCACGCATTAGGGTTCGAACACTCGAACACCAATACGGATTCTGCTGCACAGTGGCAGATATGTAAATACAACGTTTCCATACCATTTCTCACGCATTAGGGTTCGAACACTCGAACACCTATACGGATTCTGCTGCACAGTGGCAGATATGTAAATACAACGTTTTCTTACGATTTCTCACGCATTAGGGTTCGAACACTCGAACACCTATACGGATTCTGCTGCACAGTGGCAGATATGTAAATACAACGTTTCATTACCATTTCTCACGCATTAGGGTTCGAACACTCGAACACCTATACGGATTCTCCTGCACAATGGCAGATATGTAAATACAACGTTTCCTTACCATTTCTCACGCATTAGGGTTCGAACACCCGAACACCTATACGGATTCTCCTGCACAGTGGCAGATATGTAAATACAACGTTTTCTTACCATTTCTCACGCATTAGGGTTCGAACACTCATGCACCTTTACGGATTATCCTGCACAGTGGCAGATATGTAAATACAACGTTTCCTTACCATTTCTCACACATTAGGGTTCGAACACTCGAGCACCTATACGGATTCTGCTGCACAGTGGCAGATATGTAAATACAACGTTTCCTTACCATTTCTCACGCATTAGGGTTCGAACACTCGAACACCTATACGAACTCTCCTGCACGGTGGCAGATATGTAAATACAATTTTTTCTTACCATTTCTCACGCATTAGGGTTCGAACACTCGAACACTTATACGGATTCTCCTGCACAGTGGCAGATATGTAAATACAACGTTTCCTCACCAGTCCTCACGCATTAGGGTTCGATCACTAAAACACCTACACGGAATCTCCTGCACAGTGGCAGATATGTAAACACGGCATTTACTTACCATTTCTCACGCATTAGGTTTCGAACACTAGAACACATATACGGATTCTCTTGCACAGTGGCAGATATGTAAATACAACGTTTCCTTTCCATTTCTCACCCGTTAGGGTTCGAACACTCGAACACCTATACGGATTCTCATGCACAGTGGTAGATATGTAAATACAACGTTTCCTTATCATTTCTCACGCCTTAGGGTTCGAACACCCGAACACCTATACGGATTCTCCTGCACAGTGGCAGATATGTAAATACAACGTTTCCATACCATTTCTCACGCATTAGGGTTCGAACACTCATGCACCTTTACGGATTATCCTGCACAGTGGTAGATATGTAAATACAACGTTTCCATGCCATTTCTCACGCATTAGGGTTCGAACACTCGAACACCAATACGGATTCTGCTGCACAGTGCCAGATATGTAAATACAACGTTTCCTTACCATTTCTCACGCATTAGGGTTCGAACACTCGAACACCAATACGGATTCTGCTGCACAGTGGCAGATATGTAAATACAACGTTTCCATACCATTTCTCACGCATTAGGGTTCGAACACTCGAACACCTATACGGATTCTGCTGCACAGTGGCAGATATGTAAATACAACGTTTTCTTACGATTTCTCACGCATTAGGGTTCGAACACTCGAACACCTATACGGATTCTGCTGCACAGTGGCAGATATGTAAATACAACGTTTCATTACCATTTCTCACGCATTAGGGTTCGAACACTCGAACACCTATACGGATTCTCCTGCACAGTGGCAGATATGTAAATACAACGTTTCCTTACCATTTCTCACGCATTAGGGTTCGAACACCCGAACACCTATACGGATTCTCCTGCACAGTGGCAGATATGTAAATACAACGTTTTCTTACCATTTCTCACGCATTAGGGTTCGAACACTCATGCACCTTTACGGATTATCCTGCACAGTGGCAGATATGTAAATACAACGTTTCCTTACCATTTCTCACACATTAGGGTTCGAACACTCGAGCACCTATACAGATTCTGCTGCACAGTGGCAGATATGTAAATACAACGTTTCCTTACCATTTCTCACGCATTAGGGTTCGAACACTCGAACACCTATACGAATTCTCCTGCACAGTGGCAGATATGTAAATACAATTTTTTCTTACCATTTCTCACGCAATAGGGTTCGAACACTCGAACACGTATACGGATTCTCCTGCACAGTGGCAGATATGTAAATACAACGTTTCCTCACCATTCCTCACGCATTAGGGTTCGAGCACTCAAACACCTATACGGAATCTCCTCCACAGTGGCAGATATGTAAACACGGCATTTACTTACCATTTCTCACGCATTAGGTTTCGAACACTAGAACACATATACGGATTCTCTTGCACAGTGGCAGATAGGTAAATACAACGTTTCCTTTCCATTTCTCACCCGTTAGGGTTCGAACACTCGAACACCTATACGGATTCTCCTGCACAGTGGCAGATATGTAAATACAACGTTTCCTTAGCATTTCTCACGCATTAGCGTTCGAACACCCGAACACCGATACGGATTCTCCTGCACAGTGGCAGATATGTAAATACAGCGTTTCGTTATCATTTCTCACGCATTAGGGTTCGAACACACATGCACCTTTACGGATTATCCTGCACAGTGGCAGATATGTAAATACAACGTTTCCTCACCATTCCTCACGGATTAGGGTTCGAACACTCCAACACCTATACGGATTCTCCTACACAGTGGCAGATATGTAAATACGGCATTTACTTGCCATTTCTCACGCATTAGGTTTCGAGCACTCGAACACCTATACGGATTCTCTTGCACAGTGGCAGATATGTAAATACAACGTTTCCTTTCCATTTCTCAACCGTTAGGGTTCGAACACTCGAACACCTATACGGATTCTCCTGCACAATGGCAGATATGTAAATACAACGTTTCCTCACCATTCCTCATGCATTAGGGTTCGATCACTCAAACACCTATACGGATTCTCCTACACAGTGGCAGATATGTAAATACGGCATTTACTTACCATTTCTCACGCATTAGGTTTCGAACACTCGAACACCTATACGGATTCTCCTGCACAGTGGCAGTTATGTAAATACAACGTTTCCTTACCATTTCTCACGCATTAGGGTTCGAACACTCGAACACCTATACAGATTCTGCTGCACAGTGGCAGATATGTAAATACAACGTTTCATTACCATTTCTCACGCATTAGGGTTCGAACACTCGAACGCCTATACGGATTCTCCTGCATAGTGGCAGATATGTAAATACAACGTTTTCTTACCATTTCTCACGCATTAGGGTTCGAACACTCATGAACCTTTACGGATTATCCTGCACAGTGGCAGATATGTAAATACAACGTTTCCTTACCATTTCTCACACATTAGGGTTCGAACACTCGAGCACCTATACGGATTCTGCTGCACAGTGGCAGATATGTAAATACAACGTTTCCTTACCATTTCTCACGCATTAGGGTTCGAACAGTCGAACACCTATACGGATTCTCCTGCACAGTGGCAGATATGTAAATACAACGTTGTCTTACCATTTCTCACGCATTAGGGTTCGAACACTCGAGCACCTATACGAATTCTGCTGCACAGTGGCAGATATGTAAATACAACGTTTCCTTACCATTTCTCACGCATTAGGGTTCGAACACTCGAACACCTATACGAACTCTCCTGCACAGTGGCAGATATGTAAATACAATTTTTTCTTACCATTTCTCACGCATTAGGGTTCGAACACTCGAACACTTATACGGATTCTCCTGCACAGTGGCAGATATGTAAATACAACGTTTCCTCACCATTCCTCACGCATTAGGGTTCGATCACTAAAACACCTACACGGAATCTCCTGCACAGTGGCAGATATGTAAACACGGCATTTACTTACCATATCTCACGCATTAGGTTTCGAACACTAGAACACATATACGGATTCTCTTGCACAGTGGCAGATATGTAAATACAACGTTTCCTTTCCATTTCTCACCCGTTAGGGTTCGAACACTCGAACACCTATACGGATTCTCATGCACAGTGGTAGATATGTAAATACAACGTTTCCTTAGCATTTCTCACGCCTTAGGGTTCGAACACCCGAACACCTATACGGATTCTCCTGCACAGTGGCAGATATGTAAATACAACGTTTCCATACCATTTCTCACGCATTAGGGTTCGAACACTCATGCACCTTTACGGATTATCCTGCACAGTGGTAGATATGTAAATACAACGTTTCCATACCATTTCTCACGCATTACGGTTCGAACACTCGAACACCAATACGGATTCTGCTGCACAGTGCCAGATATGTAAATACAACGTTTCCTTACCATTTCTCACGCATTAGGGTTCGAACACTCGAACACCAATACGGATTCTGCTGCACAGTGGCAGATATGTAAATACAACGTTTCCATACCATTTCTCACGCATTAGGGTTCGAACACTCGAACACCTATACGGATTCTGCTGCACAGTGGCAGATATGTAAATACAACGTTTTCTTACGATTTCTCACGCATTAGGGTTCGAACACTCGAACACCTATACGGATTCTCCTGCACAGTGGCAGATATGTAAATACAACGTTTCATTACCATTTCTCACGCATTAGGGTTCGAACACTCGAACACCTATACGGATTCTCCTGCACAGTGGCAGATATGTAAATACAACGTTTCCTTACCATTTGTCACGCATTAGTGTTCGAACACCCGAACACCTATACGGATTCTCCTGCACAGTGGCAGATATGTAAATACAACGTTTTCTTACCATTTCTCACGCATTAGGGTTCGAACACTCATGCACCTTTACGGATTATTCTGCACATCGGCAGATATGTAAATACAACGTTTCCTTACCATTTCTCACACATTAGGGTTCGAGCACTCGAGCACCTATACAGATTCTGCTGCACAGTGGCAGATATGTAAATACAACGTTTCCTTACCATTTCTCACGCATTAGGGTTCGAACACTCGAACACCTATACGAATTCTCCTGCACAGTGGCAGATATGTAAATACAATTTTTTCTTACCATTTCCCACGCAATAGGGTTCGAACACTCGAACACGTATACGGATTCTCCTGCACAGTGGCAGATATGTAAATACAACGTTTCCTCACCATTCCTCACGCATTAGGGTTCGAGCACTCAAACACCTATACGGAATCTCCTCCACAGTGGCAGATATGTAAACACGGCATTTACTTACCATTTCTCACGCATTAGGTTTCGAACACTAGAACACATATACAGATTCTCTTGCACAGTGGCAGATATGTAAATACAACGTTTCCTTTCCATTTCTCACCCGTTAGGGTTCGAACACTCGAACACCTAGACGGATTCTCCTACACAGTGGCAGATATGTAAATACAACGTTTCCTTAGCATTTCTCACGCATTAGCGTTCGAACACCCGAACACCGATACGGATTCTCCTGCACAGTGGCAGATATGTAAATACAGCGTTTCGTTACCATTTCTCACGCATTAGGGTTCGAACACGCATGCACCTTTACGGATTATCCTGCACAGTGGCAGATATGTAAATACAACGTTTCCGTACCATTTCTCACGCATTAGGGTTCGAACACTCGAACACTTATACGGATTCTGCTGCACAGTGGCAGATATGTAAATACAACGTTTCCGTACCATTTCTCACTCATTAGGGTTCGAACACTCGAACACCAATACGGATTCTGCTGCACAGTGGCAGATATGTAAATACAACGTTTCCTTACCATTTCTCACGCATTAGGGTTCGAACACTCGAACACCTATACGGATTCTGCTGCACAGTGGCAGATATGTAAATACAACGTTTTCTTACCATTTCTCACGCATTAGGGTTCGAACACTCAAACACCTATACGGATTCTGCTGCACAGTGGCAGATATGTAAATACAACGTTTCATTACCATTTCTAACGCATTGGGGTTCGAACACTCGAACACCTATACGGATTCTCCTGCACAGTGGCAGATATGTAAATACAACGTTTCCATACCATTTCTCACGCATTAGGGTTCGAACACTCGAACACCTATACGGATTCTCCTGCACAATGGCAGATATGTAAATACAACGTTTTCTTAACATTTCTCACGCATTAGGGTTCGAACACTCGAACACCTATACGGATTCTCCTGCACAGTGGCAGATATGTAAATACAACGTTTCCTCACCATTCCTCACGCATTAGGGTTCGAACACTCCAACACCTATACGAACTCTCCTGCACAGTGGCAGATATGTAAATACAATTTTTTCTTACCATTTCTCACGCATTAGGGTTCGAACACTCGAACACTTATACGGATTCTCCTGCACAGTGGCAGATATGTAAATACAACGTTTCCTCACCAGTCCTCACGCATTAGGGTTCGATCACTAAAACACCTACACGGAATCTCCTGCACAGTGGCAGATATGTAAACACGGCATTTACTTACCATTTCTCACGCATTAGGTTTCGAACACTAGAACGCATATACGGATTCTCTTGCACAGTGGCAGATATGTAAATAGAACGTTTCCTTTCCATTTCTCACCCGTTAGGGTTCGAACACTCGAACACCTATACGGATTCTCATGCACAGTGGTAGATATGTAAATACAACGTTTCCTTAGCATTTCTCACGCCTTAGGGTTCGAACACCCGAACACCTATACGGATTCTCCTGCACAGTGGCAGATATGTAAATACAACGTTTCCATACCATTTCTCACGCATTAGGGTTCGAACACTCATGCACCTTTACGGATTATCCTGCACAGTGGTAGATATGTAAATACAACGTTTCCATACCATTTCTCACGCATTAGGGTTCGAACACTCGAACACCAATACGGATTCTGCTGCACAGTGCCAGATATGTAAATACAACGTTTCCTTACCATTTCTCACGCATTAGGGTTCGAACACTCGAACACCAATACGGATTCTGCTGCACAGTGGCAGATATGTAAATACAACGTTTCCATACCATTTCTCACGCATTAGGGTTCGAACACTCGAACACCTATACGGATTCTGCTGCACAGTGGCAGATATGTAAATACAACGTTTTCTTACGATTTCTCACGCATTAGGGTTCGAACACTCGAACACCTATACGGATTCTGCTGCACAGTGGCAGATATGTAAATACAACGTTTCATTACCATTTCTCACGCATTAGGGTTCGAACACTCGAACACCTATACGGATTGTCCTGCACAGTGGCAGATATGTAAATACAACGTTTCCTTACCATTTCTCACGCATTAGGGTTCGAACACCCGAACACCTATACGGATTCTCCTGCACAGTGGCAGATATGTAAATACAACGTTTTCTTACCATTTCTCACGCATTAGGGTTCGAACACTCATGCACCTTTACGGATTATTCTGCACAGTGGCAGATATGTAAATACAACGTTTCCTTACCATTTCTCACACATTAGGGTTCGAACACTCGAGCACCTATACAGATTCTGCTGCACAGTGGCAGATATGTAAATACAACGTTTCCTTACCATTTCTCACGCATTAGGGTTCGAACACTCGAACACCTATACGAATTCTCCTGCACAGTGGCAGATATGTAAATACAATTTTTTCTTACCATTTCTCACGCAATAGGGTTCGAACACTCGAACACGTATACGGATTCTCCTGCACAGTGGCAGATATGTAAATACAACGTTTCCTCACCATTCCTCACGCATTAGGGTTCGAGCACTCAAACACCTATACGGAATCTCCTCCACAGTGGCAGATATGTAAACACGGCATTTACTTACCATTTCTCACGCATTAGGTTTCGAACACTAGAACACATATACGGATTCTCTTGCACAGTGGCAGATATGTAAATACAACGTTTCCTTTCCATTTCTCACCCGTTAGGGTTCGAACACTCGAACACCTATACCGATTCTCCTACACAGTGGCAGATATGTAAATACAACGTTTCCTTAGCATTTCTCACGCATTAGCGTTCGAACACCCGAACACCGATACGGATTCTCCTGCACAGTGGCAGATATGTAAATACAGCGTTTCGTTACCATTTCTCACGCATTAGGGTTCGAACACACATGCACCTTTACGGATTATCCTGCACAGTGGCAGATATGTAAATACAACGTTTCCGTACCATTTCTCACGCATTAGTGTTCGAACACTCGAACACTTATACGGATTCTGCTGCACAGTGGCAGATATGTAAATACAACGTTTCCGTACCATTTCTCACTCATTAGGGTTCGAACACTCGAACACCAATACGGATTCTGCTGCACAGTGGCAGATATGTAAATACAACGTTTCCTTACCATTTCCCACGCATTAGGGTTCGAACACTCGAACACCTATACGGATTCTGCTGCACAGTGGCAGATATGTAAATACAACGTTTTCTTACCATTTCTCACGCATTAGGGTTCGAACACTCGAACACCTATACGGATTCTGCTGCACAGTGGCAGATATGTAAATACAACGTTTCATTACCATTTCTCACGCATTAGGGTTCGAACACTCGAACACCTATACGGATTCTCCTGCACAGTGGCAGATATGTAAATACAACGTTTCCATACCATTTCTCACGCATTAGGGTTCGAACACTCGAACACCTATACGGATTCTCCTGCACAATGGCAGATATGTAAATACAACGTTTTCTTAACATTTCTCACGCATTAGGGTTCGAACACTCGAACACCTATACGGATTCTCCTGCACAGTGGCAGATATGTAAATACAACGTTTCCTCACCATTCCTCACGCATTAGGGTTCGAACACTCCAACACCAATACGGATTCTCCTACACAGTGGCAGATATGTAAATACGGCATTTACTTGCCATTTCTCACGCATTAGGTTTCGAGCACTCGAACACCTATACGGATTCTCTTGCACAGTGGCAGATATGTAAATACAACGTTTCCTTTCCATTTCTCAACCGTTAGGGTTCGAACACTCGAACACCTATACGGATTCTCCTGCACAATGGCAGATATGTAAATACAACGTTTCCTCACCATTCCTTATGCATTAGGGTTCGATCACTCAAACACCTATACGGATTCTCCTACACAGTGGCAGATATGTAAATACGGCATTTACTTACCATTTCTCACGCATTAGGTTTCGAACACTCGAACACCTATACGGATTCTCCTGCACAGTGGCAGTTATGTAAATGCAACGTTTCCTTACCATTTCTTACGCATTACGGTTCTAACACTCGAACACCTATACGGATTCTGCTGCACAGTGGCAGATATGTAAATACAACGTTTCATTACCATTTCTCACGCATTAGGGTTCGAACACTCGAACACCTATACGGATTCTCCTGCATAGTGGCAGATATGTAAATACAACGTTTCCTTACCATTTCTCACGCATTAGGGTCCGAACACCCGAACACCTATACGGATTCTCCTGCACAGTGGCAGAAATGTAAATACAACGTTTTCTTACCATTTGTCACGCATTAGGGTTCGAACACTCATGAACCTTTACGGATTATCCTGCACAGTGGCAGATATGTAAATACAACGTTTCCTTACCATTTCTCACACATTAGGGTTCGAACACTCGAGCACCTATACGGATTCTGCTGCACAGTGGCAGATATGTAAATACAACGTTTCCTTACCATTTCTCACGCATTAGGGTTCGAACACTCGAACACCTATACGAATTCTCCTGCACAGTGGCCGATATGTAAATACAATTTTTTCTTACCATTTCTCACGCATTAGGGTTCGAACACTCGAACACCTATACGGATTCTGCTGCACAGTGGCAGATATGTAAATACAACGTTTCATTACCATTTCTCACGCATTAGGGTTCGAACACTCGAACACCTATACGGATTCTCCTGCACAGTGGCAGATATGTAAATACAACGTTTCCATACCATTTCTCACGCATTAGGGTTCGAACACTCGAACGCCTATACGGATTCTCCTGCACAATGGCAGATATGTAAATACAACGTTTTCTTAACATTTCTCACGCATTAGGGTTCGAACACTCGAACACCTATACGGATTCTCCTGCACAGTGGCAGATATGTAAATATGACGTTTCCTCACCATTCCTCACGCATTAGGGTTCGAACACTCCAACACCTATACGGATTCTCCTACACAGTGGCAGATATGTAAATACGGCATTTACTTGCCATTTCTCACGCATTAGGTTTCGAGCACTCGAACACCTATACGGATTCTCTTGCACAGTGGCAGATATGTAAATACAACGTTTCCTTTCCATTTCTCAACCGTTAGGGTTCGAACACTCGAACACCTATACGGATTCTCCTGCACAATGGCAGATATGTAAATACAACGTTTCCTCACCATTCCTCATGCATTAGGGTTCGATCACTCAAACACCTATACGGATTCTCCTACACAGTGGCAGATATGTAAATAAGGCATTTACTTACCATTTCTCACGCATTAGGTTTCGAACACTCGAACACCTATACGGATTCTCCTGCACAGTGGCAGTTATGTAAATACAACGTTTCCTTACCATTTCTCACGCATTACGGTTCGAACACTCGAACACCTATACGGATTCTGCTGCACAGTGGCAGATATGTAAATACAACGTTTCATTACCATTTCTCACGCATTAGGGTTCGAACACTCGAACACCTATACGGATTCTCCTGCATAGTGGCAGATATGTAAATACAACGTTTCCTTACCATTTCTCACGCATTAGGGTCCGAACACCCGAACACCTATACGGATTCTCCTGCACAGTGGCAGAAATGTAAATACAACGTTTTCTTACCATTTCTCACGCATTAGGGTTCGAACACTCATGAACCTTTACGGATTATCCTGCACAGTGGCAGATATGTAAATACAACGTTTCCTTACCATTTCTCACACATTAGGGTTCGAACACTCGAGCACCTATACGGATTCTGCTGCACAGTGGCAGATATGTAAATACAACGTTTCCTTACCATTTCTCACGCATTAGGGTTCGAACACTCGAACACCTATACGAATTCTCCTGCACAGTGGCAGATATGTAAGTACAATTTTTTCTTACCATTTCTCACGCATTAGGGTTCGAACACTCGAACACCTATACGGATTCTCCTGCACAGTGGCAGATATGTAAATACAACGTTTCCTTACCATTTCTCACGCATTAGGGTTCGAACACTCGAACGCCTATACGGATTCTCCTGCACAGTGGCAGATATGTAAATACAACGTTTCCTTACCATTTCGCACGCATTAGGGTTCGAACACCTGAACACCTATACGGATTCTCCTGCACAGTGGCAGATATGTAAATACAGCGTTTCATTACCATTTCTCACGCATTAGGGTTCGAACACTCATGCACCTTTACGGATTATCCTGCACAGTGGCAGATATGTAAATACAACGTTTCCATACCATTTCTCACACAATAGGGTTCGAACACTCGAACACCTATACGGATTCGGCTGCACAGTGGCAGATATGTAAATACAACGTTTCCTTACCATTTCCCACGCATTAGGGTTCGAACACTCGAACGCCTATACGGATTCTCCTGCACAGTGGCAGATATGTAAATACAATGTGTCCCTACCATTTCTCACGCATTAGGGTTCGAACACTCGAACACCTATACGGATTCTCCTGCACAGTGGCAGTTATGTAAATACAACGTTTCCTTACCATTTCTCACGCATTAGGGTTCGAACACTCGAACACCTATACGGATTCTCCTGCACAGTGGCAGATATGTAAATACAACGTTTCATTACCATTTCTCGCGCATTAGGGTTCGAACACTCGAACACCTATACGGATTCTCCTGCACAGTGGCAGATATGTAAATACAACGTTTCCATACCATTTCTCACGCATTAGGGTTCGAACACTCGAACACCTATACGGATTCTCCTGCACAGTGGCAGATATGTAAATACAACGTTTTCTTACCATTCCTCACGCATTAGGGTTCGATCACTCAAACACCTATACGGATTCTCCTACACAGTGGCAGATATGTAAATACAACGTTTCATTACCATTTCTCACGCATTAGGGTTCGAACACTCGAACACCTATACGGATTCTCCTGCACAGTGGCAGATATGTAAATACAACGTTTCCATACCATTTCTCACGCATTAGGGTTCGAACACTCGAACACCTATACGGATTCTCCTGCACAATGGCAGATATGTAAGTACAACGTTTTCTTACCATTTCTCACGCATTAGGGTTTCAACACTCGAACACCTATACGGATTCTCCTGCACAGTGGCAGATATGTAAATACAACGTTTCCTCACCATTCCTCACGCATTGGGGTTCGATCACTCAAACACCTATACGGATTCTCCTACGCAGTGGCAGATATGTAAATACGGCATTTACTTTCCATTTCTCACGCATTAGGTTTCGAGCACTCGAACACCTATACGGATTCTCTTGCACAGTGGCAGATATGTAAATACAACGTTTCCTTTCCATTTCTCAACCGTTAGGGTTCGAACACTCGAACACCTATACGGATTCTCCTGCACAATGGCAGATATGTAAATACAACGTTTCCTCACCATTCCTCATGCATTAGGGTTCGATCACTCAAACACCTATACGGATTCTCCTACACAGTGGCAGATATGTAAATACGGCATTTACTTACCATTTCTCACGCATTAGGTTTCGAACACTCGAACACCTATACGGATTCTCCTGCACAGTGGCAGTTATGTAAATACAACGTTTCCTTACCATTTCTCACGCATTACGGTTCGAACACTCGAACACCTACACGGATTCTGCTGCACAGTGGCAGATATGTAAATACAACGTTTCATTACCATTTCTCACGCATTAGGGTTCGAACACTCGAACACCTATACGGATTCTCCTGCATACTGGCAGATATGTAAATACAACGTTTCCTTACCATTTCTCACGCATTAGGGTTCGAACACCCGAACACCTATACGGATTCTCCTGCACAGTGGCAGATATGTAAATACAACGTTTTCTTACCATTTCTCACGCATTAGGGTTCGAACACTCATGCACCTTTACGGATTATCCTGCACAGTGGCAGATATGTAAATACAACGTTTCCTTACCATTTCTCACGCATTAGGGTTCGAACACTCAAACACCTATACGAATTCTCCTGCACAGTGGCAGATATGTAAATACAATTTTTTCTTACCATTTCTCACGCATTAGGGTTCGAACACTCGAACACCTATACGGATTCTCCTGCACAGTGGCAGATATGTAAATACAACGTTTCCTTACCATTCTCACGCATTAGGGTTCGAACACTCGAACACCTATACGGATTCTCCTGCACAATGGCAGATATGTAAATACAACGTTTCCTCACCATTCCTCATGCATTAGGGTTCGATCACTCAAACACCTATACGGATTCTCCTACACAGTGGCAGATATGTAAATACGGCATTTACTTACCATTTCTCACGCATTAGGTTTCGAACACTCGAACACCTATACGGATTCTCCTGCACAGTGGCAGTTATGTAAATACAACGTTTCCTTACCATTTCTCACGCATTACGGTTCGAACACTCGAACACCTACACGGATTCTGCTGCACAGTGGCAGATATGTAAATACAACGTTTCATTACCATTTCTCACGCATTAGGGTTCGAACACTCGAACACCTATACGGATTCTCCTGCATACTGGCAGATATGTAAATACAACGTTTCCTTACCATTTCTCACGCATTAGGGTTCGAACACCCGAACACCTATACGGATTCTCCTGCACAGTGGCAGATATGTAAATACAACGTTTTCTTACCATTTCTCACGCATTAGGGTTCGAACACTCATGCACCTTTACGGATTATCCTGCACAGTGGCAGATATGTAAATACAACATTTCCTTACCATTTCTCACGCATTAGGGTTCGAACACTCAAACACCTATACGAATTCTCCTGCACAGTGGCAGATATGTAAATACAATTTTTTCTTACCATTTCTCACGCATTAGGGTTCGAACACTCGAACACCTATACGGATTCTCCTGCACAGTGGCAGATATGTAAATACAACGTTTCCTTACCATTCTCACGCATTAGGGTTCGAACACTCGAACGCCTATACGGATTCTCCTGCACAGTGGCAGATATGTAAATACAACGTTTCCTTACCATTTCTCACGCATTAGGGTTCGAACACCCGAGCACCTATACGGATTCTCCTGCACAGTGGCAGATATGTAAATACAGCGTTTCATTACCATTTCTCACGTATTAGGGTTCGAACACTCATGCACCTTTACGGATTATCCTGCACAGTGGCAGATATGTAAATACAACGTTTCCATACCATTTCTCACACATTAGGGTTCGAACACTCAAACACCTATACGGATTCTCCTACACAGTGGCAGATATGTAAATACAACGTTTCCTTACCATTTCCCACGCATTAGGGTTCGAACACTCGAACGCCTATACGGATTCTCCTGCACAGTGGCAGATATGTAAATACAATGTGTCCCTACCATTTCTCACGCATTAGGGTTCGAACACTCGAACACCTATACGGATTCTCCTGCACAGTGCAGTTATGTAAATACAAAGTTTCCTTACCATTTCTCACGCATTAGGGTTCGAACACTCGAACACCTATACGGATTCTCCTGCACAGTGGCAGATATGTAAATACAACGTTTCCATACCATTTCTCACGCATTAGGGTTCGAACACTCGAACACCTATACGGATTCTCCTGCACAGTGGCAGATATGTAAATACAACGTTTTCTTACCATTTCTCACGCATTAGGGTTCGAACACTCGAACACCTATACGGATTCTCCTGCACAGTGGCAGATATGTAAATACAACGTTTCCTCACCATTCCTCACGCATTAGGGTTCGATCACTCAAACACCTATACGGATTCTCCTACACAGTGGCAGATATGTAAATACGGCATTTACTTGCCATTTCTCACGCATTAGGTTTCGAGCACTCGAACACCTATACGGATTCTCTTGCACAGTGGCAGATATGTAAATACAACGTTTCCTTTCCATTTCTCAACCGTTAGGGTTCGAACACTCGAACACCTATACGGATTCTCCTGCACAATGGAAGATATGGAAATACAACGTTTCCTCACCATTCCTCATGCATTAGGGTTCGATCACTCAAACACCTATACGGATTCTCCTACACAGTGGCAGATATGTAAATACGGCATTTACTTACCATTTATCACGCATTAGGTTTCGAACACTCGAACACCTATACGGATTCTCCTGCACAGTGGCAGTTATGTAAATACAACGTTTCCTTACCATTTCTCACGCATTAGGGTTCGAACACTCGAACACCTATACGGATTCTGCTGCACAGTTGCAGATATGAAAATACAACGTTTCATTACCATTTCTCACGCATTAGGGTTCGAACACTCGAACACCTATACGGATTCTCTCGCATAGTGGCAGATATGTAAATACAACGTTTCCTTACCATTGCTCACGCATTAGGGTTCGAACACCCGAACACCTATACGGATTCTCCTGGACAGTGGCAGATATGTAAATACAACATTTTCTTAACATTTCTCACGCATTAGGGTTCGAACACTCGTGCACCTTTACGGATTATCCTGCACAGTGGCAGATATGTAAATACAACGTTTCCTTACCATTTCTCACACATTAGGGTTCGAACACTCGAGCACCTATACGGATTCTGCTGCACAGTGGCTGATATGTAAATACAACGTTTCCTTACCATTTCTCACGCATTAGGGTTCGAACACCTATACGAATTCTCCTGCACAGTGGCAGATAAGTAAATATAATTTTTTCTTACCATTTCTCCCGCATTAGGGTTCGAACACTCGAACACCTATACGGATTCTCCTGCACAGTGGCAGATATATAAATACAACGTTTCCTCACCATTCCTCACGCATTAGGGTTCGATCACTCAAACACCTATACGGAATCTCCTACACAGTGGCAGATATGTAAACACGGCATTTACTTACCATTTCTCACGCATTAGGTTTCGAACAGTAGAACACATATACGGATTCTCTTGCACAGTGGCAGATATGTAAATACAATGTTTCCTTTCCATTACTCACCCGTTAGGGTTCGAACACTCGAACACCTATACGGATTCTACTGCACAGTGGCAGATATGTAAATACAATGTTTCATTACCATTTCTCACGCATTAGGGTTTGAACACTCGAACACCTATACGGATTCTCCTGCACAGTGGCAGATATGTAAATACAACGTTTCCATACCATTTCTCACGCATTAGGGTTCGAACACTCGAACACCTATACGGATTCTCCTGCACAGTGGCAGATATGTAAATACAACGTTTTCTTACCATTCCTCACGCATTAGGGTTCGATCACTCAAACACCTATACGGATTCTCCTACACAGTGGCAGATATGTAAATACAACGTTTCATTACCATTTCTCACGCATTAGGGTTCGAACACTCGAACACCTATACGGATTCTCCTGCACAGTGGCAGATATGTAAATACAACGTTTCCATACCATTTCTCACACATTAGGGTTCGAACACTGAAACACCTATACGGATTCTCCTACACAGTGGCAGATATGTAAATACAACGTTTCCTTACCATTTCCCACGCATTAGGGTTCGAACACTCGAACGCCTATACGGATTCTCCTGCACAGTGGCAGATATGTAAATACAATGTGTCCCTACCATTTCTCACGCATTAGGGTTCGAACACTCGAACACCTATACGGATTCTCCTGCACAGTGCAGTTATGTAAATACAAAGTTTCCTTACCATTTCTCACGCATTAGGGTTCGAACACTCGAACACCTATACGGATTCTCCTGCACAGTGGCAGATATGTAAATACAACGTTTCCATACCATTTCTCACGCATTAGGGTTCGAACACTCGAACACCTATACGGATTCTCCTGCACAGTGGCAGATATGTAAATACAACGTTTTCTTACCATTTCTCACGCATTAGGGTTCGAACACTCGAACACCTATACGGATTCTCCTGCACAGTGGCAGATATGTAAATACAACGTTTCCTCACCATTCCTCACGCATTAGGGTTCGATCACTCAAACACCTATACGGATTCTCCTACACAGTGGCAGATATGTAAATACGGCATTTACTTGCCATTTCTCACGCATTAGGTTTCGAGCACTCGAACACCTATACGGATTCTCTTGCACAGTGGCAGATATGTAAATACAACGTTTCCTTTCCATTTCTCAACCGTTAGGGTTCGAACACTCGAACACCTATACGGATTCTCCTGCACAATGGCAGATATGGAAATACAACGTTTCCTCACCATTCCTCATGCATTAGGGTTCGATCACTCAAACACCTATACGGATTCTCCTACACAGTGGCAGATATGTAAATACGGCATTTACTTACCATTTATCACGCATTAGGTTTCGAACACTCGAACACCTATACGGATTCTCCTGCACAGTGGCAGTTATGTAAATACAACGTTTCCTTACCATTTCTCACGCATTAGGGTTCGAACACTCGAACACCTATACGGATTCTGCTGCACAGTGGCAGATATGAAAATACAATGTTTCATTACCATTTCTCACGCATTAGGGTTCGAACACTCGAACACCTATACGGATTCTCTCGCATAGTGGCAGATATGTAAATACAACGTTTCCTTACCATTGCTCACGCATTAGGGTTCGAACACCCGAACACCTATACGGATTCTCCTGGACAGTGGCAGATATGTAAATACAACATTTTCTTAACATTTCTCACGCATTAGGGTTCGAACACTCATGCACCTTTACGGATTATCCTGCACAGTGGCAGATATGTAAATACAACGTTTCCTTACCATTTCTCACACATTAGGGTTCGAACACTCGAGCACCTATACGGATTCTGCTGCACAGTGGCTGATATGTAAATACAACGTTTCCTTACCATTTCTCACGCATTAGGGTTCGAACACCTATACGAATTCTCCTGCACAGTGGCAGATATGTAAATATAATTTTTTCTTACCATTTCTCACGCATTAGGGTTCGAACACTCGAACACCTATACGGATTCTCCTGCACAGTGGCAGATATGTAAATACAACGTTTCCTCACCATTCCTCACGCATTAGGGTTCGATCACTCAAACACCTATACGGAATCTCCTACACAGTGGCAGATATGTAAACACGGCATTTACTTACCATTTCTCACGCATTAGGTTTCGAACAGTAGAACACATATACGGATTCTCTTGCACAGTGGCAGATATGTAAATACAATGTTTCCTTTCCATTACTCACCCGTTAGGGTTCGAACACTCGAACACCTATACGGATTCTCCTGCACAGTGGCAGATATGTAAATACAACGTTTCATTACCATTTCTCACGCATTAGGGTTCGAACACTCGAACACCTATACGGATTCTCCTACACAGTGGCAGATATGTAAATACAACGTTTCCATACCATTTCTCACGCATTAGGGTTCGAACACTCGAACACCTATACGGATTCTCCTGCACAGTGGCAGATATGTAAATACAACGTTTTCTTACCATTCCTCACGCATTAGGGTTCGATCACTCAAACACCTATACGGATTCTCCTACACAGTGGCAGATATGTAAATACAACGTTTCATTACCATTTCTCACGCATTAGGGTTCGAACACTCGAACACCTATACGGATTCTCCTGCACAGTGGCAGATATGTAAATACAACGTTTCCATACCATTTCTCACGCATTAGGGTTCGAACACTCGAACACCTATACGGATTCTCCTGCACAATGGCAGATATGTAAGTACAACGTTTTCTTACCAATTCTCACGCATTAGGGTTTCAACACTCGAACACCTATACGGATTCTCCTGCACAGTGGCAGATATGTAAATACAACGTTTCCTCACCATTCCTCACGCATTGGGGTTCGATCACTCAAACACCTATACGGATTCTCCTACGCAGTGGCAGATATGTAAATACGGCATTTACTTGCCATTTCTCACGCATTAGGTTTCGAGCACTCGAACACCTATACGGATTCTCTTGCACAGTGGCAGATATATAAATACAACGTTTCCTTTCCATTTCTCAACCGTTAGGGTTCGAACACTCGAACACCTATACGGATTCTCCTGCACAATGGCAGATATGTAAATACAACGTTTCCTCACCATTCCTCATGCATTAGGGTTCGATCACTCAAACACCTATACAGATTCTCCTACACAGTGGCAGATATGTAAATACGGCATTTACTTACCATTTCTCACGCATTAGGTTTCGAACACTCGAACACCTATACGGATTCTCCTGCACAGTGGCAGTTATGTAAATACAACGTTTCCTTACCATTTCTGACGCATTACGGTTCGAACACTCGAACACCTATACGGATTCTGCTGCACAGTGGCAGATATGTAAATACAACATTTCATTACCATTTCTCACGCATTAGGGTTCGAACACTCGAACACCTATACGGATTCTCCTGCATACTGGCAGATATGTAAATACAACGTTTCCTTACCATTTGTCACGCATTAGGGTCCGCACACCCGAACAGCTATACGGATTCTCCTGCACAGTGGCAGAAATGTAAATACAACGTTTTCTTACCATTTCTCACGCATTGGGGTTCGAACACTCATGAACCTTTACGGATTATCCTGCACCGTGGCAGATATGTAAATACAACGTTTCCTTGCCATTTCTCACGCATTAGGGTTCGAACACTCAAACACCTATACGAATTCTCCGGCACAGTGGCAGATATGTAAATACAATGTTTCCTTACCATTTCTCACGCATTAGGGTTCGAACACTCGAACACCTATACGGATTCTCCTGCACAGTGGCAGATATGTAAATACAATTTTTTCTTACCATTTCTCACGCATTAGGGTTCGAACACTCGAACACCTATACGGATTCTCCTGCACAGTGGCAGATATGTAAATACAACGTTTCCTTACCATTTCTCACGCATTAGGGTTCGAACACTCGAACGCCTATACGGATTCTCCTGCACAGTGGCAGATATGTAAATACAACGTTTCCTTACCATTTCGCACGCATTAGGGTTCGAACACCTGAACACCTATACGGATTCTCCTGCACAGTGGCAGATATGTAAATACAGCGTTTCATTACCATTTCTCACGCATTAGGGTTCGAACACTCATGCACCTTTATGGATTATCCTGCACAGTGGCAGATATGTAAATACAACGTTTCCATACCATTTCTCACACAATAGGGTTCGAACACTCGAACACCTATACGGATTCGGCTGCACAGTGGCAGATATGTAAATACAACGTTTCCTTACCATTTCCCACGCATTAGGGTTCGAACACTCGAACGCCTATACGGATTCTCCTGCACAGTGGCAGATATGTAAATACAATGTGTCCCTACCATTTCTCACGCATTAGGGTTCGAACACTCGAACACCTATACGGATTCTCCTGCACAGTGGCAGATATGTAAATACAACGTTTCCTTACCATTCTCACGCATTAGGGTTCGAACACTCGAACGCCTATACGGATTCTCCTGCACAGTGGCAGATATGTAAATACAACGTTTCCTTACCATTTCTCACGCATTAGGGTTCGAACACCCGAGCACCTATACGGATTCTCCTGCACAGTGGCAGATATGTAAATACAACGTTTCATTACCATTTCTCACGCATTAGGGTTCGAACACTCATGCACCTTTACGGATTATCCTGCACAGTGGCAGATATGTAAATACAACGTTTCCATACCATTTCTCACACATTAGGGTTCGAACACTCAAACACCTATACGGATTCTCCTACACAGTGGCAGATATGTAAATACAACGTTTCCTTACCATTTCCCACGCATTAGGGTTCGAACACTCGAACGCCTATACGGATTCTCCTGCACAGTGGCAGATATGTAAATACAATGTGTCCCTACCTTTTCTCACGCATTAGGGTTCGAACACTCGAACACCTATACGAATTCTCCTGCACAGTGCAGTTATGTAAATACAAAGTTTCCTTACCATTTCTCACGCATTAGGGTTCGAACACTCGAACACCTATACGGATTCTCCTGCACAGTGGCAGATATGTAAATACAACGTTTCCATACCATTTCTCACGCATTAGGGTTCGAACACTCGAACACCTATACGGATTCTCCTGCACAGTGGCAGATATGTAAATACAACGTTTTCTTACCATTTCTCACGCATTAGGGTTCGAACACTCGAACACCTATACGGATTCTCCTGCACAATGGCAGATATGTAAATACAACGTTTCCTCACCATTCCTCATGCATTAGGGTTCGATCACTCAAACACCTATACGGATTCTCCTACACAGTGGCAGATATGTAAATACGGCATTTACTTACCATTTCTCACGCATTAGGTTTCGAACACTCGAACACCTATACGGATTCTCCTGCACAGTGGCAGTTATGTAAATACAACGTTTCCTTACCATTTCTGACGCATTACGGTTCGAACACTCGAACACCTATACGGATTCTGCTGCACAGTGGCAGATATGTAAATACAACGTTTCATTACCATTTCTCACGCATTAGGGTTCGAACACTCGAACACCTATACGGATTCTCCTGCATACTGGCAGATATGTAAATACAACGTTTCCTTACCATTTGTCACGCATTAGGGTCCGCACACCCGAACAGCTATACGGATTCTCCTGCACAGTGGCAGAAATGTAAATACAACGTTTTCTTACCATTTCTCACGCATTAGGGTTCGAACACTCATGAACCTTTACGGATTATCCTGCACCGTGGCAGATATGTAAATACAACGTTTCCTTGCCATTTCTCACGCATTAGGGTTCGAACACTCAAACACCTATACGAATTCTCCTGCACAGTGGCAGATATGTAAATACAATGTTTCCTTACCATTTCTCACGCATTAGGGTTCGAACACTCGAACACCTATACGGATTATCCTGCACAGTGGCAGATATGTAAATACAATGTGTCCCTACCATTTCTCACGCATTAGGGTTCGAACACTCGAACACCTATACGGATTCTCCTGCACAGTGGCAGATATGTAAATACAACGTTTCCTTACCATTCTCACGCATTAGGGTTCGAACACTCGAACGCCTATACGGATTCTCCTGCACAGTGGCAGATATGTAAATACAACGTTTCCTTACCATTTCTCACGCATTAGGGTTCGAACACCCGAGCACCTATACGGATTCTCCTGCACAGTGGCAGATATGTAAATACAACGTTTCATTACCATTTCTCACGCATTAGGGTTCGAACACTCATGCACCTTTACGGATTATCCTGCACAGTGGCAGATATGTAAATACAACGTTTCCATACCATTTCTCACACATTAGGGTTCGAACACTCAAACACCTATACGGATTCTCCTACACAGTGGCAGATATGTAAATACAACGTTTCCTTACCATTTCCCACGCATTAGGGTTCGAACACTCGAACGCCTATACGGATTCTCCTGCACAGTGGCAGATATGTAAATACAATGTGTCCCTACCATTTCTCACGCATTAGGGTTCGAACACTCGAACACCTATACGGATTCTCCTGCACAGTGCAGTTATGTAAATACAAAGTTTCCTTACCATTTCTCACGCATTAGGGTTCGAACACTCGAACACCTATACGGATTCTCCTGCACAGTGGCAGATATGTAAATACAACGTTTCCATACCATTTCTCACGCATTAGGGTTCGAACACTCGAACACCTATACGGATTCTCCTGCACAGTGGCAGATATGTAAATACAACGTTTTCTTACCATTTCTCACGCATTAGGGTTCGAACACTCGAACACCTATACGGATTCTCCTGCACAATGGCAGATATGTAAATACAACGTTTCCTCACCATTCCTCATGCATTAGGGTTCGATCACTCAAACACCTATACGGATTCTCCTACACAGTGGCAGATATGTAAATACGGCATTTACTTACCATTTCTCACGCATTAGGTTTCGAACACTCGAACACCTATACGGATTCTCCTGCACAGTGGCAGTTATGTAAATACAACGTTTCCTTACCATTTCTGACGCATTACGGTTCGAACACTCGAACACCTATACGGATTCTGCTGCACAGTGGCAGATATGTAAATACAACGTTTCATTACCATTTCTCACGCATTAGGGTTCGAACACTCGAACACCTATACGGATTCTCCTGCATACTGGCAGATATGTAAATACAACGTTTCCTTACCATTTGTCACGCATTAGGGTCCGCACACCCGAACAGCTATACGGATTCTCCTGCACAGTGGCAGAAATGTAAATACAACGTTTTCTTACCATTTCTCACGCATTAGGGTTCGAACACTCATGAACCTTTACGGATTATCCTGCACAGTGGCAGATATGTAAATACAACGTTTCCTTGCCATTTCTCACGCATTAGGGTTCGAACACTCAAACACCTATACGAATTCTCCTGCACAGTGGCAGATATGTAAATACAATGTTTCCTTACCATTTCTCACGCATTAGGGTTCGAACACTCGAACACCTATACGGATTCTCCTGCACAGTGGCAGATATGTAAATACAATTTTTTCTTACCATTTCTCACGCATTAGGGTTCGAACACTCGAACACCTATACGGATTCTCCTGCACAGTGGCAGATATGTAAATACAACGTTTCCTTACCATTTCTCACGCATTAGGGTTCGAACACTCGAACGCCTATACGGATTCTCCTGCACAGTGGCAGATATGTAAATACAACGTTTCCTTACCATTTCGCACGCATTAGGGTTCGAACACCTGAACACCTATACGGATTCTCCTGCACAGTGGCAGATATGTAAATACAGCGTTTCATTACCATTTCTCACGCATTAGGGTTCGAACACTCATGCACCTTTACGGATTATCCTGCACAGTGGCAGATATGTAAATACAACGTTTCCATACCATTTCTCACACAATAGGGTTCGAACACTCGAACACCTATACGGATTCGGCTGCACAGTGGCAGATATGTAAATACAACGTTTCCTTACCATTTCCCACGCATTAGGGTTCGAACACTCGAACGCCTATACGGATTCTCCTGCACAGTGGCAGATATGTAAATACAATGTGTCCCTACCATTTCTCACGCATTAGGGTTCGAACACTCGAACACCTATACGGATTCTCCTGCACAGTGGCAGATATGTAAATACAACGTTTCCTTACCATTCTCACGCATTAGGGTTCGAACACTCGAACGCCTATACGGATTCTCCTGCACAGTGGCAGATATGTAAATACAACGTTTCCTTACCATTTCTCACGCATTAGGGTTCGAACACCCGAGCACCTATACGGATTCTCCTGCACAGTGGCAGATATGTAAATACAACGTTTCATTACCATTTCTCACGCATTAGGGTTCGAACACTCATGCACCTTTACGGATTATCCTGCACAGTGGCAGATATGTAAATACAACGTTTCCATACCATTTCTCACACATTAGGGTTCGAACACTCAAACACCTATACGGATTCTCCTACACAGTGGCAGATATGTAAATACAACGTTTCCTTACCATTTCCCACGCATTAGGGTTCGAACACTCGAACGCCTATACGGATTCTCCTGCACAGTGGCAGATATGTAAATACAATGTGTCCCTACCATTTCTCACGCATTAGGGTTCGAACACTCGAACACCTATACGGATTCTCCTGCACAGTGCAGTTATGTAAATACAAAGTTTCCTTACCATTTCTCACGCATTAGGGTTCGAACACTCGAACACCTATACGGATTCTCCTGCACAGTGGCAGATATGTAAATACAACGTTTCCATACCATTTCTCACGCATTAGGGTTCGAACACTCGAACACCTATACGGATTCTCCTGCACAGTGGCAGATATGTAAATACAACGTTTTCTTACCATTTCTCACGCATTAGGGTTCGAACACTCGAACACCTATACGGATTCTCCTGCACAGTGGCAGATATGTAAATACAACGTTTCCTCACCATTCCTCACGCATTAGGGTTCGACGGATTCTCCTACACAGTGGCAGATATGTAAATACGGCATTTACTTGCCATTTCTCACGCATTAGGTTTCGAGCACTCGAACACCTATACGGATTCTCTTGCACAGTGGCAGATATGTAAATACAACGTTTCCTTTCCATTTCTCAACCGTTAGGGTTCGAACACTCGAACACCTATACGGATTCTCCTGCACAATGGCAGATATGTAAATACAACGTTTCCTCACCATTCCTCATGCATTAGGGTTCGATCACTCAAACACCTATACGGATTCTCCTACACAGTGGCAGATATGTAAATACGGCATTTACTTACCATTTCTCACGCATTAGGTTTCGAACACTCGAACACCTATACGGATTCTCCTGCACAGTGGCAGTTATGTAAATACAACGTTTCCTTACCATTTCTCACGCATTAGGGTTCGAACACTCGAACACCTATACGGATTCTGCTGCACAGTGGCAGATATGAAAATACAACGTTTCATTACCGTTTCTCACGCATTAGGGTTCGAACACTCGAACACCTATACGGATTCTCTCGCATAGTGGCAGATATGTAAATACAACGTTTCCTTACCATTGCTCACGCATTAGGGTTCGAACACCCGAACACCTATACGGATTCTCCTGGACAGTGGCAGATATGTAAATACAACATTTTCTTAACATTTCTCACGCATTAGGGTTCGAACACTCATGCACCTTTACGGATTATCCTGCACAGTGGCAGATATGTAAATACAACGTTTCCTTACCATTTCTCACACATTAGGGTTCGAACACTCGAGCACCTATACGGATTCTGCTGCACAGTGGCTGATATGTAAATACAACGTTTCCTTACCATTTCTCACGCATTAGGGTTCGAACACCTATACGAATTCTCCTGCATAGTGGCAGATATGTAAATATAATTTTTTCTTACCATTTCTCACGCATTAGGGTTCGAACACTCGAACACCTATACGGATTCTCCTGCACAGTGGCAGATATGTAAATACAACGTTTCCTCACCATTCCTCACGCATTAGGGTTCGATCACTCAAACACCTATACGGAATCTCCTACACAGTGGCAGATATGTAAACACGGCATTTACTTACCATTTCTCACGCATTAGGTTTCGAACAGTAGAACACATATACGGATTCTCTTGCACAGTGGCAGATATGTAAATACAATGTTTCCTTTCCATTACTCACCCGTTAGGGTTCGAACACTCGAACACCTATACGGATTCTCCTGCACAGTGGCAGATATGTAAATACAACGTTTCATTACCATTTCTCACGCATTAGGGTTCGAACACTCGAACACCTATACGGATTCTCCTGCACAGTGGCAGATATGTAAATACAACGTTTCCATACCATTTCTCACGCATTAGGGTTCGAACACTCGAACACCTATACGGATTCTCCTGCACAGTGGCAGATATGTAAATACAACGTTTTCTTACCATTCCTCACGCATTAGGGTTCGATCACTCAAACACCTATACGGATTCTCCTACACAGTGGCAGATATGTAAATACAACGTTTCATTACCATTTCTCACGCATTAGGGTTCGAACACTCGAACACCTATACGGATTCTCCTGCACAGTGGCAGATATGTAAATACAACGTTTCCATACCATTTCTCACGCATTAGGGTTCGAACACTCGAACACCTATACGGATTCTCCTGCACAATGGCAGATATGTAAGTACAACGTTTTCTTACCAATTCTCACGCATTAGGGTTTCAACACTCGAACACCTATACGGATTCTCCTGCACAGTGGCAGATATGTAAATACAACGTTTCCTCACCATTCCTCACGCATTGGGGTTCGATCACTCAAACACCTATACGGATTCTCCTACGCAGTGGCAGATATGTAAATACGGCATTTACTTGCCATTTCTCACGCATTAGGTTTCGAGCACTCGAACACCTATACGGATTCTCTTGCACAGTGGCAGATATATAAATACAACGTTTCCTTTCCATTTCTCAACCGTTAGGGTTCGAACACTCGAACACCTATACGGATTCTCCTGCACAATGGCAGATATGTAAATACAACGTTTCCTCACCATTCCTCATGCATTAGGGTTCGATCACTCAAACACCTATACGGATTCTCCTACACAGTGGCAGATATGTAAATACGGCATTTACTTACCATTTCTCACGCATTAGGTTTCGAACACTCGAACACCTATACGGATTCTCCTGCACAGTGGCAGTTATGTAAATACAACGTTTCCTTACCATTTCTCACGCATTACGGTTCGAACACTCGAACACCTATACGGATTCTGCTGCACAGTGGCAGATATGTAAATACAACGTTTCATTACCATTTCTCACGCATTAGGGTTCGAACACTCGAACACCTATACGGATTCTCCTGCATACTGGCAGATATGTAAATACAACGTTTCCTTACCATTTGTCACGCATTAGGGTCCGCACACCCGAACAGCTATACGGATTCTCCTGCACAGTGGCAGAAATGTAAATACAACGTTTTCTTACCATTTCTCACGCATTAGGGTTCGAACACTCATGAACCTTTACGGATTATCCTGCACCGTGGCAGATATGTAAATACAACGTTTCCTTACCATTTCTCACGCATTAGGGTTCGAACACTCAAACACCTATACGAATTCTCCTGCACAGTGGCAGATATGTAAATACAATGTTTCCTTACCATTTCTCACGCATTAGGGTTCGAACACTCGAACACCTATACGGATTCTCCTGCACAGTGGCAGATATGTAAATACAATTTTTTCTTACCATTTCTCATGCATTAGGGTTCGAACACTCGAACACCTATACGGATTCTCCTGCACAGTGGCAGATATGTAAATACAACGTTTCCTTACCATTTCTCACGCATTAGGGTTCGAACACTCGAACGCCTATACGGATTCTCCTGCACAGTGGCAGATATGTAAATACAACGTTTCCTTACCATTTCGCACGCACTAGGGTTCGAACACCTGAACACCTATACGGATTCTCCTGCACAGTGGCAGATATGTAAATACAGCGTTTCATTACCATTTCTCACGCATTAGGGTTCGAACACTCATGCACCTTTACGGATTATCCTGCACAGTGGCAGATATGTAAATACAACGTTTCCATACCATTTCTCACACAATAGGGTTCGAACACTCGAACACCTATACGGATTCGGCTGCACAGTGGCAGATATGTAAATACAACGTTTCCTTACCATTTCCCACGCATTAGGGTTCGAACACTCGAACGCCTATACGGATTCTCCTGCACAGTGGCAGATATGTAAATACAATGTGTCCCTACCATTTCTCACGCATTAGGGTTCGAACACTCGAACACCTATACGGATTCTCCTGCACAGTGGCAGTTATGTAAATACAACGTTTCCTTACCATTTCTCACGCATTAGGGTTCGAACACTCGAACACCTATACGGATTCTCCTGCACAGTGGCAGATATGTAAATACAACGTTTCATTACCATTTCTCACGCATTAGGGTTCGAACACTCGAACACCTATACGGATTCTCCTGCATACTGGCAGATATGTAAATACAACGTTTCCTTACCATTTCTCACGCATTAGGGTTCGAACACCCGAACACCTATACGGATTCTCCTGCACAGTGGCAGATATGTAAATACAACGTTTTCTTACCATTTCTCACGCATTAGGGTTCGAACACTCATGCACCTTTACGGATTATCCTGCACAGTGGCAGATATGTAAATACAACGTTTCCTTACCATTTCTCACGCATTAGGGTTCGAACACTCAAACACCTATACGAATTCTCCTGCACAGTGGCAGATATGTAAATACAATTTTTTCTTACCATTTCTCACGCATTAGGGTTCGAACACTCGAACACCTATACGGATTCTCCTGCACAGTGGCAGATATGTAAATACAACGTTTCCTTACCATTCTCACGCATTAGGGTTCGAACACTCGAACGCCTATACGGATTCTCCTGCACAGTGGCAGATATGTAAATACAACGTTTCCTTACCATTTCTCACGCATTAGGGTTCGAACACCCGAGCACCTATACGGATTCTCCTGCACAGTGGCAGATATGTAAATACAGCGTTTCAATACAATTTCTCACGCATTAGGGTTCGAACACTCATGCACCTTTACGGATTATCCTGCACAGTGGCAGATATGTAAATACAACGTTTCCATACCATTTCTCACACATTAGGGTTCGAACACTCAAACACCTATACGGATTCTCCTACACAGTGGCAGATATGTAAATACAACGTTTCCTTACCATTTCCCACGCATTAGGGTTCGAACACTCGAACGCCTATACGGATTCTCCTGCACAGTGGCAGATATGTAAATACAATGTGTCCCTACCATTTCTCACGCATTAGGGTTCGAACACTCGAACACCTATACGGATTCTCCTGCACAGTGCAGTTATGTAAATACAAAGTTTCCTTACCATTTCTCACGCATTAGGGTTCGAACACTCGAACACCTATACGGATTCTCCTGCACAGTGGCAGATATGTAAATACAACGTTTCCATACCATTTCTCACGCATTAGGGTTCGAACACTCGAACACCTATACGGATTCTCCTGCACAGTGGCAGATATGTAAATACAACGTTTCCTCACCATTCCTCACGCATTAGGGTTCGATCACTCAAACACCTATACGGATTCTCCTACATAGTGGCAGATATGTAAATACGGCATTTACTTGCCATTTCTCACGCATTAGGTTTCGAGCACTCGAACACCTATACGGATTCTCTTGCACAGTGGCAGATATGTAAATACAACGTTTCCTTTCCATTTCTCAACCGTTAGGGTTCGAACACTCGAACACCTATACGGATTCTCCTGCACAATGGCAGATATGTAAATACAACGTTTCCTCACCATTCCTCATGCATTAGGGTTCGATCACTCAAACACCTATACGGATTCTCCTACACAGTGGCAGATATGTAAATACGGCATTTACTTACCATTTCTCACGCATTAGGTTTCGAACACTCGAACACCTATACGGATTCTCCTGCACAGTGGCAGTTATGTAAATACAACGTTTCCTTACCATTTCTCACGCATTAGGGTTCGAACACTCGAACACCTATACGGATTCTGCTGCACAGTGGCAGATATGAAAATACAACGTTTCATTACCATTTCTCACGCATTAGGGTTCGAACACTCGAACACCTATACGGATTCTCTCGCATAGTGGCAGATATGTAAATACAACGTTTTCTTACCATTGCTCACGCATTAGGGTTCGAACACCCGAACACCTATACGGATTCTCCTGGACAGTGGCAGATATGTAAATACAACGTTTTCTTAACATTTCTCACGCATTAGGGTTCGAACACTCATGCACCTTTACGGATTATCCTGCACAGTGGCAGATATGTAAATACAACGTTTCCTTACCATTTCTCACACATTAGGGTTCGAACACTCGAGCACCTATACGGATTCTGCTGCACAGTGGCTGATATGTAAATACAACGTTTCCTTACCATTTCTCACGCATTAGGGTTCGAACACCTATACGAATTCTCCTGCACAGTGGCAGATATGTAAATATAATTTTTTCTTACCATTTCTCACGCATTAGGGTTCGAACACTCGAACACCTATACGGATTCTCCTGCACAGTGGCAGATATGTAAATACAACGTTTCCTCACCATTCCTCACGCATTAGGGTTCGATCACTCAAACACCTATACGGAATCTCCTACACAGTGGCAGATATGTAAACACGGCATTTACTTACCATTTCTCACGCATTAGGTTTCGAACAGTAGAACACATATACGGATTCTCTTGCACAGTGGCAGATATGTAAATACAATGTTTCCTTTCCATTACTCACCCGTTAGGGTTCGAACACTCGAACACCTATACGGATTCTCCTGCACAGTGGCAGATATGTAAATACAACGTTTCATTACCATTTCTCACGCATTAGGGTTCGAACACTCGAACACCTATACGGATTCTCCTGCACAGTGGCAGATATGTAAATACAACGTTTCCATACCATTTCTCACGCATTAAGGTTCGAACACTCGAACACCTATACGGATTCTCCTGCACAGTGGCAGATATGTAAATACAACGTTTTCTTACCATTCCTCACGCATTAGGGTTCGATCACTCAAACACCTATACGGATTCTCCTACACAGTGGCAGATATGTAAATACAACGTTTCATTACCATTTCTCACGCATTACGGTTCGAACACTCGAACACCTATACGGATTCTCCTGCACAGTGGCAGATATGTAAATACAACGTTTCCATACCATTTCTCACGCATTAGGGTTCGAACACTCGAACACCTTTACGGATTCTCCTGCACAATGGCAGATATGTAAGTACAACGTTTTCTTACCAATTCTCACGCATTAGGGTTTCAACACTCGAACACATATACGGATTCTCCTGCACAGTGGCAGATATGTAAATACAACGTTTCCTCACCATTCCTCACGCATTGGGGTTCGATCACTCAAACACCTATACGGATTCTCCTACGCAGTGGCAGATATGTAAATACGGCATTTACTTGCCATTTCTCACGCATTAGGTTTCGAGCACTCGAACACCTATACGGATTCTCTTGCACAGTGGCAGATATGTAAATACAACGTTTCCTTTCCATTTCTCAACCGTTAGGGTTCGAACACTCGAACACCTATACGGATTCTCCTGCACAATGGCAGATATGTAAATACAACGTTTCCTCACCATTCCTCATGCATTAGGGTTCGATCACTCAAACACCTATACGGATTCTCCTACACAGTGGCAGATATGTAAATACGGCATTTACTTACCATTTCTCACGCATTAGGTTTCGAACACTCGAACACCTATACGGATTCTCCTGCACAGTGGCAGTTATGTAAATACAACGTTTCCTTACCATTTCTCACGCATTACGGTTCGAACACTCGAACACCTATACGGATTCTGCTGCACAGTGGCAGATATGTAAATACAACGTTTCATTACCATTTCTCACGCATTAGGGTTCGAACACTCGAACACCTATACGGATTCTCCTGCATACTGGCAGATATGTAAATACAACGTTTCCTTACCATTTGTCACGCATTAGGGTCCGAACACCCGAACACCTATACGGATTCTCCTGCACAGTGGCAGAAATGTAAATACAACGTTTTCTTACCATTTCTCACGCATTAGGGTTCGAACACTCATGAACCTTTACGGATTATCCTGCACCGTGGCAGATATGTAAATACAACGTTTCCTTACCATTTCTCACGCATTAGGGTTCGAACACTCAAACACCTATACGAATTCTCCTGCACAGTGGCAGATATGTAAATACAACGTTTCCTTATCATTTCTCAGGCATTAGGGTTCGAACACTCGAATACCTATACGAATTCTCCTGCACAGTGGCAGATATGTAAATACAATTTTTTCTTACCATTTCTCACGCATTAGGGTTCGAACACTCGAACACCTATACGGATTCTCCTGCACAGTGGCAGATATGTAAATACAACGTTTCCTTACCATTTCTCACGCATTAGGGTTCGAACACTCGAACGCATATACGGATTCTCCTGCACAGTGGCAGATATGTAAATACAACGTTTCCTTACCATTTCGCACGCATTAGGGTTCGAACACCTGAACACCTATACGGATTCTCCTGCACAGTGGCAGATATGTAAATACAGCGTTTCATTACCATTTCTCACGCATTAGGGTTCGAACACTCATGCACCTTTACGGATTATCCTGCACAGTGGCAGATATGTAAATACAACGTTTCCATACCATTTCTCACACAATAGGGTTCGAACACTCGAACACCTATACGGATTCGGCTGCACAGTGGCAGATATGTAAATACAACGTTTCCTTACCATTTCCCACGCATTAGGGTTCGAACACTCGAACGCCTATACGGATTCTCCTGCACAGTGGCAGATATGTAAATACAATGTGTCCCTACCATTTCTCACGCATTAGGGTTCGAACACTCGAACACCTATACGGATTCTCCTGCACAGTGGCAGTTATGTAAATACAACGTTTCCTTACCATTTCTCACGCATTAGGGTTCGAACACTCGAACACCTATACGGATTCTCCTGCACAGTGGCAGATATGTAAATACAACGTTTCATTACCATTTCTCACGCATTAGGGTTCGAACACTCGAACACCTATATGGATTCTCCTGCACAGTGGCAGATATGTAAATACAACGTTTCCATACCATTTCTCACGCATTAGGGTTCGAACACTCGAACACCTATACGGATTCTCCTGCACAGTGGCAGATATGTAAATACAACGTTTCCATACCATTTCTCACGCATTAAGGTTCGAACACTCGAACACCTATACGGATTCTCCTGCACAGTGGCAGATATGTAAATACAACGTTTTCTTACCATTCCTCACGCATTAGGGTTCGATCACTCAAACACCTATACGGATTCTCCTACACAGTGGCAGATATGTAAATACAACGTTTCATTACCATTTCTCACGCATTACGGTTCGAACACTCGAACACCTATACGGATTCTCCTGCACAGTGGCAGATATGTAAATACAACGTTTCCATACCATTTCTCACGCATTAGGGTTCGAACACTCGAACACCTTTACGGATTCTCCTGCACAATGGCAGATATGTAAGTACAACGTTTTCTTACCAATTCTCACGCATTAGGGTTTCAACACTCGAACACATATACGGATTCTCCTGCACAGTGGCAGATATGTAAATACAACGTTTCCTCACCATTCCTCACGCATTGGGGTTCGATCACTCAAACACCTATACGGATTCTCCTACGCAGTGGCAGATATGTTAATACGGCATTTACTTGCCATTTCTCACGCATTAGGTTTCGAGCACTCGAACACCTATACGGATTCTCTTGCACAGTGGCAGATATGTAAATACAACGTTTCCTTTCCATTTCTCAACCGTTAGGGTTCGAACACTCGAACACCTATACGGATTCTCCTGCACAATGGCAGATATGTAAATACAACGTTTCCTCACCATTCCTCATGCATTAGGGTTCGATCACTCAAACACCTATACGGATTCTCCTACACAGTGGCAGATATGTAAATACGGCATTTACTTACCATTTCTCACGCATTAGGTTTCGAACACTCGAACACCTATACGGATTCTCCTGCACAGTGGCAGTTATGTAAATACAACGTTTCCTTACCATTTCTCACGCATTACGGTTCGAACACTCGAACACCTATACGGATTTTGCTGCACAGTGGCAGATATGTAAATACAACGTTTCATTACCATTTCTCACGCATTAGGGTTCGAACACTCGAACACCTATACGGATTCTCCTGCATACTGGCAGATATGTAAATACAACGTTTCCTTACCATTTGTCACGCATTAGGGTCCGAACACCCGAACACCTATACGGATTCTCCTGCACAGTGGCAGAAATGTAAATACAACGTTTTCTTACCATTTCTCACGCATTAGGGTTCGAACACTCATGAACCTTTACGGATTATCCTGCACCGTGGCAGATATGTAAATACAACGTTTCCTTACCATTTCTCACGCATTAGGGTTCGAACACTCAAACACCTATACGAATTCTCCTGCACAGTGGCAGATATGTAAATACAACGTTTCCTTATCATTTCTCAGGCATTAGGGTTCGAACACTCGAATACCTATACGAATTCTCCTGCACAGTGGCAGATATGTAAATACAATTTTTTCTTACCATTTCTCACGCATTAGGGTTCGAACACTCGAACACCTATACGGATTCTCCTGCACAGTGGCAGATATGTAAATACAACGTTTCCTTACCATTTCTCACGCATTAGGGTTCGAACACTCGAACGCATATACGGATTCTCCTGCACAGTGGCAGATATGTAAATACAACGTTTCCTTACCATTTCGCACGCATTAGGGTTCGAACACCTGAACACCTATACGGATTCTCCTGCACAGTGGCAGATATGTAAATACAGCGTTTCATTACCATTTCTCACGCATTAGGGTTCGAACACTCATGCACCTTTACGGATTATCCTGCACAGTGGCAGATATGTAAATACAACGTTTCCATACCATTTCTCACACAATAGGGTTCGAACACTCGAACACCTATACGGATTCGGCTGCACAGTGGCAGATATGTAAATACAACGTTTCCTTACCATTTCCCACGCATTAGGGTTCGAACACTCGAACGCCTATACGGATTCTCCTGCACAGTGGCAGATATGTAAATACAATGTGTCCCTACCATTTCTCACGCATTAGGGTTCGAACACTCGAACACCTATACGGATTCTCCTGCACAGTGGCAGTTATGTAAATACAACGTTTCCTTACCATTTCTCACGCATTAGGGTTCGAACACTCGAACACCTATACGGATTCTCCTGCACAGTGGCAGATATGTAAATACAACGTTTCATTACCATTTCTCACGCATTAGGGTTCGAACACTCGAACACCTATACGGATTCTCCTGCACAGTGGCAGATATGTAAATACAACGTTTCCATACCATTTCTCACGCATTAGGGTTCGAACACTCGAACACCTATACGGATTCTCCTGCACAGTGGCAGATATGTAAATACAACGTTTCCATACCATTTCTCACGCATTAAGGTTCGAACACTCGAACACCTATACGGATTCTCCTGCACAGTGGCAGATATGTAAATACAACGTTTTCTTACCATTCCTCACGCATTAGGGTTCGATCACTCAAACACCTATACGGATTCTCCTACACAGTGGCAGATATGTAAATACAACGTTTCATTACCATTTCTCACGCATTACGGTTCGAACACTCGAACACCTATACGGATTCTCCTGCACAGTGGCAGATATGTAAATACAACGTTTCCATACCATTTCTCACGCATTAGGGTTCGAACACTCGAACACCTTTACGGATTCTCCTGCACAATGGCAGATATGTAAGTACAACGTTTTCTTACCAATTCTCACGCATTAGGGTTTCAACACTCGAACACATATACGGATTCTCCTGCACAGTGGCAGATATGTAAATACAACGTTTCCTCACCATTCCTCACGCATTGGGGTTCGATCACTCAAACACCTATACGGATTCTCCTACGCAGTGGCAGATATGTAAATACGGCATTTACTTGCCATTTCTCACGCATTAGGTTTCGAGCACTCGAACACCTATACGGATTCTCTTGCACAGTGGCAGATATGTAAATACAACGTTTCCTTTCCATTTCTCAACCGTTAGGGTTCGAACACTCGAACACCTATACGGATTCTCCTGCACAATGGCAGATATGTAAATACAACGTTTCCTCACCATTCCTCATGCATTAGGGTTCGATCACTCAAACACCTATACGGATTCTCCTACACAGTGGCAGATATGTAAATACGGCATTTACTTACCATTTCTCACGCATTAGGTTTCGAACACTCGAACACCTATACGGATTCTCCTGCACAGTGGCAGTTATGTAAATACAACGTTTCCTTACCATTTCTCACGCATTACGGTTCGAACACTCGAACACCTATACGGATTCTGCTGCACAGTGGCAGATATGTAAATACAACGTTTCATTACCATTTCTCACGCATTAGGGTTCGAACACTCGAACACCTATACGGATTCTCCTGCATACTGGCAGATATGTAAATACAACGTTTCCTTACCATTTGTCACGCATTAGGGTCCGAACACCCGAACACCTATACGGATTCTCCTGCACAGTGGCAGAAATGTAAATACAACGTTTTCTTACCATTTCTCACGCATTAGGGTTCGAACACTCATGAACCTTTACGGATTATCCTGCACCGTGGCAGATATGTAAATACAACGTTTCCTTACCATTTCTCACGCATTAGGGTTCGAACACTCAAACACCTATACGAATTCTCCTGCACAGTGGCAGATATGTAAATACAACGTTTCCTTATCATTTCTCAGGCATTAGGGTTCGAACACTCGAATACCTATACGAATTCTCCTGCACAGTGGCAGATATGTAAATACAATTTTTTCTTACCATTTCTCACGCATTAGGGTTCGAACACTCGAACACCTATACGGATTCTCCTGCACAGTGGCAGATATGTAAATACAACGTTTCCTTACCATTTCTCACGCATTAGGGTTCGAACACTCGAACGCATATACGGATTCTCCTGCACAGTGGCAGATATGTAAATACAACGTTTCCTTACCATTTCGCACGCATTAGGGTTCGAACACCTGAACACCTATACGGATTCTCCTGCACAGTGGCAGATATGTAAATACAGCGTTTCATTACCATTTCTCACGCATTAGGGTTCGAACACTCATGCACCTTTACGGATTATCCTGCACAGTGGCAGATATGTAAATACAACGTTTCCATACCATTTCTCACACAATAGGGTTCGAACACTCGAACACCTATACGGATTCGGCTGCACAGTGGCAGATATGTAAATACAACGTTTCCTTACCATTTCCCACGCATTAGGGTTCGAACACTCGAACGCCTATACGGATTCTCCTGCGCAGTGGCAGATATGTAAATACAATGTGTCCCTACCATTTCTCACGCATTAGGGTTCGAACACTCGAACACCTATACGGATTCTCCTGCACAGTGGCAGTTATGTAAATACAACGTTTCCTTACCATTTCTCACGCATTAGGGTTCGAACACTCGAACACCTATACGGATTCTCCTGCACAGTGGCAGATATGTAAATACAACGTTTCATTACCATTTCTCACGCATTAGGGTTCGAACACTCGAACACCTATACGGATTCTCCTGCACAGTGGCAGATATGTAAATACAACGTTTCCATACCATTTCTCACGCATTAGGGTTCGAACACTCGAACACCTATACGGATTCTCCTGCACAGTGGCAGATATGTAAATACAACGTTTCCATACCATTTCTCACGCATTAAGGTTCGAACACTCGAACACCTATACGGATTCTCCTGCACAGTGGCAGATATGTAAATACAACGTTTTCTTACCATTCCTCACGCATTAGGGTTCGATCACTCAAACACCTATACGGATTCTCCTACACAGTGGCAGATATGTAAATACAACGTTTCATTACCATTTCTCACGCATTACGGTTCGAACACTCGAACACCTATACGGATTCTCCTGCACAGTGGCAGATATGTAAATACAACGTTTCCATACCATTTCTCACGCATTAGGGTTCGAACACTCGAACACCTTTACGGATTCTCCTGCACAATGGCAGATATGTAAGTACAACGTTTTCTTACCAATTCTCACGCATTAGGGTTTCAACACTCTAACACATATACGGATTCTCCTGCACAGTGGCAGATATGTAAATACAACGTTTCCTCACCATTCCTCACGCATTGGGGTTCGATCACTCAAACACCTATACGGATTCTCCTACGCAGTGGCAGATATGTAAATACGGCATTTACTTGCCATTTCTCACGCATTAGGTTTCGAGCACTCGAACACCTATACGGATTCTCTTGCACAGTGGCAGATATGTAAATACAACGTTTCCTTTCCATTTCTCAACCGTTAGGGTTCGAACACTCGAACACCTATACGGATTCTCCTGCACAATGGCAGATATGTAAATACAACGTTTCCTCACCATTCCTCATGCATTAGGGTTCGATCACTCAAACACCTATACGGATTCTCCTACACAGTGGCAGATATGTAAATACGGCATTTACTTACCATTTCTCACGCATTAGGTTTCGAACACTCGAACACCTATACGGATTCTCCTGCACAGTGGCAGTTATGTAAATACAACGTTTCCTTACCATTTCTCACGCATTACGGTTCGAACACTCGAACACCTATACGGATTCTGCTGCACAGTGGCAGATATGTAAATACAACGTTTCATTACCATTTCTCACGCATTAGGGTTCGAACACTCGAACACCTATACGGATTCTCATGCATACTGGCAGATATGTAAATACAACGTTTCCTTACCATTTGTCACGCATTAGGGTCCGAACACCCGAACACCTATACGGATTCTCCTGCACAGTGGCAGAAATGTAAATACAACGTTTTCTTACCATTTCTCACGCATTAGGGTTCGAACACTCATGAACCTTTACGGATTATCCTGCACCGTGGCAGATATGTAAATACAACGTTTCCTTACCATTTCTCACGCATTAGGGTTCGAACACTCAAACACCTATACGAATTCTCCTGCACAGTGGCAGATATGTAAATACAACGTTTCCTTATCATTTCTCACGCATTAGGGTTCGAACACTCGAATACCTATACGAATTCTCCTGCACAGTGGCAGATATGTAAATACAATTTTTTCTTACCATTTCTCACGCATTAGGGTTCGAACACTCGAACACCTATACGGATTCTCCTGCACAGTGGCAGATATGTAAATACAACGTTTCCTTACCATTTCTCACGCATTAGGGTTCGAACACTCGAACGCATATACGGATTCTCCTGCACAGTGGCAGATATGTAAATACAACGTTTCCTTACCATTTCGCACGCATTAGGGTTCGAACACCTGAACACCTATACGGATTCTCCTGCACAGTGGCAGATATGTAAATACAGCGTTTCATTACCATTTCTCACGCATTAGGGTTCGAACACTCATGCACCTTTACGGATTATCCTGCACAGTGGCAGATATGTAAATACAACGTTTCCATACCATTTCTCACACAATAGGGTTCGAACACTCGAACACCTATACGGATTCGGCTGCACAGTGGCAGATATGTAAATACAACGTTTCCTTACCATTTCCCACGCATTAGGGTTCGAACACTCGAACGCCTATACGGATTCTCCTGCACAGTGGCAGATATGTAAATACAATGTGTCCCTACCATTTCTCACGCATTAGGGTTCGAACACTCGAACACCTATACGGATTCTCCTGCACAGTGGCAGTTATGTAAATACAACGTTTCCTTACCATTTCTCACGCATTAGGGTTCGAACACTCGAACACCTATACGGATTCTCCTGCACAGTGGCAGATATGTAAATACAACGTTTCATTACCATTTCTCACGCATTAGGGTTCGAACACTCGAACACCTATACGGATTCTCCTGCACAGTGGCAGATATGTAAATACAACGTTTCCATACCATTTCTCACGCATTAGGGTTCGAACACTCGAACACCTATACGGATTCTCCTGCACAGTGGCAGATATGTAAATACAACGTTTTCTTACCATTCCTCACGCATTAGGGTTCGATCACTTAAACACCTATACGGATTCTCCTACACAGTGGCAGATATGTAAATACAACGTTTCATTACCATTTCTCACGCATTAGGGTTCGAACACTCGAACACCTATACGGATTCTCCTGCACAGTGGCAGATATGTAAATACAACGTTTCCATACCATTTCTCACGCATTAGGGTTCGAACACTCGAACACCTATACGGATTCTCCTGCACAATGGCAGATATGTAAGTACAACGTTTTCTTACCATTCCTCACGCATTAGGGTTCGATCACTCAAACACCTATACGGATTCTCCTACACAGTGGCAGATATGTAAATACGGCATTTACTTGCCATTTCTCACGCATTAGGTTTCGAGCACTCGAACACCTATACGGATTCTCTTGCACAGTGGCAGATATGTAAATACAACGTTTCCTTTCCATTTCTCAACCGTTAGGGTTCGAACACTCGAACACCTATACGGATTCTCCTGCACAATGGCAGATATGTAAATACAACGTTTCCTCACCATTCCTCATGCATTAGGGTTCGATCACTCAAACACCTATACGGATTCTCCTACACAGTGGCAGATATGTAAATACGGCATTTACTTACCATTTCTCACGCATTAGGTTTCGAACACTCGAACACCTATACGGATTCTCCTGCACAGTGGCAGTTATGTAAATACAACGTTTCCTTACCATTTCTCACGCATTAGGGTTCGAACACTCGAACACCAATACGGATTCTGCTGCACAGTGGCAGATATGAAAATACAACGTTTCATTACCATTTCTCACGCATTAGGGTTCGAACACTCGAACACCTATACGGATTCTCTCGCATAGTGGCAGATATGTAAATACAACGTTTCCTTACCATTGCTCACGCATTAGGGTTCGAACACCCGAACACCTATACGGATTCTCCTGGACAGTGGCAGATATGTAAATACAACATTTTCTTCACATTTCTCACGCATTAGGGTTCGAACACTCATGCACCTTTACGGATTATCCTGCACAGTGGCAGATATGTAAATACAACGTTTCCTTACCATTTCTCACACATTAGGGTTCGAACACTCGAGCACCTATACGGATTCTGCTGCACAGTGGCTGATATGTAAATACAACGTTTCCTTACCATTTCTCACGCATTAGGGTTCGAACACTCGAACACCTATACGAATTCTCCTGCACAGTGGCAGATATGTAAATATAATTTTTTCTTACCATTTCTCACGCATTAGGGTTCGAACACTCGAACACCTATACGGATTCTCCTGCACAGTGGCAGATATGTAAATACAACGTTTCCTCACCATTCCTCACGCATTAGGGTTCGATCACTCAAACACCTATACGGAATCTCCTACACAGTGGCAGATATGTAAACACGGCATTTACTTACCATTTCTCACGCATTAGGTTTCGAACACTAGAACACATATACGGATTCTCTTGCACAGTGGCAGATATGTAAATACAATGTTTCCTTTCCATTACTCACCCGTTAGGGTTCGAACACTCGAACACCTATACGGATTCTCCTGCACAGTGGCAGATATGTAAATACAACGTTTCCTTACCATTTCTCACGCATTAGGGTTCGAACACCCGAACACCTATACGGATTCTGCTGCACAGTGGCAGATATGTAAATACAACATTTCCTTACCATTTCTCACTCATTAGGGTTCGAACACTCGAACACCTATACGGATTCTGCTGCACAGTGGCAGATATGTAAATACAAAGTTTCCTTTCCATTTCTCACCCGTTAGGGTTCGAACACTCGAACACCTATACGGATTCTCCTGCACAGTGGCAGATATGTAAATACAATGTGTCCCTACCATTTCTCACGCATTAGGGTTCGAACACTCGAACACCTATACGGATTCTCCTGCACAGTGCAGTTATGTAAATACAACGTTTCCTTACCATTTCTCACGCATTAGGGTTCGAACACTCGAACACCTATACGGATTCTCCTGCACAGTGGCAGATATGTAAATACAACGTTTCATTACCATTTCTCACGCATTAGGGTTCGAACACTCGAACACCTATACGGATTCTCCTGCACAGTGGCAGATATGTAAATACAACGTTTCCATACCATTTCTCACGCATTAGGGTTCGAACACTCGAACACCTATACGGATTCTCCTGCACAGTGGCAGATATGTAAATACAACGTTTTCTTACCATTTCTCACGCATTAGGGTTCGAACACTCGAACACCTATACGGATTCTCCTGCACAGTGGCAGATATGTAAATACAACGTTTCCTGACCATTCCTCACGCATTAGGGTTCGATCACTCAAACACCTATACGGATTCTCCTGGACAGTGGCAGATATGTAAATACAACGTTTCCTCACCATTCCTCACGCATTAGGGTTCGATCACTCAAACACCTATACGGAATCTCCCACACAGTGGCAGATATGTAAACACGGCATTTACTTACCATGTCTCACGCATTAGGTTTCGAACACAAGAACACATATACGGATTCTCTTGCACAGTGGCAGATATGTAAATACAACGTTTCCTTTCCATTTCTCACCCGTTAGGGTTCGAACACTCGAACACCTATACGGATTCTCCTGCACAATGGCAGATATGTAAGTACAACGTTTTCTTACCATTCCTCACGCATTAGGGTTCGATCACTCAAACACCTATACGGATTCTCCTACACAGTGGCAGATATGTAAATACGGCATTTACTTGCCATTTCTCACGCATTAGGTTTCGAGCACTCGAACACCTATACGGATTCTCTTGCACAGTGGCAGATATGTAAATACAACGTTTCCTTTCCATTTCTCAACCGTTAGGGTTCGAACACTCGAACACCTATACGGATTCTCCTGCACAATGGCAGATATGTAAATACAACGTTTCCTCACCATTCCTCATGCATTAGGGTTCGATCACTCAAACACCTATACGGATTCTCCTACACAGTGGCAGATATGTAAATACGGCATTTACTTACCATTTCTCACGCATTAGGTTTCGAACACTCGAACACCTATACGGATTCTCCTGCACAGTGGCAGTTATGTAAATACAACGTTTCCTTACCATTTCTCACGCATTAGGGTTCGAACACTCGAACACCAATACGGATTCTGCTGCACAGTGGCAGATATGAAAATACAACGTTTCATTACCATTTCTCACGCATTAGGGTTCGAACACTCGAACACCTATACGGATTCTCTCGCATAGTGGCAGATATGTAAATACAACGTTTCCTTACCATTGCTCACGCATTAGGGTTCGAACACCCGAACACCTATACGGATTCTCCTGGACAGTGGCAGATATGTAAATACAACATTTTCTTCACATTTCTCACGCATTAGGGTTCGAACACTCATGCACCTTTACGGATTATCCTGCACAGTGGCAGATATGTAAATACAACGTTTCCTTACCATTTCTCACACATTAGGGTTCGAACACTCGAGCACCTATACGGATTCTGCTGCACAGTGGCTGATATGTAAATACAACGTTTCCTTACCATTTCTCACGCATTAGGGTTCGAACACTCGAACACCTATACGAATTCTCCTGCACAGTGGCAGATATGTAAATATAATTTTTTCTTACCATTTCTCACGCATTAGGGTTCGAACACTCGAACACCTATACGGATTCTCCTGCACAGTGGCAGATATGTAAATACAACGTTTCCTCACCATTCCTCACGCATTAGGGTTCGATCACTCAAACACCTATACGGAATCTCCTACACAGTGGCAGATATGTAAACACGGCATTTACTTACCATTTCTCACGCATTAGGTTTCGAACACTAGAACACATATACGGATTCTCTTGCACAGTGGCAGATATGTAAATACAATGTTTCCTTTCCATTACTCACCCGTTAGGGTTCGAACACTCGAACACCTATACGGATTCTCCTGCACAGTGGCAGATATGTAAATACAACGTTTCCTTACCATTTCTCACGCATTAGGGTTCGAACACCCGAACACCTATACGGATTCTGCTGCACAGTGGCAGATATGTAAATACAACATTTCCTTACCATTTCTCACTCATTAGGGTTCGAACACTCGAACACCTATACGGATTCTGCTGCACAGTGGCAGATATGTAAATACAAAGTTTCCTTTCCATTTCTCACCCGTTAGGGTTCGAACACTCGAACACCTATACGGATTCTCCTGCACAGTGGCAGATATGTAAATACAATGTGTCCCTACCATTTCTCACGCATTAGGGTTCGAACACTCGAACACCTATACGGATTCTCCTGCACAGTGCAGTTATGTAAATACAACGTTTCCTTACCATTTCTCACGCATTAGGGTTCGAACACTCGAACACCTATACGGATTCTCCTGCACAGTGGCAGATATGTAAATACAACGTTTCATTACCATTTCTCACGCATTAGGGTTCGAACACTCGAACACCTATACGGATTCTCCTGCACAGTGGCAGATATGTAAATACAACGTTTCCATACCATTTCTCACGCATTAGGGTTCGAACACTCGAACACCTATACGGATTCTCCTGCACAGTGGCAGATATGTAAATACAACGTTTTCTTACCATTTCTCACGCATTAGGGTTCGAACACTCGAACACCTATACGGATTCTCCTGCACAGTGGCAGATATGTAAATACAACGTTTCCTGACCATTCCTCACGCATTAGGGTTCGATCACTCAAACACCTATACGGATTCTCCTGGACAGTGGCAGATATGTAAATACAACGTTTCCTCACCATTCCTCACGCATTAGGGTTCGATCACTCAAACACCTATACGGAATCTCCCACACAGTGGCAGATATGTAAACACGGCATTTACTTACCATGTCTCACGCATTAGGTTTCGAACACAAGAACACATATACGGATTCTCTTGCACAGTGGCAGATATGTAAATACAACGTTTCCTTTCCATTTCTCACCCGTTAGGGTTCGAACACTCGAACACCTATACGGATTCTCCTGCACAGTGGCAGATATGTAAATACAGCGTTTCATTACCATTTCTCACGCATTAGGGTTCGAACACTCATGCACCTTTACGGATTATCCTGCACAGTAGCAGAAATGTAAATACAACGTTTCCATACCATTTCTCACACATTAGGGTTCGAACACTCAAACACCTATACGGATTCGGCTGCACAGTGGCAGATATGTAAATACAACGTGTCCCTACCATTTCTCACGCATTAGGGTTCGAACACTCGAACACCTATACGGATTCTCCTGCACAGTGGCAGATATGTAAATACAACGTTTCCTCACCATTCCTCACGCATTAGGGTTCGATCACTCAAACACCTATACGGAATCTCCTACACAGTGGCAGATATGTAAACACGGCATTTACGTACCATTTCTCACGCATTAGGTTTCGAGCACTAGAACACATATACGGATTCTCTTGCACAGTGGCAGATATGTAAATACAACGTTTCCTTTCCATTTCTCACCCGTTAGGGTTCGAACACTCGAACACCTATACGGATTCTCCTGCACAGTGGCAGATATGTAAATACAACGTTTCCTTACCATTTCTCACGCATTAGGGTTCGAACACCCGAACACCTAGACGGATTCTCCTGCACAGTGGCAGATATGTAAATACAGCGTTTCATTACCAATTCTCACGCATTAGGGTTCGAACACTCATGCACCTTTGCGGATTATCCTGCACAGTGGCAGATATGTAAATACAACGTTTCCTTACCATTTTTCACACATTAGGGTTCGAACATTCGAGCACCTATACGGATTCTGCTGCACAGTGGCAGATATGTAAATACAATGTTTCCTTACCATTTCTCACGCATTAGGGTTCGAACACTCGAACACCTATACGGATTCTCCTGCACAGTGGCAGATATGTAAATACAACGTTTCATTACCATTTCTCACGCATTAGGGTTCGAACACTCGAACACCTATACGGATTCTCCTGCACAGTGGCGGATATGTAAATACAACGTTTCCATACCATTTCTCACGCATTAGGGTTCGAACACTCGAACACCTATACGGATTCTCCTGCACAGTGGCAGATATGTAAATACAACGTTTTCTTACCATTTCTCACGCATTAGGGTTCGAACACTCGAACACCTATACGGATTCTCCTGCACAGTGGCAGATATGTAAATACAACGTTTCCTCACCATTCCTCACGCATTAGGGTTCGATCACTCAAACACCTATACGGATTCTCCTGCACAGTGGCAGATATGTAAATACAACGTTTCCTCACCATTCCTCACGCATTAGGGTTCGATCACTCAAACACCTATACGGAATCTCCCACACAGTGGCAGATATGTAAACACGGCATTTACTTACCATGTCTCACGCATTAGGTTTCGAACACAAGAACACATATACGGATTCTCTTGCACAGTGGCAGATATGTAAATACAACGTTTCCTTTCCATTTCTCACCCGTTAGGGTTCGAACACTCGAACACCTATACGGATTCTCCTGCACAGTGGCAGATATGTAAATACAGCGTTTCATTACCATTTCTCACGCATTAGGGTTCGAACACTCATGCACCTTTACGGATTATCCTGCACAGTGGCAAAAATGTAAATACAACGTTTCCATACCATTTCTCACACATTAGGGTTCGAACACTCAAACACCTATACGGATTCGGCTGCACAGTGGCAGATATGTAAATACAACGTGTCCCTACCATTTCTCACGCATTAGGGTTCGAACACTCGAACACCTATACGGATTCTCCTGCACAGTGGCAGATATGTAAATACAACGTTTCCTCACCATTCCTCACGCATTAGGGTTCGATCACTCAAACACCTATACGGAATCTCCTACACAGTGGCAGATATGTAAACACGGCATTTACGTACCATTTCTCACGCATTAGGTTTCGAGCACTAGAACACATATACGGATTCTCTTGCACAGTGGCAGATATGTAAATACAACGTTTCCTTTCCATTTCTCACCCGTTAGGGTTCGAACACTCGAACACCTATACGGATTCTCCTGCACAGTGGCAGATATGTAAATACAACGTTTCCTTACCATTTCTCACGCATTAGGGTTCGAACACCCGAACACCTAGACGGATTCTCCTGCACAGTGGCAGATATGTAAATACAGCGTTTCATTACCAATTCTCACGCATTAGGGTTCGAACACTCATGCACCTTTGCGGATTATCCTGCACAGTGGCAGATATGTAAATACAACGTTTCCTTACCATTTTTCACACATTAGGGTTCGAACATTCGAGCACCTATACGGATTCTGCTGCACAGTGGCAGATATGTAAATACAATGTTTCCTTACCATTTCTCACGCATTAGGGTTCGAACACTCGAACACCTATACGGATTCTCCTGCACAGTGGCAGATATGTAAATACAACGTTTCATTACCATTTCTCACGCATTAGGGTTCGAACACTCGAACACCTATACGGATTCTCCTGCACAGTGGCGGATATGTAAATACAACGTTTCCATACCATTTCTCACGCATTAGGGTTCGAACACTCGAACACCTATACGGATTCTCCTGCACAGTGGCAGATATGTAAATACAACGTTTTCTTACCATTTCTCACGCATTAGGGTTCGAACACTCGAACACCTATACGGATTCTCCTGCACAGTGGCAGATATGTAAATACAACGTTTCCTCACCATTCCTCACGCATTAGGGTTCGATCACTCCAACACCTATACGGATTCTCCTGCACAGTGGCAGATATGTAAATACAACGTTTCCTCACCATTCCTCACGCATTAGGGTTCGATCACTCAAACACCTATACGGAATCTCCCACACAGTGGCAGATATGTAAACACGGCATTTACTTACCATGTCTCACGCATTAGGTTTCGAACACAAGAACACATATACGGATTCTCTTGCACAGTGGCAGATATGTAAATACAACGTTTCCTTTCCATTTCTCACCCGTTAGGGTTCGAACACTCGAACACCTATACGGATTCTCCTGCACAGTGGCAGATATGTAAATACAGCGTTTCATTACCATTTCTCACGCATTAGGGTTCGAACACTCATGCACCTTTACGGATTATCCTGCACAGTGGCAAAAATGTAAATACAACGTTTCCATACCATTTCTCACACATTAGGGTTCGAACACTCAAACACCTATACGGATTCGGCTGCACAGTGGCAGATATGTAAATACAACGTGTCCCTACCATTTCTCACGCATTAGGGTTCGAACACTCGAACACCTATACGGATTCTCCTGCACAGTGGCAGATATGTAAATACAACGTTTCCTCACCATTCCTCACGCATTAGGGTTCGATCACTCAAACACCTATACGGAATCTCCTACACAGTGGCAGATATGTAAACACGGCATTTACGTACCATTTCTCACGCATTAGGTTTCGAGCACTAGAACACATATACGGATTCTCTTGCACAGTGGCAGATATGTAAATACAACGTTTCCTTTCCATTTCTCACCCGTTAGGGTTCGAACACTCGAACACCTATACGGATTCTCCTGCACAGTGGCAGATATGTAAATACAACGTTTCCTTACCATTTCTCACGCATTAGGGTTCGAACACCCGAACACCTAGACGGATTCTCCTGCACAGTGGCAGATATGTAAATACAGCGTTTCATTACCATTTCTCACGCATTAGGGTTCGAACACTCATGCACCTTTGCGGATTATCCTGCACAGTGGCAGATATGTAAATACAACGTTTCCTTACCATTTTCCACACATTAGGGTTCGAACATTCGAGCACCTATACGGATTCTGCTGCACAGTGGCAGATATGTAAATACAATGTTTCCTTACCATTTCTCACGCATTAGGGTTCGAACACTCGAACACCTATACGAATTCTCCTGCACAGTGGCAGATATGTAAATACAATTTTTTCTTACCATTTCTCACGCATTAAGGTTCGAACACTCGAACACCTATACGGATTCTCCTGCACAGTGGCAGATATGTAAATACAACGTTTCCCCACCATTCCTCACGCATTAGGGTTCGATCACTCAAACACCTATACGGAATCTCCTACACAGTGGCAGATATGTAAACACGGCATTTACTTACCATTTCTCACGCATTAGGTTTCGAACAGTAGAACACATATACGGATTCTCTTGCTCAGTGGCAGATATGTAAATACAACGTTTCCTTTCCATTTCTCACCCGTTAGGGTTCGAACACTCGAACACCTATACGGATTCTCCTGCACAGTGGCAGATATGTAAATACAACGTTTCCTTACCATTTCTCACGCATTAGGGTTCGAACACCCGAACACCTATACGGATTCTCCTGCACAGTGGCAGATATGTAAATACAGCGTTTCATTACCATTTCTCACGCATTAGGGTTCGAACACTCATGCACCTTTACGGATTAACCTGCACAGTGGCAGATATGTAAATACAACATTTCCATACCATTTCTCACGCATTAGGGTTTGAACACTCGAACACCTATACGGATTCTGCTGCACAGTGGCAGATATGTAAATACAACGTTTCCTTACCATTTCTCACGCATTAGGGTTCGAACACTCGAACACCTATACGGATTCTCCTGCACAGTGGCAGATATGGAAATACAACGTTTCCATACCATTGCTCACGCATTAGGGTTCGAACACTCGAACACCTATACGGATTCTCCTGCACAGTGGCAGATATGTAAATACAACGGTTTCTTACCATTTCTCACGCATTAGGGTTCGAACGCTCGAACACCTATACGGATTCTCCTGCACAGTGGCAGATATGTAAATACAACGTTTCCCCACCATTCCTCACGCATTAGGGTTCGATCACTCAAACACCTATACGGAATCTCCTACACAGTGGCAGATATGTAAACACGGCATTTACTTACCATTTCTCACGCATTAGGTTTCGAATAGTAGAACACATATACGGATTCTCTTGCACAGTGGCAGATATGTAAATACAACGTTTCCTTTCCATTTCTCAGCCGTTAGGGTTCGAACACTCGAACACCTATACGGATTCTCCTGCACAGTGGCAGATATGTAAATACAACGTTTCCTTACCATTTCTCACGCATTAGGGTTCGAACACCCGAAAACCTATACGGATTCTCCTGCACAGTGGCAGATATGTAAATACAGCGTTTCATTACCATTTCTCACCCATTAGGGTTCGAACACTCATGCACCTTTACGGATTATCCTGCACAGTGGCAGATATGTAAATACAACGTTTCCTTACCATTTCTCACACATTAGGGTTCGAACACTCGAGCACCTATACGGATTCTGCTGCACAGTGGCAGATATGTAAATACAACGTTTCCTTACCATTTCTCACGCATTAGGGTTCGAACACTCGAACACCTATACGAATTCTCCTGCACAGTGGAAAATATGTAAATACAATTTTTTCCTACCATTTCTCACGAATTAGGGTTCGAACACTCGAACACCTATACGGATTCTCCAGCACAGTGGCAGATATGTAAATACAACGTTTCCTCACCATTCCTCACGCATTAGGGTTCGATCACTCAAACACCTATACGGAATCTCCTACACAGTGGCAGATATGTAAACACGGCATTTACTTACCATTTCTCACGCATTAGGTTTCGAACACTAGAACACATATACGGATTCTCTTGCACAGTGGCAGATATGTAAATACAACGTTTCCTTTCCATTTCTCACCCGTTGGGGTTCGAACACTCGAACACCTATACGGATTCTCCTGCACAGTGGCAGATATGTAAATACAACGTTTCCTTACCATTTCTCACGCATTAGGGTTCGAACACCCGAACACCTAGACGGATTCTCCTGCACAGTGGCAGATATGTAAATACAGCGTTTCATTACCATTTCTCACGCATTAGGGTTCGAACACTCATGCACCTTTACGGATTATCCTGCACAGTGGCAGATATGTAAATACAACGTTTCCATACCATTTCTCACACATTAGGGTTCGAAAATTCGAGCACCTATACGGATTCTGCTGCACAGTGGCAGATATGTAAATACAACGTTTCCTTACCATTTCTCACGCATTAGGGTTTGAACACTCGAACACCTATACGAATTTTCCTGCACAGTGGCAGATATGTAAATACAATTTTTTCTTACCATTTCTCACGCATTAGGGTTCGAACACTCGAACACCTATACGGATTCTCCTGCACAGTGGCAGATATGTAAATACAACGTTTCCCCACCATTCCTCACGCATTAGGGTTCGATCACTCAAACACCTATACGGAATCTCCTACACAGTGGCAGATATGTAAACACGGCATTTACTTACCATTTCTCACGCATTAGGTTTCGAACAGTAGAACAGATATACGGATTCTCTTGCACAGTGGCTGATATGTAAATACAACGTTTCCTTTCCATTTCTCACCCGTTAGGGTTCGAACCCTGGAACACCTATACGGATTCACCTGCACAGTGGCAGATATGTAAATACAACGTTTCCTTACCATTTCTCACGCATTAGAGTTCGAACACCCGAACACCTATACGGATTCTCCTGCACAGTGGCAGATATGTAAATACAGCGTTTCATTACCATTTCTCACGCATTAGGGTTCGAACACTCATGCACCTTTACGGATTAACCTGCACAGTGGCAGATATGTAAATACAACATTTCCATACCATTTCTCACGCATTAGGGTTCGAACACTCGAACACCTATACGGATTCTGCTGCACAGTGGCAGATATGTAAATACAACGTTTCCTTACCATTTCTCACGCATTAGGGTTCGAACACTCGAACACCTATACGGATTCTCCTGCACAGTGGCAGATATGTAAATACAACGGTTTCTTACCATTTCTCACGCATTAGGGTTCGAACACTCGAACACCTATACGGATTGTCCTGCACAGTGGCAGATATGTAAATACATAGTTTCCTTACCATTTCTCACGCATTAGGGTTCGAACACCCGAACACCTATACGGATTCTCCTGCACAGTGGCAGATATGTAAATACAACGTTTTCTTACCATTTCTCACGCATTAGGGTTTGAACACTCATGCACCTTTACGGATTATCCTGCACAGTGGCAGATATGTAAATACAACGTTTCCTTACCATTTCTCACACATTAGGGTTCGAACACTCGAGCACCTATACGGATTCTGCTGCACAATGGCAGATATGTAAATACAACGTTTCCTTACCATTTCTCACGCATTAGGGTTCGAACACTCGAACACCTATACGAATTCTCCTGCACAGTGGCAGATATGTAAATACAATTTTTTCTTACCATTTCTCACGCATTAGGGTTCGAACACTCGAACACCTATACGGATTCTCCTGCACAGTGGCAGATATGTAAATACAACGTTTCCTCACCATTCCTCACGCATTAGGGTTCGATCACTCAAACACCTATACGGAATCTCCTACACAGTGGCAGATATGTAAACACGGCATTTACTTACCATTTCTCACGCATTAGGTTTCGAACACTAGAACACATATACGGATTCTCTTGCACATTGGCAGATATGTAAATACAACGTTTCCTTTCCATTTCTCACCCGTTAGGGTTCGAACACTCGAACACCTATACGGATTCTCCTGCACAGTGGCAGATATGTAAATACAGCGTTTCATTACCATTTCTCACGCATTAGGGTTTCAACACTCATGCACCTTTACGGATTATCCTGCACAGTGGCAGATATGTAAATACAACATTTCCAAACCATTTCTCACACATTAGGGTTCGAACACTCAAACACCTATACGGATTCGGCTGCACAGTGGCAGATATGTAAATACAACGTTTCCTTACCATTTCCCACGCATTAGGGTTCGAACACTCGAACGCTTATACGGATTCTCCTGCACAGTGGCAGATAATGTAAATACAATGTGTCCCTACCATTTCTCACGCATTAGGGTTCGAACACTCGAACACCTATACGGATTCTCCTGCACAGTGGCAGTTATGTAAATACAACGTTTCCTTACCATTTCTCACGCATTAGGGTTCGAACACTCGAACACCTATACGGATTCTCCTGCACAGTGGCAGATATGTAAATACAACGTTTCATTACCATTTCTCACGCATTAGGGTTCGAACACTCGATCACCTATACGGATTCTCCTGCACAGTGGCAGATATGTAAATACAACGTTTCCATACCATTTCTCACGCATTAGGGTTCGAACACTCGAACACCTATACGGATTCTCCTGCACAGTGGCAGATATGTAAATACAACGTTTTCTTACCATTTCTCACGCATTAGGGTTCGAACACTCGAACACCTATACGGATTCTCCTGCACAGTGGCAGATATGTAAATACAACGTTTCCTCACCATTCCTCACGCATTAGGGTTCGATCACTCAAGCACCTATACGGATTCTCCTACACAGTGGCAGATATGTAAATACGGCATTTACTTGCCATTTCTTACGCATTAGGTTTCGAGCACTCGAACACCTATACGGATTCTCTTGCACAGTGGCAGATATGTAAATACAACGTTTCCTTTCCATTTCTCAACCGTTAGGGTTCGAACACTCGAACACCTATACGGATTCTCCTGCACAATGGCAGATATGTAAATACAACGTTTCCTCACCATTCCTCATGCATTATGGTTCGATCACTCAAACACCTATACGGATTCTCCTACACAGTGGCAGATATGTAAATACGGCATTTCCTTACCATTTCTCACGCATTAGGTTTCGAACACTCGAACACCTATACGGATTCTCCTGCACAGTGGCAGTTATGTAAATACAACGTTTCCTTTACCATTTCTCACGCATTAGGGTTCGAACACTCGAACACCTATACGGATTCTGCTGCACAGTGGCAGATATGTAAATACAATGTTTCATTACCATTTCTCACGCATTAGGGTTCGAACACTCGAACACCTATACGGATTCTCCTGCACAGTGGCAGATATGTAAATACAACGTTTCCCCACCATTCCTCACGCATTAGGGTTCGATCACTCAAACACCTATACGGAATCTCCTACACAGTGGCAGATATGTAAACACGGCATTTACTTACCATTTCCCACGCATTAGGTTTCGAACAGTAGAACACATATACGGATTCTCTTGCACAGTGGCAGATATGTAAATACAACGTTTCCTTTCCATTTCTCACCCGTTAGGGTTCGAACACTCGAACACCTATACGGATTCTCCTGCACAGTGGCAGATATGTAAATACAACGTTTCCTTACCATTTCTCACGCATTAGGGTTCGAACACCCGAACACCTATACGGATTCTCCTGCACAGTGGCAGATATGTAAATACAGCGTTTCATTACCATTTCTCACGCATTAGGGTTCGAACACTCATGCACCTTTACGGATTAACCTGCACAGTGGCAGATATGTAAATACAACATTTCCATACCATTTCTCACGCATTAGGGTTCGAACACTCGAACACCTATACGGATTCTGCTGCACAGTGGCAGATATGTAAATACAACGTTTCCTTACCATTTCTCACGCATTAGGGTTCGAACACTCGAACACCTATACGGATTCTCCTGCACAGTGGCAGATATGGAAATACAACGTTTCCATACCATTTCTCACGCATTAGGGTTCGAACACTCGAACACCTATACGGATTCTCCTGCACAGTGGCAGATATGTAAATACAACGGTTTCTTACCATTTCTCACGCATTAGGGTTCGAACGCTCGAACACCTATACGGATTCTCCTGCATAGTGGCAGATATGTAAATACAACGTTTCCTTACCATTTCTCACGCATTAGGGTTCGAACACCCGAACACCTATACGGATTCTCCTGCACAGTGGCAGATATGTAAATACAGCGTTTCATTACCATTTCTCACGCATTAGGGTTCGAACACTCATGCACCTTTACGGATTATCCTGCACAGTGGCAGATATGTAAATACAACGTTTCCTTACCATTTCTCACACATTAGGGTTCGAACACTCGAGCACCTATGCGGATTCTGCTGCACAGTGGCAGATACGTAAATACAACGTTTCCTTACCATTTCTCACGCATTAGGGTTCGAACACTCGAACACCTATACGAATTCTCCTGCACAGTGGCAAATATGTAAATACAATTTTTTCTTACCATTTCTCACGCATTAGGGTTCCAACACTCGAACACCTATACGGATTCTCCTGCACAGTGGCAGATATGTAAATACAACGTTTCCTCACCATTCCTCACGCATTAGGGTTCGATCACTCAAACACCTATACGGAATCTCCTACACAGTGGCAGATATGTAAACACGGCATTTACTTACCATTTCTCACGCATTAGGTTTCGAACACTAGAACACATATACGGATTCTCTTGCACAGTGGCAGATATGTAAATACAACGTTTCCTTTCCATTTCTCACCCGTTAGGGTTCGAACACTCGAACACCTATACGGATTCTCCTGCACAGTGGCAGATATGTAAATACAACGTTTCCTTACCATTTCTCACGCATTAGGGTTCGAACACCCGAACACCTAGACGGATTCTCCTGCACAGTGGCAGATATGTAAATACAGCGTTTCATTACCATTTCTCACGCATTAGGGGTCGAACACTCATGCACCTTTACGGATTATCCTGCACAGTGGCAGATATGTAAATACAACGTTTCCTTACCATTTCTCACACATTAGGGTTCGAAAATTCGAGCACCTATACGGATTCTGCTGCACAGTGGCAGATATGTAAATACAACGTTTCCTTACCATTTCTCACGCATTAGGGTTCGAACGCTCGAACACCAATACGGATTCTCCTGCACAGTGGCAGATATGTAAATACAGCGTTTCATTACCATTTCTCACGCATTAGGGTTCGAACACTCATGCACCTTTACGGATTATCCTGCACAGTGGCAGATATGTAAATACAACGTTTCCTTACCATTTCTCACACATTAGGGTTCGAACACTCGAGCACCTATACGGATTCTGCTGCACAGTGGCAGATACGTAAATACAACGTTTCCTTACCATTTCTCACGCATTAGGGTTCGAACACTCGAACACCTATACGAATTCTCCTGCACAGTGGCAAATATGTAAATACAATTTTTTCTTACCATTTCTCACGCATTAGGGTTCCAACACTCGAACACCTATACGGATTCTCCTGCACAGTGGCAGATATGTAAATACAACGTTTCCTCACCATTCCTCACGCATTAGGGTTCGATCACTCAAACACCTATACGGAATCTCCTACACAGTGGCAGATATGTAAACACGGCATTTACTTACCATTTCTCACGCATTAGGTTTCGAACACTAGAACACATATACGGATTCTCTTGCACAGTGGCAGATATGTAAATACAACGTTTCCTTTCCATTTCTCACCCGTTAGGGTTCGAACACTCGAACACCTATACGGATTCTCCTGCACAGTGGCAGATATGTAAATACAATGTTTCCTTACCATTTCTCACGCATTAGGGTTCGAACACCCGAACACCTAGACGGATTCTCCTGCACAGTGGCAGATATGTAAATACAGCGTTTCATTACCATTTCTCACGCATTAGGGTTCGAACACTCATGCACCTTTACGGATTATCCTGCACAGTGGCAGATATGTAAATACAACGTTTCCTTACCATTTCTCACACATTAGGGTTCGAAAATTCGAGCACCTATACGGATTCTGCTGCACAGTGGCAGATATGTAAATACAACGTTTCCTTACCATTTCTCACGCATTAGGGTTCGAACACTCGAACACCTATACGAATTCTCCTGCACAGTGGCAGATATGTAAATACAATTTTTTCTTACCATTTCTCACGCATTAGGGTTCGAACACTCGAACACCTATACGGATTCTCCTGCACAGTGGCAGATATGTAAATACAACGTTTCCCCACCATTCCTCACGCATTAGGGTTCGATCACTCAAACACCTATACGGAATCTCCTACACAGTGGCAGATATGTAAACACGGCATTTACTTACCATTTCCCACGCATTAGGTTTCGAACAGTAGAACAGATATACGGATTCTCTTGCACAGTGGCAGATATGTAAATACAACGTTTCCTTTCCATTTCTCACCCGTTAGGGTTCGAACACTCGAACACCTATACGGATTCACCTGCACAGTGGCAGATATGTAAATACAACGTTTCCTTACCATTTCTCACGCATTAGGGTTCGAACACCCGAACACCTATACGGATTCTCCTGCACAGTGGCAGATATGTAAATACAGCATTTCATTACCATTTCTCACGCATTAGGGTTCGAACACTCATGCACCTTTACGGATTAACCTGCACAGTGGCAGATATGTAAATACAACATTTCCATACCATTTCTCACGCATTAGGGTTCGAACACTCGAACACCTATACGGATTCTGCTGCACAGTGGCAGATATGTAAATACAACGTTTCCTTACGATTTCTCACGCATTAGGTTTCGAACACTCGAACACCTATACGGATTCTCCTGCACAGTGGCAGATATGGAAATACAACGTTTCCATACCATTTCTCACGCATTAGGGTTCGAACACTCGAACACCTATACGGATTCTCCTGCACAGTGGCAGATATGTAAATACAACGGTTTCTTACCATTTCTCACGCATTAGGGTTCGAACACTCGAACACCTATACGGATTCTCCTGCACAGTGGCAGATATGTAAATACATAGTTTCCTTACCATTTCTCACGCATTAGGGTTCGAACACCCGAACACCTATACGGATTCTCCTGCACAGTGGCAGATATGTAAATACAACGTTTTCTTACCATTTCTCACGCATTAGGGTTTGAACACTCATGCACCTTTACGGATTATCCTGCACAGTGGCAGATATGTAAATACAACGTTTCCTTACCATTTCTCACACATTAGGGTTCGAACACTCGAGCACCTATACGGATTCTGCTGCACAATGGCAGATATGTAAATACAATGTTTCCTTACCATTTCTCACGCGTTAGGGTTCGAACACTCGAACACCTATACGAATTCTCCTGCACAGTGGCAGATATGTAAATACAATTTTTTCTTACCATTTCTCACGCATTAGGGTTCGAACACTCGAACACCTATACGGATTCTCCTGCACAGTGGCAGATATGTAAATACAACGTTTCCTCACCATTCCTCACGCATTAGGGTTCGATCACTCAAACACCTATACGGAATCTCCTACACAGTGGCAGATATGTAAACACGGCATTTACTTACCATTTCTCACGCATTAGGTTTCGAACACTAGAACACATATACGGATTCTCTTGCACAGTGGCAGATATGTAAATACAACGTTTCCCTTCCATTTCTCACCCGTTAGGGTTCGAACACTCGAACACCTATACGGATTCTCCTGCACAGTGGCAGATATGTAAATACAGCGTTTCATTACCATTTCTCACGCATTAGGGTTCGAACACTCATGCACCTTTACGGATTATCCTGCACAGTGGCAGATATGTAAATACAACGTTTCCATACCATTTCTCACACATTAGGGTTCGAACACTCAAACACCTATACGGATTCGGCTGCACAGTGGCAGATATGTAAATACAACGTTTCCTTACCATTTCCCACGCATTAGGGTTCGAAGACTCGAACGCTTATACGGATTCTCCTGCACAGTGGCAGATAATGTAAATACAATGTGTCCCTACCATTTCTCACGCATTAGGGTTCGAACACTCGAACACCTATACGGATTCTCCTGCACAGTGGCAGTTATGTAAATACAACGTTTCCTTACCATTTCTCACGCATTAGGGTTCGAACACTCGAACACCTATACGGATTCTGCTGCACAGTGGCAGATATGTAAATACAATGTTTCCTTACCATTTCTCACGCATTAGGGTTCGAACACTCGAACACCTATACGGATTCTCCTGCACAGTGGCAGATATGGAAATACAACGTTTCCATACCATTTCTCACGCATTAGGGTTCGAACACTCGAACACCTATACGGATTCTCCTGCACAGTGGCAGATATGTAAATACAACGGTTTCTTACCATTTCTCACGCATTAGGGTTCGAACACTCGAACACCTATACGGATTCTCCTGCACAGTGGCAGATATGTAAATACATAGTTTCCTTACCATTTCTCACGCATTAGGGTTCGAACACCCGAACACCTATACGGATTCTCCTGCACAGTGGCAGATATGTAAATACAACGTTTTCTTACCATTTCTCACGCATTAGGGTTTGAACACTCATGCACCTTTACGGATTATCCTGCACAGTGGCAGATATGTAAATACAACGTTTCCTTACCATTTCTCACACATTAGGGTTCGAACACTCGAGCACCTATACGGATTCTGCTGCACAATGGCAGATATGTAAATACAACGTTTCCTTACCATTCTCACGCATTAGGGTTCGAACACTCGAACACCTATACGAATTCTCCTGCACAGTGGCAGATATGTAAATACAATTTTTTCTTACCATTTCTCACGCATTAGGGTTCGAACACTCGAACACCTATACAGATTCTCCTGCACAGTGGCAGATATGTAAATACAACCTTTCCTCACCATTCCTCACGCATTAGGGTTCGATCACTCAAACACCTATACGGAATCTCCTACACAGTGGCAGATATGTAAACACGGCATTTACTTACCATTTCTCACGCATTAGGTTTCAAACACTAGAACACATATACGGATTCTCTTGCACAGTGGCAGATATGTAAATACAACGTTTCCCTTCCATTTCTCACCCGTTAGGGTTCGAACACTCGAACACCTATACGGATTCTCCTGCACAGTGGCAGATATGTAAATACAGCGTTTCATTACCATTTCTCACGCATTAGGGTTCGAACACTCATGCACCTTTACGGATTATCCTGCACAGTGGCAGATATGTAAATACAACGTTTCCATACCATTTCTCACACATTAGGGTTCGAACACTCAAACACCTATACGGATTCGGCTGCACAGTGGCAGATATGTAAATACAACGTTTCCTTACCATTTCCCACGCATTAGGGTTCGAACACTCGAACACCTATACGGATTCTCCTGCACAGTGGCAGTTATGTAAATACAACGTTTCCTTACCATTTCTCACGCATTAGGGTTCGAACACTCGAACACCTATACGGATTCTCCTGCACCGTGGCAGATATGAAAATACAACATTTCATTACCATTTCTCACGCATTAGGGTTCGAACACTCGAACACCTATACGGATTCTCCTGCACAGTGGCAGATATGTAAATACAACGTTTCCATACCATTTCTCACGCATTAGGGTTCGAACACTCGAACACCAATACGGATTCTCCTGCACAGTGGCAGATATGTAAATACAACGTTTTCTTACCATTTCTCACGCATTAGGGTTCGAACACTCGAACACCTATACGGATTCTCCTTCACAGTGGCAGATATGTAAATACAACGTTTCCTCACCATTCCTCACGCATTAGGGTTATATCACTCAAACACCTATACGGATTCTCCTACACAGTGGCAGATATGTAAATACGGCATTTACTTACCATTTCTCACGCATTAGGTTTCGAGCACTCAAACACCTATACGGATTCTCTTGCACAGTGGCAGATATGTAAATACAACGTTTCCTTTCCATTTCTCAACCGTTAGGGTTCGAACACTCGAACACCTATACGGATTCTCCTGCTCAGTGGCAGATATGTAAATACAACGTTTCCATACCATTTCTCACGCATTAGGGTTCGAACACTCGAACACCAATACGGATTCTCTTGCACAGTGGCAGATATGTAAATACAACGTTTCCTTTCCATTTCTCACCCGTTAGGGTTCGAACACTCGAACACCTATACGGATTCTCCTGCACAGTGGCAGATATGTAAATACATCGTTTCCTTACCATTTCTCACGCATTAGGGTTCGAACACTCGAACACCTGTACGGATTCTCCTGCACAGTGGCAGATATGTAAATACAACGTTTCCTTTCCATTTCTCACGCATTAGGGTTCGAACACTCGAACACCTATACGGATTCTCCGACACAGTGGCAGATATGTAAATACGGCATTTACTTACCATTTCTCACGCATTAGGGTTCGAACACTCGAACACCTATACGGATTCTCCTGCACAGTGGCAGATATGTAAATACAACGTTTCCATACCATTTCTCACGCATTAGGGTTCGAACACTCGAACACCTTTACGGATTCTCCTGCACAGTGGCAGATATGTAAATACAACGTTTTGTTACCATTTCTCACGCATTAGGGTTCGAACACTCGAACACCAATACGGATTCTCCTGCACAGTGGCAGATATGTAAATACAACGTTTTCTTACCATTTCTCACGCATTAGGGTTCGAACACTCGATCACCTATACGGATTCTCCTGCACAGTGGCAGATATGTAAATACAACGTTTCCTCACCATTCCACACGCATTAGGGTTCGATCACTCAAACACCTATACGGATTCTCCTACACAGTGGCAGATATGTAAATACGGCATTTACTTACCATTTCTCACGCATTAGGTTTCGAGCACTCAAACACCTATACGGATTCTCTTGCACAGTGGCAGATATGTAAATACAACGTTTCCTTTCCATTTCTCAACCGTTAGGGTTCGAACACTCGAACACCTATACGGATTCTCCTGCACAGTGGCAGATATGTAAATACAACGTTTCCTCACCATTCCTCATGCATTAGGGTTCGATCACTCAAACACCTATACGGATTCTCCGACACAGTGGGAGATATGTAAATACGGCATTTACTTACCATTTCTCACGCATTAGGTTTCGAACACTCGAACACCTATACGGATTCTCTTGCACAGTGGCAGATATGTAAAATACAACGTTTCCTTTCCATTTCTCACCCGTTAGGGTTCGAACACTCGAACACCTATACGGATTCTCCTGTACAGTGGCAGATATGTAAATACAACGTTTCCTTACCATTTCTCACGCATTAGGGTTCGAACACCCGAACACCTATACGGATTCTCCTGCACAGTGGCAGATATGTAAATACAACGTTTCCTTGCCATTTCTCATGCATTAGGGTTCGAACACTCGAACACCTATACGGATTCTGCTGCACAGTGGCAGATATGTAAATACGGCATTTACTTACCATTTCTCACGCATTAGGGTTCGAACACTCGAACACCAATACGGATTCTGCTGCACAGTGGCAGATATGTTAATACAACGTTTCCATACCATTTCTCACGCATTAGGGTTCGAATACTCGAACACCTATACGGATTCTCCTGCACAGTGGCAGATATGTAAATACAACGTTTTCTTACCATTTCTCACGCATTAGGGTTCGAACACTCGAACACCTATACGGATTCTCCTGCACAGTGGCAGATATGTAAATACAACGTTTCCTAACCATTTCTCACGCATTAGGGTTTGAACACCCGAACACCTATACGGATTCTCCTGCACAGTGGCAGATATGTAAATACAACGTTTCCTTACCATTTCTCACGCATTAGAGTTCGAACACCCGAACACCTATACGGATTCTCCTGGACAGTGGCAGATATGTAAATACAGCGTTTCATTGCCATTTCTCACGCATTAGGGTTCGAACACTCATGCACCTTTACGGATTATCCTGCACAGTGGCAGATATGTAAATACAACGTTTCCATACCATTTCTCACACATTAGGGTTCGAACACTCAAACACCTATACGGATTCGGCTGCACAGTGGCAGATATGTAAATACAACGTTTCCTTACCATTTCCCAAGCATTAGGGTTCGAACACTCGAACGCCTATACGGATTCTCCTGCACAGTGGCAGATATGTAAATACAATGTGTCCCTACCATTTCTCACGCATTAGGGTTCGAACACTCGAACACCTATACGGATTCTCCTGCACAGTGGCAGTTATGTAAATACAACGTTTCCTTACCATTTCTCACGCATTAGGGTTCGAACACTCGAACACCTATACGGATTCTCCTGCACCGTGGCAGATATGAAAATACAGCATTTCATTACCATTTCTCACGCATTAGGGTTCGAACACTCGAACACCTATACGGATTCTCCTGCACAGTGGCAGATATGTAAATACAACGTTTCCATACCATTTCTCACGCATTAGGGTTCGAACACTCGAACACCAATACGGATTCTCCTGCACAGTGGCAGATATGTAAATACAACGTTTTCTTACCATTTCTCACGCATTAGGGTTCGAACACTCGAACACCTATACGGATTCTCCTGCACAGTGGCAGATATGTAAATACAACGTTTCCTCACCATTCCTCACGCATTAGGGTTCGATCACTCAAACACCTATACGGATTCTCCTACACAGTGGCAGATATGTAAATACGGCATTTACTTACCATTTCTCACGCATTAGGTTTCGAGCACTCAAACACCTATACGGATTCTCTTGCACAGTGGCAGATATGTAAATACAACGTTTCCTTTCCATTTCTCAACCGTTAGGGTTCGAACACTCGAACACCTATACGGATTCTCCTGCACAGTGGCAGATATGTAAATACAACGTTTCCTTACCATTTCTCACGCATTAGGGTTCGAACACTCGAACACCTATACGGATTCTCCTGCACAGTGGCAGATATGTAAATACAACGTTTCCTTTCCATTTCTCGCGCATTAGGGTTCGAACACTCGAACACCTATACGGATTCTCCGACACAGTGGCAGATATGTAAATACGGCATTTACTTACCATTTCTCACGCATTAGGTTTCGAACACTCGAACACCTATACGGATTCACTTGCACAGTGGCAGATATGTAAATAAAACGTTTCCTTTCCATTTCTCACCCGTTAGGGTTCGAACACTCGAACACCTATAGGGATTCTCCTGCACAGTGGCAGTTATGTAAATACAATGTTTCCTTACCATTTCTCAGGCATTAGGGTTCGAACACTCGAACACCTATACGGATTCTCCTGCACAGTGGCAGATATGTAAATACAACGTTTCCATACCATTTCTCACGCATTAGGGTTCGAACACTCGAACACCTATACGGATTCTCCTGCACAGTGGCAGATATGTAAATACAACGTTTTCTTACCATTTCTCACGCATTAGGGTTCGAACACTCGAACACCTATACGGATTCTCCTGCACAGTGGCAGATATGTAAATACATCGTTTCCTTACCATTTCTCACGCATTAGGGTTCGAACACTCAAACACCTGTACGGATTCTCCAGCACAGTGGCAGATATGTAAATACAACGTTTCCTTTCCATTTCTCACGCATTGGGGTTCGAACACTCGAACACCTATACGGATTCTCCGACACAGTGGCAGATATGTAAATACGGCATTTACTTACCATTTCTCACGCATTAGGTTTCGAACAGTCGAACACCTATACGGATTCTCTTGCACAGTGGCAGATATGTAAATAAAACGTTTCCTTTCCATTTCTCACCCGTTAGGGTTCGAACACTCGAACACCCATACGGATTCTCCTGCACAGTGGCAGTTATGTAAATACAATGTTTCCTTACCATTTCTCAGGCATTAGGGTTCGAACACTCGAACACCTATACGGATTCTCCTGCACAGTGGCAGATATGTAAATACAACGTTTCCATACCATTTCTCACGCATTAGGGTTCGAACACTCGAACACCTATACGGATTCTCCTGCACAGTGGCAGATATGTAAATACAACGTTTTCTTACCATTTCTCACGCATTAGGGTTCGAACACTCGAACACCTATACGGATTCTCCTGCACAGTGGCAGATATGTAAATACATCGTTTCCTTACCATTTCTCACGCATTAGGGTTCGAACACTCGAACACCTGTACGGATTCTCCAGCACAGTGGCAGATATGTAAATACAACGTTTCCTTTCCATTTCTCACGCATTGGGGTTCGAACACTCGAACACCTATACGGATTCTCCGACACAGTGGCAGATATGTAAATACGGCATTTACTTACCATTTCTCACGCATTAGGTTTCGAACATTCGAACACCTATACGGATTCTCTTGCACAGTGGCAGATATGTAAATAAAACGTTTCCTTTCCATTTCTCACCCGTTTGGGTTCGAACACTCGAACACCCATACGGATTCTCCTGCACAGTGGCAGTTATGTAAATACAATGTTTCCTTACCATTTCTCACGCATTAGGGTTCGAACACTCGAACACCTATACGGATTCTCCTGCACAGTGGCAGATATGTAAATACAACGTTTCCATACCATTTCTCACGCATTAGGGTTCGAACACTCGAACACCTATACGGATTCTCCTGCACAGTGGCAGATATGTAAATACAACGTTTTCTTACCATTTCTCACGCATTAGGGTTCGAACACTCGAACACCAATACGGATTCTCCTGCACAGTGGCAGATATGTAAATACAACATTTTCTTACCATTTCTCACGCATTAGGGTTCGAACACTCGATCACCTATACGGATTCTCCTGCACAGTGGCAGATATGTAAATACAACGTTTCCTCACCATTCCACACGCATTAGGGTTCGATCACTCAAACACCTATACGGATTCTCCTACACAGTGGCAGATATGTAAATACGGCATTTACTTACCATTTCTCACGCATTAGGTTTCGAGCACTCAAACACCTATACGGATTCTCTTGCACAGTGGCAGATATGTAAATACAACGTTTCCTTTCCATTTCTCAACCGTTAGGGTTCGAACACTCGAACACCTATACGGATTCTCCTGCACAGTGGCAGATATGTAAATACAACGTTTCCTCACCATTCCTCATGCATTAGGGTTCGATCACTCAAACACCTATACGGATTCTCCGACACAGTGGGAGATATGTAAATACGGCATTTACTTACCATTTCTCACGCATTAGGTTTCGAACACTCGAACACCTATACGGATTCTCTTGCACAGTGGCAGATATGTAAATACAACGTTTCCTTTCCATTTCTCACCCGTTAGGGTTCGAACACTCGAACACCTATACGGATTCTCCTGTACAGTGGCAGATATGTAAATACAACGTTTCCTTACCATTTCTCACGCATTAGGGTTCGAACACTCGAACACCTATACGGATTCTCCTGCACAGTGGCAGTTATGTAAATACAATGTTTCCTTACCATTTCTCAGGCATTAGGGTTCGAACACTCGAACACCTATACGGATTATCCTGCACAGTGGCAGATATGTAAATACAACGTTTCCAAACCATTTCTCACGCATTAGGGTTCGAACACTCGAACACCGATACGGATTCTGCAGCACAGTGGCAGATATGTAAATACAACGTTTCCTTACCATTTCTCACGCATTAGGGTTCGAACACTCGAACACCAATACGGATTCTGCTGCACAGTGGCAGATATGTAAATACAACGTTTCCATACCATTTCTCACGCATTAGGGTTCGAACACTCGAACACCTATACGGATTCTCCTGCACAGTGGCAGATATGTAAATACAACGTTTCCATACCATTTCTCACGCATTAGGGTTCGAACACTCGAACACCTTTACGGATTCTCCTGCACAGTGGCAGATATGTAAATACAACGTTTTCTTACCATTTCTCACGCATTAGGGTTCGAACACTCGAACACCGATACGGATTCTGCAGCACAGTGGCAGATATGTAAATACAACGTTTCCTTACCATTTCTCACGCATTAGGGTTCGAACACTCGAACACCAATACGGATTCTGCTGCACAGTGGCAGATATGTAAATACAACGTTTCCATACCATTTCTCACGCATTAGGGTTCGAACACTCGAACACCTATACGGATTCTCCTGCACAGTGGCAGATATGTAAATACAACGTTTCCATACCATTTCTCACGCATTAGGGTTCGAACACTCGAACACCTATACGGATTCTCCTGCACAGTGGCAGATATGTAAATACAACGTTTCCAAACCATTTCTCACGCATTAGGGTTCGAACACTCGAACACCGATACGGATTCTGCAGCACAGTGGCAGATATGTAAATACAACGTTTCCTTACCATTTCTCACGCATTAGGGTTCGAACACTCGAACACCAATACGGATTCTGCTGCACAGTGGCAGATATGTAAATACAACGTTTCCATACCATTTCTCACGCATTAGGGTTCCAACACTCGAACACCTATACGGATTCTCCTGCACAGTGGCAGATATGTAAATACAACGTTTCCATACCATTTCTCACGCATTAGGGTTCGAACACTCGAACACCTATACGGATTCTCCTGCACAGTGGCAGATATGTAAATACAACGTTTTCTTACCATTTCTCACGCATTAGGGTTCGAACACTCGAACACCCGAACACCTATACGGATTCTCCTGCACAGTGGCAGATATGTAAATACAGCGTTTCATTACCATTTCTCGCGCATTAGGGTTCGAACACTCATGCACCTTTACGGATTATCCTGTACAGTGGCAGATATGCAAATACAACGTTTCCAAACCATTTCTCACGCATTAGGGTTCGAACACTCGAACACCGATACGGATTCTGCTGCACAGTGGCAGATATGTAAATACAACGCTTCCATACCATTTCTCACGCATTAGGGTTCGAACACTCGAACACCTATACGGATTCTCCTGCACAGTGGCAGATATGTAAATACAACGTTTCCATACCATTTCTCACGCATTAGGGTTCGAACACTCGAACACCTATACGGATTCTCCTGCACAGTGGCAGATATGTAAATACAACGTTTTCTTACCATTTCTCACGCATTAGGGTTCGAACACTCGAACACCCGAACACCTATACGGATTCTCCTGCACAGTGGCAGATATGTAAATACAGCGTTTCATTACCATTTCTCGCGCATTAGGGTTCGAACACTCATGCACCTTTACGGATTATCCTGTACAGTGGCAGATATGCAAATACAACGTTTCCAAACCATTTCTCACGCATTAGGGTTCGAACACTCGAACACCGATACGGATTCTGCTGCACAGTGGCAGATATGTAAATACAACGCTTCCATACCATTTCTCACGCATTAGGGTTCGAACACTCGAACACCTATACGGATTCTCCTGCACAGTGGCAGATATGTAAATACAACGTTTCCATACCATTTCTCACGCATTAGGGTTCGAACACTCGAACACCTATACGGATTCTCCTGCACAGTGGCAGATATGTAAATACAACGTTTTCTTACCATTTCTCACGCATTAGGGTTCGAACACTCGAACACCTATACAGATTCTGCTGCACAGTGGCAGATATGTAAATAGAACGTTTCCATACCATTTCTCACGCATTAGGGTTCGAACACTCGAACACCTATACGGATTCTCCTGCACATTGGCAGATATGTAAATACAACGTTTCCTCACCATTCCTCACGCATTAGGGTTCGATCACTCAAACACCCATACGGATTCTCCTACACAGTGGCAGATATGTAAATACGGCATTTACTTACCATTTCTAACGCATTAGGTTTCGAGCACTCCAACACCTATACGGATTCTCTTACACAGTGGCAGATATGTAAATACAACGTTTCCTTTCCATTTCTCACCCGTTAGGGTTCGAACACTCGAACACCTATGCGGATTCTCCTGCACAGTGGCAGATATGTAAATACAACGTTTCCTCACCATTCCTCATGCATTAGGGTTCGATCACTCAAACACCTATACGGATTCTCCTACACAGTGGGAGATATGTAAATACGGCATTTACTTACCATTTCTCACGCATTAGGTTTCGAACACTCGAACACCTATACGGATTCTCTTGCACAGTGGCAGATATGTAAATACAACGTTTCCTTTCCATTTCTCACCCGTTAGGGTTCGAACACTCGAACACCTATACGGATTCTCCTGTACAGTGGCAGATATGTAAATACAACGTTTCCTTACCATTTCTCACGCATTAGGGTTCGAACACTCGAACACCTATACGGATTCTCCTGCACAGTGGCAGATATGTAAATACAACGTTTCCTTTCCATTTCTCACGCATTAGGGTTCGAACACTCGAACACCTATACGGATTCTTCGACACAGTGGCAGATATGTAAATACGGCATTTACTTACCATTTCTCACGCATTAGGTTTCGAACACTCGAACACCTATACGGATTCTCTTGCACAGTGGCAGATATGTAAATAAAACGTTTCCTTTCCATTTCTCACCCGTTAGGGTTCGAACACTCGAACACCTATACGGATTCTCCTGCACAGTGGCAGTTATGTAAATACAATGTTTCCTTACCATTTCTCAGGCATTAGGGTTCGAACACTCGAACACCTATACGGATTCTCCTGCACAGTGGCAGATATGTAAATACAACGTTTCCATACCATTTCTCACAAATTAGGGTTCGAACACTCGAACACCTATACGGATTCTCCTGCACAGTGGCAGATATGTAAATACAACGTTTTCTTACCATTTCTCACGCATTAGGGTTCGAACAGTCGAACACCTATACGGATTCTCCTGCACAGTGGCAGATATGTAAATACAACATTTCCTTACCATTTCTCACGCATTAGGGTTCGACCACCCGAACACCTATACGGATTCTCCGGCACAGTGGCAGATATGTAAATACAACGTTTCCTTGCCATTTCTCACGCATTAGGGTTCGAACACCCGAACACCTATACGGATTCTCCTGCACAGTGGCAGATATGTAAATACAGCGTTTCATTACCATTTCTCGCGCATTAGGGTTCGAACACTCATGCACCTTTACGGATTATCCTGCACAGTGGCAGATATGTAAATACAACGTTTCCAAACCATTTCTCACGCATTAGGGTTCGAACACTCGAACACCGATACGGATTCTGCAGCACAGTGGCAGATATGTAAATACAACGTTTCCTTACCATTTCTCACGCATTAGGGTTCGAACACTCGAACACCAATACGGATTCTGCTGCACAGTGGCAGATATGTAAATACAACGTTTCCATACCATTTCTCACGCATTAGGGTTCGAACACTCGAACACCTATACGGATTCTCCTGCACAGTGGCAGATATGTAAATACAACGTTTCCATACCATTTCTCACGCATTAGGGTTCGAACACTCGAACACCTATACGGATTCTCCTGCACAGTGGCAGATATGTAAATACAACGTTTTCTTACCATTTCTCACGCATTAGGGTTCGAACACTCGAACACCTATACGGATTCTCCTGCACAGTGGCAGATATGTAAATACAACGTTTCCTTACCATTTCTCACGCATTAGGGTTCGAACACCCGAACACCTATACGGATTCTCCTGCACAGTGGCAGATATGTAAATACAACGTTTCCTTGCCATTTCTCACGCATTAGGGTTCGAACACCCGAACACCTATACGGATTCTCCTGCACAGTGGCAGATATGTAAATACAGCGTTTCATTACCATTTCTCGCGCATTAGGGTTCGAACACTCATGCACCTTTACGGATTATCCTGCACAGTGGCAGATATGTAAATACAACGTTTCCAAACCATTTCTCACGCATTAGGGTTCGAACACTCGAACACCGATACGGATTCTGCAGCACCGTGGCAGATATGTAAATACAACGTTTCCTTACCATTTCTCACGCATTAGGGTTCGAACACTCGAACACCAATACGGATTCTGCTGCACAGTGGCAGATATGTAAATACAACGTTTCCATACCATTTCTCACGCATTAGGGTTCGAACACTCGAACACCTATACGGATTCTCCTGCACAGTGGCAGATATGTAAATACAACGTTTCCATACCATTTCTCACGCATTAGGGTTCGAACACTCGAACACCTATACGGATTCTCCTGCACAGTGGCAGATATGTAAATACAACGTTTTCTTACCATTTCTCACGCATTAGGGTTCGAACACTCGAACACCTATACAGATTCTGCTGCACAGTGGCAGATATGTAAATACAACGTTTCCATACCATTTCTCACGCATTAGGGTTCGAACACTCGAACACCTATACGGATTCTCCTGCACATTGGCAGATATGTAAATACAACGTTTCCTCACCATTCCTCACGCATTAGGGTTCGATCACTTAAACACCCGTACGGATTCTCCTACACAGTGGCAGATATGTAAATACGGCATTTACTTACCATTTCTCACGCATTAGGTTTCGAGCACTCGAACACCTATACGGATTCTCTTGCACAGTGGCAGATATGCAAATACAACGTTTCCTTTCCATTTCTCAACCGTTAGGGTTCGAACACTAGAACGCCTATACGGATTCTCCTGCACAGTGGCGGATATGTAAATACAACGTTTCCTCACCATTCCTCATGCATTAGGGTTCGATCACTCAAACACCTATACGGATTCTCCTACACAGTGGGAGATATGTAAATACGGCATTTACTTACCATTTCTCACGCATTAGGTTTCGAACACTCGAACACCTATACGGATTCTCTTGCACAGTGGCAGATATGTAAATACAACGTTTCCTTTCCATTTCTCACCCGTTAGGGTTCGAACACTCGAACACCTATACGGATTCTCCTGCACAGTGGCAGATATGTAAATACAACGTTTGCTTACCATTTCTCACGCATTAGGGTTCGAACACTCGAACACCTATACGGATTCTCCTGCACATTGGCAGATATGTAAATACAACGTTTCCATACCATTTCTCACGCATTAGGGTTCGAACACTCGAACACCTATACGGATTCTCCTGCACAGTGGCAGATATGTAAATACAACGTTTTCTTACCATTTCTCACGCATTAGGGTTCGAACACTCGAACACCTATACGGATTCTCCTGCACATTGGCAGATATGTAAATACAACGTTTCCTCACCATTCCTCACGCATTTGGGTTCGATCACTCAAACACCCATACGGATTCTCCTACACAGTGGCAGATATGTAAATACGGCATTTACTTACCATTTCTCACGCATTAGGTTTCGAGCACTCGGACACCTATACGGATTCTCTTGCACAGTGGCAGATATGTAAATACAACGTTTCCTTTCCATTTCTCAACCGTTAGGGTTCGAACACTCGAACACCTATACGGATTCTCCTGCACAGTGGCAGATATGTAAATACAACGTTTCCTCACCATTCCTCATGCATTAGGGTTCGATCACTCGAACACCTATACGGATTCTCCTACACAGTGGGAGATACGTAAATACGTCATTTACTTACCATTTCTCACGCATTAGGTTTCGAACACTCGAACACCTATACGGATTCTCTTGCACAGTGGCAGTTATGTAAATACAACGTTTCCTTTCCATTTCTCACCCGTTAGGGTTCGAACACTCGAACACCTATACGGATTCTCCTGCACAGTGGCAGATATGTAAATACAACGTTTGCTTACCATTTCTCACGCATTAGGGTTCGAACACTCGAACACCTATACGGATTCTCCTGCACAGTGGCAGATATGTAAATACAACGTTTCCTTACCATTTCTCACGCATTAGGGTTCGAACACTCGAACACCTATACGGATTCTCCGACACAGTGGCAGATATGTAAATACGGCATTTACTTACCATTTCTCACGCATTAGGTTTCGAACACTCGAACACCTATACGGATTCTCCTGCACAGTGGCAAATATGTAAATAAAACGTTTCCTTTCCATTTCTCACCCGTTAGGGTTCGAACACTCGAACACCTATACAGATTCTGCTGCACAGTGGCAGATATGTAAATACAACGTTTCCATACCATTTCTCACGCATTAGGGTTCGAACACTCGAACACCTATACGGATTCTCCTGCACATTGGCAGATATGTAAATACAACGTTTCCTCACCATTCCTCACGCATTAGGGTTCGATCACTCAAACACCCATACGGATTCTCCTACACAGTGGCAGATATGTAAATACGGCATTTACTTACCATTTCTCACGCATTAGGTTTCGAGCACTCGAACACCTATACGGATTCTCTTGCACTGTGGCAGATATGCAAATACAACGTTTCCTTTCCATTTCTCAACCGTTAGGGTTCGAACACTAGAACACCTATACGGATTCTCCTGCACAGTGGCGGATATGTAAATACAACGTTTCCTCACCATTCCTCATGCATTAGGGTTCGATCACTCAAACACCTATACGGATTCTCCTACACAGTGGGAGATATGTAAATACGGCATTTACTTACCATTTCTCACGCATTAGGTTTCGAACACTCGAACACCTATACGGATTCTCTTGCACAGCGGCAGATATGTAAATACAACGTTTCCTTTCCATTTCTCACCCGTTAGGGTTCGAACACTCGAACACCTATACGGATTCTCCTGCACAGTGGCAGATATGTAAATACAACGTTTCCTCACCATTCCTCATGCATTAGGGTTCGATCACTCAAACACCTATACGGATTCTCCGACACAGTGGGAGATATGTACATACGGCATTTACTTACCATTTCTCACGCATTAGGTTTCGAACACTCGAACACCTATACGGATTCTCTTGCACAGTGGCAGATATGTAAATACAACGTTTCCTTTCCATTTCTCACCCGTTAGGGTTCGAACACTCGAACACCTATACGGATTCTCCTGTACAGTGGCAGATATGTAAATACAACGTTTCCTTACCATTTCTCACGCATTAGGGTTCGAACACTCGAACACCTATACGGATTCTCCTGCACAGTGGCAGTTATGTAAATAAAATGTTTCCTTACCATTTCTCAGGCATTAGGGTTCGAACACTCGAACACCTATACGGATTCTCCTGCACAGTGGCAGATATGTAAATACAACGTTTCCATACCATTTCTCACGCATTAGGGTTCGAACACTCGAACACCTATACGGATTCTCCTGCACAGTGGCAGATATGTAAATACAACGTTTTCTTACCATTTCTCACGCATTAGGGTTCGAACACTCGAACACCTATACGGATTCTCCTGCACAGTGGCAGATATGTAAATACAACGTTTCCTTACCATTTCTCACGCATTAGGGTTCGAACACCCGAACACCTATACGGATTCTCCTGCACAGTGGCAGATATGTAAATACAACGTTTCCTTGCCATTTCTCATGCATTAGGGTTCGAACACCCGAACACCTATACGGATTCTCCTGCACAGTGGCAGATATGTAAATACAGCGTTTCGTTACCATTTCTCACGCATTAGGGTTCGAACACTCATGCACCTTTACGGATTATCCTGCACAGTGGCAGATATGTAAATACAACGTTTCCAAACCATTTCTCACGCATTAGGGTTCGAACACTCGAACACCGATACGGATTCTGCAGCACAGTGGCAGATATGTAAATACAACGTTTCCTTACCATTTCTCACGCATTAGGGTTCGAACACTCGAACACCAATACGGATTCTGCTGCACAGTGGCAGATATGTAAACACAACGTTTCCATACCATTTCTCACGCATTAGGGTTCGAACACTCGAACACCTATACGGATTCTCCTGCACAGTGGCAGATATGTAAATACAACGTTTCCATACCATTTCTCACGCATTAGGGTTCGAACACTCGAACACCTATACGGATTCTCCTGCACAGTGGCAGATATGTAAATACAACGTTTTCTTACCATTTCTCACGCATTAGGGTTCGAACACTCGGACACCTATACGGATTCTCCTGCACAGTGGCAGATATGTAAATACAACGTTTCCTTACCATTTCTCACGCATTAGGGTTCGAACACCCGAACACCTATACGGATTCTCCTGCACAGTGGCAGATATGTAAATACAACGTTTCCTTGCCATTTCTCACGCATTAGGGTTCGAACACCCGAACACCTATACGGATTCTCCTGCACAGTGGCAGATATGTAAATACAGCGTTTCATTACCATTTCTCGCGCATTAGGGTTCGAACACTCATGCACCTTTACGGATTATCCTGTACAGTGGCAGATATGTAAATACAACGTTTCCAAACCATTTCTCACGCATTAGGGTTCGAACACTCGAACACCGATACGGATTCTGCTGCACAGTGGCAGATATGTAAATACAACGCTTCCATACCATTTCTCACGCATTAGGGTTCGAACACTCGAACACCTATACGGATTCTCCTGCACAGTGGCAGATATGTAAATACAACGTTTCCATGCCATTTCTCACGCATTAGGGTTCGAACACTCGAACACCTATACGGATTCTCCTGCACAGTGGCAGATATGTAAATACAACGTTTTCTTACCATTTCTCACGCATTAGGGTTCGAACACTCGAACACCTATACAGATTCTGCTGCACAGTGGCAGATATGTAAATAGAACGTTTCCATACCATTTCTCACGCATTAGGGTTCGAACACTCGAACACCTATACGGATTCTCCTGCACATTGGCAGATATGTAAATACAACGTTTCCTCACCATTCCTCACGCATTAGGGTTCGATCACTCAAACACCCATACGGATTCTCCTACACAGTGGCAGATATGTAAATACGGCATTTACTTACCATTTCTCACGCATTAGGTTTCGAGCACTCCAACACCTATACGGATTCTCTTGCACAGTGGCAGATATGTAAATACAACGTTTCCTTTCCATTTCTCACCCGTTAGGGTTCGAACACTCGAACACCTATGCGGATTCTCCTGCACAGTGGCAGATATGTAAATACAACGTTTCCTCACCATTCCTCATGCATTAGGGTTCGATCACTCAAACACCTATACGGATTCTCCTACACAGTGGGAGATATGTAAATACGGCATTTACTTACCATTTCTCACGCATTAGGTTTCGAACACTCGAACACCTATACGGATTCTCTTGCACAGTGGCAGATATGTAAATACAACGTTTCCTTTCCATTTCTCACCCGTTAGGGTTCGAACACTCGAACACCTATACGGATTCTCCTGTACAGTGGCAGATATGTAAATACAACGTTTCCTTACCATTTCTCACGCATTAGGGTTCGAACACTCGAACACCTATACGGATTCTCCTGCACAGTGGCAGATATGTAAATACAACGTTTCCTTTCCATTTCTCACGCATTAGGGTTCGAACACTCGAACACCTATACGGATTCTTCGACACAGTGGCAGATATGTAAATACGGCATTTACTTACCATTTCTCACGCATTAGGTTTCGAACACTCGAACACCTATACGGATTCTCTTGCACAGTGGCAGATATGTAAATAAAACGTTTCCTTTCCATTTCTCACCCGTTAGGGTTCGAACACTCGAACACCTATACGGATTCTCCTGCACAGTGGCAGTTATGTAAATACAACGTTTCCTTACCATTTCTCACGCATTAGGGTTCGAACACTCGAACACCAATACGGATTCTGCTGCACAGTGGCAGATATGTAAATACAACGTTTCCATACCATTTCTCACGCATTAGGGTTCGAACACTCGAACACCTATACGGATTCTCCTGCACAGTGGCAGATATGTAAATACAACGTTTCCATACCATTTCTCACGCATTAGGGTTCGAACACTCGAACACCTATACGGATTCTCCTGCACAGTGGCAGATATGTAAATACAACGTTTTCTTACCATTTCTCACGCATTAGGGTTCGAACACTCGAACACCTATACGGATTCTCCTGCACAGTGGCAGATATGTAAATACAACGTTTCCTTACCATTTCTCACGCATTAGGGTTCGAACACCCGAACACCTATACGGATTCTCCTGCACAGTGGCAGATATGTAAATACAACGTTTCCTTGCCATTTCTCACGCATTAGGGTTCGAACACCCGAACACCTATACGGATTCTCCTGCACAGTGGCAGATATGTAAATACAGCGTTTCATTACCATTTCTCGCGCATTAGGGTTCGAACACTCATGCACCTTTACGGATTATCCTGCACAGTGGCAGATATGTAAATACAACGTTTCCAAACCATTTCTCACGCATTAGGGTTCGAACACTCGAACCCCGATACGGATTCTGCAGCACAGTGGCAGATATGTAAATACAACGTTTCCTTACCATTTCTCACGCATTAGGGTTCGAACACTCGAACACCAATACGGATTCTGCTGCACAGTGGCAGATATGTAAATACAACGTTTCCATACCATTTCTCACGCATTAGGGTTCGAACACTCGAACACCTATACGGATTCTCCTGCACAGTGGCAGATATGTAAATACAACGTTTCCATACCATTTCTCACGCATTAGGGTTCGAACACTCGAACACCTATACGGATTCTCCTGCACAGTGGCAGATATGTAAATACAACGTTTTCTTACCATTTCTCACGCATTAGGGTTCGAACACTCGAACACCTATACAGATTCTGCTGCACAGTGGCAGATATGTAAATACAACGTTTCCATACCATTTCTCACGCATTAGGGTTCGAACACTCGAACACCTATACGGATTCTCCTGCACATTGGCAGATATCTAAATACAACGTTTCCTCACCATTCCTCACGCATTAGGGTTCGATCACTCAAACACCCGTACGGATTCTCCTACACAGTGGCAGATATGTAAATACGGCATTTACTTACCATTTCTCACGCATTAGGTTTCGAGCACTCGAACACCTATACGGATTCTCTTGCACAGTGGCAGATATGCAAATACAACGTTTCCTTTCCATTTCTCAACCGTTAGGGTTCGAACACTAGAACGCCTATACGGATTCTCCTGCACAGTGGCGGATATGTAAATACAACGTTTCCTCACCATTCCTCATGCATTAGGGTTCGATCACTCAAACACCTATACGGATTCTCCTACACAGTGGGAGATATGTAAATACGGCATTTACTTACCATTTCTCACGCATTAGGTTTCGAACACTCGAACACCTATACGGATTCTCTTGCACAGTGGCAGATATGTAAATACAACGTTTCCTTTCCATTTCTCACCCGTTAGGGTTCGAACACTCGAACACCTATACGGATTCTCCTGCACAGTGGCAGATATGTAAATACAACGTTTGCTTACCATTTCTCACGCATTAGGGTTCGAACACTCGAACACCTATACGGATTCTCCTGCACATTGGCAGATATGTAAATACAACGTTTCCATACCATTTCTCACGCATTAGGGTTCGAACACTCGAACACCTATACGGATTCTCCTGCACAGTGGCAGATATGTAAATACAACGTTTTCTTACCATTTCTCACGCATTAGGGTTCGAACACTCGAACACCTATACGGATTCTCCTGCACATTGGCAGATATGTAAATACAACGTTTCCTCACCATTCCTCACGCATTTGGGTTCGATCACTCAAACACCCATACGGATTCTCCTACACAGTGGCAGATATGTAAATACGGCATTTACTTACCATTTCTCACGCATTAGGTTTCGAGCACTCGGACACCTATACGGATTCTCTTGCACAGTGGCAGATATGTAAATACAACGTTTCCTTTCCATTTCTCACCCGTTACGGTTCGAACACTCGAACACCTATACGGATTCTCCTGCACAGTGGCAGATATGTAAATACAACGTTTCCTCACCATTCCTCATGCATTAGGGTTCGATCACTCGAACACCTATACGGATTCTCCTACACAGTGGGAGATACGTAAATACGTCATTTACTTACCATTTCTCACGCATTAGGTTTCGAACACTCGAACACCTATACGGATTCTCTTGCACAGTGGCAGATATGTAAATACAACGTTTCCTTTCCATTTCTCACCCGTTAGGGTTCGAACACTCGAACACCTATACGGATTCTCCTGCACAGTGGCAGATATGTAAATACAACGTTTGCTTACCATTTCTCACGCATTAGGGTTCGAACACTCGAACACCTATACGGATTCTCCTGCACAGTGGCAGATATGTAAATACAACGTTTCCTTACCATTTCTCACGCATTAGGGTTCGAACACTCGAACACCTATACGGATTCTCCGACACAGTGGCAGATATGTAAATACGGCATTTACTTACCATTTCTCACGCATTAGGTTTCGAACACTCGAACACCTATACGGATTCTCCTGCACAGTGGCAAATATGTAAATAAAACGTTTCCTTTCCATTTCTCACCCGTTAGGGTTCGAACACTCGAACACCTATACAGATTCTGCTGCACAGTGGCAGATATGTAAATACAACGTTTCCATACCATTTCTCACGCATTAGGGTTCGAACACTCGAACACCTATACGGATTCTCCTGCACATTGGCAGATATGTAAATACAACGTTTCCTCACCATTCCTCACGCATTAGGGCTCGATCACTCAAACACCCATACGGATTCTCCTACACAATGGCAGATATGTAAATACGGCATTTACTTACCATTTCTCACGCATTAGGTTTCGAGCACTCGAACACCTATACGGATTCTCTTGCACTGTGGCAGATATGCAAATACAACGTTTCCTTTCCATTTCTCAACCGTTAGGGTTCGAACACTAGAACACCTATACGGATTCTCCTGCACAGTGGCGGATATGTAAATACAACGTTTCCTCACCATTCCTCATGCATTAGGGTTCGATCACTCAAACACCTATACGGATTCTCCTACACAGTGGGAGATATGTAAATACGGCATTTACTTACCATTTCTCACGCATTAGGTTTCGAACACTCGAACACCTATACGGATTCTCTTGCACAGCGGCAGATATGTAAATACAACGTTTCCTTTCCATTTCTCACCCGTTAGGGTTCGAACACTCGAACACCTATACGGATTCTCCTGCATAGTGGCAGATATGTAAATACAACGTTTGCTTACCATTTCTCACGCATTAGGGTTCGAACACTCGAACACCTATACGGATTCTCCTGCACATTGGCAGATATGTAAATACAACGTTTCCATACCATTTCTCACGCATTAGGGTTCGAACACTCGAACACCTATACGGATTCTCCTGCACAGTGGCAGATATGTAAATACAACGTTTTCTTACCATTTCTCACGCATTAGGGTTCGAACACTCGAACACCTATACGGATTCTCCTGCACATTGGCAGATATGTAAATACAACGTTTCCTCACCATTCCTCACGCATTTGGGTTCGATCACTCAAACACCCATACGGATTCTCCTACACAGTGGCAGATATGTAAATACGGCATTTACTTACCATTTCTCACGCATTAGGTTTCGAGCACTCGGACACCTATACGGATTCTCTTGCACAGTGGCAGATATGTAAATACAACGTTTCCTTTCCATTTCTCAACCGTTAGGGTTCGAACACTCGAACACCTATACGGATTCTCCTGCACAGTGGCAGATATGTAAATACAACGTTTCCTCACCATTCCTCATGCATTAGGGTTCGATCACTCGAACACCTATACGGATTCTCCTACACAGTGGGAGATACGTAAATACGTCATTTACTTACCATTTCTCACGCATTAGGTTTCGAACACTCGAACACCTATACGGATTCTCTTGCACAGTGGCAGATATGTAAATACAACGTTTCCTTTCCATTTCTCACCCGTTAGGGTTCGAACACTCGAACACCTATACGGATTCTCCTGCACAGTGGCAGATATGTAAATACAACGTTTGCTTACCATTTCTCACGCATTAGGGTTCGAACACTCGAACACCTATACGGATTCTCCTGCACAGTGGCAGATATGTAAATACAACGTTTCCTTACCATTTCTCACGCATTAGGGTTCGAACACTCGAACACCTATACGGATTCTCCGACACAGTGGCAGATATGTAAATACGGCATTTACTTACCATTTCTCACGCATTAGGTTTCGAACACTCGAACACCTATACGGATTCTCCTGCACAGTGGCAAATATGTAAATAAAACGTTTCCTTTCCATTTCTCACCCGTTAGGGTTCGAACACTCGAACACCTATACAGATTCTGCTGCACAGTGGCAGATATGTAAATACAACGTTTCCATACCATTTCTCACGCATTAGGGTTCGAACACTCGAACACCTATACGGATTCTCCTGCACATTGGCAGATATGTAAATACAACGTTTCCTCACCATTCCTCACGCATTAGGGTTCGATCACTCAAACACCCATACGGATTCTCCTACACAGTGGCAGATATGTAAATACGGCATTTACTTACCATTTCTCACGCATTAGGTTTCGAGCACTCGAACACCTATACGGATTCTCTTGCACTGTGGCAGATATGCAAATACAACGTTTCCTTTCCATTTCTCAACCGTTAGGGTTCGAACACTAGAACACCTATACGGATTCTCCTGCACAGTGGCGGATATGTAAATACAACGTTTCCTCACCATTCCTCATGCATTAGGGTTCGATCACTCAAACACCTATACGGATTCTCCTACACAGTGGGAGATATGTAAATACGGCATTTACTTACCATTTCTCACGCATTAGGTTTCGAACACTCGAACACCTATACGGATTCTCTTGCACAGCGGCAGATATGTAAATACAACGTTTCCTTTCCATTTCTCACCCGTTAGGGTTCGAACACTCGAACACCTATACGGATTCTCCTGCACAGTGGCAGATATGTAAATACAACGTTTGCTTACCATTTCTCACGCATTAGGGTTCGAACACTCGAACACCTATACGGATTCTCCTGCACATTGGCAGATATGTAAATACAACGTTTCCATACCATTTCTCACGCATTAGGGTTCGAACACTCGAACACCTATACGGATTCTCCTGCACAGTGGCAGATATGTAAATACAACGTTTTCTTACCATTTCTCACGCATTAGGGTTCGAACACTCGAACACCTATACGGATTCTCCTGCACATTGGCAGATATGTAAATACAACGTTTCCTCACCATTCCTCACGCATTTGGGTTCGATCACTCAAACACCCATACGGATTCTCCTACACAGTGGCAGATATGTAAATACGGCATTTACTTACCATTTCTCACGCATTAGGTTTCGAGCACTCGGACACCTATACGGATTCTCTTGCACAGTGGCAGATATGTAAATACAACGTTTCCTTTCCATTTCTCAACCGTTAGGGTTCGAACACTCGAACACCTATACGGATTCTCCTGCACAGTGGCAGATATGTAAATACAACGTTTCCTCACCATTCCACATGCATTAGGGTTCGATCACTCGAACACCTATACGGATTCTCCTACACAGTGGGAGATACGTAAATACGTCATTTACTTACCATTTCTCACGCATTAGGTTTCGAACACTCGAACACCTATACGGATTCTCTTGCACAGTGGCAGATATGTAAATACAACGTTTCCTTTCCATTTCTCACCCGTTAGGGTTCGAACACTCGAACACCTATACGGATTCTCCTGCACAGTGGCAGATATGTAAATACAACGTTTGCTTACCATTTCTCACGCATTAGGGTTCGAACACTCGAACACCTATACGGATTCTCCTGCACAGTGGCAGATATGTAAATACAACGTTTCCTTACCATTTCTCACGCATTAGGGTTCGAACACTCGAACACCTATACGGATTCTCCGACACAGTGGCAGATATGTAAATACGGCATTTACTTACCATTTCTCACGCATTAGGTTTCGAACACTCGAACACCTATACGGATTCTCCTGCACAGTGGCATATATGTAAATAAAACGTTTCCTTTCCATTTCTCACCCGTTAGGGTTCGAACACTCGAACACCTATACAGATTCTGCTGCACAGTGGCAGATATGTAAATACAACGTTTCCATACCATTTCTCACGCATTAGGGTTCGAACACTCGAACACCTATACGGATTCTCCTGCACATTGGCAGATATGTAAATACAACGTTTCCTCACCATTCCTCACGCATTAGGGTTCGATCACTCAAACACCCATACGGATTCTCCTACACAGTGGCAGATATGTAAATACGGCATTTACTTACCATTTCTCGCGCATTAGGTTTCGAGCACTCGAACACCTATACGGATTCTCTTGCACAGTGGCAGATATGCAAATACAACGTTTCCTTTCCATTTCTCAACCGTTAGGGTTCGAACACTAGAACACCTATACGGATTCTCCTGCACAGTGGCGGATATGTAAATACAACGTTTCCTCACCATTCCTCATGCATTAGGGTTCGATCACTCAAACACCTATACGGATTCTCCTACACAGTGGGAGATATGTAAATACGGCATTTACTTACCATTTCTCACGCATTAGGTTTCGAACACTCGAACACCTATACGGATTCTCTTGCACAGTGGCAGATATGTAAATACAACGTTTCCTTTCCATTTCTCACCCGTTAGGGTTCGAACACTCGAACACCTATACGGATTCTCCTGCACAGTGGCAGATATGTAAATACAACGTTTGCTTACCATTTCTCACGCATTAGGGTTCGAACACTCGAACACCTATACGGATTCTCCTGCACATTGGCAGATATGTAAATACAACGTTTCCATACCATTTCTCACGCATTAGGGTTCGAACACTCGAACACCTATACGGATTCTCCTGCACAGTGGCAGATATGTAAATACAACGTTTTCTTACCATTTCTCACGCATTAGGGTTCGAACACTCGAACACCTATACGGATTCTCCTGCACAGTGGCAGATATGTAAATACAACGTTTCCTCACCATTCCTCACGCATTAGGGTTCGATCACTCAAACACCTATACGGATTCTCCTACACAGTGGCAGATATGTAAATACGGCATTTACTTACCATTTCTCACGCATTAGGTTTCGAGCACTCAAACACCTATACGGATTCTCTTGCACAGTGGCAGATATGTAAATACAACGTTTCCTTTCCATTTCTCAACCGTTAGGGTTTGAACACTCGAACACCTATACGGATTCTCCTGCACAGTGGCAGATATGTAAATACAACGTTTCCTCACCATTCCTCATGCATTAGGGTTCGATCACTCAAACACCTATACGGATTCTCCTACACAGTGGGAGATATGTAAATACGGCATTTACTTACCATTTCTCACGCATTAGGTTTCGAACACTCGAACACCTATACGGATTCTCTTGCACAGCGGCAGATATGTAAATACAACGTTTCCTTTCCATTTCTCACCCGTTAGGGTTCGAACACTCGAACACCTATACGGATTCTCCTGCACAGTGGCAGATATGTAAATACAACGTTTGCTTACCATTTCTCACGCATTAGGGTTCGAACACTCGAACACCTATACGGATTCTCCTGCACATTGGCAGATATGTAAATACAACGTTTCCATACCATTTCTCACGCATTAGGGTTCGAACACTCGAACACCTATACGGATTCTCCTGCACAGTGGCAGATATGTAAATACAACGTTTTCTTACCATTTCTCACGCATTAGGGTTCGAACACTCGAACACCTATACGGATTCTCCTGCACATTGGCAGATATGTAAATACAACGTTTCCTCACCATTCCTGACGCATTTGGGTTCGATCACTCAAACACCCATACGGATTCTCCTACACAGTGGCAGATATGTAAATACGGCATTTACTTACCATTTCTCACGCATTAGGTTTCGAGCACTCGGACACCTATACGGATTCTCTTGCACAGTGGCAGATATGTAAATACAACGTTTCCTTTCCATTTCTCAACCGTTAGGGTTCGAACACTCGAACACCTATACGGATTCTCCTGCACAGTGGCAGATATGTAAATACAACGTTTCCTCACCATTCCACATGCATTAGGGTTCGATCACTCGAACACCTATACGGATTCTCCTACACAGTGGGAGATACGTAAATACGTCATTTACTTACCATTTCTCACGCATTAGGTTTCGAACACTCGAACACCTATACGGATTCTCTTGCATAGTGGCAGATATGTAAATACAACGTTTCCTTTCCATTTCTCACCCGTTAGGGTTCGAACACTCGAACACCTATACGGATTCTCCTGCACAGTGGCAGATATGTAAATACAACGTTTGCTTACCATTTCTCACGCATTAGGGTTCGAACACTCGAACACCTATACGGATTCTCCTGCACAGTGGCAGATATGTAAATACAACGTTTCCTTACCATTTCTCACGCATTAGGGTTCGAACACTCGAACACCTATACGGATTCTCCGACACAGTGGCAGATATGTAAATACGGCATTTACTTACCATTTCTCACGCATTAGGTTTCGAACACTCGAACACCTATACGGATTCTCCTGCACAGTGGCATATATGTAAATAAAACGTTTCCTTTCCATTTCTCACCCGTTAGGGTTCGAACACTCGAACACCTATACAGATTCTGCTGCACAGTGGCAGATATGTAAATACAACGTTTCCATACCATTTCTCACGCATTAGGGTTCGAACACTCGAACACCTATACGGATTCTCCTGCACATTGGCAGATATGTAAATACAACGTTTCCTCACCATTCCTCACGCATTAGGGTTCGATCACTCAAACACCCATACGGATTCTCCTACACAGTGGCAGATATGTAAATACGGCATTTACTTACCATTTCTCACGCATTAGGTTTCGAGCACTCGAACACCTATACGGATTCTCTTGCACAGTGGCAGATATGCAAATACAACGTTTCCTTTCCATTTCTCAACCGTTAGGGTTCGAACACTAGAACACCTATACGGATTCTCCTGCACAGTGGCGGATATGTAAATACAACGTTTCCTCACCATTCCTCATGCATTAGGGTTCGATCACTCAAACACCTATACGGATTCTCCTACACAGTGGGAGATATGTAAATACGGCATTTACTTACCATTTCTCACGCATTAGGTTTCGAACACTCGAACACCTATACGGATTCTCTTGCACAGTGGCAGATATGTAAATACAACGTTTCCTTTCCATTTCTCACCCGTTAGGGTTCGAACACTCGAACACCTATACGGATTCTCCTGCACAGTGGCAGATATGTAAATACAACGTTTGCTTACCATTTCTCACGCATTAGGGTTCGAACACTCGAACACCTATACGGATTCTCCTGCACATTGGCAGATATGTAAATACAACGTTTCCATACCATTTCTCACGCATTAGGGTTCGAACACTCGAACACCTATACGGATTCTCCTGCACAGTGGCAGATATGTAAATACAACGTTTTCTTACCATTTCTCACGCATTAGGGTTCGAACACTCGAACACCTATACGGATTCTCCTACACATTGGCAGATATGTAAATACAACGTTTCCTCACCATTCCTCACGCATTTGGGTTCGATCACTCAAACACCCATACGGATTCTCCTACACAGTGGCAGATATGTAAATACGGCATTTACTTACCATTTCTCACGCATTAGGTTTCGAGCACTCGGACACCTATACGGATTCTCTTGCACAGTGGCAGATATGTAAATACAACGTTTCCTTTCCATTTCTCAACCGTTAGGGTTCGAACACTCGAACACCTATACGGATTCTCCTGCACAGTGGCAGATATGTAAATACAACGTTTCCTCACCATTCCTCATGCATCAGGGTTCGATCACTCGAACACCTATACGGATTCTCCTACACAGTGGGAGATATGTAAATACGTCATTTACTTACCATTTCTCACGCATTAGGTTTCGAACACTCGAACACCTATACGGATTCTCTTGCACAGTGGCAGATATGTAAATACAACGTTTCCTTTCCATTTCTCACCCGTTAGGGTTCGAACACTCGAACACCTATACGGATTCTCCTGCACAGTGGCAGATATGTAAATACAACGTTTGCTTACCATTTCTCACGCATTAGGGTTCGAACACTCGAACACCTATACGGATTCTCCTGCATAGTGGCAGATATGTAAATACAACGTTTCCTTACCATTTCTCACGCATTAGGGTTCGAACACTCGAACACCTATACGGATTCTCCGACACAGTGGCAGATATGTAAATACGGCATTTACTTACCATTTCTCACGCATTAGGTTTCGAACACTCGAACACCTATACGGATTCTCCTGCACAGTGGCAGATATGTAAATAAAACGTTTCCTTTCCATTTCTCAACCGTTAGGGTTCGAACACTCGAACACCTATACGGATTCTCCTGCACAGTGGCAGTTATGTAAATACAATGTTTCCTTACCATTTCTCACGCCTTAGGGTTCGAACACTCGAACACCTATACGGATTCTGCTGCACAGTGGCAGATATGTAAATACAACGTTTCCATACCATTTCTCACGCATTAGGGTTCGAACACTCGAACACCTATACGGATTCTCCTGCACAGTGGCAGATATGTAAATACAACGTTTTCTTACCATTTCTCACGCATTAGGGTTCGAACACTCGAACACCTATACGGATTCTCCTGCACAGTGGCAGATATGTAAATACAGCGTTTCCTTACCATTTCTCACGCATTAGGGTTCGAACACCCGAACACCTATACGGATTCTCCTGCACAGTGGCAGATATGTAAGTACAACAATCCTTACCATTTCTCACGCATTAGGGTTCGAACACCCGAACACCTATACGGATTCTCCTGCACAGTGGCAGATATGTAAATACAGCGTTTCATTACCATTTCTCACGCATTAGGGTTCGAACACTCATGCACCTTTACGGATTATCCTGCACAGTGGCAGATATGTAAATACAACGTTTCCATACCATTTCTCACGCATTAGGGTTCGAACACTCGAACACCTATACGGATTCTCCTGCACAGTGGCAGATATGTAAATACAACGTTTCCATACCATTTCTCACGCATTAGGGTTCGAACGCTCGAACACCTATACGGATTCTCCTGCACAGTGGCAGATATGTAAATACAACGTTTTCTTACCATTTCTCACGCATTAGGGTTCGAACACTCGAACACCTATACGGATTCTCCTGCACATTGGCAGATATGTAAATACAACGTTTCCTCACCATTCCTCACGCATTAGGGTTCGATCACTCAAACACCCATACGGATTCTCCTACACAGTGGCAGATATGTAAATACGGCATTTACTTACCATTTCTCACGCATTAGGTTTCGAGCACTCGAACACCTATACGGATTCTCTTGCACAGTGGCAGATATGTAAATACAACGTTTCCTTTCCATTTCTCAACCGTTAGGGTTCGAACACTCGAACACCTATACGGATTCTCCTGCACAGTGGCAGATATGTAAATACAACGTTTCCTCACCATTCCTCATGCATTAGGGTTCGATCACTCAAACACCTATACGTATTCTCCTACACAGGGGGAGATTTGTAAATACGGCATTTACTTACCATTTCTCACGCATTAGGTTTCGAACACTCGAACACCTATACGGATTCTCTTGCACAGTGGCAGATATGTAAATACAACGTTTTCTTACCATTTCTCACGCATTATGGTTCGAACACTCGAACACCTATACGGATTCTCCTGCACATTGGCAGATATGTAAATACAACGTTTCCTCACCATTCCTCATGCATTAGGGTTCGATCACTCAAACACCCATATGGATTCTCCTACATAGTGGCAGATATGTAAATACGGCATTTACTTACCATTTCTCACGCATTAGGTTTCGAACACTCGAACACCTATACGGATTCTCTTGCATAGTGGCAGATATGTAAATACAACGTTTCCTTTCCATTTCTCACCCGTTAGGGTTCGAACACTCGAACACCTATACGGATTCTCCTGCACAGTGGCAGATATGTAAATACATCGTTTCCTTAGCATTTCTCACGCATTAGGGTTCGAACACTCGAACACCTGTACGGATTCTCCTGCACAGTGGCAGATATGTAAATACAACGTTTTCTTACCATTTCTCACGCATTAGGGTTCGAACACTCGAACACCTATACGGATTCTCCTGCACAGTGGCAGATATGTAAATACAACGTTTGCTTACCATTTCTCACGCATTAGGGTTCGAACACTCGAACACCTATACGGATTCTCCTGCACAGTGGCAGATATGTAAATACAACGTTTCCTTACCATTTCTCACGCATTAGGGTTCGAACACTCGAACACCTATACGGATTCTCCGACACAGTGGCAGATATGTAAATACGGCATTTACTTACCATTTCTCACGCATTAGGTTTCGAACACTCGAACACCTATACGGATTCTCCTGCACAGTGGCAGATATGTAAATAAAACGTTTCCTTTCCATTTCTCACCCGTTAGGGTTCGAACACTCGAACACCTATACAGATTCTGCTGCACAGTGGCAGATATGTAAATACAACGTTTCCATACCATTTCTCACGCATTAGGGTTCGAACACTCGAACACCTATACGGATTCTCCTGCACATTGGCAGATATGCAAATACAACGTTTCCTCACCATTCCTCACGCATTAGGGTTCGATCACTCAAACACCCATACGGATTCTCCTACACAGTGGCAGATATGTAAATACGGCATTTACTTACCATTTCTCACGCATTAGGTTTCGAGCACTCGAACACCTATACGGATTCTCTTGCACAGTGGCAGATATGCAAATACAACGTTTCCTTTCCATTTCTCAACCGTTAGGGTTCGAACACTAGAACACCTATACGGATTCTCCTGCACAGTGGCGGATATGTAAATACAACGTTTCCTCACCATTCCTCATGCATTAGGGTTCGATCACTCAAACACCTATACGGATTCTCCTACAGAGTGGGAGATATGTAAATACGGCATTTACTTACCATTTCTCACGCATTAGGTTTCGAACACTCGAACACCTATACGGATTCTCTTGCACAGTGGCAGATATGTAAATACAACGTTTCCTTTCCATTTCTCACCCGTTAGGGTTCGAACACTCGAACACCTATACGGATTATCCTGCACAGTGGCAGATATGTAAATACAACGTTTGCTTACCATTTCTCACGCATTAGGGTTCGAACGCTCGAACACCTATACGGATTCTCCTGCACATTGGCAGATATGTAAATACAACGTTTCCATACCATTTCTCACGCATTAGGGTTCGAACACTCGAACACCTATACGGATTCTCCTGCACAGTGGCAGATATGTAAATACAACGTTTTCTTACCATTTCTCACGCATTAGGGTTCGAACACTCGAACACCTATACGGATTCTCCTGCACATTGGCAGATATGTAAATACAACGTTTCCTCACTATTCCTCACGCATTAGGGTTCGATCACTCAAACACCCATACGGATTCTCCTACACAGTGGCAGATATGTAAATACGGCATTTACTTACCATTTCTCACGCATTAGGTTTCGAGCACTCGGACACCTATACGGATTCTCTTGCACAGTGGCAGATATGTAAATACAACGTTTCCTTTCCATTTCTCAACCGTTAGGGTTCGAACACTCGAACACCTATACGGATTCTCCTGCACAGTGGCAGATATGTAAATACAACGTTTCCTCACCATTCCTCATGCATTAGGGTTCGATCACTCAAACACCTATACGGATTCTCCTACACAGGGGGAGATTTGTAAATACGGCATTTACTTACCATTTCTCACGCATTAGGTTTCGAACACTCGAACACCTATACGGATTCTCTTGCACAGTGGCAGATATGTAAATACAACGTTTTCTTACCATTTCTCACGCATTATGGTTCGAACACTCGAACACCTATACGGATTCTCCTGCACATTGGCAGATATGTAAATACAACGTTTCCTCACCATTCCTCATGCATTAGGGTTCGATCACTCAAACACCCATATGGATTCTCCTACATAGTGGCAGATATGTAAATACGGCATTTACTTACCATTTCTCACGCATTAGGTTTCGAACACTCGAACACCTATACGGATTCTCTTGCATAGTGGCAGATATGTAAATACAACGTTTCCTTTCCATTTCTCACCCGTTAGGGTTCGAACACTCGAACACCTATACGGATTCTCCTGCACAGTGGCAGATATGTAAATACATCGTTTCCTTAGCATTTCTCACGCATTAGGGTTCGAACACTCGAACACCTGTACGGATTCTCCTGCACAGTGGCAGATATGTAAATACAACGTTTTCTTACCATTTCTCACGCATTAGGGTTCGAACACTTGAACACCTATACGGATTCTCCTGCACAGTGGCAGATATGTAAATACAACGTTTGCTTACCATTTCTCACGCATTAGGGTTCGAACACTCGAACACCTATACGGATTCTCCTGCACAGTGGCAGATATGTAAATACAACGTTTCCTTACCATTTCTCACGCATTAGGGTTCGAACACTCGAACACCTATACGGATTCTCCGACACAGTGGCAGATATGTAAATACGGCATTTACTTACCATTTCTCACGCATTAGGTTTCGAACACTCGAACACCTATACGGATTCTCCTGCACAGTGGCAGATATGTAAATAAAACGTTTCCTTTCCATTTCTCACCCGTTAGGGTTCGAACACTCGAACACCTATACAGATTCTGCTGCACAGTGGCAGATATGTAAATACAACGTTTCCATACCATTTCTCACGCATTAGGGTTCGAACACTCGAACACCTATACGGATTCTCCTGCACATTGGCAGATATGTAAATACAACGTTTCCTCACCATTCCTCACGCATTAGGGTTCGATCACTCAAACACCCATACGGATTCTCCTACACAGTGGCAGATATGTAAATACGGCATTTACTTACCATTTCTCACGCATTAGGTTTCGAGCACTCGAACACCTATACGGATTCTCTTGCACAGTGGCAGATATGCAAATACAACGTTTCCTTTCCATTTCTCAACCGTTAGGGTTCGAACACTAGAACACCTATACGGATTCTCCTGCACAGTGGCGGATATGTAAATACAACGTTTCCTCACCATTCCTCATGCATTAGGGTTCGATCACTCAAACACCTATACGGATTCTCCTACAGAGTGGGAGATATGTAAATACGGCATTTACTTACCATTTCTCACGCATTAGGTTTCGAACACTCGAACACCTATACGGATTCTCTTGCACAGTGGCAGATATGTAAATACAACGTTTCCTTTCCATTTCTCACCCGTTAGGGTTCGAACACTCGAACACCTATACGGATTCTCCTGCACAGTGGCAGATATGTAAATACAACGTTTGCTTACCATTTCTCACGCATTAGGGTTCGAACGCTCGAACACCTATACGGATTCTCCTGCACATTGGCAGATATGTAAATACAACGTTTCCATACCATTTCTCACGCATTAGGGTTCGAACACTCGAACACCTATACGGATTCTCCTGCACAGTGGCAGATATGTAAATACAACGTTTTCTTACCATTTCTCACGCATTAGGGTTCGAACACTCGAACACCTATACGGATTCTCCTGCACATTGGCAGATATGTAAATACAACGTTTCCTCACCATTCCTCACGCATTTGGGTTCGATCACTCAAACACCCATACGGATTCTCCTACACAGTGGCAGATATGTAAATACGGCATTTACTTACCATTTCTCACGCATTAGGTTTCGAGCACTCGGACACCTATACGGATTCTCTTGCACAGTGGCAGATATGTAAATACAACGTTTCCTTTCCATTTCTCAACCGTTAGGGTTCGAACACTCGAACACCTATACGGATTCTCCTGCACAGTGGCAGATATGTAAATACAACGTTTCCTCACCATTCCTCATGCATTAGGGTTCGATCACTCGAACACCTATACGGATTCTCCTACACAGTGAGAGATATGTAAATACGTCATTTACTTACCATTTCTCACGCATTAGGTTTCGAACACTCGAACACCTATACGGATTCTCTTGCACAGTGGCAGATATGTAAATACAACGTTTCCTTTCCATTTCTCACCCGTTAGGGTTCGAACACTCGAACACCTATACGATTCTCCTGCACAGTGGCAGATATGTAAATACAACGTTTGCTTACCATTTCTCACGCATTACGGTTCGAACACTCGAACACCTATACGGATTCTCCTGCACAGTGGCAGATATGTAAATACAACGTTTCCTTACCATTTCTCACGCATTAGGGTACGAACACTCGAACACCTATACGGATTCTCCGACACAGTGGCAGATATGTAAATACGGCATTTGCTTACCATTTCTCACGCATTAGGTTTCGAACACTCGAACACCTATACGGATTCTCCTGCACAGTGGCAGATATGTAAATAAAACGTTTCCTTTCCATTTCTCAACCGTTAGGGTTCGAACACTCGAACACCTATACGGATTCTCCTGCACAGTGGCAGTTATGTAAATACAATGTTTCCTTACCATTTCTCACGCCTTAGGGTTCGAACACTCGAACACCTATACGGATTCTGCTGCACAGTGGCAGATATGTAAATACAACGTTTCCATACCATTTCTCACGCATTAGGGTTCGAACACTCGAACACCTATACGGATTCTCCTGCACAGTGGCAGATATGTAAATACAACGTTTTCTTACCATTTCTCACGCATTAGGGTTCGAACACTCGAACACCTATACGGATTCTCCTGCACAGTGGCAGATATGTAAATACAGCGTTTCCTTACCATTTCTCACGCATTAGGGTTCGAACACCCGAACACCTATACGGATTCTCCTGCACAGTGGCAGATATGTAAGTTCAACAATCGTTACCATTTCTCACGCATTAGGGTTCGAACACCCGAACACCTATACGGATTCTCCTGCACAGTGGCAGATATGTAAATACAGCGTTTCATTACCATTTCTGACGCATTAGGGTTCGAACACTCATGCACCTTTACGGATTATCCTGCACAATGGCAGATATGTAAATACAACGTTTCCATACCATTTCTCACGCATTAGGGTTCGAACACTCGAACACCTATACGGATTCTCCTGCACAGTGGCAGATATGTAAATACAACGTTTCCATACCATTTCTCACGCATTAGGGTTCGAACACTCGAACACCTATACGGATTCTCCTGCACAGTGGCAAATATGTAAATACAACGTTTTCTTACCATTTCTCACGCATTAGGGTTCGAACACTCGAACACCTATACGGATTCTCCTGCACATTGGCAGATATGTAAATACAACGTTTCCTCACCATTCCTCACGCATTAGGGTTCGATCACTCAAACACCCATACGGATTCTCCTACACAGTGGCAGATATGTAAATACGGCATTTACTTACCATTTCTCACGCATTAGGTTTCGAGCACTCGAACACCTATACGGATTCTCTTGCACAGTGGCAGATATGTAAATACAACGTTTCCTTTCCATTTCTCAACCGTTAGGGTTCGAACACTCGAACACCTATACGGATTCTCCTGCACAGTGGCAGATATGTAAATACAACGTTTCCTCACCATTCCTCATGCATTAGGGTTCGATCACTCGAACACCTATACGGATTCTCCTACACAGTGGGAGATACGTAAATACGTCATTTACTTACCATTTCTCACGCATTAGGTTTCGAACACTCGAACACCTATACGGATTCTCTTGCACAGTGGCAGATATGTAAATACAACGTTTCCTTTCCATTTCTCACCCGTTAGGGTTCGAACACTCGAACACCTATACGGATTCTCCTGCACAGTGGCAGATATGTAAATACAACGTTTGCTTACCATTTCTCACGCATTAGGGTTCGAACACTCGAACACCTATACGGATTCTCCTGCACAGTGGCAGATATGTAAATACAACGTTTCCTTACCATTTCTCACGCATTAGGTTTCGAACACTCGAACACCTATACGGATTCTCTTGCATAGTGGCAGATATGTAAATACAACGTTTCCTTTCCATTTCTCACCCGTTAGGGTTCGAACACTCGAACACCTATACGGATTCTCCTGCACAGTGGCAGATATGTAAATACATCGTTTCCTTAGCATTTCTCACGCATTAGGGTTCGAACACTCGAACACCTGTACGGATTCTCCTGCACAGTGGCAGATATGTAAATACAACGTTTTCTTACCATTTCTCACGCATTAGGGTTCGAACACTCGAACACCTATACGGATTCTCCTGCACATTGGCAGATATGTAAATACAACGTTTCCTCACCATTCCTCACGCATTTGGGTTCGATCACTCAAACACCCATACGGATTCTCCTACACAGTGGCAGATATGTAAATACGGCATTTACTTACCATTTCTCACGCATTAGGTTTCGAGCACTCGGACACCTATACGGATTCTCTTGCACAGTGGCAGATATGTAAATACAACGTTTCCTTTCCATTTCTCAACCGTTAGGGTTCGAACACTCGAACACCTATACGGATTCTCCTGCACAGTGGCAGATATGTAAATACAACGTTTCCTCACCATTCCTCATGCATTAGGGTTCGATCACTCGAACACCTATACGGATTCTCCTACACAGTGGGAGATATGTAAATACGTCATTTACTTACCATTTCTCACGCATTAGGTTTCGAACACTCGAACACCTATACGGATTCTCTTGCACAGTGGCAGATATGTAAATACAACGTTTCCTTTCCATTTCTCACCCGTTAGGGTTCGAACACTCGAACACCTATACGGATTCTCCTGCACAGTGGCAGATATGTAAATACAACGTTTGCTTACCATTTCTCACCCATTAGGGTTCGAACACTCGAACACCTATACGGATTCTCCTGCACAGTGGCAGATATGTAAATACAACGTTTCCTTACCATTTCTCACGCATTAGGGTTCGAACACTCGAACACCTATACGGATTCTCCGACACAGTGGCAGATATCTAAATACGGCATTTACTTACCATTTCTCACGCATTAGGTTTCGAACACTCGAACACCTATACGGATTCTCCTGCACAGTGGCAGATATGTAAATAAAACGTTTCCTTTCCATTTCTCACCCGTTAGGGTTCGAACACTCGAACACCTATACGGATTCTCCTGCACAGTGGCAGTTATGTAAATACAATGTTTCCTTACCATTTCTCACGCCTTAGGGTTCGAACACTCGAACACCTATACGGATTCTGCTGCACAGTGGCAGATATGTAAATACAACGTTTCCATACCATTTCTCACGCATTAGGGTTCGAACACTCGAACACCTATACGGATTCTCCTGCACAGTGGCAGATATGTAAATACAACGTTTTCTTACCATTTCTCACGCATTAGGGTTCGAACACTCGAACACCTATACGGATTCTCCTGCACAGTGGCAGATATGTAAATACAGCGTTTCCTTACCATTTCTCACGCATTAGGGTTCGAACACCCGAACACCTATACGGATTCTCCTGCACAGTGGCAGATATGTAAGTACAACAATCCTTACCATTTCTCACGCATTAGGGTTCGAACACCCGAACACCTATACGGATTCTCCTGCACAGTGGCAGATATGTAAATACAGCGTTTCATTACCATTTCTCACGCATTAGGGTTCGAACACTCATGCACCTTTACGGATTATCCTGCACAGTGGCAGATATGTAAATACAACGTTTCCATGCCATTTCTCACGCATTAGGGTTCGAACACTCGAACACCTATACGGATTCTCCTGCACAGTGGCAGATATGTAAATACAACGTTTCCATACCATTTCTCACGCATTAGGGTTCGAACACTCGAACACCTATACGGATTCTCCTGCACAGTGGCAGATATGTAAATACAACGTTTTCTTACCATTTCTCACGCATTAGGGTTCGAACACTCGAACACCTATACGGATTCTCCTGCACATTGGCAGATATGTAAATACAACGTTTCCTCACCATTCCTCACGCATTAGGGTTCGATCACTCAAACACCCATACGGATTCTCCTACACAGTGGCAGATATGTAAATACGGCATTTACTTACCATTTCTCACGCATTAGGTTTCGAGCACTCGAACACCTATACGGATTCTCTTGCACAGTGGCAGATATGTAAATACAACGTTTCCTTTCCATTTCTCAACCGTTAGGGTTCGAACACTCGAACACCTATACGGATTCTCCTGCACAGTGGCAGATATGTAAATACAACGTTTCCTCACCATTCCTCAAGCATTAGGGTTCGATCACTCAAACACCTATACGGATTCTCCTACACAGGGGGAGATATGTAAATACGGCATTTACTTACCATTTCTCACGCATTAGGTTTCGAACACTCGAACACCTATACGGATTCTCTTGCACAGTGGCAGATATGTAAATACAACGTTTTCTTACCATTTCTCACGCATTATGGTTCGAACACTCGAACACCTATACGGATTCTCCTGCACATTGGCAGATATGTAAATACAACGTTTCCTCACCATTCCTCATGCATTAGGGTTCGATCACTCAAACACCCATATGGATTCTCCTACACAGTGGCAGATATGTAAATACGGCATTTACTTACCATTTCTCACGCATTAGGTTTCGAACACTCGAACACCTATACGGATTCTCTTGCATAGTGGCAGATATGTAAATACAACGTTTCCTTTCCATTTCTCACCCGTTAGGGTTCGAACACTCGAACACCTATACGGATTCTCCTGCACAGTGGCAGATATGTAAATACATCGTTTCCTTACCATTTCTCACGCATTAGGGTTCGAACACTCGAACACCTGTACGGATTCTCCTGCACAGTGGCGGATATGTAAATACAACGTTTCCTTTCCATTTCTCACGCATTAGGGTTCGAACACTCGAACACCTCTACGGATTCTCCGACACAGTGGCAGATATGTAAATACGGCATTTACTTACCATTTCTCACGCATTAGGTTTCGAACACTCGAACACCTATACGGATTCTCTTGCACAGTGGCAGATATGTAAATAAAACGTTTCCTTTCCATTTCTCACCCGTTAGGGTTCGAACACTCGAACACCTATACGGATTCTCCTGCACAGTGGCAGTTATGTAAATACAATGTTTCCTTACCATTTCTCACGCATTAGGGTTCGAACACTCGAACACCTATACGGATTCTCCTGCACAGTGGCAGATATGTAAATACAACGTTTCCATACCATTGCTCACGCATTAGGGTTCGAACACTCGAACACCTATACGGATTCTCCTGCACAGTGGCAGATATGTAAATACAACGTTTTCGTTTCATTTCTCACGCATTAGGGTTCGAACACTCGAACACCAATACGGATTCTCCTGCACAGTGGCAGATATGTAAATACAACGTTTTCTTACCATTTCTCACGCATTAGGGTTCGAACACTCGAACACCTATACGGATTCTCCTGCACAGTGGCAGATATGTAAATACAACGTTTCCTCACCATTCCTCACGCATTAGGGTTCGATCACTCAAACACCTACACGGATTCTCCTATACAGTGGCAGATATGTAAATACGGCATTTACTTACCATTTCTCACGCATTAGGTTTCGAGCACTCAAACACCTATACGGATTCTCTTGCACAGTGGCAGATATGTAAATACAACGTTTCCTTTCCATTTCTCAACCGTTAGGGTTCGAACACTCGAACACCTATACGGATTCTCCTGCACAGTGGCAGATATGTAAATACAACGTTTCCTCACCATTCCTCATGCATTAGGGTTCGATCACTCAAACACCTATACGGATTCTCCTACACAGTGGGAGATATGTAAATACGGCATTTACTTACCATTTCTCACGCATTAGGTTTCGAACACTCGAACACCTATACGGATTCTCTTGCACAGTGGCAGATATGTAAATACAACGTTTTCTTACCATTTCTCACGCATTATGGTTCGAACACTCGAACACCTATACGGATTCTCCTGCACATTGGCAGATATGTAAATACAACGTTTCCTCACCATTCCTCATGCATTAGGGTTCGATCACTCAAACACCCATATGGATTCTCCTACACAGTGGCAGATATGTAAATACGGCATTTACTTACCATTTCTCACGCATTAGGTTTCGAACACTCGAACACCTATACGGATTCTCTTGCATAGTGGCAGATATGTAAATACAACGTTTCCTTTCCATTTCTCACCCGTTAGGGTTCGAACACTCGAACACCTATACGGATTCTCCTGCACAGTGGCAGATATGTAAATACATCGTTTCCTTACCATTTCTCACGCATTAGGGTTCGAACACTCGAACACCTGTACGGATTCTCCTGCACAGTGGCGGATATGTAAATACAACGTTTCCTTTCCATTTCTCACGCATTAGGGTTCGAACACTCGAACACCTCTACGGATTCTCCGACACAGTGGCAGATATGTAAATACGGCATTTACTTACCATTTCTCACGCATTAGGTTTCGAACACTCGAACACCTATACGGATTCTCTTGCACAGTGGCAGATATGTAAATAAAACGTTTCCTTTCCATTTCTCACCCGTTAGGGTTCGAACACTCGAACACCTATACGGATTCTCCTGCACAGTGGCAGTTATGTAAATACAATGTTTCCTTACCATTTCTCACGCATTAGGGTTCGAACACTCGAACACCTATACGGATTCTCCTGCACAGTGGCAGATATGTAAATACAACGTTTCCATACCATTGCTCACGCATTAGGGTTCGAACACTCGAACACCTATACGGATTCTCCTGCACAGTGGCAGATATGTAAATACAACGTTTTCGTTTCATTTCTCACGCATTAGGGTTCGAACACTCGAACACCAATACGGATTCTCCTGCACAGTGGCAGATATGTAAATACAACGTTTTCTTACCATTTCTCACGCATTAGGGTTCGAACACTCGAACACCTATACGGATTCTCCTGCACAGTGGCAGATATGTAAATACAACGTTTCCTCACCATTCCTCACGCATTAGGGTTCGATCACTCAAACACCAATACGGATTCTCCTATACAGTGGCAGATATGTAAATACGGCATTTACTTACCATTTCTCACGCATTAGGTTTCGAGCACTCAAACACCTATACGGATTCTCTTGCACAGTGGCAGATATGTAAATACAACGTTTCCTTTCCATTTCTCAACCGTTAGGGTTCGAACACTCGAACACCTATACGGATTCTCCTGCACAGTGGCAGATATGTAAATACAACGTTTCCTCACCATTCCTCATGCATTAGGGTTCGATCACTCAAACACCTATACGGATTCTCCTACACAGTGGGAGATATGTAAATACGGCATTTACTTACCATTTCTCACGCATTAGGTTTCGAACACTCGAACACCTATACGGATTCTCTTGCACAGTGGCAGATATGTAAATACAACGTTTTCTTACCATTTCTCACGCATTATGGTTCGAACACTCGAACACCTATACGGATTCTCCTGCACATTGGCAGATATGTAAATACAACGTTTCCTCACCATTCCTCATGCATTAGGGTTCGATCACTCAAACACCCATATGGATTCTCCTACACAGTGGCAGATATGTAAATACGGCATTTACTTACCATTTCTCACGCATTAGGTTTCGAACACTCGAACACCTATACGGATTCTCTTGCATAGTGGCAGATATGTAAATACAACGTTTCCTTTCCATTTCTCACCCGTTAGGGTTCGAACACTCGAACACCTATACGGATTCTCCTGCACAGTGGCAGATATGTAAATACATCGTTTCCTTACCATTTCTCACGCATTAGGGTTCGAACACTCGAACACCTGTACGGATTCTCCTGCACAGTGGCGGATATGTAAATACAACGTTTCCTTTCCATTTCTCACGCATTAGGGTTCGAACACTCGAACACCTCTACGGATTCTCCGACACAGTGGCAGATATGTAAATACGGCATTTACTTACCATTTCTCACGCATTAGGTTTCGAACACTCGAACACCTATACGGATTCTCTTGCACAGTGGCAGATATGTAAATAAAACGTTTCCTTTCCATTTCTCACCCGTTAGGGTTCGAACACTCGAACACCTATACGGATTCTCCTGCACAGTGGCAGTTATGTAAATACAATGTTTCCTTACCATTTCTCACGCATTAGGGTTCGAACACTCGAACACCTATACGGATTCTCCTGCACAGTGGCAGATATGTAAATACAACGTTTCCATACCATTGCTCACGCATTAGGGTTCGAACACTCGAACACCTATACGGATTCTCCTGCACAGTGGCAGATATGTAAATACAACGTTTTCGTTTCATTTCTCACGCATTAGGGTTCGAACACTCGAACACCAATACGGATTCTCCTGCACAGTGGCAGATATGTAAATACAACGTTTTCTTACCATTTCTCACGCATTAGGGTTCGAACACTCGAACACCTATACGGATTCTCCTGCACAGTGGCAGATATGTAATTACAACGTTTCCTCACCATTCCTCACGCATTAGGGTTCGATCACTCAAACACCTATACGGATTCTCCTATACAGTGGCAGATATGTAAATACGGCATTTACTTACCATTTCTCACGCATTAGGTTTCGAGCACTCAAACACCTATACGGATTCTCTTGCACAGTGGCAGATATGTAAATACAACGTTTCCTTTCCATTTCTCAACCGTTAGGGTTCGAACACTCGAACACCTATACGGATTCTCCTGCACAGTGGCAGATATGTAAATACAACGTTTCCTCACCATTCCTCATGCATTAGGGTTCGATCACTCAAACACCTATACGGATTCTCCTACACAGTGGGAGATATGTAAATACGGCATTTACTTACCATTTCTCACGCATTAGGTTTCGAACACTCGAACACCTATACGGATTCTCTTGCACAGTGGCAGATATGTAAATACAACGTTTCCTTTCCATTTCCCACCCGTTAGGGTTCGAACACTCGAACACCTATACGGATTCTCCTGCACAGTGGCAGATATGTAAATACAACGTTTCCTTACCATTTCTCACGCATTAGGGTTCGAACACTCGAACACCTATACGGATTCTCCTGCACAGTGGCAGATATGTAAATACAACGTTTCCTTTCCATTTCTCACGCATTAGGGTTCGAACACTCGAACACCTATACGGATTCTCCGACACAGTGGCAGATATGTAAATACGGCATTTACTTACCATTTCTCACGCATTAGGTTTCGAACACTCGAACACCTATACGGATTCTCTTGCACAGTGGCAGATATGTAAATAAAACGTTTCCTTTCAATTTCTCACCCGTTAGGGTTCGAACACTCGAACACCTATACGGATTCTCCTGCACAGTGGCAGTTATGTAAATACAATGTTTCCTTACCATTTCTCACGCATTAGGGTTCGAACACTCGAACACCTATACGGATTCTCCTGCACAGTGGCAGATATGTAAATACAACGTTTCCATACCATTTCTCACGCATTAGGGTTCGAACACTCGAACACCTATACGGATTCTCCTGCACAGTGGCAGATATGTAAATACAACGTTTTCTTACCATTTCTCACGCATTAGGGTTCGAACACTCGAACACCTATACGGATTCTCCTGCACAGTGGCAGATATGTAAATACAACGTTTCCTAACCATTTCTCACGCATTAGGGTTCGAACACCCGAACACCTATACGGATTCTCCTGCACAGTGGCAGATATGTAAATACAACGTTTCCTTGCCATTTCTCACGCATTAGGGTTCGAACACCCGAACACCTATACGGATTCTCCTGCACAGTGGCAGATATGTAAATACAGCGTTTCATTACCATTTCTCGCGCATTAGGGTTCGAACACTCATGCACCTTTACGGATTATCCTGCACAGTGGCAGATATGTAAATACAACGTTTCCATACCATTTCTCACGCATTAGGGTTCGAACACTCGAACACCTATACGGATTCTGCAGCACAGTGGCAGATATGTAAATACAACGTTTCCTTACCATTTCTCCCGCATTAGGGTTCGAACACTCGAACACCAATACGGATTCTGCTGCACAGTGGCAGATATGTAAATACAACGTTTCCATACCATTTCTCACGCATTAGGGTTCGAACACTCGAACACCTATACGGATTCTCCTACACAGTGGCAGATATGTAAATACAACGTTTCCATACCATTTCTCACGCATTAGGGTTCGAACAGTCGAACACCTATACGGATTCTCCTGCACAGTGGCAGATATGTAAATACAACGTTTTCTTACCATTTCTCACGCATTAGGGTTCGAACACTCGAACACCTATACGGATTCTCCTGCACATTGGCAGATATGTAAATACAACGTTTCCTCACCATTCCTCACGCATTAGGGTTCGATCACTCAAACACCCATACGGATTCTCCTACACAGTGGCAGATATGTAAATACGGCATTTACTTACCATTTCTCACGCATTAGGTTTCGAGCACTCGAACACCTATACGGATTCTCTTGCACAGTGGCAGATATGTAAATACAACGTTTTCTTTCCATTTCTCAACCGTTAGGGTTCGAACACTCGAACACCTATACGGATTCTCCTGCACAGTGGCAGATATGTAAATACAACGTTTCCTCACCATTCCTCATGCATTAGGGTTCGATCACTCAAACACCTATACGGATTCTCCTACACAGTGTGAGATATGTAAATACGGCATTTACTTACCATTTCTCACGCATTAGGTTTCGAACACTCGAACACCTATACGGATTCTCCTGCACAGTGGCAGATATGTAAATACAACGTTTCCTTGCCATTTCTCACGCATTAGGGTTCGAACACCCGAACACCTATACGGATTCTCCTGCACAGTGGCAGATATGTAAATACAGCGTTTCATTACCATTTCTCGCGCATTAGGGTTCGAACACTCATGCACCTTTACGGATTATCCTGCACAGTGGCAGATATGTAAATACAACGTTTCCATACCATTTCTCACGCATTAGGGTTCGAACACTCGAACACCTATACGGATTCTGCAGCACAGTGGCAGATATGTAAATACAACGTTTCCTTACCATTTCTCCCGCATTAGGGTTCGAACACTCGAACACCAATACGGATTCTGCTGCACAGTGGCAGATATGTAAATACAACGTTTCCATACCATTTCTCACGCATTAGGGTTCGAACACTCGAACACCTATACGGATTCTCCTACACAGTGGCAGATATGTAAATACAACGTTTCCATACCATTTCTCACGCATTAGGGTTCGAACAGTCGAACACCTATACGGATTCTCCTGCACAGTGGCAGATATGTAAATACAACGTTTTCTTACCATTTCTCACGCATTAGGGTTCGAACACTCGAACACCTATACGGATTCTCCTGCACATTGGCAGATATGTAAATACAACGTTTCCTCACCATTCCTCACGCATTAGGGTTCGATCACTCAAACACCCATACGGATTCTCCTACACAGTGGCAGATATGTAAATACGGCATTTACTTACCATTTCTCACGCATTAGGTTTCGAGCACTCGAACACCTATACGGATTCTCTTGCACAGTGGCAGATATGTAAATACAACGTTTTCTTTCCATTTCTCAACCGTTAGGGTTCGAACACTCGAACACCTATACGGATTCTCCTGCACAGTGGCAGATATGTAAATACAACGTTTCCTCACCATTCCTCATGCATTAGGGTTCGATCACTCAAACACCTATACGGATTCTCCTACACAGTGTGAGATATGTAAATACGGCATTTACTTACCATTTCTCACGCATTAGGTTTCGAACACTCGAACACCTATACGGATTCTCTTGCACAGTGGCAGATATGTAAATACAACGTTTCCTTTCCATTTCTCACCTGTTAGGGTTCGAACACTCGAACACCTATACGGATTCTCCTGCACAGTGGCAGATATGTAAATACAACGTTTGCTTACCATTTCTCACGCATTAGGGTTCGAACACTCGAACACCTATACGGATTCTCCTGCACAGTGGCAGATATGTAAATACAACGTTTCCATACCATTTCTCACGCATTAGGGTTCGAACACTCGAACACCTATACGGATTCTCCTGCACAGTGGCAGATATGTAAATACAACCTTTTCTTACCATTTCTCACGCATTAGGGTTCGAACACTCGAACACCTATACGGATTCTCCTGCACATTGGCAGATATGTAAATACAACGTTTCCTCACCATTCCTCACGCATTAGGGTTCGATCACTCAAACACCCATACGGATTCTCCTACACAGTGGCAGATATGTGAATACGACATTTACTTACCGTTTCTCACGCATTAGGTTTCGAGCACTCGAACACCTATACGGATTCTCTTGCACAGTGGCAGATATGTAAATACAACGTTTCCTTACCATTTCTCAAGCATTAGGGTTCGAACACTCGAACACCTATACGGATTCTCCTGCACAGTGGCAGATATGTAAATACAACGTTTCCTCACCATTCCTCATGCATTAGGGTTCGATCACTCAAACACCCATACGGATTCTCCTACACAGTGGCAGATATGTAAATACGGCATTTACTTACCATTTCTCACGCATTAGGTTTCGAGCACTCGAACACCTATACGGATTCTCTTGCACAGTGGCAGATATGTAAATACAACGTTTCCTTTCCATTTCTCAACCGTTAGGGTTCGAACACTCGAACACCTATACGGATTCTCCTGCACAGTGGCAGATATGTAAATACAACGTTTCCTCACCATTCCTCATGCATTAGGGTTCGATCACTCAAACACCTATACGGATTCTCCTACACAGGGGGAGATATGTAAATACGGCATTTACTTACCATTTCTCACGCATTAGGTTTCGAACACTCGAACACCTATACGGATTCTCTTGCACAGTGGCAGATATGTAAATACAACGTTTTCTTACCATTTCTCACGCATTATGGTTCGAACACTCGAACACCTATACGGATTCTCCTGCACATTGGCAGATATGTAAATACAACGTTTCCTCACCATTCCTCATGCATTAGGGTTCGATCACTCAAACACCCATATGGATTCTCCTACACAGTGGCAGATATGTAAATACGGCATTTACTTACCATTTCTCACGCATTAGGTTTCGAACACTCGAACACCTATACGGATTCTCTTGCATAGTGGCAGATATGTAAATACAACGTTTCCTTTCCATTTCTCACCCGTTAGGGTTCGAACACTCGAACACCTATACGGATTCTCCTGCACAGTGGCAGATATGTAAATACATCGTTTCCTTACCATTTCTCACGCATTAGGGTTCGAACACTCGAACACCTGTACGGATTCTCCTGCACAGTGGCGGATATGTAAATACAACGTTTCCTTTCCATTTCTCACGCATTAGGGTTCGAACACTCGAACACCTCTACAGATTCTCCGACACAGTGGCAGATATGTAAATACGGCATTTACTTACCATTTCTCACGCATTAGGTTTCGAACACTCGAACACCTATACGGATTCTCTTGCACAGTGGCAGATATGTAAATAAAACGTTTCCTTTCCATTTCTCACCCGTTAGGGTTCGAACACTCGAACACCTATACGGATTCTCCTGCACAGTGGCAGTTATGTAAATACAATGTTTCCTTACCATTTCTCACGCATTAGGGTTCGAACACTCGAACACCTATACGGATTCTCCTGCACAGTGGCAGATATGTAAATACAACGTTTCCATACCATTGCTCACGCATTAGGGTTCGAACACTCGAACACCTATACGGATTCTCCTGCACAGTGGCAGATATGTAAATACAACGTTTTCGTTTCATTTCTCACGCATTAGGGTTCGAACACTCGAACACCAATACGGATTCTCCTGCACAGTGGCAGATATGTAAATACAACGTTTTCTTACCATTTCTCACGCATTAGGGTTCGAACACTCGAACACCTATACGGATTCTCCTGCACAGTGGCAGATATGTAAATACAACGTTTCCTCACCATTCCTCACGCATTAGGGTTCGATCACTCAAACACCTATACGGATTCTCCTATACAGTGGCAGATATGTAAATACGGCATTTACTTACCATTTCTCACGCATTAGGTTTCGAGCACTCAAACATCTATACGGATTCTCTTGCACAGTGGCAGATATGTAAATACAACGTTTCCTTTCCATTTCTCAACCGTTAGGGTTCGAACACTCGATCACCTATACGGATTCTCCTGCACAGTGGCAGATATGTAAATACAACGTTTCCTCACCATTCCTCATGCATTAGGGTTCGATCACTCAAACACCTATACGGATTCTCCTACACAGTGGGAGATATGTAAATACGGCATTTACTTACCATTTCTCACGCATTAGGTTTCGAACACTCGAACACCTATACGGATTCTCTTGCACAGTGGCAGATATGTAAATACAACGTTTCCTTTCCATTTCTCACCCGTTAGGGTTCGAACACTCGAACACCTATACGGATTCTCCTGCACAGTGGCAGATATGTAAATACAACGTTTCCTTACCATTTCTCACGCATTAGGGTTCGAACACTCGAACACCTATATGGATTCTCCTGCACAGTGGCAGATATGTAAATACAACGTTTCCTTTCCATTTCTCACGCATTAGGGTTCGAACACTCGAACACCTATACGGATTCTCCGACACAGTGGCAGATATGTAAATACGACATTTACTTACCATTTCTCACGCATTAGGTTTCGAACACTCGAACACCTATACGGATTCTCTTGCACAGTGGCAGATATGTAAATAAAACGTTTCCTTTCCATTTCTCACCCGTTAGGGTTCGAACACTCGAACACCTATACGGATTCTCCTGCACAGTGGCAGATATGTAAATACAACGTTTCCATACCATTTCTCACGCATTAGGGTTCGAACACTCGAACACCTATACGGATTCTCCTGCATAGTGGCAGATATGTAAATACAACCTTTTCTTACCATTTCTCACGCATTACGGTTCGAACACTCGAACACCTATACGGATTCTCCTGCACATTGGCAGATATGTAAATACAACGTTTCCTCACCATTCCTCACGCATTAGGGTTCGATCACTCAAACACCCATACGGATTCTCCTACACAGTGGCAGATATGTGAATACGACATTTACTTACCGTTTCTCACGCAGTAGGTTTCGAGCACTCGAACACCTATACGGATTCTCTAGCACAGTGGCAGATATGTAAATACAACGTTTCCTTACCATTTCTCAAGCATTAGGGTTCGAACACTCGAACACCTATACGGATTCTCCTGCACAGTGGCAGATATGTAAATACAACGTTTCCTCACCATTCCTCATGCATTAGGGTTCGATCACTCAAACACCCATACGGATTCTCCTACACAGTGGCAGATATGTAAATACGGCATTTACTTACCATTTCTCACGCATTAGGTTTCGAGCACTCGAACACCTATACGGATTCTCTTGCACAGTGGCAGATATGTAAATACAACGTTTCCTTTCCATTTCTCAACCGTTAGGGTTCGAACACTCGAACACCTATACGGATTCTCCTGCACAGTGGCAGATATGTAAATACAACGTTTCCTCACCATTCCTCATGCATTAGGGTTCGATCACTCAAACACCTATACGGATTCTCCTACACAGGGGGAGATATGTAAATACGGCATTTACTTACCATTTCTCACGCATTAGGTTTCGAACACTCGAACACCTATACGGATTCTCTTGCACAGTGGCAGATATGTAAATACAACGTTTTCTTACCATTTCTCACGCATTATGGTTCGAACACTCGAACACCTATACGGATTCTCCTGCACATTGGCAGATATGTAAATACAACGTTTCCTCACCATTCCTCATGCATTAGGGTTCGATCACTCAAACACCCATATGGATTCTCCTACACAGTGGCAGATATGTAAATACGGCATTTACTTACCATTTCTCACGCATTAGGTTTCGAACACTCGAACACCTATACGGATTCTCTTGAATAGTGGCAGATATGTAAATACAACGTTTCCTTTCCATTTCTCACCCGTTAGGGTTCGAACACTCGAACACCTATACGGATTCTCCTGCACAGTGGCAGATATGTAAATACATCGTTTCCTTACCATTTCTCACGCATTAGGGTTCGAACACTCGAACACCTGTACGGATTCTCCTGCACAGTGGCGGATATGTAAATACAACGTTTCCTTTCCATTTCTCACGCATTAGGGTTCGAACACTCGAACACCTCTACGGATTCTCCGACACAGTGGCAGATATGTAAATACGGCATTTACTTACCATTTCTCACGCATTAGGTTTCGAACACTCGAACACCTATACGGATTCTCTTGCACAGTGGCAGATATGTAAATAAAACGTTTCCTTTCCATTTCTCACCCGTTAGGGTTCGAACACTCGAACACCTATACGGATTCTCCTGCACAGTGGCAGTTATGTAAATACAATGTTTCCTTACCATTTCTCACGCATTAGGGTTCGAACACTCGAACACCTATACGGATTCTCCTGCACAGTGGCAGATATGTAAATACAACGTTTCCATACCATTGCTCACGCATTAGGGTTCGAACACTCGAACACCTATACGGATTCTCCTGCACAGTGGCAGATATGTAAATACAACGTTTTCGTTTCATTTCTCACGCATTAGGGTTCGAACACTCGAACACCAATACGGATTCTCCTGCACAGTGGCAGATATGTAAATACAACGTTTTCTTACCATTTCTCACGCATTAGGGTTCGAACACTCGAACACCTATACGGATTCTCCTGCACAGTGGCAGATATGTAAATACAACGTTTCCTCACAATTCCTCACGCATTAGGGTTCGATCACTCAAACACCTATACGGATTCTCCTATACAGTGGCAGATATGTAAATACGGCATTTACTTACCATTTCTCACGCATTAGGTTTCGAGCACTCAAACACCTATACGGATTCTCTTGCACAGTGGCAGATATGTAAATACAACGTTTCCTTTCCATTTCTCAACCGTTAGGGTTCGAACACTCGAACACCTATACGGATTCTCCTGCACAGTGGCAGATATGTAAATACAACGTTTCCTCACCATTCCTCATGCATTAGGGTTCGATCACTCAAACACCTATACGGATTCTCCTACACAGTGGGAGATATGTAAATACGGCATTTACTTACCATTTCTCACGCATTAGGTTTCGAACACTCGAACACCTATACGGATTCTCTTGCACAGTGGCAGATATGTAAATACAACGTTTCCTTTCCATTTCTCACCCGTTAGGGTTCGAACACTCGAACACCTATACGGATTCTCCTGCACAGTGGCAGATATGTAAATACAACGTTTCCTTACCATTTCTCACGCATTAGGGTTCGAACACTCGAACACCTATATGGATTCTCCTGCACAGTGGCAGATATGTAAATACAACGTTTCCTTTCCATTTCTCACGCATTAGGGTTCGAACACTCGAACACCTATACGGATTCTCCGACACAGTGGCAGATATGTAAATACGGCATTTACTTACCATTTCTCACGCATTAGGTTTCGAACACTCGAACACCTATACGGATTCTCTTGCACAGTGGCAGATATGTAAATAAAACGTTTCCTTTCCATTTCTCACCCGTTAGGGTTCGAACACTCGAACACCTATACGGATTCTCCTGCACAGTGGCAGTTATGTAAATACAATGTTTCCTTACCATTTCTCACGCATTAGGGTTCGAACACTCGAACACCTATACGGATTCTCCTGCACAGTGGCAGATATGTAAATACAACGTTTCCATACCATTTCTCACGCATTAGGGTTCGAACACTCGAACACCTATACGGATTCTCCTGCACAGTGGCAGATATGTAAATACAACGTTTTCTTACCATTTCTCACGCATTAGGGTTCGAACACTCGAACACCTATACGGATTCTCCTGCACAGTGGCAGATATGTAAATACAACGTTTCCTAACCATTTCTCACGCATTAGGGTTCGAACACCCGAACACCTATACGGATTCTCCTGCACAGTGGCAGATATGTAAATACAACGTTTCCTTGCCATTTCTCACGCATTAGGGTTCGAACACCCGAACACCTATACGGATTCTCCTGCACAGTGGCAGATATGTAAATACAGCGTTTCATTACCATTTCTCGCGCATTAGGGTTCGAACACTCATGTACCTTTACGGATTATCCTGCACAGTGGCAGATATGTAAATACAACGTTTCCATACCATTTCTCACGCATTAGGGTTCGAACACTCGAACACCTATACGGATTCTGCAGCACAGTGGCAGATATGTAAATACAACGTTTCCTTACCATTTCTCCCGCATTAGGGTTCGAACACTCGAACACCAATACGGATTCTGCTGCACAGTGGCAGATATGTAAATACAACGTTTCCATACCATTTCTCACGCATTAGGGTTCGAACACTCGAACACCTATACGGATTCTCCTACACAGTGGCAGATATGTAAATACAACGTTTCCATACCATTTCTCACGCATTAGGGTTCGAACAGTCGAACACCTATACGGATTCTCCTGCACAGTGGCAGATATGTAAATACAACGTTTTCTTACCATTTCTCACGCATTAGGGTTCGAACACTCGAACACCTATACGGATTCTCCTGCACATTGGCAGATATGTAAATACAACGTTTCCTCACCATTCCTCACGCATTAGGGTTCGATCACTCAAACACCCATACGGATTCTCCTACACAGTGGCAGATATGTAAATACGGCATTTACTTACCATTTCTCACGCATTAGGTTTCGAGCACTCGAACACCTATTCGGATTCTCTTGCACAGTGGCAGATATGTAAATACAACGTTTCCTTTCCATTTCTCAACCGTTAGGGTTCGAACACTCGAACACCTATACGGATTCTCCTGCACAGTGGCAGATATGTAAATACAACGTTTCCTCACCATTCCTCATGCATTAGGGTTCGATCACTCAAACACCTATACGGATTCTCCTACACAGTGTGAGATATGTAAATACGGCATTTACTTACCATTTCTCACGCATTAGGTTTCGAACACTCGAACACCTATACGGATTCTCTTGCACAGTGGCAGATATGTAAATACAACGTTTCCTTTCCATTTCTCACCTGTTAGGGTTCGAACACTCGAACACCTATACGGATTCTCCTGCACAGTGGCAGATATGTAAATACAACGTTTGCTTACCATTTCTCACGCATTAGGGTTCGAACACTCGAACACCTATACGGATTCTCCTGCACAGTGGCAGATATGTAAATACAACGTTTCCATACCATTTCTCACGCATTAGGGTTCGAACACTCGAACACCTATACGGATTCTCCTGCACATTGGCAGATATGTAAATACAACGTTTCCTCACCATTCCTCACGCATTAGGGTTCGATCACTCAAACACCCATACGGATTCTCCTACACAGTGGCAGATATGTGAATACGGCATTTACTTACCGTTTCTCACGCATTAGGTTTCGAGCACTCGAACACCTATACGGATTCTCTTGCACAGTGGCAGATATGTAAATACAACGTTTCCTTTCCATTTCTCAACCGTTAGGGTTCGAACACTCGAACACCTATACGGATTCTCCTGCACAGTGGCAGATATGTAAATACAACGTTTCCTCACCATTCCTCATGCATTAGGGTTCGATCACTCAAACACCTATACGGATTCTCCTACACAGTGGGAGATATGTAAATACGTCATTTACTTACCATTTCTCACGCATTAGGTTTCGAACACTCGAACACCTATACGGATTCTCTTGCACAGTGGCAGATATGTAAATACAACGTTTCCTTTCCATTTCTCACCCGTTAGGGTTCGAACACTCGAACACCTATACGGATTCTCCTGCACAGTGGCAGATATGTAAATACAACGTTTCCTTACCATTTCTCACGCATTAGGTTCGAACACTCGAACACCTATACGGATTCTCCTACACAGTGGCAGATATGTAAATACAACGTTTCCTTACCATTTCTCACGCATTAGGGTTCGAACACTCGAACACCTATACGGATTCTCCTGCACAGTGGCAGATATGTACATAAAACGTTTCCTTTCCATTTCTCACCCGTTAGGGTTCGAACACTCGAACACCTATACGGATTCTCCTGCACAGTGGCAGTTATGTAAATACAATGTTTCCTTACCATTTCTCACGCCTTAGGGTTCGAACAGTCGAACACCTATACAGATTCTGCTGCACAGTGGCAGATATGTAAATACAACGTTTCCATACCATTTCTCACGCATTAGGGTTCGAACACTCGAACACCTATACGGATTCTCCTGCACAGTGGCAGATATGTAAATACAACGTTTTCTTACCATTTCTCACGCATTAGGGTTCGAACACTCGAACACCTATACGGATTCTCCTGCACAGTGGCAGATATGTAAATACAACGTTTCCTTACCATTTCTCAAGCATTAGGGTTCGAACACCCGAACACCTATACGGATTCTCCTGCACAGTGGCAGATATGTAAGTACAACGTTTCCTTACCATTTCTCACGCATTAGGGTTCGAACACCCGAACACCTATACGGATTCTCCTGCACAGTGGCAGATATGTAAATACAGCGTTTCATTACCATTTCTCACGCATTAGGGTTCGAACACTCATGCACCTTTACGGATTATCCTGCACAGTGGCAGATATGTAAATACAACGTTTCCATACCATTGCTCACGCATTAGGGTTCGAACACTCGAACACCTATACGGATTCTCCTACACAGTGGCAGATATGTAAATACAACGTTTCCATACCATTTCTCACGCATGAGGGTTCGAACACTCGAACACCTATACGGATTCTCCTGCACAGTGGCAGATATGTAAATACAACATTTTCTTACCATTTCTCACGCGTTAGGGTTCCAACACTCGAACACCTATACGGATTCTCCTGCACATTGGCAGATATGTAAATACAACGTTTCCTCACCATTCCTCACGCATTAGGGTTCGATCACTCAAACACCCATACGGATTCTCCTACACAGTGGCAGATATGTAAATACGGCATTTACTTACCATTTCTCACGCATTAGGTTTCGAGCACTCGAACACCTATACGGATTCTCTTGCACAGTGGCAGATATGTAAATACAACGTTTCCTTTCCAATTCTCAACCGTTAGTGTTCGAACACTCGAACACCTATACGGATTCTCCTGCACAGTGGCAGATATGTAAATACAACGTTTCCTCACCATTCCTCATGCATTAGGGTTCGATCACTCAAACACCTATACGGATTCTCCTACACAGTGGGAGATATGTAAATACGGCATTTACTTACCATTTCTCACGCATTAGGTTTCGAACACTCGAACACCTATACGGATTCTCTTGCACAGTGGCAGATATGTAAATACAACGTTTCCTTTCCATTTCTCACCCGTTAGGGTTCGAACACTCGAACACCTATACGGATTCTCCTACACAGTGGCAGATATGTAAATACAACGGTTGCTTACCATTTCTCACGCATTAGGGTTCGAACACTCGAACACCTATACGGATTCTCCTGCACAGTGGCAGTTATGTAAATACAATGTTTCCTTACCATTTCTCACGCGTTAGGGTTCGAACAGTCGAACACCTATACAGATTCTGCTGCACAGTGGCAGATATGTAAATACAACGTTTCCATACCATTTCTCACGCATTAGGGTTCGAACACTCGAACACCTATACGGATTCTCCTGCACAGTGGCAGATATGTAAATACAACGTTTTCTTACCATTTCTCACGCATTAGGGTTCGAACACTCGAACACCTATACGGATTCTCCTGCACAGTGGCAGATATGTAAATACAACGTTTCCTTACCATTTCTCAAGCATTAGGGTTCGAACACCCGAACACCTATACGGATTCCCCTGCACAGTGGCAGATATGTAAGTACAACGTTTCCTTACCATTTCTCACGCATTAGGGTTCGAACACCCGAACACCTATACGGATTCTCCTGCACAGTGGCAGATATGTAAATACAGCGTTTCATTACCATTTCTCACGCATTAGGGTTCGAACACTCATGCACCTTTACGGATTATCCTGCACAGTGGCAGATATGTAAATACAACGTTTCCATACCATTTCTCACGCATTAGGGTTCGAACACTCGAACACCTATACGGATTCTCCTGCACAGTGGCAGATATGTAAATACAACGTTTTCTTACCATTTCTCACGCATTGGGTTCGAACACTCGAACACCTATACGGATTCTCCTGCACAGTGGCAGATATGTAAATACAACGTTTCCTTACCATTTCTCAAGCATTAGGGTTCGAACACCCGAACACCTATACGGATTCTCCTGCACAGTGGCAGATATGTAAGTACAACGTTTCCTTACCATTTCTCACGCATTAGGGTTCGAACACCCGAACACCTATACGGATTCTCCTGCACAGTGGCAGATATGTAAATACAGCGTTTCATTACCATTTCTCACGCATTAGGGTTCGAACACTCATGCACCTTTACGGATTATCCTGCACAGTGGCAGATATGTAAATACAACGTTTTCTTACCATTTCTCACGCGTTAGGGTTCGAACACTCGAACACCTATACGGATTCTCCTGCACATTGGCAGATATGTAAATACAACGTTTCCTCACCATTCCTCACGCATTAGGGTTCGATCACTCAAACACCTATACGGATTCTCCTACACAGTGGCAGATATGTAAATACGGCATTTACTTACCATTTCTCACGCATTAGGTTTCGAGCACTCGAACACCTATACGGATTCTCTTGCACAGTGGCAGATATGTAAATACAACGTTTCCTTTCCAATTCTCAACCGTTAGTGTTCGAACACTCGAACACCTATACGGATTCTCCTGCACAGTGGCAGATATGTAAATACAACGTTTCCTCACCATTCCTCATGCATTAGGGTTCGATCACTCAAACACCTATACGGATTCTCCTACACAGTGGGAGATATGTAAATACGGCATTTACTTACCATTTCTCACGCATTAGGTTTCGAACACTCGAACACCTATACGGATTCTCTTGCACAGTGGCAGATATGTAAATACAACGTTTCCTTTCCATTTCTCACCCGTTAGGGTTCGAACACTCGAACACCTATACGGATTCTCCTGCACAGTGGCAGATATGTAAATACAACGGTTGCTTACCATTTCTCACGCATTAGGGTTCGAACACTCGAACACCTATACGGATTCTCCTGCACAGTGGCAGATATGTAAATACAACGTTTCCATACCATTTCTCACGCATTAGGGTTCGAACACTCGAACACCTATACGGATTCTCCTGCACAGTGGCAGATATGTAAATACAACGTTTTCTTACCATTTCTCACGCATTAGGGTTCGAACACTCGAACACCTATACGGATTCTCCTGCACATTGGCAGATATGTAAATACAACGTTTCCTCACCATTCCTCACGCATTAGGGTTCGATCACTCAAACACCCATACGGATTCTCCTACACAGTGGCAGATATGTAAATACGGCATTTACTTACCATTTCTCACGCATTAGGTTTCGAGCACTCGAACACCTATACGGATTCTCTTGCACAGTGGCAGATATGTAAATACAACGTTTCCTTTCCATTTCTCAACCGTTAGGGTTCGAACACTCGAACACCTATACGGATTCTCCTGCACAGTGGCAGATATGTAAATACAACGTTTCCTCACCATTCCTCATGCATTAGGGTTCGATCACTCAAACACCTATACGGATTCTCCTACACAGTGGGAGATATGTAAATACGTCATTTACTTACCATTTCTCACGCATTAGGTTTCGAACACTCGAACACCTATACGGATTCTCTTGCACAGTGGCAGATATGTAAATACAACATTTCCTTTCCATTTCTCACCCGTTAGGGTTCGAACACTCGAACACCTATACGGATTCTCCTGCACAGTGGCAGATATGTAAATACAACGTATGCTTACCATTTCTCACGCATTAGGGTTCGAACACTCGAACACCTATACGGATTCTCCTGCACAGTGGCAGATATGTAAATACAACGTTTCCTTACCATTTCTCACGCATTAGGGTTCGAACACTCGAACACCTATACGGATTCTCCGACACAGTGGCAGATATGTAAATACGGCATTTACTTACCATTTCTCACGCATTAGGTTTCGAACACTCGAACACCTATACGGATTCTCCTGCACAGTGGCAGATATGTAAATAAAACGTTTCCTTTCCATTTCTCACCCGTTAGGGTTCGAACAATCGAACACCTATACGGATTCTCCTGCACAGTGGCAGTTATGTAAATACAATGTTTCCTTACCATTTCTCATGCCTTAGGGTTCGAACACTCGAACACCTATACGGATTCTGCTGCACAGTGGCAGATATGTAAATACAACGTTTCCATACCATTTCTCACGCATTAGGGTTCGAACACTCGAACACCTATACGGATTCTCCTGCACAGTGGCAGATATGTAAATACAACGTTTTCTTACCATTTCTCAAGCATTAGGGTTCGAACACTCGAACACCTATACGGATTCTCCTGCACAGTGGCAGATATGTAAATACAACGTTTCCTAACCATTTCTCACGCATTAGGGTTCGAACACCCGAACACCTATACGGATTCTCCTGCACAGTGGCAGATATGTAAATACAACGTTTCCTTGCCATTTCTCACGCATTAGGGTTCGAACACCCGAACACCTATACGGATTCTCCTGCACAGTGGCAGATATGTAAATACAGCGTTTCATTACCATTTCTCGCGCATTAGGGTTCGAACACTCATGCACCTTTACGGATTATCCTGCACAGTGGCAGATATGTAAATACAACGTTTCCATACCATTTCTCACGCATTAGGGTTCGAACACTCGAACACCTATACGGATTCTGCAGCACAGTGGCAGATATGTAAATACAACGTTTCCTTACCATTTCTCCCGCATTAGGGTTCGAACACTCGAACACCAATACGGATTCTGCTGCACAGTGGCAGATATGTAAATACAACGTTTCCATAACATTTCTCACGCATTTGGGTTCGAACACTCGAACACCTATACGGATTCTCTTGCACAGTGGCAGATATGTAAATACAACGTTTCCTTTCCATTTCTCACCTGTTAGGGTTCGAACACTCGAACACCTATACGGATTCTCCTGCACAGTGGCAGATATGTAAATACAACGTTTGCTTACCATTTCTCACGCATTAGGGTTCGAACACTCGAACACCTATACGGATTCTCCTGCACAGTGGCAGATATGTAAATACAACGTTTCCATACCATTTCTCACGCATTAGGGTTCGAACACTCGAACACCTATACGGATTCTCCTGCACAGTGGCAGATATGTAAATACAACCTTTTCTTACCATTTCTCACGCATTAGGGTTCGAACACTCGAACACCTATACGGATTCTCCTGCACATTGGCAGATATGTAAATACAACGTTTCCTCACCATTCCTCACGCATTAGGGTTCGATCACTCAAACACCCATACGGATTCTACTACACAGTGGCAGATATGTGAATACGGCATTTACTTACCATTTCTCACGCATTAGGTTTCGAGCACTCGAACACCTATACGGATTCTCTTGCACAGTGGCAGATATGTAAATACAACGTTTCCTTTCCATTTCTCAACCGTTAGGGTTCGAACACTCGAACACCTATACGGATTCTCCTGCACAGTGGCAGATATGTAAATACAACGTTTCCTCACCATTCCTCATGCATTAGGGTTCGATCACTCAAACACCTATACGGATTCTCCTACACAGTGGGAGATATGTAAATACGTCATTTATTTACCATTTCTCACGCATTAGGTTTCGAACACTCGAACACCTATACGGATTCTCTTGCACAGTGGCAGATATGTAAATACAACGTTTCCTTTCCATTTCTCACCCGTTAGGGTTCGAACACTCGAACACCTATACGGATTCTCCTGCACAGTGGCAGATATGTAAATACAACGTTTGCTTACCATTTCTCACGCATTAGGTTCGAACACTCGAACACCTATACGGATTCTCCTGCACAGTGGCAGATATGTAAATACAACGTTTCCTTACCATTTCTCACGCATTAGGGTTCGAACACTCGAACACCTATACGGATTCTCCGACACAGTGGCAGATATGTAAATACGGCTTTTACTTACCATTTCTCACGCATTAGGTTTCGAACACTCGAACACCTATACGGATTCTCCTGCACAGTGGCAGATATGTAAATAAAACGTTTCCTTTCCATTTCTCACCCGTTAGGGTTCGAACACTCGAACACCTATACGGATTCTCCTGCACAGTGGCAGTTATGTAAATACAATGTTTCCTTACCATTTCTCACGCCTTAGGGTTCGAACACTCGAACACCTATACAGATTCTGCTGCACAGTGGCAGATATGTAAATACAACGTTTCCATACCATTTCTCACGCATTAGGGTTCGAACACTCGAACACCTATACGGATTCTCCTGCACAGTGGCAGATATGTAAATACAACGTTTTCTTACCATTTCTCACGCATTAGGGTTCGAACACTCGAACACCTATACGGATTCTCCTGCACAGTGGCAGATATGTAAATACAACGTTTCCTTACCATTTCTCACGCATTAGGGTTCGAACACCCGAACACCTATACGGATTCTCCTGCACAGTGGCAGATATGTAAGTACAACGTTTCCTTACCATTTCTCACGCATTAGGGTTCGAACACCCGAACACCTATACGGATTCTCCTGCACAGTGGCAGATATGTAAATACAGCGTTTCATTACCATTTCTCACGCATTAGGGTTCGAACACTCATGCACCTTTACGGATTATCCTGCATAGTGGCAGATATGTAAATACAACGTTTCCATACCATTTCTCACGCATTGGGGTTCGAACACTCGAACACCTATACGGATTCTCCTGCACAGTGGCAGATATGTAAATACAACGTTTCCATACCATTTCTCACGCATGAGGGTTCGAACACTCGAACACCTATACGGATTCTCCTGCACAGTGGCAGATATGTAAATACAACGTTTTCTTACCATTTCTCACGCATTAGGGTTCGAACACTTGAACACCTATACGGATTCTCCTGCACATTGGCAGATATGTAAATACAACGTTTCCTCACCATTCCTCACGCATTAGGGTTCGACCACTCAAACACCCATACGGATTCTCCTACACAGTGGCAGATATGTAAATACGGCATTTACTTACCATTTCTCACGCATTAGGTTTCGAGCACTCGAACACCTATACGGATTCTCTTGCACAGTGGCAGATATGTAAATACAACGTTTCCTTTCCATTTCTCAACCGTTAGGGTTCGAACACTCGAACACCTATACGGATTCTCCTGCACACTGGCAGATATGTAAATACAACGTTTCCTCACCATTCCTCATGCATTAGGGTTCGATCACTCAAACACCTATACGGATTCTCCTACACAGTGGGAGATATGTAAATACGGCATTTACTTACCATTTCTCACGCATTAGGTTTCGAACACTCGAACACCTATACGGATTCTCTTGCACAGTGGCAGATATGTAAATACAACGTTTCCTTTCCATTTCTCACCCGTTAGGGTTCGAACACTCGAACACCTATACGGATTCTCCTGCACAGTGGCAGATATGTAAACACAACGTTTGCTTACCATTTCTCACGCATTAGGGTTCGAACACTCGAACACCTATACGGATTCTCCTGCACAGTGGCAGATATGTAAATACAACGTTTCCATACCATTTCTCACGCATTAGGGTTCGAACAGTCGAACACCTATACGGATTCTCCTGCACAGTGGCAGATATGTAAATACAACGTTTTCTTACCATTTCTCACGCATTAGGGTTCGAACACTCGAACACCTATACGGATTCTCCTGCACATTGGCAGATATGTAAATACAACGTTTCCTCACCATTCCTCACGCATTAGGGTTCGATCACTCAAACACCCATACGGATTCTCCTACACAGTGGCAGATATGTAAATACGGCATTTACTTACCATTTCTCACGCATTAGGTTTCGAGCACTCGAACACCTATACGGATTCTCTTGCACAGTGGCAGATATGTAAATACAACGTTACCTTTCCATTTCTCAACCGTTAGGGTTCGAACACTCGAACACCTATACGGATTCTCCTGCACAGTGGCAGATATGTAAATACAACGTTTCCTCACCATTCCTCATGCATTAGGGTTCGATCACTCAAACACCTATATGGATTCTCCTACACAGTGGGAGATATGTAAATACGTCATTTACTTACCATTTCTCACGCATTAGGTTTCGAACACTCGAACACCTATACGGATTCTCTTGCACAGTGGCAGATATGTAAATACAACGTTTCCTTTCCATTTCTCACCCGTTAGGGTGCGAACACTCGAACACCTATACGGATTCTCCTGCACAGTGGCAGATATGTAAATACAACGTTTGCTTACCATTTCTCACGCATTAGGGTTCGAACACTCGAACACCTATACGGATTCTCCTGCACAGTGGCAGATATGTAAATACAACGTTTCCTTACCATTTCTCACGCATTAGGGTTCGAACACTCGAACACCTATACGGATTCTCCGACACAGTGGCAGATATGTAAATACGGCATTTACTTACCATTTCTCACGCATTAGGTTTCGAACACTCGAACACCTATATGGATTCTCCTGCACAGTGGCAGATATGTAAATAAAACGTTTCCTTTCCATTTCTCACCCGTTAGGGTTCGAACAGTCGAACACCTATACGGATTCTCCTGCACAGTGGCAGTTATGTAAATACAATGTTTCCTTACCATTTCTCACGCCTTAGGGTTCGAACACTCGAACACCTATACGGATTCTGCTGCACAGTGGCAGATATGTAAATACAACGTTTCCATACCATTTCCCACGCATTAGGGTTCGAACACTCGAACACCTATACGGATTCTCCTGCACAGTGGCAGATATGTAAATACAACGTTTTCTTACCATTTCTCACGCATTAGGGTTCGAACACTCGAACACCTATACGGATTCTCCTGCACAGTGGCAGATATGTAAATACAACGTTTCCTTACCATTTCTCACGCATTAGGGTTCGAACACCCGAACACCTATACGGATTCTCCTGCACAGTGGCAGATATGTAAGTACAACGTTTCCTTACCATTTCTCACGCATTAGGGTTCGAACACCCGAACACCTATACGGATTCTCCTGCACAGTGGCAGATATGTAAATACAGCGTTTCATTACCATTTCTCACGCATTAGGGTTCGAACACTCATGCACCTTTACGGATTATCCTGCACAGTGGCAGATATGTAAATACAACGTTTCCATACCATTTCTCACGCATTAGGATTCGAACACTCGAACACCTATACGGATTCTGCTGCACAGTGGCAGATATGTAAATACAACGTTTCCTTACCATTTCTCACGCATTAGGGTTCGAACACTCGAACACCAATACGGATTCTGCTGCACAGTGGCAGATATGTAAATACAACGTTTCCATACCATTTCTCACGCATTAGGGTTCGAACACTCGAACACCTATACGGATTCTCCTGCACAGTGGCAGATATGTAAATACAACGTTTTCTTACCATTTCTCACGCATTAGGGTTCGAACACTCGAACACCTATACGGATTCTCCTGCACAGTGGCAGATATGTAAATACAACGTTTCCTTACCATTTCTCACGCATTAGGGTTCGAACACCCGAACACCTATACGGATTATCCTGCACAGTGGCAGATATGTAAATACAACGTTTCCTTACCATTTCTCACGCATTAGGGTTCGAACACTCGAACACCTATACGGATTCTCCTGCATAGTGGCAGATATGTAAATACAACATTTCATTACCATTTCTCACGCATTAGGGTTCGAACACTCGAACACCTATACGGATTCTCCTGCACAGTGGCAGATATGTAAATACAACATTTCATTACCATTTCTCACGCATTAGGGTTCGAACACTCGAACACCTATACGGATTTTCCTGCACAGTGGCAGATATGTAAATACAACGTTTCCATACCATTTCTCACGCATTAGGGTTCGAACACTCGAACACCTATACGGATTCTCCTGCACAGTGGCAGATATGTAAATACCACGTTTTCTTACCATTTCTCACGCATTAGGGTTCGAACACTCGAACACCTATACGGATTCTCCTGCACAGTGGCAGATATGTAAATACAACGTTTCCTCACCATTCCTCACGCATTAGGGTTCGATCACTCAAACACCTATACGGATTCTCCCACACAGTGGGAGATATGTAAATACGGCATTTACTTACCATTTCTCACGCATTAGGTTTCGAACACTTGAACACCTATACGGATTCTCTTGCACAGTGGCAGATATGTAAATACAACGTTTCCTTTCCATTTCTCACCCGTTAGGGTTCGAACCCTCGAACACCTATACGGATTCTCCTGCACAGTGGCAGATATGTAAATACAACGTTTCCATACCATTTCTCACGCATTAGGGTTCGAACACTCGAACACCTATACGGATTCTCCTGAACAGTGGCAGATATGTAAATACAACGTTTTCTTACCATTTCTCACGCATTAGGGTTCGAACACTCGAACACCTATACGGATTCTCCTGCACAGTGGCAGATATGTAAATACAACGTTTCCTTTCCATTTCTCACGCATTAGGGTTCGAACACTCGAACACCTATACGGATTCTCCGACACAGTGGCAGATATGTAAATACGGCATTTACTTACCTTTTCTCACGCATTAGGTTTCGAACACTCGTACACCTATACGGATTCTCTTGCACAGTGGCAGATATGTAAATAAAACGTTTCCTTTCCATTTCTCACCCGTTAGGGTTCGAACACTCGAACACCTATACGGATTCTCCTGCACAGTGGCAGTTATGTAAATACAATGTTTCCTTACCATTTCTCACGCATTAGGGTTCGAACACTCGAACACCTATACGAATTCTCCTGCCCAGTGGCAGATATGTAAATACAACGTTTCCATACCATTTCTCACGCATTAGGGTTCGAACACTCGAACACCTATACGGATTCTCCTGCACAGTGGCAGATATGTAAATACAACGTTTCCTTTCCATTTCTCACCCGTTAGGGTTCGAACACTCGAACACCTATACGGATTCTCCTGCACAGTGGCAGATATGTAAATACAACGTTTGCTTACCATTTCTCACGCATTAGGTTCGAACACTCGAACACCTATACGGATTCTCCTGCACAGTGGCAGATATGTAAATACAACGTTTCCTTACCATTTCTCACGCATTAGGGTTCGAACACTCGAACACCTCTACGGATTATCCTGCACAGTGGCAGATATGTAAATACAACGTTTCCATACCATTTCTCACGCATTAGGGTTCGAACACTCGAACACCTATACGGATTCTGCTGCACAGTGGCAGATATGTAAATACAACGTTTCCTTACCATTTCTCACGCATTAGGGTTCGAACACTCGAACACCAATACGGATTCTGCTGCACAGTGGCAGATATGTAAATACAACATTTCCATACCATTTCTCACGCATTAGGGTTCGAACACTCGAACACCTATACGGATTCTCCTGCACAGTGGCAGATATGTAAATACAACGTTTTCTTACCATTTCTCACGCATTAGGGTTCCAACACTCGAACACCTATACGGATTCTCCTGCACAGTGGCAGATATGTAAATACAACGTTTCCTCACCATTCCTCACGCATTAGGGTTCGATCACTCAAACACCTATACGGATTCTCCTACACAGTGGCAGATATGTAAATACGGCATTTACTTACCATTTCTCACGCATTAGGTTTCGAGCACTCAAACACCTACACGGATTCTCTTGCACAGTGGCAGATATGTAAATACAACGTTTCCTTTCCATTTCTCAACCGTTAGGGTTCGAACACTCGAACACCTATACGGATTATCCTGCACAGTGACAGATATATAAATACAACGTTTCCTCACCATTCCTCATGCATTAGGGTTCGATCACTCAAACACCTATACGGATTCTCCTACACAGTGGGAGATATGTAAATACGGCATTTACTTACCATTTCTCACGCATTAGGTTTCGAACACTTGAACACCTATACGGATTCTCTTGCACAGTGGCAGATATGTAAATACAACGTTTCCTTTCCATTTCTCACCCGTTAGGGTTCGAACACTCGAACACCTATACGGATTCTCCTACACAGTGGCAGATATGTAAATACAACGTTTCCATACCATTTCTCACGCATTAGGGTTCGAACACTCGAACACCAATACGGATTCTGCTGCACAGCGGCAGATATGTAAATACAACGTTTCCATACCATTTCTCACGCATTAGGGTTCGAACACTCGAACACCTATACGGATTCTCCTGCACAGTGGCAGATATGTAAATACAACGTTTCCTTTCCATTTCTCACGCATTAGGGTTCGAACACTCGAACACCTATACGGATTCTCCTGCACAGTGGCAGATATGTAAATACAACGTTTTCTTACCATTTCTCACGCATTAGGGTTCGAACACTCGAACACCTATACGGATTCTGCTGCACAGTGGCAGATATGTAAATACAACGTTTCCATACCATTTCTCACGCATTAGGGTTCGAAAACTCGAACACCTATACGGATTCTGCTGCACAGTGGCAGATATGTAAATACAACGTTTCCTTACCATTTGTCACGCATTAGGGTTCGAACACTCGAACACCAATACGGATTCTGCTGCACAGTGGCAGATATGTAAATACAACATTTCCATACCATTTCTCACGCATTAGGGTTCGAACCCTCGAACACCTACACGGATTCTCCTGCACAGTGGCAGATATGTAAATACAACGTTTTCTTACCATTTCTCACGCATTAGGGTTCCAACACTCGAACACCTATACGGATTCTCCTGCACAGTGGCAGATATGTAAATACATCGTTTCCTCACCATTCCTCACGCATTAGGGTTCGATCACCCAAACACCTATACGGATTCTCCTACACAGTGGCAGATATGTAAATACGGCATTTACATACCATTTCTCACGCATTAGGTTTCGAGCACTCAAACACCTATACGGATTCTCTTGCACAGTGGCAGATATGTAAATACAACGTTTCCTTTCCATTTCTCAACCGTTAGGGTTCGAACACTCGAACACCTATACGGATTCTCCTGCACAGTGACAGATATGTAAATACAACGTTTCCTCACCATTCCTCATGCATTAGGGTTCGATCACTCAAACACCTATACGGATTCTCCTACACAGTGGGAGATATGTAAATACGGCATTTACTTACCATTTCTCACGCATTAGGTTTCGAACACTTGAACACCTATACGGATTCTCTTGCACAGTGGCAGATATGTAAATACAACGTTTCCTTTCCATTTCTCACCCGTTAGGGTTCGAACACTCGAACACCTATACGGATTCTCCTGCACAGTGGCAGTTATGTAAATACAATGTTTCCTTACCATTTCTCACGCATTAGGGTTCGAACACTCGAACACCTATACGAATTCTCCTGCCCAGTGGCAGATATGTAAATACAACGTTTCCATACCATTTCTCACGCATTAGGGTTCGAACACTCGAACACCTATACGGATTCTCCTGCACAGTGGCAGATATGTAAATACAACGTTTCCTTTCCATTTCTCACCCGTTAGGGTTCGAACACTCGAACACCTATACGGATTCTCCTGCACAGTGGCAGATATGTAAATACAACGTTTCCTTTCCATTTCTCACGCATTAGGGTTCGAACACTCGAACACCTATACGGATTCTCCTGCACAGTGGCAGATATGTAAATACAATGTTTTCTTACCATTTCTCACGCATTAGGGTTCGAACACTCGAACACCTATACGGATTCTGCTGCACAGTGGCAGATATGTAAATACAACGTTTCCATACCATTTCTCACGCATTAGGGTTCGAAAACTCGAACACCTATACGGATTCTGCTGCACAGTGGCAGATATGTAAATACAACGTTTCCTTACCATTTCTCACGCATTAGGGTTCGAACACTCGAACACCAATACGGATTCTGCTGCACAGTGACAGATATGTAAATACAACATTTCCATACCATTTCTCACGCATTAGGGTTCGAACCCTCGAACACCTACACGGATTCTCCTGCACAGTGGCAGATATGTAAATACAACGTTTTCTTACCATTTCTCACGCATTAGGGTTCCAACACTCGAACACCTATACGGATTCTCCTGCACAGTGGCAGATATGTAAATACATCGTTTCCTCACCATTCCTCACGCATTAGGGTTCGATCACCCAAACACCTATACGGATTCTCCTACACAGTGGCAGATATGTAAATACGGCATTTACATACCATTTCTCACGCATTAGGTTTCGAGCACTCAAACACCTATACGGATTCTCTTGCACAGTGGCAGATATGTAAATACAACGTTTCCTTTCCATTTCTCAACCGTTAGGGTTCGAACACTCGAACACCTATACGGATTCTCCTGCACAGTGACAGATATGTAAATACAACGTTTCCTCACCATTCCTCATGCATTAGGGTTCGATCACTCAAACACCTATACGGATTCTCCTACACAGTGGGAGATATGTAAATACGGCATTTACTTACCATTTCTCACGCATTAGGTTTCGAACACTTGAACACCTATACGGATTCTCTTGCACAGTGGCAGATATGTAAATACAACGTTTCCTTTCCATTTCTCACCCGTTAGGGTTCGAACACTCGAACACCTATACGGATTCTCCTGCACAGTGGCAGTTATGTAAATACAATGTTTCCTTACCATTTCTCACGCATTAGGGTTCGAACACTCGAACACCTATACGAATTCTCCTGCCCAGTGGCAGATATGTAAATACAACGTTTCCATACCATTTCTCACGCATTAGGGTTCGAACACTCGAACACCTATACGGATTCTCCTGCACAGTGGCAGATATGTAAATACAACGTTTCCTTTCCATTTCTCACCCGTTAGGGTTCGAACACTCGAACACCTATACGGATTCTCCTGCACAGTGGCAGATATGTAAATACAACGTTTGCTTACCATTTCTCACGCATTAGGTTCGAACACTCGAACACCTATACGGATTCTCCTGCACAGTGGCAGATATGTAAATACAACGTTTCCTTACCATTTCTCACGCATTAGGGTTCGAACACTCGAACACCTCTACGGATTATCCTGCACAGTGGCAGATATGTAAATACAACGTTTCCATACCATTTCTCACGCATTAGGGTTCGAACACTCGAACACCTATACGGATTCTGCTGCACAGTGGCAGATATGTAAATACAACGTTTCCTTACCATTTCTCACGCATTAGGGTTCGAACACTCGAACACCAATACGGATTCTGCTGCACAGCGGCAGATATGTAAATACAACGTTTCCATACCATTTCTCACGCATTAGGGTTCGAAAACTCGAACACCTATACGGATTCTGCTGCACAGTGGCAGATATGTAAATACAACGTTTCCTTACCATTTCTCACGCATTAGGGTTCGAACACTCGAACACCAATACGGATTCTGCTGCACAGTGGCAGATATGTAAATACAACATTTCCATACCATTTCTCACGCATTAGGGTTCGAACACTCGAACACCTATACGGATTCTCCTGCACAGTGGCAGATATGTAAATACAACGTTTCCTTACCATTTCTCACGCATTAGGGTTCGAACACTCGAACACCAATACGGATTCTGCTGCACAGTGGCAGATATGTAAATACAACATTTCCATACCATTTCTCACGCATTAGGGTTCGAACACTCGAACACCTATACGGATTCTCCTGCACAGTGGCAGATATGTAAATACAACGTTTTCTTACCATTTCTCACGCATTAGGGTTCCAACACTCGAACACCTATACGGATTCTCCTGCACAGTGGCAGATATGTAAATACAACGTTTCCTCACCATTCCTCACGCATTAGGGTTCGATCACTCAAACACCTATACGGATTCTCCTACACAGTGGCAGATATGTAAATACGGCATTTACTTACCATTTCTCACGCATTAGGTTTCGAGCACTCAAACACCTATACGGATTCTCTTGCACAGTGGCAGATATGTAAATACAACGTTTCCTTTCCATTTCTCAACCGTTAGGGTTCGAACACTCGAACACCTATACGGATTCTCCTGCACAGTGACAGATATATAAATACAACGTTTCCTCACCATTCCTCATGCATTAGGGTTCGATCACTCAAACACCTATACGGATTCTCCTACACAGTGGGAGATATGTAAATACGGCATTTACTTACCATTTCTCACGCATTAGGTTTCGAACACTTGAACACCTATACGGATTCTCTTGCACAGTGGCAGATATGTAAATACAACGTTTCCTTTCCATTTCTCACCCGTTAGGGTTCGAACACTCGAACACCTATACGGATTCTCCTACACAGTGGCAGATATGTAAATACAACGTTTCCATACCATTTCTCACGCATTAGGGTTCGAACACTCGAACACCAATACGGATTCTGCTGCACAGCGGCAGATATGTAAATACAACGTTTCCATACCATTTCTCACGCATTAGGGTTCGAACACTCGAACACCTATACGGATTCTCCTGCACAGTGGCAGATATGTAAATACAACGTTTCCTTTCCATTTCTCACGCATTAGGGTTCGAACACTCGAACACCTATACGGATTCTCCTGCACAGTGGCAGATATGTAAATACAACGTTTTCTTACCATTTCTCACGCATTAGGGTTCGAACACTCGAACACCTATACGGATTCTGCTGCACAGTGGCAGATATGTAAATACAACGTTTCCATACCATTTCTCACGCATTAGGGTTCGAAAACTCGAACACCTATACGGATTCTGCTGCACAGTGGCAGATATGTAAATACAACGTTTCCTTACCATTTCTCACGCATTAGGGTTCGAACACTCGAACACCAATACGGATTCTGCTGCACAGTGGCAGATATGTAAATACAACATTTCCATACCATTTCTCACGCATTAGGGTTCGAACCCTCGAACACCTACACGGATTCTCCTGCACAGTGGCAGATATGTAAATACAACGTTTTCTTACCATTTCTCACGCATTAGGGTTCCAACACTCGAACACCTATACGGATTCTCCTGCACAGTGGCAGATATGTAAATACATCGTTTCCTCACCATTCCTCACGCATTAGGGTTCGATCACCCAAACACCTATACGGATTCTCCTACACAGTGGCAGATATGTAAATACGGCATTTACATACCATTTCTCACGCATTAGGTTTCGAGCACTCAAACACCTATACGGATTCTCTTGCACAGTGGCAGATATGTAAATACAACGTTTCCTTTCCATTTCTCAACCGTTAGGGTTCGAACACTCGAACACCTATACGGATTCTCCTGCACAGTGACAGATATGTAAATACAACGTTTCCTCACCATTCCTCATGCATTAGGGTTCGATCACTCAAACACCTATACGGATTCTCCTACACAGTGGGAGATATGTAAATACGGCATTTACTTACCATTTCTCACGCATTAGGTTTCGAACACTTGAACACCTATACGGATTCTCTTGCACAGTGGCAGATATGTAAATACAACGTTTCCTTTCCATTTCTCACCCGTTAGGGTTCGAACACTCGAACACCTATACGGATTCTCCTGCACAGTGGCAGTTATGTAAATACAATGTTTCCTTACCATTTCTCACGCATTAGGGTTCGAACACTCGAACACCTATACGAATTCTCCTGCCCAGTGGCAGATATGTAAATACAACGTTTCCATACCATTTCTCACGCATTAGGATTCGAACACTCGAACACCTATACGGATTCTCCTGCACAGTGGCAGATATGTAAATACAACGTTTCCTTTCCATTTCTCACCCGTTAGGGTTCGAACACTCGAACACCTATACGGATTCTCCTGCACAGTGGCAGATATGTAAATACAACGTTTGCTTACCATTGCTCACGCATTAGGTTCGAACACTCGAACACCTATACGGATTCTCCTGCACAGTGGCAGATATGTAAATACAACGTTTCCTTACCATTTCTCACGCATTAGGGTTCGAACACTCGAACACCTCTACGGATTATCCTGCACAGTGGCAGATATGTAAATACAACGTTTCCATACCATTTCTCACGCATTAGGGTTCGAACACTCGAACACCTATACGGATTCTGCTGCACAGTGGCAGATATGTAAATACAACGTTTCCTTACCATTTCTCACGCATTAGGGTTCGAACACTCGAACACCAATACGGATTCTGCTGCACAGCGGCAGATATGTAAATACAACGTTTCCATACCATTTCTCACGCATTAGGGTTCGAAAACTCGAACACCTATACGGATTCTGCTGCACAGTGGCAGATATGTAAATACAACGTTTCCTTACCATTTCTCACGCATTAGGGTTCGAACACTCGAACACCAATACGGATTCTGCTGCACAGTGGCAGATATGTAAATACAACATTTCCATACCATTTCTCACGCATTAGGGTTCGAACACTCGAACACCTATACGGATTCTCCTGCACAGTGGCAGATATGTAAATACAACGTTTTCTTACCATTTCTCACGCATTAGGGTTCCAACACTCGAACACCTATACGGATTCTCCTGCACAGTGGCAGATATGTAAATACAACGTTTCCTCACCATTCCTCACGCATTAGGGTTCGATCACTCAAACACCTATACGGATTCTCCTACACAGTGGCAGATATGTAAATACGGCATTTACTTACCATTTCTCACGCATTAGGTTTCGAGCACTCAAACACCTATACGGATTCTCTTGCACAGTGGCAGATATGTAAATACAACGTTTCCTTTCCATTTCTCAACCGTTAGGGTTCGAACACTCGAACACCTATACGGATTCTCCTGCACAGTGACAGATATGTAAATACAACGTTTCCTCACCATTCCTCATGCATTAGGGTTCGATCACTCAAACACCTATACGGATTCTCCTACACAGTGGGAGATATGTAAATACGGCATTTACTTACCATTTCTCACGCATTAGGTTTCGAACACTTGAACACCTATACGGATTCTCTTGCACAGTGGCAGATATGTAAACACAACGTTTCCTTTCCATTTCTCACCCGTTAGGGTTCGAACACTCGAACACCTATACGGATTCTCCTACACAGTGGCAGATATGTAAATACAACGTTTCCATACCATTTCTCACGCATTAGGGTTCGAACACTCGAACACCAATACGGATTCTGCTGCACAGCGGCAGATATGTAAATACAACGTTTCCATACCATTTCTCACGCATTAGGGTTCGAACACTCGAACACCTATACGGATTCTCCTGCACAGTGGCAGATATGTAAATACAACGTTTCCTTTCCATTTCTCACGCATTAGGGTTCGAACACTCGAACACCTATACGGATTCTCCTGCACAGTGGCAGATATGTAAATTCAACGTTTTCTTACCATTTCTCACGCATTAGGGTTCGAACACTCGAACACCTATACGGATTCTGCTGCACAGTGGCAGATATGTAAATACAACGTTTCCATACCATTTCTCACGCATTAGGGTTCGAAAACTCGAACACCTATACGGATTCTGCTGCACAGTGGCAGATATGTAAATGCAACGTTTCCTTACCATTTCTCACGCATTAGGGTTCGAACACTCGAACACCAATACGGATTCTGCTGCACAGTGGCAGATATGTAAATACAACATTTCCATACCATTTCTCACGCATTAGGGTTCGAACACTCGAACACCTACACGGATTCTCCTGCACAGTGGCAGATATGTAAATACAACGTTTTCTTACCATTTCTCACGCATTAGGGTTCCAACACTCGAACACCTATACGGATTCTCCTGCACAGTGGCAGATATGTAAATACATCGTTTCCTCACCATTCCTCACGCATTAGGGTTCGATCACCCAAACACCTATACGGATTCTCCTACACAGTGGCAGATATGTAAATACGGCATTTACATACCATTTCTCACGCATTAGGTTTCGAGCACTCAAACACCTATACGGATTCTCTTGCACAGTGGCAGATATGTAAATACAACGTTTCCTTTCCATTTCTCAACCGTTAGGGTTCGAACACTCGAACACCTATACGGATTCTCCTGCACAGTGACAGATATGTAAATACAACGTTTCCTCACCATTCCTCATGCATTAGGGTTCGATAACTCAAACACCTATACGGATTCTCCTACACAGTGGGAGATACGTAAATACGGCATTTACTTACCATTTCTCACGCATTAGGTTTCGAACACTTGAACACCTATACGGATTCTCTTGCACAGTGGCAGATATGTAAATACAACGTTTCCTTTCCATTTCTCACCCGTTAGGGTTCGAACACTCGAACACCTATACGGATTCTCCTACACAGTGGCAGATATGTAAATACAACGTTTCCATACCATTTCTCACGCATTAGGGTTCGAACACTCGAACACCTATACGGATTCTCCTGCACAGTGGCAGATATGTAAATACAACGTTTTCTTACCATTTCTCACGCATTAGGGTTCGAACACTCGAACACCTATACGGATTCTCCTGCACAGTGGCAGATATGTAAATACAACGTTTCCTTTCCATTTCTCACGCATTAGGGTTCGAACACTCGAACACCTATACGGATTCTCCGACACAGTGGCAGATATGTAAATACGGCATTTACTTACCTTTTCTCACGCATTAGGTTTCGAACACTCGAACACCTATACGGATTCTCTTGCACAGTGGCAGATATGTAAATAAAACGTTTCCTTTCCATTTCTCACCCGTTAGGGTTCGAACACTCGAACACTTATACGGATTCTGCTGCACAGTGGCAGTTATGTAAATACAATGTTTCCTTACCATTTCTCACGCATTAGGGTTCGAACACTCAAACACCTATACGAATTCTCCTGCACAGTGGCAGATATGTAAATACAACGTTTCCATACCATTTCTCACGCATTAGGGTTCGAACACTCGAACATATATACGGATTCTCCTGCACAGTGGCAGATATGTAAATACAACGTTTTCTTACCATTTCTCACGCATTAGGGTTCGAACACTCGAACACCTATACGGATTCTCCTGCACAGTGGCAGATATGTAAATACAACGTTTCCTTACCATTTCTCACGCATTAGGGTTCGAACACCCGAACACCTATACGGATTCTCCTGCACAGTGGCAGATATGCAAATACAACGTTTCCTTACCATTTCTCACGCATTAGGGTTCGAACACCCGAACACCTATACGGATTCTCCTGCACAGTGGCTGATATGTAAATACAGCGTTTCATTACCATTTCTCGCGCATTAGGGTTCGAACACTCATGCACCTCTACGGATTATCCTGCACAGTGGCAGATATGTAAATACAACGTTTCCATACCATTTCTCACGCATTAGGGTTCGAACACTCGAACACCTATACGGATTCTGCTGCACAGTGGCAGATATGTAAATACAACGTTTCCTTACCATTTCTCACGCATTAGGGTTCGAACACTCGAACACCAATACGGATTCTGCTGCACAGTGGCAGATATGTAAATACAACGTTTCCATACCATTTCTCACGCATTAGGGTTTGAACACTCGAACACCTATACGGATTCTCCTGCACAGTGGCAGATATGTAAATACAACGTTTTCTTACCATTTCTCACGCATTAGGGTTCGAACACTCGAACACCTCTACGGATTATCCTGCACAGTGGCAGATATGTAAATACAACGTTTCCATACCATTTCTCACGCATTAGGGTTCGAACACTCGAACACCTATACGGATTCTGCTGCACAGTGGCAGATATGTAAATACAACGTTTCCTTACCATTTCTCACGCATTAGGGTTCGAACACTCGAACACCAATACGGATTCTGCTGCACAGCGGCAGATATGTAAATACAACGTTTCCATACCATTTCTCACGCATTAGGGTTCGAACACTCGAACACCTATACGGATTCTCCTACACAGTGGCAGATATGTAAATACAACGTTTTCTTACCATTTCTCACGCATTAGGGTTCGAACACTCGAACACCTATACGGATTCTGCTGCACAGTGGCAGATATGTAAATACAACGTTTCCATACCATTTCTCACGCATTAGGGTTCGAAAACTCGAACACCTATACGGATTCTGCTGCACAGTGGCAGATATGTAAATACAACGTTTCCTTACCATTTCTCACGCATTAGGGTTCGAACACTCGAACACCAATACGGATTCTGCTGCACAGTGGCAGATATGTAAATACAACATTTCCATACCATTTCTCACGCATTAGGGTTCGAACACTCGAACACCTATACGGATTCTCCTGCACAGTGGCAGATATGTAAATACAACGTTTTCTTACCATTTCTCACGCATTAGGGTTCCAACACTCGAACACCTATACGGATTCTCCTGCACAGTGGCAGATATGTAAATACAACGTTTCCTCACCATTCCTCACGCATTAGGGTTCGATCACTCAAACACCTATACGGATTCTCCTACACAGTGGCAGATATGTAAATACGGCATTTACTTACCATTTCTCACGCATTAGGTTTCGAGCACTCAAACACCTATACGGATTCTCTTGCACAGTGGCAGATATGTAAATACAACGTTTCCTTTCCATTTCTCAACCGTTAGGGTTCGAACACTCGAACACCTATACGGATTCTCCTGCACAGTGATAGATATGTAAATAAAACGTTTCCTCACCATTCCTCATGCATTAGGGTTCGATCACTCAAACACCTATACGGATTCTCCTACACAGTGGGAGATATGTAAATACGGCATTTACTTACCATTTCTCACGCATTAGGTTTCGAACACTTGAACACCTATACGGATTCTCTTGCACAGTGGCAGATATGTAAATACAACGTTTCCTTTCCATTTCTCACCCGTTAGGGTTCGAACACTCGAACACCTATACGGATTCTCCTACACAGTGGCAGATATGTAAATACAACGTTTCCATACCATTTCTCACGCATTAGGGTTCGAACACTCGAACACCAATACGGATTCTGCTGCACAGCGGCAGATATGTAAATACAACGTTTCCATACCATTTCTCACGCATTAGGGTTCGAACACTCGAACACCTATACGGATTCTCCTACACAGTGGCAGATATGTAAATACGGCATTTACTTACCATTTCTCACGCATTAGGTTTCGAGCACTCAAACACCTATACGGATTCTCTTGCACAGTGGCAGATATGTAAATACAACGTTTCCTTTCCATTTCTCAACCGTTAGGGTTCGAACACTCGAACACCTATACGGATTCTCCTGCACAGTGATAGATATGTAAATACAACGTTTCCTCACCATTCCTCATGCATTAGGGTTCGATCACTCAAACACCTATACGGATTCTCCTACACAGTGGCAGATATGTAAATACGGCATTTACATACCATTTCTCACGCATTAGGTTTCGAGCACTCAAACACCTATACGGATTCTCTTGCACAGTGGCAGATATGTAAATACAACGTTTCCTTTCCATTTCTCAACCGTTAGGGTTCGAACACTCGAACACCTATACGGATTCTCCTGCACAGTGACAGATATGTAAATACAACGTTTCCTCACCATTCCTCATGCATTAGGGTTCGATAACTCAAACACCTATACGGATTCTCCTACACAGTGGGAGATACGTAAATACGGCATTTACTTACCATTTCTCACGCATTAGGTTTCGAACACTTGAACACCTATACGGATTCTCTTGCACAGTGGCAGATATGTAAATACAACGTTTCCTTTCCATTTCTCACCCGTTAGGGTTCGAACACTCGAACACCTATACGGATTCTCCTACACAGTGGCAGATATGTAAATACAACGTTTCCATACCATTTCTCACGCATTAGGGTTCGAACACTCGAACACCTATACGGATTCTCCTGCACAGTGGCAGATATGTAAATACAACGTTTTCTTACCATTTCTCACGCATTAGGGTTCGAACACTCGAACACCTATACGGATTCTCCTGCACAGTGGCAGATATGTAAATACAACGTTTCCTTTCCATTTCTCACGCATTAGGGTTCGAACACTCGAACACCTATACGGATTCTCCGACACAGTGGCAGATATGTAAATACGGCATTTACTTACCTTTTCTCACGCATTAGGTTTCGAACACTCGAACACCTATACGGATTCTCTTGCACAGTGGCAGATATGTAAATAAAACGTTTCCTTTCCATTTCTCACCCGTTAGGGTTCGAACACTCGAACACTTATACGGATTCTGCTGCACAGTGGCAGTTATGTAAATACAATGTTTCCTTACCATTTCTCACGCATTAGGGTTCGAACACTCAAACACCTATACGAATTCTCCTGCACAGTGGCAGATATGTAAATACAACGTTTCCATACCATTTCTCACGCATTAGGGTTCGAACACTCGAACATATATACGGATTCTCCTGCACAGTGGCAGATATGTAAATACAACGTTTTCTTACCATTTCTCACGCATTAGGGTTCGAACACTCGAACACCTATACGGATTCTCCTGCACAGTGGCAGATATGTAAATACAACGTTTCCTTACCATTTCTCACGCATTAGGGTTCGAACACCCGAACACCTATACGGATTCTCCTGCACAGTGGCAGATATGCAAATACAACGTTTCCTTACCATTTCTCACGCATTAGGGTTCGAACACCCGAACACCTATACGGATTCTCCTGCACAGTGGCTGATATGTAAATACAGCGTTTCATTACCATTTCTCGCGCATTAGGGTTCGAACACTCATGCACCTCTACGGATTATCCTGCACAGTGGCAGATATGTAAATACAACGTTTCCATACCATTTCTCACGCATTAGGGTTCGAACACTCGAACACCTATACGGATTCTGCTGCACAGTGGCAGATATGTAAATACAACGTTTCCTTACCATTTCTCACGCATTAGGGTTCGAACACTCGAACACCAATACGGATTCTGCTGCACAGTGGCAGATATGTAAATACAACGTTTCCATACCATTTCTCACGCATTAGGGTTTGAACACTCGAACACCTATACGGATTCTCCTGCACAGTGGCAGATATGTAAATACAACGTTTTCTTACCATTTCTCACGCATTAGGGTTCGAACACTCGAACACCTCTACGGATTATCCTGCACAGTGGCAGATATGTAAATACAACGTTTCCATACCATTTCTCACGCATTAGGGTTTGAACACTCGAACACCTATACGGATTCTGCTGCACAGTGGCAGATATGTAAATACAACGTTTCCTTACCATTTCTCACGCATTAGGGTTCGAACACTCGAACACCAATACGGATTCTGCTGCACAGCGGCAGATATGTAAATACAACGTTTCCATACCATTTCTCACGCATTAGGGTTCGAACACTCGAACACCTATACGGATTCTCCTACACAGTGGCAGATATGTAAATACAACGTTTTCTTACCATTTCTCACGCATTAGGGTTCGAACACTCGAACACCTATACGGATTCTGCTGCACAGTGGCAGATATGTAAGTACAACGTTTCCATACCATTTCTCACGCATTAGGGTTCGAAAACTCGAACACCTATACGGATTCTGCTGCACAGTGGCAGATATGTAAATACAACGTTTCCTTACCATTTCTCACGCATTAGGGTTCGAACACTCGAACACCAATACGGATTCTGCTGCACAGTGGCAGATATGTAAATACAACATTTCCATACCATTTCTCACGCATTAGGGTTCGAACACTCGAACACCTATACGGATTCTCCTGCACAGTGGCAGATATGTAAATACAACGTTTTCTTACCATTTCTCACGCATTAGGGTTCCAACACTCGAACACCTATACGGATTCTCCTGCACAGTGGCAGATATGTAAATACAACGTTTCCTCACCATTCCTCACGCATTAGGGTTCGATCACTCAAACACCTATACGGATTCTCCTACACAGTGGCAGATATGTAAATACGGCATTTACTTACCATTTCTCACGCATTAGGTTTCGAGCACTCAAACACCTATACGGATTCTCTTGCACAGTGGCAGATATGTAAATACAACGTTTCCTTTCCATTTCTCAACCGTTAGGGTTCGAACACTCGAACACCTATACGGATTCTCCTGCACAGTGATAGATATGTAAATACAACGTTTCCTCACCATTCCTCATGCATTAGGGTTCGATCACTCAAACACCTATACGGATTCTCCTACACAGTGGGAGATATGTAAATACGGCATTTACTTACCATTTCTCACGCATTAGGTTTCGAACACTTGAACACCTATACGGATTCTCTTGCACAGTGGCAGATATGTAAATACAACGTTTCCTTTCCATTTCTCACCCGTTAGGGTTCGAACACTCGAACACCTATACGGATTCTCCTACACAGTGGCAGATATGTAAATACAACGTTTCCATACCATTTCTCACGCATTAGGGTTCGAACACTCGAACACCTATACGGATTCTCCTGCACAGTGGCAGATATGTAAATACAACGTTTTCTTACCATTTCTCACGCATTAGGGTTCGAACACTCGAACACCTATACGGATTCTCCTGCACAGTGGCAGATATGTAAATACAACGTTTTCTTACCATTTCTCACGCATTAGGGTTCGAACACTCGAACACCTATACGGATTCTCCTGCACAGTGGCAGATATGTAAATACAACGTTTCCTTTCCATTTCTCACGCATTAGGGTTCGAACACTCGAACACCTATACGGATTCTCCGACACAGTGGCAGATATGTAAATACGGCATTTACTTACCTTTTCTCACGCATTAGGTTTCGAACACTCGAACACCTATACGGATTCTCTTGCACAGTGGCAGATATGTAAATAAAACGTTTCCTTTCCATTTCTCACCCGTTAGGGTTCGAACACTCGAACACCTATACGGATTCTCCTGCACAGTGGCAGTTATGTAAATACAATGTTTCCTTACCATTTCTCACGCATTAGGGTTCGAACACTCGAACACCTATACAAATTCTCCTGCACAGTGGCAGATATGTAAATACAACGTTTCCATACCATTTCTCACGCATTAGGGTTCGAACACTCGAACATATATACGGATTCTCCTGCACAGTGGCAGATATGTAAATACAACGTTTTCTTACCATTTCTCACGCATTAGGGTTCGAACACTCGAACACATATACGGATTCTCCTGCACAGTGGCAGATATGTAAATACAACGTTTCCTTACCATTTCTCACGCATTAGGGTTCGAACACCCGAACACCTATACGGATTCTCCTGCACAGTGGCAGATATGTAAATACAACGTTTTCTTACCATTTCTCACGCATTAGGGTTCGAACACTCGAACACCTATACGGATTCTCCTGCACAGTGGCAGATATGTAAATACGGCATTTACTTACCATTTCTCACGCATTAGGTTTCGAACACTTGAACACCTATACGGATTCTCTTGCACAGTGGCAGATATGTAAATACAACGTTTCCTTTCCATTTCTCACCCGTTAGGGTTCGAACACTCGAACACCTATACGGATTCTCCTACACAGTGGCAGATATGTAAATACAACGTTTCCATACCATTTCTCACGCATTAGGGTTCGAACACTCGAACACCTATACGGATTCTCCTGCACAGTGGCAGATATGTAAATACAACGTTTTCTTACCATTTCTCACGCATTAGGGTTCGAACACTCGAACACCTATACGGATTCTCCTGCACAGTGGCAGATATGTAAATACAACGTTTCCTTTCCATTTCTCACGCATTAGGGTTCGAACACTCGAACACCTATACGGATTCTCCGACACAGTGGCAGATATGTAAATACGGCATTTACTTACCTTTTCTCACGCATTAGGTTTCGAACACTCGAACACCTATACGGATTCTCTTGCACAGTGGCAGATATGTAAATAAAACGTTTCCTTTCCATTTCTCACCCGTTAGGGTTCGAACACTCGAACACCTATACGGATTCTGCTGCACAGTGGCAGTTATGTAAATACAATGTTTCCTTACCATTTCTCACGCATTAGGGTTCGAACACTCAAACACCTATACGAATTCTCCTGCACAGTGGCAGATATGTAAATACAACGTTTCCATACCATTTCTCACGCATTAGGGTTCGAACACTCGAACATATATACGGATTCTCCTGCACAGTGGCAGATATGTAAATACAACGTTTTCTTACCATTTCTCACGCATTAGGGTTCGAACACTCGAACACCTATACGGATTCTCCTGCACAGTGGCAGATATGTAAATACAACGTTTCCTTACCATTTCTCACGCATTAGGGTTCGAACACCCGAACACCTATACGGATTCTCCTGCACAGTGGCAGATATGCAAATACAACGTTTCCTTACCATTTCTCACGCATTAGGGTTCGAACACCCGAACACCTATACGGATTCTCCTGCACAGTGGCTGATATGTAAATACAGCGTTTCATTACCATTTCTCGCGCATTAGGGTTCGAACACTCATGCACCTCTACGGATTATCCTGCACAGTGGCAGATATGTAAATACAACGTTTCCATACCATTTCTCACGCATTAGGGTTCGAACACTCGAACACCTATACGGATTCTCCTACACAGTGGCAGATATGTAAATACAACGTTTCCATACCATTTCTCACGCATTAGGGTTCGAACACTCGAACACCTATACGGATTCTCCTGCACAGTGGCAGATATGTAAATACGGCATTTACTTACCATTTCTCACGCATTAGGTTTCGAACACTTGAACACCTATACGGATTCTCTTGCACAGTGGCAGATATGTAAATACAACGTTTCCTTTCCATTTCTCACCCGTTAGGGTTCGAACACTCGAACACCTATACGGATTCTCCTACACAGTGGCAGATATGTAAATACAACGTTTCCATACCATTTCTCACGCATTAGGGTTCGAACACTCGAACACCTATACGGATTCTCCTGCACAGTGGCAGATATGTAAATACAACGTTTTCTTACCATTTCTCACGCATTAGGGTTCGAACACTCGAACACCTATACGGATTCTCCTGCACAGTGGCAGATATGTAAATACAACGTTTCCTTTCCATTTCTCACGCATTAGGGTTCGAACACTCGAACACCTATACGGATTCTCCGACACAGTGGCAGATATGTAAATACGGCATTTACTTACCTTTTCTCACGCATTAGGTTTCGAACACTCGAACACCTATACGGATTCTCTTGCACAGTGGCAGATATGTAAATAAAACGTTTCCTTTCCATTTCTCACCCGTTAGGGTTCGAACACTCGAACACCTATACGGATTCTGCTGCACAGTGGCAGTTATGTAAATACAATGTTTCCTTACCATTTCTCACGCATTAGGGTTCGAACACTCAAACACCTATACGAATTCTCCTGCACAGTGGCAGATATGTAAATACAACGTTTCCATACCATTTCTCACGCATTAGGGTTTGAACACTCGAACATATATACGGATTCTCCTGCACAGTGGCAGATATGTAAATACAACGTTTTCTTACCATTTCTCACGCATTAGGGTTCGAACACTCGAACACCTATACGGATTCTCCTGCACAGTGGCAGATATGTAAATACAACGTTTCCTTACCATTTCTCACGCATTAGGGTTCGAACACCCGAACACCTATACGGATTCTCCTGCACAGTGGCAGATATGCAAATACAACGTTTCCTTACCATTTCTCACGCATTAGGGTTCGAACACCCGAACACCTATACGGATTCTCCTGCACAGTGGCTGATATGTAAATACAGCGTTTCATTACCATTTCTCGCGCATTAGGGTTCGAACACTCATGCACCTCTACGGATTATCCTGCACAGTGGCAGATATGTAAATACAACGTTTCCATACCATTTCTCACGCATTAGGGTTCGAACACTCGAACACATATACGGATTCTGCTGCACAGTGGCAGATATGTAAATACAACGTTTCCTTACCATTTCTCACGCATTAGGGTTCGAACACTCGAACACCAATACGGATTCTGCTGCACAGTGGCAGATATGTAAATACAACGTTTCCATACCATTTCTCACGCATTAGGGTTTGAACACTCGAACACCTATACGGATTCTCCTGCACAGTGGCAGATATGTAAATACAACGTTTTCTTACCATTTCTCACGCATTAGGGTTCGAACACTCGAACACCTCTACGGATTATCCTGCACAGTGGCAGATATGTAAATACAACGTTTCCATACCATTTCTCACGCATTAGGGTTCGAACACTCGAACACCTATACGGATTCTGCTGCACAGTGGCAGATATGTAAATACAACGTTTCCTTACCATTTCTCACGCATTAGGGTTCGAACACTCGAACACCAATACGGATTCTGCTGCACAGCGGCAGATATGTAAATACAACATTTCCATACCATTTCTCACGCATTAGGGTTCGAACACTCGAACACCTATACGGATTCTCCTGCACAGTGGCAGATATGTAAATACAACGTTTTCTTACCATTTCTCACGCATTAGGGTTCCAACACTCGAACACCTATACGGATTCTCCTGCACAGTGGCAGATATGTAAATACAACGTTTCCTCACCATTCCTCACGCATTAGGGTTCGATCACTCAAACACCTATACGGATTCTCCTACACAGTGGCAGATATGTAAATACGGCATTTACTTACCATTTCTCACGCATTAGGTTTCGAGCACTCAAACACCTATACGGATTCTCTTGCACAGTGGCAGATATGTAAATACAACGTTTCCTTTCCATTTCTCAACCGTTAGGGTTCGAACACTCGAACACCTATACGGATTCTCCTGCACAGTGACAGATATGTAAATACAACGTTTCCTCACCATTCCTCATGCATTAGGGTTCGATCACTCAAACACCTATACGGATTCTCCTACACAGTGGGAGATATGTAAATACGGCATTTACTTACCATTTCTCACGCATTAGGTTTCGAACACTTGAACACCTATACGGATTCTCTTGCACAGTGGCAGATATGTAAATACAACGTTTCCTTTCCATTTCTCACCCGTTAGGGTTCGAACACTCGAACACCTATACGGATTCTCCTACACAGTGGCAGATATGTAAATACAACGTTTCCATACCATTTCTCACGCATTAGGGTTCGAACACTCGAACACCTCTACGGATTCTCCTGCACAGTGGCAGATATGTAAATACAACGTTTTCTTACCATTTCTCACGCATTAGGGTTCGAACACTCGAACACCTATACGGATTCTCCTGCACAGTGGCAGATATGTAAATACAACGTTTTCTTACCATTTCTCACGCATTAGGGTTCGAACACTCGAACACCTATACGGATTCTCCTGCACAGTGGCAGATATGTAAATACAACGTTTCCTTTCCATTTCTCACGCATTAGGGTTCGAACACTCGAACACCTATACGGATTCTCCGACACAGTGGCAGATATGTAAATACGGCATTTACTTACCTTTTCTCACGCATTAGGTTTCGAACACTCGAACACCTATACGGATTCTCTTGCACAGTGGCAGATATGTAAATAAAACGTTTCCTTTCCATTTCTCACCCGTTAGGGTTCGAACACTCGAACACCTATACGGATTCTCCTGCACAGTGGCAGTTATGTAAATACAATGTTTCCTTACCATTTCTCACGCATTAGGGTTCGAACACTCGAACACCTATACAAATTCTCCTGCACAGTGGCAGATATGTAAATACAACGTTTCCATACCATTTCTCACGCATTAGGGTTCGAACACTCGAACATATATACGGATTCTCCTGCACAGTGGCAGATATGTAAATACAACGTTTTCTTACCATTTCTCACGCATTAGGGTTCGAACACTCGAACACCTATACGGATTCTCCTGCACAGTGGCAGATATGTAAATACAACGTTTCCTTACCATTTCTCACGCATTAGGGTTCGAACACCCGAACACCTATACGGATTCTCCTGCACAGTGGCAGATATGTAAATACAACGTTTTCTTACCATTTCTCACGCATTAGGGTTCGAACACTCGAACACCTATACGGATTCTCCTGCACAGTGGCAGATATGTAAATACGGCATTTACTTACCATTTCTCACGCATTAGGTTTCGAACACTTGAACACCTATACGGATTCTCTTGCACAGTGGCAGATATGTAAATACAACGTTTCCTTTCCATTTCTCACCCGTTAGGGTTCGAACACTCGAACACCTATACGGATTCTCCTACACAGTGGCAGATATGTAAATACAACGTTTCCATACCATTTCTCACGCATTAGGGTTCGAACACTCGAACACCTATACGGATTCTCCTGCACAGTGGCAGATATGTAAATACAACGTTTTCTTACCATTTCTCACGCATTAGGGTTCGAACACTCGAACACCTATACGGATTCTCCTGCACAGTGGCAGATATGTAAATACAACGTTTCCTTTCCATTTCTCACGCATTAGGGTTCGAACACTCGAACACCTATACGGATTCTCCGACACAGTGGCAGATATGTAAATACGGCATTTACTTACCTTTTCTCACGCATTAGGTTTCGAACACTCGAACACCTATACGGATTCTCTTGCACAGTGGCAGATATGTAAATAAAACGTTTCCTTTCCATTTCTCACCCGTTAGGGTTCGAACACTCGAACACCTATACGGATTCTGCTGCACAGTGGCAGTTATGTAAATACAATGTTTCCTTACCATTTCTCACGCATTAGGGTTCGAACACTCAAACACCTATACGAATTCTCCTGCACAGTGGCAGATATGTAAATACAACGTTTCCATACCATTTCTCACGCATTAGGGTTCGAACACTCGAACATATATACGGATTCTCCTGCACAGTGGCAGATATGTAAATACAACGTTTTCTTACCATTTCTCACGCATTAGGGTTCGAACACTCGAACACCTATACGGATTCTCCTGCACAGTGGCAGATATGTAAATACAACGTTTCCTTACCATTTCTCACGCATTAGGGTTCGAACACCCGAACACCTATACGGATTCTCCTGCACAGTGGCAGATATGCAAATACAACGTTTCCTTACCATTTCTCACGCATTAGGGTTCGAACACCCGAACACCTATACGGATTCTCCTGCACAGTGGCTGATATGTAAATACAGCGTTTCATTACCATTTCTCGCGCATTAGGGTTCGAACACTCATGCACCTCTACGGATTATCCTGCACAGTGGCAGATATGTAAATACAACGTTTCCATACCATTTCTCACGCATTAGGGTTCGAACACTCGAACACCTATACGGATTCTCCTACACAGTGGCAGATATGTAAATACAACGTTTCCATACCATTTCTCACGCATTAGGGTTCGAACACTCGAACACCTATACGGATTCTCCTGCACAGTGGCAGATATGTAAATACGGCATTTACTTACCATTTCTCACGCATTAGGTTTCGAACACTTGAACACCTATACGGATTCTCTTGCACAGTGGCAGATATGTAAATACAACGTTTCCTTTCCATTTCTCACCCGTTAGGGTTCGAACACTCGAACACCTATACGGATTCTCCTACACAGTGGCAGATATGTAAATACAACGTTTCCATACCATTTCTCACGCATTAGGGTTCGAACACTCGAACACCTATAGGGATTCTCCTGCACAGTGGCAGATATGTAAATACAACGTTTTCTTACCATTTCTCACGCATTAGGGTTCGAACACTCGAACACCTATACGGATTCTCCTGCACAGTGGCAGATATGTAAATACAACGTTTCCTTTCCATTTCTCACGCATTAGGGTTCGAACACTCGAACACCTATACGGATTCTCCGACACAGTGGCAGATATGTAAATACGGCATTTACTTACCTTTTCTCACGCATTAGGTTTCGAACACTCGAACACCTATACGGATTCTCTTGCACAGTGGCAGATATGTAAATAAAACGTTTCCTTTCCATTTCTCACCCGTTAGGGTTCGAACACTCGAACACCTATACGGATTCTGCTGCACAGTGGCAGTTATGTAAATACAATGTTTCCTTACCATTTCTCACGCATTAGGGTTCGAACACTCAAACACCTATACGAATTCTCCTGCACAGTGGCAGATATGTAAATACAACGTTTCCATACCATTTCTCACGCATTAGGGTTCGAACACTCGAACATATATACGGATTCTCCTGCACAGTGGCAGATATGTAAATACAACGTTTTCTTACCATTTCTCACGCATTAGGGTTCGAACACTCGAACACCTATACGGATTCTCCTGCACAGTGGCAGATATGTAAATACAACGTTTCCTTACCATTTCTCACGCATTAGGGTTCGAACACCCGAACACCTATACGGATTCTCCTGCACAGTGGCAGATATGCAAATACAACGTTTCCTTACCATTTCTCACGCATTAGGGTTCGAACACCCGAACACCTATACGGATTCTCCTGCACAGTGGCTGATATGTAAATACAGCGTTTCATTACCATTTCTCGCGCATTAGGGTTCGAACACTCATGCACCTCTACGGATTATCCTGCACAGTGGCAGATATGTAAATACAACGTTTCCATACCATTTCTCACGCATTAGGGTTCGAACACTCGAACACCTATACGGATTCTCCTACACAGTGGCAGATATGTAAATACAACGTTTCCATACCATTTCTCACGCATTAGGGTTCGAACACTCGAACACCTATACGGATTCTCCTGCACAGTGGCAGATATGTAAATACAACGTTTCCTTACCATTTCTCACGCATTAGGGTTCGAACACCCGAACACCTATACGGATTCTCCTGCACAGTGGCAGATATGCAAATACAACGTTTCCTTACCATTTCTCACGCATTAGGGTTCGAACACCCGAACACCTATACGGATTCTCCTGCACAGTGGCTGATATGTAAATACAGCGTTTCATTACCATTTCTCGCGCATTAGGGTTCGAACACTCATGCACCTCTACGGATTATCCTGCACAGTGGCAGATATGTAAATACAACGTTTCCATACCATTTCTCACGCATTAGGGTTCGAACACTCGAACACCTATACGGATTCTCCTACACAGTGGCAGATATGTAAATACAACGTTTCCATACCATTTCTCACGCATTAGGGTTCGAACACTCGAACACCTATACGGATTCTCCTGCACAGTGGCAGATATGTAAATACGGCATTTACTTACCATTTCTCACGCATTAGGTTTCGAACACTTGAACACCTATACGGATTCTCTTGCACAGTGGCAGATATGTAAATACAACGTTTCCTTTCCATTTCTCACCCGTTAGGGTTCGAACACTCGAACACCTATACGGATTCTCCTACACAGTGGCAGATATGTAAATACAACGTTTCCATACCATTTCTCACGCATTAGGGTTCGAACACTCGAACACCTATAGGGATTCTCCTGCACAGTGGCAGATATGTAAATACAACGTTTTCTTACCATTTCTCACGCATTAGGGTTCGAACACTCGAACACCTATACGGATTCTCCTGCACAGTGGCAGATATGTAAATACAACGTTTCCTTTCCATTTCTCACGCATTAGGGTTCGAACACTCGAACACCTATACGGATTCTCCGACACAGTGGCAGATATGTAAATACGGCATTTACTTACCTTTTCTCACGCATTAGGTTTCGAACACTCGAACACCTATACGGATTCTCTTGCACAGTGGCAGATATGTAAATAAAACGTTTCCTTTCCATTTCTCACCCGTTAGGGTTCGAACACTCGAACACCTATACGGATTCTGCTGCACAGTGGCAGTTATGTAAATACAATGTTTCCTTACCATTTCTCACGCATTAGGGTTCGAACACTCAAACACCTATACGAATTCTCCTGCACAGTGGCAGATATGTAAATACAACGTTTCCATACCATTTCTCACGCATTAGGGTTCGAACACTCGAACATATATACGGATTCTCCTGCACAGTGGCAGATATGTAAATACAACGTTTTCTTACCATTTCTCACGCATTAGGGTTCGAACACTCGAACACCTATACGGATTCTCCTGCACAGTGGCAGATATGTAAATACAACGTTTCCTTACCATTTCTCACGCATTAGGGTTCGAACACCCGAACACCTATACGGATTCTCCTGCACAGTGGCAGATATGCAAATACAACGTTTCCTTACCATTTCTCACGCATTAGGGTTCGAACACCCGAACACCTATACGGATTCTCCTGCACAGTGGCTGATATGTAAATACAGCGTTTCATTACCATTTCTCGCGCATTAGGGTTCGAACACTCATGCACCTCTACGGATTATCCTGCACAGTGGCAGATATGTAAATACAACGTTTCCATACCATTTCTCACGCATTAGGGTTCGAACACTCGAACACCTATACGGATTCTCCTACACAGTGGCAGATATGTAAATACAACGTTTCCATACCATTTCTCACGCATTAGGGTTCGAACACTCGAACACCTATACGGATTCTCCTGCACAGTGGCAGATATGTAAATACAACGTTTCCTTACCATTTCTCACGCATTAGGGTTCGAACACCCGAACACCTATACGGATTCTCCTGCACAGTGGCAGATATGCAAATACAACGTTTCCTTACCATTTCTCACGCATTAGGGTTCGAACACCCGAACACCTATACGGATTCTCCTGCACAGTGGCTGATATGTAAATACAGCGTTTCATTACCATTTCTCGCGCATTAGGGTTCGAACACTCATGCACCTCTACGGATTATCCTGCACAGTGGCAGATATGTAAATACAACGTTTCCATACCATTTCTCACGCATTAGGGTTCGAACACTCGAACACCTATACGGATTCTCCTACACAGTGGCAGATATGTAAATACAACGTTTCCATACCATTTCTCACGCATTAGGGTTCGAACACTCGAACACCTATACGGATTCTCCTGCACAGTGGCAGATATGTAAATACGGCATTTACTTACCATTTCTCACGCATTAGGTTTCGAACACTTGAACACCTATACGGATTCTCTTGCACAGTGGCAGATATGTAAATACAACGTTTCCTTTCCATTTCTCACCCGTTAGGGTTCGAACACTCGAACACCTATACGGATTCTCCTACACAGTGGCAGATATGTAAATACAACGTTTCCATACCATTTCTCACGCATTAGGGTTCGAACACTCGAACACCTATAGGGATTCTCCTGCACAGTGGCAGATATGTAAATACAACGTTTTCTTACCATTTCTCACGCATTAGGGTTCGAACACTCGAACACCTATACGGATTCTCCTGCACAGTGGCAGATATGTAAATACAACGTTTCCTTTCCATTTCTCACGCATTAGGGTTCGAACACTCGAACACCTATACGGATTCTCCGACACAGTGGCAGATATGTAAATACGGCATTTACTTACCTTTTCTCACGCATTAGGTTTCGAACACTCGAACACCTATACGGATTCTCTTGCACAGTGGCAGATATGTAAATAAAACGTTTCCTTTCCATTTCTCACCCGTTAGGGTTCGAACACTCGAACACCTATACGGATTCTGCTGCACAGTGGCAGTTATGTAAATACAATGTTTCCTTACCATTTCTCACGCATTAGGGTTCGAACACTCAAACACCTATACGAATTCTCCTGCACAGTGGCAGATATGTAAATACAACGTTTCCATACCATTTCTCACGCATTAGGGTTCGAACACTCGAACATATATACGGATTCTCCTGCACAGTGGCAGATATGTAAATACAACGTTTTCTTACCATTTCTCACGCATTAGGGTTCGAACACTCGAACACCTATACGGATTCTCCTGCACAGTGGCAGATATGTAAATACAACGTTTCCTTACCATTTCTCACGCATTAGGGTTCGAACACCCGAACACCTATACGGATTCTCCTGCACAGTGGCAGATATGCAAATACAACGTTTCCTTACCATTTCTCACGCATTAGGGTTCGAACACCCGAACACCTATACGGATTCTCCTGCACAGTGGCTGATATGTAAATACAGCGTTTCATTACCATTTCTCGCGCATTAGGGTTCGAACACTCATGCACCTCTACGGATTATCCTGCACAGTGGCAGATATGTAAATACAACGTTTCCATACCATTTCTCACGCATTAGGGTTCGAACACTCGAACACCTATACGGATTCTCCTACACAGTGGCAGATATGTAAATACAACGTTTCCATACCATTTCTCACGCATTAGGGTTCGAACACTCGAACACCTATACGGATTCTCCTGCACAGTGGCAGATATGTAAATACGGCATTTACTTACCATTTCTCACGCATTAGGTTTCGAATACTTGAACACCTATACGGATTCTCTTGCACAGTGGCAGATATGTAAATACAACGTTTCCTTTCCATTTCTCACCCGTTAGGGTTCGAACACTCGAACACCTATACGGATTCTCCTACACAGTGGCAGATATGTAAATACAACGTTTCCATACCATTTCTCACGCATTAGGGTTCGAACACTCGAACACCTATAGGGATTCTCCTGCACAGTGGCAGATATGTAAATACAACGTTTTCTTACCATTTCTCACGCATTAGGGTTCGAACACTCGAACACCTATACGGATTCTCCTGCACAGTGGCAGATATGTAAATACAACGTTTCCTTTCCATTTCTCACGCATTAGGGTTCGAACACTCGAACACCTATACGGATTCTCCGACACAGTGGCAGATATGTAAATACGGCATTTACTTACCTTTTCTCACGCATTAGGTTTCGAACACTCGAACACCTATACGGATTCTCTTGCACAGTGGCAGATATGTAAATAAAACGTTTCCTTTCCATTTCTCACCCGTTAGGGTTCGAACACTCGAACACCTATACGGATTCTGCTGCACAGTGGCAGTTATGTAAATACAATGTTTCCTTACCATTTCTCACGCATTAGGGTTCGAACACTCAAACACCTATACGAATTCTCCTGCACAGTGGCAGATATGTAAATACAACGTTTCCATACCATTTCTCACGCATTAGGGTTCGAACACTCGAACATATATACGGATTCTCCTGCACAGTGGCAGATATGTAAATACAACGTTTTCTTACCATTTCTCACGCATTAGGGTTCGAACACTCGAACACCTATACGGATTCTCCTGCACAGTGGCAGATATGTAAATACAACGTTTCCTTACCATTTCTCACGCATTAGGGTTCGAACACCCGAACACCTATACGGATTCTCCTGCACAGTGGCAGATATGCAAATACAACGTTTCCTTACCATTTCTCACGCATTAGGGTTCGAACACCCGAACACCTATACGGATTCTCCTGCACAGTGGCTGATATGTAAATACAGCGTTTCATTACCATTTCTCGCGCATTAGGGTTCGAACACTCATGCACCTCTACGGATTATCCTGCACAGTGGCAGATATGTAAATACAACGTTTCCATACCATTTCTCACGCATTAGGGTTCGAACACTCGAACACCTATACGGATTCTCCTACACAGTGGCAGATATGTAAATACAACGTTTCCATACCATTTCTCACGCATTAGGGTTCGAACACTCGAACACCTATACGGATTCTCCTGCACAGTGGCAGATATGTAAATACGGCATTTACTTACCATTTCTCACGCATTAGGTTTCGAACACTTGAACACCTATACGGATTCTCTTGCACAGTGGCAGATATGTAAATACAACGTTTCCTTTCCATTTCTCACCCGTTAGGGTTCGAACACTCGAACACCTATACGGATTCTCCTACACAGTGGCAGATATGTAAATACAACGTTTCCATACCATTTCTCACGCATTAGGGTTCGAACACTCGAACACCTATAGGGATTCTCCTGCACAGTGGCAGATATGTAAATACAACGTTTTCTTACCATTTCTCACGCATTAGGGTTCGAACACTCGAACACCTATACGGATTCTCCTGCACAGTGGCAGATATGTAAATACAACGTTTCCTTTCCATTTCTCACGCATTAGGGTTCGAACACTCGAACACCTATACGGATTCTCCGACACAGTGGCAGATATGTAAATACGGCATTTACTTACCTTTTCTCACGCATTAGGTTTCGAACACTCGAACACCTATACGGATTCTCTTGCACAGTGGCAGATATGTAAATAAAACGTTTCCTTTCCATTTCTCACCCGTTAGGGTTCGAACACTCGAACACCTATACGGATTCTGCTGCACAGTGGCAGTTATGTAAATACAATGTTTCCTTACCATTTCTCACGCATTAGGGTTCGAACACTCAAACACCTATACGAATTCTCCTGCACAGTGGCAGATATGTAAATACAACGTTTCCATACCATTTCTCACGCATTAGGGTTCGAACACTCGAACATATATACGGATTCTCCTGCACAGTGGCAGATATGTAAATACAACGTTTTCTTACCATTTCTCACGCATTAGGGTTCGAACACTCGAACACCTATACGGATTCTCCTGCACAGTGGCAGATATGTAAATACAACGTTTCCTTACCATTTCTCACGCATTAGGGTTCGAACACCCGAACACCTATACGGATTCTCCTGCACAGTGGCAGATATGCAAATACAACGTTTCCTTACCATTTCTCACGCATTAGGGTTCGAACACCCGAACACCTATACGGATTCTCCTGCACAGTGGCTGATATGTAAATACAGCGTTTCATTACCATTTCTCGCGCATTAGGGTTCGAACACTCATGCACCTCTACGGATTATCCTGCACAGTGGCAGATATGTAAATACAATGTTTCCATACCATTTCTCACGCATTAGGGTTCGAACACTCGAACACCTATACGGATTCTGCTGCACAGTGGCAGATATGTAAATACAACGTTTCCTTACCATTTCTCACGCATTAGGGTTCGAACACTCGAACACCAATACGGATTCTGCTGCACAGTGGCAGATATGTAAATACAACGTTTCCATACCATTTCTCACGCATTAGGGTTTGAACACTCGAACACCTATACGGATTCTCCTGCACAGTGGCAGATATGTAAATACAACGTTTTCTTACCATTTCTCACGCATTAGGGTTCGAACACTCGAACACCTCTACGGATTATCCTGCACAGTGGCAGATATGTAAATACAACGTTTCCATACCATTTCTCATGCATTAGGGTTCGAACACTCGAACACCTATACGGATTCTGCTGCACAGTGGCAAATATGTAAATACAACGTTTCCTTACCATTTCTCACGCATTAGGGTTCGAACACTCGAACACCAATACGGATTCTGCTGCACAGCGGCAGATATGTAAATACAACGTTTCCATACCATTTCTCACGCATTAGGGTTCGAACACTCGAACACCTATACGGATTCTCCTACACAGTGGCAGATATGTAAATACAACGTTTTCTTACCATTTCTCACGCATTAGGGTTCGAACACTCGAACACCTATACGGATTCTGCTGCACAGTGGCAGATATGTAAATACAACGTTTCCATACCATTTCTCACGCATTAGGGTTCGAAAACTCGAACACCTATACGGATTCTGCTGCACAGTGGCAGATATGTAAATACAACGTTTCCTTACCATTTCTCACGCATTAGGGTTCGAACACTCGAACACCAATACGGATTCTGCTGCACAGTGGCAGATATGTAAATACAACATTTCCATACCATTTCTCACGCATTAGGGTTCGAACACTCGAACACCTATACGGATTCTCCTGCACAGTGGCAGATATGTAAATACAACGTTTTCTTACCATTTCTCACGCATTAGGGTTCCAACACTCGAACACCTATACGGATTCTCCTGCACAGTGGCAGATATGTAAATACAACGTTTCCTCACCATTCCTCACGCATTAGGGTTCGATCACTCAAACACCTATACGGATTCTCCTACACAGTGGCAGATATGTAAATACGGCATTTACTTACCATTTCTCACGCATTAGGTTTCGAGCACTCAAACACCTATACGGATTCTCTTGCACAGTGGCAGATATGTAAATACAACGTTTCCTTTCCATTTCTCAACCGTTAGGGTTCGAACACTCGAACACCTATACGGATTCTCCTGCACAGTGACAGATATGTAAATACAACGTTTCCTCACCATTCCTCATGCATTAGGGTTCGATCACTCAAACACCTATACGGATTCTCCTACACAGTGGGAGATATGTAAATACGGCATTTACTTACCATTTCTCACGCATTAGGTTTCGAACACTTGAACACCTATACGGATTCTCTTGCACAGTGGCAGATATGTAAATACAACGTTTCCTTTCCATTTCTCACCCGTTAGGGTTCGAACACTCGAACACCTATACGGATTCTCCTACACAGTGGTAGATATGTAAATACAACGTTTCCATACCATTTCTCACGCATTACGGTTCGAACACTCGAACACCTATACGGATTCTCCTGCACAGTGGCAGATATGTAAATACAACGTTTTCTTACCATTTCTCACGCATTAGGGTTCGAACACTCGAACACCTATACGGATTCTCCTGCACAGTGGCAGATATGTAAATACAACGTTTTCTTACCATTTCTCACGCATTAGGGTTCGAACACTCGAACACCTATACGGATTCTCCTGCACAGTGGCAGATATGTAAATACAACGTTTCCTTTCCATTTCTCACGCATTAGGGTTCGAACACTCGAACACCTATACGGATTCTCCGACACAGTGGCAGATATGTAAATACGGCATTTACTTACCTTTTCTCACGCATTAGGTTTCGAACACTCGAACACCTATACGGATTCTCTTGCACAGTGGCAGATATGTAAATAAAACGTTTCCTTTCCATTTCTCACCCGTTAGGGTTCGAACACTCGAACACCTATACGGATTCTGCTGCACAGTGGCAGTTATGTAAATACAATGTTTCCTTACCATTTCTCACGCATTAGGGTTCGAACACTCAAACACCTATACGAATTCTCCTGCACAGTGGCAGATATGTAAATACAACGTTTCCATACCATTTCTCACGCATTAGGGTTCGAACACTCGAACATATATACGGATTCTCCTGCACAGTGGCAGATATGTAAATACAACGTTTTCTTACCATTTCTCACGCATTAGGGTTCGAACACTCGAACACCTATACGGATTCTCCTGCACAGTGGCAGATATGTAAATACAACGTTTCCTTACCATTTCTCACGCATTAGGGTTCGAACACCCGAACACCTATACGGATTCTCCTGCACAGTGGCAGATATGTAAATACAACGTTTCCTTACCATTTCTCACGCATTAGGGTTCGAACACCCGAACACCTATACGGATTCTCCTGCACAGTGGCTGATATGTAAATACAGCGTTTCATTACCATTTCTCGAGCATTAGGGTTCGAACACTCATGCACCTCTACGGATTATCCTGCACAGTGGCAGATATGTAAATACAACGTTTCCATACCATTTCTCACGCATTAGGGTTCGAACACTCGAACACCTATACGGATTCTGCTGCACAGTGGCAGATATGTAAATACAACGTTTCCTTACCATTTGTCACGCATTAGGGTTCGAACACTCGAACACCAATACGGATTCTGCTGCACAGTGGCAGATATGTAAATACAACGTTTCCATACCATTTCTCACGCATTAGGGTTTGAACACTCGAACACCTATACGGATTCTCCTGCACAGTGGCAGATATGTAAATACAACGTTTTCTTACCATTTCTCACGCATTAGGGTTCGAACACTCGAACACCTCTACGGATTATCCTGCACAGTGGCAGATATGTAAATACGACGTTTCCATACCATTTCTCACGCATTAGGGTTCGAACACTCGAACACCTATACGGATTCTGCTGCACAGTGGCAGATTTGTAAATACAACGTTTCCTTACCATTTCTCACGCATTAGGGTTCGAACACTCGAACACCAATACGGATTCTGCTGCACAGCGGCAGATATGTAAATACAACGTTTCCATACCATTTCTCACGCATTAGGGTTCGAACACTCGAACACCTATACGGATTCTCCTGCACAGTGGCAGATATGTAAATACAACGTTTTCTTACCATTTCTCACGCATTAGGGTTCGAACACTCGAACACCTATACGGATTCTGCTGCACAGTGGCAGATATGTAAATACAACGTTTCCATACCATTTCTCACGCATTAGGGTTCGAAAACTCGAACACCTATACGGATTCTGCTGCACAGTGGCAGGTATGTAAATACAACGTTTCCTTACCATTTCTCACGCATTAGGGTTCGAACACTCGAACACCAATACGGATTCTGCTGCACAGTGGCAGATATGTAAATACAACGTTTCCTTACCATTTCTCACGCATTAGGGTTCGAACACTCGAACACCAATACGGATTCTGCTGCACAGTGGCAGATATGTAAATACAACATTTCCATACCATTTCTCACGCATTAGGGTTCGAACACTCAAACACCTATACGGATTCTCCCGCACAGTGGCAGATATGTAAATACAACGTTTTCTTACCATTTCTCACGCATTAGGGTTCCAACACTCGAACACCTATACGGATTCTCCTGCACAGTGGCAGATATGTAAATACAACGTTTCCTCACCATTCCTCACGCATTAGGGTTCGATCACTCAAACACCTATACGGATTCTCCTACACAGTGGCAGATATGCAAATACGGCATTTACTTACCATTTCTCACGCATTAGGTTTCGAGCACTCAAACACCTATACGGATTCTCTTGCACAGTGGCAGATATGTAAATACAACGTTTCCTTTCCATTTCTCAACCGTTAGGGTTCGAACACTCGAACACCTATACGGATTCTCCTGCACAGTGACAGATATGTAAATACAACGTTTCCTCACCATTCCTCATGCATTAGGGTTCGATCACTCAAACACCTATACGGATTCTCCTACACAGTGGGAGATATGTAAATACGGCATTTACTTACCATTTCTCACGCATTAGGTTTCGAACACTTGAACACCTATACGGATTCTCTTGCACAGTGGCAGATATGTAAATACAACGTTTCCTTTCCATTTCTCACCCGTTAGGGTTCGAACACTCGAACACCTATACGGATTCTCCTACACAGTGGCAGATATGTAAATACAACGTTTCCATACCATTTCTCACGCATTAGGGTTCGAACACTCGAACACCTATACGGATTCTCCTGCACAGTGGCAGATATGTAAATACAACGTTTTCTTACCATTTCTCACGCATTAGGGTTCGAACACTCGAACACCTATACGGATTCTCCTGCACAGTGGCAGATATGTAAATACAACGTTTCCTTTCCAATTCTCACGCATTAGGGTTCGAACACTCGAACACCTATACGGATTCTCCGACACAGTGGCAGATATGTAAATACGGCATTTACTTACCTTTTCTCACGCATTAGGTTTCGAACACTCGAACACCTATACGGATTCTCTTGCACAGTCGCAGATATGTAAATAAAACGTTTCCTTTCCATTTCTCACCCGTTAGGGTTCGAACACTCGAACACCTATACGGATTCTCCTGCACAGTGGCAGTTATGTAAATACAATGTTTCCTTACCATTTCTCACGCCTTAGGGTTCGAATACTCGAACACCTATACGAATTCTCCTGCACAGTGGCAGATATGTAAATACAACGTTTCCATACCATTTCTCACGCATTAGGGTTCGAACACTCGAACATATATACGGATTCTCCTGCACAGTGGCAGATATGTAAATACAACGTTTTATTACCATTTCTCACGCATTAGGGTTCGAACACTCGAACACCTATACGGATTCTCCTGCACAGTGGCAGATATGTAAATACAACGTTTCCTTACCATTTCTCACGCATTAGGGTTCGAACACCCGAACACCTATACGGATTCTCCTGCACAGTGGCAGATATGTAAATACAATGTTTCCTTACCATTTCTCACGCATTAGGGTTCGAACACCCGAACACCTATACGGATTCTCCTGCACAGTGGCTGATATGTAAATACAGCGTTTCATTACCATTTCTCGCGCATTAGGGTTCGAACACTCATGCACCTCTACGGATTATCCTGCACAGTGGCAGATATGTAAATACAACGTTTCCATACCATTTCTCACGCATTAGGGTTCGAACACTCGAACACCTATACGGATTCTGCTGCACAGTGGCAGATATGTAAATACAACGTTTCCTTACCATTTCTCACGCATTAGGGTTCGAACACTCGAACACCAATACGGATTCTGCTGCACAGTGGCAGATATGTAAATACAACGTTTCCATACTATTTCTCACGCATTAGGGTTTGAACACTCGAACACCTATACGGATTCTCCTGCACAGTGGCAGATATGTAAATACAACGTTTTCTTACCATTTCTCACGCATTAGGGTTCGAACACTCGAACACCTATACAGATTCTGCTGCACAGTGGCAGATATGTAAATACAACGTTTCCATACCATTTCTCACGCATTAGGGTTCGAACACTCGAACACCTATACGGATTCTGCTGCACAGTGGCAGATATGTAAATACAACATTTCCTTACCATTTCTCACGCATTAGGGTTCGAACACTCGAACACCAATACGGATTCTGCTGCACAGTGGCAGATATGTAAATACAACGTTTCCATACCATTTCTCACGCATTAGGGTTCGAACACTCGAACACCTATAAGGATTCTCCTGCACAGTGGCAGATATGTAAATACAACGTTTTCTTACCATTTCTCACGCATTAGGGTTCCAACACTCGAACACCTATACGGATTCTCCTGCACAGTGGCAGATATGTAAATACAACGTTTCCTCACCATTCCTCACGCATTAGGGTTCGATCACTCAAACACCTATACGGATTCTCCTACACAGTGGCAGATATGTAAATACGGCATTTACTTACCATTTCTCACGCATTAGGTTTCGAGCACTCAAACACCTATACGGATTCTCTTGCACAGTGGCAGATATGTAAATAAAACGTTTCCTTTCCATTTCTCAACCGTTAGGGTTTGAACACTCGAACACCTATACGGATTCTCCTGCACAGTGGCAGATATGTAAATACAACGTTTCCTCACCATTCCTCATGCATTAGGGTTCGATCACTCAAACACCTATACGGATTCTCCTACACAGTGGGAGATATGTAAATACGGCATTTACTTACCATTTCTCACGCATTAGGTTTCGAACACTTGAACACCTATACGGATTCTCTTGCACAGTGGCAGATATGTAAATACAACGTTCCCTTTCCATTTCTCACCCGTTAGGGTTCGAACACTCGAACACCTATACGGATTCTCCTGCACAGTGGCAGATATGTAAATACAACGTTTCCATACCATTTCTCACGCGTTAGGGTTCGAACACTCGAACACCTATACGGATTCTCCTGCACAGTGGCAGATATGTAAATACAACGTTTTCTTACCATTTCTCACGCATTAGGGTTCGAACACTCGAACACCTATACGGATTCTCCTGCACAGTGGCAGATATGTAAATACAACGTTTCCTTTCCATTTCTCACGCATTAGGGTTCGAACACTCGAACACCTATACGGATTCTCCGACACAGTGGCAGATATGTAAATACGGCATTTACTTGCCTTTTCTCACGCATTAGGTTTCGAACACTCGAACACCTATACGGATTCTCTTGCACAGTGGCAGATATGTAAATAAAACGTTTCCTTTCCATTTCTCACCCGTTAGGGTTCGAACACTCGAACACCTATACGGATTCTCCTGCACAGTGGCAGTTATGTAAATACAATGTTTCCTTACCATTTCTCACGCATTAGGGTTCGAACACTCGAACACCTATACGAATTCTCCTGCACAGTGGCAGATATGTAAATACAACGTTTCCATACCATTTCTCACGCATTAGGGTTCGAACACTCGAACACCTATACGGATTCTCCTGCACAGTGGCAGATATGTAAATACAACGTTTTCTTACCATTTCTCACGCATTAGGGTTCGAACACTCGAACACCTATACGGATTCTCCTGCACAGTGGCAGATATGTAAATACAACGTTTCCTTACCATTTCTCACGCATTAGGGTTCGAACACCCGAACACCTATACGGATTCTCCTGCACAGTGGCAGATATGTAAATACAATGTTTCCTTACCATTTCTCACGCATTAGGGTTCGAACACCCGAACACCTATACGGATTCTCCTGCACAGTGGCTGATATGTAAATACAGCGTTTCATTACCATTTCTCGCGCATTAGGGTTCGAACACTCATGCACCTCTACGGATTATCCTGCACAGTGGCAGATATGTAAATACAACGTTTCCATACCATTTCTCACGCATTAGGGTTCGAACACTCGAACACCTATACGGATTCTGCTGCACAGTGGCAGATATGTAAATACAACGTTTCCTTACCATTTCTCACGCATTAGGGTTCGAACACTCGAACACCAATACGGATTCTGCTGCACAGTGGCAGATATGTAAATACAACGTTTCCATACCATTTCTCACGCATTAGGGTTTGAACACTCGAACACCTATACGGATTCTCCTGCACAGTGGCAGATATGTAAATACAACGTTTTCTCAACATTTCTCACGCATTAGGGTTCGAACACTCGAACACCTATACGGATTCTGCTGCACAGTGGCAGATATGTAAATACAACGTTTCCATACCATTTCTCACGCATTAGGGTTCGAACACTCGAACACCTATACGGATTCTGCTGCACAGTGGCAGATATGTAAATACAACGTTTCCTTACCATTTCTCACGCATTAGGGTTCGAACACTCGAACACCATTACGGATTCTGCTGCACAGTGGCAGATATGTAAATACAACGTTTCCATACCATTTCTCACGCATTAGGGTTCGAACACTCGAACACCTATAAGGATTCTCCTGCACAGTGGCAGATATGTAAATACAACGTTTTCTTACCATTTCTCACGCATTAGGGTTCCAACACTCGAACACCTATACGGATTCTCCTGCACAGTGGCAGATATGTAAATACAACGTTTCCTCACCATTCCTCACGCATTAGGGTTCGATCACTCAAACACCTATACGGATTCTCCTACACAGTGGCAGATATGTAAATACGGCATTTACTTACCATTTCTCACGCATTAGGTTTCGAGCACTCAAACACCTATACGGATTCTCTTGCACAGTGGCAGATATGTAAATACAACGTTTCCTTTCCATTTCTCAACCGTTAGGGTTTGAACACTCGAACACCTATACGGATTCTCCTGCACAGTGGCAGATATGTAAATACAACGTTTCCTCACCATTCCTCATGCATTAGGGTTCGATCACTCAAACACCTATACGGATTCTCCTACACAGTGGAGATATGTAAATACGGCATTTACTTACCATTTCTCACGCATTAGGTTTCGAACACTTGAACACCTATACGGATTCTCTTGCACAGTGGCAGATATGTAAATACAACGTTCCCTTTCCATTTCTCACCCGTTAGGGTTCGAACACTCGAACACCTATACGGATTCTCCTGCACAGTGGCAGATATGTAAATACAACGTTTCTATACCATTTCTCACGCGTTAGGGTTCGAACACTCGAACACCTATACGGATTCTCCTGCACAGTGGCAGATATGTAAATACAACGTTTTCTTACCATTTCTCACGCATTAGGGTTCGAACACTCGAACACCTATACGGATTCTCCTGCACAGTGGCAGATATGTAAATACAACGTTTCCTTTCCATTTCTCACGCATTAGGGTTCGAACACTCGAACACCTATACGGATTCTCCGACACAGTGGCAGATATGTAAATACGGCATTTACTTACCTTTTCTCACGCATTAGGTTTCGAACACTCGAACACCTATACGGATTCTCTTGCACAGTGGCAGATATGTAAATAAAACGTTTCCTTTCCATTTCTCACCCGTTAGGGTTCGAACACTCGAACACCTATACGGATTCTCCTGCACAGTGGCAGATATGTAAATACAACGTTTCCTCACCATTCCTCACGCATTAGGGTTCGATCACTCAAACACCTATACGGATTCTCCTACACAGTGGCAGATATGTAAATACGGCATTTACTTACCATTTCTCACGCATTAGGTTTCGAGCACTCAAACACCTATACGGATTCTCTTGCACAGTGGCAGATATGTAAATACAACGTTTCCTTTCCATTTCTCAACCGTTAGGGTTTGAACACTCGAACACCTATACGGATTCTCCTGCACAGTGGCAGATATGTAAATACAACGTTTCCTCACCATTCCTCATGCATTAGGGTTCGATCACTCCAACACCTATACGGATTCTCCTACACAGTGGGAGATATGTAAATACGGCATTTACTTACCATTTCTCACGCATTAGGTTTCGAACACTTGAACACCTATACGGATTCTCTTGCACAGTGGCAGATATGTAAATACAACGTTCCCTTTCCATTTCTCACCCGTTAGGGTTCGAACACTCGAACACCTATACGGATTCTCCTGCACAGTGGCAGATATGTAAATACAACGTTTCCATACCATTTCTCACGCGTTAGGGTTCGAACACTCGAACACCTATACGGATTCTCCTGCACAGTGGCAGATATGTAAATACAACGTTTTCTTACCATTTCTCACGCATTAGGGTTCGAACACTCGAACACCTATACGGATTCTCCTGCACAGTGGCAGATATGTAAATACAACGTTTCCTTTCCATTTCTCACGCATTAGGGTTCGAACACTCGAACACCTATACGGATTCTCCGACACAGTGGCAGATATGTAAATACGGCATTTACTTACCTTTTCTCACGCATTAGGTTTCGAACACTCGAACACCTATACGGATTCTCTTGCACAGTGGCAGATATGTAAATAAAACGTTTCCTTTCCATTTCTCACCCGTTAGGGTTCGAACACTCGAACACCTATACGGATTCTCCTGCACAGTGGCAGTTATGTAAATACAATGTTTCCTTACCATTTCTCACGCATTAGGGTTCGAACACTCGAACACCTATACGAATTCTCCTGCACAGTGGCAGATATGTAAATACAACGTTTCCATACCATTTCTCACGCATTAGGGTTCGAACACTCGAACACCTATACGGATTCTCCTGCACAGTGGCAGATATGTAAATACAACGTTTTCTTACCATTTCTCACGCATTAGGGTTCGAACACTCGAACACCTATACGGATTCTCCTGCACAGTGGCAGATATGTAAATACAACGTTTCCTTACCATTTCTCACGCATTAGGGTTCGAACACCCGAACACCTATACGGATTCTCCTGCACAGTGGCAGATATGTAAATACAACGTTTCCTTACCATTTCTCACGCATTAGGGTTCGAACACCCGAACACCTATACGGATTCTCCTGCACAGTGGCAGATATGTAAATACAGCGTTTCATTACCATTTCTCGCGCATTAGGGTTCGAACACTCATGCACCTCTACGGATTATCCTGCACAGTGGCAGATATGTAAATACAACGTTTCCATACCATTTCTCACGCATTAGGGTTCGAACACTCGAATACCTATACGGATTCTGCTGCACAGTGGCAGATATGTAAATACAACGTTTCCTTACCATTTCTCACGCATTAGGGTTCGAACACTCGAACACCAATACGGATTCTGCTGCACAGTGGCAGATATGTAAATACAACGTTTCCATACCATTTCTCACGCATTAGGGTTCGAACACTCGAACACCTATACGGATTCTCCTGCACAGTGGCAGATATGTAAATACAACGTTTTCTTACCATTTCTCACGCATTAGGGTTCGAACACTCGAACACCTATACGGATTCTCCTGCACAGTGGCAGATATGTAAATACAACGTTTCCTTACCATTTGTCACGCATTAGGGTTCGAACACCCGAACGCCTATACGGATTCTCCTACACAGTGGCAGATATGTAAATACAACGTTTCCTTACCATTTCTCACGCATTTGGGTTCGAACACCCGAACACCTATACGGATTCTCCTGCACAGTGGCAGATATGTAAATACAGCGTTTCATTAAAATTTCTCACGCATTAGGGTTCGAACACTCATGCACCTTTACGGATTATCCTGCACAGTGGCAGATATGTAAATACAACGTTTCCATACCATTTCTCACACATTAGGGTTCGAACAGTCAAACACCTATACGGATTCGGCTGCACAGTGGCAGATATGTAAATACAACGTTTCCTTACCATTTCCCACGCATTAGGGTTCGAACACTCGAACACCTATACGGATTCTCCTGCACAGTGGCAGATATGTAAATACAGCGTTTCATTACCATTTCTCGCGCATTAGGGTTCGAACACTCGAACACCTATACGGATTCTCCGACACAGTGGCAGATATGTAAATATGGCATTTACTTACCTTTTCTCACGCATTAGGTTTCGAACACTCGAACACCTATACGGATTCTCTTGCACAGTGGCAGATATGTAAATAAAACGTTTCCTTTCCATTTCTCACCCGTTAGGGTTCGAACACTCGAACACCTATACGGATTCTCCTGCACAGTGGCAGTTATGTAAATACAATGTTTCCTTACCATTTCTCACGCCTTAGGGTTCGAACACTCGAACACCAATACGGATTCTGCTGCACAGTGGCAGATATGTAAATACAACGTTTCCATACCATTTCTCACGCATTAGGGTTCGAACACTCGAACACCTATACGGATTCTCCTGCACAGTGGCAGATATGTAAATACAACGTTTTCTTACCATTTCTCACGCATTAGGGTTCGAACACTCGAACACCTATACGGATTCTCCTGCACAGTGGCAGATATGTAAATACAACGTTTCCTCACCATTCCTCACGCATTAGGGTTCGATCACTCAAACACCTATACGGATTCTCCTACACAGTGGCAGATATGTAAATACGGCATTTACTTACCATTTCTCACGCATTAGGTTTCGAGCACTCAAACACCTATACGGATTCTCTTGCACAGTGGCAGATATGTAAATACAACGTTTCCTTTGCATTTCTCAACCGTTAGGGTTCGAACACTCGAACACCTATACGGATTCTCCTGCACAGTGACAGATATGTAAATACAACGTTTCCTCACCATTCCTCATGCATTAGGGGTCGATCACTCAAACACCTATACGGATTCTCCTACACAGTGGGAGATATGTAAATACGGCATTTACTTACCATTTCTCACGCATTAGGTTTCGAACACTTGAACACCTATACGGATTCTCTTGCACAGTGGCAGATATGTAAATACAACGTTTCCTTTCCATTTCTCACCCGTTAGGGTTCGAACACTCGAACACCTATACGGATTCTCCTACACAGTGGCAGATATGTAAATACAACGTTTCCATACCATTTCTCACGCATTAGGGTTCGAACACTCGAACACCTATACAGATTCTCCTGCACAGTGGCAGATATGTAAATACAACGTTTTCTTACCATTTCTCACGCATTAGGGTTCGAACACTCGAACACCTATACGGATTCTCCTGCACAGTGGCAGATATGTAAATACAACGTTTCCTTTCCATTTCTCACGCATTAGGGTTCGAACACTCGAACACCTATACGGATTCTCCGACACAGTGGCAGATATGTAAATACGGCATTTACTTACCTTTTCTCACGCATTAGGTTTCGAACACTCGAACACCTATACGGATTCTCTTGCACAGTGGCAGATATGTAAATAAAACGTTTCCTTTCCATTTCTCACCCGTTAGGGTTCGAACACTCGAACACCTATACGGATTCTCCTGCACAGTGGCAGTTATGTAAATACAATGTTTCCTTACCATTTCTCACGCATTAGGGTTCGAACACTCGAACACCTATACGAATTCTCCTGCACAGTGGCAGATATGTAAATACAACGTTTCCATTCCATTTCTCACGCATTAGGGTTCGAACACTCGAACACCTATACGGATTCTCCTGCACAGTGGCAGATATGTAAATACAACGTTTTCTTACCATTTCTCACGCATTAGGGTTCGAACACTCGAACACCTATACGGATTCTCCTGCACAGTGGCAGATATGTAAATACAACGTTTCCTTACCATTTCTCACGCATTAGGGTTCGAACACCCGAACACCTATACGGATTCTCCTGCACAGTGGCAGATATGTAAATACAACGTTTCCTTACCATTTCTCACGCATTAGGGTTCGAACACCCGAACACCTATACGGATTCTCCTGCACAGTGGCAGATATGTAAATACAGCGTTTCATTACCATTTCTCGCGCATTAGGGTTCGAACACTCATGCACCTCTACGGATTATCCTGCACAGTGGCAGATATGTAAATACAACGTTTCCATACCATTTCTCACGCATTAGGGTTCGAACACTCGAATACCTATACGGATTCTGCTGCACAGTGGCAGATATGTAAATACAACGTTTCCTTACCATTTCTCACGCATTAGGGTTCGAACACTCGAACACCAATACGGATTCTGCTGCACAGTGGCAGATATGTAAATACAACGTTTCCATACCATTTCTCACGCATTAGGGTTCGAACACTCGAACACCTATACGGATTCTCCTGCACAGTGGCAGATATGTAAATACAACGTTTTCTTACCATTTCTCACGCATTAGGGTTCGAACACTCGAACACCTATACGGATTCTCCTGCACAGTGGCAGATATGTAAATACAACGTTTCCTTACCATTTGTCACGCATTAGGGTTCGAACACCCGAACGCCTATACGGATTCTCCTACACAGTGGCAGATATGTAAATACAACGTTTCCTTACCATTTCTCACGCATTTGGGTTCGAACACCCGAACACCTATACGGATTCTCCTGCACAGTGGCAGATATGTAAATACAGCGTTTCATTAAAATTTCTCACGCATTAGGGTTCGAACACTCATGCACCTTTACGGATTATCCTGCACAGTGGCAGATATGTAAATACAACGTTTCCATACCATTTCTCACACATTAGGGTTCGAACAGTCAAACACCTATACGGATTCGGCTGCACAGTGGCAGATATGTAAATACAACGTTTCCTTACCATTTCCCACGCATTAGGGTTCGAACACTCGAACACCTATACGGATTCTCCTGCACAGTGGCAGATATGTAAATACAGCGTTTCATTACCATTTCTCGCGCATTAGGGTTCGAACACTCGAACACCTATACGGATTCTCCGACACAGTGGCAGATATGTAAATATGGCATTTACTTACCTTTTCTCACGCATTAGGTTTCGAGCACTCAAACACCTATACGGATTCTCTTGCACAGTGGCAGATATGTAAATACAACGTTTCCTTTCCATTTCTCAACCGTTAGGGTTCGAACACTCGAACACCTATACGGATTCTCCTGCACAGTGACAGATATGTAAATACAACGTTTCCTCACCATTCCTCATGCATTAGGGGTCGATCACTCAAACACCTATACGGATTCTCCTACACAGTGGGAGATATGTAAATACGGCATTTACTTACCATTTCTCACGCATTAGGTTTCGAACACTTGAACACCTATACGGATTCTCTTGCACAGTGGCAGATATGTAAATACAACGTTTCCTTTCCATTTCTCACCCGTTAGGGTTCGAACACTCGAACACCTATACGGATTCTCCTACACAGTGGCAGATATGTAAATACAACGTTTCCATACCATTTCTCACGCATTAGGGTTCGAACACTCGAACACCTATACAGATTCTCCTGCACAGTGGCAGATATGTAAATACAACGTTTTCTTACCATTTCTCACGCATTAGGGTTCGAACACTCGAACACCTATACGGATTCTCCTGCACAGTGGCAGATATGTAAATACAACGTTTCCTTTCCATTTCTCACGCATTAGGGTTCGAACACTCGAACACCTATACGGATTCTCCGACACAGTGGCAGATATGTAAATACGGCATTTACTTACCTTTTCTCACGCATTAGGTTTCGAACACTCGAACACCTATACGGATTCTCTTGCACAGTGGCAGATATGTAAATAAAACGTTTCCTTTCCATTTCTCACCCGTTAGGGTTCGAACACTCGAACACCTATACGGATTCTCCTGCACAGTGGCAGTTATGTAAATACAATGTTTCCTTACCATTTCTCACGCATTAGGGTTCGAACACTCGAACACCTATACGAATTCTCCTGCACAGTGGCAGATATGTAAATACAACGTTTCCATTCCATTTCTCACGCATTAGGGTTCGAACACTCGAACACCTATACGGATTCTCCTGCACAGTGGCAGATATGTAAATACAACGTTTTCTTACCATTTCTCACGCATTAGGGTTCGAACACTCGAACACCTATACGGATTCTCCTGCACAGTGGCAGATATGTAAATACAACGTTTCCTTACCATTTCTCACGCATTAGGGTTCGAACACCCGAACACCTATACGGATTCTCCTGCACAGTGGCAGATATGTAAATACAACGTTTCCTTACCATTTCTCACGCATTAGGGTTCGAACACCCGAACACCTATACGGATTCTCCTGCACAGTGGCAGATATGTAAATACAGCGTTTCATTACCATTTCTCGCGCATTAGGGTTCGAACACTCATGCACCTCTACGGATTATCCTGCACAGTGGCAGATATGTAAATACAACGTTTCCATACCATTTCTCACGCATTAGGGTTCGAACACTCGAATACCTATACGGATTCTGCTGCACAGTGGCAGATATGTAAATACAACGTTTCCTTACCATTTCTCACGCATTAGGGTTCGAACACTCGAACACCAATACGGATTCTGCTGCACAGTGGCAGATATGTAAATACAACGTTTCCATACCATTTCTCACGCATTAGGGTTCGAACACTCGAACACCTATACGGATTCTCCTGCACAGTGGCAGATATGTAAATACAACGTTTTCTTACCATTTCTCACGCATTAGGGTTCGAACACTCGAACACCTATACGGATTCTCCTGCACAGTGGCAGATATGTAAATACAACGTTTCCTTACCATTTGTCACGCATTAGGGTTCGAACACCCGAACGCCTATACGGATTCTCCTACACAGTGGCAGATATGTAAATACAACGTTTCCTTACCATTTCTCACGCATTTGGGTTCGAACACCCGAACACCTATACGGATTCTCCTGCACAGTGGCAGATATGTAAATACAGCGTTTCATTAAAATTTCTCACGCATTAGGGTTCGAACACTCATGCACCTTTACGGATTATCCTGCACAGTGGCAGATATGTAAATACAACGTTTCCATACCATTTCTCACACATTAGGGTTCGAACAGTCAAACACCTATACGGATTCGGCTGCACAGTGGCAGATATGTAAATACAACGTTTCCTTACCATTTCCCACGCATTAGGGTTCGAACACTCGAACACCTATACGGATTCTCCTGCACAGTGGCAGATATGTAAATACAGCGTTTCATTACCATTTCTCGCGCATTAGGGTTCGAACACTCGAACACCTATACGGATTCTCCGACACAGTGGCAGATATGTAAATATGGCATTTACTTACCTTTTCTCACGCATTAGGTGTCGAACACTCGAACACCTATACGGATTCTCTTGCACAGTGGCAGATATGTAAATAAAACGTTTCCTTTCCATTTCTCACCCGTTAGGGTTCGAACACTCGAACACCTATACGGATTCTCCTGCACAGTGGCAGTTATGTAAATACAATGTTTCCTTACCATTTCTCACGCCTTAGGGTTCGAACACTCGAACACCAATACGGATTCTGCTGCACAGTGGCAGATATGTAAATACAACGTTTCCATACCATTTCTCACGCATTAGGGTTCGAACACTCGAACACCTATACGGATTCTCCTGCACAGTGGCAGATATGTAAATACAACGTTTTCTTACCATTTCTCACGCATTAGGGTTCGAACACTCGAACACCTATACGGATTCTCCTGCACAGTGGCAGATATGTAAATACAACGTTTCCTCACCATTCCTCACGCATTAGGGTTCGATCACTCAAACACCTATACGGATTCTCCTACACAGTGGCAGATATGTAAATACGGCATTTACTTACCATTTCTCACGCATTAGGTTTCGAGCACTCAAACACCTATACGGATTCTCTTGCACAGTGGCAGATATGTAAATACAACGTTTCCTTTCCATTTCTCAACCGTTAGGGTTCGAACACTCGAACACCTATACGGATTCTCCTGCACAGTGACAGATATGTAAATACAACGTTTCCTCACCATTCCTCATGCATTAGGGGTCGATCACTCAAACACCTATACGGATTCTCCTACACAGTGGGAGATATGTAAATACGGCATTTACTTACCATTTCTCACGCATTAGGTTTCGAACACTTGAACACCTATACGGATTCTCTTGCACAGTGGCAGATATGTAAATACAACGTTTCCTTTCCATTTCTCACCCGTTAGGGTTCGAACACTCGAACACCTATACGGATTCTCCTACACAGTGGCAGATATGTAAATACAACGTTTCCATACCATTTCTCACGGATTAGGGTTCGAACACTCGAACACCTATACGGATTCTCCTGCACAGTGGCAGAGATGTAAATACAACGTTTTCTTACCATTTCTCACGCATTAGGGTTCGAACACTCGAACACCTATACGGATTCTCCTGCACAGTGGCAGATATGTAAATACAACGTTTCCTTTCCATTTCTCACGCATTAGGGTTCGAACACTCGAACACCTATACGGATTCTCCGACACAGTGGCAGATATGTAAATACGGCATTTACTTACCTTTTCTCACGCATTAGGTTTCGAACACTCGAACACCTATACGGATTCTCTTGCACAGTGGCAGATATGTAAATAAAACGTTTCCTTTCCATTTCTCACCCGTTAGGGTTCGAACACTCGAACACCTATACGGATTCTCCTGCACAGTGGCAGTTATGTAAATACAATGTTTCCTTACCATTTCTCACGCCTTAGGGTTCGAACACTCGAACACCTATACGAATTCTCCTGCACAGTGGCAGATATGTAAATACAACGTTTCCATACCATTTCTCACGCATTAGGGTTCGAACACTCGAACATATATACGGATTCTCCTGCACAGTGGCAGATATGTAAATACAACGTTTTCTTACCATTTCTCACGCATTAGGGTTCGAACACTCGAACACCTATACGGATTCTCCTGCACAGTGGCAGATATGTAAATACAACGTTTCCTTACCATTTCTCACGCATTAGGGTTCGAACACCCGAACACCTATACGGATTCTCCTGCACAGTGGCAGATATGTAAATACAATGTTTCCTTACCATTTCTCACGCATTAGGGTTCGAACACCCGAACACCTATACGGATTCTCCTGCACAGTGGCTGATATGTAAATACAGCGTTTCATTACCATTTCTCGCGCATTAGGGTTCGAACACTCATGCACCTCTACGGATTATCCTGCACAGTGGCAGATATGTAAATACAACGTTTCCATTCCATTTCTCACGCATTAGGGTTCGAACACTCGAACACCTATACGGATTCTGCTGCACAGTGGCAGATATGTAAATACAACGTTTCCTTACCATTTCTCACGCATTAGGGTTCGAACACTCGAACACCAATACGGATTCTGCTGCACAGTGGCAGATATGTAAATACAACGTTTCCATACCAATTCTCACGCATTAGGGTTTGAACACTCGAACACCTATACGGATTCTCCTGCATAGTGGCAGATATGTAAATACAACGTTTTCTTACCATTTCTCACGCATTAGGGTTCGAACACTCGAACACCTATACGGATTCTGCTGCACAGTGGCAGATATGTAAATACAACGTTTCCATACCATTTCTCACGCATTAGGGTTCGAACACTCGAACACCTATACGGATTCTGCTGCACAGTGGCAGATATGTAAATACAACGTTTCCTTACCATTTCTCACGCATTAGGGTTCGAACACTCGAACACCAATACGGATTCTGCTGCACAGTGGCAGATATGTAAATACAACGTTTCCATACCATTTCTCACGCATTAGGGTTCGAACACTCGAACACCTATAAGGATTCTCCTGCACAGTGGCAGATATGTAAATACAACGTTTTCTTACCATTTCTCACGCATTAGGGTTCCAACACTCGAACACCTATACGGATTCTCCTGCACAGTGGCAGATATGTAAATACAACGTTTCCTCACCATTCCTCACGCATTAGGGTTCGATCACTCAAACACCTATACGGATTCTCCTACACAGTGGCAGATATGTAAATACGGCATTTACTTACCATTTCTCACGCATTAGGTTTCGAGCACTCAAACACCTATACGGATTCTCTTGCACAGTGGCAGATATGTAAATACAACGTTTCCTTTCCATTTCTCAACCGGTAGGGTTTGAACACTCGAACACCTATACGGATTCTCCTGCACAGTGGCAGATATGTAAATACAACGTTTCCTCACCATTCCTCACGCATTAGGGTTCGATCACTCAAACACCTATACGGATTCTCCTACACAGTGGCAGATATGTAAATACGGCATTTACTTACCATTTCTCACGCATTAGGTTTCGAGCACTCAAACACCTATACGGATTCTCTTGCACAGTGGCAGATATGTAAATACAACGTTTCCTTTCCATTTCTCAACCGGTAGGGTTTGAACACTCGAACACCTATACGGATTCTCCTGCACAGTGGCAGATATGTAAATACAACGTTTCCTTACCATTCCTCATGCATTAGGGTTCGATCACTCAAACACCTATACGGATTCTCCTACACAGTGGGAGATATGTAAATACGGCATTTACTTACCATTTCTCACGCATTAGGTTTCGAACACTTGAACACCTATACGGATTCTCTTGCACAGTGGCAGATATGTAAATACAACGTTCCCTTTCCATTTCTCACCCGTTAGGGTTCGAACACTCGAACACCTATACGGATTCTCCTGCACAGTGGCAGATATGTAAATACAACGTTTCCATACCATTTCTCACGCGTTAGGGTTCGAACACTCGAACACCTATACGGATTCTCCTGCACAGTGGCAGATATGTAAATACAACGTTTTCTTACCATTTCTCACGCATTAGGGTTCGAACACTCGAACACCTATACGGATTCTCCTGCACAGTGGCAGATATGTAAATACAACGTTTCCTTTCCATTTCTCACGCATTAGGGTTCGAACACTCGAACACCTATACGGATTCTCCGACACAGTGGCAGATATGTAAATACGGCATTTACTTACCTTTTCTCACGCATTAGGTTTCGAACACTCGAACACCTATACGGATTCTCTTGCACAGTGGTAGATATGTAAATAAAACGTTTCCTTTCCATTTCTCACCCGTTAGGGTTCGAACACTCGAACACCTATACGGATTCTCCTGCACAGTGGCAGTTATGTAAATACAATGTTTCCTTACCATTTCTCACGCATTAGGGTTCGAACACTCGAACACCTATACGAATTCTCCTGCACAGTGGCAGATATGTAAATACAACGTTTCCATACCATTTCTCACGCATTAGGGTTCGAACACTCGAACACCTATACGGATTCTGCTGCACAGTGGCAGATATGTAAATACAACGTTTCCTTACCATTTCTCACGCATTAGGGTTCGAACACTCGAACACCAATACGGATTCTGCTGCACAGTGGCAGATATGTAAATACAACGTTTCCATACCATTTCTCACGCATTAGGGTTCGAACACTCGAACACCTATAAGGATTCTCCTGCACAGTGGCAGATATGTAAATACAACGTTTTCTTACCATTTCTCACGCATTAGGGTTCCAACACTCGAACACCTATACGGATTCTCCTGCACAGTGGCAGATATGTAAATACAACGTTTCCTCACCATTCCTCACGCATTAGGGTTCGATCACTCAAACACCTATACGGATTCTCCTACACAGTGGCAGATATGTAAATACGGCATTTACTTACCATTTCTCACGCATTAGGTTTCGAGCACTCAAACACCTATACGGATTCTCTTGCACAGTGGCAGATATGTAAATACAACGTTTCCTTTCCATTTCTCAACCGGTAGGGTTTGAACACTCGAACACCTATACGGATTCTCCTGCACAGTGGCAGATATGTAAATACAACGTTTCCTTACCATTCCTCATGCATTAGGGTTCGATCACTCAAACACCTATACGGATTCTCCTACACAGTGGGAGATATGTAAATACGGCATTTACTTACCATTTCTCACGCATTAGGTTTCGAACACTTGAACACCTATACGGATTCTCTTGCACAGTGGCAGATATGTAAATACAACGTTCCCTTTCCATTTCTCACCCGTTAGGGTTCGAACACTCGAACACCTATACGGATTCTCCTGCACAGTGGCAGATATGTAAATACAACGTTTCCATACCATTTCTCACGCGTTAGGGTTCGAACACTCGAACACCTATACGGATTCTCCTGCACAGTGGCAGATATGTAAATACAACGTTTTCTTACCATTTCTCACGCATTAGGGTTCGAACACTCGAACACCTATACGGATTCTCCTGCACAGTGGCAGATATGTAAATACAACGTTTCCTTTCCATTTCTCACGCATTAGGGTTCGAACACTCGAACACCTATACGGATTCTCCGACACAGTGGCAGATATGTAAATACGGCATTTACTTACCTTTTCTCACGCATTAGGTTTCGAACACTCGAACACCTATACGGATTCTCTTGCACAGTGGCAGATATGTAAATAAAACGTTTCCTTTCCATTTCTCACCCGTTAGGGTTCGAACACTCGAACACCTATACGGATTCTCCTGCACAGTGGCAGTTATGTAAATACAATGTTTCCTTACCATTTCTCACGCATTAGGGTTCGAACACTCGAACACCTATACGAATTCTCCTGCACAGTGGCAGATATGTAAATACAACGTTTCCATACCATTTCTCACGCATTAGGGTTCGAACACTCGAACACCTATACGGATTCTGCTGCACAGTGGCAGATATGTAAATACAACGTTTCCTTACCATTTCTCACGCATTAGGGTTCGAACACTCGAACACCAATACGGATTCTGCTGCACAGTGGCAGATATGTAAATACAACGTTTCCATACCATTTCTCACGCATTAGGGTTCGAACACTCGAACACCTATAAGGATTCTCCTGCACAGTGGCAGATATGTAAATACAACGTTTTCTTACCATTTCTCACGCATTAGGGTTCCAACACTCGAACACCTATACGGATTCTCCTGCACAGTGGCAGATATGTAAATACAACGTTTCCTCACCATTCCTCACGCATTAGGGTTCGATCACTCAAACACCTATACGGATTCTCCTACACAGTGGCAGATATGTAAATACGGCATTTACTTACCATTTCTCACGCATTAGGTTTCGAGCACTCAAACACCTATACGGATTCTCTTGCACAGTGGCAGATATGTAAATACAACGTTTCCTTTCCATTTCTCAACCGGTAGGGTTTGAACACTCGAACACCTATACGGATTCTCCTGCACAGTGGCAGATATGTAAATACAACGTTTCCTTACCATTCCTCATGCATTAGGGTTCGATCACTCAAACACCTATACGGATTCTCCTACACAGTGGGAGATATGTAAATACGGCATTTACTTACCATTTCTCACGCATTAGGTTTCGAACACTTGAACACCTATACGGATTCTCTTGCACAGTGGCAGATATGTAAATACAACGTTCCCTTTCCATTTCTCACCCGTTAGGGTTCGAACACTCGAACACCTATACGGATTCTCCTGCACAGTGGCAGATATGTAAATACAACGTTTCCATACCATTTCTCACGCGTTAGGGTTCGAACACTCGAACACCTATACGGATTCTCCTGCACAGTGGCAGATATGTAAATACAACGTTTTCTTACCATTTCTCACGCATTAGGGTTCGAACACTCGAACACCTATACGGATTCTCCTGCACAGTGGCAGATATGTAAATACAACGTTTCCTTTCCATTTCTCACGCATTAGGGTTCGAACACTCGAACACCTATACGGATTCTCCGACACAGTGGCAGATATGTAAATACGGCATTTACTTACCTTTTCTCACGCATTAGGTTTCGAACACTCGAACACCTATACGGATTCTCTTGCACAGTGGCAGATATGTAAATAAAACGTTTCCTTTCCATTTCTCACCCGTTAGGGTTCGAACACTCGAACACCTATACGGATTCTCCTGCACAGTGGCAGTTATGTAAATACAATGTTTCCTTACCATTTCTCACGCATTAGGGTTCGAACACTCGAACACCTATACGAATTCTCCTGCACAGTGGCAGATATGTAAATACAACGTTTCCATACCATTTCTCACGCATTAGGGTTCGAACACTCGAACACCTATACGGATTCTGCTGCACAGTGGCAGATATGTAAATACAACGTTTCCTTACCATTTCTCACGCATTAGGGTTCGAACACTCGAACACCAATACGGATTCTGCTGCACAGTGGCAGATATGTAAATACAACGTTTCCATACCATTTCTCACGCATTAGGGTTCGAACACTCGAACACCTATAAGGATTCTCCTGCACAGTGGCAGATATGTAAATACAACGTTTTCTTACCATTTCTCACGCATTAGGGTTCCAACACTCGAACACCTATACGGATTCTCCTGCACAGTGGCAGATATGTAAATACAACGTTTCCTCACCATTCCTCACGCATTAGGGTTCGATCACTCAAACACCTATACGGATTCTCCTACACAGTGGCAGATATGTAAATACGGCATTTACTTACCATTTCTCACGCATTAGGTTTCGAGCACTCAAACACCTATACGGATTCTCTTGCACAGTGGCAGATATGTAAATACAACGTTTCCTTTCCATTTCTCAACCGGTAGGGTTTGAACACTCGAACACCTATACGGATTCTCCTGCACAGTGGCAGATATGTAAATACAACGTTTCCTCACCATTCCTCATGCATTAGGGTTCGATCACTCAAACACCTATACGGATTCTCCTACACAGTGGGAGATATGTAAATACGGCATTTACTTACCATTTCTCACGCATTAGGTTTCGAACACTTGATCACCTATACGGATTCTCTTGCACAGTGGCAGATATGTAAATACAACGTTCCCTTTCCATTTCTCACCCGTTAGGGTTCGAACACTCGAACACCTATACGGATTCTCCTGCACAGTGGCAGATATGTAAATACAACGTTTCCATACCATTTCTCACGCGTTAGGGTTCGAACACTCGAACACCTATACGGATTCTCCTGCACAGTGGCAGATATGTAAATACAACGTTTTCTTACCATTTCTCACGCATTAGGGTTCGAACACTCGAACACCTATACGGATTCTCCTGCACAGTGGCAGATATGTAAATACAACGTTTCCTTTCCATTTCTCACGCATTAGGGTTCGAACACTCGAACACCTATACGGATTCTCCGACACAGTGGCAGATATGTAAATACGGCATTTACTTACCTTTTCTCACGCATTAGGTTTCGAACACTCGAACACCTATACGGACTCTCTTGCACAGTGGCAGATATGTAAATAAAACGTTTCCTTTCCATTTCTCACCCGTTAGGGTTCGAACACTCGAACACCTATACGGATTCTCCTGCACAGTGGCAGTTATGTAAATACAATGTTTCCTTACCATTTCTCACGCATTAGGGTTCGAACACTCGAACACCTATACGAATTCTCCTGCACAGTGGCAGATATGTAAATACAACGTTTCCATACCATTTCTCACGCATTAGGGTTCGAACACTCGAACACCTATACGGATTCTCCTGCACAGTGGCAGATATGTAAATACAACGTTTTCTTACCATTTCTCACGCATTAGGGTTCGAACACTCGAACACCTATACGGATTCTCCTGCACAGTGGCAGATATGTAAATACAACGTTTCCTTACCATTTCTCACGCATTAGGGTTCGAACACCCGAACACCTATACGGATTCTCCTGCACAGTGGCAGATATGTAAATACAATGTTTCCTTACCATTTCTCACGCATTAGGGTTCGAACACCCGAACACCTATACGGATTCTCCTGCACAGTGGCTGATATGTAAATACAGCGTTTCATTACCATTTCTCGCGCATTAGGGTTCGAACACTCATGCACCTCTACGGATTATCCTGCACAGCGGCAGATATGTAAATACAACGTTTCCATACCATTTCTCACGCATTAGGGTTCGAACACTCGAACACCTATACGGATTCTGCTGCACAGTGGCAGATATGTAAATACAACGTTTCCTTACCATTTCTCACGCATTAGGGTTCGAACACTCGAACACCAATACGGATTCTGCTGCACAGTGGCAGATATGTAAATACAACGTTTCCATACCATTTCTCACGCATTAGGGTTTGAACACTCGAACACCTATACGGATTCTCCTGCACAGTGTCAGATATGTAAATACAACGTTTTCTCAACATTTCTCACGCATTAGGGTTCGAACACTCGAACACCTATACGGATTCTGCTGCACAGTGGCAGATATGTAAATACAACGTTTCCATACCATTTCTCACGCATTAGGGTTCGAACACTCGAACACCTATACGGATTCTGCTGCACAGTGGCAGATATGTAAATACAACGTTTCCTTACCATTTCTCACGCATTAGGGTTCGAACACTCGAACACCATTACGGATTCTGCTGCACAGTGGCAGATATGTAAATACAACGTTTCCATACCATTTCTCACGCATTAGGGTTCGAACACTCGAACACCTATAAGGATTCTCCTGCACAGTGGCAGATATGTAAATACAACGTTTTCTTACCATTTCTCACCCATTAGGGTTCCAACACTCGAACACCTATACGGATTCTCCTGCACAGTGGCAGATATGTAAATACAACGTTTCCTCACCATTCCTCACGCATTAGGGTTCGATCACTCAAACACCTATACGGATTCTCCTACACAGTGGCAGATATGTAAATACGGCATTTACTTACCATTTCTCACGCATTAGGTTTCGAGCACTCAAACACCTATACGGATTCTCTTGCACAGTGGCAGATATGTAAATACAACGTTTCCTTTCCATTTCTCAACCGGTAGGGTTTGAACACTCGAACACCTATACGGATTCTCCTGCACAGTGGCAGATATGTAAATACAACGTTTCCTCACCATTCCTCATGCATTAGGGTTCGATCACTCAAACACCTATACGGATTCTCCTACACAGTGGGAGATATGTAAATACGGCATTTACTTACCATTTCTCACGCATTAGGTTTCGAACACTTGATCACCTATACGGATTCTCTTGCACAGTGGCAGATATGTAAATACAACGTTCCCTTTCCATTTCTCACCCGTTAGGGTTCGAACACTCGAACACCTATACGGATTCTCCTGCACAGTGGCAGATATGTAAATACAACGTTTCCATACCATTTCTCACGCGTTAGGGTTCGAACACTCGAACACCTATACGGATTCTCCTGCACAGTGGCAGATATGTAAATACAACGTTTTCTTACCATTTCTCACGCATTAGGGTTCGAACACTCGAACACCTATACGGATTCTCCTGCACAGTGGCAGATATGTAAATACAACGTTTCCTTTCCATTTCTCACGCATTAGGGTTCGAACACTCGAACACCTATACGGATTCTCCGACACAGTGGCAGATATGTAAATACGGCATTTACTTACCTTTTCTCACGCATTAGGTTTCGAACACTCGAACACCTATACGGACTCTCTTGCACAGTGGCAGATTTGTAAATAAAACGTTTCCTTTCCATTTCTCACCCGTTAGGGTTCGAACACTCGAACACCTATACGGATTCTCCTGCACAGTGGCAGTTATGTAAATACAATGTTTCCTTACCATTTCTCACGCATTAGGGTTCGAACACTCGAACACCTATACGAATTCTCCTGCACAGTGGCAGATATGTAAATACAACGTTTCCATACCATTTCTCACGCATTAGGGTTCGAACACTCGAACACCTATACGGATTCTCCTGCACAGTGGCAGATATGTAAATACAACGTTTTCTTACCATTTCTCACGCATTAGGGTTCGAACACTCGAACACCTATACGGATTCTCCTGCACAGTGGCAGATATGTAAATACAACGTTTCCTTACCATTTCTCACGCATTAGGGTTCGAACACCCGAACACCTATACGGATTCTCCTGCACAGTGGCAGATATGTAAATACAATGTTTCCTTACCATTTCTCACGCATTAGGGTTCGAACACCCGAACACCTATACGGATTCTCCTGCACAGTGGCTGATATGTAAATACAGCGTTTCATTACCATTTCTCGCGCATTAGGGTTCGAACACTCATGCACCTCTACGGATTATCCTGCACAGCGGCAGATATGTAAATACAACGTTTCCATACCATTTCTCACGCATTAGGGTTCGAACACTCGAACACCTATACGGATTCTGCTGCACAGTGGCAGATATGTAAATACAACGTTTCCTTACCATTTCTCACGCATTAGGGTTCGAACACTCGAACACCAATACGGATTCTGCTGCACAGTGGCAGATATGTAAATACAACGTTTCCATACCATTTCTCACGCATTAGGGTTTGAACACTCGAACACCTATACGGATTCTCCTGCACAGTGTCAGATATGTAAATACAACGTTTTCTCAACATTTCTCACGCATTAGGGTTCGAACACTCGAACACCTATACGGATTCTGCTGCACAGTGGCAGATATGTAAATACAACGTTTCCATACCATTTCTCACGCATTAGGGTTCGAACACTCGAACACCTATACGGATTCTGCTGCACAGTGGCAGATATGTAAATACAACGTTTCCTTACCATTTCTCACGCATTAGGGTTCGAACACTCGAACACCATTACGGATTCTGCTGCACAGTGGCAGATATGTAAATACAACGTTTCCATACCATTTCTCACGCATTAGGGTTCGAACACTCGAACACCTATAAGGATTCTCCTGCACAGTGGCAGATATGTAAATACAACGTTTTCTTACCATTTCTCACCCATTAGGGTTCCAACACTCGAACACCTATACGGATTCTCCTGCACAGTGGCAGATATGTAAATACAACGTTTCCTCACCATTCCTCACGCATTAGGGTTCGATCACTCAAACACCTATACGGATTCTCCTACACAGTGGCAGATATGTAAATACGGCATTTACTTACCATTTCTCACGCATTAGGTTTCGAGCACTCAAACACCTATACGGATTCTCTTGCACAGTGGCAGATATGTAAATACAACGTTTCCTTTCCATTTCTCAACCGTTAGGGTTTGAACACTCGAACACCTATACGGATTCTCCTGCACAGTGGCAGATATGTAAATACAACGTTTCCTCACCATTCCTCATGCATTAGGGTTCGATCACTCAAACACCTATACGGATTCTCCTACACAGTGGGAGATATGTAAATACGGCATTTACTTACCATTTCTCACGCATTAGGTTTCGAACACTTGAACACCTATACGGATTCTCTTGCACAGTGGCAGATATGTAAATACAACGTTCCCTTTCCATTTCTCACCCGTTAGGGTTCGAACACTCGAACACCTATACGGATTCTCCTGCACAGTGGCAGATATGTAAATACAACGTTTCCATACCATTTCTCACGCGTTAGGGTTCGAACACTCGAACACCTATACGGATTCTCCTGCACAGTGGCAGATATGTAAATACAACGTTTTCTTACCATTTCTCACGCATTAGGGTTCGAACACTCGAACACCTATACGGATTCTCCTGCACAGTGGCAGATATGTAAATACAACGTTTCCTTTCCATTTCTCACGCATTAGGGTTCGAACACTCGAACACCTATACGGATTCTCCGACACAGTGGCAGATATGTAAATACGGCATTTACTTACCTTTTCTCACGCATTAGGTTTCGAACACTCGAACACCTATACGGATTCTCTTGCACAGTGGCAGATATGTAAATAAAACGTTTCCTTTCCATTTCTCACCCGTTAGGGTTCGAACACTCGAACACCTATACGGATTCTCCTGCACAGTGGCAGTTATGTAAATACAATGTTTCCTTACCATTTCTCACGCCTTAGGGTTCGAACACTCGAACACCTATACGAATTCTCCTGCACAGTGGCAGATATGTAAATACAACGTTTCCATACCATTTCTCACGCATTAGGGTTCGAACACTCGAACATATATACGGATTCTCCTGCACAGTGGCAGATATGTAAATACAACGTTTTCTTACCATTTCTCACGCATTAGGGTTCGAACACTCGAACACCTATACGGATTCTCCTGCACAGTGGCAGATATGTAAATACAACGTTTCCTTACCATTTCTCACGCATTAGGGTTCGAACACCCGAACACCTATACGGATTCTCCTGCACAGTGGCAGATATGTAAATACAATGTTTCCTTACCATTTCTCACGCATTAGGGTTCGAACACCCGAACACCTATACGGATTCTCCTGCACAGTGGCTGATATGTAAATACAGCGTTTCATTACCATTTCTCGCGCATTAGGGTTCGAACACTCATGCACCTCTACGGATTATCCTGCACAGTGGCAGATATGTAAATACAACGTTTCCATTCCATTTCTCACGCATTAGGGTTCGAACACTCGAACACCTATACGGATTCTGCTGCACAGTGGCAGATATGTAAATACAACGTTTCCTTACCATTTCTCACGCATTAGGGTTCGAACACTCGAACACCAATACGGATTCTGCTGCACAGTGGCAGATATGTAAATACAACGTTTCCATACCAATTCTCACGCATTAGGGTTTGAACACTCGAACACCTATACGGATTCTCCTGCATAGTGGCAGATATGTAAATACAACGTTTTCTTACCATTTCTCACGCATTAGGGTTCGAACACTCGAACACCTATACGGATTCTGCTGCACAGTGGCAGATATGTAAATACAACGTTTCCATACCATTTCTCACGCATTAGGGTTCGAACACTCGAACACCTATACGGATTCTGCTGCACAGTGGCAGATATGTAAATACAACGTTTCCTTACCATTTCTCACGCATTAGGGTTCGAACACTCGAACACCAATACGGATTCTGCTGCACAGTGGCAGATATGTAAATACAACGTTTCCATACCATTTCTCACGCATTAGGGTTCGAACACTCGAACACCTATAAGGATTCTCCTGCACAGTGGCAGATATGTAAATACAACGTTTTCTTACCATTTCTCACGCATTAGGGTTCCAACACTCGAACACCTATACGGATTCTCCTGCACAGTGGCAGATATGTAAATACAACGTTTCCTCACCATTCCTCACGCATTAGGGTTCGATCACTCAAACACCTATACGGATTCTCCTACACAGTGGCAGATATGTAAATACGGCATTTACTTACCATTTCTCACGCATTAGGTTTCGAGCACTCAAACACCTATACGGATTCTCTTGCACAGTGGCAGATATGTAAATACAACGTTTCCTTTCCATTTCTCAACCGGTAGGGTTTGAACACTCGAACACCTATACGGATTCTCCTGCACAGTGGCAGATATGTAAATACAACGTTTCCTTACCATTCCTCATGCATTAGGGTTCGATCACTCAAACACCTATACGGATTCTCCTACACAGTGGGAGATATGTAAATACGGCATTTACTTACCATTTCTCACGCATTAGGTTTCGAACACTTGAACACCTATACGGATTCTCTTGCACAGTGGCAGATATGTAAATACAACGTTCCCTTTCCATTTCTCACCCGTTAGGGTTCGAACACTCGAACACCTATACGGATTCTCCTGCACAGTGGCAGATATGTAAATACAACGTTTCCATACCATTTCTCACGCGTTAGGGTTCGAACACTCGAACACCTATACGGATTCTCCTGCACAGTGGCAGATATGTAAATACAACGTTTTCTTACCATTTCTCACGCATTAGGGTTCGAACACTCGAACACCTATACGGATTCTCCTGCACAGTGGCAGATATGTAAATACAACGTTTCCTTTCCATTTCTCACGCATTAGGGTTCGAACACTCGAACACCTATACGGATTCTCCGACACAGTGGCAGATATGTAAATACGGCATTTACTTACCTTTTCTCACGCATTAGGTTTCGAACACTCGAACACCTATACGGATTCTCTTGCACAGTGGTAGATATGTAAATAAAACGTTTCCTTTCCATTTCTCACCCGTTAGGGTTCGAACACTCGAACACCTATACGGATTCTCCTGCACAGTGGCAGTTATGTAAATACAATGTTTCCTTACCATTTCTCACGCATTAGGGTTCGAACACTCGAACACCTATACGAATTCTCCTGCACAGTGGCAGATATGTAAATACAACGTTTCCATACCATTTCTCACGCATTAGGGTTCGAACACTCGAACACCTATACGGATTCTGCTGCACAGTGGCAGATATGTAAATACAACGTTTCCTTACCATTTCTCACGCATTAGGGTTCGAACACTCGAACACCAATACGGATTCTGCTGCACAGTGGCAGATATGTAAATACAACGTTTCCATACCATTTCTCACGCATTAGGGTTCGAACACTCGAACACCTATAAGGATTCTCCTGCACAGTGGCAGATATGTAAATACAACGTTTTCTTACCATTTCTCACGCATTAGGGTTCCAACACTCGAACACCTATACGGATTCTCCTGCACAGTGGCAGATATGTAAATACAACGTTTCCTCACCATTCCTCACGCATTAGGGTTCGATCACTCAAACACCTATACGGATTCTCCTACACAGTGGCAGATATGTAAATACGGCATTTACTTACCATTTCTCACGCATTAGGTTTCGAGCACTCAAACACCTATACGGATTCTCTTGCACAGTGGCAGATATGTAAATACAACGTTTCCTTTCCATTTCTCAACCGGTAGGGTTTGAACACTCGAACACCTATACGGATTCTCCTGCACAGTGGCAGATATGTAAATACAACGTTTCCTTACCATTCCTCATGCATTAGGGTTCGATCACTCAAACACCTATACGGATTCTCCTACACAGTGGGAGATATGTAAATACGGCATTTACTTACCATTTCTCACGCATTAGGTTTCGAACACTTGAACACCTATACGGATTCTCTTGCACAGTGGCAGATATGTAAATACAACGTTCCCTTTCCATTTCTCACCCGTTAGGGTTCGAACACTCGAACACCTATACGGATTCTCCTGCACAGTGGCAGATATGTAAATACAACGTTTCCATACCATTTCTCACGCGTTAGGGTTCGAACACTCGAACACCTATACGGATTCTCCTGCACAGTGGCAGTTATGTAAATACAATGTTTCCTTACCATTTCTCACGCATTAGGGTTCGAACACTCGAACACCTATACGAATTCTCCTGCACAGTGGCAGATATGTAAATACAACGTTTCCATACCATTTCTCACGCATTAGGGTTCGAACACTCGAACACCTATACGGATTCTGCTGCACAGTGGCAGATATGTAAATACAACGTTTCCTTACCATTTCTCACGCATTAGGGTTCGAACACTCGAACACCAATACGGATTCTGCTGCACAGTGGCAGATATGTAAATACAACGTTTCCATACCATTTCTCACGCATTAGGGTTCGAACACTCGAACACCTATAAGGATTCTCCTGCACAGTGGCAGATATGTAAATACAACGTTTTCTTACCATTTCTCACGCATTAGGGTTCCAACACTCGAACACCTATACGGATTCTCCTGCACAGTGGCAGATATGTAAATACAACGTTTCCTCACCATTCCTCACGCATTAGGGTTCGATCACTCAAACACCTATACGGATTCTCCTACACAGTGGCAGATATGTAAATACGGCATTTACTTACCATTTCTCACGCATTAGGTTTCGAGCACTCAAACACCTATACGGATTCTCTTGCACAGTGGCAGATATGTAAATACAACGTTTCCTTTCCATTTCTCAACCGGTAGGGTTTGAACACTCGAACACCTATACGGATTCTCCTGCACAGTGGCAGATATGTAAATACAACGTTTCCTCACCATTCCTCATGCATTAGGGTTCGATCACTCAAACACCTATACGGATTCTCCTACACAGTGGGAGATATGTAAATACGGCATTTACTTACCATTTCTCACGCATTAGGTTTCGAACACTTGATCACCTATACGGATTCTCTTGCACAGTGGCAGATATGTAAATACAACGTTCCCTTTCCATTTCTCACCCGTTAGGGTTCGAACACTCGAACACCTATACGGATTCTCCTGCACAGTGGCAGATATGTAAATACAACGTTTCCATACCATTTCTCACGCGTTAGGGTTCGAACACTCGAACACCTATACGGATTCTCCTGCACAGTGGCAGATATGTAAATACAACGTTTTCTTACCATTTCTCACGCATTAGGGTTCGAACACTCGAACACCTATACGGATTCTCCTGCACAGTGGCAGATATGTAAATACAACGTTTCCTTTCCATTTCTCACGCATTAGGGTTCGAACACTCGAACACCTATACGGATTCTCCGACACAGTGGCAGATATGTAAATACGGCATTTACTTACCTTTTCTCACGCATTAGGTTTCGAACACTCGAACACCTATACGGACTCTCTTGCACAGTGGCAGATATGTAAATAAAACGTTTCCTTTCCATTTCTCACCCGTTAGGGTTCGAACACTCGAACACCTATACGGATTCTCCTGCACAGTGGCAGTTATGTAAATACAATGTTTCCTTACCATTTCTCACGCATTAGGGTTCGAACACTCGAACACCTATACGAATTCTCCTGCACAGTGGCAGATATGTAAATACAACGTTTCCATACCATTTCTCACGCATTAGGGTTCGAACACTCGAACACCTATACGGATTCTCCTACACAGTGGCAGATATGTAAATACAACGTTTTCTTACCATTTCTCACGCATTAGGGTTCGAACACTCGAACACCTATACGGATTCTCCTGCACAGTGGCAGATATGTAAATACAACGTTTCCTTACCATTTCTCACGCATTAGGGTTCGAACACCCGAACACCTATACGGATTCTCCTGCACAGTGGCAGATATGTAAATACAATGTTTCCTTACCATTTCTCACGCATTAGGGTTCGAACACCCGAACACCTATACGGATTCTCCTGCACAGTGGCTGATATGTAAATACAGCGTTTCATTACCATTTCTCGCGCATTAGGGTTCGAACACTCATGCACCTCTACGGATTATCCTGCACAGCGGCAGATATGTAAATACAACGTTTCCATACCATTTCTCACGCATTAGGGTTCGAACACTCGAACACCTATACGGATTCTGCTGCACAGTGGCAGATATGTAAATACAACGTTTCCTTACCATTTCTCACGCATTAGGGTTCGAACACTCGAACACCAATACGGATTCTGCTGCACAGTGGCAGATATGTAAATACAACGTTTCCATACCATTTCTCACGCATTAGGGTTTGAACACTCGAACACCTATACGGATTCTCCTGCACAGTGTCAGATATGTAAATACAACGTTTTCTCAACATTTCTCACGCATTAGGGTTCGAACACTCGAACACCTATACGGATTCTGCTGCACAGTGGCAGATATGTAAATACAACGTTTCCATACCATTTCTCACGCATTAGGGTTCGAACACTCGAACACCTATACGGATTCTGCTGCACAGTGGCAGATATGTAAATACAACGTTTCCTTACCATTTCTCACGCATTAGGGTTCGAACACTCGAACACCATTACGGATTCTGCTGCACAGTGGCAGATATGTAAATACAACGTTTCCATACCATTTCTCACGCATTAGGGTTCGAACACTCGAACACCTATAAGGATTCTCCTGCACAGTGGCAGATATGTAAATACAACGTTTTCTTACCATTTCTCACCCATTAGGGTTCCAACACTCGAACACCTATACGGATTCTCCTGCACAGTGGCAGATATGTAAATACAACGTTTCCTCACCATTCCTCACGCATTAGGGTTCGATCACTCAAACAACTATACGGATTCTCCTACACAGTGGCAGATATGTAAATACGGCATTTACTTACCATTTCTCACGCATTAGGTTTCGAGCACTCAAACACCTATACGGATTCTCTTGCACAGTGGCAGATATGTAAATACAACGTTTCCTTTCCATTTCTCAACCGTTAGGGTTTGAACACTCGAACACCTATACGGATTCTCCTGCACAGTGGCAGATATGTAAATACAACGTTTCCTCACCATTCCTCATGCATTAGGGTTCGATCACTCAAACACCTATACGGATTCTCCTACACAGTGGGAGATATGTAAATACGGCATTTACTTACCATTTCTCACGCATTAGGTTTCGAACACTTGAACACCTATACGGATTCTCTTGCACAGTGGCAGATATGTAAATACAACGTTCCCTTTCCATTTCTCACCCGTTAGGGTTCGAACACTCGAACACCTATACGGATTCTCCTGCACAGTGGCAGATATGTAAATACAACGTTTCCATACCATTTCTCACGCGTTAGGGTTCGAACACTCGAACACCTATACGGATTCTCCTGCACAGTGGCAGATATGTAAATACAACGTTTTCTTACCATTTCTCACGCATTAGGGTTCGAACACTCGAACACCTATACGGATTCTCCTGCACAGTGGCAGATATGTAAATACAACGTTTCCTTTCCATTTCTCACGCATTAGGGTTCGAACACTCGAACACCTATACGGATTCTCCGACACAGTGGCAGATATGTAAATACGGCATTTACTTACCTTTTCTCACGCATTAGGTTTCGAACACTCGAACACCTATACGGATTCTCTTGCACAGTGGCAGATATGTAAATAAAACGTTTCCTTTCCATTTCTCACCCGTTAGGGTTCGAACACTCGAACACCTATACGGATTCTCCTGCACAGTGGCAGATATGTAAATACAACGTTTCCTCACCATTCCTCACGCATTAGGGTTCGATCACTCAAACACCTATACGGATTCTCCTACACAGTGGCAGATATGCAAATACGGCATTTACTTACCATTTCTCACGCATTAGGTTTCGAGCACTCAAACACCTATACGGATTCTCTTGCACAGTGGCAGATATGTAAATACAACGTTTCCTTTCCATTTCTCAACCGTTAGGGTTTGAACACTCGAACACCTATATGGATTCTCCTGCACAGTGGCAGATATGTAAATACAACGTTTCCTCACCATTCCTCATGCATTAGGGTTCGATCACTCAAACACCTATACGGATTCTCCTACACAGTGGGAGATATGTAAATACGGCATTTACTTACCATTTCTCACGTATTAGGTTTCGAACACTTGAACACCTATACGGATTCTCTTGCACAGTGGCAGATATGTAAATACAACGTTCCCTTTCCATTTCTCACCCGTTAGGGTTCGAACACTCGAACACCTATACGGATTCTCCTGCACAGTGGCAGATATGTAAATACAACGTTTCCATACCATTTCTCACGCGTTAGGGTTCGAACACTCGAACACCTATACGGATTCTCCTGCACAGTGGCAGATATGTAAATACAACGTTTTCTTACCATTTCTCACGCATTAGGGTTCGAACACTCGAACACCTATACGGATTCTCCTGCACAGTGGCAGATATGTAAATACAACGTTTCCTTTCCATTTCTCACGCATTAGGGTTCGAACACTCGAACACCTATACGGATTCTCCGACACAGTGGCAGATATGTAAATACGGCATTTACTTACCTTTTCTCACGCATTAGGTTTCGAACACTCGAACACCTATACGGATTCTCTTGCACAGTGGCAGATATGTAAATAAAACGTTTCCTTTCCATTTCTCACCCGTTAGGGTTCGAACACTCGAACACCTATACGGATTCTCCTGCACAGTGGCAGTTATGTAAATACAATGTTTCCTTACCATTTCTCACGCATTAGGGTTCGAACACTCGAACACCTATACGAATTCTCCTGCACAGTGGCAGATATGTAAATACAACGTTTCCATACCATTTCTCACGCATTAGGGTTCGAACACTCGAACACCTATACGGATTCTCCTGCACAGTGGCAGATATGTAAATACAACGTTTTCTTACCATTTCTCACGCATTAGGGTTCGAACACTCGAACACCTATACGGATTCTCCTGCACAGTGGCAGATATGTAAATACAACGTTTCCTTACCATTTCTCACGCATTAGGGTTCGAACACCCGAACACCTATACGGATTCTCCTGCACAGTGGCAGATATGTAAATACAACGTTTCCTTACCATTTCTCACGCATTAGGGTTCGAACACCCGAACACCTATACGGATTCTCCTGCACAGTGGCAGATATGTAAATACAGCGTTTCATTACCATTTCTCGCGCATTAGGGTTCGAACACTCATGCACCTCTACGGATTATCCTGCACAGTGGCAGATATGTAAATACAACGTTTCCATACCATTTCTCACGCATTAGGGTTCGAACACTCGAATACCTATACGGATTCTGCTGCACAGTGGCAGATATGTAAATACAACGTTTCCTTACCATTTCTCACGCATTAGGGTTCGAACACTCGAACACCAATACGGATTCTGCTGCACAGTGGCAGATATGTAAATACAACGTTTCCATACCATTTCTCACGCATTAGGGTTCGAACACTCGAACACCTATACGGATTCTCCGACACAGTGGCAGATATGTAAATACGGCATTTACTTACCTTTTCTCACGCATTAGGTTTCGAACACTCGAACACCTATACGGATTCTCTTGCACAGTGGCAGATATGTAAATAAAACGTTTCCTTTCCATTTCTCACCCGTTAGGGTTCGAACACTCGAACACCTATACGGATTCTCCTGCACAGTGGCAGTTATGTAAATACAATGTTTCCTTACCATTTCTCACGCATTAGGGTTCGAACACTCGAACACCTATACGAATTCTCCTGCACAGTGGCAGATATGTAAATACAACGTTTCCATACCATTTCCCACGCATTAGGGTTCGAACACTCGAACACCTATACGGATTCTCCTGCACAGTGGCAGATATGTAAATACAACGTTTTCTTACCATTTCTCACGCATTAGGGTTCGAACACTCGAACACCTATACGGATTCTCCTGCACAGTGGCAGATATGTAAATACAACGTTTCCTTACCATTTCTCACGCATTAGGGTTCGAACACCCGAACACCTATACGGATTCTCCTGCACAGTGGCAGATATGTAAATACAACGTTTCCTTACCATTTCTCACGCATTAGGGTTCGAACACCCGAACACCTATACGGATTCTCCTGCACAGTGGCAGAAATGTAAATACAGCGTTTCATTACCATTTCTCGCGCATTAGGGTTCGAACACTCATGCACCTCTACGGATTATCCTGCACAGTGGCAGATATGTAAATACAACGTTTCCATACCATTTCTCACGCATTAGGGTTCGAACACTCGAATACCTATACGGATTCTGCTGCACTGTGGCAGATATGTAAATACAACGTTTCCTTACCATTTCTCACGCATTAGGGTTCGAACACTCGAACACCAATACGGATTCTGCTGCACAGTGGCAGATATGTAAATACAACGTTTCCATACCATTTCTCACGCATTAGGGTTCGAACACTCGAACACCTATACGGATTCTCCTGCACAGTGGCAGATATGTAAATACAACGTTTTCTTACCATTTCTCACGCATTAGGGTTCGAACACTCGAACTCCTATACGGATTCTCCTACACAGTGGCAGATATGTAAATACAACGTTTCCTTACCATTTGTCACGCATTAGGGTTCGAACACCCGAACGCCTATACGGATTCTCCTACACAGTGGCAGATATGTAAATACAACGTTTCCTTACCATTTCTCACGCATTTGGGTTCGAACACCCGAACACCTATACGGATTCTCCTGCACAGTGGCAGATATGTAAATACAGCGTTTCATTAAAATTTCTCACGCATTAGGGTTCGAACACTCATGCACCTTTACGGATTATCCTGCACAGTGGCAGATATGTAAATACAACGTTTCCATACCATTTCTCACACATTAGGGTTCGAACAGTCAAACACCTATACGGATTCGGCTGCACAGTGGCAGATATGTAAATACAACGTTTCCTTACCATTTCCCACGCATTAGGGTTCGAACACTCGAACACCTATACGGATTCTCCTGCACAGTGGCAGATATGTAAATACAGCGTTTCATTACCATTTCTCGCGCATTAGGGTTCGAACACTCATGCACCTCTACGAATTATCCTGCACAGTGGCAGATATGTAAATACAACGTTTCCTTTCCATTTCTCACGCATTAGGGTTCGAACACTCGAACACCTATACGGATTCTCCGACACAGTGGCAGATATGTAAATACGGCATTTACTTACCTTTTCTCACGCATTAGGTTTCGAACACTCGAACACCTATACGGATTCTCTTGCACAGTGGCAGATATGTAAATAAAACGTTTCCTTTCCATTTCTCACCCGTTAGGGTTCGAACACTCGAACACCTATACGGATTCTCCTGCACAGTGGCAGTTATGTAAATACAATGTTTCCTTACCATTTCTCACGCATTAGGGTTCGAACACTCGAACACCTATACGAATTCTCCTGCACAGTGGCAGATATGTAAATACAACGTTTCCATACCATTTCTCACGCATTAGGGTTCGAACACTCGAACACCTATACGGATTCTCCTGCACAGTGGCAGATATGTAAATACAACGTTTTCTTACCATTTCTCACGCATTAGGGTTCGAACACTCGAACACCTATACGGATTCTCCTGCACAGTGGCAGATATGTAAATACAACGTTTCCTTACCATTTCTCACGCATTAGGGTTCGAACACCCGAACACCTATACGGATTCTCCTGCACAGTGGAAGATATGTAAATACAACGTTTCCTTACCATTTCTCACGCATTAGGGTTCGAACACCCGAACACCTATACGGATTCTCCTGCACAGTGGCAGATATGTAAATACAGCGTTTCATTACCATTTCACGCGCATTAGGGTTCGAACACTCATGCACCTCTACGGATTATCCTGCACAGTGGCAGATATGTAAATACAACGTTTCCATACCATTTCTCACGCATTAGGGTTCGAACACTCGAATACCTATACGGATTCTGCTGCACAGTGGCAGATATGTAAATACAACGTTTCCTTACCATTTCTCACGCATTAGGGTTCGAACACTCGAACACCAATACGGATTCTGCTGCACAGTGGCAGATATGTAAATACAACGTTTCCATACCATTTCTCACGCATTAGGGTTCGAACACTCGAACACCTATACGGATTCTCCTGCACAGTGGCAGATATGTAAATACAACGCTTTCTTACCATTTCTCACGCATTAGGGTTCGAACACTCGAACACCTATACGGATTCTCCTGCACAGTGGCAGATATGTAAATACAACGTTTCCTTACCATTTGTCACGCATTAGGGTTCGAACACCCGAACCCCTATACGGATTCTCCTACACAGTGGCAGATATGTAAATACAACGTTTCCTTACCATTTCTCACGCATTTGGGTTCGAACACCCGAACACCTATACGGATTCTCCTGCACAGTGGCAGATATGTAAATACAGCGTTTCATTACCATTTCTCACGCATTAGGGTTCGAACACTCATGCACCTTTACGGATTATCCTGCACAGTGGCAGATATGTAAATACAACGTTTCCATACCATTTCTCACACATTAGGGTTCGAACAGTCAAACACCTATACGGATTCGGCTGCACAGTGGCAGATATGTAAATACAACGTTTCCTTACCATTTCCCACGCATTAGGGTTCGAACACTCGAACACCTATACGGATTCTCCTGCACAGTGGCAGATATGTAAATACAGCGTTTCATTACCATTTCTCGCGCATTAGGGTTCGAACACTCATGCACCTCTACGAATTATCCTGCACAGTGGCAGATATGTAAATACAACGTTTCCATACCATTTCTCACGCATTAGGGTTCGAACACTCGAACACCTATACGGATTCTCCTGCACAGTGGCAGATATGTAAATACAACGTTTCATTACCATTTCTCACGCATTAGGGTTTGAACACTCGAACACCTATACGGATTCCCCTGCACAGTGGCAGATATGTAAATACAACGTTTCCATACCATTTCTCACGCATTAGGGTTCGAACACTCGAACACCTATACGGATTCTCCTGCACAGTGGCAGATATGTAAATACAACGTTTTCTTACCATTTCTCACGCATTAGGGTTCCAACACTCGAACACCTATGCGGATTCTCCTGCACAGTGGCAGATATGTAAATACAACGTTTCCTCACCATTCCTCACGCATTAGGGTTCGATCACTCAAACACCTATACGGATTCTCCTACACAGTGGCAGATATGTAAATACGGCATTTACTTACCATTTCTCACGCATTAGGTTTCGAGCACTCAAACACCTATACGGATTCTCTTGCACAGTGGCAGATATGTAAATACAACGTTTCCATACCATTTCTCACGCATTAGGGTTCGAACACTCGAACACCTATACGGATTCTCCTGCACAGTGGCAGATATGTAAATACAACGTTTTCTTACCATTTCTCACGCATTAGGGTTCGAACACTCGAACACCTATACGGATTCTCCTGCACAGTGGCAGATATGTAAATACAACGTTTCCTTACCATTTCTCACGCATTAGGGTTCGAACACCCGAACACCTATACGGATTCTCCTGCACAGTGGCAGATATGTAAATACAACGTTTCCTTACCATTTCTCACGCATTAGGGTTCGAACACCCGAACACCTATACGGATTCTCCTGCACAGTGGCAGATATGTAAATCCAGCGTTTCATTACCATTTCTCGCGCATTAGGGTTCGAACACTCATGCACCTCTACGGATTATCCTGCACAGTGGCAGATATGTAAATACAACGTTTCCATACCATTTCTCACGCATTAGGGTTCGAACACTCGAATACCTATACGGATTCTGCTGCACAGTGGCAGATATGTAAATACAACGTTTCCTTACCATTTCTCACGCATTAGGGTTCGAACACTCGAACACCAATACGGATTCTGCTGCACAGTGGCAGATATGTAAATACAACGTTTCCATACCATTTCTCACGCATTAGGGTTCGAACACTCGAACACCTATACGGATTCTCCTGCACAGTGGCAGATATGTAAATACAACGTTTTCTTACCATTTCTCACGCATTAGGGTTCGAACACTCGAACACCTATACGGATTCTCCTGCACAGTGGCAGATATGTAAATACAACGTTTCCTTACCATTTGTCACGCATTAGGGTTCGAACACCCGAACGCCTATACGGATTCTCCTACACAGTGGCAGATATGTAAATACAACGTTTCCTTACCATTTCTCACGCATTTGGGTTCGAACACCCGAACACCTATACGGATTCTCCTGCACAGTGGCAGATATGTAAATACAGCGTTTTATTAAAATTTCTCACGCATTAGGGTTCGAACACTCATGCACCTTTACGGATTATCCTGCACAGTGGCAGATATGTAAATACAACGTTTCCATACCATTTCTCACACATTAGGGTTCGAACAGTCAAACACCTATACGGATTCGGCTGCACAGTGGCAGATATGTAAATACAACGTTTCCTTACCATTTCCCACGCATTAGGGTTCGAACACTCGAACACCTATACGGATTCTCCTGCACAGTGGCAGATATGTAAATACAGCGTTTCATTACCATTTCTCGCGCATTAGGGTTCGAACACTCATGCACCTCTACGAATTATCCTGCACAGTGGCAGATATGTAAATACAACGTTTCCTTTCCACTTCTCACGCATTAGGGTTCGAACACTCGAACACCTATACGGATTCTCCGACACAGTGGCAGATATGTAAATACGGCATTTACTTACCTTTTCTCACGCATTAGGTTTCGAACACTCGAACACCTATACGGATTCTCTTGCACAGTGGCAGATATGTAAATAAAACGTTTCCTTTCCATTTCTCACCCGTTAGGGTTCGAACACTCGAACACCTATACGGATTCTCCTGCACAGTGGCAGTTATGTAAATACAATGTTTCCTTACCATTTCTCACGCATTAGGGTTCGAACACTCGAACACCTATACGAATTCTCCTGCACAGTGGCAGATATGTAAATACAACGTTTCCATACCATTTCTCACGCATTAGGGTTCGAACACTCGAACACCTATACGGATTCTCCTGCACAGTGGCAGATATGTAAATACAACGTTTTCTTACCATTTCTCACGCATTAGGGTTCGGACACTCGAACACCTATACGGATTCTCCTGCACAGTGGCAGATATGTAAATACAACGTTTCCTTACCATTTCTCACGCATTAGGGTTCGAACACCCGAACACCTATACGGATTCTCCTGCACAGTGGCAGATATGTAAATACAACGTTTCCTTACCATTTCTCACGCATTAGGGTTCGAACACCCGAACACCTATACGGATTCTCCTGCACAGTGGCAGATATGTAAATACAGCGTTTCATTACCATTTCTCGCGCATTAGGGTTCGAACACTCATGCACCTCTACGGATTATCCTGCACAGTGGCAGATATGTAAATACAACGTTTCCATACCATTTCTCACGCATTAGGGTTCGAACACTCGAATACCTATACGGATTCTGCTGCACAGTGGCAGATATGTAAATACAACGTTTCCTTACCATTTCTCACGCATTAGGGTTCGAACACTCGAACACCAATACGGATTCTGCTGCACAGTGGCAGATATGTAAATACAACGTTTCCATACCATTTCTCACGCATTAGGGTTCGAACACTCGAACACCTATACGGATTCTCCTGCACAGTGGCAGATATGTAAATACAACGTTTTCTTACCATTTCTCACGCATTAGGGTTCGAACACTCGAACACCTATACGGATTCTCCTGCACAGTGGCAGATATGTAAATACAACGTTTCCTTACCATTTGTCACGCATTAGGGTTCGAACACCCGAACCCCTATACGGATTCTCCTACACAGTGGCAGATATGTAAATACAACGTTTCCTTACCATTTCTCACGCATTTGGGTTCGAACACCCGAACACCTATACGGATTCTCCTGCACAGTGGCAGATATGTAAATACAGCGTTTCATTACCATTTCTCACGCATTAGGGTTCGAACACTCATGCACCTTTACGGATTATCCTGCACAGTGGCAGATATGTAAATACAACGTTTCCATACCATTTCTCACACATTAGGGTTCGAACAGTCAAACACCTATACGGATTCGGCTGCACAGTGGCAGATATGTAAATACAACGTTTCCTTACCATTTCCCACGCATTAGGGTTCGAACACTCGAACACCTATACGGATTCTCCTGCACAGTGGCAGATATGTAAATACAGCGTTTCATTACCATTTCTCGCGCATTAGGGTTCGAACACTCATGCACCTCTACGAATTATCCTGCACAGTGGCAGATATGTAAATACAACGTTTCCATTCCATTTCTCACGCATTAGGGTTCGAACACTCGAACACCTATACGGATTCTCCTGCACAGTGGCAGATATGTAAATACAACGTTTCATTACCATTTCTCACGCATTAGGGTTTGAACACTCGAACACCTATACGGATTCCCCTGCACAGTGGCAGATATGTAAATACAACGTTTCCATACCATTTCTCACGCATTGGGGTTCGAACACTCGAACACCTATACGGATTCTCCTGCACAGTGGCAGATATGTAAATACAACGTTTTCTTACCATTTCTCACGCATTAGGGTTCCAACACTCGAACACCTATGCGGATTCTCCTGCACAGTGGCAGATATGTAAATACAACGTTTCCTCACCATTCCTCACGCATTAGGGTTCGATCACTCAAACACCTATACGGATTCTCCTACACAGTGGCAGATATGTAAATACGGCATTTACTTACCATTTCTCACGCATTAGGTTTCGAGCACTCAAACACCTATACGGATTCTCTTGCACAGTGGCAGATATGTAAATACAACGTTTCCTTTCCATTTCTCAACCGTTAGGGTTTGAACACTCGAACACCTATACGGATTCTCCTGCACAGTGGCAGATATGTAAATACAACGTTTCCTCACCATTCCTCATGCATTAGGGTTCGATCACTCAAACACCTATACGGATTCTCCTACACAGTGGGAGATATGTAAATACGGCATTTACTTACCATTTCTCACGCATTAGGTTTCGAACACTTGAACACCTATACGGATTCTCTTGCACAGTGGCAGATATGTAAATACAACGTTTCCTTTCCATTTCTCACCCGTTAGGCTTCGAACACTCGAATACCTATACGGATTCTCCTGCACAGTGGCAGATATGTAAATACAACGTTTCCATACCATTTCTCACGCATTAGGGTTCGAACACTCGAACACCTATACGGATTCTCCTGCACAGTGGCAGATATGTAAATACAACGTTTTCTTACCATTTCTCACGCATTAGGGTTCGAACACTCGAACACCTATACGGATTCTCCTGCACAGTGGCAGATATGTAAATACAACGTTTCCTTACCATTTGTCACGCATTAGGGTTCGAACACCCGAACCCCTATACGGATTCTCCTACACAGTGGCAGATATGTAAATACAACGTTTCCTTACCATTTCTCACGCATTTGGGTTCGAACACCCGAACACCTATACGGATTCTCCTGCACAGTGGCAGATATGTAAATACAGCGTTTCATTACCATTTCTCACGCATTAGGGTTCGAACACTCATGCACCTTTACGGATTATCCTGCACAGTGGCAGATATGTAAATACAACGTTTCCATACCATTTCTCACACATTAGGGTTCGAACAGTCAAACACCTATACGGATTCGGCTGCACAGTGGCAGATATGTAAATACAACGTTTCCTTACCATTTCCCACGCATTAGGGTTCGAACACTCGAACACCTATACGGATTCTCCTGCACAGTGGCAGATATGTAAATACAGCGTTTCATTACCATTTCTCGCGCATTAGGGTTCGAACACTCATGCACCTCTACGAATTATCCTGCACAGTGGCAGATATGTAAATACAACGTTTCCATACCATTTCTCACGCATTAGGGTTCGAACACTCGAACACCTATACGGATTCTCCTGCACAGTGGCAGATATGTAAATACAACGTTTCATTACCATTTCTCACGCATTAGGGTTTGAACACTCGAACACCTATACGGATTCCCCTGCACAGTGGCAGATATGTAAATACAACGTTTCCATACCATTTCTCACGCATTGGGGTTCGAACACTCGAACACCTATACGGATTCTCCTGCACAGTGGCAGATATGTAAATACAACGTTTTCTTACCATTTCTCACGCATTAGGGTTCCAACACTCGAACACCTATGCGGATTCTCCTGCACAGTGGCAGATATGTAAATACAACGTTTCCTCACCATTCCTCACGCATTAGGGTTCGATCACTCAAACACCTATACGGATTCTCCTACACAGTGGCAGATATGTAAATACGGCATTTACTTACCATTTCTCACGCATTAGGTTTCGAGCACTCAAACACCTATACGGATTCTCTTGCACAGTGGCAGATATGTAAATACAACGTTTCCTTTCCATTTCTCAACCGTTAGGGTTTGAACACTCGAACACCTATACGGATTCTCCTGCACAGTGGCAGATATGTAAATACAACGTTTCCTCACCATTCCTCATGCATTAGGGTTCGATCACTCAAACACCTATACGGATTCTCCTACACAGTGGGAGATATGTAAATACGGCATTTACTTACCATTTCTCACGCATTAGGTTTCGAACACTTGAACACCTATACGGATTCTCTTGCACAGTGGCAGATATGTAAATACAACGTTTCCTTTCCATTTCTCACCCGTTAGGCTTCGAACACTCGAACACCTATACGGATTCTCCTGCACAGTGGCAGATATGTAAATACAACGTTTCCATACCATTTCTCACGCATTAGGGTTCGAACACTCGAACACCTATACGGATTCTCCTGCACAGTGGCAGATATGTAAATACAACGTTTTCTTACCATTTCTCACGCATTAGGGTTCGAACACTCGAACACCTATACGGATTCTCCTGCACAGTGGCAGATATGTAAATACAACGTTTCCTTTCCATTTCTCACGCATTAGGGTTCGAACACTCGAACACCTATACGGATTCTCCGACACAGTGGCAGATATGTAAATACGGCATTTACTTACCATTTCTCACGCATTTGGTTTCGAACACTCGAACACCTATACGGATTCTCTTGCACAGTGGCAGATATGTAAATAAAACGTTTCCTTTCCATTTCTCACCCGTTAGGGTTCGAACACTCGAACACCTATACGGATTCTCCTGCACAGTGGCAGTTATGTAAATACAATGTTTCCTTACCATTTCTCACGCATTAGGGTTCGAACACTCGAACACCTATACGGATTCTCCTGCACAGTGGCAGATATGTAAATACAACGTTTTCTTACCATTTCTCACGCATTAGGGTTCGAACACTCGAACACCTATACGGATTCTCCTGCACAGTGGCAGATATGTAAATACAACGTTTCCTTACCATTTCTCACGCATTAGGGTTCGAACACTCGAACACCTATACGGATTCTCCTGCACAGTGGCAGATATGTAAATACAACGTTTCCTTACCATTTCTCACGCATTAGGGTTCGAACACCCGAACACCTATACGGATTCTCCTGCACAGTGGCAGATTTGTAAATACAGCGTTTCATTACCATTTCTCGCGCATTAGGGTTCGAACACTCATGCACCTTTACGGATTATCCTGCACAGTGGCAGATATGTAAATACAACGTTTCCATACCATTTCTCACGCATTAGCGTTCGAACACTCGAACACCTATACGGATTCTGCTGCACAGTGGCAGATATGTAAATACAACGTTTCCTTACCATTTCTCACGCATTAGGGTTCGAACACTCGAACACCAATACGGATTCTGCTGCACAGTGGCAGATATGTAAATACAACGTTTCCATACCATTTCTCACGCATTAGGGTTCGAACACTCGAACACCTATACGGATTCTCCTGCACAGTGGCAGATATGTAAATACAGCGTTTCATTACCATTTCTCGCGCATTAGGGTTCGAACACTCATGCACCTCTACGAATTATCCTGCACAGTGGCAGATATGTAAATACAACGTTTCCTTTCCATTTCTCACGCATTAGGGTTCGAACACTCGAACACCTATACGGATTCTCCGACACAGTGACAGATATGTAAATACGGCATTTACTTACCTTTTCTCACGCATTAGGTTTCGAACACTCGAACACCTATACGGATTCTCTTGCACAGTGGCAGATATGTAAATAAAACGTTTCCTTTCCATTTCTCACCCGTTAGGGTTCGAACACTCGAACACCTATACGGATTCTCCTGCACAGTGGCAGTTATGTAAATACAATGTTTCCTTACCATTTCTCACGCATTAGGGTTCGAACACTCGAACACCTATACGAATTCTCCTGCACAGTGGCAGATATGTAAATACAACGTTTCCATACCATTTCTCACGCATTAGGGTTCGAACACTCGAACACCTATACGGATTCTCCTGCACAGTGGCAGATATGTAAATACAACGTTTTCTTACCATTTCTCACGCATTAGGGTTCGAACACTCGAACACCTATACGGATTCTCCTGCACAGTGGCAGATATGTAAATACAACGTTTCCTTACCATTTCTCACGCATTAGGGTGCGAACACCCGAACACCTATACGGATTCTCCTGCACAGTGGCAGATATGTAAATACAACGTTTCCTTACCATTTCTCACGCATTAGGGTCCGAACACCCGAACACCTATACGGATTCTCCTGCACAGTGGCAGATATGTAAATACAGCGTTTCATTACCATTTCTCGCGCATTAGGGTTCGAACACTCATGCACCTCTACGGATTATCCTGCACAGTGGCAGATATGTAAATACAACGTTTCCATACCATTTCTCACGCATTAGGGTTCGAACACTCGAATACCTATACGGATTCTGCTGCACAGTGGCAGATATGTAAATACAACGTTTCCTTACCATTTCTCAGGCATTAGGGTTCGAACACTCGAACAGCAATACGGATTCTGCTGCACAGTGGCAGATATGTAAATACAACGTTTCCATACCATTTCTCACGCATTAGGGTTCGAACACTCGAACACCTATACGGATTCTCCTGCACAGTGGCAGATATGTAAATACAACGTTTTCTTACCATTTCTCACGCATTAGGGTTCGAACACTCGAACACCTATACGGATTCTCCTGCACAGTGGCAGATATGTAAATACAACGTTTCCTTACCATTTGTCACGCATTAGGGTTCGAACACCCGAACCCCTACACGGATTCTCCTACACAGTGGCAGATATGTAAATACAACGTTTCCTCACCATTCCTCACGCATTAGGGTTCGATCACTCAAACACCTATACGGATTCTCCTACACAGTGGCAGATATGTAAATACGGCATTTACTTACCATTTCTCACACATTAGGTTTCGAGCACTCAAACACCTATACGGATTCTCTTGCACAGTGGCAGATATGTAAATACAACGTTTCCTTTCCATTTCTCAACCGTTAGGGTTTGAACACTCGAACACCTATACGGATTCTCCTGCACAGTGGCAGATATGTAAATACAACGTTTCCTCACCATTCCTCATGCATTAGGGTTCGATCACTCAAACACCTATACGGATTCTCCTACACAGTGGGAGATATGTAAATACGGCATTTACTTACCATTTCTCACGCATTAGGTTTCGAACACTTGAACACCTATACGGATTCTCTTGCACAGTGGCAGATATGTAAATACAACGTTTCCTTTCCATTTCTCACCCGTTAGGCTTCGAACACTCGAACACCTATACGGATTCTCCTGCACAGTGGCAGATATGTAAATACAACGTTTCCATACCATTTCTCACGCATTAGGGTTCGAACACTCGAACACCTATACGGATTCTCCTGCACAGTGGCAGATATGTAAATACAACGTTTTCTTACCATTTCTCACGCATTAGGGTTCGAACACTCGAACACCTATACGGATTCTCCTGCACAGTGGCAGATATGTAAATACAACGTTTCCTTTCCATTTCTCACGCATTAGGGTTCGAACACTCGAACACCTATACGGATTCTCCGACACAGTGGCAGATATGTAAATACGGCATTTACTTACCATTTCTCACGCATTAGGTTTCGAACACTCGAACACCTATACGGATTCTCTTGCACAGTGGCAGATATGTAAATAAAACGTTTCCTTTCCATTTCTCACCCGTTAGGGTTCGAACACTCGAACACCTATACGGATTCTCCTGCACAGTGGCAGTTATGTAAATACAATGTTTCCTTACCATTTCTCACGCATTAGGGTTCGAACACTCGAACACCTATACGGATTCTCCTGCACAGTGGCAGATATGTAAATACAACGTTTTCTTACCATTTCTCACGCATTAGGGTTCGAACACTCGAACACCTATACGGATTCTCCTGCACAGTGGCAGATATGTAAATACAACGTTTCCTTACCATTTCTCACGCATTAGGGTTCGAACACTCGAACACCTATACGGATTCTCCTGCACAGTGGCAGATATGTAAATACAACGTTTCCTTACCATTTCTCACGCATTAGGGTTCGAACACCCGAACACCTATACGGATTCTCCTGCATAGTGGCAGATTTGTAAATACAGCGTTTCATTACCATTTCTCGCGCATTAGGGTTCGAACACTCATGCACCTTTACGGATTATCCTGCACAGTGGCAGATATGTAAATACAACGTTTCCATACCATTTCTCACGCATTAGGGTTCGAGCACTCGAACACCTATACGGATTCTGCTGCACAGTGGCAGATATGTAAATACAACGTTTCCTTACCATTTCTCACGCATTAGGGTTCGAACACTTGAACACCAATACGGATTCTGCTGCACAGTGGCAGATATGTAAATACAACGTTTCCATACCATTTCTCACGCATTAGGGTTCGAACAGTCGAACACCTATACGGATTCTCCTGCACAGTGGCAGATATGTAAATACAACGTTTTCTTACCATTTCTCACCCATTAGGGTTCGAACAATCGAACACCTATACGGATTCTCCTGCACAGTGGCAGATATGTAAATACAACGTTTCCTTACCATTTCTCACGCATTCGGGTTCGAACACCCGAACACCTATACGGATTCTCCTGCACAGTGGCAGATATGTAAATACAGCGTTTCATTACCATTTCTCGCGCATTAGGGTTCGAAAACTCATGCACCTCTACGGATTATCCTGCACAGTGGCAGATATGTAAATACAACGTTTCCATACCATTTCTCACGCATTAGGGTTCGAACACTCGAACACCTATACGGATTCTGCTGCACAGTGGCAGATATGTAAATACAACGTTTCCTTACCATTTCTCACGCATTAGGGTTCGAACACTCGAACACCAATACGGATTCTGCTGCACAGTGGCAGATATGTAAATACAACGTTTCCATACCATTTCTCACGCATTAGGGTTCGAACACTCGAACACCTATACGGATTCTCCTGCACAGTGGCAGATATGTAAATACAACGTTTTCTTACCATTTCTCACGCATTAGGGTTCGAACACTCGAACACCTATACGGATTCTCCTGCACAGTGGCAGATATGTAAATACAACGTTTCCTTACCATTTGTCACGCATTAGGGTTCGAACACCCGAACCCCTATACGGATTCTCCTACACAGTGGCAGATATGTAAATACAACGTTTCCTTACCATTTCTCACGCATTAGGGTTCGAACACCCGAACACCTATACGGATTCTCCTGCACAGTGGCAGATATGTAAATACAGCGTTTCATTACCATTTCTCACGCATTAGGGTTCGAACACTCATGCACCTTTACGGATTATCCTGCACAGTGGCAGATATGTAAATACAACGTTTCCATACCATTTCTCACACATTAGGGTTCGAACAGTCAAACACCTATACGGATTCGGCTGCACAGTGGCAGATATGTAAATACAACGTTTCCTTACCATTTCCCACGCATTAGGGTTCGAACACTCGAACGCCTATACGGATTCTCCTGCACAGTGGCAGATATGTAAATACAATGTGTCCCTACCATTTCTCACGCATTAGGGTTCGAACACTCGAACACCTATACGGATTCTCCTGCACAGTGGCAGTTATGTAAATACAACGTTTCCTTACCATTTCTCACGCATTCGGGTTCGAACACTCGAACACCTATACGGATTCTCCTGCACAGTGGCAGATATGTAAATACAACGTTTCATTACCATTTCTCACGCATTAGGGTTCGAACACTCGAACACCTATACGGATTCCTCTGCACAGTGGCAGATATGTAAATACAACGTTTCCATACCATTTCTCACGCATTAGGGTTCGAACACTCGAACACCTATACGGATTCTCCTGCACAGTGGCAGATATGTAAATACAACGTTTTCTTACCATTTCTCACGCATTAGGGTTCCAACACTCGAACACCTATACGGATTCTCCTGCACAGTGGCAGATATGTAACTACAACGTTTCCTCACCATTCCTCACGCATTAGGGTTCGATCACCCAAACACCTATACGGATTCTCCTACACAGTGGCAGATATGTCAATACGGCATTTACTTACCATTTCTCACGCATTAGGTTTCGAGCACTCAAACACCTATACGGATTCTCTTGCACAGTGGCAGATATGTAAATACAACGTTTCCTTTCCATTTCTCAACCGTTAGGGTTTGAACACTCGAACACCTATACGGATTCTCCTGCACAGTGGCAGATATGTAAATACAACGTTTCCTCACCATTCCTCACGCATTAGGGTTCGATCACTCAAACACCTATACGGATTCTCCTACACAGTGGCAGATATGTAAATACGGCATTTACTTACCATTTCTCACGCATTAGGTTTCGAACACTTGAACACCTATACGGATTCTCTTGCACAGTGGCAGATATGTAAATACAACGTTTCCTTTCCATTTCTCACCGGTTTGGGTTCGAACACTCGAACACCTATACGGATTCTCCTGCACAGTGGCAGATATGTAAATACAACGTTTCCATACCATTTCTCAAGCATTAGGGTTCGAACACTCGAACACCTATACGGATTCTCCTGCACAGTGGCAGATATTTAAATACAATGTGTCCCTACCATTTCTCACGCATTAGGGTTCGAACACTCGAACACCTATACGGATTCTCCTGCACAGTGGCAGTTATGTAAATACAGCGTTTCCTTACCATTTCTCACGCATTAGGGTTCGAACACTCGAACACCTATACGGATTCTCCTGCACAGTGGCAGATATGTAAATACAACGTTTCATTACCATTTCTCACGCATTAGGGTTCGAACACTCGAACACCTATACGGATTCCTCTGCACAGTGGCAGATATGTAAATACAACGTTTCCATACCATTTCTCACGCATTAGGGTTCGAACACTCGAACACCTATACGGATTCTCCTGCACAGTGGCAGATATGTAAATACAACGTTTTCTTACCATTTCTCACGCATTAGGGTTCCAACACTCGAACACCTATACGGATTCTCCTACACAGTGGCAGATATGTAAATACAACGTTTCCTCACCATTCCTCACGCATTAGGGATCGATCACTCAAACACCTATACGGATTCTCCTACACAGTGGCAGATATGTAAACACGGCATTTACTTACCATTTCTCACGCATTAGGTTTCGAGCACTCAAACACCTATACGGATTCTCTTGCACAATGGCAGATATGTAAATACAACGTTTCCTTTCCATTTCTCAACCGTTAGGGTTTGAACACTCGAACACCTATACGGGTTCTCCTGCACAATGGCAGATATGTAAATACAACGTTTCCTCACCATTCCTCATGCATTAGGGTTCGATCACTCAAACACCTATACGGATTCTCCTACACAGTGGGAGATATGTAAATACGGCATTTACTTACCATTTCTCACGCATTAGGTTTCGAACACTTGAACACCTATACGGATTCTCTTGCACAGTGGCAGATATGTAAATACAACGTTTCCTTTCCATTTCTCACCCGTTAGGGTTCGAACACTCGAACACCTATACGGATTCTCCTGCACAGTGGCAGATATGTAAATACAACGTTTCCATACCATTTCTCACGCATTAGGGTTCGAACACTCGAACACCTATACGGATTCTCCTGCACAGTGGCAGATATGTAAATACAACGTTTTCTTACCATTTCTCACGCATTAGGGTTCGAACACTCGAACACCTATACGGATTCTCCTGCACAGTGGCAGATATGTAAATACAACGTTTCCTTTCCATTTCTCACGCATTAGGGTTCGAACACTCGAACACCAATACGGATTCTGCTGCACAGTGGCAGATATGTAAATACAACGTTTCCATACCATTTCTCACGCATTAGGGTTCGAACACTCGAACACTTATACGGATTCTCCTGCACAGTGGCAGATATGTAAATACAACGTTTTCTTACCATTTCTCACGCATTAGGGTTCGAACACTCGAACACCTATACGGATTCTCCTGCACAGTGGCAGATATGTAAATACAACGTTTCCTTACCATTTGTCACGCATTAGGGTTCGAACACCCGAACCCCTATACGGATTCTCCTACACAGTGGCAGATATGTAAATACAACGTTTCCTTACCATTTATCACGCATTAGGGTTCGAACACTCGAACACCTATACGGATTCTCCTGCACAGTGGCAGATATGTAAGTACAAGCGTTTCATTACCATTTCTCACGCATTAGGGTTCGAACACTCATGCACCTTTACGGATTATCCTGCACAGTGGCAGATATGTAAATACAACGTTTCCATACCATTTCTCACACATTAGGGTTCGAACAGTCAAACACCTATACGGATTCGGCTGCACAGTGGCAGATATGTAAATACAACGTTTCCTTACCATTTCCCACGCATTAGGGTTCGAACACTCGAACGCCTATACGGATTCTCCTGCACAGTGGCAGATATGTAAATACAATGTGTCCCTACCATTTCTCACGCATTAGGGTTCGAACACTCGAACACCTATACGGATTCTCCTGCACAGTGGCAGTTATGTAAATACAACGTTTCCTTACCATTTCTCACGCATTAGGGTTCGAACACTCAAACACCTATACGGATTCTCCTGCACAGTGGCAGATATGTAAATACAACGTTTCATTACCATTTCTCACGCATTAGGGTTCGAACACTCGAACACCTATACGGATTCCTCTGCACAGTGGCAGATATGTAAATACAACGTTTCCATACCATTTCTCACGCATTAGGGTTCGAACACTCGAACACCTATACGGATTCTCCTGCACAGTGGCAGATATGTAAATACAACGTTTTCTTACCATTTCTCACGCATTAGGGTTCCAACACTCGAACACCTATACGGATTCTCCTGCACAGTGGCAGATATGTAAATACAACGTTTCCTCACCATTCCTCACGCATTAGGGTTCGATCACTCAAACACCTATACGGATTCTCCTACACAGTGGGAGATATGTAAATACGGCATTTACTTACCAATTCTCACGCATTAGGTTTCGAACACTGGAACACCTACACGGATTCTCTTGCACAGTGGCAGATATGTAAATACAACGTTTCCTTTCCATTTCTCACCCGTTAGGGTTCGAACACTCGAACACCTATACGGATTCTCCTGCACAGTGGCAGATATGTAAATACAACGTTTCCATACCATTTCTCACGCATTAGGGTTCGAACACTCGAACACCTATACGGATTCTCCTGCACAGTGGCAGATATGTAAATACAACGTTTTCTTACCATTTCTCACGCATTAGGGTTCGAACACTCGAACACCTATACGGATTCTCCTGCACAGTGGCAGATATGTAAATACAACGTTTCCTTTCCATTTCTCACGCATTAGGGTTCGAACACTCGAACACCTATACGGATTCTCCGACACAGTGGCAGATATGTAAATACGGCATTTACTTACCATTTCTCACGCATTAGGTTTCGAACACTCGAACACCTATACGGATTCTCTTGCACTGTGGCAGATATGTAAATACAACGTTTCCTTTCCATTTCTCAACCGTTAGGGTTTGAACACTCGAACACCTATACGGATTCTCCTGCACAGTGGCAGATATGTAAATACAACGTTTCATTACCATTTCTCACGCATTAGGGTTCGAACACTCGAACACCTATACGGATTCCTCTGCACAGTGGCAGATATGTAAATACAACGTTTCCATACCATTTCTCACGCATTAGGGTTCGAACACTCGAACACCTATACGGATTTTCCTGTACAGTGGCAGATATGTAAATACAACGTTTTCTTACCATTTCTCACGCATTAGGGTTCCAACACTCGAACACCTATACGGATTCTCCTGCACAGTGGCAGATATGTAAATACAACGTTTCCTCACCATTCCTCACGCATTAGGGTTCGATCACTCAAACACCTATACGGATTCTCCTACACAGTGGCAGATATGTAAATACGGCATTTACTTACCATTTCTCACGCATTAGGTTTCGAGCACTCAAACACCTATACAGATTCTCTTGCACAGTGGCAGATATGTAAATACAACGTTTCCTTTCCATTTCTCAACCGTTAGGGTTTGAACACTCGAACACCTATACGGATTCTCCTGCACAGTGGCAGATATGTAAATACAACGTTTCCTCACCATTCCTCATGCATTAGGGTTCGATCACTCAAACACCTATACGGATTCTCCTACACAGTGGGAGATATGTAAATACGGCATTTACTTACCATTTCTCACGCATTAGGTTTCGAACACTTGAACACCTATACGGATTCTCTTGCACAGTGGCAGATATGTAAATACAACGTTTCCTTTCCATTTCTCACCCGTTAGGGTTCGAACACTCGAACACCTATACGGATTCTCCTGCACAGTGGCAGATATGTAAATACAACGTTTTCTTACCATTTCTCACGCATTAGGGTTCGAACACTCGAACACCTATACGGATTCTCCTGCACAGTGGCAGATATGTAAATACAACGTTTCCTTTCCATTTCTCACGCATTAGGGTTCGAACACTCGAACACCAATACGGATTCTGCTGCACAGTGGCAGATATGTAAATACAACGTTTCCATACCATTTCTCACGCATTAGGGTTCGAACACTCGAACACTTATACGGATTCTCCTGCACAGTGGCAGATATGTAAATACAACGTTTTCTTACCATTTCTCACGCATTAGGGTTCGAACACTCGAACACCTATACGGATTCTCCTGCACAGTGGCAGATATGTAAATACAACGTTTCCTTACCATTTGTCACGCATTAGGGTTCGAACACCCGAACCCCTATACGGATTCTCCTACACAGTGGGAGATATGTAAATACGGCATTTACTTACCATTTCTCACGCATTAGGTTTCGAACACTTGAACACCTATACGGATTCTCTTGCACAGTGGCAGATATGTAAATACAACGTTTCCTTTCCATTTCTCACCCGTTAGGGTTCGAACACTCGAACACCTATACGGATTCTCCTGCACAGTGGCAGATATGTAAATACAACGTTTCCATACCATTTCTCACGCATTAGGGTTCGAACACTCGAACACCTATACGGATTCTCCTGCACAGTGGCAGATATGTAAATACAACGTTTTCTTACCATTTCTCACGCATTAGGGTTCGAACACTCGAACACCTATACGGATTCTCCTGCACAGTGGCAGATATGTAAATACAACGTTTCCTTTCCATTTCTCACGCATTAGGGTTCGAACACTCGAACACCTATACGGATTCTCCGACACAGTGGCAGATATGTAAATACGGCATTTACTTACCATTTCTCACGCATTAGGTTTCGAACACTCGAACACCTATACGGATTCTCTTGCACAGTGGCAGATATGTAAATACAACGTTTCCTTTCCATTTCTCAACCGTTAGGGTTTGAACACTCGAACACCTATACGGATTCTCCTGCACAGCGGCAGATATGTAAATACAACGTTTCCTCACCATTCCTCATGCATTAGGGTTCGATCACTCAAACACCTATACGGATTCTCCTACACAGTGGGAGATATGTAAATACGGCATTTACTTACCATTTCTCACGCATTAGGTTTCGAACACTTGAACACCTATACGGATTCTCTTGCATAGTGGCAGATATGGAAATACAACGTTTCCTTTCCATTTCTCACCCGTTAGGGTTCGAACACTCGAACACCTATACGGATTCTCCTGCACAGTGGCAGATATGTAAATACAACGTTTCCATACCACATTTCTCACGCATTAGGGTTCGAACACTCGAACACCTATACGGATTCTCCTGCACAGTGGCAGATATTTAAATACAACGTTTTCTTACCATTTCTCACGCATTAGGGTTCCAACACTCGAACACCTACACGGATTCTCCTACACAGTGGCAGATATGTAAATACGGCATTTACTTACCATTTCTCACGCATTAGGTTTCGAGCACTCAAACACCTATACGGATTCTCTTGCACAGTGGCAGATATGTAAATACAACGTTTCCTTTCCATTTCTCAACCATTAGGGTTTGAACACTCGAACACCTATACGGATTCTCCTGCACAGTGGCAGATATGTAAATACAACGTTTCCTCACCATTCCTCACGCATTAGGGTTCGATCACTCGAACACCTATACGGATTCTCCTACACAGTGGCAGATATGTAAATACGGCATTTACTTACCAATTCTCACGCATTAGGTTTCGAACACTGGAACACCTATACGGATTCTCTTGCACAGTGGCAGATATGTAAATACAACGTTTCCTTTCCATTTCTCACCCGTTAGGGTTCGAACACTCGAACACCTATACGGATTCTCCTGCACAGTGGCAGATATGTAAATACAACGTTTCCATACCATTTCTCACGCATTAGGGTTCGAACACTCGAACACCTATACGGATTTTCCTGTACAGTGGCAGATATGTAAATACAACGTTTTCTTACCATTTCTCACGCATTAGGGTTCCAACACTCGAACACCTATACGGATTCTCCTGCACAGTGGCAGATATGTAAATACAACGTTTCCTCACCATTCCTCACGCATTAGGGTTCGATCACTCAAACACCTATACGGATTCTCCTACACAGTGGCAGATATGTAAATACGGCATTTACTTACCATTTCTCACGCATTAGGTTTCGAGCACTCAAACACCTATACAGATTCTCTTGCACAGTGGCAGATATGTAAATACAACGTTTCCTTTCCATTTCTCAACCGTTAGGGTTTGAACACTCGAACACCTATACGGATTCTCCTGCACAGTGGCAGATATGTAAATACAACGTTTCCTCACCATTCCTCATGCATTAGGGTTCGATCACTCAAACACCTATACGGATTCTCCTACACAGTGGGAGATATGTAAATACGGCATTTACTTACCATTTCTCACGCATTAGGTTTCGAACACTTGAACACCTATACGGATTCTCTTGCACAGTGGCAGATATGTAAATACAACGTTTCCTTTCCATTTCTCACCCGTTAGGGTTCGAACACTCGAACACCTATACGGATTCTCCTACACAGTGGCAGATATGTAAATACAACGTTTCCATACCATTTCTCACGCATTAGGGTTCGAACACTCGAACACCTATACGGATTCTCCTGCACAGTGGCAGATATGTAAATACAACGTTTTCTTACCATTTCTCACGCATTAGGGTTCGAACACTCGAACACCTATACGGATTCTCCTGCACAGTGGCAGATATGTAAATACAACGTTTCCTTTCCATTTCTCACGCATTAGGGTTCGAACACTCGAACACCTATACGGATTCTCCGACACAGTGGCAGATATGTAAATACGGCATTTACTTACCATTTCTCACGCATTAGGTTTCGAACACTCGAACACCTATACGGATTCTCTTGCACAGTGGCAGATATGTAAATACAACGTTTCCTTTCCATTTCTCAACCGTTAGGGTTTGAACACTCGAACACCTATACGGATTCTCCTGCACAGCGGCAGATATGTAAATACAACGTTTCCTCACCATTCCTCATGCATTAGGGTTCGATCACTCAAACACCTATACGGATTCTCCTACACAGTGGGAGATATGTAAATACGGCATTTACTTACCATTTCTCACGCATTAGGTTTCGAACACTTGAACACCTATACGGATTCTCTTGCATAGTGGCAGATATGGAAATACAACGTTTCCTTTCCATTTCTCACCCGTTAGGGTTCGAACACTCGAACACCTATACGGATTCTCCTGCACAGTGGCAGATATGTAAATACAACGTTTCCATACCACATTTCTCACGCATTAGGGTTCGAACACTCGAACACCTATACGGATTCTCCTGCACAGTGGCAGATATTTAAATACAACGTTTTCTTACCATTTCTCACGCATTAGGGTTCCAACACTCGAACACCTACACGGATTCTCCTACACAGTGGCAGATATGTAAATACGGCATTTACTTACCATTTCTCACGCATTAGGTTTCGAGCACTCAAACACCTATACGGATTCTCTTGCACAGTGGCAGATATGTAAATACAACGTTTCCTTTCCATTTCTCAACCATTAGGGTTTGAACACTCGAACACCTATACGGATTCTCCTGCACAGTGGCAGATATGTAAATACAACGTTTCCTCACCATTCCTCACGCATTAGGGTTCGATCACTCGAACACCTATACGGATTCTCCTACACAGTGGCAGATATGTAAATACGGCATTTACTTACCAATTCTCACGCATTAGGTTTCGAACACTGGAACACCTATACGGATTCTCTTGCACAGTGGCAGATATGTAAATACAACGTTTCCTTTCCATTTCTCACCCGTTAGGGTTCGAACACTCGAACACCTATACGGATTCTCCTGCACAGTGGCAGATATGTAAATACAACGTTTCCATACCATTTCTCACGCATTAGGGTTCGAACACTCGAACACCTATACGGATTCTCCTGCACAGTGGCAGATATGTAAATACAACGTTTTCTTACCATTTCTCACGCATTAGGGTTCGAACACTCGAACACCTATACGGATTCTCCTGCACAGTGGCAGATATGTAAATACAACGTTTCCTTTCCATCTCTCACGCATTAGGGTTCGAACACTCGAACACCTATACGGATTCTCCGACACAGTGGCAGATATGTAAATACGGCATTTACTTACCATTTCTCACGCATTAGGTTTCGAACACTCGAACACCTATACGGATTCTCTTGCACAGTGGCAGATATGTAAATACAACGTTTCCTTTCCATTTCTCAACCGTTAGGGTTTGAACACTCGAACACCTATACGAATTCTCCTGCACAGTGGCAGATATGTAAATACAACGTGTCCCTACCATTTCTCACGCATTAGGGTTCGAACACTCGAACACCTATACGGATTCTCCTGCACAGTGGCAGTTATGTAAATACAACGTTTCCTTACCATTTCTCACGCATTAGGGTTCGAACACTCGAACACCTATACGGATTCTCCTGCACAGTGGCAGATATGTAAATACAACGTTTCATTACCATTTCTCACGCATTAGGGTTCGAACACTCGAACACCTATACGGATTCCTCTGCACAGTGGCAGATATGTAAATACAACGTTTCCATACCATTTCTCACGCATTAGGGTTCGAACACTCGAACACCTATACGGATTTTCCTGTACAGTGGCAGATATGTAAATACAACGTTTTCTTACCATTTCTCACGCATTAGGGTTCCAACACTCGAACACCTATACGGATTCTCCTGCACAGTGGCAGATATGTAAATACAACGTTTCCTCACCATTCCTCACGCATTAGGGTTCGATCACTCAAACACCTATACGGATTCTCCTACACAGTGACAGATATGTAAATACGGCATTTACTTACCATTTCTCACGCATTAGGTTTCGAGCACTCAAACACCTATACGGATTCTCTTGCACAGTGGCAGATATGTAAATACAACGTTTCCTTTCCATTTCTCAACCGTTAGGGTTTGAACACTCGAACACCTATACGGATTCTCCTGCACAGTGGCAGATATGTAAATACAACGTTTCCTCACCATTCCTCACGCATTAGGGTTCGATCACTCAAACACCTATACGGATTCTCCTACACAGTGGCAGATATGTAAATACGGCATTTACTTACCAATTCTCACGCATTAGGTTTCGAACACTGGAACACCTATACGGATTCTCTTGCACAGTGGCAGATATGTAAATACAACGTTTCCTTTCCATTTCTCACCCGTTAGGGTTCGAACACTCGAACACCTATACGGATTCTCCTGCACAGTGGCAGATATGTAAATACAACGTTTCCATACCATTTCTCACGCATTAGGGTTCGAACACTCGAACACCTATACGGATTCTCCTGCACAGTGGCAGATATGTAAATACAACGTTTTCTTACCATTTCTCACGCATTAGGGTTCGAACACTCGAACACCTATACGGATTCTCCTGCACAGTGGCAGATATGTAAATACAACGTTTCCTTTCCATTTCTCACGCATTAGGGTTCGAACACTCGAACACCTATACGGATTCTCCGACACAGTGGCAGATATGTAAATACGGCATTTACTTACCATTTCTCACGCATTAGGTTTCGAACACTCGAACACCTATACGGATTCTCTTGCACTGTGGCAGATATGTAAATACAACGTTTCCTTTCCATTTCTCAACCGTTAGGGTTTGAACACTCGAACACCTATACAGATTCTCCTGCACAGTGGCAGATATGTAAATACAACGTTTCATTACCATTTCTCACGCATTAGGGTTCGAACACTCGAACACCTATACGGATTCCTCTGCACAGTGGCAGATATGTAAATACAACGTTTCCATACCATTTCTCACGCATTAGGGTTCGAACACTCGAACACCTATACGGATTTTCCTGTACAGTGGCAGATATGTAAATACAACGTTTTCTTACCATTTCTCACGCATTAGGGTTCCAACACTCGAACACCTATACGGATTCTCCTGCACAGTGGCAGATATGTAAATACAACGTTTCCTCACCATTCCTCACGCATTAGGGTTCGATCACTCAAACACCTATACGGATTCTCCTACACAGTGGCAGATATGTAAATACGGCATTTACTTACCATTTCTCACGCATTAGGTTTCGAGCACTCAAACACCTATACGGATTCTCTTGCACAGTGGCAGATATGTAAATACAACGTTTCCTTTCCATTTCTCAACCGTTAGGGTTTGAACACTCGAACACCTATACGGATTCTCCTGCACAGTGGCAGATATGTAAATACAACGTTTCCTCACCATTCCTCATGCATTAGGGTTCGATCACTCAAACACCTATACGGATTCTCCTACACAGTGGGAGATATGTAAATACGGCATTTACTTACCATTTCTCACGCATTAGGTTTCGAACACTTGAACACCTATACGGATTCTCTTGCACAGTGGCAGATATGTAAATACAACGTTTCCTTTCCATTTCTCACCCGTTAGGGTTCGAACACTCGAACACCTATACGGATTCTCCTACACAGTGGCAGATATGTAAATACAACGTTTCCATACCATTTCTCACGCATTAGGGTTCGAACACTCGAACACCTATACGGATTCTCCTGCACAGTGGCAGATATGTAAATACAACGTTTTCTTACCATTTCTCACGCATTAGGGTTCGAACACTCGAACACCTATACGGATTCTCCTGCACAGTGGCAGATATGTAAATACAACGTTTCCTTTCCATTTCTCACGCATTAGGGTTCGAACACTCGAACACCTATACGGATTCTCCGACACAGTGGCAGATATGTAAATACGGCATTTACTTACCATTTCTCACGCATTAGGTTTCGAACACTCGAACACCTATACGGATTCTCTTGCACAGTGGCAGATATGTAAATACAACGTTTCCTTTCCATTTCTCAACCGTTAGGGTTTGAACACTCGAACACCTATACGGATTCTCCTGCACAGCGGCAGATATGTAAATACAACGTTTCCTCACCATTCCTCATGCATTAGGGTTCGATCACTCAAACACCTATACGGATTCTCCTACACAGTGGGAGATATGTAAATACGGCATTTACTTACCATTTCTCACGCATTAGGTTTCGAACACTTGAACACCTATACGGATTCTCTTGCATAGTGGCAGATATGGAAATACAACGTTTCCTTTCCATTTCTCACCCGTTAGGGTTCGAACACTCGAACACCTATACGGATTCTCCTGCACAGTGGCAGATATGTAAATACAACGTTTCCATACCACATTTCTCACGCATTAGGGTTCGAACACTCGAACACCTATACGGATTCTCCTGCACAGTGGCAGATATTTAAATACAACGTTTTCTTACCATTTCTCACGCATTAGGGTTCCAACACTCGAACACCTACACGGATTCTCCTACACAGTGGCAGATATGTAAATACGGCATTTACTTACCATTTCTCACGCATTAGGTTTCGAGCACTCAAACACCTATACGGATTCTCTTGCACAGTGGCAGATATGTAAATACAACGTTTCCTTTCCATTTCTCAACCATTAGGGTTTGAACACTCGAACACCTATACGGATTCTCCTGCACAGTGGCAGATATGTAAATACAACGTTTCCTCACCATTCCTCACGCATTAGGGTTCGATCACTCGAACACCTATACGGATTCTCCTACACAGTGGCAGATATGTAAATACGGCATTTACTTACCAATTCTCACGCATTAGGTTTCGAACACTGGAACACCTATACGGATTCTCTTGCACAGTGGCAGATATGTAAATACAACGTTTCCTTTCCATTTCTCACCCGTTAGGGTTCGAACACTCGAACACCTATACGGATTCTCCTGCACAGTGGCAGATATGTAAATACAACGTTTCCATACCATTTCTCACGCATTAGGGTTCGAACACTCGAACACCTATACGGATTCTCCTGCACAGTGGCAGATATGTAAATACAACGTTTTCTTACCATTTCTCACGCATTAGGGTTCGAACACTCGAACACCTATACGGATTCTCCTGCACAGTGGCAGATATGTAAATACAACGTTTCCTTTCCATCTCTCACGCATTAGGGTTCGAACACTCGAACACCTATACGGATTCTCCGACACAGTGGCAGATATGTAAATACGGCATTTACTTACCATTTCTCACGCATTAGGTTTCGAACACTCGAACACCTATACGGATTCTCTTGCACAGTGGCAGATATGTAAATACAACGTTTCCTTTCCATTTCTCAACCGTTAGGGTTTGAACACTCGAACACCTATACGAATTCTCCTGCACAGTGGCAGATATGTAAATACAACGTGTCCCTACCATTTCTCACGCATTAGGGTTCGAACACTCGAACACCTATACGGATTCTCCTGCACAGTGGCAGTTATGTAAATACAACGTTTCCTTACCATTTCTCACGCATTAGGGTTCGAACACTCGAACACCTATACGGATTCTCCTGCACAGTGGCAGATATGTAAATACAACGTTTCATTACCATTTCTCACGCATTAGGGTTCGAACACTCGAACACCTATACGGATTCCTCTGCACAGTGGCAGATATGTAAATACAACGTTTCCATACCATTTCTCACGCATTAGGGTTCGAACACTCGAACACCTATACGGATTTTCCTGTACAGTGGCAGATATGTAAATACAACGTTTTCTTACCATTTCTCACGCATTAGGGTTCCAACACTCGAACACCTATACGGATTCTCCTGCACAGTGGCAGATATGTAAATACAACGTTTCCTCACCATTCCTCACGCATTAGGGTTCGATCACTCAAACACCTATACGGATTCTCCTACACAGTGACAGATATGTAAATACGGCATTTACTTACCATTTCTCACGCATTAGGTTTCGAGCACTCAAACACCTATACGGATTCTCTTGCACAGTGGCAGATATGTAAATACAACGTTTCCTTTCCATTTCTCAACCGTTAGGGTTTGAACACTCGAACACCTATACGGATTCTCCTGCACAGTGGCAGATATGTAAATACAACGTTTCCTCACCATTCCTCATGCATTAGGGTTCGATCACTCAAACACCTATACGGATTCTCCTACACAGTGGGAGATATGTAAATACGGCATTTACTTACCATTTCTCACGCATTAGGTTTCGAACACTTGAACACCTATACGGATTCTCGTGCACAGTGGCAGATATGTAAATACAACGTTTCCTTTCCATTTCTCACCCGTTAGGGTTCGAACACTCGAACACCTATACGGATTCTCCTGCACAGTGGCAGATATGTAAATACAACGTTTCCATACCATTTCTCACGCATTAGGGTTCGAACACTCGAACACCTATACGGATTCTCCTGCACAGTGGCAGATATGTAAATACAACGTTTTCTTACCATTTCTCACGCATTAGGGTTCGAACACTCGAACACCTATACGGATTCTCCTGCACAGTGGCAGATATGTAAATACAACGTTTCCTTTCCATTTCTCACGCATTAGGGTTCGAACACTCGAACACCTATACGGATTCTCCGACACAGTGGCAGATATGTAAATACGGCATTTACTTACCATTTCTCACGCATTAGGTTTCGAACACTCGAACACCTATACGGATTCTCTTGCACAGTGGCAGATATGTAAATACAACGTTTCCTTTCCATTTCTCAACCGTTAGGGTTTGAACACTCGAACACCTATACGGATTCTCCTGCACAGCGGCAGATATGTAAATACAACGTTTCCTCACCATTCCTCATGCATTAGGGTTCGATCACTCAAACACCTATACGGATTCTCCTACACAGTGGGAGATATGTAAATACGGCATTTACTTACCATTTCTCACGCATTAGGTTTCGAACACTTGAACACCTATACGGATTCTCTTCCATAGTGGCAGATATGGAAATACAACGTTTCCTTTCCATTTCTCACCCGTTAGGGTTCGAACACTCGAACACCTATACGGATTCTCCTGCACAGTGGCAGATATGTAAATACAACGTTTCCATACCACATTTCTCACGCATTAGGGTTCGAACACTCGAACACCTATACGGATTCTCCTGCACAGTGGCAGATATGTAAATACAACGTTTTCTTACCATTTCTCACGCATTAGGGTTCCAACACTCGAACACCTATACGGATTCTCCTGCACAGTGGCAGATATGTAAATACAACGTTTCCTCACCATTCCTCACGCATTAGGGTTCGATCACTCAAACACCTATACGGATTCTCCTACACAGTGGCAGATATGTAAATACGGCATTTACTTACCATTTCTCACGCATTAGGTTTCGAGCACTCAAACACCTATACGGATTCTCTTGCACAGTGGCAGATATGTAAATACAACGTTTCCTTTCCATTTCTCAACCGTGAGGGTTTGAACACTCGAACACCTATACGGATTCTCCTGCACAGTGGCAGATATGTAAATACAACGTTTCCTCACCATTCCTCATGCATTAGGGTTCGATCACTCAAACACCTATACGGATTCTCCTACACAGTGGGAGATATGTAAATACGGCATTTACTTACCATTTCTCACGCATTAGGTTTCGAACACTTGAACACCTATACGGATTCTCTTGCACAGTGGCAGATATGTAAATAAAACGTTTCCTTTCCATTTCTCACCCGTTAGGGTTCGAACACTCGAACACCTATACGGATTCTCCTGCACAGTGGCAGTTATGTAAATACAATATTTCCTTACCATTTCTCACGCATTAGGGTTCGAACACTCGAACACCTATACGGATTCTCCTGCACAGTGGCAGATATGTAAATACAACGTTTTCTTACCATTTCTCCCGCATTAGGGTTCGAACACTCGAACACCTATACGGATTCTCCTGCACAGTGGCAGATATGTAAATACAACGTTTCCATACCATTTCTCACGCATTAGGGTTCGAACACTCGAACACCTATACGGATTCTCCTGCACAGTGGCAGATATGTAAATACAACGTTTTCTTACCATTTCTCACGCATTAGGGTTCGAACACTCGAACACCTATACGGATTCTCCTGCACAGTGGCAGATATGTAAATACAACGTTTCCTTTCCATTTCTCACGCATTAGGGTTCGAACACTCGAACACCTATACGGATTCTCCGACACAGTGGCAGATATGTAAATACGGCATTTACTTACCATTTCTCACGCATTAGGTTTCGAACACTCGAACACCTATACGGATTCTCTTGCACAGTGGCAGATATGTAAATACAACGTTTCCTTTCCATTTCTCAACCGTTAGGGTTTGAACACTCGAACACCTATACGGATTCTCCTGCACAGTGGCAGATATGTAAATACAACGTTTTCTTACCATTTCTCACGCATTAGGGTTCGAACACTCGAACACCTATACGGATTCTCCTGCACAGTGGCAGATATGTAAATACAACGTTTCCTTTCCATTTCTCACGCATTAGGGTTCGAACACTCGAACACCTATACGGATTCTCCGACACAGTGGCAGATATGTAAATACGGCATTTACTTACCATTTCTCACGCATTAGGTTTCGAACACTTGAACACCTATACGGATTCTCTTGCACAGTGGCAGATATGGAAATACAACGTTTCCTTTCCATTTCTCACCCGTTAGGGTTCGAACACTCGAACACCTATACGGATTCTCCTGCACAGTGGCAGATATGTAAATACAACGTTTCCATACCATTTCTCACGCATTAGGGTTCGAACACTCGAACACCTATACGGATTCTCCTGCACAGTGGCAGATATGTAAATACAACGTTTTCTTACCATTTCTCACGCATTAGGGTTCCAACACTCGAAGACCTATACGGATTCTCCTGCACAGTGGCAGATATGTAAATACAACGTTTCCTCACCATTCCTCACGCATTAGGGTTCGATCACTCAAACACCTATACGGATTCTCCTACACAGTGGCAGATATGTAAATACGGCATTTACTTACCATTTCTCACGCATTAGGTTTCGAGCACTCAAACACCTATACGGATTCTCTTGCACAGTGGCAGATATGTAAATACAACGTTTCCTTTCCATTTCTCAACCGTTAGGGTTTGAACACTCGAACACCTATACGGATTCTCCTGCACAGTGGCAGATATGTAAATACAACGTTTCCTCACCATTCCTCATGCATTAGGGTTCGATCACTCAAACACCTATACGGATTCTCCTACACAGTGGGAGATATGTAAATACGGCATTTACTTACCATTTCTCACGCATTAGGTTTCGAACACTTGAACACCTATACGGATTCTCTTGCACAGTGGCAGATATGTAAATACAACGTTTCCTTTCCATTTCTCAACCGTTAGGGTTCGAACACTCGAACACCTATACGGATTCTCCTGCACAGTGGCAGATATGTAAATACAACGTTTCCATACCATTTCTCACGCATTAGGGTTCGAACACTCGAACACCTATACGGATTCTCCTGCACAGTGGCAGATATGTAAATACAACGTTTTCTTACCATTTCTCACGCATTAGGGTTCGAACACTCGAACACCTATACGGATTCTCCTGCACAGTGGCAGATATGTAAATACAACGTTTCCTTTCCATTTCTCACGCATTAGGGTTCGAACACTCGAACACCTATACGGATTCTCCGACACAGTGGCAGATATGTAAATACGGCATTTACTTACCATTTCTCACGCATTAGGTTTCGAACACTCGAACACCTATACGGATTCTCTTGCACAGTGGCAGATATGTAAATACAACGTTTCCTTTCCATTTCTCAACCGTTAGGGTTTGAACACTCGAACACCTATACGGATTCTCCTGCACAGCGGCAGATATGTAAATACAACGTTTCCTCACCATTCCTCATGCATTAGGGTTCGATCACTCAAACACCTATACGGATTCTCCTACACAGTGGGAGATATGTAAATACGGCATTTACTTACCATTTCTCACGCATTAGGTTTCGAACACTTGAACACCTATACGGATTCTCTTCCATAGTGGCAGATATGGAAATACAACGTTTCCTTTCCATTTCTCACCCGTTAGGGTTCGAACACTCGAACACCTATACGGATTCTCCTGCACAGTGGCAGATATGTAAATACAACGTTTCCATACCACATTTCTCACGCATTAGGGTTCGAACACTCGAACACCTATACGGATTCTCCTGCACAGTGGCAGATATGTAAATACAACGTTTTCTTACCATTTCTCACGCATTAGGGTTCCAACACTCGAACACCTATACGGATTCTCCTGCACAGTGGCAGATATGTAAATACAACGTTTCCTCACCATTCCTCACGCATTAGGGTTCGATCACTCAAACACCTATACGGATTCTCCTACACAGTGGCAGATATGTAAATACGGCATTTACTTACCATTTCTCACGCATTAGGTTTCGAGCACTCAAACACCTATACGGATTCTCTTGCACAGTGGCAGATATGTAAATACAACGTTTCCTTTCCATTTCTCAACCGTTAGGGTTTGAACACTCGAACACCTATACGGATTCTCCTGCACAGTGGCAGATATGTAAATACAACGTTTCCTCACCATTCCTCATGCATTAGGGTTCGATCACTCAACCACCTATACGGATTCTCCTACACAGTGGGAGATATGTAAATACGGCATTTACTTACCATTTCTCACGCATTAGGTTTCGAACACTTGAACACCTATACGGATTCTCTTGCACAGTGGCAGATATGTAAATAAAACGTTTCCTTTCCATTTCTCACCCGTTAGGGTTCGAACACTCGAACACCTATACGGATTCTCCTGCACAGTGGCAGTTATGTAAATACAATATTTCCTTACCATTTCTCACGCATTAGGGTTCGAACACTCGAACACCTATACGGATTCTCCTGCACAGTGGCAGATATGTAAATACAACGTTTTCTTACCATTTCTCCCGCATTAGGGTTCGAACACTCGAACACCTATACGGATTCTCCTGCACAGTGGCAGATATGTAAATACAACGTTTCCATACCATTTCTCACGCATTAGGGTTCGAACACTCGAACACCTATACGGATTCTCCTGCACAGTGGCAGATATGTAAATACAACGTTTTCTTACCATTTCTCACGCATTAGGGTTCGAACACTCGAACACCTATACGGATTCTCCTGCACAGTGGCAGATATGTAAATACAACGTTTCCTTTCCATTTCTCACGCATTAGGGTTCGAACACTCGAACACCTATACGGATTCTCCGACACAGTGGCAGATATGTAAATACGGCATTTACTTACCATTTCTCACGCATTAGGTTTCGAACACTCGAACACCTATACGGATTCTCTTGCACAGTGGCAGATATGTAAATACAACGTTTCCTTTCCATTTCTCAACCGTTAGGGTTTGAACACTCGAACACCTATACGGATTCTCCTGCACAGTGGCAGATATGTAAATACAACGTTTTCTTACCATTTCTCACGCATTAGGGTTCGAACACTCGAACACCTATACGGATTCTCCTGCACAGTGGCAGATATGTAAATACAACGTTTCCTTTCCATTTCTCACGCATTAGGGTTCGAACACTCGAACACCTATACGGATTCTCCGACACAGTGGCAGATATGTAAATACGGCATTTACTTACCATTTCTCACGCATTAGGTTTCGAACACTTGAACACCTATACGGATTCTCTTGCACAGTGGCAGATATGGAAATACAACGTTTCCTTTCCATTTCTCACCCGTTAGGGTTCGAACACTCGAACACCTATACGGATTCTCCTGCACAGTGGCAGATATGTAAATACAACGTTTCCATACCATTTCTCACGCATTAGGGTTCGAACACTCGAACACCTATACGGATTCTCCTGCACAGTGACAGATATGTAAATACAACGTTTTCTTACCATTTCTCACGCATTAGGGTTCCAACACTCGAACACCTATACGGATTCTCCTGCACAGTGGCAGATATGTAAATACAACGTTTCCTCACCATTCCTCACGCATTAGGGTTCGATCACTCAAACACCTATACGGATTCTCCTACACAGTGGCAGATATGTAAATACGGCATTTACTTACCATTTCTCACGCATTAGGTTTCGAGCACTCAAACACCTATACGGATTCTCTTGCACAGTGGCAGATATGTAAATACAACGTTTCCTTTCCATTTCTCAACCGTTAGGGTTTGAACACTCGAACACCTATACGGATTCTCCTGCACAGTGACAGATATGTAAATACAACGTTTCCTCACCATTCCTCATGCATTAAGGTTCGATCACTCAAACACCTATACGGATTCTCCTACACAGTGGGAGATATGTAAATACGGCATTTACTTACCATTTCTCACGCATTAGGTTTCGAACACTTGAACACCTATACGGATTCTCTTGCACAGTGGCAGATATGTAAATAAAACGTTTCCTTTCCATTTCTCACCCGTTAGGGTTCGAACACTCGAACACCTATACGGATTCTCCTGCACAGTGGCAGTTATGTAAATACAATATTTCCTTACCATTTCTCACGCATTAGGGTTCGAACACTCGAACACCTATACGGATTCTCCTGCACAGTGGCAGATATGTAAATACAACGTTTTCTTACCATTTCTCCCGCACTAGGGTTCGAACACTCGAACACCTATACGGATTCTCCTGCACAGTGGCAGATATGTAAATACAACGTTTCCTTACCATTTCTCACGCATTAGGGTTCGAACACTCGAACACCTATACGGATTCTCCTGCACAGTGGCAGATATGTAAATACAACGTTTCCTTACCATTTCTCACGCATTAGGGTTCGAACACCCGAACACCTATACGGATTCTCCTGCACAGTGGCAGATATGTAAATACAGCGTTTCATTACCATTTCTCGCGCATTAGGGTTCGAACACTCATGCACCTTTACGGATTATCCTGCACAGTGGCAGATATGTAAATACAACGTTTCCATACCATTTCTCACGCATTAGGGTTCGAACACTCGAACACCTATACAGATTCTGCTGCACAGTGGCAGATATGTAAATACAACGTTTCCTTACCATTTCTCACGCATTAGGGTTCGAACACTCGAACACCAATACGGATTCTGCTGCACAGTGGCAGATATGTAAATACAACGTTTCCATACCATTTCTCACGCATTAGGGTTCGAACACTCGAACACCTATACGGATTCTCCTGCACAGTGGCAGATATGTAAATACAACGTTTTCTTACCATTTCTCACCCATTAGGGTTCGAACACTCGAACACCTATACGGATTCTCCTGCACAGTGGCAGATATGTAAATACAACGTTTCCTTACCATTTCTCACGCATTAGGGTTCGAACACCCGAACACCTATACGGATTCTCCGACACAGTGGCAGATATGTAAATACGGCATTTACTTACCATTTCTCACGCATTAGGGTTCGAACACTCGAACACCTATACGGATTCTCCTGCACAGTGGCAGATTTGTAAATACAGCTTTTATTACCACTTCTCACGCATTAGGGTTTGAACACTCATGCACCTTTACGGATTATCCTGCACAGTGGCAGACATGTAAATACAACGTTTCCATACCATTTCTCACACATTAGGGTTCGAACACTCAAACACCTATACGGATTCGGCTGCACAGTGGCAGATATGTAAATACAACGTTTCCTTACCATTTCCCACGCATTAGGGTTCGAACACTCGAACGCCTATACGGATTCTCCTGCACAGTGGCAGATATGTAAATACAATGTGTCCCTACCATTTCTCACGCATTAGGGTTCGAACACTCGAACACCTATACGGATTCTCCTGCACAGTGGCAGTTATGTAAATACAACGTTTCCTTACCATTTCTCACGCATTAGGGTTCGAACACTCGAACACCTATACGGATTCTCCTGCACAGTGGCAGATATGTAAATACAACGTTTCATTACCATTTCTCACGCATTAGGGTTCGAACACTCGAACACCTATACGGATTCTCCTGGACAGTGGCAGATTTGTAAATACAGCTTTTATTACCACTTCTCACGCATTAGGGTTTGAACACTCATGCACCTTTACGGATTATCCTGCACAGTGGCAGACATGTAAATACAACGTTTCCATACCATTTCTCACACATTAGGGTTCGAACACTCAAACACCTATACGGATTCGGCTGCACAGTGGCAGATATGTAAATACAACGTTTCCTTACCATTTCCCACGCATTAGGGTTCGAACACTCGAACGCCTATACGGATTCTCCTGCACAGTGGCAGATATGTAAATACAATGTGTCCCTACCATTTCTCACGCATTAGGGTTCGAACACTCGAACACCTATACGGATTCTCCTGCACAGTGGCAGTTATGTAAATACAACGTTTCCTTACCATTTCTCACGCATTAGGGTTCGAACACTCGAACACCTATACGGATTCTCCTGCACAGTGGCAGATATGTAAATACAACGTTTCATTACCATTTCTCACGCATTAGGGTTCGAACACTCGAACACCTATACGGATTCTCCTGCACAGTGGCAGATATGTAAATACAACGTTTCTATACCATTTCTCACGCATTAGGGTTCGAACACTCGAACACCTATACGGATTCTCCTGCACAGTGGCAGATATGTAAATACAACGTTTTCTTACCATTTCTCACGCATTAGGGTTCGAACACTCGAACACCTATACGGATTCTCCTGCACAGTGGCAGATATGTAAATACAACGTTTCCTCACCATTCCTCCCGCATTAGGGTTCGATCACTCAAACACCTATACGAATTCTCCTACACAGTGGCAGATATGTAAATACGGCATTTACTTACCATTTCTCACGCATTAGGTTTCGAGCACTCAAACACCTATACGGATTCTCTTGCACAGTGGCAGATATGTAAATACAACGTTTCCTTTCCATTTCTCAACCGTTAGGGTTCGAACACTCGAACACCTATACGGATTCTCCTGCACAGTGGCAGATATGTAAATACAACGTTTCCTCACCATTCCTCATGCATTAGGGTTCGATCACTCAAACACCTATACGGATTCTCCTACACAGTGGGAGATATGTAAATACGGCATTTACTTACCATTTCTCACGCATTAGGTTTCGAACACTCGAACACCTATACGGATTCTCTTGCACAGTGGCAGATATGTAAATACAACGTTTCCTTTCCATTTCTCACCCGTTAGGGTTCGAACACTCGAACACCTATACGGATTCTCCTGCACAGTGGCAGATATGTAAATACAACGTTTCCTTACCATTTCCCACGCATTACGGTTCGAACACTCGAACACCTATACGGATTCTCCTGCACAGTGGCAGATATGTAGATACAACGTTTCCATACCATTTCTCACGCATTAGGGTTCGAACACTCGAACACCTATACGGATTCTCCTGCACAGTGGCAGATATGTAAATACAACGTTTTCTTACCATTTCTCACGCATTAGGGTTCGAACACTCGAACACCTATACGGATTCTCCTGCACAGTGGCAGATATGTAAATACAACGTTTCCTCACCATTCCTCACGCATTAGGGTTCGATCACTCAAACACCTATACGGATTCTCCTACACAGTGGCAGATATGTAAATACGGCTTTTACTTACCATTTCTCACGCATTAGGTTTCGAGCACTCAAACACCTATACGGATTCTCTTGCACAGTGGCAGATATGTAAATACAACGTTTCCTTTCCATTTCTCAACCGTTAGGGTTCGAACACTCGAACACCTATACGGATTCTCCTGCACAGTGGCAGATATGTAAATACAACGTTTCCTCACCATTCCTCATGCATTAGGGTTCGATCACTCAAACACCTATACGGATTCTCCTACACAGTGGGAGATATGTAAATACGGCATTTACTTACCATTTCTCACGCATTAGGTTTCGAACACTCGAACACCTATACGGATTCTCTTGCACAGTGGCAGATATGTAAATACAACGTTTCCTTTCCATTTCTCACCCGTTAGGGTTCGAACACTCGAACACCTATACGGATTCTCCTGCACAGTGGCAGATATGTAAATACAACGTTTCCTTACCATTTCTCACGCATTACGGTTCGAACACTCGAACACCTATACGGATTCTCCTGCACAGTGGCAGATATGTAAATACAACGTTTTCTTACCATTTCTCACGCATTAGGGTTCGAACACTCGAACACCTATACGGATTCACCTGCACAGTGGCAGATATGTAAATACAACGTTTCCTTACCATTTCTCACGCATTAGGGTTCGACCACCCGAACACCTATACGGATTCTCCTGCACAGTGGCATATATGTAAATACGACGTTTCCTTACCATTTCTCACGCATTAGGGTTCGAACACCCGAACACCTATACGAATTCTCCTGCACAGTGGCAGATATGTAAATACAGCGTTTCATTACCATTTCTCACGCATTAGGGTTCGAACACTCATGCACCTTTACGGATTATCCTGCACAGTGGCAGATATATAAATACAACGTTTCCATACCATTTCTCAAGCATTAGGGTTCGAACACTCGAACACCTATACGGATTCTGCTGCACAGTGGCAGATATGTAAATACAACGTTTCCTTACCATTTCTCACGCATTAGGGTTCGAACACTCGAACACCAATACGGATTCTGCTGCACAGTGGCAGATATGTAAATACAACGTTTCCTTACCATTTCTCACGCATTACGGTTCGAACACTCGAACACCTATACGGATTCTCCTGCACAGTGGCAGATATGTAGATACAACGTTTCCATACCATTTCTCACGCATTAGGGTTCGAACACTCGAACACCTATACGGATTCTCCTGCACAGTGGCAGATATGTAAATACAACGTTTTCTTACCATTTCTCACGCATTAGGGTTCGAACACTCGAACACCTATACGGATTCTCCTGCACAGTGGCAGATATGTAAATACAATGTTTCCTCACCATTCCTCACGCATTAGGGTTCGATCACTCAAACACCTATACGGATTCTCCTACACAGTGGCAGATATGTAAATACGGCATTTACTTACCATTTCTCACGCATTAGGTTTCGAGCACTCAAACACCTATACGGATTCTCTTGCACAGTGGCAGATATGTAAATACAACGTTTCCTTTCCATTTCTCAACCGTTAGGGTTCGAACACTCGAACACCTATACGGATTCTCCTGCACAGTGGCAGATATGTAAATACAACGTTTCCTCACCATTCCTCATGCATTAGGGTTCGATCACTCAAACACCTATACGGATTCTCCTACACAGTGGGAGATATGTAAATACGGCATTTACTTACCATTTCTCACGCATTAGGTTTCGAACACTCGAACACCTATACGGATTCTCTTGCACAGTGGCAGATATGTAAATACAACGTTTCCTTTCCATTTCTCACCCGTTAGGGTTCGAACACTCGAACACCTATACGGATTCTCCTGCACAGTGGCAGATATGTAAATACAACGTTTCCTTACCATTTCTCACGCATTACGGTTCGAACACTCGAACACCTATACGGATTCTCCTGCACAGTGGCAGATATGTAAATACAACGTTTTCTTACCATTTCTCACGCATTAGGGTTCGAACACTCGAACACCTATACGGATTCACCTGCACAGTGGCAGATATGTAAATACAACGTTTCCTTACCATTTCTCACGCATTAGGGTTCGAACACCCGAACACCTATACGGATTCTCCTGCACAGTGGCAGATATGTAAATACGACGTTTCCTTACCATTTCTCACGCATTAGGGTTCGAACACCCGAACACCTATACGAATTCTCCTGCACAGTGGCAGATATGTAAATACAGCGTTTCATTACCATTTCTCACGCATTAGGGTTCGAACACTCATGCACCTTTACGGATTATCCTGCACAGTGGCAGATATATAAATACAACGTTTCCATACCATTTCTCACGCATTAGGGTTCGAACACTCGAACACCTATACGGATTCTGCTGCACAGTGGCAGATATGTAAATACAACGTTTCCTTACCATTTCTCACGCATTAGGGTTCGAACACTCGAACACCAATACGGATTCTGCTGCACAGTGGCAGATATGTAAATACAACGTTTCCATACCATTTCTCACGCATTAGGGTTCGAACACTCGAACACCTATACGGATTCTCCTGCACAGTGGCAGATATGTAAATACAACGTTTTCTTACCATTTCTCACGCATTAGGGTTCGAACACTCGAACACCTATACGGATTCTCCTGCACAGTGGCAGATATGTAAATACAACGTTTCCTTACCATTTCTCACGCATTAGGGTTCGAACACCCGAACACCTATACGGATTCTCCTGCACAGTGGCAGATATGTAAATACAACGTTTCCTTACCATTTCTCACGCATTGGGGTTCGAACCCCCGAACACCTATACGGATTCTCCTGGACAGTGGCAGATATGTAAATACAGCGTTTCATTACCATTTCTCACGCATTAGGGTTCGAACACTCATGCACCTTTACGGATTATCCTGCACAGTGGCAGACATGTAAATACAACGTTTCATACCATTTCTCACACATTAGGGTTCGAACACTCAAACACCTATACGGATTCGGCTGCACAGTGGCAGATATGTAAATACAACGTTTCCTTACCATTTCCCACGCATTAGGGTTCGAACACTCGAACGCCTATACGGATTCTCCTGCACAGTGGCAGATATGTAAATACAATGTGTCCCTACCATTTCTCACGCATTAGGGTTCGAACACTCGAACACCTATACGGATTCTCCTGCACAGTGGCAGTTATGTAAATACAACGTTTCCTTACCATTTCTCACGCATTAGGGTTCGAACACTCGAACACCTATACGGATTCTCCTGCACAGTGGCAGATATGTAAATACAACGTTTCATTACCATTTCTCACGCATTAGGGTTCGAACACTCGAACACCTATACGGATTCTCCTAGACAGTGGCAGATATGTAAATACAGCGTTTCATTACCATTTCTCACGCATTAGGGTTCGAACACTCATGCACCTTTACGGATTATCCTGAACAGTGGCAGACATGTAAATACAACGTTTCCATACCATTTCTCACACATTAGGGTTCGAACACTCAAACACCTATACGGATTCGGCTGCACAGTGGCAGATATGTAAATACAACGTTTCCTTACCATTTCCCACGCATTAGGGTTCGAACACTGGAACGCCTATACGGATTCTCCTGCACAGTGGCAGATATGTAAATACAATGTGTCCCTACCATTTCTCACGCATTAGGGTTCGAACACTCGAACACCTATACGGATTCTCCTGCACAGTGGCAGTTATGTAAATACAACGTTTCCTTACCATTTCTCACGCATTAGGGTTCGAACACTCGAACACCTATACGGATTCTCCTGCACAGTGGCAGATATGTAAATACAACGTTTCATTACCATTTCTCACGCATTAGGGTTCGAACACTCGAACACCTATACGGATTCTCCTGCACAGTGGCAGATATGTAAATACAACGTTTCCATACCATTTCTCACGCATTAGGGTTCGAACACTCGAACACCTATACGGATTCTCCTGCACAGTGGCAGATATGTAAATACAACGTTTTCTTACCATTTCTCACGCATTAGGGTTCGAACACTCGAACACCTATACGGATTCTCCTGCACAGTGGCAGATATGTAAATACAACGTTTCCTTACCATTTCTCACGCATTAGGGTTCGAACACCCGAACACCTATACGGATTCTCCTGCACAGTGGCAGATATGTAAATACAACGTTTCCTTACCATTTCTCACGCATTGGGGTTCGAACCCCCGAACACCTATACGGATTCTCCTGGACAGTGGCAGATATGTAAATACAGCGTTTCATTACCATTTCTCACGCATTAGGGTTCGAACACTCATGCACCTTTACGGATTATCCTGCACAGTGGCAGACATGTAAATACAACGTTTCATACCATTTCTCACACATTAGGGTTCGAACACTCAAACACCTATACGGATTCGGCTGCACAGTGGCAGATATGTAAATACAACGTTTCCTTACCATTTCCCACGCATTAGGGTTCGAACACTCGAACGCCTATACGGATTCTCCTGCACAGTGGCAGATATGTAAATACAATGTGTCCCTACCATTTCTCACGCATTAGGGTTCGAACACTCGAACACCTATACGGATTCTCCTGCACAGTGGCAGTTATGTAAATACAACGTTTCCTTGCCATTTCTCACGCATTAGGGTTCGAACACTCGAACACCTATACGGATTCTCCTGCACAGTGGCAGATATGTAAATACAACGTTTCATTACCATTTCTCACGCATTAGGGTTCGAACACTCGAACACCTATACGGATTCTCCTAGACAGTGGCAGATATGTAAATACAGCGTTTCATTACCATTTCTCACGCATTAGGGTTCGAACACTCATGCACCTTTACGGATTATCCTGAACAGTGGCAGACATGTAAATACAACGTTTCCATACCATTTCTCACACATTAGGGTTCGAACACTCAAACACCTGTACGGATTCGGCTGCACAGTGGCAGATATGTAAATACAACGTTTCCTTACCATTTCCCACGCATTACAGTTCGAACACTGGAACGCCTATACGGATTCTCCTGCACAGTGGCAGATATGTAAATACAATGTGTCCCTACCATTTCTCACGCATTAGGGTTCGAACACTCGAACACCTATACGGATTCTCCTGCACAGTGGCAGTTATGTAAATACAACGTTTCCTTACCATTTCTCACGCATTAGGGTTCGAACACTCGAACACCTATACGGATTCTCCTGCACAGTGGCAGATATGTAAATACAACGTTTCATTACCATTTCTCACGCATTAGGGTTCGAACACTCGAACACCTATACGGATTCTCCTGCACAGTGGCAGATATGTAAATACAACGTTTCCATACCATTTCTCACGCATTAGGGTTCGAACACTCGAACACCTATACGGATTCTCCTGCACAGTGGCAGATATGTAAATACAACGTTTTCTTACCATTTCTCACGCATTAGGGTTCGAACACTCGAACACCTATACTGATTCTCCTGCACAGTGGCAGATATGTAAATACAACGTTTCCTCACCATTCCTCACGCATTAGGGTTCGATCACTCAAACACCTATACGGATTCTCCTACACAGTGGCAGATATGTAAATACGGCATTTACTTACCATTTCTCACGCATTAGGTTTCGAGCACTCAAACACCTATACGGATTCTCTTGCACAGTGGCAGATATGTAAATACAACGTTTCCTTTCCATTTCTCAACCGTTAGGGTTCGAACACTCGAACACCTATACGGATTCTCCTGCACAGTGGTAGATATGTAAATACAACGTTTCCTCACCATTCCTCATGCATTAGGGTTCGATCACTCAAACACCTATACGGATTCTCCTACACAGTGGGATATATGTAAATACGGCATTTACTTACCATTTCTCACGCATTAGGTTTCGAAGACTCGAACACCTATACGGATTCTCTTGCACAGTGGCAGATATGTAAATACAACGTTTCCGTTCCATTTCTCACCCGTTAGGGTTCGAACACTCGAACACCTATACGGATTCTCCTGCACAGTGGCAGATATGTAAATACAACGTTTCCTTACCATTTCTCACGCATTACGGTTGGAACACTCGAACACCTATACGGATTCTCCTGCACAGTGGCAGATATGTAAATACAACGTTTTCTTACCATTTCTCACGCATTAGGGTTCGAACACTCGAACACCTATACGGATTCTCCTGCACAGTGGCAGATATAGATATGTAAATACAACGTTTTCTTACCATTTCTCACGCATTAGGGTTCGAACACTCGAACACCTATACGGATTCTCCTGCACAGTGGCCGATATGTAAATACAACGTTTCCTCACCATTCCTCACGCATTAGGGTTCGATCACTCAAACACCTATACGGATTCTCCTACACAGTGGCAGATATGTAAATACGGCATTTACTTAACATTTCTCACGCATTAGGTTTCGAGCACTCAAACACCTATACGGATTCTCTTGCACAGTGGCAGATATGTAAATACAACGTTTCCTTTCCATTTCTCAACCGTTAGGGTTCGAACACTCGAACACCTATACGGATTCTCCTGCACAGTGGCAGATATGTAAATACAACGTTTCCTCACCATTCCTCATGCATTAGGGTTCGATCACTCAAACACCTATACGGATTCTCCTACACAGTGGGAGATATGTAAATACGGCATTTACTTACCATTTCTCACGCATTAGGTTTCGAACACTCGAACACCTATACGGATTCTCTTGCACAGTGGCTGATATGTAAATACAACGTTTCCTTTCCATTTCTCACCCGTTAGGGTTCGAACACTCGAACACCTATACGGATTCTCCTGCACAGTGGCAGATACGTAAATACAACGTTTCCTTACCATTTCTCACGCATTACGGTTCGAACACTCGAACACCTATACGGATTCTCCTGCACAGTGGCAGATATGTAAATACAACGTTTCCTTTCCATTTCTCACGCATTAGGGTTCGAACGCTCGAACACCTATACGGATTCTCCGGCACAGTGGCAGATATGTAAATACGGGATTTACTTACCATTTCTCACGCATTAGGTTTCGAACACTCGAACACCTATACGGATTCTGTTGCACAGTGGCAGATATGTAAATAAAACGTTTCCTTTCCATTTCTCACCCGTTAGGGTTCGAACACTCGAACACCTATACGGATTCTCCTGCACAGTGGCAGTTATGTAAATACAATGTTTCCTTACCATTTCTCACGCATTAGGGTTCGAACACTCGAACACCTATACGGATTCTCCTGCACAGTGGCAGATATGTAAATACAACGTTTCCATACCATTTCTCACGCATTAGGGTTCGAACACTCGAACACCTATACGGATTCTCTTGCACAGTGGCAGATATGTAAATACAACGTTTTCTTACCATTTCTCACGCATTAGGGTTCGAACACTCGAACACCTATACGGATTCTCCTGCACAGTGGCAGATATGTAAATACAACGTTTCCTTACCATTTCTCACGCATTAGGGTTCGAACACCCGAACACCTATACGGATTCTCCTGCACAGTGGCAGATATGTAAATACAACGTTTCCTTACCATTTCACACGCATTAGGGTTCGAACACCCGAACACCTATACGGATTCTCCTGCACAGTGGCAGATATGTAAATACAACGTTTCCTTACCATTTCTCACGCATTAGGGTTCGAACACCCGAACACCTATACGGATTCTCCTGGACAGTGGCAGATATGTAAATACAGCGTTTCATTACCATTTCTCACGCATTAGTGTTCGAACACTCATGCACCTTTACGGATTATCCTGCACAGTGGCAGACATGTAAATACAACGTTTCCATACCATTTCTCACACATTAGGGTTCGAACACTCAAACACCTATACGGATTCGGCTGCACAGTGGCAGATATGTAAATACAACGTTTCCTTACCATTTCTCACGCATTAGGGTTCGAACACTCGAACGCCTATACGGATTCTCCTGCACAGTGGCAGATACGTAAATACAATGTGTCCCTACCATTTGTCACGCATTAGGGTTCGAACACTCGAACACCTATACGGATTCTCCTGCACAGTGGCAGTTATGTAAATACAACGTTTCCTTACCATTTCTCACGCATTAGGGTTCGAACACTCGAACACCTATACGGATTCTCCTGCACAGTGGCAGATATGTAAATACAACGTTTCATTACCATTTCTCACGCATTAGGGTTCGAACACTCGAACACCTATACGGATTCTCCTGCACAGTGGCAGATATGTAAATACAACGTTTTCTTACCATTTCTCACGCATTAGGGTTCGAACGCTCGAACACCTATACGGATTCTCCTGCACAGTGGCAGATATGTAAATACAACGTTTCCTTAGCATTTCTCACGCATTAGGGTTCGAACACCCGAACACCTATACGGATTCTCCTGCACAGTGGCAGATATGTAAATACAACGTTTCCTTACCATTTCTCACGCATTAGGGTTCGAACACCCGAACACCTATACGGATTCTCCTGGACAGTGGCAGATATGTAAATACAGCGTTTCATTACCATTTCTCACGCATTAGGGTTCGAACCCTCATGCACCTTTACGGATTATCCTGCACAGTGGCAGACATGTAAATACAACGTTTCCATACCATTTCTCACACATTAGGGTTCGAACACTCAAACACCTATACGGATTCGGCTGTACAGTGGCAGATATGTAAATACAACGTTTCCTTACCATTTCCCACGCATTAGGGTTCGAACACTCGAACGCCTATACGGATTCTCCTGCACAGTGGCAGATATGTAAATACAATGTGTCCCTACCATTTCTCACGCATTAGGGTTCGAACACTCGAACACCTATACGGATTCTCCTGCACAGTGGCAGTTATGTAAATACAACGTTTCCTTACCATTTCTCACGCATTAGGGTTCGAACACTCGAACACCTATACGGATTCTCCTGCACAGTGGCAGATATGTAAATACAACGTTTCATTACCATTTCTCACGCATTAGGGTTCGAACACTCGAACACCAATACGGATTCTGCTGCACAGTGGCAGATATGTAAATACAACGTTTCCTTACCATTTCTCACGCATTACGGTTCGAACACTCGAACACCTATACGGATTCTCCTGCACAGTGGCAGATATGTAGATACAACGTTTCCATACCATTTCTCACGCATTAGGGTTCGAACACTCGAACACCTATACGGATTCTCCTGCACAGTGGCAGATATGTAAATACAACGTTTTCTTACCATTTCTCACGCATTAGGGTTCGAACACTCGAACACCTATACGGATTCTCCTGCACAGTGGCAGATATGTAAATACAACGTTTCCTCACCATTCCTCACGCATTAGGGTTCGATCACTAAAACACCTATACGGATTCTCCTACACAGTGGCAGATATGTAAATACGGCATTTACTTACCATTTCTCACGCATTAGGTTTCGAGCACTCAAACACCTATACGGATTCTCTTGCACAGTGGCAGATATGTAAATACAACGTTTCCTTTCCATTTCTCAACCGTTAGGGTTCGAACACTCGAACACCTATACGGATTCTCCTGCACAGTGGTAGATATGTAAATACAACGTTTCCTCACCATTCCTCATGCATTAGGGTTCGATCACTCAAACACCTATACGGATTCTCCTACACAGTGGGATATATGTAAATACGGCATTTACTTACCATTTCTCACGCATTAGGTTTCGAAGACTCGAACACCTATACGGATTCTCTTGCACAGTGGCAGATATGTAAATACAACGTTTCCGTTCCATTTCTCACCCGTTAGGGTTCGAACACTCGAACACCTATACGGATTCTCCTGCACAGTGGCAGATTATGTAAATACAACGTTTCCTTACCATTTCTCACGCATTACGGTTGGAACACTCGAACACCTATACGGATTCTCCTGCACAGTGGCAGATATGTAAATACAACGTTTTCTTACCATTTCTCACGCATTAGGGTTCGAACACTCGAACACCTATACGGATTCTCCTGCACAGTGGCAGATATAGATATGTAAATACAACGTTTTCTTACCATTTCTCACGCATTAGGGTTCGAACACTCGAACACCTATACGGATTCTCCTGCACAGTGGCCGATATGTAAATACAACGTTTCCTCACCATTCCTCACGCATTAGGGTTCGATCACTCAAACACCTATACGGATTCTCCTACACAGTGGCAGATATGTAAATACGGCATTTACTTAACATTTCTCACGCATTAGGTTTCGAGCACTCAAACACCTATACGGATTCTCTTGCACAGTGGCAGATATGTAAATACAACGTTTCCTTTCCATTTCTCAACCGTTAGGGTTCGAACACTCGAACACCTATACGGATTCTCCTGCACAGTGGCAGATATGTAAATACAACGTTTCCTCACCATTCCTCATGCATTAGGGTTCGATCACTCAAACACCTATACGGATTCTCCTACACAGTGGGAGATATGTAAATACGGCATTTACTTACCATTTCTCACGCATTAGGTTTCGAACACTCGAACACCTATACGGATTCTCTTGCACAGTGGCTGATATGTAAATACAACGTTTCCTTTCCATTTCTCACCCGTTAGGGTTCGAACACTCGAACACCTATACGGATTCTCCTGCACAGTGGCAGATACGTAAATACAACGTTTCCTTACCATTTCTCACGCATTACGGTTCGAACACTCGAACACCTATACGGATTCTCCCTGCACAGTGGCAGATATGTAAATACAACGTTTCCTTTCCATTTCTCACGCATTAGGGTTCGAACGCTCGAACACCTATACGGATTCTCCGGCACAGTGGCAGATATGTAAATACGGGATTTACTTACCATTTCTCACGCATTAGGTTTCGAACACTCGAACACCTATACGGATTCTGTTGCACAGTGGCAGATATGTAAATAAAACGTTTCCTTTCCATTTCTCACCCGTTAGGGTTCGAACACTCGAACACCTATACGGATTCTCCTGCACAGTGGCAGTTATGTAAATACAATGTTTCCTTACCATTTCTCACGCATTAGGGTTCGAACACTCGAACACCTATACGGATTCTCCTGCACAGTGGCAGATATGTAAATACAACGTTTCCATACCATTTCTCACGCATTAGGGTTCGAACACTCGAACACCTATACGGATTCTCTTGCACAGTGGCAGATATGTAAATACAACGTTTTCTTACCATTTCTCACGCATTAGGGTTCGAACACTCGAACACCTATACGGATTCTCCTGCACAGTGGCAGATATGTAAATACAACGTTTCCTTACCATTTCTCACGCATTAGGGTTCGAACACCCGAACACCTATACGGATTCTCCTGCACAGTGGCAGATATGTAAATACAACGTTTCCTTACCATTTCACACGCATTAGGGTTCGAACACCCGAACACCTATACGGATTCTCCTGCACAGTGGCAGATATGTAAATACAACGTTTCCTTACCATTTCTCACGCATTAGGGTTCGAACACCCGAACACCTATACGGATTCTCCTGGACAGTGGCAGATATGTAAATACAGCGTTTCATTACCATTTCTCACGCATTAGTGTTCGAACACTCATGCACCTTTACGGATTATCCTGCACAGTGGCAGACATGTAAATACAACGTTTCCATACCATTTCTCACACATTAGGGTTCGAACACTCAAACACCTATACGGATTCGGCTGCACAGTGGCAGATATGTAAATACAACGTTTCCTTACCATTTCTCACGCATTAGGGTTCGAACACTCGAACGCCTATACGGATTCTCCTGCACAGTGGCAGATACGTAAATACAATGTGTCCCTACCATTTGTCACGCATTAGGGTTCGAACACTCGAACACCTATACGGATTCTCCTGCACAGTGGCAGTTATGTAAATACAACGTTTCCTTACCATTTCTCACGCATTAGGGTTCGAACACTCGAACACCTATACGGATTCTCCTGCACAGTGGCAGATATGTAAATACAACGTTTCATTACCATTTCTCACGCATTAGGGTTCGAACACTCGAACACCTATACGGATTCTCCTGCACAGTGGCAGATATGTAAATACAACGTTTTCTTACCATTTCTCACGCATTAGGGTTCGAACGCTCGAACACCTATACGGATTCTCCTGCACAGTGGCAGATATGTAAATACAACGTTTCCTTAGCATTTCTCACGCATTAGGGTTCGAACACCCGAACACCTATACGGATTCTCCTGCACAGTGGC